>OZ018402.1:3101135-4438794 GCA_963969585.1 Drosophila helvetica | reverse complement strand
GAGCGGCGTTCGGAACGAAATTCAGTTTATTTCGAGACGTTGTCGAGGGCACGTCGCATTCAAGAGATCGCACTGAACAACCAACAGATACAAGTGACACGAGATACATTTACGTAAAGATACAGATACGGAAAATACAGAAATACAGAAACCAAAGCAAAGCAAAGAGAACGAAAAGCAGTAGATTGATTCTACAGTGAAGAACAAGTGAAGTTTCGAGATCAGTTCCAAACCAAATACAAAACACAAACGGGGATTACCATGTCTTCCACATCCGCCTCGCCGATCAGCAACATAACCGTCGACGACGAGCTCAATATCAGCAGAGAACAAGGTAATTATCTGCAAAAAAAACAGCGACGGCAAAACCCTCTACGGATTACTCTACCACAACCCACACCCCACAACCCCCCCGAACTGTATCTGGAATTTAAAAATCTAACGAAATGCCTTTCTTTCGATCCTTTTTCCAGACTTTGCCGAGGACGATTTCATTGTGATTAAAGAGGAGCGCGAGAGCAGTCTCTCCCCAATGCTAACACCACCGCACACACCCACAGAGGAGCCCCTGCGAAGGGGACACCACTCCACAACCGCCGATGAGGCGGCGGCCACACAGCTCCACATGCGGCACATGGCCCAGTACCAACAGCAACAGCAGCAGCAGCAGCAGCAACAGCAGCAGCAACACCGCCTCTGGTTGCAGATGCAGCAGCAGCAGCAGCAACATCCCCACTACCCCGTCTATGCGGCAGCTGCAGCCGGAGCTGCGGCCAGCGCCGATCCCGTGGCCGTGCACCAGCAGCTGATGAACCACTGGATCCGCAATGCAGCCCTCTACCAGCAGCAGCAACAGCAGCAGGCGGCACAGGCCCAGGCACACCACCATCCGCACCACGCCCATGCCCACCCACACCACCACTCGCACCACGCCCACGCCCCACGCCACCCACACCAGCATCCGCACCCGCATCACCATCCCCATGGCGTGAGGCCGTACCCCGCGGGACTGCACGGTCTCCACATCGCCGCTGGGCGCCACTTCGGCGCCCTGCCCACCATGAAGCTGAGCGGAGCCCCGGGTGCGGGAGGCGCCACTGGCTCCGGCAGCAGCCGACCAAAGAAGCAGTTCATCTGCAAGTACTGCAACCGGCAGTTCACCAAATCGTACAACCTCCTCATCCACGAGCGCACCCACACGGACGAGCGTCCGTACTCCTGCGACATTTGCGGCAAGGCCTTCCGCCGGCAGGACCATCTGCGGGACCATCGCTACATCCACTCCAAGGACAAGCCCTTCAAGTGCAGCGACTGCGGCAAGGGCTTCTGCCAGTCCCGCACCCTGGCCGTCCACAAGGTCACGCACTTGGAGGAGGGCCCCCACAAGTGCCCCATCTGCCAGCGAAGCTTCAACCAGCGGGCGAACCTCAAGAGCCATCTGCAGAGCCACAGCGAGCAGAGCAGCAAGGAGGCCACGACACCCACGTCACCCACCTCACCCCCTTCAGTCACATCCCCTCCCAGTGGTGGGGCACCAACCCAGGCATTGAGCTCGCCTCAACCTGAACAGTTGGTCCACCATCACCACCATCACCAGCACCACCACATGCCCGTCCTGGATCTGTCCTCGTCTTCATCCGCCTCGTCCTCCGCCACGGAGAAGCCCAAGCGCACCCTGGGCTTCACCATCGACGAGATCATGAGCAGATAGACAGATGCATGGAGACCGAACCGAAAGTTAATCAATTCTTGGTTTGTGTTCAGAGTCATCCAGTCATCCAGAGCTGGCCCCGGCCAGGCATGGGAAGTGCCTGGCCCGGACCTCGCACAGAGTCCAGCTCGAATCCTGGCCAAAGGGAAGCCACATCCTCGCCAGCACACCCCGCCGCAATCGCACCCAGTGAGAGGAGTAGAAGTCGAAGTAGCAGTAGCAGTAGCAGCAGTAGTGGAGATGCTATCAGTCAGAATTAGTGCAATCGGCTCTATATGGAATAGCTATAGATGCCGGCATTGTCCTAGCCAAAGCCAAAGCAAAGATACAGATACAGATACGAAAAGTATTGCAAACACACACGCCTCCTACAAAACAATTCCAAAATATTATGCAGTCGAATCGAAGTTCGCTGTCAACGCTGTAAACTATTATTTAATTATATATATTATCCTGTAACTATAGTTTAATTAAAGTTAATATATGGTACCTTATAGCCAATTAAGTAAACCAAATGTTATGTTACAATAGATCAATCAATCAATCAAACAATCATTTAAATTAATCCCAGACAAACCTCATGCCCGTTCTTGGTTATTGAAAGACTGTTTTCGTAATAGCTTTTATTATTATGTATATTTGAATAAATCAATCCGTGGATTGTTCAATGCGTTAAACCAAGCCCAGTCTCATGATTATTTCTTATAGTAATGATTCGCTATCAAACGTGACTTAGCACAAGATACAACGATCTCATTATCGCCTATAGTCTGTATGTATACCTACTATAGTATGTACTATATGTATTAAATATTTAGCATTGCATGCGCCTAAAATGATATGAAGCTATCACAAGAAATATACGATTATAAATGGAAAATAATTTCAACTGAAATGTATAGTGTTTTTTCTTTATCGCGGTATATTTTCAGAGAATATCGGTGGGAATTTCTGGGATTTTCTTGGCCAAAACCTAGGTTCTGCTTTCTTTTTATGATCGTCTGGAAGTCGCAATGGAATTCGCTAGATAAGTTAATCTGCAGGGTTCTAAAAAGTGGTTTATGATTCGTCAGAAGAAAGTATACATCATGGAATTGATTTTAGAAAGGTTGCTAAATGATAAAGGTAGAATATGTTTATGTTCTTGGGAATGGAATGAATCTAATCATAATCTTTTGAATATAATCATTCTTGTGAAAACTACCTTAGAAATCGATAGGTTATAGAAGAGAGCTTATACACTCGTAGTTTTAGCCAGTATTCATAGTTAGCATTCAATTTTTGGGTGATTCCATATTGATCTATAAAAATACTATATTTTGTAAGCGAATAAAAGTCGTAAGAATAAACCAGTAAGTTCTAACATGAAAATTAGACATTTCTTTAAAATTAATTGACACAATATATTTTAAAAAGGGATTCCTATTAAGGAAATGTGTCTGTATCCTCTTCTTTATATTTCCAACATCCTGAAAATAGACATTTTCAATCTTCTTTCAATCGTAATAGTCCATATTTTGGTAAAATCTACTTTAAATTCCATCAAATATGTACCTATTTAATACTACTTTCAACTAGATCTGTAACCAATTATTGTCTGCATAAGTATCTATTATTAGAAGATCTAAATCTAGATCGTATCATATCTGCATCTATATTATCTGCAACTCCTTTTGGGCCTCACTCCCACACCTTGTTCCCATGCTGCGACTATAACTCATTTGATTCGATTTGGATGACCATCTAGGGGAGAACATCAAACAGCAGCTGTCAAAATTTATTAACCATTGGCACAACTCAACTCAGTTCTGATTCGCATTCGAATTTTAAGCATTTTAAGCAGCTCTATTAATTTTCAAGATTCCGATTAGGTAAGCAGAAGTTTCGCCTTATAAAAGGGAGCAACACAATCAATGTTAAAACTGTCGCAGAAGTTAATTTATGAAATCGAAACGAATTGAATTTGATTTCGGGTTTGCTGAGGTTTTGCTTTTGTTATATTTTTGAGGTGTGGTCCAAATATTTATGGCATTTGTTTCAGTTTTGATTTTGGTTTCGGTTTCGGTTTAGTTTTCATTGTGGCTTCCATTGAAATTGTCCCAAAAAAGGAAGAGAACGTGCCAAATGGCATCTAAATCTGTGGAAAACAATTGCGATCCTCTGAGGTTTCCAGCTCATTCTTTTCCCGTCTGGAACTCCATTTCTTTTAGCACGCTCCTTACCAGGAACTGTCAATATATCGATTGTGATCTTTGTCCCAAATCGAGCATAAGATTGTCTTTAATTGAGGCCTGAGGTCATTTCTGTCTGACTGTCTGGCCCGTCTGTGCCCGCATGCCAAGTACTAAGGATCTTCGTGCTGGTTGCACCAACAGCTGCCTCATTTGCTGCTCAATTTCCATTACACTTTGATGACATACTCGGGACATTCGCTCTGGCATTATGGCCATGTACAATTGATTCCGTTTCGCATTGTTTCCGATTGCCATTACCATTACCATTGGCATCCAAAATGTAAACGAATTCGCCAATTGATGTCTACATTGAAGGCAACCCTCCTCAGGTGTGTGTGCATAGAGTGCCCATAGTGTGGTGTGGTGTGGATCGATGCCTTGACAAGTATCCTGGACGCGCCCTCCTGCAACGCCCAGGAGACATTTCAATGTCTCGAAGATATCCTGCGGCTACGCGCTGGCATTTGGCCAGTGTGGGTTGGCCAAAATCGCAGCAAGATCCAGACCGTTGCTATGGGTCTTATCTTGGTCAACCGTTGGACTTGTCCTAGCCATCCCATCCCGTGTTTTGCAACACTTCACTGCAGGAAGTCCCGTCCCCAGTGCCAGAGCACCACCAGGAGCCTTGGCCTGGGCCTGGGCCAGGGCCAGGTCATGTCCTGCCATTCGACACACACTGTCCACAGAACAGGCCATAATTGCACGAATCCGCACTGCGTACAACCAAAATATTTTGTGAAAGTCACAGCGGGACATCCGCAGACCGGACTCTGAGATTCCTGTGCGCCAGAGAGGGATGGCATGCACAGGACAGGGGCAGGAGCAGGGGTAGGGGTAGGGGTAGGGGCTGTTATCCTGCGAGCAGGAGGAGTTGGCCAGATTGATGTGTGTCCCCGTATGGGGTTTTGTCCCTTTTGTCTGCCCCTGCCCTATCGCTGTCAGTTTGTGCCTTTTTTAGGCCACAATTAAAAGGATCGGTTCCGCAACTAGGGTGGCCCTAGCCCCGTACTGTTGGCACTTTCGGATCTGTGCATCGTACATATCCTTCTCCTATCCTGTAGAGGTACGTTGTAAATTGTAGTGGCAGGACGTGCTGCAGTACGACGTCTGCCAAAAGTGAGCCATTTACTGCCACAGAAGCACCCCTTGGCTCACTTGGCCCTCTTGCCTCTTTCCCTCTCTCTCCTTGTGTGTATCTTGGCCCTTTTTGGCACCCGTGGTGGCTGATGGCTGATGTCTGCCTACCGAGCATGCAATTTTAATGAGCTGCAGGATCTCGACGGCAGGACATACTCTTGTTCTGCTCGGGGCACGTTCGCACTCCACTTGTGGCCTTGGTCACCGACCACCCAGTAGATGGGTCTTGTTTCTGCGATGAAGTTGCCTCTCGTCTGCTCGCCAATTAAAACGTTGCAAATCGATTTTTCGCCATTCAATAGATTTAGCAGGGAGTACTAGAGTCACCTCCTCGCCATTCCATTCAATGGAGATCTATCGGGCAGACCTGGAGAGCTGGAGGGGGAGTTCGAGTACCAGCGGAACGAGGACACTCTTTAAATGGCCGTTGACAGAAACGAAACCCTCAAAGCCGCTGATGGCGATGATGACAGCATTACCCTACACATAACTACATAACTCTGTCTGTCTGCCATTTCCAAGTTGTCAAGTGAGCCAAGCCCAAAAACACACAGATACAAAACTTGTCTCTCGTAATTGTACATTGTCGAGATTGTCAGCTTTTGAAGGTGGTTTGATATGCCGACGACGCTACGCCTTTTGCCCCACAGCACTCCAGCACTACAGCACTGCGTGCCACTTCACTGCTTTCGCTACGATTCGAATACTGTGATTTGATCACAAGTCAAATGATACTCGTATTAGGGAAGGGTTCGAGATGTAATGGAGTAGGAGTAGGTAGTCTTTAGGGGAGTTTGTTACAAGATTCATTTATATCAAGGAACTAGTCAAAAATGTATTTAAATTTTATAATATGCATACATTGATTTTTAATTCTAATCATTTCTATAATCGTGATTGATTTTTTTTATAGTAGATATAATCTTAGAATTTTACATTTTAATGGGAATATTTTATTATTTTTTTTTTTTTATTCAATATTATTTATAGGTATTTTTGTTTTTTTTTTATTTTTTTTTTATTATTTATTTGTTTTATATTTTAATATTTAAAAGTTAAATTTCCTGCTGTATTTCTAGGTGTGTGTAAAGCTCAAGTCTGATGCATTAGTCACCCCTGAACTGTTCATCTGAATAAATATACTATATGTCTGAATAATATACAATGGAAACACCATAACATTTCCCCCTTAAGCTTACCATTTTTTCATCTACGAATGCAAATGCTTCACTTTTTATGGAGCCTGAATGAATAGGCACAAGTTTTAGTGTTCTTCAAATAAAAGACTATTTAGAAAATCACAACTCATCAGAGTTCGAGAATGCTCTACTCCACATTGGTCTCCCCGTAACTACCACCCCCTTTCCAGAGCCGCCTCTGATCGCTCCCCACTTGATGATGGGCTGATGGCTGCGTTGGGGCACACACAGTAGTCGCATGTGTCACAATGTCGCAGCCTAATTGCACTACACGCGTAGTTACTTAGAGCCCCAGACGACACCTACTTCCACTTGCCAGATGACAAGCCGAACGCTGAACGAGACGCATACTCGTATCTAGGAGGGGGCGAGAGACACCCGTTCCGAGAGAGGGAGCGAGAGATACGTACTTGACAACAGAACTAACTAACAGACAGACAGACAGACAGACAGACAGAACCACTTGAGCCCCCACCTTGTTGAGACACGCTGGGTGTTCGTTTTTCGTATTTGGTTTTCTTTTTTTTTATGGTCGTCTCCACTATCTATCGAATATTTTGACACTTTTGTTTTGCCTAAAAAGGTGTTTTAAATATAACTTACTTACGCGTCTTTCCGATATCAGCCAGAACAAAGCAAGCAACTGCTTTGGGGTTCTGTTTCAGGTTCTGTCTCTGATTTGGTCTAACAATTTAATCGCCTGAGGCTCTTCAGGTTGGTTCAGGTTTGCCCTATCGCTTGGGCTCAATCTCCCAGTCAGTGCATTAATTGACACCTAGACCCTTTGGTCTTCGGTGGTACTCCTTCCACCTAGACGAAACCCTAGACGAACGACCCTCTAGGGCCTAGGCCTTAGACCCTGACAAGGGACTGTCAATTAGGCTGGTGAATTTATCACCGGGCACAAATCAGTTTGGGAAATTTGTTAGCCCCGACAAACAAATGCTAACCTGGCTAAGAGAGCGATCAATTTTATTGGCGGCAGGCAGCGACTAGACGACACCTTTGGGCATGGGAGGTCCACGCCGTGCCGTATACCCCATCCTCCCTCCAATCACTTATTGAGAACTTAATTGAATTACCAGAGAGACGCACACAGGGAGAGAGGGAGAGAGTGGTGGCTTAGAGGCTGGTGTTAACCGCAGTGTTTCCCCAATGCCCTGCCCTGTCCTGTTGTTAGCCAGATAAAGATGAAATGGTCAAACAGGCAACACCTTAGTTAGTGGTTCCATCGTCCATGGCCGAGAGAGAGGGAGAGGGAGAGAGAGCTGTCTTGTCAACTCTTTTGTTTGTTGTGCTCTGGGATTGCTGTCTTTTCACTTGTTCTTCGGTGTCCACCGCTCCACCGTTCCACCGTTGTCCGCTGTCTGTTTTGTTTTTTATTATTTCATTCTCGGTTCTTTGACATTTTAATGCGCCCGCTGGCATTGAGGCACTCTCATGGTGGTCACTCGAACACCCTTGAAAATGGTGTGATAGCCATAATCCGATATAAATAAGACATTATAAGAGGGTCCCCGCCCCCCTAAGCAGGATCCCTCGGTCTGTGGGCTGTGGGCTCTGGGCTCTGGGAATATCTCTCTCTCATTGGGGGATTACAAGGAATCGACGACATGTGGCGCTTCACTGGGCACAAAGGCACAATGGCAAAGCTTTTATTCAACGAAAGACGAGAGACTCAAAATGAGTAAGCCCGAACCGGGGCTTGAGTCATGGACCACCTAACTTGTGGCTAGAGCTCTGCTCGTTATATCCTCACATCCTCTCATCATTCATTTTCGAGTTTCTCATCCAAAATTCGTTTACAAAAAGTGAAAAGCAAGGCGGTCATCATGGGAGTAGTTAGAAGGGATTAAAGATAGATCTCAAGTTAGGAGTATTGTAAGATCCTCTTCTGCTGATCCTTTTCTAAATCGTTTTGATTTGCCTTTTCTACTACATTTTCCGATACCTTTTGCTATTGGACCTTTCTTTAGTGAAATCAGTGTCCTTTATTTATGGCATTATCCTCCTGGACTACGCTCCTGCTCTGTACTTCTCTCCATGATCGATTGATTTCATCGATTATGGCCCAACAGTCAACGCTGTCTCTGAGTTCCAATGTTTATTTGTTTATTTGTTTGTCTCTCACAAATCGTACGATACACCGACACACTCCCACAGAGAGACAGAGAGCGAGAGGCACAAAACACATGATCAATTACAACCTGGCTGGGGCAGGTTCCCAAGCGTCAAGGGGCAAGCGGCAAGAGGCAAGCGGCAAGAGGCAAGCGGCAAGAGCTTCGGGCTCACGCTTGGGGAGATCTGCTCCTCGCCATGGGCATGCGCATGCGCACAGCTTCTTTCACTTATTATTAAAAGTAACAAATTATTTTCAATTGATTTACACGCTGGCAGTTCAGCAGTTCAAAAGCATACACCCGCGCACTGAACCCCATGAAGCCCAAGCCCAGGCCCTGGCCCAGGCCCATGCCCAGCCCAACCACAAGCCCTCGCTCTCGACCAAACCCTGACCCTGAACAGCGTTCCCTCTGCTGTTGATTAACCACTCACTGGGAACATTTAATGTGTAATAACGATTTGTATCTGGGCACAAAGTAGTTATGTTGAAATTCCTTGGGCCGCCGTCGCAGTTACCATCATTAATCATAAGAATGTGAATCTTTTTTCCAGGGAGTTGGGGGTCTGGAGAGACAGAGACAGAGAGAGAGAGAGCGAGCGAGAACACCTACATCAACAGCACAGTTCACATGGCACACAAGATCTTCCGAGTTCCCGAACACACAATGATCTTCGTGGCTGGGGCCTGGACGCAACAATATTTCATATCCATAAACGGTTAGGCAGAGGGAAAGAGAGCTGCGGCTAGACCCCGATCATCGTCTATGCACCGATTTAACGCCCCGACATTTACATATGTATGTCCCTCACCCAGCCCCAGACCTCAGCCTCAACCTCTGCCTCCGATACCTCCTATGCCGCCTATGCCACCTCCACCTCGATCTTCAACTTCAACCTGAATCTTATTGGCGTTGGCGTTTGCCTACAGTACGTGCCTACAAATTATGTTTCTTCACGTTTACATGCCTCTGACATGCACTCCCAGGCGGGATTGGGTTTGGGCCTGAGATTCTGGCTGGGATCTGCTGGGAGGATGCGATGCATTCGAGTTGGGTCGAGTCGAGTCCATTGCGCTCTCTCTGGCTCTCACCGGGGTGTCCCTGGGCATCAACGTCAGACCTCATCAGGCCCCGATCGATGCCTCGTCATCCATCCCATCGACAGTCTTGGATTTTTAGTTAGGTTCTCTTTCATTTTATTTTATTTTTTATCCCGCTGGGTGCTCATCGGGTTCGTTGAGCTTTCTACGTTAATTTGTTAACAACAATACTCAATACGGCAATACGGTGTCGCAATCGACGATCGGCAATGGGCAATCGGCAGAGATGTGAGATCATTATGATATGGTAATTACCGATCGATTGATGGAAGAGCGTTGAAAATTTGGCAAATTTCGTATTAAGTGCTTTAGGGTTGGGGGTTCCTTCTTTTTATTTTTTTAAAAGATCTCCAGCGAAGAATTGATAATTTATTGATCTGTTCTTACAATAAAAGTGTAATTCATTTCAGTGTAACCTTGCTATGAATGAATCCCTATTCTAAATGATTCTGCTTTATCATTTAAGGATCAATATCCGATATAGGGAAAATAGCATTTACTCTCGTCCATTTTATTGAGTGTTCTTTAGAAGAATAAGTTCTATATCTAAGGTATTATTTCTTCTAAAAAAAATACATACATTTTGTAAATACTGGAACTTTCTCTGGCTATCACATAAAACTAAAAAACTCTCTTCAGTAATGAATGAATCTCATTCCCATGAAGTTTCCAATATTTTCGAGCTGAAATCCCATTGATCTTTCCTATAAATATGAAAGGATCCTCCAGGCAAGAGAACAAGAATTGTCTGTATAGATTCTGACTCTCATCTGGAAGAACCGTTTCAGCCATTTTCACATGATTATGGGAATAGCCAACAAAAGGCAATAAAAGCCCCACACTTGCACATGCTGAAAGTGGGGGATTGGGGTTCTCTCTCCTTAAGCACAGTCCCCTTTTACTCCATTGCCAATTCCCAACTAATTTCAAGACCATATTGCATGATGTAGTGGGTACAAGAGGCGATTTTTATGTTAAGCACAAGGAATTCGGGCTATTAGCGCCAAAGGATTTTCTCATGGTTTAAAAATACTCAACGTGCGACAAATTTCGCCGCCGGCCAAATGCAGCACGAAAGCTGCACGCGGAGACGCGCGAGTCTCGGATTCGAGTGGATTGGAGTCCAGTAGAGTGCAGTGGATTGGAGTGGATTGGAGTGGAGTGGAGGCGGGTCATTCAGGGGGTACTGGGGGAGTTGCTGCATGGCTGCTGACCGACCGACCGGCTGTGGCTGCAACTGAAGCTGAAGCCGAGGAGGGGCTGGACAGGCCAGGCCATGGCAAACAGCAAACAGCAAACGGGCCACAGCACAACACATCTCTGATTGCTCTGGCGCGTTGCGGGCGGTGCGGTAGGCAGTCGAGGCAGCGGCGTGCTTTATGGCAGGACACCCCCCTCATCCTTCCTCATTTGACTGCGATCCTCTCGACCGGTCAGAGTGTACGCCACCAGCAACTGGAAGGCTGGAAGACAGGAGCGGATCCGCCATGACCTGGAGAGAATTTACAGATTTGACTAATTGAAACTTGTTACGAAGAAGCACTTAGCTTAGAAAGGGGTTTGGATCTTAAGAACAAAATCAGTATCCCAAAACAAATGGTATTTTGAAATAAGCAACTCCATATTCCATTGCATAATACCCAGAACACTGGAAACTCACTCAATAAATCAATAATGAATCAAAGACAATTGTTTGGGCAGCTGGTGTTTGAATTATTATATTTCCCTTCTAAAGGATATATCTCTGAATTTATTGCAAAAAAAACTTTAAGAATTCCTTATGATTTTCAGAGATATATCTGGTTACATCTTTCAGCAGGATATTCCAGCAACATCTTCAACATAAGTATAAATCCATTTTGCCTCCCTCTTGAAGCTTTAAAGTCCGCTCCTGTCTTAAGAGGGGGATTCGCCCGCCTTCGACCGGGCATACAATTTAATATTAAAGTTGATAAACATTTTGACCACGGCAGTTAGTAAGCAAACGTACGATCCACCTACTCGCCTTCTTTAACGGCAGCAAGCGCAGCAGCAGCAGCAGCAGCATCTGTGGCAGCAGCAGCATCTGTGGCAGCAGCAGCAACTGTGGCAGCACCGCCATCATCATCATCAACATCAGTGCGGACGTGGTCGTGGCCTGACCCGAGAGCCTCCCTCCAATGGTTGACTGGTCGTCTGGGGGTCGGCCTGTATCGAGAGTCGAGGGGGTTCGGATCGAGTCGAGTCGCGTCGCGTCGAGTCGGGGTTTAAAGTTGGGGAACTGGTGAAATAAATTCAGAAACTATGCCAGCCCCAAGAGTCCAAGTCCCGAGTCCCCAGTCAACTGATTGCGCCACAGATTCGCACTTAGTCAGTGGCTGTCTTGCGTGGAGAGGTGGCGGGGGGGGGGGGGGGGGGGGTAGCTGCAAGGACAGAGGGCAGACTGTTTTGGGACATAAACGGGGGCGTGTTGGGGCACAGACATGGCGTGGCAATGAGCTTTGGTAGTCGCTCGAAACTCGAGTCAAGTGTGGCCCGAACAGGGATTGGAATTACGAATTTTGGGCTAAAATAAAATCGAGAATTTAAATGCAAAACTTGAAGAGCTCTCAATACGCAGATATTGTGTCTAAATAATGTTCGGTGCTCGATAATTTGACTCCGGAGTGAAGCTTCTTCCATGCCCACGCCCCAAAGCCTGGCTCCACCTTCGGCATTCGGTATTCGGCATTTAAGATGCAGCTTGTGCAGCCCTGGCCCCGTGTCTCTGAGCCTTATAAAATGAGCAGCATACAGAGGCATGGGGCATGGCCAAGACCATGCACCAGGCACCAGGCAGCAGGCAAGACCCAACCAGACCCGAACCCGAACGCGAACGCGAACGCTTTTCGAGAAATCAACGTCCAACGCGATTGTTCCCATGCAAGTTTCTACAAATATTTTTTTGTGAATTATTACCTTCGTATTTTTCCAGTTCGCGAGGAGTCAAATTGGTCGGCACACGCTCGAGGGCACACGCCATTTCCCACGGAGTGCTTTTATGGCGGAGGGCTGGGAGCTGGAGCTGTAGCTGGAGAGGGAGAGGGAGAGGCAGACGACTGCTGCCAGTCTGGCCATCGTCATCGTCCGCCCCCGTCTTCACTGCCTGATCCCAGATCCCTGCTGCCAGAGATCCCTGCTCCCAGATCCCCCCCTTGCTTTTCGGAGCTGCCGTTGATCGCTGATCAGGGAGGGTTTTGGAGGCTCAAGCTATACGCCAGGTAAACCTCGGAGCAGGGCAGGTGGTAGGTTGTTCAATTAGGCCTAGGCCCCAGAGTTCAATACGTAATCAAATCCCAATACCCCCTCCATCTCACTCTCTCTCTCTCTCTCTCTGTCGTTTCTTCCAACTGTCAACTGTCCACGTAATATGCAATAATTGCCAACTGATGCAGTTGCCAACTGTCCAGCAAATCAAATATTGCTGCTCCTCTGCATCTGCCTCTGCATCTGCATCTGGGTCCTCTCCTGCTGCGAATTTGATGCCCCATGCCCATGCCCCAGCTGAGAGCATTTTCGGCCTACACCTTTTGTGGCTAATGGGGCTGGCTGGCCAAGAAGAAGCGGAATAAGCTCTCATTCAGCTCTCACTCCCCAGTGGATCTTGGCTGCGATCTCCGGCTAGAGAATAAACCCACGCATTTTGCACTTGGCTTTCGGTGATGCCTGAATCCCTGCGGGGTATCTGTGGGGTGTATTGGGTTATAGAACATTTGGGTTACAGCAACTGAGAGAAGAGAAAGGTGATCTGTATAGTAAGCCGAAGATTATCATCTTTTAGTAGGTTCTTATCGTATATCTGTAAACAATATCAACTCAGTGCTCTATAAATCAATGATACTTTAAGATAACTAATTGTTAGATCGTTTTCTTAGATAGATTTCTTCTGAAATCGATGTCGTTTCCAGTGATTTTCCGAACGTCAAGTAGCTTTCATTACGATCGGTAACGGCATAATATTAGAGGAGATTTGAAACTGGAGATTTGGACAAAGATATTTTTGATAGATCCAGTCTAAAGTCTTTAGAATATGCGCATCGCTAAGAAAATTATCATAAACATCTGTACAAATTTGATTGAAATATTCCATTCAAGAAGTACCTCCAAGTCCATTCATTTACCGCCAAACCAACATTTCTACTTCTGTTGGACTTTTTTTTATGTTTTTAATTGGCTTGTCGCATGGGGCTGGGGTGGGAGGGGGAGGAGTTGGAGAAGAAGGATGCGGACATGGATGAGGAGTCATGTAACCCAATGGTCCGAGTCTCCGTCTTCGTCTGGGACTGGGGATGGTCCCGTGGCTGGGTGTCAGGCACACATCTTCCCCTGGTCGCAGGGCTAATAGAAGTGATGTCGATAGCACTTAAACACGATATCCGTTTCAATTTGTTTGGATTCTTCAATTTAAAAGGTGATAATTTTCTACTTTATGGCCCTCGACATGTGGGCCACCCATAAAACTGATATCGGAGTAGTGCCTGTCTCGCTGACTGTCCCCTGTTGCCAGTCAGACCCTATCCTTGGGTCTGGGCACTGGATTTGGGTCTGCATCTCCATCTCCGTCTGCGTCTGCATCTGGTTCTGGCTCTGTCTCTGGCTCAGTCTCTGGCTCAGTCTCTGGCTTTCTGTGAGTTTGGGTTTGGGCTTGGGACAATCTTGTCCATATACATTCAATACATTTGCAGTGTCAGGTTCGAGCTGAGTTCGATTCTGGTTCTGGTTCTGGTGCTGGTGCTGGGAGACATCGTATCACTCGCTTAATTTGTTATTCGCTGGTTTTCACACTTGATAATTGTGGCAGCGGCTGGCGATCCCCCCTCCCTCCCCCAGGTACCAGCATCATCATCATCATCATCAGCATTGACCACTTTGTGGTGGTTCTGGTGGTGCTGGTTTTGTGGTGCTCTGGTGGTTAGTGGTGGCTCTCTGTGTGGGCAGTTTCATTGCCGTTGTTGATGTTGTTGCGCCTGCAATGACTTCAGTTTATCAGTCGCCAAGTCGCGAAGTCTCCAAGTCTCCGGGGGAATGTCTAAATTTTTTTTCTTTTCTTTTCCAACCTCTCGTGATGATACCCTTAAACTTTCAGAGGTGTTACGATTATGAGCAGATGTTTGCCAGGATCTTCGGTACCTAAAAATTACACCAGCAACTATCTTTCTGTTTATTATAATTCCCGAAAATCTAGAAGATCTGGTATGCCTATCTCAAATTTATAACTTCCCCAAGAACAAGTGATTATTGAGGGTATCAAAACGTCTACAACCTTCAGTAATTTCTTGTTGTTTTTTTGGGTTTCTTTGATTGTTGGAATTGTTGGAACTTTAGCGATTTAATGCGTATGCACAAATAAAACAAGCAACACGGCCACAGCCCGAGCCACAAGTCGGCCAGGGAGACAAGTCTCTAAAGTCGGAGGCGTTTTAGCATCGCATTTTAATGGCCAACTAAATCAACAGACAATTAATTAGACATTCGACTGGGGGCCCCAGAACGATTCAACGATTCAACGATTCGATGCGAGTCTGGACAATGAATTCAATTCGAAACTAAAAACGTTTCAAAACTGGAAACGGAATTGGAATTGAAATCGGAATGGAATTGAAACCATGATCTGTTATGTTTGATGATGCAAATGCAAATTGCTTTTGGTTGGGTGGTCCCTCCACAAAAATTCAAATGTACGACCCGATTAGCATAGCAGATCTCGGGTTTTGTTCTTCGGAAGATAAGCCCCGACTTGGGTTCGGACTGAGGATTGAGGCCTGGGAGGGGGGAAATCATCGTTAAATTTCTTCAGACCCAGACAAAGAGTCTCCACTCGATTTGGGTGATCTTTTGAGGCTCATTGTGGTCTGTGGAGGGGTAAGTGGTACGGGGGGTGTTGGCCAACGACAATGACAATGACAATGAGGTGTCGTGTTAGCTAATACACGTTTCTTTAGATTCAATCGATGGGATCATTAGGTGGAGTGGGATTCAAGGTAGCATCACGGGAAAGCGGTTATATTCCCAAATTATATTGGAAGAGCTGGATTTCTGGCCTCCTCCAAATTATAATAATCATTTTAGGCACTTTAGACCAGTTATTTATTGCTAAATAATTGCAATATTTTACAATTCTTTAATGAAATCGATACCTAAACATTCTTAAGCATTTTAAATTATTTTGTCTATTACAATTTTATAATTATGGATTTTATTTCCCCAAAAACTGAATACAAAACACGATTTTCTTAAACATCTTTTTATGAATATTTTTATTGCCAAACGAAACACCTACCAAGTTTTCCCATTCTCCCCCACTCCAACCCACATCGTTTTCCTATTACTCATGGCCCAAAGTTTTCTCTCAAGGAACCATCAAAAGCGATCTTAAGAAACACAAACCATGACATCGTTGGAGGCGGCGGTGGCCGTGGCGGCCTTCTCTGAAAACCGGCAATCGACCGAAAAAATACTACACAATACACAATGCAAAATCATATCACTAGACGTGGCTTACAATAACAGAGTCCAACTTTGACTGAGTGCAGAAGGTGGAGTGGAGATGGAGGCTGATCGATGCTGATGGAGAGGGAACTTTTACAGCGGAATACTCAGGGCTTGGACGGGCGGGTGCTCTCCAGCAAGCAACAGCATGCCAACAATGATATTAAAAATAACAATTGTCTTCAGTGGTCTTTAACACCCGCACCGCTGATAGACACGCAACAGCAACAGCAACATCTAAAGGCTGAAGAGGGAGAGGGGAGGAGAGCAACATGGGGAAGAGAAACACTTGAGTGGCATATAAAAGTCACATCGACAACTTCGATTGACTAAAGAAAATATTGTACATGGCGATGGAACACTGAACACATCGTCGAATCCGCCACAGATCCACAACAGAACGAACACCGATCCACCGATCCACCAACCGTACGAATGGAGCACCAGCATCAGGCACCAGGCACCCGGCACCCGGCACCCGGCACCCCGAGAGCATTTTTCAATACCTGAACAATCATGAATATAATGACGTTGCACATTCCAAGAGCAGCAGCCGCATTCGAAGACACAGCCGCAGCCGCAGCCACAGCCACAGAGCCGCACATGAGATACGCCGACGACTGAGAGTTGTCGAGAGATCCGCGCGGATCGAAGTCTTTGGATCGATGGATCCAAACATCCAACTCCCTCGTAGGCCTCCTCCATCGCGTCAGCTGCTGGCTGGCTGGCTGCTTCTTTTGGTGCTTCTTCTGCAGATGATGAGCTTTTTCGGTGCTCATCGACAGCCACACAGCAAGAGAGCCACAGTCACAGCCACAGCCACAGATACAGCAGACCATGATCATGCTCCGTCTCCGTCTCCATCTCCATCCAGAGCTTCATAAATTAGTGATATTGCATTATTATGAGCCTGAGAGAGGCCCGGGCAGGGCGAGGTCAATGCGGCGTATGCGCAATTTTTGCATGCAACCAGCTGGGACATTGCACGAAGCTTTGATGATCCAGGGGATACCTTGGGATCAATGTAGGGAGAGGAAATACCATGATTACAACGTTATGTATACTATATCTCAGGGAAAGAGTCAACATCTTGACGCAACACAATTGCAATTTAATGGCATATTTTCAGTAATTTAATGGAACTTCTGAGCGGGAATTGTTTCCTAAATATCTTTAAGATCATATTAGAGATTTACTTTCCCGGAGACCAGTTTTCGTGACATCCTATGCCATCTGTCCAACATACCTTCCCCCATTTAAGCACCGCACTGGGGTCTGGCTTCCAAAGAAATTTTTGCATCATGTTGTGATTAATGAAGCATAGCCGGGGCACAACTATTGACAGCCTATCAGTGTCCGTCCGTCCGTCCGTCCGTCTGTCTGTCTGTTTGGCGGGGATTCGCGACGGCAGCTGATGGAGTTGGGGGGAGACTCTCCCTCTCTGTGTGGAGAATACCCCAAAGACTCCTTCCTTTCAGCCAATTGTTGCTTTGCGTGTTCCGTTGACTAAAGACTTCAATTCGGGCTTCAATCATTTCATTTAACTGATGATCCGACTGCCGCCACTGCTGCTGATGGACGGCATTTTGGTGGGATTCAGATTCTGGATTTTATATTGGTAAAGGCAATGGGAATGGGAATGGTACCCTTTGTCTGGCTTTATTTTGTGGTGGCATCACGCAACTGCCATTTGCAGCGTTTTGGCTACCATAACATTATGGAATGACGGTTCCTCCAGCATGGAACCTTTCGGGTATTCGGGTATTCGGGCACTTAACTACTTTATAGCTCCTTCCATATCGCATACACTTGTGAAGATCGGACCACAATGGCGCCCCCCGAGTCGAAATGCAGAAGTTCTTTTATGGTTTTTATAGCCTAGAGACGGGATCGGCATCGGCATCGGGATCGGCGGGGTCTTCGGTACGATATGCAATGCTCGTAAAACCAACGGTAAATGTCGGGTGATATTCTTCTAGTTTTATATGATTGAAAGCGACACACAAAAAATGGTAAAAAATTAAAAAAAAAAAAAAAAACAAAACAGATTTCCAAACGCCACACAATCAGAGCTCTTTTCCTTCGGGGGCTTCGCACTTCTGGCGGCCGCTAATAGCCCGATTTAATTGGCCATCAAAGCCACAAAACCTACTACAACAGAGCCATAGAACCGAAACTATTGGGACTCACTCACGTAGATGAGATTATGGATAATGGCCACAACTCTCATATCATTTCAACGGGTCCATATCCATATCCACATCGATGTCTATGGGTGGCTATAAATTTCTCTATCGGCATATTTCTCTTCTTTTTTTTTAGTTGTATTTTTTGTGTATTTTATTTTTGCCATTGTGTGGCCCAACGATATTATCATCGGGTTCGGGCGTGGAATTTATCGGGCCAGGTGGCGGGGACGGTGACGGTGGCGGCGGGGGAGCTCCGATATCAAGGCGGCGGCAGAGGAGGAGCAATATTTCACGGCTGATGGATGAGAGATACATATTATATATCGAAGTACAATACGGGATGGTGTGATATATAGACTCATGCGGTGGTAAACATAAATCAGGCCCTCAAAGTTTCCCATTAATATGGAGAGGGGAGGGGACGGATGCCCAAAAGGAAAAACCAAAATATTATTGATAGGAAAATGGGAAAAGATGTTGGTGGTGGTAGAGATACTTGTCAATGAATCCATCAAAGCCTCGTTACCGATCCTTCTACCATTCCTTTTATAAAAAAAAAGTGAAATTGAGAAACAAAGAATAATGTATGTAGATATATATTTTATACATTTAAGACTATCGAAATGGCATGATTACAATCATTAGATCAATGCAAAGATTCTTTTTTTTTAATGAGAACTGAAGCTCCTGATCCTGCATTAACGAGGCATGTAAATGGACAATAAAAAGATGGCCAGTTCCCACTCTTGTAAGTCTTCCTCGATCAGACTCTTCCTCAATAGCCTCTTCCTCTCTCTCTCTCTCTTTTAAGGAAATCCAAACTAAATCCATTCACATTGGGACCATTGCACGCGCTTGAACTGCGACCTTTCTGGGCCTGCTGCTGGCTCTGGTTTTGGCCCTGGCTGTGGCTCTGGCTCCTTGCCTTCCTCCAGCCATAAATACGCGATTAAGTATTCAAATTCACAGGCTGATGTGAAAGAACCAACTTTCGAGGGGAAGAGGAGCCTGCTCTGGGCCAATGATGATAATGCCGGCAATAAAGCGAATGGCAACTGAAATCGCACAAACTGGTAGTTGGATGAGCTTTTAAACCTTTTAAACTTCAATCAAATTTCTCAGGATTTGGCTCAAAGAAGGAGAGAGAGAGAGCGAGAGGCAGAGACCATAAGCCACAATAATACATAATAATATTGTAATTTGGAGGGTCGAAAGAATGCGTAAAAGCCAGCTTTCTTTGAACTGAGACCCCGGACCAATCCCTGGGATACGTCGTCTGTCTGTCTTTCCGACAGATGCCAACACGTAAACGCTTCACATGGGACACAGCCATGGAGAGCTACCACCAAAATTGCATGGCCAACAACATTTTATGGTTGTGTTATGCGAGAACCCGAAAAATGCTTTGCTTTGATGAAAAATTGCACCCCTCATCCTCAGTCGCTCTCAGAACGCCAGAAGAGAGCTCTTTGGCCATATACAAATTGGCTTGGCCATTAGTCTTGGCCAGAAAGAACGCAACGCAGCGCAGCGCAACGCAAAAGATTTAAACGTTTTAGTGGCTGCGCTTAAGACTTTTGCCGCAATTTTTCCACTTGAGTTTATTACGGCATTATAGCCCCATAGAACGGGACGGACGGAGCGGGAGAGTGAGATCGAGAGTGAGGGGAACGATCGACGGATCCGATCCGATCCCGAGATCTTTTGAAGTTCCCACAACACAATTTGTTGTCGCTCCCTGCGCTATTCATTCGATTCCAAAGAATCGAATCCTTAGATTCCTTTATTTGGAAAACAATTCGATTAGAATTGACTTCTGTCGAGTGTCGTGTCTTTCGGCAGAGAAAGAGGGAAAATACTTTCACGTAATGCACTAAAATGGACATCGGATCGACAACTATGAGCTACATTAATTGTTTGCCATTGTAAGGGCTCTCAGATCTCCCCCTCCTGCTCCTCCTACCCCTCCCTTATCGCCGGACAATGGAAATGCTGACGCGGCCAGAAGATCCATGCGATTCCAATGACTCCGCCACAAGTGTCTCTCTGTCTCTCTGTCTCCCAGTCTCTCAGTCTCTCAGTCTTCTCTTAGGTCTGCTGCTCTTCTTTTTCTCGTGTATTTTCACGCACATTGTGAAGTGGTTAGATAATCCATTGTTTACGGGGTCTTACTGCAGCAAGGGTAAGGGTGATGATCATCATCATCCTCAAGAAGTACCCACTGGAACTGATGTCCAAAAAACCGTTTGGTCATTTTGGCAGCGGGATTCATTCGAAAAACTCCAGTTGGGATTAAGATTCGTCTCACGTTGATTTTTTTTATAAATGCAGACAGCCTTGGTAGACAAACAGGCATCGGCAAACGGCAGTGGAGAAGGAAACATACTAAACGCTAGAACAAAGATTTGAAATGTATAATGTTTGATTTGTTTGATGTTTTTGTGAATTTTGAATAATTATTACAATGGATTTGTTTTTATCCCGCCCATTTTAACCCACCCTCAACAAGTAGTAATTTTAAATAGTTAGCAGAAACCACAGGGAAGTTTTTAAAAATTCAAAAGATTCACTGAAATAATTTATAAATAATTACATATTTTATTTTCGATCTAATTTATTTCGTTATGTGGCTGTTCGTGTCTTTAAGAACAGATTCAAAGCAGGGCCAAAGGAGAGCAATGAACAATTTTTTTTTCGTTTTTTTGATGCTTCGGACGATTGTCTTCGCGTTTACCTGAAAGGCTTCAACGTGAGCAACTCTGAGCACAGATGTGTTTCCACTCATTCTAATTTTCCAAATAAAGCACTGAAGCACATAGTACAAATTTGTAATTTTAATTTGATAAAAATAAATTGTTTAGTTCTGAAATTAAAATATTTCCCATACTTTGGATGCACGAGTGCCTTGAGTGCTGATTTTGGCATACAGAGATGAGCAGAAAATTCGTTTGGTTAATAAATTTCCAAGGAATAATTAATCTAGAAAAACATTTCACAACAATAGTCGAGAAAATCTTTAGAGAACTTCTGTTGGCAAAGCAGTCCCCGCTCAAGTGGTGCTTGTATTAATTGATTGAATAACATTACCCATCCATCACACCC
This sequence comes from Drosophila helvetica, assembly GCA_963969585.1. Lineage (NCBI taxonomy): Eukaryota > Metazoa > Arthropoda > Insecta > Diptera > Drosophilidae > Drosophila > Drosophila helvetica. The sequence continues at coordinate 4,417,495 of OZ018402.1, read as the reverse complement.
AAAAGACATTCTCATCACCGATCGTCCTCATGCAGATCCCCCTCCCATTCCAAGCAAATATAACACTTGACCAAAATTATTGTTTACCCAGAAACCACCTCCATTACCATTACCATTACCATTTCATTTACCATTTCATCTTAATCTATCAACCGCCTTTCAAATGGCATTCACCATTCATACAGATCTATAAAAGGTCTCTGGATGAGGAGGAGAACCCTCGGACACTATACAGAAATCAAAACTCAATGGGAACTTGGGGGAACAATCGCATTGGGGCGTTTTAGGTATAACAACAATAACTAAGAAAATAGGAAGGGGTAGGAGTACGGGAACGGGAATCCGAAGCCGAATCCGAATCCAAGAAATGAAATCAAATCAAATGATGTGTATAAAAATGAAAATAATACAATGATAAAGAGTGGAGAAAATGTGCGCAACATACAACGAACACAACTGGAAACAAAACCATATAATAAAAAATCAAGAAAAGTAACTACAAAAGCGCAAAGTATCTGAGTATCTGAGCATCTGAGCATCTGAGAGGAGATGCTCAGATGCTGTTGCTGATGTTGTTGTTGGTCTTGTTGTTGTGTGTTCGGGATCTTGGGATCTCTGTTGAGGTGAGGGTGAAGATGGGGATGAGGTTGTTGCTGGCGGCGCTGCAGACCAGACACCGAACAACCGAACAACCGACCGACAACGACTCGAACACCGATCCAAGCCGAGAGAAGAGAGACAGAGACTCTTAACCTTTGACGCCCGAACAATGAAGTGGTTAAAAGCAAGACATTAACACACAGACATACAGGCGGCAACAATGGGAGGGGGTTATACGATCTTAAGGGTCTGCGTCTGGGTCTATCGAGAAGCATAACGAACCGAACGGTGAGGAGAGGAGAGGAGTGGGAGACCTCATAGAGGAGATACCAAGACCTGGTCTTGTGGCACTTGAGTGGAATGACAGAAATTAGTGAAATTTATTATTGATATCCACTTGAATTTATAGAGCAGCGAACAAAAGAGGTATCCCTACCCCTACCTCCCTCTCTTTCTCTGGATAAAAGGTGTATCTTTGTTGATCGGGTGGCGTCGTCGTCGCAGTCGTCTTGGAGTTGGTGTTGCAGCTGCAACAGCTGAAAATTGATGGGCCCTGGCCCGATAGAGAGAGAGAGTCCAGGTATGGTTAGGGTCTTGGGTGCCCACCGACTGACCACCGATCTAATGTGTGTGATAAACAGGTTCAGGCAGTAGTTCGGGCCGGGCCGGGCCGGGCCGTGCAGCGTTCGCGTTGGTAGGTGTCGCTGGGCATATAAATTATGAGCCAAAGACAATAAAATGCACACCAGGCAGCAGCGCTAATAGCCGATAGATACTGCCTGTTGGGGCGCAGCGCTTTCTTTCGATAAATTGTATGGAGAGCCACCCAGAACACCCGCAGCATCAGCATCAGCAGCAGCCTAAAAAGAGTTTCCATTTCCGAGAAAACTTGGGCACGCACACAATAGAGTTATTTAGAGCTGAAACATTATTGATTTGAAATATCAGAAGAACGTATCCGTTGAAATAACAGGCCAGATCATCGAGCAAACCTTCTGCCTTCTGCCTTTGGGGCCCTGTCAGGGCCGTGTTCTCAAAAGCCGCCCCGCCGAATGCCGAATGCCGAACACACTCCACACTCCATACTTCAAGGTGGTGCTTGATGTGTGCCTCAAGTGCCACGGAATGGGGCGAGTCTCGCTCTCGAGAGACCCTCGTGCTCGTGCCCTCTTTCAAATGTTTCGGGAGAAAGAAGAATTGTGGAACCTTTAATTAAACGGTGGCCTAAAATATGCAAACGAGTTGGAGATGGAGTTGCAAGCGGCAGACGGACAGACGGACGGAGTCGGCAGAGGTCCGACTCATAACTCATTTCAGAGTAACCCTACCCTCCACATCCACATCCAGAACGGGGAACGAGGGTTCTGTTCTGTTCCGTGCTCCAGGTGGAACCACTTTGCATACACACTGAAGGCGCTGCTAAACGGCTCACGCCCCACTTTCAACACACACGTCCTTCGGGCATTGGGGCTGCCCTTTTTTTCCCTTTTTTTTCGGCAGTCATCAGGTGGGAGGAACCCACAGTGGAGGCTGGGCTACTGGAACAGAGAGCGATCTCTTTGGTCAGAAAATTTGCATGGACCGTGAACATTTTGATTATGGTTCCTTTCGTTTCGAAATCTCATTTAAAATCGATTTATGCAGGAATTAAAATTCAGTTTAGCCAAGGCAACCCTTCCTGCTATACTCTCCTTCTCATACCTCTCCTCCTTCGGCTCTCATTCCTCTCTCTCTCTCTGCCGTGTGTCCATCACGAGGTTAAGAAATTAGTAAAACTCATTTTGCATTTTTAGCCTCTGGGCTTAAACTTAATTCAGAAGCACAGCAGGAGGTTCTAAGTAAATAAATGTGGGCCCGCTCTCGCTCGAGAGTCAGTCTGTGGCTTGGGTCCACGTCCACGTCTACGTCCATGTCTGGGCATTTCGCTGGTTCTTTCGTTTAATTTGCATTTTATTGCAGAGCCTGCTCTGCCTCCATGGATACCTCCGCCAGAATCCCAGTCTTCCCAGTCCTCCAGTCTCGAGTCCAAGTCCCAACCTGCGAATGCAGCCAATTAAGCGTATATTTGCCACGCTTTACAGCTTTCCTTGCAACTTGAGGGCCGACTGTGCTCTACTTTGGTCAGGAGCGCACAGATAAAAATGATTAAAAGCCTCCACCAACAGTCAGACAGCGTTTTATATTAATTTGTGTATTATCTTCCAGGGATTCTCTCCTCCAGAGGGTTGAGAAATTGAAAGTGAATGCTTTTTGGCGCTCTCCGAGGAGTAGACAGCGGGCAGGGTGCAGGAGGATTGGGGCAGGAGGCAGGAGTCAACAGGCAGACGGCAGCAGGAAATGAGTTGCCAATAGAACAATCATAAGACACCATAGGGGGTGACGATTTGTTTGGGGAAATAATACAGTCCTCCTGTAGGAGGAGGATGGCAAAATGCTGCAGTCTGGAACTTAATATATCATATCCGGTAGGAAGCCATTGGCATATGAATTCCCCATCAGATTCAGTGCAGAGTAATCTGAAAGGAAAAATGTTTTCAAATCGGTCATAAGCTGATGATAATGAGAAGAAAAACCATATAATAATTAGATCTTTATGGGAAAAACTGTGGTGCGCGACAATATTCAAATTCGTGTCAGAAAATTGCTTCTAGATGGTTTGATTCTCCTCTCCTTCTTTCGAAGAAAGCTCTGCAGCGAATGGAGCAAAAGCTTCCCCTTTCCCCCTTCTATAAAAGGAGTAATTTCAGATAGACACTCCCTATACATATGAGTATATTCCCCCCCCCCCACCACTCTGGAGATTCGAGCAATTTGAGGTGACCCAATGCGAATGCGAATGCGAAATTGAAATACATTTCTTTCTCACGTAGTCGCCTGTCATTAGCTCAATCAAAGAAACGTTAAATCGCATCGCGCATCAATTTGGCCATTTAGAGGGGCCTTTGGCCGAGCATTTGGCCGAAAAGGGAGGAGAGAACTTAACCGAACCGAGCCGAACCGTTTGTTCATCAGACACATGCCCCATGCCTCATGACCAATTCAGCGATGCAAGACGGAAAGGCATCGGCCGTCACTCAGGTCTTGGTTTGGGCTTGGGCTTGGGTTTGGGTTTTGGGGGGAGTCCATTCAATGGACAGTCACTCGGACTCAGACAGTCACTCAATAATTCGGCAGTCGTCCGTCCGTCTGTCTTTTACTACTTCTTCGACTTCCTTTGGACTTCTGAGGGACGTGGACAGGCCGCGAGAAAATTGCAACAATTTTTACTCCGTTTGTTGCAATTAATTGACAAACAGAGCCCCATCGACCCTCGACCCGATCGAGAGTCGAACCCCGAACCCCAAACCCCGAACAGCGAACCGAACCACACTCTCGACTGCAAATTATATTGAACTGATTCCCACGGAGGTAGGCCTTCGACCACCAGATGGTTTCGATTTGATTGTCGTCCGTTCTTCGGTTCGGTTCGGTTCAGTTCGGATTGGATCGGATCGCATCGCTTGCGAGGCATGCAAATCATTCATGGAATGTGTGTGTGTTTCGGGGGAGAAACATTTCCCATTCACACTGTTCTGGGATTGGACTCGGCATTGGGTGTGGGAATGGCTCTGGATTCGGATTCGTTTTCGGATTCGGGCGTGATAGAGTGTGATGCATAATCACTTTGGACGTGGCTGATGCACAATCCCGAAATTGGCATCGATTTGGGGTTCTTCAAGAGAGAGAGTGGCGCCATTGAGCATGGATACTGGTGGTTTATGTATTGAGGTTACTATAATCTACTCGATAGAATATAGCACTCTTACATCGACAAATAAACGTTTGCCACTCAAACAAACAATCTTTGAAATGGCCTCAAAGCGAACCCTAATTAACGACCCTCCCAAATGATTATCCCAGTTTATGCCACATTCTCTCTTCTGTTCTGTTCTCTCCTTACAATCTGTTCCTTTTTGTTCCTTTCCTCCGACCCAAACCAAACCACACTTATTTGCAGATGATCTTTGTCCATGCGCCAACTCATTTGTTGTTTGCCTCAAGATCACCTCTCAAGAACTATGTCAATACACATATAAAACAACCTCAAAAACAGCACACAAATATCGAAGTATCGACGATTTTAAGTACCCCGAAAAACAAGAAAAAATACACAAAAATATGTGTGTATGAGTACTCAAAGTCTTGACCTACGGCAAAGATGAAAGCGAAATATTAATATTTCCTAATCCATTGTAATTATGATTTCTCTACCATTGTTTGTCAACCTTCGGGGCAGCAGCAGCATCAGCATCAGAGGTCTTTTCAATAGATCAAATTACCAAAAAAGATATGTCAATTCCTCCCCAGGAATTGAACACGAAAAACGATAAGAGATCTGCGTCAAAAAAGTGGAATAAAAAGCAGCAGTCCCGTCCCGTCCCGTCCCGAACCCAGCATCTAATTGTTGCCCGGCCACAAAATATCGAGGGGTACTACTCGTAGGCTGCCGCCTGACTTTTTTTTTTCAACAGAAATCGAAAACGAACGCCTAATCTTGACGGCCGGCGTCAGGGATTAGTTGGTCCAATCAGCGGCAACGCCTGCGGCTAATGAGCGGCACTCTGGCTCTGGTTCTGGCTCTGGCTCTGCTGCCGTCTGCTGTTCCCTGGAATCCAATCCAAAAAAGAAGTCCAAAGAAACCACCGAACGTACGCCCCTGATAATTACTCCGTGTACCTCCGGAGTTCCTATAAAAAGTCATTCGAAAACAATGGACCCAGGGCCCCTGCCCTGCCTCCTGCCCCTGCCCCTGTCCCTGCCACTGCCACTGCCAGATGATCAGTGTTAAGCGGGTGATCTTGGAGATCTCTTATCGCTGGCCATAGATGTGTGTTATGACTTTTACTTTTCTTTGTCACGATCGTGTGGTGTGTCGCTTCAAATCAAAGCAGCAGATTAATAATATTTCCCTCGTCCGTACTGTCGATCGGAAAGATGACAGGAACGAGAACGAGAGCGTGGTGTGGTTGTGGCTGTGGCTGGCGGTGGAGTCGGTGGAAAAATCAAAATCAAATTAAAAGACAGCAATCAATAATTTGACACGACTTGGAGCCAAGAGCCAAGACCAAGACCATGAGCGAGGCACCAAGATCCGATCCTCAGCTGCGATCGTTTGTCGGTGTCCCGTTGTTCCAACCGAAGAGGATAGAGGATCGGATCGGATCGGGGAGATTTGTACAACTTTTGCGACATTTTGTTTGGGGGCCAAAGCCATATGAAGCTCTGGGATGGGGATGGGATGGGATGGGTCTCTCTCTCTCTATCTCTCTCTGTCTGTCTGTCTGTCTCTCTCTGTCTCTGTGTGTCTCTTGCACCCATGTTGCAGGCTATGTACAACATCAAGTTTTATCGCTGATCGTGATCATGTAATTCCAGCCCACGCATGCGCGCACTCGGCGCTCACTTCGCGGCTTCACTCGCGAAGGCGAAGGAATCAAGTTTAGCGCATTCTTATTGCCGATCTCAATGCTCGCTGGGATCTGCTTGGATCTGCTTGGATCTGCTGGGATCTGCTGGGATCTGCTGGATGTGGACTGGACCCTGTGACAGATGGTTGTAGTGGCCTTAAGGCATTCCCTCGCCTCGCCCAGAACGGCCCAAAAGGCAGGACGGTGGGGTGGGACGGGGACTGGTTTTGGAGCTAGCCTTAGCCCTGTGCGATCTTTATGTAAACTGGTACTTGAAATTTGAAATCATGTACCATTTGCCTTGAGAGACAGACTACGCGGATCGTTCGACTGCGACTGCGACTGGGATCTGGCTTTCCTGGCAATCATTGATCGTGTCCCTGACGAGGCTTGTGGCTTGTGGCTTGGGGTCTTGGATCTTGGATCTTGGGCCTAAAGGCGGCACAGGAAACGAGCATTTAAAAGCGCGAGACTATCGAAATATAACGACGAATTTAAAGGAAGCTTGTGTCAATACGATGGAGTTTACCTTGGAATGTGCAATCGCGATGGCAAGATCTTTTGATGGCGCCGACGACGACGACGACGCTGGCTATGCCGATGCGCCAGGACAACGCAGAAGTGGAGATCAGGGCATGAAGCTCATGAAGATCATCATCGTTTTGATGGGCACTAAGCGACATAATTGCTACCGTGAGATTCCAGAGAGAGCAGACACCGACACCGGACTCTGATTCGGATCATTATGAACTGCGATCCTAATGCGCTCCAATCAAACACACACGAAACGAGCATATGACATGTTCGAGCATTATTAATCATGATAATATCTGTATAAATGGTAGAAAAACTGTGCACACAGCGCCGCCAGTGTCTGAGTCGGAGCCGGAGCCGGAGTCGGAGTCGCAGTCTTGGCCAAATTGCAATTTAATGTAGAAATAAATTGCACTCGGTCCTGTCCATGAGATGGAGTTGGAGTTTGAAGTTGGAGCTGGAGCTGGAGCTGTTGCTGCATGCTGGATGCTGAATGTTGGATGCTGACCAACCGGCAGCCGAAGCTGGCAGCTCCCATGATTATTGGTCATTTACTTGCGCCGTTTAGCGCATTAAAATGCAGCCTGTCCCGTCCCGTCCCGTTCCGTTCCATACCGTCGCTCCGTTCCGATCCGTTCTGTCTCAAGTTTTATGCATAAAGAAATAATTGACAGTTGAAATGTCGGTCCACAGACTGCACTTGTGGCCTGGCCTATGATTGCAGTTGGTACGCGGCCTGCAACGCCGAGGATTGTGATTCGAATTGTGATTGGGATTGCTGGGATTTGGATTGGGATTGGGGATTGTTATTCTGTGGGGCGTGCTCCATGGGACGGCGATGGCGTGCGAGCAAAATCATTTCAATCAACTGCAGATGGAGATGGGGCGGCCGTCAAAATTATTATGGCAGTATGGTGGAAGGGGCTCGGCTTGGGGCAACAGAAATCAACGTGTTGACTAATGGCCACAATTTGCAAGTGCAACGCAGGTTCATAGTACACTGAGGGGAATTTTCCGGCCAGTTGAAGATCGCTAGATCAAGGCTTTAGATAGCTACGAAGAGTTGAAGATCGCTGGAGAGTGGAGGATTAATGTCCAAGAGTTAAAGATCGGTAAAGATTGAAGAACACCTCTTAAGAACCTTAATTTCGAGGAGATTATTATTTTATTGTTCCATATTTATTTCCTAGAATTTATTTACCTCAATTTTTGTATGGAAAACAGCTGGTTTTCTATTTTATCTGTCGATCGCAATCCTTTGGATACCCTTTCATAATCGCCGAACATTTGTTTTTTCGTTGGAATTAGAGATGATCAATTTTGGAACCACTTTAAAGGAAACTCTGATGAAAACCACTTTGGAACATGTAGAGATGATCATATTTTAATTCTTTGAAAGGAAAATTCATCCAGTGATTCCCTTAATCCAAGATAGCTTCAAGTTTAAAACTAATCACACTTTTCCATCACCATCTAAACAGGAATTTTCCTCAATTTTGACACTAAAATAATAACTTTAAGCAACAAAAACTCGCAATAAGAAAAAAAGAGTAAAATTCATAGGAAAAATCATAAACAATTGCTGCAAAAAAGATTAAACATAAAGGTAGGTAAATAATCAAACTGGATTGAGCGGAACTAGCTACAGGCAGAGCGAAAGAGAGAGCTGTAGAGTGAAAGAGATAGAGAGAGAGAGAGCGCAGAAGACAACTCCCTCCCATGGCAATTGGGAAAGAACACCCACTCAAAAAATTAACCACAAAGGCGCCATAAAACCGGTTCTGCAAACGATCTCTCTCTCGCTCTCTTTGTACATGTGTTAAAGGTGCTCAAGAGATCGAACATATACACTGACAAAACGTGTTTGCACCTGGCTTTTGGCTCTCTGCTGCTCTCCGAGCGATCGCTGTGCTCTTTCCACGCCACAATCGCAGCTGGGACGCGTCTCTCTCTGGCTCGATCCTCTCCAGAACTCTCTCCGTCGCTCTGGCTCTCTGCTGCTGCTGCTGGTGCTGCCTCAGTGTTGGTGAGAGCCATGGGGATCAACAAGTGAGCGCAGGTCCGCGCACCGTCCGCAGAGCAATGGACTTTTAGTTATTCCGAGATCTTTTACCAATATTGTGTGCAGCGACGGTTGATCAGACGGCCAGAAAGAAACAGAAGCAGAAGCAGAAAAAGAAAAAGAAGAAACAGAAACAGATAAAGATAAAGAAGACGCAGAAGGAGAAGGAGCGGATAAAGAAGAGAACCAACAATCAAAGCAAACAAAAATCGAATTAGATCCACGTGTGTGTGTGTGTGTCGGAAATTGCGGAAGTGTAGTGCGCAAAAAGGCGGATACGGAAGCCGGCTAGAAAACGATAACAGACCACCCAACCCAACCCCCACCCACCTACCACTCTCTCTCTCTCGCTGTCTCTCTCTAACAATAGCAGCCTCCGCCTTGGTGGTAAATCACCTCTGAATTAACGCGTGTGCCAGTCTCCAGTCGCCAGTCACCAGCATTCAAGCATTCAAGCATCATTCCATCAGTCCATCAGTCCGAAAGCGTGCCTGTGTCTACCGCCAATTTGTTGCTGCTGCCTCCTGCTCGTCGCCGTGGACCTGCATGCTCCTGGCCCGGCCAAAAAAACTGGCCCCAACAGACAGGCTCTGTGCATTTCGGGCTGCTTTTTTTTGTTGCTGTGGTTGGTCAACGTCAAATTCGATTTTTATGACTTTTGAAAGCGTGACTAAGACGTGATTTATGATGGCGTGTGGTTTTTAATATTCATGTGGACGCGAGCTCCAGCTTCAGCTCCAGCACCGATCCGATCTCCATCTGCAGCCGGGAACCTGCGTAGGTGCGCCAAACAATAAAAAAAAGGGTTGCATCTTTTTGCAGCAACAGCAAGAAGCCCACGGGGCACAGACTCCACCGATATCCAGCTGTGTGTGTGCGTGGATTCGACTTTTTTATGGATGCAGTTAAGCATTTGAGTGCTGCTGCTGCTGCTGCCGCTGCAGCAACAGAGAAAAGCTGCAACAGCGACATGCAGCAGGAGAGGAGTGCATCATCTGTGGAGGCGGCAGTCAATGAATTGGTGGAACTAGAGGGCAGTGCCACAGCCGCAGCCATATCGAAGGGTCACAGTGGCTGCCCCAAGGAATCCCCCTCGACTGCGAAAGAAGCCAACAAACAAAAGCCCGACAAAGGCCACAGCAATTCCAGTCCCAACAAATCTGCGCCTGCCCCAAAAGCCAGCAATGCCGCAATGGCGGCTGCCACCGCTGCCACAGCTGCGGCGGCCACCAATGACCTTGCAGCGGCGGCTGCAGTGGTACTCTCTCTGCAGGGCACGATGGTGAGCAGCCTGCAGCAGGCAGCCCTCCTTCCGGCCAATTCCGCGGCGGCGGCAGCCCTCAATCTCCAGGCCCTCGAATCCTACCTGGCCCTGCAGCGCCTCACCGGCAAATCGGATGTCTTTCGATTCAGCAACAATTCGAACAATCAGAACAACAACACTGGGGCTGGGAGCAGCAACAGCAACAGCAGCAGCCTCGGCAGCAGCAGCTGCCACAACGAGGCAGAGGCCGGCAGCAGCACTGGCACTCTTCCGAGTCTCATAGACATTGCCAGCATTGAGCTCAAGTCGAGCTGCTCATCGAGCTCCTCGGTGGGGTCTGTTGTTCCTGCCAATGCCAATGCAGCCGCAGCAACCGGCAACAACTCCTCATCCTCCTCCCCCAGCAGTGGCAGCAACAGCACCTCCAACAACAACAACAACAACAACAGCAGCAGCAGCAACAGCAACTGCAACAGCCACACTTCGTCCTCCAGCAAGTGCCTGCCACTGCCTTCGATTGGAACTGTGAGTGCTGCTGTGGCAGCTGCTGCTGCCGCCGCTGCGGCTGCGGCCAATCAACAGGCGGCCCTCGACTGTGCAACAGCCGCAGAGCTGGCCGCCGAGTGCGATCTGCCACTGCTCGATGGGGAGGATGCGCTGTCCTTCGAGGCCGGGGATCTGGACAGCAGCTATGGCAGCTTCATCTTCAATCCCTCGACCTTTGGCCAGGCGGAAGCGGACACCTCGCTGCACTCCCTGCAGGCCACCATGTACCAGGACAAGATGAGTGTGATGGGGGCAGGATCGATGGGCGGAGGAGGAGGTGTGGAGGAGGGGGCCAGCTCCACGGCAGCGGCTGCAGCGGCCGCACAGCGATCCAAGAAGCAGTTCATCTGCAAGTTCTGCAATCGACAGTTCACCAAGTCCTACAATCTGCTGATCCACGAACGGACCCACACAGACGAGCGACCCTATTCGTGTGATATCTGCGGCAAGGCCTTCAGGCGGCAAGATCATCTAAGGGACCATAGGTAGGTGCATCATCTCCACTGCTAGAACACGAGTACGCCAGTATAGTGGGGGAAAAACAATCCAGCATTAACATCTATTTCCATCTTTGAATCTATCTTTCGCCCCCTCACAGATACATCCACTCCAAGGAGAAGCCCTTCAAGTGCGCCGAATGCGGCAAGGGGTTCTGCCAGTCCCGCACCCTGGCCGTCCACAAGATCCTGCACATGGAGGAGTCGCCACACAAGTGCCCCGTGTGCAACAGATCGTTCAACCAGCGCTCCAACCTGAAGACCCACCTCCTCACCCACACGGACATCAAGCCCTACAACTGCGCATCCTGCGGCAAGGTCTTTCGCCGCAACTGCGATCTCCGGCGGCACAGTCTCACCCACAATCTCTCCGCCACGGGCGGTGTGGGTGGCAATCTGAGCGATCTATTCGGCCCCGGCCCCCTCCCCGGCTCCAGCTCCAGCTCAAGTTCCGATCTGGGTCTGGGTCTGGGTCTGGGTCTACCTTTGGCTGGCGCAGCAGGCGGCTCCTCAGCCACTTCCTCCTCCTCCTCCTCAAGGGATCTGGTGGCCGTCAGCGATTGAACAGATCCCATCCTAAGATAAGTAATCTCATTCGCAGCTCTCTCATGACACACGACACACGAATCCCTCCACGAATCAGTCCCCCAACCGTTAACAGCTAACAGCATTTAACTTATAGTTAGATTAGACGTAAGACAGGTTAAAGCCACGGATATTTGTGACGTAAGCTTAGCAGCAAAGTTTGACTTTATAAGGAACTACTCTCGATATCGATACTATTCCGATACGATGTCTAGTGTTTAAGCGAAATTGTGAACTCTTATTGTACAATCGAATAAATGAAAATAGATTAAAAGACAAATTACAAAGAAGTGTTTATTTCTGGAATACAAAATTAAGGGGGAGAATAATTCTGGGGGATACAAAACACGGGGCATATGTACATGACAGAACACGTCTCACAGACGTCGCCTAATGATGCAGAGATCTAATTGTGGAGCTCTCTCCACATCTGCTCTCTTTCTAGGACCATCCGTTTCTCAGTATGCACGGAAACGTGCATAACGTACAACGTTTGCTAACTCTTTCTAGCACTTGTCTCTCTGAGAGCCAAGAGAGCGTGGATGGTCCTCAACACAACGGAAGACACCAACTTTAAGAAATTTTCTTTTGGCCTGGACCTACAGACTAATTGGAATTGATTTATAAGGATTTATCTGCTCACAGCTTGCATTGAATGATGTAATAATGAAGTTTTATCATTATTGAAGAAAGATTACCCTTCTTACACTACACAAACCTGAGTGAATTCAAGGATATACAACTTTTACAAAAGTATTAAAAACATAAACATTTCTGAGAATCTATAACGTGAGATTTCCTGAATTTGCAGAGGTTTCTAAGTCCTTAAAAGCTCCAATTTAAATTTATTCTGCGATGTACGAAAACTTCCTTTTGGGCTGTTTCTCTTTTGGAATACGGACAACATCCTTTCGGTGTATAAATCTGGAAAGTTCCCTGAATCGAAGCTGAAAATTTCCCTGAATTGTAGTTGGAAAATTCTCATCGTTTACCCAACTCCATACCCACTTCATCGGACGGACTCTCTCGTGATTCCTATGTTGTAGTTACATTATTTACCCACTTGTAGAAAACTAAAATCAAATATTTGTACCGATGTTTATCACTCAAGTGCCAACAAGGGCAATTAATGTACCATTAAAGGTGTACACCGAACACCGAACACGGAACACCGTATACCGATCTCCACACAACAAGCCTTTGCCAACAAACGACAACGACAAACGACATCAAACAAGAATGACAACCAACAACCAGGGCGAGACAATGCGACGCTCCGTCGATGACGTTTTTTCCCACCAGTTTTCCCCCAGCTGAGGATGGAGGAGGAGTACCAGTAATGTGTGTCTATTGGTGTGGGAGGATACGCGTACCACTCAGGGCTCGGGGTTACCTTCCTTTTCTTCCATTCATTATCTCGCCCTTAAGTCAAACAATGTTGAACAAGGCGAACGACAAGCATGTAGGGCAGGCGCTATCAACCGATTTGACCACCCACGATTCCTATCCCTACCGATGGAGATGCATCCGATCCTATCTGGAGAACAGAACACACTTTCCCATGGAGTACTCGTATATCCCTCCACTGTTAGGTGTGTCCGTTAAAAGTCTTTGGAAATTTTATAGCAAAAAGTGGGCTGTCCGGCCAAGAACAAGGGTGGAGCTCCAGCAACAGCAACGGCAACGGCAACAGCACTAGCACCAGAACCAGCACCAGCCATCGAGACAGATGGTCGTCTGGCCATCCGTTCGGTTCGGAACGACTGCCACAAAGTTTACAATTTTTATTATCGACTACAAAAAGATGCGGCCATAACGACACATACAACAGTTCAAAAGCAAAAACGCCGACCCGGGGTCCAGTCGCAGTCGCAGTCGCAGGTCCAGTTCCACTTCCCCAGAGTCCAGCCCCTTTCCAGAGCTGCCCCGTTCCGTTCTTCGTTTTAAGGCCACGTTTGTCAATCGTTAAACGGATCAATGTAAAGCCGCCTGCAATGTTGTCTCTTCTCTGCTGCACTGCAGCGCACTGCATTTCCTGTGCTCCAGCTACAGCCCAACCAATTACAACGATCAAACAACAATTATGGTAAGCGAAGAGCCCGAACCCGGGGACCAAGACCCAGAGCAAGACCCAAGAGCCACGTTCGGGCCTGCCCGAAGAGAGGTTTTCAATGGGTTAAACATTTTCAACACGATCTGCCTGCTGCTCTCTGCAAATATTTGCGCGGATATTGTTCTATTCAATGGAGGAGGCAGAGGCGGAGGAGGAGGAGGAACAAGCGTGCAGGAGAAACATCTACATCTACTACATCCAGCCATTAGGTTTAGGCCCTAAACAGAGTTTCAGAGCAGAGCAGAGCAGAGTCTCCGGAATGGAGCGTCTCTGCGAATTGCCAGCAATTTCACACTTTATGCGCGACGGCTTCATTTCCACAGTGCGTCCACTCTTGAGGCTAGTCTGGCGTCCGATGTCCTCCGTCCTCCGTCCTCCATCCTCCATCCACCTCCTTCTTCCTGCCTTACTCCTGCTCCTTCCCTCTGGCTGGCAAGGCGGCGCGTGCGGGCGAGGCGGATGTTTAAACGCTTTCGAGGCAAAACATTTTCAGCCGCCTCGGACTCGTATTGATGGGAAAATTATGAAATTCATTGTTTGTGTTTGACTAATAATTATGACAGCAAACGCATTGTCGTCATAAAACCAAAGGGACAACCCGTAGCTGGTACCGGGGTACGGTTTTCGGTAGGGGGGGTGGGGGGCACGGGGGTACCCTACTAAATTTCGCTTTGAGGCACCGAAAAGCTGACTAACTCTAATAAGCCCATCAGCAGCAACAACACCCTCCGACAGTCGACAGTCGACAGTCGGCAGTCGCTTCGATCTGCAACACTTACAGGAAGGAGAACAACCAACAATGTAGTTGTCTAGTGTCGAGGCGTGGCACTGCGAGCTGGAGAGCCTCGAGTTCTGGAGATTCTTTGAAGTCGGAGCCCCATTGGGGATCTTTGGTCAAGGTGTTTGTTGGCCGAAAAGTGAGACAGAGAGAGAGAGAGAGAGAAATATTTTGTTGCGTTTCCCGGAACCAACTCCAAGCCAAGCAAAAAAGCGGAACGTTCTCGTTGTCGCCTCGTCGTTGATTTTCTCTTCTTTTCTTTTCTTTTCTTTATTTTCTGTCTTCGTCTTTGGGGTTTGGGTTTTTGTTTTTGGGGTGAATGTGAATGTAAATGTCATGTGGCATGTGGCAGGGCTGTCGGTTGCTGCCTTCGGGCTATTTGGGCATTTCGGCACTCTCTGGCCAGTTAGTTGTCGGCGGCACCATTTGCTTTATGATTTGATGTATGCCCCACCAATAACTCGGAGCGGGCCATCGGCACCATGTTTGCACAGCGCTGATGCATGCCACGTATAGGATCCATCCATCCTGCAGCCGCCGGCGTCCCAAAGTTCTGGGTCGGAGCCATTCTCTGGCGGAGCGTAAATTTCTGTGGCGTTCTTCTGCCTAATTAGGTGCCACATATCGCAAAGGTTTCGCAGACATGCCTCGTTTTGTTGCCTCTCGGAGGAGCCGTTGAGAGGTTTGCTGGGCGAAGTGGGAGGTTGAGGTGTTGGCACCTTTCTAGAGGTCGGAAAAAGAGTCTAGAAAGACAATTGGAATGTGTGAGGTATTCACAGATGGGAGAAAGGCTTATGATACCTATATATATTGGATATATAGATAGATCGATTAATCTATCTTTTACCCCTCCAATTTCTAGCGAAGTATTACATATTTTTCCTCCCACCATTATCCGAATTCTCCCCTAAACAAAAACACTCATTCTGTCATCACAGCTGTCTTAGGAATGCAGTGTCCCCCCTCCAAACCAACCCCAACCCCCACCCCCCTCCAATTCCTGGCTCCGTCACGCTTCAAAGCCCTCGTCAGCCGCCACAAGATCATAAACCATGGAAAACTGAAACTGGATTTCTGGAAACGCCAAGACTGCCGCTGCCGAGCGGTCTTTGTGCCAATGTCATCATACAGAAGAAAAGCTGCCGAAAATCGTGCAAGTGAATAGATAGAGCTTGCTTATCTCTCGCATAGCATAGCATAGCATAGCATCGCATCGTCTATCGTCTATGGGGAAGCCGCACTCGCACTCCCCTCCCCATAGCGGACAGAGCGGACGGAGCGGACAGCCTGGGGACTGAGGAATTGTGTCCCAAGTGGTTATTAGATTTTATTGGATGGGACACTTTTGCCGACGGCAGGCCACTCCAAACAGAGTTGGGAGTCGGCTCTCACGTTGCGGCAGAGTACTGACGCATGCATATCCATCATCCATACGCCGCCCCAGCCCCCTCTCCATATAGCCCCACACACATACCCCACATACTCGTGCAACTCTTGCGCCTTGATGTTGCACCGTTTGTCGGTCGTTGGATTTTATTGCAGGGCAGGCGCAAATGCAAACAGAATGCCATACTCTATGGGTAGACCTACACCTATCCCTATACTATATATACGAGCTATAATCGTTGGTATATTTAGAGTGGTTGTAACGCCCTAGAGTACTCGTTTAATTGACAATCATGAGTGCAATCATCCGTTCGCCTGCACTCCACTCGCTCTCTCTCTATCTCTAGAGAACGGCTGTCACTCTCCACAAACTCGCTCTCTCTCTCTCTGTTTGCACAGGGCTTGTTTGACAAGTTCGCGGCACGTAGCACGGAGCAGTCGCCGCATCGAGTTGTGTACTACACATAATCATCAAACAGAAACAGAAACAGCAACAGCAACAGAACCCATCCAAAACCCAGCAGAACTCAGAGAGCGAGAGAGAGAGAGAGACTGTTCGCACCAGATAATGGTATGGCATGGGCTTATCTCCCTCCCCCCCAACCCAACCCAACCCCAAGTCCAAGTCCAAGCCCAAACATCATCCCATAACTGGAGGAGGGTTATATGACTTTTCGGAAACCCGATAAGCTCCGTGTTCCATGGATGGGATAGCCAGTACTCTCTGTGCTCGTAGTACTCCCCAAGCCTCGAAGCTAATTGACGACGCGGTTAAATTAAAACGAAATCATTTGCAAGCTCAACAGCACTCAACCACCCATATATGTAGCTCCTCCCCATTCCAAAAAAAGAGTACCAGTACGTATCCCCCCCGCCAGTAATAGGGTACTACCTAGGCGGCAGTCGGCGATGATTAGAACCAAAACAATCAAACACAAAACACATCAAAGAGCACCGGGGGCCCGGTGCCGTCAATTTGTCATTAACGTAATATACTGACAAGATTGCTTTGCACGGATATGGTCGAACGGCTAACGTGTCAACCCCTTGCACCCCTTCTGCCCGCCATGGTACGGGGTGCGGGGTACGGGGGGTATTTGTCGACAAATATAGAGTTTAGCGTCTGTCAAGGTGTTGTAATACTGTTACTTACTCGCGGCCTCCCCCTCTCGCTGGGGCGATTATAAATTTCCGTTTTCAAGAAAAATGTGACATATTTTCAGGTATTTGTTGTTCTTGCTTCTCGAGTGTTTCTGAGCTACGATCTGTGATCTGTGTGTGTATATAAGGATTAGCAATGTGTGGGATTTTTCCCCATACGAGTACGAGTACGAGTAGAAAGAGTGTACTCATAGTCGTTCTGTTCTGTTCTTCTATTTGAACAAGTGATTAATGTGCCATTAGTGAAATCTTTCGGATTTTCAGAGTATTTGCATATAGAGCGGCGGCATGGGTCTTTCAAGTGGAATGTAAGAAGAAATCTGTGAAGAAATATGTGAATGTACTACCTTTCACATACTCCTTGATTATATGTCAATCAGAATTCCCTTCCATTCTATTGGATTGGAGTCCCCCCACCCCATTCATTCATTCATTCAGTTGTAATCCGACATTTGTGACATTATTGGCGCTCACTTAATGGTTAATTAGGTCTCTGTCTCTGTGTCTCTGTCTGTGCCAACGATTACCACACCTAATACGAGTAACAGAGTCCAACAGAGATCCAACAGATAAATCTGTAAGAGAAAGAAGAGTTAGAGTCCCCTTTTACCAGCCTCTAAGCCGATGGCAGACCTGCGATAATCCCAAAGAGAGAGAGGAGAGAGAGATGGATGGTTCCCTTACCAGTTTACGAGTTCCTTTCCAAACCCAACAGATGCAACAGACCCGCCACAATTATGGTTATATAAGCCGTTTTGTGTTCAAAGATCAACGATGCATATAACCAGGGAAACGACAATATATCCGGCACCCGGCAACCGGCAAACGGTACCCATCCCATCCCATCCCATCGGAGAAGAGATGAGAGATCCCTTCGGGCTCGGTCTGGCTGCCGTTGACAGTTCCAAGGGGCGGCCTTTAAAGTGCTCTCAGGCTATAGATACGATATATTTCACGCTTATCAGCATTCTGACAAGTTTTCAGACCAGACCCGATCCCTACTACCCCAGACACAGGGCTGCAAATTGCTGCTTCCCTTTCGGGTATCCCCGCATTCGTATCCGTATTTTTGTTGTTTATTAGCTTAATAATTTGTACCCACTTCGCACCCCATTTGCAGGTCTAAACCCTCGAGTATCTATCCCCCACCCATCCCGTTTATAGGGCTAAGCCTTGGAATATCCCCTGAATGGACAGGGTGCTGGTGGTGGATGTTTAATGAACTTCTGATGGGCGTGGCATGGTATAGATTACAAGCGAAACAGTTGCTACTAATGGGTGAAAATATTTCGGGGGTTGATTGCTCTGGGAATGGGATGGCAGAAGATGGGAGTAGATGGTATGCCATGGGTTGGTATGGCCTGGCCACCATGCTGTGATAATTGAATCAACATTGAGGCGGACCAAAGCGCGTTAATGTTTGAAGTTCGTTTTGATTGCCGTTTATCCCGGGCACTTTAGGGGGTTTCCCAGAGAGTATAGCGATCTATATCGTACCTTCGTTATCTCTATGGCCAACGGGGGCGTCGCAACTCGATTTGAATCATGACTTTTTGTTTTGTTCGCTTTTTGCATATCTAAAATGGAAATCTGACTTGGAAAATCTGATTTTGAAGTAGAAAAACCATTGAATTTTTAGAATAAACAGATAGCACTGTGCAGCACAGCTTTGATCAAACAATCAGCGTCATAAGTTCTTTTAAATATACCAAAAGTGGATTTTAAATGAAGTGAAACCTATTAAAGATTTCCTTAAGCTTGTTTTAAAAATCCAAAGATCCGTGGCACGAATTCTCGTAATTAATTTGTTAGATTGGTCGTTCTTTTGGCCAAAAAAGAGAGAAGCGTGAAAAATGTTGTATTTGAAGCGACTGGGCTTCCTCCCAGTCGTGTCCCGAATTCCCCGATCTCTCGGGGGAGATTGATGGGCCCGACACGCGACTTCTTTGTACCAATAAATTCCCAGCAAAATTCAGACACAAAAGAGACAAATTCTTGGCCCAGAGATAAGGTCACAAAACACCAGAAAATCACACACTGAAGAAGAAGTGTGGAAAAAAAGAATAATCATCAATGGGGATGAATCTGTGGATGGATGAAGAATCTGTGGAACTGGGACCTGGGACCTGGAACTGGAACTGGGACTCCACTCAGTCTCAGTCTCAGTCTCCGTCTTCGTCCGTCTGTCTCCTCTTCCGGTTGGACATTTGACAGTTGCTGCCATAAATAAGCGTACAATGATTTTGTATAAACAAATTAGAAATCACACAACGAAAAATTGACCACAGATCGGGTATCTGTGAGTGCGGGAGAGGAGAGGAGAGTGTGTGAGTTTGTTTACTTTACAGATGATAACAAAGTTGAAACAATAAACATTTTTCTCGCACAACAAAACACACAAATCCACTTAGCCACGCGCGCGTCCCTAGAAAGAAAGCCTCCGAAGAAGAGACCACCCGAAACCCAAGCGAAAGAAGAACGATTCAGAGATATATGTCGACCAGGGGATACCTGGGGGTTCTGAAGTATTTTACAAGATTTAAGGGGAAAATCATTAGAAGATATCATAGCACATCAGTACTGATTGGGAGCCCCCATATATTATTAGAATAACAAAAATATATATAAGAATAAAAGAATATATTAAGAAAATGTATAGAAATAAAAACTACAATTAATCAAATTAAAAAAAAAAAACCGAATATTAAAAGTATTTAGAATTATAAGAATTAGATTTAATTAGATAACTTTCAACACGATCTAAGTATTTAAAGTGACTGGCATGAAATAAATATATAAATAAAATAGTTAGGTATGTATCGTACATATTTGGAATATCAGGATCTTGTTCCTCTAAAGATTATAGTCTCTCTCCGCTGGTGCATACCATTCGCTCCTACAATCACAGGGTAGCACAAAATTCCACATGACTGAACAAGAGTGAGAGGTAGAGGGGGGGCATGGTGGTGCGGTGGTGCATTGCGTTGGTGGTTCGGCTGGCGTCACACTCGTATAACCAATGCGAAACAGACGGCAATTTATTGATGAGTTTATTGCAACCACCACTCGACGAAAGAGGATGGCCGGGACGGAGGGTCGAAATATCTCCCATCCTCTCCTCTGATGTCTATGTCGTCGCTTGCGCATCAGCATCTCAGCATCTCGGCATCATCATCATCATCAGTTGATTCTTTGTGCTGGTATCTTGGAGAGAATGGAGTCTGAAGACTGAATGGACTGAGGGACTGACGTACAATTTGTAAATTTCGTTTTATGACAACGCGCGCCACGTAAAATAAAACCATCTTCGGGTCCATGTGTCGCCCGTCGACCGTAGCCCGTAGCCCGTTGCCCAAACCCAAACCCAAACCAAATCCGAAAACCCAGAAGAGAGGAAACACACAGAAATGCTAATTTAAAAAATTATGAGTTTCGTTCGCTTTTGGTCACACCTTAAAAATGTGAACAGCAGAGACAACCAGCAACCAGCTAACTTGATTTGAGTTGAGTTGAGTCTCAGATACAGATACAGATACAGATACAGTCCGGCTCTGACTTGGTATTTTTTTGGCCTGGCTGAGCAGAGCAGAGATCTTCTTCTGGCGTATACGGTAGGTACAGCTCTAACTGTTATTTATCGTTAGACAAGACAAGCGGCAAGCTGCCGCTGTTTTCGAGTGGCGTGGCACCTCTCTGTATCCCTCTGTATCCCCCACCCACCCTGCATCATCTGCCGCTGAGACAACGATATTTGTGTGATATTTATAACGAATATTTATGGCCAGACAAAGTTTGTTTTTGTCTGTGACGAGGTTATAACCAAAAATTTAACAAAAAGCCACAGAGGAAAACATACCGAAAGAGGGGCCCGAAGCTTTTAATACCCTTTCCAATCGAATTCAGACATTTTCCTAAGACGATATAATATATTTTCTTCGATAACAAGACTTTTTGGACCAACGACTCAATTTGAACATCGATATGTTCGATATGGTGTCAGTATGATATCGAATAATGTATAGCGATAGAGTGACGTACTGAATTACGTCGAGCTTATTCATGGTACCCTCTGAAAGGGTATCCAAAATCAGCAAAATCGAACCATATTTCAATATTGTAGATGAATGGAGAATATTGCACTGGAATTAAGATTTATAAGAGGCAGTGTGAGGTGATGTTGGCAGACTTATAGAGTCGTTTGCCGTTAGTCTAGAGTCGGACCTGAATATGAGTTATATCTTTATTACCAAAGCACCTTTCGAAAGCACATAAATCACAACATTCATATGAAGAATGCTGAAAAAATGATTTAAGAACAGTTTCTGGTTTTGAAGAAGTTTTAAGTTCACTTCTGCACCGAATCTATAATATTTTTTGATAATTTCCAGTCCTTTTTTATCGAAAAGTCGATCGCGAAAAGTTATTTTATGCTTGAGAGCTTCAGAAATAATTATCAACATATTTGTTATTCGAAATGCACATCAAACAAAAATCGTATCTATATACTAAGGGTCAAGCCCCTGCCCACTCGCTTTGCTCGCTCACGCTGCTATGGGTACAAAATCGGACGACAACGAAGACGTGTATGCCAATCCCGAGCAGAGATACCGACTGATGTTAAGCAAAAACTTCTTCCTCCAAAATATGTCACTTTGTTGGGAGGTTTCTTCTTTATTGTTGGCAGCTCTAGAATCGATTTACAACTGAATAAAATCTGGGATTGTGCATCCATTAAAAAGTAATGAGATAATGCTTCCAATGAACTCACTCGAACAATTACATCCACCGACAACTGACAGCAATAGCCTTTGGAAATGCATTTGCAATAACCCATATTTCACGGGCTAAACCAATGCTTTACTATATGTATATATATATTTATATGTACTTTTCCAGGGTATTACGAAACAATGATTTTCACAGAATTAAGGAAGGTTCACTCATTCATTCAAGAGTTCTATAAATTATTAGTGAATGGATTGACTTAATGATTAAATTTCATATTTAATTGCAAATTTCCCAGAATATTTTTCCATATTTACATATTCAAATATTCTAACAATCATTAAATATTTTCCATTTTTTTATAAAACACATCATACCGATTAGAGCCACATTTTGAATAGATCACTACATAAATAGTATCTATATTTATTGAGAAGTGTTGCGGTAGGTCACAAATTGTAAAAACATTACAGCTTTATCCGATTCTCAGGCATCTACTAAGAGAATCCAACCTTCGACAAGCATTTCCAGCTGAAAACCATTTGGGTCTCCAGCCCAAATACGAATCGAACGATCGAAACATATCCCAGCAAATAGTATTAGCTTATTAGATGGTATTCATACTGCTTTATGCTTCCTCTTTGTGCAAGAAATGATTTCCAACTGAAGGCTCGCTCATTCCATTCTGTTCAGAAACCTGAGAGAGGTTACACTGAATGGCGCCAGATAGCTTTTAGAACATAAATCTATTACAATTTAATCAATCAACAGATAAGAGAGGACTTATATCCGATTAAGAAACAATAATTATTTATTTAGGAGCATCTATTAAAGAAAAAAAAATACATATTTATTGTTTAGCACAATGAAAAAATGTATTTGCAAAATTTGCAATCGAAACTTTGTCTTTAAAGTACATATTTTAGAAAATCAGATTTCCCGAAATTTCTTACTACCTTTTTACAGGTCCTCAGATCACACAGAAATAAAATAATGATTAGCAATCGATCTTCATGGGATCTACACGCTATCGAATACATCCATTCATTCAATAGGCGGCGCTGAGTTGGTGAGTGAGTGTTAAAGGCGAATAATTTTTGGAGTGCAGTGCAAAATGTTCCTCATCGTTTTTTGTTGTTGTTGCTGTTTGGTCTTTTGCCGAAAATATGATTTAACTAAATTATTACCTGGAGCACACCTTAAAGTAATACAAAAGGCACCACCACCATGGGCATGAGCACCACCAGCAGAAAAGAAAACCACCAGAAAACCAACAACAACAGCCATAGCCACAGCAACAGCAACGGCAACAGCCGGCAACAACAATAAAGGAAACGCTTAATTCTGCATTGTCTTTCGGGGGGACTCTGGGATCTGGGATCTGGGACTGACTGCGGCTCGAAAGCAGACTAAACCGAACCGAAACTGAAACCGAACCAAAGTCAAGTCAAGTCAAATGGAATGGATGGATGCACCTTAGCCAAGTCGAAGTCGAAGTCGAGGAGGGGGAGTGGGAGTGGGAGTGGCTCTCGACGCGAAGCAGTCATCATCATAGTTTGGCCGATCCGACCGACCGACTGCTCGTGGGTGGGTATCATACATTTGAGCAGAACGCCTCTCTATCTCCGACGTGCTCATGAGAGTGAAGTGAGTCGCAGATGGGGATGGGGATGGGGAGACGGGGTCGGGGTCGGTCTCTGGGCCGCTTGCTGAGTCCAATTTTTTTTTTCGTTCGTTCGTTCTTTTTTGGTTTTTTTTGGTAGAGAAGGCAAAACGCATCACCATCACAATGTGCCATCAATAAGTGGTAACAGCGTGTGTTGTGGCCACAGATACCGCTTACAGAGGGATATATTATGGGGTATATTATGCTTTCGGAAAAGATTGTACAAGTTTCGGGGAAATATCATCAATGGCAGTGGAATGGGATGCAATTAGAGCGGGAGATCTATAGAATATGCATTTTGATTCTTAAACAATGGGATCCTTAAATCCAGGAACTTTCAGGAACTACTCTTTATGCTGTCAGACCCGAAAATTTTGATGTTGCTATAAGTTTTGGAGCTTCTTAATATCATATCTGAAATAATTGTTCTTCTCAGTGTGCATATTAGACTTCTCATACCTTCGATTCCTTTCAACGCCCAATAGATACCCATAGAACCATATTCGATATGTCCCAAAAGAGAGGTATTCCCCAGTTCATTCTCCACAGATCTCTTCTAGCCTTCTCATTGCTGTTGTTGTTGTTGTTTTTGTTAGTGGTGGCGCGTACCCAGACCGGGGTTCATTCGTGAGCGGAACGTCCATCAATGTGGCAATACTGTTGCTTATGTTGCTGTTGCTGTTGCCGTTGCGCCGTTGCGACTCCGACGACGATCATAACTTGAAGTTCAATCGCAATGCCGCGGGCCATTTGCCGAGCCTTAGTGCCAAAGCCAAAGCCCAAAAGCAGCAGAAAACCCAGAGCCCAAAGAGCCCAAAGAGCCAAAAGAGCCACAATAAGAAGAAGAAGTCGTCGCAGCTGAAGCTGAAGCCAAAAGCTGAGGAACAGATGGGGCCACGAGAGGTACGAGAATCAATCGCCCACGTTTATGAATTGCTGCGGCGCCGAAACCGAACAAGTCGATGGGGAAGGGACCGCCGCCACCAGCAACGTGCAACATTTTAGTTGTCCACCATGCCCCCAGCCCCCTTGCCGCAGCCTGGGTCGTCCGTATGCCTTGCAACCACAAAACGTCGCCACTTGCGCCTCATAAAAATCGAAAGAAAAAAACAAAAACCAAAGAAGGAAAGAATGAAGCAGGGAAAATAAGGGCTAGGCACACGCGCCATCGAAGACTTTTCCCTTTTGGGTCTGCAGTGCAGACTGCGCCTGCATGCACCATTGAGCCATGCAGCATGCTGCATGCACCATACTCCATGCTCCATGCTCCATGGGGTTAAGCCCAAGCCACCTACGCTCCTCGATTCATGGCCAGAGAGAGAAAGAGGAATCAACGGCTCCACATCCGCATCCATTTGGCGGCATCGTCAGCGATGGAGCAATGGAGATGGAGCTCGTGGATCGGTGCATGCGACAAATATTTCAACACAGTCTTCGCTCGATTCTAATAGACCGATTTGTCAGGGATCAGATTACATGTCTGCCTGCCTGCCAGCCAGCCTGCCAACGCCCACATCCGGTCCGGGGTCTTGGTCAGAGCTCAGCCCCTGAGCCCCTGATAAAGAAGTGTTGAATGAATGTTAGACCACGGCCGGCAGTTAAGACTGTGAATGAACATATTTCACACACTCGACTGGGACTTGGACTTGGAGTTTGGTAGAAAAATGGTTGGATGAATTGCATTGAAAGACCCTCCAGGAAGGAGCAGAAGAGCAGGCTACCAAATGGTGGAGAAGTGGTGCAGATTTGGTGACCCCGAAAGAATTCCGATAATCTGCTTATAGGAAGAGATCTCTCTGTATATCTATGTGCCATACTCAGCTATCTCTTAATTACTTAGAGTTGGAGAGTTGAAGTTGGAGAAATCTCCCACTCTTGGGTTCAAAGGTTACCGAAATTAATGCTAGGTAACATGATCTCTAAAGCAAACTTCACCTATGTGTAGCTGTATCTGTATCTGTGCATTCCAAAGATCTCTTCATGATCACAACCCATTAAGGATCTGCAGCTATCAGCCTCCTACGAGTATAGCCCTTTTCGGACTACCACATAACTGCCTCCCCAGTGAGCATTGTTTATGGTTAATCTTTATCAATTTAAAGAAATATCTTTGTTTCGACATTTGCACATAAACAGCGTAAAAAACTTTTGAAAGAACCGAAGCAACCAAGCCAAACCGAACCAAACCAATCCTTTCCGATCCGATCCGCAATCTCCAGGGATCGCAGAGATCGCAGGGAATTGCCATTGCGCCAGTGTCAGTGGCGTCTCCAACGGAAGCAAAACCACAGGGGGTGGGCGTGGTGGCGGCGGCATCCGTCTCTCTGCCCCACTCTGCCTCTCATGGAAGAGGAGGAGACACCTTTCCCGATGGTCCGCAGACATTGGGCTGACAACAAGAAGCACCAAAAAGCACAATTTTAATGAGAATATATTTTGTGAAGTGGTCAAATGACAGGGCCCCCAAATGGAGAGGGAGAACCACTGAACCACTGAACCAGAGAACCAGAGGGGGTGTAGACATTGTTCTGAAACGGAGAATAATATTCCGTGAATTATGAAATGTAGAATGGTAGGTGGATGATCCTTAACGAAGAGCCCCGAGCCCGAGCCCCACCCCTCCGAAGACCCCGAGAAAATGTCGTTCACACAGCGTGAAATGTTTTTCAAAATGCCATCACCAGAGGCAGAAATCCACATCCACATCCAAAGAGTTGCAAAGGAACGGAGCGATCCCCAGCGTTCCCCAGCGTTCCCCAGCGTTCCAGAGGAAGGTCCCATCCCCCCTGCTGTTGGGTGATGACTACTACCAGGCCAACTACTACTGTGGCTACCCCGAAAAATGGAGTGGAATGAAAAAGGCAACCGAACAAAGTCTGTTGCTTGGGACAGACCCAATCTCAATCATGGACCCATGGAAGATTCAGCATTTATATGGTCATCAATAAAAATAAATCAAAGCGCATTTTTAGAAACCATTCCAAAAAATATAACAAGAAAAGAAAACCAAAATATACTTTGGCGAATAGAAGGAAAGTATACCCTTTTATTTTTAGCTTGCAGGCAATTTTTCGCTTTTATCCTTATTCTATTCTTATTCAGGAGCGGCAATATGGTATATATTTAATGGGAACGGCTCTTATGGAAGCTCTTCTCTTCTGTCTAACTTGGCCTATAATACCCTTTTCAAGGGTATTACAAAAGATGTTTGGAACAAAGAAATTCGAGGCTATATTTTGGTGTATATGGAAATTAACAAGAGTGGCCAGGAACCTCCTTCAGTCACACATCTCTTGAGGGTTGGAGGCAAAGTCCTTGGCACAGCGTTTTGCGAAAACAAACATTCATTCACATATGCCAACATCGCTACCGGATTATATATATGAGGAATATAATGCCAACTGTGACGGGTGTCCCTATCCCTGTCTCTGCCTCTACCTCTGGCTGTGTGCTCGAAGATCTGAGGATCATCGTCACCACTTGGCACTCTCGGGGCGTCTTGTTAACATATCAACATCATGTCGCACTCTCGTTTGTTCAGTTTCTCTGATATATACACAATCCTCCCCCTCCCTCTCCCTCTCTCTCTCACCCCTCAGTGCCTTCCCATCACGTTGCCTTTTTTACGATTATTATTATTTTTACCGCTGCGGCGGCATCGACATCGACATGGACGGGATTCACACACGAAGAGAGGCAGGCGGCGCCTTCTCAATCTTGGGCTGGCTCTCAGTCTTTCGGTTATGGCTTTGCAGCTAATTGGGAATTATTTTTATGCATGAATTGTGTGAAGAAATTGGTAATCATTTGCCGAGTGTAAGCCATGACAGCGGCGACAGGCGGCCAAGACAGCGACAAGCGGCAGCGGCAGCGGCCTGCTGCTGTGTTAATGCCTCTCTGCCGAAATCAAGGAGCAGCATTGAGGCTAATCCCCGCTTCAAAGGCGCCATCTACAGAGGGATTTCTCTGGATTCTGATAGAATCGTTAGCCAGCTGTCAGTTTGTTGGAAATTCAGACAGCAAACATTTGAAACTTGAAGATAAATTGGTTCCTCAAACGCTAAACATGATCCTGAAGTTAAAATTTTAAATTGGTTCTATATGGCTCCATTTAGAGAAAGAATTGAACTTAAGATAACTTTCTACTGAAGTCTAGATGTCATTAATTTGTCCGCAAATTTGTATTTATTTATTTAGTTTGATCTTATATTTAAGGCACTAGTCACACAATAGTTTTAATCTTTTAATATACATACATTGATTTTAAATTCTAAACATTTTTATAGCCGTGATTAATTTTACTTTTATTTTATACAAATTTATTTAGATAATATAATCCTTAAATTTGAAATATTAAGGGGAATACATCTTTTTTTTATTTTATTTACTTTATTTACTTTATTTATTTATTACATTTATGTTGATTTTTTTTCACTTAATTTTATTTATTAATATTCTTATTTATTTATTAATTTTTTTGTTGTTTTATATTTTGATATTTATTAGTTAACTTAGGTCAAGTTTGAATATTTTTATAATATTAATACTAGTACTATTATTGGTTCTAAACACCTAACATCTTTCTCCTTCATAGCTATGAATCTATGATCATAATTTCAAGCTGTTCTCTGGTTGCAAAAACTATTCTTAGTTACTTCATTTACCCCATAAAACATCAACTCAAAACTAGAACAAACAGTTTTCCCCCTTCAAACTAGTTCAACTTTGGGATCATCTGTTTGAGGAATGATACCTCCATTAGTCATATGCAGGCTCTGTACCTTTCCCCCTCTTCCTCCCCTAAGTAATAACCATTTCCGTAGTGTCAACCACAAATCCCAGGCCACAGGCCACAGTCCACAAGTCATTACAAAATGCTTAACCGCAGACGATGCCGATGGTAGTGTGGCCGGAACTACGATTTGTTTGAATGTCAATAAGCTCTTCAGAGGCACACACACATATGGGCACACGGATGGACTCTTGGGAAAATTGATATTTCGCATTAGCGGCAACAACAGCAACAGCAACACCAAGACCAACACCAATAGCAGCAACAGCTAGAGCTGGAGCTGGAGCAGCAGTGACAATGAAAAGGTGTCAAAGTCAGGCCGACCAGGTGCGTGGGATTTTCAGGGATTGCAGTTGCATTTAGGCCCTGGGAAACGGGCGGCTCAATGAACCCCAAAGCCGAAACTCTGACCAACATCGGGGGACTGAGACTGCGACTGGGGACTGCATTGAGCCATTAAGACAAATGGGTTAGCATTCAAAGCAAAACGCAGGCAAACAAAGCAAAGCAAAGCTCCAGGCAAAGGCAAAGGCACAGTCAGCGTCAGAGTCAGAGTCAGCGGCCAAGACAAATGAGGCAGTGGCTTGGGGCACTCAGACAATGTGTTGACACGCTTTTGGCCGAGAGATCGGAGAGCGGAGAGCAGATCGGTGCGGTGCGGTGCGGTGAGATCTTCTTCTCCTTCCTCCCCTGGGACACAATTTGTCAGCACAACAAATAGCTAATGTACGTGAGCGAGCAACTCGTACGTGAATTGGGTGACAGACAGACAAGCAGAGTGACGAGATCTCCGATCTTCGATCTCCCGAGATCTCTCCCATCTCCCATCTCCGAGAGATTTGCTGTCTGTTGACAATCTTATGCAATCCCCCAAATATTTGTCTAGGAATTTCATCGATTTGTTGTG
Organism: Drosophila helvetica; assembly: GCA_963969585.1. Lineage (NCBI taxonomy): Eukaryota > Metazoa > Arthropoda > Insecta > Diptera > Drosophilidae > Drosophila > Drosophila helvetica. Next base: position 4,388,432 of record OZ018402.1, on the reverse strand, counting down.
ACCACCAAACAAGACCACAGAATCCACAGACGAGGGACACCGCTTACCCTACCAAAAGAAAAGAGTCTCGTCTGATATCAATCTTGATCTTGATTTCAGTTCGGCGCCTCTTTGATGGCCGTTCCAAACAAATTCCTTTCGAGCTTTGGCTACACGACACCATGCCGTGGTCCGACCTCAATGTGCGCTGAATTGTGTAAACAAGCTGACTCCAAACATACTCAACATCATCAATTTCCAGAGCAGAGCACAGATCCAGAGCGGAGAGTGGTGAGTGGTGAGCAGAGCGGAGAGGAGAGGAGAGCAGCAAAGTCTCTTATTGGAAATTATCATAGCAGAGCATCTGAGTTATGCCCTATGCCGTCTCATCGTCGTCGCTCGTCGTCGCTGGTCGCTGGTCGCTGGTCGCTCGTCGTCGCAGTTGTCGTTGTCCTGCCGATAATCAGACGCGCTTGGTGGCTCTGGGGTTCTGATTCTGAGCTCTGACTCTGACTCTGACTCCTGGTAGAGGCTCTGCCGCTCCGCGGCTCCCCGGCTCTGCTGCATGCAACGCAGTTGGAATATTTCAAGCGAAAATCGCCCGGGCTTCGCAAATCTGCGCATGCGCAACGCGCGGTATCGATTGACGCGCCACAGAGAGAGAGAGACTTTGACTTCGTCTTGGACTTGGAGTTGGAGTCTCTTTGGGTGCTGCTGCTGCTGCTGCTTTCAACAAATTGACTCGACGATAATTGAAACTGACATGTGACTAATCTGCACCGAAGAGACTGCACTGCGTTCAGGAACTGGTTGCGCCCCGACTTGTCTTTTCCTTTTGGCCTTATTTTATTTTATTTTATTTATATTTCGATTTTTGTTGTTGTTTTTTTGCTGCCTGGTTGACAATCGGGCACTGTACTTTGCGCCATAAATTTCCCAACTGTTTCTCGCTCTCTGAAGTGCGGGGTCGGGAGTCGGGGGGCTCCTCCATTCGGCTACTTTGTTGGACACAATTTTCAATCCGATTCGATTGCCTAACATGCGGGCTGGATATTTATTTACGATATCTACATATATATAGTAGTAGTAGGTATATCCCCACTCGGGAGTGTGTGCTTGTGTGTGTGTGTGTGTGTTTTGGAGTGCCCCTGTGCATGTGGGTGGCTTATAGAAAATGTTACTTTTGATTATTATTTATGCGACATGATGAAGCCTCCTCCATCGATGGCCAAAGCGATGAAAACAACAATGATGTGGGAGGCCATCCATGAGATGGAGAAAGTGTCACCAGATGATGATGTAAAGCTCTAATCTTGAGCATGAGAGTATCTGAAGAACTTCTTAACGGGAGAGATGTGAATATTAGAATCGGAATATTAGAGAATCTTAAAAGGTAATGATAAATTGAATCCAACTTTGAATAATTGAGATAATTAGTCCTAAGAATTCCTGATCATTGATGACTCATACGTTTGATTTCCTCTTATCATCGTGACCAGAAATGTATACCATGGGACACACTCATTATATTTTTTGCAGAAGAAAGTTCTTATCGATCATTTTAATGGGAAACCACGACATACGACACGAGTATTACCCCTTTCGTCATGTCCAATCGTTCGAGTGGATGCCATAAAGTAATTTCGATAGGCATCGGATCGGAATTATAATTCCAGTAGTTTTTCCATATACCTCTACATACTATATACCGTATATATAAAGCTTGTGGCGAGGCCGATAAAGGGTTTATGGCTCGGAGGTACTGAGAAAATTAGATTTTGTTAGATGTTGTCCGCCCACAAAAAGCGTATCGATAAGTGGTGTGTATCTTATCGAATAGCCATCGATAACACGTCACCGAACACTTGGCACACTTACGATCCGAATCGAGCGGAATCTCTCAACGATAATGGATTTTTAATTAGCCATTGCCGTTGCCAATTGCAAAAGGAATGCGGCAGAACGGAGACTAGAAGCGGGCAGGCCAGGCCCCAAAGAAGAGAAGATACGATTCGGGTAGGATAAGAGAAGGTGCCTTGGGGTAGGTGGGGGGATGGGTGCCATAGAGATTGGGGCTACTCGGGCTCGGGTTCCTTGGTTTACTTTTCAGAGAGTCAGCGTTAACTTTTATATATTTCGATAGCATCGATCGCCATAAATTCAAAACACGTTGTATGGAGACAAATTTTCGAAATACTTGTTGCAGCTTTTTTAGGGAGGAAATACCCTTACCAAAAGGTAAGGGCTATGACGATCTATTAAAGATTATACCTCTTTTTTGGAAGATATTTTACTAGCCATTTTCAGAGGATTTAGATCTGTAACTCAAAGATAAGACTCGTTGGAATACACCAGAATATTCTGTATTATTCTCGCACAGATCATGGCTTTGAAGGTAAAATTAATATATACTTGAAAAAAAGGTGCAGAATTCGGACTCTAGATCTATATATGGATCTTGGTGCTCTCAGCATTACTGGATGTATGTCAAATAAAGTTTATGATATTCCCAAGAACCCCAGTTGAATCTTAGTTTCGTATTTCTTTGATAAGTGTCTTTTTATTTCCATACTTCCATATATCTCTAGCATTATATTATAGTTCTATGGATTATACAATAGTTCATTCTGAAACTACTTTAAGCTAGGTATCTATTTTCCAAAAATGTCGGCTCTTCTTTCGATTGATGATTATTCAATAGACCTTTTGTTAGATCATCTAATATTCGACTTTTTCGAATATTTGGCTCCATCTTGTCATTCTTCTTTACATTTTTGCTGTTTTATTTTGGCAAAAAGAACGCCACCATAAAGATAAACTCTAACATGCTTTATACATCATTAAACATTCCTGCACAGTCGTCGCTCTTTTTATTGGGTGCCCAACCGCCAAACGCCTCTTCCCCCCAGCTTCAGGACCTTCAAATTGGAGAGAGGAGAGGTTCCAGCGGAGGGGCTGGTGGCTGGTGGTTGGCGCAAGCTCTTTTTCGGGTGATTTATACATGACAGGGCGGGTTTCGGGCCTTTGGGGTTCTCCTTGCCCCACTCCCACAACCACAACCACTCCATCCCACTCCATCGGTTATCGTTAAAGTGGCGTGCCACAAAAGCTACACGAGACCCGATAAATGTCACTGATATTTAATTAAGTCTGGTCTCGACCAGGAGTCTCTCAGGTCTCCCCAGAAAAGGGGGGAGGGGGGTGGGGAGAACACATATATGATATGTGTCTTGACTTATAGCCACGATGCCTACCCGTATACTCATTCGTATTTATATGGCTATTTCGGACAATCCAATCCAATCCAATCAATCGTTAACTGAAACAAAGCCATGCCAAAAGTTTTATTTCCTTTTTATACAAACATTTTATTGCCGTTAAGTTGTCTCAGACTTAAATACAATACCCTTTAAACGAAATCAGATGGATGCTCATATATTTACGCAGATTGATTATATTTCGTGGGCGGACATATATGTACATGTATATGGTATATGAGAAGAAATCTGACTAAGGGAGAAGTGATAGGTATAACAAATATAAGTAAAACTAGAATTCCCGTCATAGATTCGCACTTTCATTGATCATAATATATTCCTATTTCTCAAAGTAATTATCATCCTTAAAATGCAGCACTTGTAAGTTCTTTAAAAAACTGTCCTACTCTAAGAACCTGAGAAGTATCTCTGTGATCCTATTTTCTCTTTCCCAATTCAGCAGAGCTTTAAGGTACTGAATAGTATCTATAGACTGGGGCTGTATCTTTCATGAGAGATCTAATAACTAGTCGGAATGATTTTCGTGTCGAGGTACACGTTCCTCGACATTAAGAAATGCGATACTCCATTGCTACAGATGCATTTATATACCCTATTGGCTCTCCTTGATGATATGCTAGACATAAGAAATATTCCCGATTCTGAAATGTAAGAAAAAAATCCTAAAGATACACTCCCTCTGGTGTCTTCCAGCAACAGACTCCCATTTCTACTCCCAATCCGATGCTTTAACTCACATTCCATTTGGGCTGATTCAGCAAAAGCTATAAACTGAATAATTTATAAGCCTATACCCCAAGAGCGGGATCAGATCGGGGGATTGGTATTGGGATTGTATTGGAATCACAGAAAGTATCTGAAAAATCTCCGCTACCGCTGCACGCGCCATAAATATGTGTTAAGTATGGCCTTATATCGAAAACTTGTGTTCATAACAATTTAATTTTGCTTTTGTTTCCACACCAGAAACAAGAAGAGGGAAGCCGTGGCCGAGGTCGGGGTCGTGGTCGGTGAGTGGGGGGTTGGGGGTTGGGGGAATCACACCACAGAAATCCGAGCACAATCCAAGAACAACAATGACAGCGAGGCAACAACGTTGTAGCCAGGCTGCTTATCCAGCGAAAAAGATTGTCGCGTGTCCAAGACAAGACGACGACAGCAGCATCTTGGTGCTCGGTGGAGAGAGCTTCAGAGTCGCCCCAAGTGGGTCTCCGTCTCCGAGTGGCTGTGGAAGTGGATCTCGAGCGACGAGCGACAACAAGAGACGCGTCGCCTCGCAAGACAAGAGTCGTGCTAATGGGAATAGTATGTAAACGGATGTTTTAATGTCCAAAAAGTAAACTGCGAAAAAACAAAAAACACCAACAGCAACAGCAACAACTTAAAAATCGTTCGTTCCGTTCCGTTCCGATCGATCGTCCCAAGAAAGTGTACATTATAAACACCTACGAGAATTTCTGTTGCTGTTGCTGTTGCCTGTTGCCTGTTGCCTGTTGCCACAAGTTTTGCTGTTTCCAAGCCTCGAAGCAGCCTCCTCCAATGTGTTGAAAATGCGTACAAATTGCCCAGGAAAGTGGTGACAAGCTCTCAGCCCTCCACCGATCTTCGGCGACAAAAGTATCCAAAAAGTAAGCAAAAAGTGTGAAAAAGTGAAAAATTCCAGCCACAGCGGCCAAAATGTGATACAAACTAGAATGGATGAATGAATGCTGGAAGCAGGATCGCTGCAGGATCACAGTAATCGGTAGATGAGCTACAGGAAGAAATAAATGACAGTATTTGTGGAGTTGCTTTGCTCTGTCAATGGAATATTAATATAGGTATATTATTAATTGATTTAACTAAACAAAAATGTGCAAGCGTGAACTTTACTTTGCTAAATTTTAGATGGTTTATAAATTGGTCTTTTTCCCATAATAATATCAATATAAATTTAGCAGTCAAAACCAATTCTAGAGACATATTCCTAAATATCTACTATATATTAATTTTTTACATATTAAATCCATATTTTCCTCTTCGTTGCTTCCCCGAAGATCTCTCCTCCACAAGTCATCTTCTCCGATCATTCCAGGATGCCCTCTCTTTGGTAGGGTATGTACTTCCAAATACCAAAATACCAATAGCCGTGTGGCTTATCCCTTCTCCATCCAACAGGGGCACCAAAATGTCGTCCTACAAATTAACAAAAATTCCAACAATTTTTCAAGTCTGCAAAGACGACTCCTTCTTCTCTCTGTCACACACACACATACACTCCAGCACACATGTGTGGCGGGGGCATGAAAGTTTCCTGCCACACTGATTCAATCATTTTGGGGATGCTATCAACAAGACATTATATGCACTATCTCACTCTCCTCTCAGTCTGGTGTCTGTCCCGCTCTAAAGGCCAACGCATTCCAATTTGATTGCGGCATAGACGATTTGTTGAATGACCTGCCAATGAGGGAACTATAGATTCTAGATATCATAGGAGATCATCAAAAAGAGGAAAATATAGATATTCTACGATAGAGATAACTATAGAATTCATAGATGATAGAAGGACTAATTATGTCTGGTAGCTCTAGAAAAAGCAGATACAAGCTCCCCTTAAAGAAGTCCATTACTTCTAAGTGTTGGAATATGTAGTAGGAGTAACTCTATAGGTGACTTAAAAGTCTTCCAATCCGAACACCGAACCCCACCGATCCTCACGATAATATCGCACAAAATTTGTGTAGTGCAAAGAGTGAACGAGGAACCCGGTCAAGCTTGACCAACGAACGAATGAACCAATCGACCACAACTGGACAGGGAAGTGAATCTGAAGCTGAAGCTCAACTGGCTGTCTCTTTCCCGCCCTCTTTTACTGCCTCACTCTCTGTCCCTGTCCCTGTCTCTTTCTCTGTGACTGTGACTGTGGCTGTGTCTGGGGCCCGCGCCCATTCATGTCATCAAGCGTGGTAAAACATGCAACGTGCCATTAGCCTGGGCGATGCGACAGACAACATGGGGAACGGAACCCAAAACGGGGGAACCCACAACCAGGTGGGAGCCAGGAGGGAGCCTGGGGACCATGGACTGGCAACTGGCAACTGGCGACTGGCGACCGGCGACTGGAACTTAACTGAACGCCTGGCAAAATCGAATTCCTTGTTAGATGCATTCCGACAAGTTGTTTCCTGACACCTCTGCTGCAGGAAAATACACTCATAAGCAGTCGTCCCAAGCTGGACTCTGGCTCTGGCACTCTGGCACTCCGACTCTGCGTCTCTCTAGGTGTTGGCTCCGATTTTACGACTCTACTCTCCAGCCAGCCAGCCAGCAAGCCAGCCAGCACCACCGATGATGTCGAGGGCCTGGCCGGGCCTGGCCTGCCTGGGCTATCGACTCGACTCTTGACAAGAGTTTATGAAACGAGCCACAGTCGTCGCCTGGTTTTATATGGGCCGTAAGTTGACAAGCAACTGGGGATTGCTGCGGATTGCTGCGGATTGCTGTAGATTGCGGATTGGGGTTTGGGGTTTGGGTTTTCGGGATTGGAGATACTGTAGGTCCGGTTAGTGAATCACTGCCAGAGAGCTGATAGCTGCTGGCTGCTGGCTCTTGCGGTTGAGCTTGAATTAATTATGAAACTTAAGCAGAGTCGCTGCTGCCGCTTGCAATTTATTTTAATCGCACTTAGCTAGACGCATTTATAATCGATTAGCTTGTACCTCTCTCCCTCTCCCTCGCTCTTCCAAGAGGGGAAATGTGTGTCAATGGCTGTCGTAAAGTTGAGCCCAGTGTTTAGTTTTATGCTAATTTGGTTTGTTTTATTCATTTAGTTAGTCAGAGACTCCACTCCACGCCACGCCACTCCGTTGGCTCCTCGCCTGCTGATCGCATTTTAATTGCGGTCTTTCCCCCCAAAGATCATCCATTCAGCAGGCAGCAGGCAGCAGGCAGGAGGCAGCGGCAGAGAGGCTACTGTCGGACTCCAACTGAAACTGAAACTGGGAATGTATCTGTATCTGCGTCTGGGTGCTTAATTAGCGTTTGATTTGTTTGATTCCCTAACTTAAATATGGAAATTTGTATCATTTGTGTCCGGGGAGCGTGACTAATAGGCCTAAATGGGTCGAAATTGGGCTGATTGGCTGCTTGGCTGCTGGTTTTCCGATCAGTTGGGGGTAATGATATTGGGGTCTTGATATTAAGTAATCTTTTGGAGATCATCTATGCCATAATTCAAAATTAGTTAAATTAGGAGGGTTTTATAAGGGGTTTCAATGTTTTGAATAAATATTTAAGATTTATAGAAATATAGCATACGGGTTTTAAGCGACATTATTTATTAATTTACTCAGCAATAATCCAGAAAATATTTTTTGTATCAATTAAAACTAACAAATATAATTTACTGATGGAAAAATAGCATAATAGAAGCAGACATACTTATATTTAAATTAAATTTGTGTTTTTCAATACAAACATATTAAAATAAAAGTTAATGTATTAAAAAGGCTTGTTATATTTTATATTTGCATATTTAATCTAAACATGTAACACTTTCAAATAAATATACTAAGTATAAACAATTTAAATATGAATATATACATAAATATATATGTATCAATTTACTTTCTAAACCTAAGCTAAAACACTTTAATTTTAATATTTCCACTCTCGGGTGAAAATGCCTTTTTTGTATGAGCGTACAGATAATTAGGTTAATTTTCTTAAAGTACAATTTATTCATTAACAGAAACCAGAAACAAACAAACAAACTAATTGTGTCGGTAGTACCCCGTCGAAAGTTCAATAAATAGAAATAAATAAATAGAAAAAGTTCCCACAGCAATTCCCACACTCATTTCATGAATACCCTCCCATCTACCATCTCCCATCGCCCATTCAGGGGAGGGGTATTCTCCCATCTAATTAATAATAGAGCAGACACAAAAGCGATAGCATAGCACTTGCCACCGCGCAAAGTGAGAAGTTTATCGGAATGAGAATTCGGGAGAAATGTTTGGGTATGGGGGATATGGGATGGTATGGATATAGGGAACAGAGGACAGAGGACAGACCGGCACAGACCGAGACACAGATACAGACACATTTAATCTTAATCATAACTTTGTTGTGAAGTGGAACTGAAGGTAGAGAAGAGAGATCAGAGCAGAGGAGGTCCAGTTTCCAGTCCGATTCCCAGAAATCAATCAGACACAAGGCGGCGGCGGTGTAGTCGCGTCTGGGGCTTTCGGTAGCATAGCCAACGGTTCCCCCCCCCCCCTTCCTTCCTTACCCACTCCAGTAACTAAGCGAAGGGGCAGCCACCACAAGTTGTCTGTTTTTGTGTCTGTTTTTCGGGGGCGCTGCCCCGCTGAATAAACGCATAAATCTGAAAACCACAAATTGTAACATTGGCTGTAATAAATGCCGCGATCCGCCCACCATTTGCCCAGGCCATCGGACCATCAGACCATCGGACAGCGGTCTGTGGCAGAAGTCCAGTCCCTCTGTGGCAGACAGAAGTAGCAGCAGCAGCAGCAGCAGCCACAAGGCGACGCTAATCGAGAGTGAGACAGAAGGAGAAGTTCGAGTTCGGGAGATGGTTGGAGGCTGACCCGGTACAGACATTTTGGAATTTTCGACAGTTTTTTAGCCCTGAGCCTTTGAAAATTCACACGGGCCTAAACACAAAATAAACAAAATGTTGTGGCTGCCACAGCAACAGCAGCAGCAGTCAGGATCATCCCGAACCCGTACCCGTACCCGTACCCAAAGCCATATTGTCTTAATGCGCCGTGCCCTGTTACCGCCCCCTGTGCTGTACGCTGTACGTTGTCCGTTGTCCGTTGGCTGTGCCCCAACCGTTGTTGCCCCAATTAGTCCGATCTGCTTCTGATACGCGCGCCGAAACTCCGCCTGACCCTGGCCCAAAAGGGTTCAGCCTAGAGATGGCAGCACAGATCGATTTTAATCGTAAGAAATCGTGATATTAAAAGATCTGGAATAAACGGAGAGTGCGATACTTGAGGATTGAAGCATCTTTGGGATACATCATACAGAATGCAAAAAAACTGCTGGTCCCTAGCTGAACGTGTCTTTATGGAGGGGAAATATCTGGCATGGACAGCATACAAAAGTCTCCAAGGAATGTAGATTCGAATCAATGAATCAAAATCAAAACTCAGAGATATGATTGATATATCAATATGTTAGATAGATCAGATCATTGTTAATTAAATCAGGGCTCCTGAATATTCCTGCATATAGTCGAGAAAGGAAACTTCGTCTAAATCTTAGTCTTTATATGGAATATATGTAAACTGCTTTCAATTCAGAACCACATGACCATGACCCCCGTCACGCACTCATCTCCAGGTTCAAAACTCCACCAAAGACTCTCTCTCTCTCTCTCTCTCGCGCGCTCTCTTTCTCTCTTTGTGTTCCCTTCAGTATTATATATTTTTCGACCTTTTGACAATTTAATAATAGGTTTTCTCCCCCGTGTTGTACTCGCTGACCAAATGACGGACTACAAAGTGGCTGCTGTGGCCGCTGTGGCTGCGTTTCGGTGTGCGCCCACCACGTTTCGTAGAAATCCATGGCGACCTCTGGTCGAAGCGAAACCCTGCTGCCGCTGGAATCCGTATAGCATGTAGCATGTAGCATGCAGCATGTCCATCTCCTCTGGTACGAGTAGTAGCTCCCTTTCGTTTTCGATGGGCGTTAAAATTGGGCTGATCACGTTCCTGCACGCCGTTCACTTTAGGTAGCCGTTTATATCTGCGTGTAATCCGAGGTTTCAGTCCCACAACCCAGTCCCAGAACTCCTCAAGAATCCCAGAATCCCACAGTTGTTTCGGTTCGTATCTGCGGTTCCGTCCCTCAATGCATCATCCATCCATCCATCCATAGCGTCGCGTCGCGTCGGCGTTAGATGAAATTCTCCCTCACATTTAACCATCGGGGCTTCGAGAGACCCATTCTATTGGATGCTCAGTGAGTGATTCCGTCTATGGCTTTTGATTTTGATAAACGCTGCTAAATTGTGGCAAATTAAATTATTAAACAACATTTTTTTCCGTTGCCTTTTACCGATCGTTTGGCTCCGGCTCCGGCTTTGGCTTTGGGTTGGGTTTTGGCCAGGTTTTGATTTGGGGACGACGCTGCAAATTGTTGGCAAATTATTTTTGGCCTTGTTCTAAGTTTGGCTATATGGAACGTGATCCCAACCTGAGATCCGAGCCACAGTCTACAGTCTACAGCCATTTGCCGTTTGTAGATCGATTTAAGCCACAGTTTGGAGTCACTTTGATGTGATGTGTGGTCGAAAGGGAAGCCGAAGGCTGCCCAAACGTGTCATTAGACAAATGGTGGGCATGTGGGATGTGGGATGTGGGTGGGGTGTAACCGTAAAAGGAGATATGGTTCATATAATGCTAGGTCTTCGGAAGCGACACTCGAGTATTTAGAGGTGTATTTTTAGATTTTTTGATCTTGTATATTATTTGGATATTTGGAAAAATCCCAATTTTCCCTACTTCTGGTGAAGGATAGGGAATCGGTGACTTATCCCAACAGGAAAAATGCAACAAAAAGCCAAGGGTATAAGCTGTGGGATGCTGATCTTAAAAACAGGCCTACACATACATGTACATAAACAATCCATTTATCATCGATTTTTGTCCCCATAAACCCACTCTCTAGCAAGCTTCCGCTTCGTTTTTCGACCCAGATTCCATTTGCACTAGTTTCCCTGCCAAAATGCATGACACATTCGACATTCGGACATAATCACGATTACTTTCCCGAATTACCTGTCTTCACGGTTCACTTTCCCCGCGCATTCTTCTTCTGTCGTCGAAATGCCATTGACTAATGATTCAGTTGACCATAAAACAAAAAGTAACCAAAACTTATTCGCTAAAGGGAAAACCAGTTCCCAAGCGAGGGCTGGAGGGACTGCGATTTTCGGGGCTGACAAATTTGCTGACAAATTCAAGGCAGCGACAGCGACAGCCAGAGCCAGAGCCACAAAAGCTGCCAGCCATCAATCAAGCCATTAAAAAGAATGCACCGCACAAATGACTCAAGGAACGCCACCTACGAAAATGTACGCTTACCCTCCAACACGGAGCAGCAGGAGGAGGGTGGAGCAGGGTGGAGCCGGGGTCCTGAACCTTTTTGGGCTTGAGGAGATCGCTCGCTCTTCCGACGACTGGCGAAATTATCAGCAAACATGTTGATTGTTATTGATCAGCGATGCTGATTAAAGCGACGGGACCCCAGCCCCGACCCCGACCACGACCCCGACGGGAGTTACCTTTCGAGATGGGAAGGGATCGCATTGGATCGGACATCGGATATCCATGGCCTGGGTGGCCATCAAAGCGACACTATGTCGCCTGTCAAAATTCTTAATCAAATACGCAGCGGAATGTCATCATTATGCAAAAGAGGCACTCTGGAAGGTAGGTAGGCAGCCAGGCAACCAGGCAACCAGGCACCCAGCGAGCCCCCTCTCTTCGGAGACATGCAAAGAGCTTGCCGCTTGCTGCAGACATTTACAATTACATGGGGCAGGCATTGGTGGTGCCACCTCTTCTAGTCTTGGAGCCTCGGCTGTGACAGACGGCCAACAACATTTGCGCCACATTTACTTCACACGGCGGCCGTCGTCGTCTCCAAAGTCCTTCTCTCTCTCCCTCTCTCCCTCTCTCCCTCTCTCTCTCTCTCTCTCTCTCTTCGCTGCTGTGACATTTTAATCGCATTTGCTAAAACTCAGTGAACAATTCCCCCCGCTTCCAGCAAAGGCAAAGGGACACCAAAACAGAGATCTTTTTGGTGCTAAAATAGCAGAATATGAAGACACACTACTAGCCATGAAGGGAACAGGATTGCTAAGAAGTTTGTTGGATCGATTATCCTTTACACAGAAGAAAAGTTTAATGATAATTGTAGACAATCCCTATAAGGATCTCCATAGAGAATATATATTTCAGTATCAAAATGGAATGTTCATTTAGAATTCCTTAAAGAAAGATCTCCTTAAAATATTCTGAATAAACCATTTGAAATTCCAGCTTTTTCAAAGCTTCGGATGTCAGTTGGCAGCTTAATCTCGCATTGCTGGTAATAAAGATAAATTTGTTCTCCCGAGCACTCACTTGGCCCTCCAATCTGATCATATAGTCAGCATACCCTGCCCATAGAATAGACAGAGCTGAAGCTCCTCCGTCTACGACTGTCATTAAAAGAGAGGATCGCGAACGCGCGCGACTCGCACACGCATTTTACGAGGCAGAGGCAGAGGCAATCCGCGAGATCTGGGCGTTCCTCTGCCTCCCCCCACCCCACAGAGCACATCTTGGCCCACTGTGACAAAGCGTAGCCAGAGCCTCCTGAAGACCGAAGACTGAAGCCTGAGCCTCCTCCAAGACTGAAGCCTGAGCCTGATGATAGCTTATTTAGCGACTGGAGAGGGGACTGGAGTCTCAAGTCCTCTCTCTCTCTCGTGTGTGTGTGTGTAATGTATGAAGCGGATTTGTGCAGACCGCGTCGCCTTATTTAGGAGATCGTGATAAAAGTTGGAAGTCGCTTGATTTATGTCAACGCACACACCAGAACCCAGAGTCCAGAACCCAGAACCCAGAGCCCAGAGGGACTTGGCCAGAAGAAGAACTCCAGATACGATACCGCCTAAGATTCTCGTTCCAGTTGGCATTCGCATTCTGGGGGCCCAATCCCAATGCCGCCGCTCAGCCTCATCTCATTGAATTTAAGTGCCAAATTAGGAACAATATTGAAGCACAATTGCCAGGCGGGCAGCCAGGGGAGCAGCTCTCTGTAGCTCTCTGTAGAAAGCCACCAAACTGACTGTCACTGGATGAAGTGAGCTGTCACGTTTGCGGTCTGCTTATGTCAGATTCAGCTGCAACCGTCTGCGGTCTCAGACTCAGACTCAGTCTCAGCTTCAGCTACAGCTTCAGTCTCTCTCTCTCTCTCTCTCCTTTAAGCCCTTTAAAATGTGTTGTTATGATCGGGCGGCAACGATAAGTTAAGTTTCAGAAACGGAGACTGGAACTGCGACTGGAACTGCGACTGCGACTGGGATGCAATCTCAGTTGCAAGTTGCAGCCTTGCGACAGGCTCTAAAGTTACGCGGCATTGGGTTTTAGGTTTTGTCGACTTTCGATGCAAATCATTTTACGTGTTGGCGACATTAAGCGCGAAATGACCCCGTTATCCCACTTGTCATCATCACTTCATAAATTAATGCTAAAACCAAGAAGGTAGCCACAGAGACACGGACACAGGCCTCCTCCTTTGGGCCATCTGTTCGAGGGCACAAAGAGGGTCAAGATCAGTAACAGAAACAGAAACAGAAGTTGTACACCCAGAGTTTGGGGTGGACATTTTCGAATCATATATCTATCTACCTATGTATATCCCCCCCTTGGCCTTGCCATCAGTCTCAAATTTGTGCCGACAAATTGGTCCCTTTAGCTGTGTGAGTGTGAGTGTGTGTGTGTTGCTTGGCCTGGCCAAAACCAAGCAAGCCCAAGAAACAGATCTCTCTGTGGCGGAGGAGACTCGACTCTCGAGACACTCGGTCTGGAGCCGCCTCGAGTGTGTGGTGTGGTGTGCTCCGCTTTGCGATTACGATCACTTTTAGATCCAATATATCAGAGGCGCGTTGACGTTGTACATTGGACGACAATTGATATAAGTTGTGGTGAAAAGTTTAGTGGCATTCAACGATTGCTTTGCTAGATTAAAAGCGACAGGCAGCCAGGACGGGACTGGACTTGGACTCAGGCTCAGACTCGGCCTCGGCCCCTTACTGGACTTGGACATCGACGTGGACTTGAAGCTGGAGCTGGAGCTGGAACGAGGCGACTGTTGGCTGCCTGGCCCACAAATCTTTTGCGGTCCCACCAACAATCACAATGCCAGAGGAAAACAAGGAAGAAGTCTATATATATGCTTGATATTTGGACTTAAGGATACCCCCTACTTAGATTCTTATATTCGAAATTCCATATATGAAGGGAGAAAAGGCTGTTGCAATGCAGAAAATGTGAATTTCGGAGAGAAATTTATAGCTAACAAGAAGGAAAAATATGAGAAATAAAATGATTCGAGGCATGATTAGATAGGCAGTTAATATTGATGGTTAGAACTGTAACCAGTATGATTTTTATACACACAAAATTGTGGATAGGTGGTGTTATCATCCCATTTGCACTCTTTCTAGGACCATCCGTTTGCCAGTAAAGCGTGCAAACATGCAGAATGTATAACGTTTGCTATCTCTTTCTAGCTCCCGTCCCTCTGGGAGCCGCGAGAGCATGGATGGTCCTCACCACAGCGTGTTACATCACCCTGAAGTAGTTTCATCTTAACTAATTTTTGTATGCTCTAGATATAAACAGATTTGTCTCAGTGTTTATTTTCTGGCTACCAGAGCACTGCCTCCTGCCTGTTGCAAACATCTCAAGAAATACAATATACCCTTGCAGAGCCCAAAGTACCGATTGCAACAAAGTAAAATAAAATAAGTAAAGAAGCAAGCAGACAAGTCAGCAGACAAATAGCCGCACGTTGTACGTGCCGCTTTGGAATCTGTTTGGATATACATACATATACATACGTATTTATATATATCCGTATATATATACCTATATCTGTTGCCGTGCTCTCTGTACATTTTATGGTAGTTGAGCTTTTTTAATTGCAGCCACAGCAGCAGCCACAGGAGCGGCCACATGTACCCAACGTCCACCGCGTCGCCCCGTTAACAGTAAAACGCAAAATTATGCGATGCTACGTGACGACAACCAGGTGGAGCATTCCAATACGTCTCCCAGATGCTATCAGATCCATGGGGATATGTCTGTGGCCTGTGGCCAGCCCACTGTCGCTTATTACGTATAAATTAGGGAAGAATATTATAATAACGAATATTAGATGCTCTCTTTAATAAAGAAAAGTGTTTTAGAATTTCTGTGCAATTTATTTTGAATATTTTATTGAGAATATAGTAGTTGGGAGGGAATGGATGGATTAAGGATTGGTAAACATATGCTGCCATAACAAGTTCTTCAACTTCTTAAAAAATGCACTATTCCCCACCTTTTAAAGGGTATACCAGGAGCTTATCATCAAATGACATCTAATGAGTTAGACATTGTCGCTTAGCGGGTTCCAGAGCGTTCCAGTCTCAACCTGCGGCTGCTTCTGCGGCTCAGCGCACCTTGAAGTTCGGCTCACAACGGTGGAGGACGAGGAGGAGGAGGAGGAGAAGGCATCTGGAACCTGTTGCCAAATATCTCGTAGATTCAGTGAGATTTATGCCCGTCCAAGGCTTAGAAAGAAATTTGGATGACTCAAGGCTGGATGAGTGAGAAGCGACTCAGTTTTGATGTGGAAAATGCTGTTGATGAATCAGATGAGAAATCTTCCGCAACTGCATCTGCATTTAAGCCGGGGAAAAAAACCCAACCAACCCAAAAGTTGTCACCTTCCCGAAGACGGAAATGTTGATTGGGCTACCGAAGTGTTGAATCAGTGCCTGGTGCCCGCTCCCCTGTCCCCGGGAAGATGGCCGCAATTGATAAGTCGCAACGGAACGGGAGAGAGGGCTTTCAGCAGCGAGTGGGTGCAGTGGGTGGGCAGTGAGTGGTACGGTACGCCCCCTGGCCTGGCCTGGAGTGCAATAGAGTCTTGAGCCGATCGGCTGCGATCGACGACGATCCGCAGATCCTAAGCCAATGTGCGGCCAACAAAAGCAGCGGGTGACGGCGCGGCGCACACAGCGGGCCGCCTCCTTCAGGTCGGATTTGTGCGTCGTCTCTGGATGGGAGACGGGGTCTCAGTCTCAGCCGAAGTCAAACTGCGTGGATGTCGTCCTTTTGGAAGGTGGAAACAGTTTAGGTTAATGCCATAAGCAGCAGCAGGCCAAAAACCAACGGCAGCGGCAGCGGCAGCAGCAGCAGCAGCAGCGGTTAACTGGAAAACCACACGTGCCTCAAAAGGCGACCACATGCAGGCCACAGCCTATATGGCCACAGCAACGCAGCTAAATCCAGAATGCAGATCCCAGCAGCCACATCCTGGGACACACTCGCCACAGTAGCTGCTCTGGCATTCGTTTCGCATTTGGAAACGCTTTCATTATAGCCCAGTCGAAGTGGGTTCCCGAAGTTCTGGGTTCTGGGATCCTGCCGTGAGACGCGCTAACATTTAAATTTGTGGAAAATGAACCTCAGAGAGGGTCCTACTCCTCCTCCCACTCCTTCTCCTCCTGCTTCTCATACTGCTTGCCGGGCAATGTTACGGCTTATCAAAACATAGTCAATATTTAATTAACACGAACCCAGGGGGACGCTTCGCTTCGTTTCGTTTCGGACTTGAGTCATGCACGGACGAAGGCCCGAATGATTTATGATCTCTCCATGTGAAATTCTCACTCTCCATCTCTTTCTGCTGTAGCTCTGTATCTCTGTATCTGTATCTGAACCTCCCTTTTACCTTTCTGTTTACCAAATTGCGCTCACCACGAATCAATGTGCGAGCCGACAAAGGAACAGTTGTTCTAAATAGTGTACTTAATTGTTGGTAAATACCCTCCCTAAATGCTGAGCAAATGAATTGATTATCGCATCCCGCACGGTAAACACTCATAGGGTAGGGACAGGGACATATCCTAAACATACAATGAATACACCCACCCACCCACATAAGGTAAAACCCTGAGTGAGTGCATCAACATGTGAAATGGTGGTTTTTTCTATTATAAGATGACCTCAAGAGTACATGTAAATTTCCTCCTAAAATTTAGTTGTACCCATTGTCGAGTGGACACTGTGGTTTCTCATATTTTATCCAACCATCAATCAACTGCGCATCAAATTAATTCCATATCGTATTCCAAAGCCAACAATTAGCTGTGAATTCACAAGAGAGAAGAGAGAGAGAGAGCGAATCACAGCCTGCTGCAGCGCCCCACCCTCCACCCTGCACGCTCTAGGGTGCCTCAACCCATTGCCCATGCAAAAACAGAACGACGATAAGAAGAATAATAGGAGGAGGAGAGAGGCAAGGTTGCCCATAAATGCTCTTATCATGGATACCAATGGATGCATGTGTATGTCAAATTTAACTCGCCACATGATGCAAATATGGAAGCAGACTTAGTGGCCACTAAAATATAACTTATATTTTGGTGCAATCACATGCGGAGGCTGTAGAAGGTACCGGGAAAGGCTTCTTTGGCGGGAACCGACATTTTAAAATATTTGGTTAAGAAATAAATTTAATAAATTACTTCTTTCAATTACAAATAAAACCTACCAAAAAGTTTTTCCACAGTACATTATTTTATGTAAAAAAAAACATTCCTGAAATATAGGCAATTTATGGGCCTTAGAACAGGAGCCTGTCTTTAAGCGAGCGTGCCCCAAAGGGCACAGGAAACCTGATCTTTAACCCAAGAAGCTAATTACCCATTACTCATTAAATCAAAGAAAAACACACATCATTTAAGGCTTTTGTTGTTGTCTTTTAATTGTATAAATATGTTTATTTATTAACTTATTGTTTTGCTGTCTCTCTCTTTATGCATATAAGTACATTAATTGCGTTTATTTTTTAGCTGATTTATTGGGGAATAAAACAGAAAATTTCTAGAATTTTACACTGTCTGCACTTTATAATTATTTTAATTTTTTTATTTTTTTTATAGTATATTTAAATTGTATAAATAGCGGAAAAAAACATGTACAATCTTATTGCCGGGCACTTACAAAAAGAAATAAAAAGAACAAAAACAATTTCGGGGTAATTTTTTGTTTAAAATTTTTGTTTGTTTTTTTTTGTGATTTTTTTTGCAAATTTTGTCTCATTTTTTATTCATTTAAAATTTAAACTTAAACAAAACAATCGCATATCGTAATATTTATTTGATGTTTTTTTTTATTGTTTATTATTAATATTATTATTAATTTTATGTAATACATTTTCAACGTGTTTTATTTTCATTTTTGATTTTAAAATAAAAATACTTATGATTTAGGGGGGCGTGTGTGTATGTGTTTTTTGTTGTTGAATTATTATTAAATTTTAATTAATTTCATTATTCATAAAAATATAGCGAGGGGGTGGGGTAGGATGTTCAATTTTTAAGGCAAGAGAATTGCAGCTGATTTTCGTATCTATGTCTAAATGTTGCTATGGGATGTTAAACCCTCTGCGTGGGTGTGTGTGGCTTTTGTTACCGTTAGTTTGGAAAGCGCAAGAAGCTTAAGCTTAATTGCACTTTCGCTGGCAACATGGGTCACACTGGAGAAAAGCTTCTGGCAACATGTTGCTGGAGTGTAGTGTATGTAGTTCTGATCAAGCGGTTAAATGTGGCTTCCTTCCGGTTTGGCTGTATCGGTTATTGTTGCTCTGGCGGTTAATGATGCTGTATAGGAATATCCTGCTGGGTAGACACATCCCATGGATCCTGTTGGGTCCTTCAGAGGGTGTTGGATCATCCCCGAATACTGCTGGATCGAGTGATTATATGGTTTGTTTAATGGTTGCTTAAGCGAAAGCTCTATCGGTTATTGTTGCTAGGAATAAATGTTCCACTGATGTTTTTCCTTTTAGTGGTTTCTTCTACCTCCCATAACCACCACGCCCACAGGTGTCCTTGTGTAGATTTCTGCAAATATTTTGAAGAGAATTTTGTTGCTTCTGTTCTGTTGTTGTTGCTGCTATTGTTGTTGTTGCTGTTGCTGTTGGTGGTGCTGCGCCTGCGCAACATTTTGTGAATGTTTTGTTTTTTGTTGATGGATGGGGGGCGTGGCAAGTGCATTGAGGAGACCAAAGAAACCAAAAAAAAGTCGATAAAGATAAAACCAACACCCGATCTAGCCATCCATCCATTCATTCATTATAGTACACGATGTTCTGGCTGTTGGACTTATTCTTAACTTGTTTTATTTTTCTTTTTATATTTTTTTTTGAGTGGTGGTGCATGAAGAAGGCGGTGTGGTGTGTGTGTGTGCTTGTTGCAGCTGTAGCTGTTGCTTTTGCTTTTTCTTTTGCGGCTGGTGCTTCGTTGTTCAGATCCCATTCAAATGGATACATATACATATGTAGTATTTATATATATAAGAAATAGCTGTGATATTGCGTGCTGTTGTTGGTGCTGCGGTGCTTAGATATCGGTTTTACTTTATATATTGCTCTGTGTGTGCGGTTGTTTTTTTTATATATATATTTATATATATATTTTATGTATATATATGGTATTTTAGCTTATCGCCAAACACACTGACTACATCTACAAATAGAAGAGAAAGAGAGAAACGAGAAAAATATAGAGAATAATTCGTGATGTGGCAGAAGGTTGTGTGGTGCGATAATTCAGTGAAGAGAACAAATTACAATATTAATTATATATTAACAAAGCGATTCGGTGGTTTCTGTCTGCCCCCGAAATGGGGAATGGTTTTGCGATTGCGGTTCTTTTATGGTTGGTTACGTGTGTGCGTGTGTGTGCTTTTGTGGGTGTGTGGAGGTGTATATATGTATATGTATGCGTGGAAGCTTTTTGTCCAATTCGAGCGCTTTTGTCCGGAAACTATCTCAATTTGATGGCGTATGTCCTCAATAGTTTATCGAATTTTTAGATTAGAGTTCTACCAAAATTGGTATTTTCCATTGTAAGCATTTGATAGAGAAATATGTGGGCTTAAGGGTTGAAATTTCCCATTATACAGACACCATTAGGTGTTTATAATATATTTACACTTGTACCTACATATTTTGATGGAAATATCTGAAGACTTTTCAGCTGTTTCCCGAATATAAAGCAGAAATGAGTTTTACTAAATAAATGAATGGGATTTTTGCCTTAAGCAATCTAAATTTATACTTATATCATAAAATAAAGGCTTGCTCATTATATTTCTTCCATATTTAGCTATCTCTTAATTAGAAAGAGAGGTCATTGAAAGGTGATTACTATATCTAACAATAGAACTTGATATACATATGAATAATCTACCTGTGCTAAACGTTGCTTTATCAAAGTGTTTTCCCCTGGCTATAAATACCTCTGGTATATCTGTGATATATGTACTATATTCTATATTTAGCTATCCCTCTCAAAGGTGGTTCTTTTTACAGAGAATTCTAACCATGCAAGGGTTTTTTTTTTACATTCAGTAATATAACTAGATATATGAATAATCTGCTGAGGCAAAACGTTTTCCCATGAAATTGATTCCCAGTGGCACTGAATAGATGTGTGTGTGGTATTCTACCTATATCTGTGAATATATATCGATATCTGTGTCCAACACCGAATAGAAGGAATTCTCATCCATGCACTTTAACCTTAGATGTACTATATACAACCCCAAGGCACAAGGCACAGGGCACAACCCTGACTCGGAAGCGTTTGAATCGAAGGTCTTAGGGGTCTGGTCAGGGTCAGGGCGAGGTCACAGAGGGTTGGATGGATGTTAGGACTCACCTGTGCTGGCGAAGATTATCACGCTGCTTGAAGTACTTGCCGCAGACCTCGCACGAGTATGTGATCTCCGGCGATTTGTGGGTGCGCTCGTGGATCATCAGGTTGTATGGCTTGGTGAAACGCCGCTGGCAGTACTTGCAAATGAACTCGCACTTCGGACGCATCTTGCGACGGAAGTCCGACCGGCAGTCATCGTTGTCGATTCGCATTACAGCAAACATTTTGACGGGCGGTATGTGCGGCTGGTGGCTTCTCCCTCGGGGGCTTTTCGGTGGCTTTATCGGCGGCGGAGAGTGTACTCACTCACTGCTCTCTTTCACTCACACACTCACTCTGTGCTGGGCTCTCTTTCTCGCCGACTCGCTCGCTCTCCCAACCAACAAATGGGGAGGGGGGACTACTGGCTTGCTCGTTCTCTCTCTCTCTCGCGCTCTGTGTGTCAGTGGGGGTGTTGCCCTGTGGGGAGCTTTTGCTCTCTCTGTCGTCTAATCGCTATCTCTCGCCAGATAACACCGTTAATTGCGGTGAGTGTTGCCAGTTGGTTGGTTTTTTCCTGGTGAAATGCGGCAACGTTGCTTCCGTCCAACTATCTTTTTTTTCTGCTGCTGCTGGGGTGCTGCTGCCGCTCTATCTGTGATTTCTCCCTATGGTATTGTGGGCGTTTTGGGTGGGCCTTACTGCTGCTGCTGCTGCTGTTGACTTTTTGGTTTATGGCGCACTTTAAGGCAAACACCTAAAACGAAACAGAGACAAAAATATAAAGTTAGCAACGCCTGCGACAGCTTTTATGTGCCAATAAATTCAGTCGGCAAAACAATATATACACATTTGTATATGTATATGCAAAATATATTGTATATTCCGTCCGACAAGTTGTCTGTGTCCGCTTCGGTGCGGTGCGGTGCGGTGCGGTGCGGTGCTCACGCAACATGAAATTGAAAATGACTCATTAACCAACCAGCAACCAAATCCGCGGCTTAAACTCGGTGTTGACATTTACAAATCACCACAGATGCCCCACACTCATACACTCCATTCCCCCCCGCCATCCATGCCCAAGAGAAGTCTCGGATGGTAACCTTCGAGGGGCCTTATAATAATTTGTCTTCAACGACACCATCGATTGTTCCCCGTTGTCTCAGTGTACGAGTAGTGCCGCCTTTCGGCTCGGCTCGACTCGGCCTGGCTCGGTTCGGCTCGGCTTGGGTAATGTACTGTACTGTACTGTACTTTACTTCCGCAAACACAATTCTTCAATTACCTATAGAGTAATCAAATGTTTGAGGCTGAAACTATTAGATACCATGAGCACAGCTTAATGAAATATTTATATTAAATATCAGAATTTTCAGAGAGTCCTCAAAAGAAAGTCAACGTATGATTGTGCGAAAGAAGATTCTCACACAAGTACAATATCAATGGCAATTTTTAGAGAAATTTCCCGAAGAAAAACCCAGTTTCCAATGGATCGTGTACCATAAAAAATGCAAATCTTAATGAAACCCAAATTTTGAAATATAAGAATCTGAAGATCTGCTGATGATCTGTACCCTAATCTTAGCTCAATTAACCTTCAATTGTTGGCTCAAATTTCGCTCGGTTGACTTTCTACCTGTCCCTGTCCCCGCACCGCACCTCCCATTCGCTGTCATCTTCAACTGCAGATAATTCCATCGTCATCTGCGACTCATCCACCAAATGACCAAATAGAGTGCTTAACCCCCAGCCGTAACCCGTGGCTAATGGTGCTCCACTTAAGCCCACGCTCGCTGAAAGCCAGCTCCAGCCAGAGAGTCGAGTCGAGTCGGAGCCAAAGTAAAGCATAGCCAAAGAAGTCGAAGCCACATCCAAATCCAAATCCGAGACCAAAGCGAGGCAGACAGAGAGACAGAGTCAAAGAATCCATATCGAATGGATGGCCTTATGCAGGCGCCCTGTGTCGCATGATTAACGGCGTTAAAATGCCAATGTGACGCCACATTGTGTACACAAATTAACATTGGAGGAGTCGCAGAGAGTCCCCCGAGAGACTGTGCACCGAAACGGAGATGGAGATGGAGACAGACATGACCAATGCGATCAGCGACCCAGCAGCCATGGGGAGACGGGGACCTGGACCTCTTCCACCAACACAGGCAAAGATCCAGAGAGTCAGAGAGTCAGGAAAGTCAGTGTTATAATTTGAATATGTTTAGTGGGCATTAATGTTATAATGACAATAACTACGTACCGTCTGCGGCCGGTGCAGCACCCGCTGTGACGTTTGGCTTTTGTTGTCAACGTTAGCTCCCCGTAACCGAACCGAACAGAACCGAACCGATCCCGAACCCAATCCCAATCCCAATACCATCCCGCTTAATCGGGAACCCGTTCCCATACCCAAAAAGTGCTCCAGCTGCGAGCTGAAAGCACCATAACATATAAATAAATATCGAAATCGGGCCTTGCCGAGACGCTTGTCGCTACCAGTCAGCGCTGGCTTTTGTTTCGCACAAATCCGAATCCGAATATGAATCCCAATCCCAAGCCCCAAGCCCCAAGCCCCAAGGGACATACTAAATCTGGGAAATATATATCCTAAAAAGAACAAAAACTGCCATCCAGCGGCGCCGAAATGACAAAAATAAAATTACATAAAAAATAACAGTTGTTAACTACCGCGTGGACGCGGATCGAGGAATCCCAAGGGAAGCCTGCGTTGGGCATAAATATCATTCGGTTCATTCGGTTTCGCAAGGCGCCAATTAAAAATAAACTTGTTACAGCGCCACCTTAATGAAGTGGCCAAGAACAGGGCAACAGGGCAACAGTATTTGGCAACTGTACTTGGCCATAACGCGACGGGGGCTGAATTATTGATATGACTCAGTTTTATGCCAAAATGCCAACAACTGACCAACTGAACTCGGCTGTCCATCAATGAAATTGTGCCAAAATTGTTATACTAATCTGGAGTTGATAATCTGTTTTATTTGATTAAGATTCCCACATATAATCCATCAAAATTGGTACTCATTTACAATTAACCCAAGTAACTCGGGAACTAGACCCAAGAATAAATCAATGAATGCTTAAATTGCCTCCAAGGAAGGTAGGAAAACATCATGTGCATATTTAACTGTTCATATATAATTCCCAACTCAAGTAACTCAGGAATAAGACCTTAAAAACAATTAACGAAAGCTTTATAAACAGAAAGCCAACCAAAGAATGTATCATATATGGGTTGGACTAACCTTACACATTTCCCAACTCATGTAACTTGGGAACTATGTCTTAGAAAGAAGCAAGAAGTGCTATTTTGAATCCACTTAACAGATCAGCATAATCTGTTGAAAATCCATCCAAACAATCATGGCAAATCCATCACACAATCTTGCCAAAACCATCTCAAATCCAAATGGGCGTTTCTTGGCACCTTCAGCCGTCAGCAGCTGACGACGAGGCGATCTCCAACTGTTAGTATTTGGCAACAGCGAATCCGCTTAGCCACAGAGCCACAGAACGAACACCCACAGATCGGATCGGGCCAAAGGCAACTGCCCAAATATTGTATAATAAACTGTTGTCCAACGCAAAGATAATCCCATTAATCCGCACTGAAAATAATTAGTGTTGTGTACACACACACATACACTCGGAGAATCTTTGAGAGAGTGAGATGGAGTGATAGGAGAGAGACCTTTGCTCAAAAGATGGTTCACACAGCGTGATCCTGACTCTGTCGAGTCCGAGTCCGAGAGTCCCAGTCGCAGACCCAGAGTCCCAGTGAAGGGCATGCGAAAGGCGTTAATGCTGCGTGAAATTAGATTTGCAGCAGGGAAAGAGCCGGAGAACCAAATAAAAATGGCATGCCAGCGAAAGAGATAGACAGAGAGAGAGAGAGAGAGTGAGATTATTCCATATCTGTGATGGGAAGAAGTGCAAAGTAAGTGCGACTGGAACAGCGCCTTCCACGAACCCACAGACAGAGTTACAGTTTAACACCCCGACAGAAACAGAAACAGAACGAGAACCTGAACCTGAACCAGAGATGAGATAAATGTACGAACGGAACGTAGCGGTACGAACCAGATAACCAGAGTGACACACACGTCGAAGGACCGACCGAGGGACATGGTCAAAAGCGATTACCACACTTCTCGCTCTCTCGTGTGATCCCTTTCACAAGACACTTCTCTCTTTTTTTTGGAGGCGGACAGTGAGTTGGCAAGGTGCCATTAAAAATTACAACCGAAAAGTGAAAAAAAACAAAAAAAAAGATGACAATAAAGGGACAAAAGGCACCGAACACACATTTGATACGAATCTAATTGTGCTAATGGCACAGAATTCTCAGGAAAAACACCCACACCACACGAAAAACAGAGGGATGGGATGGATGGAGAGCAGAACCAATATGTTGCCAGTGGAAACAATTAGGATATGTGCAGGGCAGTGCCACTTCAAGTCGAACAAAAGGTGAATGCAATACACAAGAAAAGGTGACCCCAAACAACATACCGCAACAGACAAAGGTCAGACAGAAGAAGGATCTCTGGGTGGATCTCTGGTTCTCACTCATCTGCTGACGGAAAAGAATGGGAAAGAAAGTTGATTTCTTATGGATCTCACATCTCATATCTTGGACGATATGACAGTCGGTCAAAGTCAGGGAAGATTAGGTGCCAGCTGAAGTCCATTTACAGTAATCGTTTAGCTAATTAGACTCTAATTGATGAGGCACAGCGTGTGGTCTAGACGAGTTCACACAGACCAGAAAAACGGAAAAACCGAAAACCAGAAGGTCGAAAGTCAAGAAAGAAATGGCAAAATTATAAAAGATAAAGGAATTATTGCGGAATACCTGAAATATAGTTTAAAAGTCACCAAAACTGTCCCTCTTAATTAATTTCCACAACTGTTAACCCATCCAACTCCACACTCAGAGGTATTTCATAATCCAACGAAAGGCGAAAACTTCAGGGCTATCAAACCTATGACTCACCATCTGGAAATTTAGCCAAATGTGTTGCCGATGATGAACAGATCATCGTTCAACATTCCTGGCGATGATTCGCTTTGCTTTGATTGGCGTTGCGTTCTGTGATTAACCTTCTTCTCTAGGCTAGACCTTGTTTTAAGCCACAATAAGTCTGCTGACTCATCCGTTGACCAAGCTTTCAAAGAGGAAGCTTTCGACTTGACCAATTGCCGACGGCTTTTGATGATATGTGTGTGTTTTTTTTTGGGTAGGTGGAATGATGTTGAAAACTTAGCAAACAGTTGATGTATCTATACTTATAGGAAAAACTGTATCTTTAGGTTTATCTGATACATAAAACTAAGAACTTGTTGAGATTCTTCTGAGACTATGAAGTTTTGCTATGACCTATCAAGCAGGGATATTTTTTGTGTGAGGAAGACTCAAGAAATCAGTTGGGGATCCTCGAGAAATCCAGAATTTTCTTATAGATCGTGAATTATCTTTGCTTGATGTCTCAAGCGAATACAGATCCGATTTTTTGATGTATCTGTATTGAATACATGAAATCATAAAGCTGATGAAGGTTTTTTTTTATATTTTTTATTGGATTTTTGGCAATCCTTATGGAATGTTTCTGATATTAAATTGTTGAAAAATCTAGAAACAACTTGTCAATCTTTTGGAAATTTTCCAATTCTTCTTATGTCTTTGTATTTTCTTTAAAGATGATTTTCCAAGGTATTATTAAAAAAAAAAAGGGGTATTTTTATAATCTTGATCCAATAAGTCGAATAAATGAAAAAATGGGTAATATTAATGTAAAGTATCAATTCCAATAGGTATTCTATAATATATGAAGAAATTCCTCAATGATGATGAAATATGGTTTATCCCATTTAAAGGAATTTTTTGTAAAAATTTATCTTCCGATTTGTACAATTTTTGATATGTTTTTAATCTCATAGAATCCAATAGGGATATGTCCGATTTGCTGTACGCCATTTTGGCAAATGGCGACACTTTCACACACACACACGCACACTAGAAAAGCCAGGCACCGAAAAAAGCTCCATTTGCCACACGCACGCCAGATTAGCATTAGACCGACCATCACACGCACACACATTCCCAAAAAGAGAGAGAGATAGAGAGGGCAAGAGAGAGAGAGAGAGTCACACGCACCCACATTACGTGGCTGTCCAATGAAAGAGCGTAAAACTGGTAGCCGAAGCCGAAGCAACAA
This sequence comes from Drosophila helvetica, assembly GCA_963969585.1. NCBI lineage: Eukaryota > Metazoa > Arthropoda > Insecta > Diptera > Drosophilidae > Drosophila > Drosophila helvetica. Next base: position 4,361,457 of record OZ018402.1, on the reverse strand, counting down.
GTGAAGACGGGACGGGCCGCGACGGGACGGGGCATGCGGCAAGGAAGGGGCAAGCAAGTGGCAGAACAAGAACGAGCGCCATTGCTACTGGAATTGAAATTCGAGAATAAAACTTACCCAATGGGAGAGAGCGGAAATGTTACGATGCTGCCTGCTGCCTGTTGCTGGCCAACGGGTGGAATATGTTGTGGAAACTGGAAACTGGAATTACGCGACGGTTGGCTTGGTTGCTGGAATCCGTCTGTGCTGCTGCGTCACAAGAGTCACGTACTTAACGATGTGGCGTTTCTATGGGATCTGATCCGATCTGTCTGGTCTGGTCTGGTCTGGGGATAGATAGATCGCTGGCTGATGGCTGAAGGCTGATCTCTTTCGGAGGTGCTCGTACTCGTACTCGCGAAGGAACTGAGGGAACTACGCACTGCGCGGCACAAAGTTGAATGAATGAATGAATAACTGAAAGAAATAGTAGTCAACGCTGTTGCTGCTTGCTGCTGCCGCTTGCTGCTGCTGCCTGCTGCTGACTGCTGGCGTCGCTGCCAGCGTCGCTGCTGGCAAGTGAGGAAGGCGACGCAGAAGCAGAAGCAGCAGCAGCCGCAGCAGCTAAAATCGCTCTGTCTCTGTCTGAGCGAGTGAGTCAGAGCATAAAATACCAGTAGTCCCGAAGCGGGTTCGGGTAAAAGAAGCAACGAAACAAAAAAAAAAAACTTCGTGCTACTGCGCATGCGCAACACTTAAGCCGTCTCGCTCTGGCGCAGGGCTCCAGCACTCTACGGGGTTTAGTGTTGTTGCTGTATGCGTGCGTAAGAGAGGAAGCTCTCTTTCGAAAAAAAGGGGTAACGGTCACAAAACGGTAGCCACAAAATGGCTACACTTCTAAGAGCAACAAAATGGCGGTGCGCTTACCTACGGTACGACGTTCTGTATAGCTATTGCTCGGCGGTGTTTCTCGTTGATATATTAATACTATGTATATGTATTCCACAGATCGCATATACCAAAAGACCTCTGCTGCCTCGACGGTAATATTATTAATAAAATATATTTCACTTCCGAACGCTTCTGTGCGCGAGAGTCAACTGCAAAGTTACGATCGAAACTTCAGGCTTGATGGGTTGTAGCTTTTTGTGTATGTTTTTTTACCTTGTTTTTTGTTTTGCTGCTCACTCTCACTCTCCCTCCCGCTCTGGCGGCTGTGTGCGCACTGGCTCTGTCCCGCTCTGGCCTCACCGCCTGCGAGCGCAAAACAAGTTTTGAGTGCGACTGCTGATTGGTGGTCGTCCGGCGATTGAGCTCAAGAGCGAGTGGCAAACGAGTGAGAAGCGGGCCACGCTCTCCGTTGAGTGTTTTCTGGGGCGTTACATGATTTGACTGTTAATTAGGCTTAAGTAAGGCAACATTTCAATTAGGCGCTGTGCTTAATGAGAGAAAGGTGAGAGCTTTTAATGGCTTAAGCTCGCAAGCTCTCTCGTTGCAATTTGCAACGGAAGCAACGGCTCGGCTCGGCTCTCTTTCTCTCTGCAAACTTTCTTTCAGTTGGTGGCAAGTGGGCGTGTCCTATTCTGTGGCGCTTTGGGCGGCGCTCTGAAGCCTGTCAAGAGAGCAGCGCAACCGTATTACGCAGTTTCTTTCTCTGTCTCTCTCCTGTCTCCCTGTCTCTCTCTCTTGCTGTTCTTCTTCTGCCTTCAGCTCCATTTTGTTCATGTGTGTGGGAAACTTTTCGAGACATTTCCTTTTGGCTTTTGCCGCCTTTTGCCTCTGCCTCTGCCTTTGCCTCTGCCTCTGCCGTGTGTGTGGCCTCTTTTGTAGATTGTCTGTTTGTCTTTATCTTTCTATAGATATAGATTCTGCCCTGCCTCTGCCTCCGCCTCCTCCTTCGTCTCTCCTCTTTCGCAGCGATTTCTCAATGGAATCTCTCATTCACAAAATATTTCATTTATTTTTTACATCTGTTTGTTTTTTGGGGCTCTTTGCGTTTTTTAATCAAGTGTTTCGCCAAAAAAGGATTTGCTGGCCAATTTTTTAATTAAGTTTTCGCCTTTCGACATCCAAGCATCAATAAAGTTTAACAAATTATCTCTGTCTCTCCGTCTGATTGTCTCCCCCTCTCTCTCTCTCTCTCTCTCACTCTCTGTTTTTGGGCATTTTTAAGTGCAATCTGTTGGCGGAGCTGTTTCAATGGAGCTCCAACTCCATTTGATGGCTTCATTTTTGCTTTTGCTTTTGTTTTTGTGTCAAATTTGCATATTTTAAATGGGCAATCACGAGTCTCGTCTCGGAAAGGAGACGCTCCGACAATTGCGAGGAGCTTCCTTATGGAGGCGAAACTAATTATGAAACGTCCACAGAAGAAGCTTTAAAAAAACACAAACAAAAAATGAGAAATCAACATGAAGACTTCATTCGAGGGTTGAAATGTGATAAACAAAAAAAAATGTATTAATAAAATGGAAGATCTGAAATCTGAAATATTCTACATAGCTCTTCAAGGCCCTCCCATCACTTTTCCCTTCACTTTGACTCATCTCAATGGGCTTTCCAATGTTCTTTTAACCCATTTGAACTGCCATCCATCATCCGTCTATCATCTGCCCTCTCAAAGACCCTTCAAACCCATTCCAATGGACTACCCTTCCAGCCCGAATGCTTCAAATGACTTGCCACAACTTTCTCAATGACCAAATCAACCTCAAAGAAGACAATCTCTCAAAGCCAACCAGAAACCACTGCCCCAGCAGACAGTGCACAAAAAGTATTAAATTTCATTAATTGCAAAAATTAAAAAGGCAAACAAAATCAGGCTACAGCCAAAGCACAGCAAAAAAAACAACACAAAAGTACAAAAAGATTGGTGAAAAAATTAAAAATTCATACGGCAGCGATGCGGTCACATAAATTTTAGAGGAGCAGCCAGCAAACCGAAAGCAGAAAGCAGACAGATGCAAACAAATTATAATAAATATATGTGCGAATACACCGAGAGAAATTTCACTCTATATTGATGGGAAATTTGGTGCTTAAAATCGGATTGTTTTATGGAACGATGAAACACACAATTTCGTTCAACGAAAATAAAATTTAAGTTTAAAATTATTATCACCGATAAAACTTAAAATGTATTAGTTTTTTCGGATATGCTTGGATTATCCCTAAAGCAGTCTATTGGTATATATAATTCTTACTTAAATTCTTCTGGAAAGGTTAGTGATAATTTTTGGTAATTACCAACCAGAGGTTAAATAAATAAAGTAGATGATTTTTTCGACTACAAAAATTAAAAAATATTCATTATTTTCTGTCTCTAATTTGGATATATTAAATATATTCACTCCCATTTAATATCATAATTTTTCTCTCTGTATACAAATGTGAGTCTGTTGAAGAAGCACCAAGCAAATGCTAAAAACGTGGGCGTTCTTTTTGTTTGGGGTTTTTTATACATGGTTTTTTGTGTGTTTTGGTTAATAATAATGAAACTGGACCGCAGCCACCGCAGTAAGACCGCAGCAGCAAGGCGTTGTCAACAGCTGGAGATGATGATACCCGATGATGGGGCGGAGGCTGATGACGAGACCTGGCCCTCGGATCTCGGATCTGGGCTCCATCTTCATTTGGCACACGGTAGTTGTCTCAGTTGTCATTTAGGTGGAGCTCTCATTCAAGGTGCACTGGCAGCCATTCGGAGCGAACAGAAGAGGTCTTTCTCAGTGTCTCAGTGGCTCAGTGTCGTGACTTGATTTATTTTGGCCCACACTTGGGCCCAGAGGCTTTGGGACTTGGGTTATACATAAATTTGAATTATGGCACGCTGGCTCATAAATTCGTTGGATGATGTTTCTATTTTAACAGTTAGTCGGAGGTAGGAGCCGACCGACCGACCGACCGAACGATCTATCAATGAACTCGCAGCTGAATGAACTGCCACGAAACCTGAACCACGAAACCACTCGCATTCGTATTCGCATTCGATTGATCGAATCGAATTGAATCCCTCATTTGATATGCAGTTTCGATCTTCAGTTTTTATGCTAATTTCCTGTCTGTTCGGGTTTCAGTTTCAGATGTTTTAGATGTCCGTCCGTTGTGTTCGGTTCGCTTTTTTTTGGTTTTTGTTTTGTTGTTATTTTTTATTTAATTTTAATTTTTATTTCGTAAATTTTAAATTTGTTGTCACTTCTGTGGGAGCAGCAAAGGTTTTTCCACTCTCCACCGACTGACGACTGCCTTTCGATCGCTGTTGCTCGTTTTTTATTTTTTATTTCGTATTTTTTATTATAATTGGGTGCGGTTCGGTGTGTGGTTCGGTAGTGTTTCTGCAGAACTCTATGAACCGACGGCTATTGTTCAGACACACACAGGCACAGACACAGCTCTTTTTTGTGCGGCAGCAGCCATAGAAATTAATAAAATTTATGGTTTATTTGGAATTCTTGTTCGTTTTTTTTCGGTCATTAATTCGCCATAAAGAAGTAGGCAAAGTGTGTGGCAAAAGCTTTTAGAGTCGAATGACAGGCTAGGAGCCGTAGATTTTCATTGGATGTATTTTTGGAATGATAACTCTATTGGAAGCAGAGTTACGATAGACTATACGACGGTGTGGATTGGTTTTTAGTGCAGATTTCTCTCTTTTTGTGTCGAAAATTTTGGGAAACGCAGTAGATATGCACTTTAAACATCTCATTTAACACATAATCCCCATTTGCACTTGTTTTCATTCATTCTTAAGCATCCCCATCAGAAACTAACCATCGTAACTCTGCTCCCATAACACTTATCGCTGAACAATTTATCTCAAAAGGTGTCAACCCATGTCTCCTAGATTACTATATGGCATCCCATCCCCTCCACTCTGCCATCCCCATCTCCCCCTCTCTTTGGTGTTTAAAAACCTGTAAATTGTCCTATTTTCTTGGGAAGACAATCGCCCTTCTATACAAATTACCAGCCCACATCTTTTGTAAGAGTTTTCACTTTGATTCAAAGTGATTTACGATCGATTTGGTTCTTTGATGGTGTCCTAAGCGCCACATGAACTTCCGTTCCATTCGAGAGAGAGAGAGAGAGGTGTCGCCCGCGTGGGTGTCTCTCTGTCAGACCAGAAACAGAAAACAGAAAAATCGAAATTCGAATTCAATTCGGAATTAATAGTAGAGGGTATCCCATGAGACACCGAATACGAGACCGAAAAATGTTTTATTACATTGATTTGCATTTAAATCGATGTTGGCGGCGGCGTCATTCATTCTGTTCGTTCGAGTGGGGATTCGGATTGGGATTGGTATAGGGATTGGGATTGGGGGGGATAGACCGATGATTACGGGCCCAGCGAGCGGTCAAAATGTTGACAATGATCCCAGATAGCCCACACCAAGATCCGATTGAAGTCGGAATCGGAATCGGACTTGGACTTGGGACCCAACACCAAAAATCCAAAAACTTGCAAGTTTTCAATGAATTTTTCTGTTTCTTTCTGGTTCTTCTTTCGTATGATCTTCTGCTCTTCAGCTTCTTCTACATCTTCTTACTATATCATCTCTCTTCTGATGCTGCTGCTGCTTTAATTTCTAATTCTTTTTCTCATTCTATTCTCATTCTTGTTCCATCATGAATGAACGCGTCGAAGTTTCTATCCTTTCAGGCCGAAACTTTTTCTCTTTGTACATTAGATCATAAATTATTGGATCTTTTGCATACAATATATGACAAAACAAATAATATTTTTTGTGTTTTTTTTTTGGTTTGTTTTGGGGTATGTCGTGCTTCCAGTAGCCACCCCGCTGAGCAACCCATACCGCCCTGCCCCCGTCACTGCCCCTGCCCCACTGTTTAGGCAAAATTTATTGGTTTTTTCATTTTTATTGAGAAATTACAGAGAGTCGGGGAGGGGGTAGAGAGAGAGAGAAGAAGGAAGTAAGGAATCTCTGGGGAGTAGGTGGCGCCTGGCTTTAGAGGATTAGAGACAAGCGCTTACTCACTCGCACAAAGAGGCTGAGGGAAAGAGAGATCGCGGAAGAGAATCAGAGTGAGAGAGGGAGACGACAGGCACACATCCAGAGAGAGAGAGATCGATCCCCCTCACGATTTATGCGCACAAAATGCTTCAGGGCCCAACATATTTCTGTTCATTCAAAGTCGAAATCGGGCAACAGGTTTATCTTTTTGTTCCCCATACCCCATCGCCTACCCTACCCTAGCCCCCCCCTCCCACCAGCTAACAATGAGCAAATGAAACTCTTCGGCAAAGCACTCGCACGAGCAAAGCAAAGCACGAGAGCATCAGCTGCCAGCCTCCCACCAAGTGCTCCCGAAGCTCGGAGCCACAGCCGAGCCGAAGCTTGGAGCCGAAGCCACAATCTCGAGCTCAAGTCAAAGCCACACGAAGAGAGGGGCTGCCAGCCAGCCAGCCACTCGTTCCACGTTCCACTCAGTGGAATGGCATCCGAATCCTACCGTGGGAAATGAACAGTAGTCGTTTCGCTGAGGCTTTTTGCCAGCAGCAGCAGCGGCAGCAGCAGCAGCCAGTTTGCTGACGTTCCACCTCCTCTTACTCCTCTTCCTTCCTCCTCTTTCTCCTCTTCTGTTGCTGTTGCTGTTTTGTTTGTTGCTTGAGCTTTTCGCAATTTCTCTGCAGCGTTTTGTTTTTGGCTTCGTCGTCGGCGCATATCAAATAGGCCTAATAATAATGCAATTTATGTAAAAGAGAGAAAGAAGAGGAAGGGAGATAGTCTGCTCTATTTGGAGGAGAGAGAGAGAGAGCGAGAGAGCTACAGAGAGTTGAGTGAGGAAAAACATCAATTGGTTTCCTATGAGGAGTGGTTTTCATGCATTAAATCCTGATCGAATCTTTCAAGAATGTATTCACGGAATGTTCGAGAATTCAGCTTTACAGATGGCTGACCGTTTTAGCCAGGATCCACGGAAGCTTTCACTGTATCGAAATACAATTTGGTTTTGGCTGGGAAAATCCTGTGCACTCCGCTTGTTTTCCCATTTGTGTGTTGTCGTTGAGGGAAAAACCTTTTAGCACCTACCTCTGGCAGGCCGCAGCGAAAACAGGCCAAAACCGCACTCTCTCTCCGCGAGCATCCCACTGCACACACCGCACACACCGTACACACTGTACACAGAGTCCAGTCCCACTGTACACCCGGCTTATCAGTGCCAGTGGGCAAACAAAGGATGCGCGTGCGGGGCAGGCAACACCTTCCCTTCTGGATGGATGCATGGATGGATTCCGGGTTTCCAGGGCTCTTGCGACGGCGGTGGCGGCTTCGGCGGCGGTTCTCTGTCAAGTAGTACGTTCGCAATGGACGATAGTGCAACAGCTAGCTCTCCCTCGCTCTCGCTCTCACTCTCACCTCACCTCAACCGTTATCTCTGATCGTAAAGGATCGCGCGCATGCGCATGCGTATATTTGTTCAAGGAGCAGATAACAAAGAGGTGATAATTGACCGCCCTATTGGCCTTTGCAACCAATTACGATACTTATCAGCGCCCGGCAATCAAATTAAACACAGTCCCCGAACAATTCTCGGGCGGTGGTGCAACGTCGGTGGTCCCACTCCCACTATTTCACTCTCCTACTGTCTCTCTCTCTCTCTCTCTCTCATAAATGGATCACTAATCACTTGCCAGGATCGAACGTAAACGAGAGCAGCGCCGCACACACCCATTCCCAAGGTGTGAAAAATACCTAAAATACCATGCTCCAGGACGGGGTTTTTGTGTGAGGAAAGTATGGATCGTATGGATTGTATGCTAAGCAGCCGCATTATCATTTCATCAGTTGTTTGCCTGATCACCGGCCTGGCCCTGGGTCTGGCGCACCACTGTTTCCTGATCGTGGGCATGCACCAGGAGGGCCACCTCCAGATTCAGTTGCGCAATGTCCTCCTTCAGTTTGACGATCGATTTCTTGATCTGTTGCACGGAACCTGGAACGATAGAGGGATTAGTAGGCATCATGCATCGTGGGTGGCCTACTAGGAGGGGGATGGGCAGAGCTGTGATTCATCATGGAATCATGGATAGCAAATAGTGGAGCAGCAGATCGGAGCAGATCGAGTGTGAAAAGTAGATGTGTGAAATGTGGTGTGTTTGCTGCAGCAGATTTATCCCGATATTCGGTATGGTATCATTTGATACCCTTTAATTTGGTTTTCCGAATACTTTGAATATTCCGGATAAAATCGGAATATAATGCTGTACGATATTTAGGTATTTCTCGGTAATATCAGACAAAAACTCAAATGCTATTCCATACTCACTTCCATCGGACATCACCTGGCCGCGTCGCTCCATTTCGTCCTTCTTGAGCTCCTGCTCCAGCATAACCTCATTCAATTGGGCCAACTGCTTTTCGGAGTCCGCCTGCACCTGGTTCTGGGCATACTGGATGGTGGAGAGCTCAATGGAGAGCTCCTTGAACTGCTGGATCAGGGGCTGGAGCTCGTTGTTCAAATGCTTCTCGCGGCTCTCCACCTTCTCCAGGCTGAAGGTGAACTCGCTGTGCAGCTTCTTCAGCTGCGCCTGTGTGGTCTCCGAGGACTCGTTTATGCTGCTCTTGAATCCATCCATCTGGGTGATGTGGGTGCGCCAGTCGCGGGCATCCGCCTTCACAAAGACCTTCAGATGCGGCAGCACTCGCTCGAGCTCGAGGCGCCACTCCTGATGGTCGCTGAGGCGGGCGTTCAGCTCTTGGGCCTGCTCGTCGAGGATCACATCGCCGATGGACCTCTTCTGGGGGCGATTGAGCCAGTTTAGTTGCCTGAAATTGTGGGCCTCCAGCTCCAGGTCGCTGTCGTCACTGAGGCCGGCGGCGTTCTGTTCGTCCTCCAGCTTTTCCAGTATGATTTCGGCATTGTCCTCCAGATAGTCGCCCAGGAATTCCTCCTCCTGCATTTTCTGTACCCTCTGATATCCCACTTTGGCCACCTTGCAGGCCTGCGTGGAGAGTATGTCCAGGACATTGAGACAGATGGGTCCTGCACCACGAATCAGCTTATTGGGTGGAAAGTCCACGGGGACATCCTGCAAAGAACGATCAACGATTAGGGAAGGGATCGCTTTTCGCCTTTCCCCGTTTTCCATCAATCCACTTACAATCTCTTCCAGCATTTGAATGATGTTAGCTGCCACCGTGTTCGGATCATCATATTCCTGGGGTCGCTGCATGTCCTTGCCGAGCTTCTTGCAGAGCCACCAGCAGATCAGGGTGAACATGTAGAACTGCTCGCCCGGATTGGTGGCCTTCACAAAGTAGAACCGCGACAATGGCTTCAGCTTGAACTCTTTCAGCAAATGCTTTTCATAGCTGAGTAATTTCAGTTTTTCCAACAAGTCATCCGATTGAAAGCTCTGCAGCTGTTGGGTTTTCTCCGGGACATCATCTTCCTGCATTTTGGCTGGTAAATGTGCTATAAAACTTGTCCTGAGTAGTAATGTAATGGGAATGAAAAATATTTGTTTAGAAATGTACGAAAGTTTCCATGGCAACCAGGGGGGCAAACAAAGTGAAGGCGCAGGTGCCGTGCCGTTTGGCTTAACAGAAATGTAGAAAAGTTTAAATTGCTTACAAACTATGTAACACTGATAAGAACTGTTGATTGTTAAATTGCGGAAAAATTCGCTAATTTTTTAGACCAACTTTCAAATATGGCGCCTATCCGTTAACATAGCATTCGTCTTACAGTCGATAGTATCGAAACCGGTGGCTGGGATTTCTTGACACTATACCAATTTTTGGTATTTTTCGAGGTATGTGGTCACACTTATTACGTAATCATCGTCATTCATTGACAGCCGCCAGATTCAAATCTCGGAATCCAGCCCAGCGAAACGAAGTAAGACCTCTGCCCTGCCCACATTTCTCCAGGCCATAAATTATTGATGGTTATTATCTTTCTTAAAAATAATGTATTTTATATACTTTTAATGACATTCCAGTGCTTCTTCAATGTGCGAAAGAATTCAACATCCATATGTGGACCGACTGGAACTACGAATTTAAATATAATTTTATTTAACACTGCTTTCCGTGAAAAAAACGTTGATGAAATTCCTGGTAGTCTTATCATGTCGTTATGGCATGGTACTGTAGATCAAACAGATAACAGAAGATAACACAAATAAATGCCTAGAAGTCTTGGTCTACTGACAGCTTTTCCGGATCTATCAACTCATCACTATAATCTCAAAACCATGAAGAAACTAGTCCCAGCTGCAAGGATAGTTTCATTTCAAAAGTCTAGAAAAGTCTTAGTACTATGTAACTATGTTTAACTGAAGTTGTTGACCTGTTTAAATAGAGGGGTGTTCAGTGAGCTAAGTTCATATTTTTCATCGGTATATTTTGAATCGTTATATTTCTGAGGGTGATCAATAAATGCTTCTCCCATCGCAGCATGACTGTGACACATTTTTTTGAAAAATTGTTTGCCGAAAATAAGTTAATTTCCGAAAAAAATCGTATTTCGAGATATCAAATTTCTTGTAAAAAATTGATTAGTTTATCAGATAAAATTGTCTTATCGGTGCATATGGTCCTGATTAGCTAGTAATATTAGACAGAATATCAAAATCGTCGAATACTGCTATATATTTCTGAGTCTGACGGTGGGATTTTGTTGAGGGACCAAAACGTGGCAACATCATCCCACAATGTCCTTTTGATCCCTTACACTTTGTACTAAAAATGTCCCAAAAATCACTTACGGGATTTTGGCTTTCGACCAATGAAAATCTTTACAGTTTTTAGCAGTTACATTATCGTTTTCATAAGAATTTGACTATTTTCATTGGCGTATGACGTATAAATTACGTATATCCGTTACAAACGATGAATATGATATAAGAATTGTATGACTCCTGTGGTTTTTGAATGACACTCGAGACGCGTACAGGGCACTCGGTGCATACAACCGTATGCCTGTTTTTCAAAACCATCGTACAACGATGTTTTTCCAGACAGTGCTGTCCTCATGGTATTTTACGCAAATGGGGTGAATTTTACTTTGAATGCGTTGCATTTTCTAGGCCGTTTTGCCTGTTGTCCATACCCTCTTTTTCCTCAGCAAGGAGTTTATAATCTGCCCTTCTACGGAAGGGCATAAGGGAATTGATCAAATGTTTGTCCAACGAATGCAATAACCGATTTTATTATTATATTTTGGTATATTTAGTAGTTATGCAACAATAATCTCCAAATTTGTATGCTATCTCAACGAAATTTTCTTGATAATATGTAAATTTTGATCGAAATATCTGTACGGGAATCTAATGAAATCGACGGGAATCATATTCAAAACAGCTTGGACAACAGTATTTTAACATTCATTCAGAAATAGGGTATACAAATGTCCTTACTTCGTAAATATACCTCTGATTTGAAGCAAATGTGTAGTTACCGTGTAGTTGCCATGTACAAAAAGGGGCATTTGTGTTGACCTTCTTTGTTTGAGCCCCATTATATTTTATTTGAGCCTTCAAATAACAGGAATTACCAAAGCCTAACCAGTGCTGTAGAAAATTGATTCATCTCGGATAAATGCAAAATGCAGTGGATTAGGCCTATTGGGACAACACGTAAGAAACCGCACCTACATCTTCTAAAAATATCGAATTTTGATCTAGTCGTCGACAAAAATATCGCATCGATGTTATCATATCAAAAATAGACTCAGAGGGTAATCGATAAGTCTCCCATCGCTAGCATCATTTTGCCACTTTTTTTAAAAAAATTGTATGCCGAAAATATGAGCATTAATTTGGATTTGCACGCCTTAAGCGTAGACGATATTGTTGAGGAGTACAAGATCCTACACGAGCGCCATCAGAAGCTGAAAACCCAGACCGAAAACGATGCCCAGCGCATACACGAGCTGAAACGAAATTTGGACACGGCGCTGGCGGCCGAGGCCTACTTGACCCAAGAACTCGAACAATTGGGCTCGCAAACGCCGGAAGTTCGTCCCGGAGTGGAGGTGCAGGAGTTGGAAGAGCTGCGCCGTAAGTTCAGGAGCCTGCAAGTGGACCACGACACTCTCCAGCAGGACTATGACGCCAAAGCGGAGGAAGCGAGTGCACTGCGAAACCAACTGGCGGCTGCGGAGCGTGGACTGGCGGCCAATTTGACATCGAAAGATGCCCATGAAGAATGCCACATGCGCTTCCACGCCTTGGAGAACGAGAACTCTGAGCTGCTGCAGAAGCTGGCGGAGCATGAAGAGTTCAGTGTGAAACACATCTTGGAAGTGGCTGAAAAGGAGGTAGGTCTGAGGCCTTTAAGCTTTAATGGAGACAGCCTCTGATAGATTGGATTTTCCCTTAGAAAACCATCGAATGTCTGCAGGATCAGGTGAGCTGCCTGGAGCAGAACTTGCAGTGCAAGCGCAGCGAACTGGAAGAGAAGGAGCAGCAGCTGTATGTCGCCCAGGAGGAGGTGGTGGATGCCAATGCCAAGATCTTCCAGCTGACCAGTGCCCCCCAGACCAATGGTAGCTACAAGACGCTCCTCTTTGAGGATGGCCCCTAATATTGATGTATTCCAGAGCCCAAGGGCAACTCTCTGTTTGCGGAGGTGGACGACCAGCGGCAGGTGATGAAGCAGCTGCTAGCTGCCCAGAAGAAGAGCTATCTGGACATGAAGAAGACCTTCACGGAAAGCGAGTTCGAGATACGTCGTCTCAAGCGGGAGAACGTGGCGATGCACACAGAGCTACAGGCTTGCAGCACCATCTTCTGCAGTGCCGACAAGACCTATCAGAGTGAGCATTACCCAGGAGATTCCCCCGAATGAATATGAACCCTGAATTATATCCCACAGATAAGCTCAACGAACGGATCCGCCAGCTGATGAAGCAGAACGAGACCCTGGAGCAGCAACTGAATCTCTCCCAGAAGCGGCTGCGAGAGGTGGCCAGCGAGAAGAACGTGACCTGGCTGGACTCCATGCTGGAATTCTGCAAGTATGAGTTGCCCAATCGAATCGACAGTGTGCTAGCATCGCTTAGCAATCACTTGCTAAGCCTCCTGCTGTGAGGCAGGCTCTCTTCTCTAGTTAGGTAATTATCCTCACATCCCCCCATTCATCCATTTAGACGCGAAACGGACGAGCAGAAGGCGCAACTTCATAGCATGCGCATCCAAAAAGCGGCCCTGGACGAGCAGATGCGCTCCGTGCAGAAGGAGATGGCGCGGTAAGCAATGGAGTTACACCTTGAAAATGGTTTTCATTTGAATCTCTGCCTCTCTCATTTCCAGTTGGCGCTTTGAGTCTCTGAAATCTCGCTGCGTGCTGATTGACCGTGAGAATCTGCTGACGGAGCACAAAATTGTCTTCAAGCATGTCCAGGCCATGGAGTTCAACATCAAGGAGGCCGAACTGATGACTGCCAGGCCACGCATTGTCAGTGTGGCTACAGCCACAGAAAGCCCAGCCACTGGGAGACCCACGGAGGCTGCAGTCAAGGAAGCTGAGACGAAGAAGAGAGAGGATCAACCAGCCGAGATTGCAGGTATACCGTGCGGCAAGCAGGAGGCGGCTGCTTCAAATGAGGTGCAGACACCCATACAGTTGGTTCTCAATCCTGAATTTGGGGAACTGTTGGTCACGAAGGACACACCAGTCAATGTAAAGCAAGAAGTTAAAGATGAATCCCCAGCAATAGAGGCACTCAAGCCCATCAAGAAGGGCACCCCAGTCAAGGCGCGTGCAGGAGGGATAAAAGTCAAGCATGAAGAGGAATCCGTGGAAGCAGCCAAGCCCCAGATGAAGGGAACTCCCGTCAAAAGTCGCCTCAAAACGGAATGCGAAGATCAAACACCGCAGAAAGAATCCAGCGAAGAGGCGGAGGCGGAAGACAATGACCAATCAGTTGACAATGCAGTGAAACCAGTGATGAAGGGCACTCCAGTCAAGCCCCGTTTGGGCGTCATCAAGGTTAAGTCCAACGAAATGTTGATGGCCAAGCAAGAGCCAGAGGAAGGGACAGCCAAGTTTAAGGGCCGCATGGGAACTCCACTGAAACAAAAGCAGCTCATGGACCTGGATTATGACAGCGATGTGGAGTACATCGACTCTTCCACACCCAACAAAATCGAGATCGAAGGCAGCTCACTGACCCCGGCCAAACCACTGCGTAAGGGGACTCCCGTGAGGAGTAACACACAGCCGTCGGTACAGACTGCCATGCACGACACAACCAACATGAATGTACGCTCCATCCTAAGCAAGAAGCGGGAGATTTTCGCCGAGGAGAGCCATAAGATGGTCCAGTTCAGCGGCAGCTCACCAGTGGTACACAATCTGAGTCCCGTGGAGAAGCTAACGCCCGACGCCAAGGAGAATGAGAAGCCGAAGACAGCTACCGCCGGGGGCGAAGACATTAAGCCGACGATTAAGGGCCCGAACATCATCAGACGCATTGTCATCGGCTCCAGGCAGCCGAAGAAGTGACGGCATCACAGTTAATAAGAAACTTTAATTAGACCTTACATCTAGACACGAATTTAGTCATTAAAACAAAACAAAACAAAACAAACATAAAACAAGCAAGAAAGCAACAGAATGTAGTAGACCTACGAATTGTCCTTTAGTTCCATTCCCTGGTTCCCTTCCTTCGCGAACGACAGGTGGTCATAGATGGGCACTGCCCTACAGCGCTTCCTTTCAGCGGCTCGCAATTTAATAGATACTTGTAAGGGATAAAAAGTGATGGCAGCCCGAAAGAGTCTACCCAGGAGCCCAAAGCAAAAGAAAACAAAAAGAAAGATAAAAAACACATCAGTTTTATTCAGAGAATCCAGGCAGTAAAGGACGTGTGGAACCACCAGCAGCATAACATGCAACTTGATCATATGGATCGCACCCATCCGTCTCTCTCTCTCTTTCCATAGCGTTTCCTAGAGGATGTGAACCATATCCTCAAGTTGTCTGGGCTGCTGATCTGGGCTGACTAGGCATTGGCCTTCGTCACCATCATACGTGGATTACTGCGTCCGGCGCTGGATCCCTGGAAACTGTGATTGAACCGGCCAGTGCCCGATGACTCGCTCGGCCGCTGGGACTGGGCCGAGCCGATGCCAGAACTGGCAGAGCCACCAACTCCTCCGCCCCCGCCACCGCTTATGCCGCTGCCACCTGTCATGGAGTAGATGTGTCGTCGCAGCACACGAATGTGCTTCTGGGAGACCTCGAAGTTGTGGACCAGCGTGTGGAGCTGTGCCTGCAGCTCGGCGATGAGGCTGTCGCGCTCCTGGATGAGACTCGAGGTAGAGTTCTGGCTGCGACTAAGCTTTAGCTCCAGATCGAAGATGCGCTTCTGGAGCTCTCGGCGCTGCTTCTCGCTCTGCTCCCGATGGCGGCACATCTGCCGCTTGCTGGCTGACTGCAGGGACTCCAGCTGCTCCTTCACGCTGGTCAGCTCGTCGGAGAGTCGTCGCTTCTCTGTCTTGAGGGCCGCATTGTAGTTCTTGAAGATCTTGAGGTCTCGCTCGGCGGCCTTCAGGCGATTGATGGTCACCAGCTTGCGGCGCCCCAGCTCATCGATCTTCAGCTTCAGCTGGTTGGCCTCCTGGTGGAGCACACGGAGCTTGTCGCCCAGCATGCAGTTATCTCGCATCGCCTTCTCGTACTTGCTGTGCTCCTCCCGCATCATCTGCGGCAGGTGGGAGATGTTCTTCAGCTTCATGTCGATCTTCGAGCGCAGCGTGTCGATGTCGTGGTAGATGCTCGACTCCAGCTGCTTGTTGTTGATGTGCAGCTTGTCGATCTCGTGCTTTTGCGTCTTCATGATCTCCTGCGCTTTGACACAGCGCGAATGGTAGTCGGAGATCCGATCCTTCTGCTGTCGAATGATGGTGCGGTACTCCCCCTGCTCGTTCTTCAGATTGTTGATCGTCGAGTAGAGCTCTCGGGTGGTGCTACTTGGCTCCCGTTCACGTTCCCTTTCCCGCTCACGCTCCCGCGTACGCGCCCGTTCGTGTTTGTGATTGTACTTGTGGTGATCCTGCGGTGTGTTCATCACGTCTTTGAGCACCTTGTAAACATCCTTGATCAAGGCCGGGTGGTGGTTCTCTTGATCCTCCATCTCGTCGTCGTCGTCATCGTCGCCGTCGTTGACGTGGTGGTGGTGGCTTATCATCGAGCGATGGCGTCGCCTGGACTGGCGACTGGCTGGAGACTCCACAATACGGCTGCTGCTGTAGTCGTCGCCCACCTGGTCGGACAGGGACATCTTGCTCAGCTTCGGCTGCGACTGTTTGGACATGTGCTTCGAGCCGTGCTTCTCCCGGGGGTACTTCTTCTGGGGCAGATCCTCGTACGAGTTGGGACCTTCAAGGACGGTCATGAAGCTGCTGCTGCTCCGAAAGATCTTACTGCTACTGGTATCCAGGGATGCATCGGAGGCGATACTGGTCGCGGATCTGTAGTTGTAGACGCCATCACCATCACCATCGCCGTCCATTTCGGCTTCCATTTCCTCCTCCTGGTCGGAGCTGCTGCCCCGCGAGGCCACAAAATGGTCGTGCTTCTGCTGCAGGCCGCTCAGTTCGTAGTTGATCTTCATGTACTTCTCCTCCAGGTCCTTGGTGGTCTCGTTGTACTCCTGCAGCTCCTGCTTGTACTTGCACAGCTCCTCCTTCAGCTTCGCCCCAATCTCGTCGGAGTTTTCGGGCTTCTGCAGTCGGACATCCCGAGCGCGATCGGAAGAGCGATAGGAGAGGGATCTCTTCCTCACAGGCTTCAGTATCCGATGCCTGCCCTCGCACTCATACACATCCTCGTCCTCGGTGAGCTTCGGATCGGACTCGTCCACCTCGTTGAGTGTCAGATCTGCGTCTCCTTGTCCGTCCCCGAGATGCTCGTCGCGGGTCATCATGTTATCCTGCGAGTCGATATTCGGACCCTTGGCTGCTGGTCCCATCAGGACGGATGCCTTTCGCTGCACACTGTCGTAGCTGCTCTTCTTAGCCAGCTCCTCTCTCCTAGCCTCGGTGGCATCCAGCTCCAACTCGTTCCCCATCGCCGACTGCATTTTGTACTACTCTCTGAATCTGTTCCAAGGCTCTGGAAGA
Source organism: Drosophila helvetica (assembly GCA_963969585.1). Taxonomy (NCBI): domain Eukaryota; kingdom Metazoa; phylum Arthropoda; class Insecta; order Diptera; family Drosophilidae; genus Drosophila; species Drosophila helvetica. Next base: position 4,344,380 of record OZ018402.1, on the reverse strand, counting down.
GTGCTCTGCTCTGCAGACTGTCGGCTGTGGGCTGTGGGCGGTGGTTTCTAGTTGGAGGTGGCGAGGGGGCGTTTGTCGTTTGTCGTCTACTAAAATTTAGCGTTTCGATCCGATTGAATTCGCACTAGTTAAATTTTAACGCTGTTTTTGCTAACAGAAAATTTTTACAATAATATACTATAACGTTCGTTTTCTAAAATTCATGAATTAATGAAGTTCCGCTCCAGACTACTTGAATGCTACTGTCTCCGAATGATTTTGAGAGTCTAGGCCTACTGTGTTTGTTGAAAAAAATTCTGCTGCTGCTTGAAAATAATTTTGGGAAATTGAGGAAGTGTTTTAATAAGAGATGGTTTTTTTTTTGTATTTGTTTTTATTTATGGCTGATTTTATTCAAATGAATCGTGATTTTTTGAGGAATATTTTCGATAAAAAACCCTTTTGGAATCTATTCAATTCGCCATTGGTATTGCATATCTTCCTAGCCGATTACCTCAATTTATATCCTTCGAATTTATTATAGGGAAAGCAATATCTTTCTATTATCCATACATTTATTATTACCATGCTTTAGGTAGAAGTCTGAAAAATGTACTGGCTGAACGTGCATTTGACTTTTTCTTTGGTATGCATACACGAGTATTCTTTGAAAATAAAATTCCTTAAATTTCTCTGGATTAATCAGATTATTTTCTTATGGCTGGTGTACCTAGGACCCTTAGCTTTCCTGTCCCGTAGAATAGCTTCACCCTTCGAGTCGATTCTAGTATTTTATCCGAATCACAGCAAGCCTTTGCCAAGATGCTATCATATTCCGACCCGGAGCCCTCAGTTGATTTTACACGTTTAGGAATAGCACAACAGCATCGCTGACAAATTTTTAGTTTATTTTGTGAATTTAACTTTCGAAAATTCGAAATTTAAGGAAAAAAAAGAGTAAAAAGAGTAAAAGAAAGTAAAAGATAGTAAAAGAGTAAGCACTCAGAGAAAAGTATAAAATTGAGAGTATAGCTCCTGGAATTCGGTTTCGTTGCGAGGGGATCGTAAGAAAACTTAACGATGACGGACAAAACCGAAAATGATGGCGAGTACGACGATGAGCAGAGGTACTTGGAGGAGATGATGGAGGAGGGCAACGACGATGATCTGTTCTCGCGCCTGGGTGAGTCCTCGGACGATCCCGAACAGAAGCGCATGTACATGGAGTATCTGGCTCTCATCAAGGAGATCGACTGCCAGAACAAGATCATCCAGGACATCAAAAGTAATGTGATGGACATGTGCTCCAAGCCGTGCATGACGCGCAACGAAATGCGCGAGATCAAGCGCCTGCGCGTGTGCATGGAGCAGGAGAACCTCAAGCTCCACACCATGATGCGGCGGGCCATCGAGCTGCAGAACTTCGGCTCGCACCGTCACTACAAGGAGGTGAACCTGACCACCACAGTGGACGAGGACCAGCTCTCGCCCTACATGTGCATGGCTGGCACATGTAATGGTGGTCAGAACAGCGGCCCCACCGAGCCCTGCAGCGAGGAGGCCAGCTCCTGTGCCAGTGTCGGCGGCGGTCAACCCTGTGGGGGAGCCGGTGGCGGTGGTGGTGGTGCCATGGATGAGCGTCTGGTCTGTGCCCTGCAGAAGGCCATGCAGAAGATGAAGGGCGCCTGTCCGGAGGACAAGCGGATGATGCAAGAGATCGCTGCTGCGATCATGGCCTCCAAGAACAAGACCGTCTGCAGTCCCGGACCCTGTGGCGCGAAGCCCTGCCCGGAGAGCAGCAGCAGCGTGTGCCCGCCGGCACCGCCCTGTCGTTCGTCCAAGCGTTCGCATGGCCATGGCCAGGGCAGCCCATGTCCCCAGAATTCCTCAGGGCAATCAATGACCTCCATTGACAAGATGAAGCAGCGCATCATGAAAATGCAGTGTTCGGTGAAGAAGCTGCTGAACGAAGTGAACCGTCGCGAAACCGCGGATCCGGGCGATGATCCGTGCAGCGAGGAGGAGGAACCCTGCTCCCGACCATGTCCGTCGCGCCCGCCCTGCCCGGAGGAACCTGACCCACTGGTCATCTGCGGGGGCAAGCGCAACACCAAGGCGGACAAGTACGAGAAGATGAAGGAGAACTACACGCGACTGCTGACAGAGTTTCAGCGCAAGGACTGCCAGATGAAGGAGATGCAGAAGCGGTAAGTGTGCCCTAAGGGACACCCCATTCCATTCCATCTACATGCGCTCCCATATTCCTCCTACTCCTACTAGGATGAAGGGTATTTGTGGTGGCTCTCCATCGAAAGGCAACGACGGAGATGCCGATGCCGCCGAGCTCAATCTTCTGCGTGCTCGCGTCAATGAGATGAAGGAAGAGCAGCAGGAGTTCAAGTGCATCATGAAGGAGCAGTCGCAGCAGCTGGAGGACTACCGCAACAAGTACCTGCTGGCCCAGCAGAAGGTCGAGGAGCAGTGCGTCTCGCTGGAGAAGCTCAACATGAACAACAAGCGCATCGAGCAGCAGATCAACACGGAAGTGAAGGAGATCCGGGCCAAGTTCCAGGAGAAGCTCAACGAGCTGCTTCACTTCCCCAAGCTGCTGGAGAACGAGCAGCTGAAGCTGGCCCAGATCTGCAAGGAGAAGGACGAGATGCAGGGCAAACTGGTGGTCGTCTGCAAGGAGCTCAAGTCCTGTAAAGCACAGATGAGCTCGCCCACCTCAGTGGACGTGCGCCCCCAGCTGGCCCAGTGCCAGATGGAGCTGTCCCAGGCCCGCAACGAACTGGAGGAGCTCCTGCGCCAGCGCGATCTCTTCTGCGAGCAGCTCAAGGCCACCCAGGATGACCTCGACACCTTGCGCACCGAGTCCGCCAAGATCATAGCCGGCACCAAGGAGCGCGCCGAACTGATCAAATCCCAGCAGCAGGACCATATCAACCGCCTGGAGAAGGAGCTGGCCCAGTGCCGTGCCACTGCTTCCCTGTCGGTCAACGATCGCGAGGCCGTCATCCGGGAGATGCAGGGACAACTCAATACCCTCTCGTACAGCTTCGATGCCGCCCAGAAGCAGATCAAGACCCTACGCAATCACATTGCCTATGTGTCCAATGAGAACTGTTTCCCAGTCAAGTGTTAGATCACAAGGAACCATTCCTTCGGTCAACCGCCTGGAGAAGGAGATGGCCCAGTGCCTTGCCACTGTTTACCTGTCGGTCAACGATCGCGAGGCCGTCATCCGGGAGATGGAGAAACATCTCAATACCCTCTCGTACAGCTTCGATGCCGCCCAGAACCAGATCCAAGACCCTGCGCCATCGCATTTCCTATGTGTCCCAGTCAAGTGTTAGATCACAAGGAAACATTCCGTCGGTCCCCCAAACGCTAGAGCAGAATGCAGTGAAGTAAGAGATGATTTATGATCAAAATTTGTTCTGTTAACCCATACATTCGAGACCAAGTCCTAGTAAATATAATGCAATTTTTCGGCCCGATATACTAGAGCTCGAAATGTCATTTGAAGCAGTCCTTGCTTCGGGGGAGTGTAAAGGGAGAGGGAGAGACCAAGACTCTGGGCATGTAACCCTCTCCCTGTCTATAAAGATATGATATAGAGATATAGAGGGCTATTCCGCTTATCTTATCGGTCTAAACAGCTTATCTGCTAGGTATGGCATGTATGTAGGTCGGATTGGATTGTGCAATTTCGGTTTTGGCGCTCCATAGGAAACAAATATAATATATTGCTTTATTCTGTGGCATTTGAGGAACAACTACAAATGGTCAATGTATGTACTTTAAGGAGGAGCGATGTTCTGAGACAACTAATGGCAAACTGTTTCGTGAAACAGATCTACAATGATTTGACGGCCAGTCGCTTCATTTTGGGGGCATTCTTCTTGGCCTGACGCTTCTGTTCTTTGGCCTCCCAGCGGCGCTGCTTCTCTGGATCCTCGTCGGCCAGAATGCGCTCCTTCTCCTGCTTGCGCTTGTCCTCGCGCCGCTGAGCGGCTGCCTCTGCACGTGCAGCATGTGTGCTCTTCAAGAACTCCTCCTCAACGCGCTGGCGATTCTTGTCAGACTTGGATTTGCCCTGGAAATGCAACAATTTATATTTAAAGGGGGATTTTCTTTAAGAGAGATGAGATTGATTGATGCATTACCTCCTTGGACATGCGATAAGTCTTCAAACGTTCCATTAAATAAAAGATCAACAATAACAACGGCTTAATGGTTTCCATTTCGGCATGCTTGGGCAGATTGAATCCGGCCAGGAGGACGGGCTTGGTCTCCAGCTGCTTCAGCGTATTGCCCTCCTCCTGCTGGATGGGCCCACTGAACTGGTCCGAAATGTGCAGGTAATCGATATAGCTTTGGTATTTGTTAAGTGCGGTAATAATGCGTGATTCGAGTATGGCAGATGTGGCCTCTGGCACCTCCGAGAGCACTGCGAAGCCGTTGGGCACATTGTAGCGATCCTCCGGCTTCCCGACTAGACTACAGAATTTGCTCTGCAATGGCAACAAGTGTGTGGAATCGAATTCAAATTAGAAATGGGCTCGTATGTGTGCATATATGTGTTCTCTTACCAAATCTGTATATTCCTTAAAGACCTTGGTGATGGTTTTTTTGGTGCCGACTGCAAATACGAATGAATCCATTAAGCCACGTGTTAGTTCAATTTTGATATGGACCGTATCGAGCTGGGGACGCATCAGTCCCGCCACCAGGGACACCAAATCCTGGCGTTTAATCATCTTCAGCTCGACGAGCATGCCCTCGCAGCAGGTGCGACCCGAGCACCACAGCGTGTACAGACTCTCGCTCTCCTTGATCAGACCGGGATTCTCATTCTCCGCCTTGCCGTCATCTCCCACAAGAGCAAAGTTCTCGTCCAGCAGGGCCTTGTGCGTGCTGAACCAGAGCTGCGCCAGTCGTGCGTTTTTCGCCTTTCCCGCAAAGAAATTGGCAAAGTACGCCAGCAGACCCGCAACCATCAGCATCTCCATCCAATAGGAGTCCCAGTGGGTGCGGAAATGCAGCGGGATGTTGGGTATGTTGAGCTTGGGCTCGGCCTGCTCGTCTATTGGTGGGTCCTTGGCGTCGCCACCGTCGTAGCCCTCGAATTCCTCTTCGTCCTGGAAGTGCTCGAACTCATCGTCCTCCTCCACTAAGCCATCCTCCTCATCGTCGTCGACGATTTGTGGCTGCTTGCGTGGCGGCACTTGTTCCTCCCTGGATCCACTGTCCCCACCAGCTTCTCCTGCCGAATTGGACTCTGCATTCTTGGCCGCTGGCTCCGTGTAATAGTTGGAACCAACGAACTCATCATCGAATTCGGCAAAATCATTGTCCCCTTCCTCAAAGTCCGACTGCGCCTGGCACGCACAGATGAGCGCCAGCAGCAAAAAGGCAAATACTGGTCGCATTGTTAACAAATACTTTTCACAATTGTTACGTTTTGTGTGCTTAACTATGTTACAATTTACCTAATTTTCTATTTTCACTAATTAAGAAAAAAAATCTAGGTTAAATTAAAAATATCGAAAGAAATTTGAGTTTGCCAATCGATGTTTAAATTATATACATCGATAGTTTACAGCGCATCCCTAAGAAAGTGGCAAGGTGTGTGACCTAGATGGGGATATTCATAGTAATGGTTTCGCACTGCACTTAAAGTTAAAGTTAGACGGGAAAATCAAGCAGTGAGCAACAGAAATATATGGCTTAGTTTTGACTTGTAGTCTACTTGTAGTAGTGACATCGCAAAAATAATATGCTGGCTAAATGGAATCAGCTTTGCCTGTTTTTCAGACAAGATTGGTCTTGGAGTGTAGTGGTATACGACCATTAATAAGCTACAGAAATTTTCAATTTAAGCAATCAGTTCGTTTAGCAAGCTGGGGGTGCTAGTTATGTAATTAAGTAATACATATCATGAATTATCTGTCAGTGGTTATGTTGAACCAGCCCTGCATCACCCTGTGTGGCTCTTCCACAGCGATTCTGTCTATCGACTATCGATTTTCTTTTGGTAAACACGTTGCATTGCTAATTCTCGCTTAAACTGCGGAAATTTGTATAAAAAAATTGTTGTAAACAATTGCGACGTGCACTAACTAAAATGGTGAGTAATACTAGTTGACGGAAATCCCCGCAGAGTACCATTATCTGAGGGTGCATCAATCCATCAAACTGCCACGAAAGCATGCCGGCTGATGCAATATTACCCGGGAAATTCTCCTCTACAAGTTTAAAAATGCAAATTTCCTTATATGCACCAGGCGAATATCGAACGGAAAGGCACCTTCAAGGTGGAATACCTGCAGAAGATCGAGCGTGAAGTCCAAGAGCGCTGGGAAAAGGAACAAGTCCATCAGACGGATGCGCCGACGGCGCCAAAGAAGGAACAGTCGGAGAAATTCTTCGTCACGTTTCCCTTTCCCTACATGAATGGACGTCTGCACTTGGGCCATACATTCAGTCTGTCCAAGGCGGAGTTTGCCGTGCGGTATCATCGGCTGAAGGGACGTCGCGTCCTGTGGCCCTTTGGCTTCCATTGCACTGGAATGCCGATCAAGGCCTGTGCTGACAAGTTGACGCGTGAAATGGAACTGTTTGGCTATCCCCCCCAGTTTCCAGAGGCGGTGGAGGAGGCTCCCGTTGAGGAGACCAAGTCAGAGATACCCAAGGATAAGTCCAAGGGCAAGAAGAGCAAGGCTGTGGCCAAGACGGGAGCGGCCAAGTACCAGTGGCAGATCATGCAGAGTCTGGGCCTCAAGGATGAGGAAATCAAAGAGTTCTCTGACCCACAACATTGGCTGAACTACTTCCCACCGCTGGCGATTCAGGACCTAAAGAGCATTGGCGCCCACATCGATTGGCGGCGCAAATTCATTACAACGGATGCCAATCCATTCTTTGATTCGTTCGTCCGCTGGCAGTTCAATCATCTGAAGGAGCGCGGCAAGATAATGTACGGAAAGCGCTACACCATCTATTCACCCAAGGATGGGCAGCCGTGCATGGACCACGACCGTTCCACTGGCGAGGGCGTGGGCCCGCAGGAGTATACTCTGATAAAAATGAAAGTGCTGGAGGCACCCAAAGTATTAAGGTTTGAAATTGTCATTTATTTGCCCGCTTCCAACGTGACTTAAGTGGTGTTTCCTCTGCAGCGCTATCAAGCAACCCATTTACATGGTTGCCGCCACACTGCGGCCGGAGACGATGTACGGTCAGACCAACTGCTGGCTGCATCCGGACATCAAGTACATTGCGTGGCAGACCTCCCGGGACGAAGTTTGGATCAGCACTCGTCGGGCTGCGCGTAACATGGCCTACCAGGGATTCACCGCCGAGGAGGGCAATATTGTTGTCCTGGCCGAGGTCACAGGCCTAGAGCTGCTGGGTACTCCCCTCTCGGCTCCCTTGACGTCGCACAAAATCATCTACACGCTGCCCATGCTGAGCATCAAAGCAGACAAGGGCACGGGCGTGGTTACCTCAGTGCCTTCCGATTCGCCCGACGATTACGCTGCCCTGGTGGATCTGCAGAAGAAGGAGGCGTTCCGCCAGAAGTACGGACTTAAGGATGAGATGGTTCTGCCCTATGAACCCTTCCCCATCATTGAGGTGCCAACGCTGGGCAAGCTCTGTGCCGTTCATGCCTACGATACGCTCAAGATTCAGTCGCAAAACGACAAGGACAAGCTCGCCGAAGCCAAGGAAATGTGCTACCTGAAGAGTAAGCGACTGCCGCCTCATAAAGATTCATATTCATATTCAATTTGGAATCCTTTTTAGGTTTCTATGATGGCATCATGTTGGTTGGGGAATATGCCGGCAGCAAAGTCCAGGATGTCAAGAAGAATCTGCAAAAGAAAATGGTGGATGCCAACGAGGCGGAAATCTACTATGAGCCCGAGAAGACCATCATGTCGCGCTCGGCGGATGAGTGTGTGGTGGCGCTGTGCAATCAGTGGTACATCACCTACGGCGAACCCGTTTGGAAGGAGCAGACCGTCAAGATACTGCAGGACATGGAAACCTTCCACGAAGAGGCACGCAACAATTTCGAGGCGTGTCTGAACTGGCTGCACGAGTACGCCTGCTCGCGCACCTACGGCCTGGGCACCAAGCTGCCGTGGGACGAGCAGTGGCTGATTGAGTCCCTGTCGGACTCTACCATCCACATGGCGTACTATACAGTTGTGCATCTGATACAGGGCGGCAGCCTTCGGGGCGAGACGCCCGGTCCCTTCGGTATGTCCCATTGGGGTTCGATTTAATGAGATTTCCCCTCTATCTGTTACTATCTTTGTTCTAGGCATCACACCTGCTGACATGACCTCTGAGGTCTGGGACTACATCTTCTTCAAGGAGACGCCGCCACCGAAGAAGTCGAACATCAAGCTGGAGCATTTGGCTGTGCTGCGGCGCGAATTCGAGTATTGGTATCCCATGGATCTGCGTGTTTCTGGCAAAGATCTGATCAATAACCATCTGACCTTCACTCTGTACAATCATGCCGCCATTTGGCCGAAAGATGACACAAAGTGGCCCAAGGGCATGCGCGTGAATGGACACCTGCTGCTCAATTCCGCAAAGATGTCCAAGTCGGATGGAAATTTCCTCACCCTAACCGATGCCGTGGAGAAGTTCTCGGCCGATGGCATGCGTCTGTGTCTGGCCGATGCCGGTGACAGCATTGAGGATGCCAACTTTGTGGAGAGCACAGCGGATGCGGGCATCCTGCGACTGTTCACTTTCATTGAGTGGGTCAAGGAGATGCTGGAAACGAAGAGCACCCTAAGAAAGGGCGCGGCCAGAACGTTTAATGATCAGGTATTCCTCAGCGAGCTGAACCTGAAGACACAGCAGACGGACGATAACTACCGGAAGATGCTGTTTAAGGAGGCCCTGAGGAGCGGTTTCTATGAGTTGCAGCTGGCCCGCGACAAGTACCGCGAGCTGTGCGGCACCCAGGGCATGCACGTGGAGCTGGTGCTGGAGTTCATACGTCGTCAGGCTCTGCTGGTGGCTCCCATCTGCCCGCACATGGCGGAACACGTTTGGGGACTGTTGGGCAACAAGGAATCCATTGTCCACGCTCGCTGGCCCGAGGTGGGGGCCATCAATGAGCTCGACATTATGTGCTCCGAGTACCTCATGGAGTCGGCTCACGCCTTCCGACTCAGCCTGAAAAATCTGCTGCAGATGAAGGCCAAGGGTGGGAAAGAGAAGGCACTGGATCCGCAGACAGCGAAACCCAATCGTGGCCTCATTTGGGCGGCCAAAACCTATCCGCCCTGGCAGTGCTGTGTCCTGGACACCATGCGGGAGCTGTTCAACAAGTCCAATGCCCTGCCGGACAATAAGGTGATTGCTGCCACCCTCCAGCAGAAGCCAGAACTCAAGAAGTTCATGAAGCGAGTGATGCCATTCGCTCAAACGATTCGCGAAAAAGTTGAATCGGGCAAGGGAGTGGCTGCCCTGGCTGTGAACCTGGAGTTCGACGAGCGACAAGTGCTGATCAGTAATCTGGAGTACCTCAAGAACACCCTGGATGTAAGATTATTCCCTCAGTTGACATAGTTCTCCATTAACTTTGATGCTTTCTGTTTTCATAGCTGGATTCCCTGGAAGTCAAGTATACCGATGATCCCTCAGCACCAGAGAAAACTCGCGAGGAAGTGCGCCCAGGCTCGCCTTTCATCAGCTTCAGTGCGGCCCCCAATGTCAGCGTGGAGCTGGTGAATCCCACAGAACGTTCGTCGCTCTTCCAAATCAACACCATCATCTCCGAGGGCGATACGGTGCAGTCGTTGCGTGAGAAGATCTCCAAAATAATTGGGCTCAAAACGGATCTGTCTAATCTGAAAATCTGGCGTTTCGATGACCCACTGCTGGGTCCCCGTCACATACCCAACTTTCAGGATTACAAAACGGGCAAGACGGTGCTCAGCGAGGGAAATTTCATCCTGGATGTCGCCGCCAAGCGAGTGAGCGTGGAGCAGGGGGGCAAACTGACCGAAGTGGGTCGGAATCTGATCTATGTGGTGGAGTAAGTAGATGCGGTTGAGGGCATACTGAACTAATTTATTCACAAAGGGAATTTGTAACCTTGTAAAACAAGTTGATGGCTATTAAAGAACCTTAATGTACTGCCAAATGCATTTGACCCAATTATAAATAGCCATAGACCTTATAATGGAAGCAAGTGACTTGATTACGAGCCCCGGCCCCAAGGCCAGGAAATTGTATTTTTAGAGAGCACATTCCATAAGCCACCTTCAGAAGTGCGTTGCCTTCTTTGCCTCACTACGAGTATAGCCTTAAAGAGGGTATGATGATTTTGTGCAGATGTTTGCAACGCAAGTAACGAGGCATCTACACAATGCTCTTCTTTTATGATTCTGCAGATCCGTATCGTCGGGATGGGAACACTGTAGTTCGTGTAGCTGCCAGAGGAATAATCGAAGGAAACCTTTGTTGTTCTAAAGGTAATTCAATGCCCCAAAACATAGTCCAAGTCCGATGGCTACCTTATGAACAACGGATCTAAAAGGGTATCAAAACCTGCTGGTCTTCACTATTGTTGGTTTTTGTGTGTCAGTTGGCAGATAAGCCCCTCAGCGGTGGCCCCCTCAGTGGGCGCAATGGGTGGCTATCACTTGGCCAAGAGCCCATCCATAGCATACGAGTATATAAGGCCTTAACACCAAATGAATACAACGAAAGCAAAGACTAGTTTGAGTTTAGAACAACCATGTTGAGTCTTCGAGTTTTTCTCTTGCTGCAGTGCAGCCTTCTGGTCTTTGGAGGCGTGTGCCTTATACCCCAGCCAATAATGCGACAGCGTTCCCTGAAGGATACGCTTTTGAAGACCCAGCCACGTCTAGATGGTCGCATTGTGGGTGGACATCGCATCAATATCACCGATGCGCCACATCAGGTGTCGCTACAGACTTCCAGTCACATTTGTGGAGGATCCCTGATATCCGAGGAGTGGATTCTGACCGCCGCCCATTGCACATAGTGAGTAGGATGCCACACCACTTCCTTCGCCAAGGGTCTAACACTCATTTCTGCTTCAGTGGCAAGACTGCGGACCTTTTAAAGATTCGCTTGGGCACCTCGGAGTTTGCTCGCAGCGGAGAGCTACTCCGTGTCAAGCAGATCGTCCAGCATGCCCAATTCAACTTTTCGAATGTGGACTACGACTTCTCGCTGCTGCAGCTCCAGCATCCCATTAAATTCGATGAGACCAAGAAGGCCATCAAGCTGCCGGAGCCCCAACAGAAGCTCATGGACGGGGAGACCTGCTTCGTGAGTGGCTGGGGGAATACCCAGAACCTACTGGAGTCCCGCGAGTGGCTGCGGCAGGTGGAGGTGCCGCTGGTCAACCAGGAGGTGTGCAGCGAAAAGTACAAGCAGTATGGCGGCGTGACCGAGCGTATGATCTGTGCCGGGTTCATGGAGGGTGGCAAGGATGCCTGCCAGGGTGACTCGGGCGGCCCAATGGTGAGTGAATTGGGTGTACTGGTGGGCATTGTCAGCTGGGGGTATGGCTGTGCCAAGCCCGATTATCCAGGCGTTTACTCCCGCGTGGCGTTTGCCCGCGAGTGGGTGAAGGAGCACAGCGGCATCTAGCATGAAAAATTCTTCAATAAATGGCATTTCAAACCGACCGAAAGGGTGGCGTTTCATAATCATTCATTTCCTTGAAGAGGATTCCGTGCACACGTGGCCAGCACGTATTTTTTTCCTGCCAAAAACGCGTCTGTCTTCCCCTTCATTGCACATTTCGCTGTCAGCGATTGTCGCGTTGCTTGCGCAGCTCCACGGGGCACATTCCAGCAGCGGAGGTCGCTCCGCGACTCGGGAGGCGGATTCTTCGACGCATGACATATAACTGCGTTGCATCTTTATAGTTAACGTCTTGGCTTGGCTTGGCTTGGCTTCGAAAGGGGGAGGTCACGTTCCTGAGCTCTCGTCATTTCAAGTTGCTCGTATCTGTGGCATATGCGCATTTTGTGCGTTACGTATACGTACGCGATAGGAGTCAAGGAGATGAGTGCGCTGTTTTTAAGAGGAACATTTTCTGTTGCTTATTTTTGTCCCTCACTCCATTCTTATGGCTTATTGATAAATTATTTGTAAGTTTGGATGCAATTACTCATACGAATACGCCCTTGCCACCTGGGTAATTATGCCAAATATAAGATAAGATTACTGATTGCTAAGATTGAGTTCTTGTGAGCTTTATGTAATCTGGGTTGACTGCACTGATAGATGTACTCTACTGACAACCTACAGAGGAATAAATATCAATGATATTTGTCTTCCTTTTGATTTTGTTAGCTAAAATAGATTAAATAAGACATAATCAACAAGATATATTATCAATGGAATGCTTCTACAAATAATATCTTTCTGCACTCAAACTTTCATTCTTCCTCAAGCAGTTTTCTGGTTTCTTGGTGTATAAATCCCCAATAATATGATCGCTCAGCACACAACACACACACACACACACACTAAAAAGATATTCAGATTATTGAATAACATTCGGACAAAGTCGCTGTCAAGTGCCTCTTGTTCTGTTGTTGTTTTCAACGTAAGTCGTATGTGTGAGTGGAAATCGGAGAATACCCAAGGTGTGATGCATAGCGCCGACAGCAGGGCCGCCCCATTCCCAGTGCATTGATGCCCACAGTTCATTTACAGTCGCGAATTGGTGACGACGCGTCGCGTTCTGTTGGCTCTCGCGCCGTAGACCGAAGTCCGAGGCATTCAACCCACTCTGCCGCATACTCGTGCTCGATTATAGGAACCAACTCTTGATTTCCTGCCAGAGGATTAGGCAACAGAAGTCAGCAGTCAGTCAGTCAGTCAGCAGGGCAATTATCATCATTCAGCAACGTCATAATCATTCAGCCACAGCCGAAAGCGAGTCGTGTCTAATCGCCTCCCGTTGTGTCGAGACGAGAGTCTAAGGGAAAAGCGTTTAAAGCTATGAAATAGCAATGACTTTACACTGAAAGAAAATGTGGTAAGTGAGCTACATTTGAGGAATTCGAGTAGCTTTAAAGATTGCTTGTTCAAATGGAATAAGAGCCTATATCTTGAATTAATATGGAATTGTCAGAGATCTTCCTGGGGTTAAACGATAATTTTAGGCCTAATATGGTATTTAAATGAGCATTTTTTTATCGGAATTTTTTTTAATGATATTTCTTAGATTTAGGGCTCCCATTCAAGCTCAGGACTAGACCTTCAATAATCCATTAACCTGTCATATTAAATAGTTTATTTCTTAATCATAAAGTTATCTATGAAAGGGCGCTTAACTCGGACACCTTTAATAGGAAATTGAATTCTGAATGGTGAAATCATGGAGCTAAACATAAATTTAGATCCTGTGTTTCCTACTTACAGATTATATCATTGATCCAATAACGTGAGAATTTGGCCAGTGTACTGCGTTTGTTGCTCGCTGTTGCTGTTGCTGTTGCTGTCGCTGCCTGGTTATTCATTGTTATCGAACACTCTCATCCACTGGACAAACAAACGTGCCGCACGTTGTCGCTACACGTGAGTGAGGGCACTGTCAGTCCCTGAGTCAGAGCGAGAGGGCCAAGGCAGCGCTGCTCGCTGCTCTTACCGTTCCCGAACGAACCACCCGAACGAGGTGGGTGGGGGCTGAGGCCGGCGGCAACTTGTGGCTCTGGGGGTGGCTTCGGCTTTGGCGTCTCATGCGGCTGCAATGTGAATTGAGAATATTGGGCGTTCGTGTGGGTGTATCTGCCGTGTTCGGGTTGCTCGGTCGGCTGCTCGGCCGGCTGCTCGGCCGGCAGCAGCAGAGGCTTCTACGTTCGAGAAACCGAATATAAGCAGCACACAACTCTCAGAGTTCCATCAAAGCGGTTCGACTCGCGCACCAGAAAACATTCTCCACTCCACTCCCAGAATATAATAACAAATATTCACAATATTCAACAAAGTATTTGAGATTATATTTATTGGCCCGATAGTAAGTTTAACATAATAAATTAAAAAATAAAAATAAAAGCTTGTTAAACATCATTCAAAAAAATACAATCATTTCCAATGCATTCGGAAAATGCACAGCTAAAGTATTTAAATTTTTGTAAAAGTGTGTGAATAAATTTGTGTTTTAGTATTGGTGCAACTGAATGACTACATATGTATGTCTCTGTCCCTTTCTGAACAAAGACAGCAATTGAGAAAAGTGGATTTGAATCTGTAACGAGTACTATGCGTAGTTGTTGGATTTTATATAAGACAGACTAGAAAGAGAACTAAAATTAGTGAGGAAGGAATACAAATTAATTATGTATATAGAAAAATTCAATCTAAATTTCAAAATACTTAAAAACTATTTTCAGAGCTACATAAAACACCAGAATTTTCAGACTAATAAGTGTGATTTTTACTGCAAGAAGAGCACACAAAAGCCCTACATCAGAAAAATCACAACCAGAGATACCTATCCAAGTGTATGGAAAAGCTCAACAAAATCCACCAGACATATTTCGCAGAACTCAAATTACTCTCAAATCACGGTGGAATACCAGACCTATACCCAGACAGAGGCAGAAGAGAATACAATCCGGTAAGAGACCTACTCAAACCTCATAGAGAATACAGAATACAGAGTACTAAACGCAGTAGGGCACGATTTGGATAACAAATAATTTAATACAGACATGTTCCACATGCTTCTTCATTCTTTCCAAGAAAAATTTGGGAAATTCCTAAGAAATTCCAAAAATTTAGGCCGAATACCCCGATATCTTATGTAAGTTGCAGAATAGACAAAACTGGAGGCCTGGCCTTCAATTGATAGGCTGTCAAAAGCAGTTCTACGAACATCCCACAAATTGGGGGAATCACCTAGCTGGTGGCTCTGTTTTGCTCTCCCACTGACACGCCCAGATTCTGGGGTTCCATCCATCGATCCATTTCCCGCCGGGGTCTAGGCATGTTCCCTTCCTCAGTCTCATTTGATTTTCAAAATATTTATTTCGCTTTCCGCTTAAAATGCTAAGTGCGAGGTAGGTCATTCGCGGAATGGCTTGAATGAAATGTTGAATATATTTCCTTTTTCTCAACTTTTTCTCAGTCAGAAATTCAGTCATGAAGCCTATGCGCATATCATTTGTAGTTCTTTTTTTTTGTTCTTGGTTTCGCTACGATTTTTATGTAAGTTTCCTTCTATGATTTCATAACCAATCGGCGGATATGGTATTTGGCTTTGCTCTATAAAGATTCTATAGAGAGATTGAAGGACGGCTATGGAATGAGTCGTGTAAAATTATGCCAAATTGGGGAAATGTGGGGAAATTGGGGAATATCTAGGGATATTTGCAAGTCCTAGTGGAGTGTAGAAGGATTTGCATAAAGGAAATATAAATGATAATTTTAATATATTTAATATTACAAATTACAAAAGGTTCTGCAAAGGTTGTTCAGAAGAACTTTTGTGAATATCCATACTATGATATTAAGAATAAATTCTTTCTTGCTAATATCTTAAATTTGAAAACAAGAATTTGGTATATTTTCCTTATTCGACAATTTTGACTATAAATTCTATTCTAATTTCCCTTTCCCTCGTCCTTTCCCAGACTTTTACTTCTCTTAATTAAAGAAAATTAAAGAATTAAAGATTTACGTTGGAATTGGCTATATCTATTAAGGAAGGGTATTATTTCCATCAGTTTCCTCAGTGCATTTTCAAATGCGTGCCACTTAACGTGCTCGCCTAAAAGCTTGCCACACAATTGCCATGCCCCTGCTGCAAATACAGCGAAATACGGCTATTAGCCAGGGAAATGGACTGTACCAAACCGACCGACCGACTGTGAACAAAGTTCGCTTTGTTTCGACAAAACCATTTCAAAGTCAGTTTAGAGGAAGCCACAAAAATGGGAGGCAAACAAAGCAGCCCCAGCCACAGCCACAGGAGCTGTTTGACATTTTCTTGCTGCCAAATCCGACGCTAAAAATACCTCAATGGGGCAGCGCCTCAATTGTGGGCTGTCTCCTGTGGCAGGTTCTGCCACTGTTGCCCCAACCCTTCAGGTGAAAAGTGTTTACACAATCAATTTGAATGTCTATGTGAGTCACATGCGGCTACATGCCACTCCTCTCGAAGCTTTTCTCTGGTTATATATGCATCGCCTCCCTCAGCCTCAGCCTCAGCCTCCGACTGGGTGAAGGTTGGCTTCGTTCGGGAATTTTCTAGCTGGAAAAGTGTTGTTTCTGGGAATTTCCTTTAGCCGATGTGCTCCCAGCACGACGGGTGGTACGCACCTGGGCACGTGTATGGGCCTTCGATTCATATGAAAATCCTGCCAGTGGTTATTGCCACTGTTGCAGATTGCGTGTCGCGAGCATTCGATGGTCACATGCAGTCGACTCTTAAGGGGCTTTGGGCTTTGGACTCTCGGCTCTCGGCTCTGGTTTCAGGCCCTGAAGGGGGGCTTCTGACCTTCTGGTTTTATAATCAGACGCCAGCCACTTATTAGAGGTTGTAGTGTGGGAATTCCTTTAATGAATGGTTATGGCTATGAATGGTTTTTAACTTGGTTTCTGCACTAATGATTTCGATTCATTTGTGATTAATTCTTTTGATTTAATTACAATGTTCTACAAATAGTAAACAAATTAAGATTTTGTTGTGGGTGAAATTAAGAATACAACTATTTATAAAATTAATTGAGCTAAATTTTGACTTTATTTGTCAACATTCTATTATGAAATCAACCATCAATACCAAAATTCCAACACACACAAAATAAATTAGACAAAAACCATTAAACATCCATCAACTAATCGCTAAATATTTCAGCGTTTTTAAAATTAAATTTAAAATTAACCGATGCAATATCTCTCCCTAGCAGTTACAGACTCGCCAAAGGACCATCCGTCTTTCATCTTTCTGGCTCAAGGCTGACAATGAGCACTGGTATCATACAGGATCAGCTCAAGATTAAGCACGACTACAATTTTATATAAACAGGATTATGGATTGGTTACTAACAACACCACAGTTGAACAGCGCATTCGCCTCGCTGGGGTCCCTGGAGGGTAGCACCTACGTTGTCGGCCCGAATGCATTGCGTAAGTAACCGAAGGATGGCAAGCATCGAACGGTTTCATTTAAAATGGATATTCGCCCCTCTTTAGCCATTCTAGAGGAGATCAACCGCAAGCTCACGTATGAGGACCAAACGCTGCGCACCTTTCGTCGCGCCATCTGCTTTGGGCAGAATGTGCGGTCAGATTTGATACCATTGCTGGAGAATGCCAAGGACGATGCGGTGCTGGAGTCGCTTATCCGGCTACTGGTTAACCTCACGGTGCCGGTGGAGTGTCTGTTCTCCGTGGATGTGATGTACCGCACCGAAGTGGGTCGTCAGACCATCTTCGAGCTGAACAAGCTGCTGTACTCCAGCAAGGAGGCCTTCACCGAGGCCAAGAGCACCAAGAGCGTGGTGGAGTACATGCAGCACATCCTCGAGTCCGATCCGAAGCTGTCGCCGCAGAAGTGCGACCAGATCAACAACTGTCTGCTGCTGCTGCGCAACATCCTGCACATACCGGAGACGCATGGGGTGTGTGGCATGGCCATGATGCAGTCGCATGCCAATCTGCATGGCATCACCATGCAGAACACTATTATCTGGAATCTCTTCATCCAGAGCATCGACAAGCTGCTCATCTACCTGTTGACCTGTCCGCAGCGCGCCTTCTGGGGCGTTACCATGATGCAGCTGATTGCCCTGATCTACAAAGACCAGCACGTGAGCACCCTCCAGAAGCTGCTCGATATCTGGTTCGACGCTTCGCTGTCGGAGACCTCCGAGGACAACGAGAGCAACACCACGCCCCTGAAGCAGGGCAGCGGCGAGTCCAGTCCCATGCTGACCTCGGATCCCACCGGATCGGATTCCTCGGACAATGGCAGCAACGGACGGAGCATGAGCGTCGGCATGAGCATGAGCCCCAGCATGAGCATGAGTCCCAGCATGAGCATAAGCATGAGCATGAGCGTCAGCATGACCAGTCTCTGTGACAAGAAGGAGACCCCCGAAGAGCGGCAGGAGGCCTTAAATAAGGGCACCGAAGCCACCCTCCAGGAGGTGAGCCGCAAGGGTCAGGAGTATCAGGATGCCATCGAGGCCAAAGAGCGCATGGGATCTGCCATGTCGGTGGATGATGGTGACGACTATGAGGACTCCGATTTTATACATCGCCAGCTCCAGCAGGCCAGGCAGGCAGAGGAGGAGGACGAGGAGTGTGACAACGAGGTGGCGGCCGCGTCCTCGAAACCCTTGAATCTTAGAACACGAACACAAACAGCTGACAATGTCAACGACACTACCACAAGCTCGAGCCCATCGAGCTCGAGTATCATACCGTTCCGGGCCCCCTTGCCGGTCGGCAGTCGGCCGTCCTACTCGAATGCCCCGCCGCACCACCAGAGCTATGCGGCCTATGTGGCAGCCATCAAGCTGAGCCAAAAGTCTCCGCATGCCGGCAAGCTGCAGCTGACCAAGGGCACATGCTGTCCCCAGAAACGAGAGTGCCCCTCCTCGCAGTCGGAGCACTCGGACTGCGGCTATGCCACGCAGGTCGAGCACCAGGAGTCCATATCCAACTCCAGCAACGACGATGACATGCCCCAGGGCAAGCCGATCCACCACAAGCCGCCATACAACACCAAGCCCAGGAATAAGCAGCGTCCCATTGAGCCGCCCCTGGACAAGAAGGAGCTGCGCCGCAAGAAGCTAGTGAAGCGCAGCAAGAGCAGTCTGTGAGTATTCATAGAGCTTCGGACGGGGGTGTTCGGAAAGTATAATCTATAGCCACTTTTGTACTCCCAATCCAGCATCAATATGAAGGGACTCATCCAGCATATACCCAGTGAGGAAGATATTTCCAATCTACTCAAGGAGTTCACCGTCGACTTTCTCCTCAAGGGCTACAATTTTTTGGTGGAGGAGCTGCTTACCAAATTGCTCACGAATACGGTAAGTGGAAGCAAGCCCAAGGCCGTGCCAAGACATTATATTATATAATTCCTTATTTTCAATAGCTACCCATTGATACCTCGCACTTCTTCTGGCTGATCACGTACTTCCTGAAGTTTGCCGCCCAGCTGGAGCTGGACATGGAGCACATTGACACGATACTCACCTACGATGTCCTCAGCTACCTCACCTACGAGGGTGTCCTGCAGTGCGAGCTATTGGAGCAGTGTGCCCGGCAGCGGGACAGTGACCTGAAGCCCCATCTCCGACGCATGCACCTGCTGGTGACAGCCATCAGGGAGTTCCTGCAGTCCATCGAGGCATACCAGAAGATAAAGCACCTCACGGACGATGATCGCAATAATCTGCGACAGCTGAAAATCAAAATAGCGGACACGTCCGATCTACATAGTCTGTTTGTGCTGCTGCTGCGACGCTTCAATCCCACCATCCATTCGAAGCAGTATCTGCAGGATCTGATCGTGACCAATCACAAAATCCTCCTCATTCTGGACGATAGACCAAATCTGGATGGCAAACAGACCGAAAATCTAACACAGCACGTTGCACAGTAAGACTCTCCCTGGCAGACTTTTCCTGGCAGACCACCTAATAGAGCGGTTTCGGTTTCCATCTATCTGTAGGTTTGCCACTTTGGAGGTAATGCATTACTATGGCCTCCTACTGGAGGACTTTGTCACCAACGGGGAATTTGTCAACGATTGCATCTTCAACATGATGCACCATGTGGCTGGAGATATGGGACAGATTGGTATACTGTTTCAACCGATCATTCTGAAGACATATTCACGCATTTGGGAGACGGACTACAATGTGTGTGATGAGTGGACTGATCTCATCGAATATGTCATACACAAGTTTATGAATACTCCACCCAAGGCACCCATGACTGTGCCCACCACATCGCTCACAGCAATGACCAAAGAGCATAATCTGGAGCATCCCACATGGTAGGATTTGAAGGAGACTTTTCCTTAAGTTCAATAACATAAATAAATCATTGCTCTTTCAGCACTTGGAGTGCCGATGAGATGGAATGCCTTTCTTGGTATTACGTTCAGAGCAAGAGCTCCAACGATGTCGTCGGCAAAATCGTCCGACTCTTCAGAAATAATGGCAACAAAGACAAATCTCGCATTGCCATTATCCAGCAGCTGCTGCAACAGGTAGGAAAACCCCCACAAAGAATCAAGAGGAGTTGTATTCATGGATTATTAATTTCTTAAAGGATAACATAACCCTCCTGGAGTACGATGATCTGATGAGGTACGAGGATGCCGAATATCAGAGAACTCTATTGAGCACCCCCACATCGCTGACCACCGAATCGGGAATAGAGATGAAGGATGGCAAGCAATCAGATGATATACAGGTACATAGAAGATTTACCCTAAAAGAGAGGCTTACCTAATGCATGTCTTTCCATATTTAGATTCTGCTGGATCTAGTCATCAAGGACAAAAAGAGCGAGCAATTGGAATGGGTGCAAAAGGCGCTCTTAGAATGCTGCTACGTCAAATTGAACCTCAAGTCAGGCAGGCAGATGCCTCACATTATGGAACCAGTGCCCTATCACTTCATCCTCCAGAACAAGGCCATCCCGGTGGTGCAGTGGAACAACGATCAGTCCACCGCGATGATGCATCAGCCCTTCGTGCTGCTCCTCCATAAGCTGGGCATCCAGCTGCCTGTGGATGCGGGCTCGATCTTTGCCAGGATACCCGACTACTGGTCCCCGGCCCAGATGTTCGGGCTGGCCAAGAAGCTGGGAGCCGTGAACAAACGTGAGTTTCAGTCCCACAGATCCCCCTTCCCGCCTCCGACCCCACATCCAACCTTTAACTCAAATGTTGTTGAGGTGCTTGCATAGACCGTGTCATCAAATATATTTTGTTCATACACAAAATATGTTGATCATGGGAATCCTGAGCCTGAGACCTCTTCCAGTGTCTCCACCTGCCCACCTGCCTGCCTACCTGCCTCACTTTCTCATTGTGTCTCTGTGGTTTTTGCGTGTATCTCGATATGCTCTGTGCCTCTCTCCTTTCTCTCCAACTCGATCTTATAGAAGCCCTCAAGTTTGATGCCACCGAATTGGAAGAAGCCGCTGCTGCTGCCGCTGCCGCTGCGGCTGCGTCTGCATCCATGCGATCCCCTCACAGCACAGGAGCCCGTAATTCCCTCAGCTCTCAGAGCAGCCTGGAGGTAGATATGGCCGATGCAGAGGGTGAGAAGTCCCATGGCAGCAGCTCCAGCTCGAATAATGAGTTCTTTGCGGTGCCCAGGATGAAGACAGCCAATTCAATGTTTAGGTGAGAATATATCTGAATACTATACATATATCCCGCAACTTGTACTTAATTGAATTTCTTTTGCTTTGCAGATATGCACCCTATTCCACGCCTCCAGTCCCCAATTGGCTGCAGTTGGTCATGCGCAGCAAACGGAATGCACGCCCAGCTCCCACTGGAGAGATCAATGATTGGTGAGTACCCATGAGCACCCGTAACCCCACCTAACTTGGGCAAAAACAATGCTGGAAAATCTTCAGATTTATGGCACACACGGCAGCTGCTATAAGGCTCTCCGAAAACATATTGTTAACATGAGCCGAGCCGCATGCTCTCTCTCTTTCCCGGGGTCTGTCTGTCCGTCTGTCCGTCTGTCTCTGGCCAAAACGGAAAATTTATGAACTTTAAGCCCCGCTTGAGGTCTGGTCTGGTCTCCTAAATCCGATCGTACATTTACTTTCGTGTGTTGACAGTTGTTGTCGCCAGTTGCGCACTAAATGTCAGCTCCGTTTTGGCCATTGTCTGGCTCTTAGAACACCCCCTTCCCTTCCCTTTCCATCCCTGCCCTGATCTGGCCAGCCATCTATCTAGATATGTACATATGTATATATGTATGTAGTATGTGGCCATATGTACTTACCTCATCCGCTTTGGTGGACCCCACACGATCACCCGCTGCTCCTGCCACGGCTGCTGCTGCTGCTGCTCATGTTGAACAGCATTTTGCATTTGGGTTTTATGACTTTTTGTGTATGGCATTTTGTTGTTACACCAAAGTCTTAGATTGCCGATAAATAGCCGGACATACCGATTACAGGATAAAGATGGAAGGGATATTGGGTCTAGTGTGGAACATGCCTGGGCAATAACTGGGGGCTGAACGGGAGTTCAAGGCAAAAAGAGGATATCTTACAGTAAAAAGGAACTAGAGAAAATGTATTGCACTACTTGGAATAACAGGAACATTAATACACTCACATTTACTTCAATATCCCTGTTTTTAAAACAAGAAGAATTCCATTTAAAATGCCAAAAAGTCTAATAGATTTTGTCCGTACTTTAATTTCATCTTTTTCCTATACAAATTCATTAAAAAGATCCTTTACCTCTAGAGATGAATGTTGGCTATATTTTGCACAAAGCATGAATCCATTAATTCTGTTTCTGCAATAAGGAACTTTTCAAGAATCGAATCAATTCTCGAAGAATCTTATATCAGTAGAGTCCTGCTTAACCCTCCCTCTGTTTGCATGGGTATTCCCAGTCTCTCGACTCCCCCACATTTTCGAAACACTGAAAGTAGTCCGTGTTTCTGTAAGAATCATTTACACCTTGGACAAGCTTTGTGGTGTCTGTGGCGCAGGCACAAAAACATAACCGGCGAACAGCTATCCAACAATCTATCCAATGCTATCCATGAGATACATGGGCCTGACCTCTGTCAGCGCACCCAACAACAGCGGCAGCAGCAGCAGCAGCAGCGGCAGCAGCAACACGAAATGAAGTCATCGCGATTAGCACGCGCAGCCAGAGACCCAGTCACAGCTATGGCTATAGCTATAGCTATAGCTGTTGTATCTGATAGATACCACATATAGAGTCGGCTGTAGCTCGCACCCTACATGCATAAATTGTCGCAATGATAATCTCCAGAGCTGCTGTAGCTGCTGCTGCTGCTGCAGCTGGTCGAACTCCAAGCGAGCGGAGTGGTGTGTAAATCAATCAATTCATTAAGCTTATAGGGCACATTAACTTTAGTAATCGTAACGAGTAATCAACCGAAAATTGCCCATTGTTGGTGCACTAATTAGAAATCTGGGCTTAGCCATTAATCACACACCGAGAACACGAAGCCGACAAAAACAATTGTCGTCTGAAACTGACATTTAGCGGAGGTTACACTCTCATCTCTGACGATTGCATCCTTAGAAGAGGCAACAGCCGGTTCGGTTTCGGTATCGGTTTCGGTTTCGGTTCTTCGACCTCATGAGAATTACGAATTACGAACGATCCGAACCAGTTTAAGACTAAAATTTACATTTTTTGTGTGTCTGTCTCTGGCTTTGGGCTCTGCGTTCTGGGAAATATTTGTGCTGATATTTTATTTATTGTCTGGTGGTGCATTCTGTGCCTTAGACGCAGCCTCTTTGTCTCATTGTCAAACGAGTTTCTTGTGCCTACTATACTACAGTCTTGTAACTGCTTTTTATATGGAAAGTAAAAGTCAAATGTTATGCGATCTCCGATCCCCGATCCCCAATCCCCAATCCCCATCTACGGTCAGAGGCCTCCACAGGGAGTCCCACAATGGCAGGCAGTGCAGTGCGTGAGTTTCCCAGTCGATATGGGAAATGGGGCAAACAAGTTCTTTTTATTAGCTCAGAGATACACACACGAGTATAGTATGAAAAAACCACTTGACTGGAAAGCTGACTCAATAGTTTGGTTAGATCATTGGCCATTATTTAGAGAATGAGCAAAACATAGCTTGGAATTCTTCGATGGTGTCGGCCAGGAGTGAAAGTGATGCTTGGAACATCTTAGCCGAACAAAGAATACCCTAGAATAGCCACCAGCTTCTTAATCGATTTAAATGATTATATTATATATATATTATATAGCAGAACCTTCAAGCCTCTCTACTGCCTCTCTAATGATTTGCATGTGCGTTCAAAGCTGCGATAAATATTCTGAGAATTCTCTACAAGTGATCAAGTGATCTCCACCAATGTACATCCATATATACTAGCGACCTGCATGAATCCATAGTATTCATAAAATCACAGCTATACTCATGCCCCTTTAATTCGTTTGATCAATACGAATCCTGTCTTCAGTCAGATTCGAATCATCCCGAATCACTAAAACCCGAACCCGAGTACTGTTTGTTCGCATGAAGGCAGAGTGAGAGAGAGCGAGAGAAAAAAACCGATCTTTTCGGATCTGAGACAGTACAAATGACTGACAAATGAGGCCCGATTCAATCACTCCGTTTCCGGAGAGCGATTCGAAGTTATGAGACAGCTGAATCGCTGATTCTATCGGACCGAACGATGCGAATCCCGAATCCCACCGAATCGAGTTGATTGCCCGTTCGTGCATGCCTCCAATACACACATTCCCCTTGACTCAGTAAATTCTCTTAGAAGAGTAAAAGTATCTCAATCAAACACTCCATATATATACACATATGTAGGTATTATAATTGCACAACTCTTTTCAAAAGCTTAGGCAAATTAACACGCAAGTGGGCACGAGGCAGCTCCACTATTTGTTGTTGTTGTTGTTGTTTCTGCCTGTCGCCCTGGGGGCGTGGGCGTTGACAAAAGGCAATTTTCCAAAGTAATTTACTTTGACGCCTGGCGAAAATTGAATTTGACATTTTTCTTATTTTTGTTATTTTTTTGCTGCATGCTCTTTGCTGGTTTTTCTTCGTTTTCGTTTGCTATTTGTTGTCGTTCAGCCCACAAGGAAGCCAAAGTCAAAATTCAGTCAGCGACGGGTTGCACTTTTCGCAGTGGCCCCTGGCCGGAGGCCCGTGGCCCGTGGGCTGTGTATTGGACTCTCCAAAGTGTCTGTCAGTCGCTTGGTGGCAACGCTACACCAAATGCAGCAGTGGCATGGGATGGGGCAGAAGACTACTTGCGAGGCATGTTTCGCTTTGGTTTTCCCAGCTTGACTCCCAGTTCTCGACCTTCTTTTGGATTTTAGCCACCGATTTTGGGTTTGGCTTCGACTTTGGTCTGCTCTGCGGATATTGCTAACATTTTGCATTATTGCCACGGTCGCTGTTGCTGCTGCTGTGGCTGTGGCTGTTGCTGTTGCTGCTGCTGCTGTTGTTGTGGCAGCTACAAAGTAATAAGTGCAACATGGACACCTATTGCTCTCTGGCAGAGAGTGGAGTGGAGTGGTGTGTTGTGTTGTGTTCTGTGGATTGCTGTGTGGAGTGGCACTGCAGCTCCATCAATCAGTCTCATAAATCAGTTTAATTATTAAATAAACAAGTTCCAAAACAAAAACTTCAGCACTTCAGCAATGGAGACTCGCTGAGTCACTGGAGTCTCGACTGCTACTTGAAGTTGAAAGTGTGAGAATATATGGTATGGAGTACCAAAGGGTTAATTGAGCAACGATCTGTGATGGCTTTTGGGGGGGAACACACTATATTTTGTATGAAACAATTGCACTCCCCACTAACCAACATTACTTTTCTTCTATCCATTTGCAGTGTTTCAAGCGCCGCACACATGAAAGCCCATGACCAGAGCAAGGTGGGCAGGGCCCGGCCCCTGTGTCCCACCATGTATCAGACAGGAAAGATGGTGGCAATAACTCCAATGCCAGCCATGAATGCCATACATCCGATGAACACATTGAACATCATGCCTCGAATTCACAGCATCATGGGACCGCACAATGAGAACAGCAACAGCTCGGGCTGTGGCGGTACCGTCTACTCCCAGGCAATGGGCGTCCTGTTGACATCCTCCGCACTGGGCGACATAATGCGTGGCAATGTGGAGGAGGATGCGGCCATAAAGCTAAATTTCGAGAAACTGGACTTCAAGGGCACGTACTTTGAGCGGGCCATCCGTTTCGAGGAGCAATACAAAGCCATCGTGGCGGATGCCTTCAAAAAGCAAACAATCGAGTGAGTTGCACTACGAAAGCGAGTAGAAAACCGAAAACCGAAAACTGAAAACTAAAAACCGATACAGAAACAGAACCCCTCCTCCAATACGAGTAAGAGTTAGAGCCAGAGCGAGAGCCAAAGCCGAGCCAGGCCCAGGAGCTCGCGATCAGCTAATTGACAATCGGACAGATTGCGCAAAAATGCCAGGCCCGGGCCATTGACAGAATGTCCGACAATCGGGACTGTCGGACTGCCGGACTGTCGGGACTGTCGGACTGTCAATACTTAAATGTCTGGGATGCCAGACTACATATCCAAACAGTGTCTCACATAAATTTATGGCAACCAATTATTCAATTTCAGCCATTTGAAACCAAAAATGGGAGGCAACTCCAAAAAGATTTATCTAAGCTTAAGATTTTTTGTTCAAGATTTAGTTGGAACTTTTTTTTGAATGCAAATTATGCTTAGATTTTGGGCTGGGCTTTATTTTTGTTGTTCGTTTGGGGTCTTGTGAAAATTGAAGATTTTTTCTCATGATGTTCTCATGATGTTATTGCAGCGCCAAAGATTCGGCGGTGGCACCCGAAGTGTCGCGAAAGCATGCGCACGCTGAGAAGGAGAATCACAAGTTCCGTGTGCCCCGTATCGCTGAAAATGAGTGCGATTTCTCGTCGAAAGCAGAAAAAAGGAGGAGAATGGAATAAATACTAATAGAGTGTAAGGCCCAAACAGCTGGAATGAACTGTACCTAAATACAGCCCATCGAGCCAATCTTAAACCTGAAAAAAAAACACAAATCTATCACAAATATACTCGTACACAGAAAGCTATTTACAGACAGAAAGAGAGAAGTTTGTCGAACCAACACAAATACATATGGGAACAGAAATACCTGAACAATCACCTATGAAAAGAAATACATATGGCAAGAGTGATATACCTGATCAATCAGATATGACACAAAGTGCATTATGAAAAGTCAAAGAAAAGTCTAAACACTGAAATGGTGGAGGCCCCAAGATTCTTTTACAGCATAAATTATGTTTAATTAATGTTCTAAGCTTAGTTCTTAGTTCCGCATTGTATTCCGTAAACGTACACCTACTACTTTATACCGTATATACCTACCTATATAAGTGGGCAGTTCCTGGTTGAATAGTTCAAATATACACACCACTCAGAGTAATGTATTTACAACAACAAAAATCGAAATGTTATCGTGCAGAAGTGCACCCCAAACATATATCACATATTTATGTCACATATATATATATATATATATATACTATTGTAGCCAACATGAAAATATTGTAGCCATGTGTAGATGTTGATGTGTGTGTAACCATCATAAATTATATACTTAGAGATGTTGTTTCACTAATAAAGATTTTTTTCTGTACTAAAAGCCACAAATCTCTGTCTTCGTCTCTGACTGTGACTCGTATTCGGAATCCAAATCCAAATCCGAATCCCAAGCCAAATGTGAATAATGTGCAGCAAATTGGCGGAGCCAAAAGATAAACGAGCTGTGGCCAAAGCGAATTAAGGTCATTGGTTGACTTTGCGCTAAGGATTGTGTGGATCGTGTGGAGGTTGGGCAGCGGCGAGGAGACTCCACGCATGGCGCTCACAAAAACGGTAGCAGACAGAACAAAAAAATATTATATATAAAAATCTACTGCTCGGCACAGTGCCAGTCCCCGCAGTACCAGTGCCAGTCACATATTCGGTCTTGCAGGCCAAACATAAATGGCAAAACATGGCTAAAACAATTACCGAAATGCGCCCGTCTACAACAATCGGCCTAGGCATAAGGCATAAGCATAAGCATAAGCATACTCGTAGTCGTACAAGAAATAATAATAATAATTGTGGCCAATTGCTGCTTAGTTGGCCAGTTAATTGCAACATGGCCCAGACGACAGTCCCAGCCCCAGCCCCAGCCTTATTCCGTCTTGGACTCCACTCTCGATGGCCACCACGATCACTGCAGTTCTTAACTCAATCGTATGATTGTAGAGTGGTTTTGGCGGTTTTTGGAAGGTAAGTGATTCACTGCGGATCGGACGGAACCAGTTCGGAAATCAAAGTCGTATTTGGGCTGTGTTTGAGTTCCGTTTTACTTTGTTCATTTCCTCATCGACGAATGCTACACAAGGTTCGAGTATCAGACATTTATTCCAAGCCATCATTTAGCTTTTTGTAAATTATTAGTACATATTAAAAAATCGTCAATAAAGCTTTAAAGAAAACTAGAGCGTAGAGCCAATTTTAGTCCGGGACTCCAGTCGAATAAATAACTATTTTCTGATCAATCCATATTTCTTTCATTCCTCTATTTCAGTGATCTGTTCTCCAGGCTCTACTTATGTTCTGGTTTCAAATTCTTGGTTCTACTTATGTTCTGGTTCCAAATTCTTGGTTCTACTTATGTTCTGGTTCCAAATTCTTGGTTCTACTTATGTTCTGGTTCCAAAGGTTCCTACCATCGCCTAGCCCTGGTCTCTATTGCTTCTTCTAAGACCAAACACTGCAGTTGACTGCATTCTCCCATCCATTGTTGTGGGTTTCTGGCCGTTGGTGACGGGCCAAGCTCCATGTCTCGGCCCAAACTGCTCGCCTGCAAGCTCCTCCATCCTCCATCCTCTATCCGGCTCGACGGCGGCGGCGGCCTCAGTGCAATTACCAAGACAAGCAGCTAATTTTATTTGCTGTAAACGTGCGCCTCCGTCTTTAGATCTATTATTGGTGGCCCCTTGCTGTGGTTCTCGACTGCTCTGTGTGGGAATTGTTCGATGACTTTGCGGAGGCACCAGAGTCCGAGTCCGAGTCGGAGTCTTGGGAGATTGCGTGTCTGAGGCGCATTAGGCACCTTTGACAGGCCGCCGACGCCGTCGTCACTCGTCAATTGAGTTGTCAGAGAGCCAGAAGTCAGAAACGAAACAAAAGTGACAAAACACATTAATCAGGGTGGCCGTCTCTGGAAACCCAACCGCAGGGTGCTAATAGCTGCGAATCAAAAGCAGCCGAAGAAGCCGAAAAGATTTTGGCTGAAATGCAAATCGAACAGGAAATCAATGTGTCTCCGATTTGAAAGTAAAGAGAGAAAAAATACAAAGAAGCCACAGATTAAATATAGCACAATGAGCCCGCGAATGGCGAATAGCCATAGCGAAACTTGTTCATTTGAAAGTTGAGTTCAAGTTCAGAAATGGCCACGACTACAACGAGAAACTACTTTGGCAACAGCCAGGCAACAGGTTGCTATAATTTATAGTATATCATACGTATACAATGCCATTATGCTATTATTCCACATGCACAAATAGTCCCACAAATAGTTGTCAACACGGAGACCCACTGGGAAAGAAGAGAAAGACAGTCTTGAGCTACAGGAAAGAGGCCTCTCAGATTTCCAGATACTCTATCTTTGGAAATACTAAAAGTTACGAGAGATATCAAATATTCGAATATCAGTTTATTCTCATAGTCCACTTATTCTTTTTGTGTCTGGCTGGGATATGTGTCCAAAAGCCAAGCAGGAGGCCCAGGAATATGCTGATTGCGCTAGCCGGCTGCATTTCTTCAACTCCTTCGACTTGATGGTCATCCAATGGCCCAATTTCCCCATTATCACGGGCACACTGATGATTAGCGGAACGGTTCTATTCAGCGGGTCGATGCCCTCACAGAAGAGCGGAGTGTTGGAGAGCCTGGATGTCGCAGGTCAGCCAGGATGTTGCTGCCGAACTCGAGCACAAACGAGATGTGAGTGTGTACGAATCGTAAAGGATTAAATTACAATTTTTGGTGTAATAATTGATCAAATTGACAAAATCATAGATGTTCATTTTAATGTGCTCTCCAGAGTGAAATTTAAGGACTTCAAAGTGACTTTTATTTTGCTTAAGATTAAGATTGAAGAAAGATCATGAACTTTTGTAAATCTGTGGGAGAAAGAAGACTGTAATGGGAGCTACGGGTGGCATACGTCCAGGGATTTTACTCAGCAAATATTTTTTGGTAATTTGTACAAAAAAATTATTCCAGCAAGTATCAGAAGTAGAGGCTTTTATCCTAAATTAAATCTTAAATTTCTTTAGAAGCTCTTAAATAAAACAATAAAATCCAAACAATCAAGTATTTTTCTGTATGAAACTGCATCACATATTGATCATACCCCTAGCAAATGCCCTACCTAGCTTTATGCCAAAACAATCGACCATCCTCAATGGCCAGTCAATAATAACTTTGATCTTTAGGCAATGAGACAACCCAACCTACATATCGTAATATTTTTTCTGGCTTAGGCATGCAAAATAAAAGAAACAGAAACACAAGAGCTATAATTTATGTAATAGGGAAATGTAAGACATTTAGATAACATTTGGCGAGACGTGGAACAGATATGGGGAGTACTTGAGACCAGAGACCAGAGACTAGAGACTTGAGGAGTGGAGTGGAGTGGCTTGGGACGGAAGGACAGGCAAGGAGAGGAGAGACAGGAGCAGAAGTCGAAAAAGTCGTGTCAAGACAAAGTGCAATAATTCACACTCACTTTTGGGGGTACGTTGTCGAAGGCATTTGACGGTTTAGAGGTGGAAACAACAGCACAAAAAACAGTGTCCGCATGGACATATGGACGCATGCCCCACCGACAGCCACAATCCACTCTGGAGGCTCCAAGGCGGAGGCCGAGGAGGAGACTGAGCCTCAGGCAAAGGCAGAGCCTGATGATTATGAAACAGTACATGCACGCGGCTGACACTTGATATTGTTTATGACATGATAGACCCTCGCATCGAATATATACTATATGTAGTATGTACGAACCGTCGGACCCATTGTCCAAATAAAGATATAAACAAGAAAGGCAAAGACACAAATTGAATTTACGATCTGTATGGATCGGGTATGATTTGAAATATGCTGGAAGTTGGGCCAATTCCAAAGTGCCACTGGCAACACACAATTTTCAGGTTTCGATTTAGTTTAGTGGCCAACAGATTTATAGTGCAATTTAATCATGATTTATCCAAATGCCCATAAATAATAACCATGATTAGGTGGCCGGGGACGGGGAGTGGCCAGCCACAAGGGGAACGGAACGAAATGACTGCCAAGACTTTAATTGATTGCTGGCCGAAATTTAATTAGCCAGAAACAAAGGCCATGGGCAAGTGCTTCAAGATGGCAATCTCATGGGGGTATTTGCATACTATTTTGAATTCTTTTTTCAGGCTATTTGCACCCCATCAGCATCAGCATCAACAGCAGCATCGAATCGAAGTCTGGCTTCAGCGGAGACTTGAACCAAAAGCCGAAGCGAAGCGCAGCTTGTAGTGGACTGTCGGCTTCGGCAGTGGCTTCGGCTGTGGCTGTGGCTTCGTGCATTCGTCAGAGTCGGAGTCGGTGGCTACTTCTACTTGGCGTTGCATAAAAAGTGGTTCAGTGGAGCAAACCGCTTCAGACCGCAAGCGTCGCGAACGCGTCCCCCTAAAAAGAGGATACCATACCCCCACGATCAGCGCGCGGAAGTGGAAGTGCTATTAGAGAAAGGATCATCTGTATTTGCATACCTATATCCTTTATATGGTGCGTGTTGTGCTTCGTTGGCTGTTCAACAGATAAACAACCCTTCAAGAAAATATATATATATCTGTATTTACAGCTGTAGCGTGTACTAAATATTTGGAATACCAGATTTCACTTGGATACATCACACATCAAATTTAATTCCAAATAAAAGTGAAGGTAAGAAGCGGTTCTACGGGGCTGCGGTGTGAGTGAGTGTCAAAGCCAGTTTGTGGCATCCATTAAAAGAATCTTCCAAACGAAAGTTCTTTCGAAAGGAACCTCACAAAAATGTGCAATAAATAAAACAGATTATTGAATATAATTGGCAATAATTATGTTTTTGTTCTGATAGAATTTTTCTATAAGTCAAATGTCAAGAATTGCATAATACTCGTATGGTATGATGTGGTATATTTTTTGAAAGAGGTTCTCTATCGTTTATTAAACCAGTGTTGAATCATTGGATATTTATGAGCATTGTGTACCAGTTTGCCAAGTTTTTTGTTTTTGCAGAAATATGCTAAATATCAGATCATAAATTGTGTGAAATAATAAGCAGAATCCAAGGAGAATTCTGGAACCTCAAGCAGGGGAAAGGAAATCGATCGGTACATTGTTGCTCGCTTGACAATTACAAATGTCTGTTGTATTATTATGGATTGGACTGCTCTCGATTGCTGATTCGCTTCGAATTGAATGGGAAATTGAAACTGCACTTTAATCAGTCTGACAGACGTCAGACGGTGGCAGACAGACTAATTTGCATATTAATTTTAATTGAGTGAGCAGTGGCCCGGGCCCGGGCCCCCAGGAGACATCCATCGATAAAAGTTCACTTGCAATTGAAATGGAAATGGAAAATGTCATGCTGCAAATCGAAATCGAATTCAAATCCGAAATAAAGCCATTGGCATTACAGCTGCCGCTCTGACTACGTGGTGGGTCTGGGTCCAGGTCCACACAAGACACACGAAAACAACGACAACAATAACAACAACACCTATAAAAGAAAAAGGTCCAACAGAATAAATTTAAATACAATTCGGCAACAGTTTTGTTCAAACATATGTGGTTACAGCAAAGTGTTTATTCGCTCTGACAGCATGTTTGTTGCCCAAGTCTTTCGCTTTATGATGGCTAGACCATAAAATTGGTCTTTATACCATCATCATTGGCCAATCTTTTCGCACACTTTTTAGCCATAAGCCATCCCATCACCACCCATCAAATGCTTCCGTCTGGCGAGTGACAGGCTTGGCAAATTGTTACAAGCACCCGCCGAGTCGAGTCGAGTCCAATGTCATTGGCAAAAAACCAAACCAAGCCACAACCCACAATGAAACAATGCGCAAAATCTTTAACTGTATTCCATTATCAGATATGAGATATTTGCATATGCAAATTTCATTCCCACGATTTTTAATTGGAGACAAGAAACTCGGAACAAGCTAAGGAAATGAAAATGCTCGAAAGAAGACAGCCGAATGATATAATTCTGAATTGTGGACTGACTTTGGGAGGCCGTCAAGGCCAGGGTCGAGGGCGTGACTTTATCAGCTGAAAATTTATCACCGATCAAGGCTCATTTTGGGTGAGATCCGATAGGTACGAGCCCTCCCTATATGGTCTAATTGGTAATGGCTTTGGAGATGCTAATACGAAGATCAATCCTCATTTCCTTTTCCTCCGAATATATCCCCTATCCTGCTTGAAATGCTAAAACCTATAAGAAGGGGAATATAATGTATTGAAATAAGACATAGATTTTAAAACCAGTTTACGAATCCTGTCTACCCTTTCAAATAAATATACATATTCATTGGAGGTGTTAGCTATTATAGTTAGATGATAGAATTTTATACAATGAATATAATGCACGGAATGATAGAATCTATCGGAATGGCAGACAATAGAGAATACAATAAAGAATCTTTGCATTATCTTCCGCCTCTCTATTACTCTTAAAGATCAATGGTAAGCTCTGATATGTCAAGAAAAAAAATAGTGTCAAAGAATAGTTCGAACGGAATAAAAAAAATAAATACATATAATATAAAAGAATAGACTGGGGAACTTTTTTATTGTTTCTCTAACTATTTGGATAAGCCAAAGGAGATTCATATTCACTATAATTCATAGAGATTATAATACATCGACCTCTGTAAAATATAGTGGATTATTTATTTTATTATCAATGTGTCAACAATTTGCTTTGTGTCTTCTTTGGGACACCTCTAGCCAAATCTATATTTACTCCTCCTCTAAAGAATTTTCTGTAATTTATTAAGCTTCACTTTGAAGAGTATTCAAACTTTGTTACATCTAAATCAAACACTCGCTTTTTTATAGTTTCTATTTTTTGCACATCTTTGGGTCGTTTTAATTAACACTATTAGCGATACAAAGCCATTCGACTTTGGCTAATTAATGAAGCGAATTAAATTGACATTCGCCGAATGCGAATTTTGTGCGAATTCAATATAAAAACCCTTGTAAGTTCTGTCATAATTGAGTCAGAGCCCTGACACTACCCTCGGGGCTAAACGGAGCAGGTGAACCACAAATGGTATGTGGCACAAATGAAAATAAATGAAAGAGTTTGAGTGGTTGTGTGCAGCCCCGGGGGTCGGAGGCAGGGAGCAGGGGAGCAGAACCAGGGTGAGGCACAAGCCAAAGCCAAAGCCAAAGTCTGGTGCTGCACCCAGAAATGCGTACAAATCCGTTGACATTTTGCCAGACACAACATTACAAGACACCCCAGAAACGGCGACGCGGAGACACGAGACAGGCCCTCGGACAGACAAGTACTAATTGAGTTTCCCCCTGCCCAGAGGTTCCATTAATTACTCCCGAGTGTAGCTGGAGCTGTGGCTATGGATGTGGCCGCCAGATCTAGCCTCAAAGTTCATTAAGAGCAAAGATTCGGTAGGGCGTACCAGACCCAAGACAAGACCCACCTCTGGGGTTGTGTAAGCAAATGGCTTGAGCCGAATCTTCGCTGCCTAAATGTTCAATTCACAAATTAACCAAAGCAAACATTTCAGTTCAAAAGTTCAATTACGAGTACAACAGCAGCCACAGCCACACAGTACGTTTGTTCGGATCGGTAGGGTTGTGAAATCCCCTGTAAGTGAATTGAATATCGAAATCGGAATCAAAAACCCAAATAAACAATAACAAGGGCAACACAACGAATTAATTGAAAGTATTTACAACTCGCTAGCATTTAAAGTTAGCCAACAATAAAAAAATTAAATTGCATTGAAGACCACCGAAAGGAAAAACTGAAGACGAAAGGCAGACTTCTGCCGCAGACTTCCCCTCCAATCGCTTGATCTGAAAATCTGTTAAGCCCCAGCGGGGGACTGCAGCTCGGAGACTGTGGAAATCTTCAGGCTGTTGAAAGGCTGTTCATCCATTGACCTCTGGCTAATTGGGAATTTGATTGAACGTTTTCCCAAAATGATTTTGCATTTGATGAAAATTTGTATTGTAATTTAATTTCATTTCTTAATGAAAACATTTCTTAATAACTCATGAATGGCTTGTAATTGTAATGAGGTTTTAGGGGGGTCTTCAAAGTTTGTGTAACTCAATTTCGAAGATTGAAGGATGCATTGAAGAGCTACATAATAGATTCTTAGAACATATTTTATATTGAAATGTATGTCAAACCCTTATTCAATGCTTCTTGCCACAACAGCAGCCGTTTCTGTAAGAAATTTGGTAATCTTTCCCCCAAAAAAGCATTCAAAGATCACAACATTTCCTAACCCAAAGTGGCCTTTCAATGAGACCCCAAAAACTGCCAAATAAATTGTGCAAAATTCCAACAATTTCTAAGGAGACCTCAATCCGATTCAATCTTTTGTTATTCTTCCACTTTCGCCCTGAGGCCGGGACTCCCATTGTTGGTCACTCGAAAAAGTTCAAATTTCCAGCAAAAATTATGGATTGTGGGGCGAGTTCAAGTCGGTCGGTCAGGCAGTGGGGCACTGTGGCACTGGGGCACAGTCACGCATGCGGCATGCCCCTTCGATTTCATTCGAATCTGAATCTCTTTCCTCGGTTCGATTACTCAATTCGAGCACTGCGAGTGCCTATGCCTATGCAAATTGATCGCCAGCCGAAATCGAAATTTGCATTTCTCAGGCAAAGTTCGTGATATGTCAACGGGCGTTAGAATGTGCTTGTCGGGGCAGCACCTTCCTTTGGAGGTCGTCATGGCCCCTCCCCCTCCCCCTACGCCCACCCCTCTCTCCTACGGGGGTGTGTGTGTTTGTTAGTTTTGTGCAAATTGTCGCTTTTTGTAGGAACTTGACAATTAGCCGAAAACTGCCAAAAATAAATAAATCAAACGACAAACGGTTAGCGCTGACATTTCTGATATATTTCGGGTTGGTTTTTTGTACCTATTAAACCTAGAATGTGAGGGTATGTTCTGTTTGGATGGAATTATGTAATTCTGTGTAATTCCTGCTCAGAATTTGCATTTAATCGTGGAGGAAGGGGAGCTAATATGGGCATATAGACTTCTGTAATGCTAAATAATATAATGTGAATAAATCGTGAATTTGCCAAGCCTAAGACTCCCTAAATTTATATGCAACTTTTGCATCCTTATCTACAGATCTCTCAATAAAATAATGCAGATCGTTCAGATCAAATAGTAGGCCAACGCCATCACTTTTCCTTTCATTATAAAGGAGTTCTTTGTTCAGATCATGTTCTGCCTTTTATATTACAGAAATACATATATCCAACTATAAGGTAACCCCAAGTCTCAACATCGAACAAAACATTCCACGTTCTTTTCTTTCTGATTTTTTGTTCCTCTGTTTAATTCAGTTTTAATTGCTTTTATCAAATGCCAAGCGATGTTAATGCTCTGCTTTCAGCACCCAAAAAAAAAAACGAATGACTTAGGCAACGAACTTG
Source organism: Drosophila helvetica (assembly GCA_963969585.1). Lineage (NCBI taxonomy): Eukaryota > Metazoa > Arthropoda > Insecta > Diptera > Drosophilidae > Drosophila > Drosophila helvetica. Next base: position 4,307,865 of record OZ018402.1, on the reverse strand, counting down.
ATTTGAAAACAAGTTGAATCTTGTTGGATCTGCCTTTCAGCGCAAAATCCTCATCAAACTCATAGATAGTTTTAGTTTTTTTCCTGACTGTTTAAATGAATGTTATACGGGTATCTACGAATCTGCGAATCTTAATTGTTGTTTAATTTTGTGTGTGTGCGTATGTGTGTGTGTGTGCATCGATGCTGCTGCCGCTGCTGCTGCTGTTGTTGCATTTGCATAGCGCGGATTCGGCTAGTGGCTTTTTAGCGCCTGTCTGATGTATGGAAACATTTATATGGCATACACATGTTTCTTCTTGTTTTCGTATGTATTTCTGCTCGGACTTCTTTCGGTATCCAGGTCAAGTCGGCTGCTGCTGTCATTTAATGCAAATTACGAGTATATTGGCCCACAGTGGTTCTCTTCCACAGTGTCTCCTCCGAGCCCCCAAGACTCCACTCTTTCAGCTCTTTCAGCTACAAATTGCGTTTTGCTTTGAATTTAGTTTAAGTTAACGCACATGTGGGCGTGGTCGTAGCTTTTTATTAACATTTTTCTATTCAACGGCAAAATGCTGGAAAATTTTTCGACTGCGTAATGAAGTTTGCCTTGACCTGGGGTCTCGCTTTTCGTTGAGACTGCTGGGAGAAGGCTTGGTGCGGGTGCTTTACAATTAAATTGAGGAAAATAGTTTCAGTTAAAAGATGTCTTAGTCAGCTCAAAACTGCAGCAAAAATATTAAGATCCTAGCAAGAAAAATCAAAGGAAAATATAAAAAGCAACTGCATAAAAAGTTCTTAAGAATATTTTTAAAAAATTATGAGACTATTCCGGAAAAAAGTAATGGTAGAGAATGTAACAATTAAAAATTAACTTTAATAAAAACATTGAATAATTTTACAAATTTCTAAAATTAAATAAAAAAAGCTGCAAATGCGAAATCGAATTATCGCTTATTTATTATATTTGTATTCCGATTGCAATCGTTAGCAATTTAAATTGAAAATTTAAACATATTCGCTAACTAGCTAATTTATAAGATTACCCGAATCGACAGCCTTTTTTATGAGCTTCATTGATTAACTTTCAAGTTGTTGAAAGAACCGCGTTTTAAGCTCAAAAAATGCTTATATCTTCTTACAGATACATATATTTAAGCCTTCAAAAACGTATAAATCTTACAAGCATTGAAACCGGTGTCAACTGCAATGCACTATATTTCGTTATGTGAAGATTATTTCCTATTTATTGCCCATTCGAGTATCCTATTTCTTTTTTTAATCACAATACTCTTTCCCATAATAAACTCAATTTAATTCCGTATGTATTTGCCGTCTCAGTGCCATATATATTCAGCCACCTGTCGCATTTGACACTTTTGCAGTTGCCAAAAATATTTTGTCTTAATAATTAAGCCCACTCGAACACTCGAACACCCGCCTTAATTGCCAAATAAAATTTAAGCCGAACACAGCAAGTGATTAAGCAAATTATCATTCGACAGAACAAGATAGAGACCAAGACCCCCACCTACACTCACAAACACACATAAGCACACACACACACACACACACACACACACACACACACACACACACACTTACAAATACACACAGATCAGATCTAAGCAAAAGCAGATCTTGAATGGATGTTGCAACGCGGTAGATAGAGCAACCTGCAACGGTGCGGCGTGGTGTGGCGTGGCGAGGCGGCCTGCGAACGACATCAATTAGCGGCATTTTAAGTGCGTTCCACATTTGGCGTGAAAAAAGCTGAAAAGAGCAAAGGAAAATGCGTCGCGAAACGCCTCGAGTCAATCAATTTTGTTGCTGTTACAAGGCAACAAGGAGGCCTGGACTCGATCTCGAGACTCGACTCCACACCAGATTGCGTGGCCAGATTGGAAGCCATTTGGAAAGGCCGCCACAGATCGAGGCAGCGCGGCAGCTTACGCAAATTTTGCTAGCTGCAGATCCCGCAGCTCCCCTAAGGCTTGAATGTCCAGGCCACAAGCCGCCACTAGCCGCCGCCTCATCAGAGGGAGATACCCAGCGACACACCCTAATCTGGCTCTGGCTCTGGCTCTGCCTCGGACTCTAACTCGGACTTGCACTCTGCGACAGCGACTGCGACTGAGACTACGACTGCAACTTCGACTTCGACTTCGATTCGAGTCTGATGTCTGGAGTTTCCAAGATTTTTAATTGAAATCTGCAATGGTCTGGTCTGACTCTCTGGCTGCCAACTAGTTTACGCATTTGAAAGTGCTGGCTGCTGCGCGGGCATTTTGCCTGGTAATTAAAACTTGTCGTTCGATTTGATAACTTTTTTCGAATTCTCTAGAAACATGCGAGTATAGAGGGTACGATGACTTAAGTGAGAGAATGGTTAGATAGAAAGGGGAAATGATTATTTTTATTGGCATTTAAAGTGTTTTTTTGTCTTTGAAAACAATTGTTCTTTATACGATGTTGATGATATAATTAGTGGCTCTTATGTGGCTTAGTGCTTAGTAAAGGGTTTCTTTTCAGATGGATGTACTATACATGGTACTTATATATATACATATTCCTCACTTCAACTGTGATTTAAGTAGATGTGATTCCCGAGACATTTACGAATGATTAAGCTATGATTCGGTTATGATATTTAAAAATAATATTTTTTTTAGTGATCAAAGCGTTCTACTTAAATGATGTACATATGTACATACGAGTAGGTGTCTTATGGGTAAGATAAATCGTTTTGCTAACATGTCTTTTTAGGGAAAGGGATCTCTTTTTAGACAGACTTTCCAGCGAGTAAAATGTTTACTATAATTATGGAAATTTCATTTAGACTAACAGTTTGATTTTACAATATTTCCGATTGACTAAAGGTTGCTATATTACCTTTATTATTCATATTTAAAATCATGTTACGAATAATTTTGAAAATTTTGGTTTTTTGAGTGCTTTGCCCTCTGGATACAAATTTGACGTAGGTGCATGCTAAATGTCTCTGATTCAATTTCTAGAGTTCATATTAATTGACAACATGCTAATTCAACATTTTTGAGGTGCTAATTTAGCAAAATAAATTCTTTTTTGTTTGATGTACATTTAATGTGCACTTTTGTGTACTATTTTTTATGGTTGGTGCGCTTTCCATCAAGTTTCCCTAAAGAAGCATGATTTTTCTTTAATCAAATACAAACTGTAAAGTCATGTGCTATAGATGGCTTTCTTTTCCAAATCGAATGCAAGTTTCCACCTCTTGAAGTCCCCCCCCTCCAAAACAATATCGTGCAACTTACCTATCAATCAGGAATCGTTAAATTCGTTAACTTGTAAGAGTATTCCACCTTCAATCAAGTCCAAACACCATTCCTTTCACATTGCGTTTCTTAGTCGGTCAACGCGGCGCATACGCAACATTTGTCACGAAATGTCCAATGGGGGGGAGGTGGGGTGGGGTGGGGAGACAACCTCATTTTCCAAGTACGAGTCCGAGTCAGAGTCAGAGTCAGAGCCCGAGTCGGAGTCGGAGTATCTATGCGCGTGGCATGAGGAGGATGTGCAGCTGAGTGATTAATGTGTGGGTAATGCATTCAGCAGCTTAGCAACTTTGTTAGCTCTGCATTCGTGGCCCTGTTCCCCATCATCGATGCAGATGGAGAAGCAGATTTTAAGTAGCGATGGCAAATGATACCAGTTTACTAAACTGGTTTAAACGCAAAAAAGCAAAACGCCCCTAGGCTAACCCACGACTGTAGCTTTAATCCAAACATCCACACACACTCAGAAATTTAAGAGTCTGGGCCCAAAAGCGAACGCACTTTGAAGATTGGAAACAGATTGCACAACCTCCAGATCCAGCTCTAGCTCTAGCTCTAGCTGCATCCCCTCCACCGCCAACTATCGCCAGTGAGGAGGCTGTGACGTGACATCCTGGCACTGGCCACTGGCCACTGGCTACTGGCACTGCGTTTCGATTGGAATGGAGTAACTTAATATTCAGTCAAGTGATTGGGTTTTATGGCCAGCAACTCCCTAGCCTTTGGCTTTAAGTCCACAAAAAGTGAGTGGGAAAACCATTTTCCACAAAGGATTTTGATTAGCCAAAAAGAAAAACACAAAAATCTAATTTCCGTTTCTTGCCATTTAATTCGATTTCGGGGCAGTCTCTGATGCAACAATCAGCATCCAAGTCGAGTCAGACTTAGAGCCTGGCCAAAATGCATTGACACAGTTTTCCCTACACCCACACCCACACCCCCTCTCCATCCCGCATCTACCTCCCTAAAGGAAAATTTATAGAGCGCGTAGCTAGAACTGGATGTGGATGTGGACCAAGCCTCGGACTCAGACCCCGACCGACCAGGCCCAAAGCGAGGTGCGTGAGTCGTTCAATCAATGCAATTCATTCATTGAGTCCGAAGTGGCCAAAAGCACGCAACAACAGCAACAGTTGACGGTTGCCTGCCGCTGGCCAAGTGCCTTTCCAGACAGTGGCATGGTCAAAGTCCGAGGGGGGATCTACTGAAAGAAAAGCCGCAAGGAAACATCAGCCCCTTCCTTGCGTGTCTGTGCCAACTGTCACCTCAAAGACCTCTGGCTCTCTGTCTCTCTGTCTCTCGGCCTCTCTGCCTCTCTGCCCCTCTACCTCGGCTTGGAGGCATGTGTTTTTCCATTTACCCAACGGAAAAACCCCCTGCTTGGCACACGCTGCTGCAACACTGAAAAAATGCGTTTTTCCTGTATGCAAAAAATCCACAAAAAATCGCAGACCCACAGAAAAAGTTGCGTATGGCAAGAGTTTATTGATTTATTATGGAGCATATGTATAGCGCATAATTTATTACAAATCTATTTGTGTTCAGGGACCCAGACTCAAGAGGGGGTGGGGAGGGAAAGGTTTGTGCGTGCCAATAGATTTATGTGTTGGGGAGACACTAAACAAAAGACTTAAGCAACAAACTGGATAAGAAAATGAAGGGGATTTATCAGAGCAGAGTAAGAGGAAAATGAAGACAACAGGAAACTATCAGACCTATTGAGTGGGGCAGAGGATTCATTCTTAATTCTATTCGATTTATATAGTATCTTTTTCCCTCAATTAATACGTTCCCACACTTTGCTAGCCTCCCCCCGGAAATCCTTAGCCCATAGCACAATTGATCACCCTGCATTGTAGTACATGTATTATTATTATCTGCCGTTGTTAATGACTTAATTAAATGCCTTTTATGTAAACAACAAAGGCAAGTGGAACCAACAAAAAAAACAAAAGAAAAACGAACCACAAAAGTCTGGGCATGAACTGCCACCAATGCAACGCCCACGCGCAGCAGCAGCAGGCACAGGGGCAACAGCCACAACAATGACCACACGCCACTTGGCCACCAACTACATCCCATACAGCGTTTTAGCCATGGCCCCTTGCCTGCTGAACCTGCTGTCTGTAGCGAAGTTTGCGGATACCCTTCAGGAGGGTATTATGATTTGGGGGCTGATGTGTGTAATGGAATAGAAGGAACTCCATAAGAGCTCCAAGAGAAATCCACCTATAAATTATCTGTCAGAGTCTGCTGGATCGCACCACTATATCACTACAAAACGAGCAAAATAATATCGAAATTGCATGTCCACAAATGGAAGTGTATATACAATTTCCACCACAGAAGCTAGACCTATTTTCACGCTTTGCGGTGGCTCTAACTGCTGTTGTGGCACTGTGCTGGTGGCGACTCCAAAAGTTGATAAGTATCATTAAACCGCCGCCCGCCTAGGTCTGGCTTTTGTTTAGTAGTGCGAGTGCGCCCAAGAAGATTGATAATGCCTGACGGAGGAGGGCTGTCCCGTCGCGAAGTGTTAATGGGACGAATGAATATAAATAACCAATTAAATGGAACGATATAATTTAATTGGCTTAAAGATAGCCGAGGTACTCCCTCGCACTCGTAGATAGACCTCCTGTGGCTGGAGATGTTTGCTTTTCGATCGGGTAATTAGGCTGTGACTCTACCTACCATTATGACCACCGCCTTGGGCAATGATCGATGCATGAAATATCACGCCAATTACAGTAGCTGCAGCTCCAGCTCCAGCGATCCACCAGTAAACAACAGCCAGCAAGCGGCAACCAGTTGTGGCACCGCAAATTAAATCAATTAAATAAGAAACCGCGTTGAACGAGGGTTCGGGGATAGCCTGACTTAGGGATACTCTTTCAGAGGGGAAGGCGGAGATACTTAGATTGCTCTGGGAGTATTTCTTAAAAGAGAAGATAAGTCTTAGAGCAGCAAAAGCATGGTCTCCTTTGCCAGTCAGGTATATAGCTATACCCCATCAAATCCGTAGAGTATATCGCCCCAGACAAAAGAGCAGACAACCGCTAACGTTGAGTGATTTTTGATCAATTATGTTTACGACTTTGGCTTCTCATTAAACATTTATCGAATTGATTGAGCTGTTATATGATGTCACATGAGCAATTACCACACAAACAACTACCCCTCTCCGCTTCTTCCCTCCATTCCAGATGCCACATCATCGACTGTCTACCCTGGGCCTGCTGCTGCTCTCCCTCCTGCTCCTGCAGCTGCAGTCGATCCGAGCGGATGTCGGCTACCACTACGACAGACCGTCGCGGCCCTCGGCGCCGTCGGCACCCGCCTCCATCTACTCCGGCCATCAGTTTAGTGCCCTGCCCACGATTCATCCGCTGCCACCGATTCCATCGCTGCCGCCACTACCCACCGCTCGAGTGCCTATACCCAGGATTCGTCCTACTGCTCCTGCGGCCAGCATTGTGAGCCACTATCTGCCACCGAAGCCATCGGGACCCATTGTGTCCACTTACCTGCCGCCGCCTGTGGCATCGCCCATCTCCTCCATCAGCTTCCACGGCCAGGCACCCACCCTGAGGCCCGTGTACGGTCCGCCCGGATTCGGTTTCTCCCAGCCTCTGGCACCCACTGCCTCCACTCCCATCGTGGTGCCCAGTGGACCGGGACCAGTGCCTGCAGGGCGACCTCTGCGCGTTCCCTTCGGCAAGCATGCTCTGATTTCGCCCGGAGAATCCTACGTGGCCAATGGCAGGCAGCTCAAGCAGTACGCCGTCATCGAGATCATCGACAACGACATCGACGAGTCGCCGGCTCCGTTCCTATCGAGCTCCAGCTTCTTTGATCGCTACGGCGCACATTTGGGGTCATCCTCTGGCTCCAGCAACGGCATTCAGTTGGATTCGCGGGCCAATTCCTTGCTCCTAGAGCAGCAGTCCCTCTCCATCCAGCCACGTTCACAGGGCGGCCAGGGAGGTCAGGGAGATGCGATTGCTCTGGGATCCGGAGGTCTGGGCTTCGTGCGCCTGGCCAATGGCAATGTCTATCTGGGATCTGGATCCTTGGCTTACATCAGCGGCCAGCAGCGTGTGGCCTCTGTCCTGGATGCCCGCACTCGATCCGATTCCACGCCCGATGCCGTGCACTTTGGCCATGGTCCATTGGGGGGAGCGGAGAACTTTCTGAGGTTCAAGTAGAGGCTGCTGCGGGTCCAAGGACTCGCTTCCTTATTCCCTTTTCGCTGTACAATAAAACACACACACACGCACACGCACATGTATAATTATATATATTTTATTGTAAATATGTAATAAAAGTTCTCCTTTTTTGTTTAGAATCTAAGATTGCCGAAGTTATTTGAGATTCTTGTACATTTTTCCTATGCAAAACATCGAAACTTGATCAAATAAAAACACATCTATGGTTAATAATGAGTCGCACGGGTGTACATTATTTCCAGTCTTCAAATGTTTTATATTCAAGCTACAAATTGGTTAAATCGGGAGGAATTCGTTGCATGAATTCGAATTTTAAAAAATTTCATAGCAGTCAGCTTTTGACTGTAAGCAAGCATCTTAGTTCACAAACGGTCCGCTTTTAAATGTAGTGGCGCTGCGTGTCATGTAGTTGGGATGTATATTTCGTGTAACGGAACCATCTTAAAACAAACATCACTTCTAAAATCGCTAAAAAAAACATTTAAAATATTTGGAATTGATTTTAAGGAAAACAAAAATAACTTAAAATTGAACAAAATGACATTGTATTTTTGGTTTTTGTGTGTTAATGGAATTTCCAATGAGAAATGCGCGAAACTTTAATTTGAATCTTGGCCAACTAACAAATAAGTAAGCAAAATACAAACTACAATTTCAATAATACTATCTCTGCTTTCTCATGAAATCTCTGTCTAGAATGGTCTTGAACTGTAGTGGCATAAGGGTATAATCATATTATTTCAACACATTTGCATATGTTTGCTAAATTGAAAAACAAACAATTTGTGTCTTGGCTCCATAATTATTCATGCGCAATTTTATAATGCGATTGGAACGTGCCGGCTAGTTTGGGGAGCTTTGCGAGATCTCCGTATCGGGAAACATGTGTGACCGGCAAGGCGTGGCAGGGCAGAGCAGGGCAGGGCTCCCGCTCCACGACGTGTTTTCTAACTGCGCAGTTCTATAAGATCTATTTTTTGTGCGACTGTTTGCCGGTTTGCTTTGCCTCTGCCCCTCCTACATATACATATTATAATTAAATGTAGACATTTGAGTATATTATTTAAGTTGTTGTGTTGTTTGAATAGTCGAGAACTGGGCCACGCGCGCTACCCCCCAGATGGGTCCAAAATGCCGGCCGGCCGGCCGGTTTTTCCATGCGAGTGTTCTCCGTTCTCTCCGGTGCCTCTATATTTTGCTCTTTCTCTAAAAAAAACAGTTCAACAAACTGCCAAAATTTCAACGCAGACTCAAGGTGAATCGGAAAGTACATATCTGGAACAGGCCCTCCAAGGTGAAGTGGAAAGTAGCAAAAAAAATATAAAACGCACGCGTAACCCCCTCTCAAGGTTCATTCGCTGATAAAGAAAGTAATTATTTGGCTAATACAATGATTGTTGATTTGATTTTTAAACACATATTTTTTTATTGCATTTCACTTAGGTGCTAGAGATTTACAAGATACAAAGTCAATATGACTGAATGAACAAAACGAAACTGAACAATCGCTGAACAAAGAACTACTAGCTTAAGGACTAAGATGGATATGGGAAATGGATTCAGGCGGTAGTAGTCTTGTTAACAAAATGAGGGTCTCTAAGATTATAAGATCAGTGTCTGGGCAAACATAAGAACTAGATGATTTGGCAGTTGCTGCTTGATTGGAATTGAGCCCCCGAACGGTTACAGCTCCAGCTGGAACTGCTCCTGATCCTCGATCTTCAGCGATTGGGTCTGCTTCACCAGCTCCGTGGGCACTGGCACACACTTCCTGAAGGGCGTGCGCGGTGTTCCGCGCATCAGGCAGCTGGGAATATTGCTGGGCGGCGTCTGGCTCAAGGGTGAGGCACGCAGATTCTTCATGAATGTCCGCTCATAGATCAGTTTGGTGCCTGCAAAAAGATAGAGAGTGATTAGTCAGGTGTTCTCTGTACCGTGCCCATTGCATCAGCATATTCGTTTCAGAGTTCCAGTTCCGGACGATAACAACGGCTGAGCAAAAATTTCTGGCGGGCAATGATAGTGAGTCAGTCAGAGGTGCCCCCACATGTGCGCGGGCCGACTCTTCTCCGTCTTATCTGCCTGACTGCCGCTGACTGATTCACTTTAGAGGCAAAGTTTCATCAGCCGCAAACCCCAAAAACACGTATGACACTCACCTCCGGGCGTGGTGGAGTACAGGGTACCGCCGGGCGTCGAGGAGTACACCTCCGGCATCTGGATGGGATCCGTGATGACGATCTTCTTGGTCTTGGCCATGGCCATCATGGGCAGGGCGTGGGAAACGGCTTGACGGGCGGTGGGTGATGCAGACATCTTTGATTGCTGCTTGTTGTTTTTTTTTTGGTATTTGAAAAACTTTCCGCTTGGCTTGTAACCACTTTTGATTATTGCTTTTTTATCGTCGGAGTCTTCTACTACGACTTTTGATTATTGTTTACACAAATTGCGTTGTTTTGTTTGTGGGGCTTATCAGCTGTTTCTCCCGCTCTGCTGCTGCTGCTTAGTGCTTCTCCGTTTGCTTGGGGCTGGCGAATGCTTGTCCAACCGCCGTTTCTGCTGCTATTTATACTGCGGCGCTCTTTCTAGCACCAGCACCCTGCCAGCTCTCTCCTGCGTCGTGCGCCGCTCTCTCGCTCGCTCGCGTGATGTTTTTGTCTGGCACCGCATTTCTGCGTATTATGACAATATTCATTCCGAGTCGAGTTGGTGTTGCTTATTCTAATGAACCGTTTCGATACCCTGGGCAGAGGGTAGTACGATTTGGGGAGACATTCACCCACCAGATACATCTTGTTTCTTCTAGCTGTATACAAGTAGGATCCAACATGGAGCAGTCTATAAAAAAAGCTTCCTTAGCAAACATCTGCCGGAAAACATGTAGGAACAACCATTCGAAAAGGAATTCTTTGTTGGAAAACGTTGATTGTTTATGATTATAATCAAGGGAAATTTTTAAGGTTGATGTTTCTACATAGCTTATAGAGAATGGAAAAAGTATAACAAAGAAAGAGATCTTGGGGTATAATAGATATTTATTTATAAAGATAGAAGTTTAAACTACTTCGCTTAATATGTACCTATCTGCAAGGGTATCTCAAGTGTCGGATACCCAAGATTTAATCTTCCTTTCTTGGTGTTGTTTTTGCTATCGTCTGCTGCACACCTCAGACGGTTCTGGCAATAGCAAGAAAGAGAGAGAGAGAGCGAGGGAGAGAGAGAGAGAGAGAGCGATAAAGTGTGGGCCTGCTGCGGGGCTTCCTCCTCTCTGCCTTTTACCTTGGGGCTTTTGTTTATCTTTAGCCATTTGTTATTGTTTAATGCACGGCAGTATTATTAGTAAACAAGTTAGTAAGAAATACTAGAATGAACAAACAGCATTGCAGATACCAATCGATTCCACACTTTTTGCATTTGGGTTCCCAAAAACTCAGTTATCTGCTGGCAGAACTGCTGCAGAGAAAGACTATGACTCAGATTTCATCATCCATAGGCGATGCCCCCCACATGGATGGTTTGTTGGGTGATTCCTCAGAATTTCGGGAAGTGATATTCTGTTGCGTCTGTTTTGCAGTGCGCGGACTCGCCTCGCCTCCCCTGACAATCTATAACTAATTACCATAATGGCACGTTGCCGACGGCGGCGATCGCTGACGTGTGGAGCATATCAATAAGTTTAATTACTTAGTGGCACGAGCGGCGGGGGCGTTTCGGGTTGTTGACAAAATTCGAAATGTTGGACGCATGTAAGAAACATAGTGTCAACGGAACGATCTCTGGTGCTTACGTAGGCGCCCACGATTCGACGTAATTCGGCGAATTTTTTGGCTAATGTCTATGGCCCATGGCAGAGGGCAATGTAAAGGTGCCACGTGTACGGGGATGGATCTAGCCCAGGCCGCAATGTGGGACAATGCCTGGCGCCCACATAGGATTCAAGGTCAGGACTAAAGCGTGCGGATATTTATGATCTCTCAAAGAATTCCGCTTAAATTTGGAGAAAGACCTTGAATGGAAAACCACACTGGGAAACACTGGGCGATCATTATTAGGTTGTGGTTTTTGTGGCCATGCGATCAAGTGATGCTTTTGGTTTGTTTTGGGGAAAATGTATAGATATTGATAGAGATCATCTGGGAGAATAGAATCATTACGGGAAATATATGTATCTTTCTGATCAAATATGGGATATTATAAGTTAGAGGTTATAAGAGTAATATTTCTGGAGGAAGATTGCATTATGTTCCACTCCTAGAAACACCTTTTGAATATGGGATACCTAATCGGTAAATAGTTCACAAACAAGTGCCAAGTGCAGCCCACTTTCTGTGAGATTATATCATGACCCACATTCGATTATTTCTGGCAATAGGCAGCTAGGTAGTGTACGGCAATGAGGGAGGCCCCCATATCTACATATGCACATACATACATATGTACATATCTAGCTTACAGCTGAGTGCTGGCTGACCCCCAAAGAACCTAACCGTAAACAACGTTACGCACATGGAAACCAGAACTCACGGGATTCTGAACGAATTATGATGTGTCATCCCGCACGTAGTCCACAGCATAGAACCTGCCCTACGTGCGGGTGCGGGTGCCGGTCTATGTTTCGAGAGAGGAGCGGGAAATAGAGACACTAACAGACAACCAGAGAGGAAGGTGCAAGACACTCTACTCTCCCGTTAGGGTCTTATCAACCCTCCAAGTGGGCTAATGACAACCGGTTCTTGGGTTTGATTTCGCTTTCGGTTTCTGTAGTACCTGCGCATCCACAAGAGAGGGTGAGAGAGAGAGAAAGAGAGCAATTCCCAGAGAGGCATTAGATGGTAGGAAGTTTTCCTATTGCGTTGCAGCCAAGTGAAAATGCGTCTTTGAGAAATTATTGTGGGATGCGGACCGGTATATCGGCCAAACATCGAAATTTTGTATTGTTGTTTACGGCTATAGGGATTATTCTCGGGGTGGAAATGGCTGATGAAATTGCACCTTGCGGTTACGTGGGACACTCGCATCTCGGATCTATTTCTAAACGAGTCGAAGATAGTTGTGAATGGGAGACGAGACCCGAAATGAATTCAATGCGAATACCCAGAAAAACGAAACCGAATGAAAATCTCATCAGCCTCCGAAAAGGCCACCAGCTTTGGGACGAAGTGTGGATACTCTGAAAAAGTACTCTGAATGAAATCACATTATACGATCTCGAGGCATATGCTCTGTAACTCCGTACAAAATTCTACACTAAATACATTATTTCCATTAGATCCCATCCATCAAACACTTGCATTAGCTCATAAGCCCTTGATAGGAAAGTGTATTTATAAGAACAACAACAGGCATCACATCCCATTCCCCAATTCTGTTGACGTCGATGACCCACATTCGTGAAATACACATGAAGGCGCCGCCGGCGACGCTGTCGAGCCAGTGGCCAAAAAATCGAATCATTCATTTGACTTTGTTTATGCAAAATATGAAAAATACACACAGGAGGAGGGAATAGTACACCAAAACAGAAAAATAAACGACCATTAGTCTATAAATTGGCATGTGCCCCGAGCACATGGTCTGCGTTCGGGAGATAAGGGTGCAGCGATAAGGATAAACCCAGAGAAGATCGGTTCGAGACTGCTTGACGCTAAGTCATTGCCAGTTGCCATTAAGGGAGGTGGTTCATCCTTGTACCCTCGGAATCGAATCGAATCGGATCGGATCAGATCGCATCGCGTAATTTGCGTCTTACATTACATCAGCTAAAAAACGCCCGATTCCCGATCTTTCATTGGGCGGGGTTTCCTCCCAGTCCGCCCCTTCCTCATCGATCTTTCTTCACTGCCAAAAAAAAAGTTCAACAGCCTGTGATAAGGTTTCGGACAGAGATATAGACAGAGAGAAATCTGTGATAGAAAAGAAAGTCGCCACCGAAAATACACTTATGGATGGCCAACGGATATGAAAACTCAGCCCTAACTGCTAAGCCACACTGTGAGAGAGACAGACAGACAAGGAGGCTATAATGATGATGTATGATGTAGTATTGAATATAAATATGGGAATATTTTACTCTCAAATTAACAACCGATCTCGTCTTAAACAACCTTTACCTTCCGTGTGATATAGTGATGCGATCCTATCGATTCCGATGGCATCTAAAAATAAAAGAAAATGCTCTAATATTCAGTTGGAAAACCTTGCCCTTTTTGCAAGGGTATCCAACAAATTTATAGCGCTCATAAAATGCCAGAATTGTGTGGACTGCCGATCATTTCCGATCCGATGGGGAGGAAGATCTCTTCATTGAGATCTTTCACTTTCCGCTGCCATATATCAATAATGCATGGGGTAAAGAGTTGGCAACAGAATAAAATAATGGAAAAATGGAATTTATTTAACAGACTGGATACGAGGAAACCTTCGCAACGATCAATGAACTGGGCTCCTCGTGCACGAGTTCCACGAACTTGTAAGCGATCGTTGCATTTACGTATACGTACTATACCATATGTGCCTGTGACAATATGCCTGAAAGTGTGGGGGATGGGTCTGGTCTGGTCTGGTCTGGTGTGGTCTGTGAGCTACACTCCCTCGAAGAACTTGTCCAGCAGTTCGTTGTTGACATAGCCGATCTCCCATTTCTGGCGATCGTTCATGGGATCGCATTCGTTGGTGTACACCGACGCCTTGCCATCCTCTACGATGCCCTCCATGCAGCGGCTGCCTTTTGGGGCGTGGACCAGCCACTTATGAGCACGATCGTAGTACCAAAATTGATTGCCTCCCTGATTGTGACAGCTCCACATCCAGACAGTGGCATTCGCATGCTGATCCTGGACATCCAGACAGTTGGAGGCCCCATTATGTCGAAGCTCGCGATCCGGCGACAGAATCCAAAACTGATTGAACTGCGGATGGGTGCGGTTCCCCGCACAGCTGTACATCCCCACGGCATTGTGGGCGCCCAAATTCATGGTGTCGATGCAGTACGAGGCAAAGGCCACATTTTGAATGGCCCCCGAGGCGTAGTTGGGAGGCTCCACGGGCGGGAACTTCTTGAGGAAGTCCGAGGCCACCTCCTTCATGTACCAGTCGAAGGACTTGCACTGGAGTCGCTCGCGAATGGCCCGCTGACGGGTGAGGTCACCAGCATCAATGTTGTCATAGGTCTCTGGATCCCGAGTGTAGACATATTGCTTGTACTCATCCATCCAGACCTCGGCCACTCGTTTGTGGTTCTAAAGACGAGAGGGAGATCTGCAACGTACTGGATTCGAGAAAGAGATACGACACTCACCCTGCCCACAAAATTGTAATTCCTTGGATTTGGTCGTGGGTCCATGGGACCGCGGAATATGTGCGCCACTCGAGAGCAGGGAACATCCAGAAGCATGCCACCACACATCCAGATCTTGAAGCTCAGTTCATACTGCTCCCCGCCCCAGATGTCCAGCTCGTCATCGTAGCCACCCAGATCCCAGAAGAAATCGGTTCTGATGGCAAACAGGCCGCCCATCATCACAGGATTGCGATAAGGCTGCGACTTGTCCACACTGTCTTCCGGCAGGACGGGCAGCTGCTTGTAAAAGAAGCGCCAATCGAAACCACCTCGGGATCCCTCCTGATAGCCCCCATTGTAGGCAAAGTTGCTGTGATCGATAATGTCCACAATGGGACATGTGGAGATCTTGGGGTTGATGGCTATGGGTTCGATCAAGGGGGGAAGCTGCAAACAAAACAGAAATTACTGGACACTGC
The DNA here is from genome assembly GCA_963969585.1 of Drosophila helvetica. NCBI lineage: Eukaryota > Metazoa > Arthropoda > Insecta > Diptera > Drosophilidae > Drosophila > Drosophila helvetica. The sequence goes on along the minus strand of OZ018402.1, from coordinate 4,292,580 downwards.
CGGAACGATCCGTTGTCAGAACCTACCCAATTGTAGTTCACTTCAATGTGGGAGTCGAAGAAGACCAGGACCTCTCCGGTGGCCACCTTGGCACCTTCTATGCGGGCACCAATCAGACCCTTTCGCTCGACATTCCTTACCACCGTGACGATGTGGGGAAAGTGCAGGGAGACATAGTCATCCAGCTGCTGCTTCAGCGTGTCCCAGTCACTGCCATCATCCACGAGGACAATTTGCTTCAGCAGCTCCTCTGGAGTGCGATTTATGACGCTGTAGATGGATCGAAGCAGGGCACTGAAGTGCTCGTTGTAAAAAATAAAGACCACGCTGATGTTCGGAAGCTTCGTCAGGTACTTGCGGGTCTTGCATCTGTGAAGATTAGCCAGCGAGAATACAGATAGTCATCTAGTCAACCCACAGATCTATTGTACTTACTGCTCCAATCGCACATCCGGCACGGATCGATTGACGGAAATCCTATCAGAGAGCAGGCCATTGAACCCATTCTTCCTGTACATCTGCTGTTCCATCTCTTTCTCATCGGGATTCTCGATCTCCGCAGGCAGACCATGTTCCCCAACACCCGATCGCAGCTTGTCCGCTTCCATAGCGGCATAGTCGTGCCAGTCCCGGCGCTCACCCTCCATGTCGGGCAGCCTGAAGCCTGTGGGCTGGGGTTTCACTTCTGGCGGTGGTTCTCTGGCCAGGCTGCGATCCTGGTAGGGCGGACGAGCAGCCCGACGAGTGGGTTGAAGGTTGTTTGCCCGGAAGACGGGAGTTATGGGATCCCCATTGGGATCGAGATTCTCCTCCGAGTCACCGCCACCGCCACTGCCACTGCCGGGACCCATGCGCTTCTCCACAATCATCGTGGTTACCAGCGAGATGGCGGCGATCGAGAGCAGCCAGAACACCACTTTGCGCACCAGGCGTTTCACATAGCGCTTCTTCATAGCCATCGATGCAACGACGTCGTGCCGGTGTAAGTCTTTTTTGGAGACTGCTGTCATGATCGCGGCCCGTGGCATCCACGTCGTGCGGAGCGGCTACCTGGCAGTGCGTGGCAGATCGGGTACATTAGTGTAATTGCCAGGTCGACATGGAAAGTGCAGATATCGTGATAAGACGAAGGCAAATTCGATTTTGGTAAACAGCAACATGCTTCTTCACTATCAATCAGTATTAATTGCTAATGGTCTGCCCTCGCACCGGGTCGCTGGCTGGGTGACGTGTAGAGCGCTTCACTCACCTGAAGTCGCGATAAAAACAAATAAATTGCATTGGAATTCAAATTAGATAAGCGCGCGTCATGGTGTCGCCACCTGGTGGCGATAAGTACCGATAGGCAGTTTACCTTAATTTGTATAGCCTATCGATAGTAGCGCAACTAAAACGCAACCACAACGCAACTTTTTGCAACCATATAATCCCATATAAAGAAACTAGATTCTTGGCGGAAACTCAACAACGAACCATAGTAGACAATTTTAAATTGAAAAATAATACTTTCTTTATGGTGTCGCCATCTGGTGGGTGGGTGTCGATAGGTATCGATAGGCAGTTTACTTGTTACATTTTAAATTGGCCAGCTAAGCTTTCGTTTCAGCTTACTAGTATGATTAATACGGAAATTAGCATCCATATACCGATTAGTCCAGCCGATTTGCCAGCGCTGGCTCGCGTTCTCCGAATAGCAGTGATTGACGCGAAGGAACGCCTTTTGACCAGTCATAAAGGCCTCCAGGCAGAGATTCAACCTGCTGCTGTGCTGAATCCACTTTCTGGTATTACTGTAATTCCAAATCTGGTTGTCCCCCTTATTGCAGCGATGCAGCCACACAGTAGCGTTTGGCACCGGGCCAACCACCTGCAGGCAATACAAATTAATCGTAGACACAATCTCCAGATCAGGCGTCAGCCTCCAGAACTGTGTGGGCTGTGGATGGGTGAGATTGGCACTACACTCTCGCATGCCCACCGGTTTTCTGATGCCCTCGGCCAAGGCGTCGACGCAGAAGCCGGGTAAGGCCACATTCTGGATTGCCCCCGATGCGTAGCCGCGTGGCTCCACCAGCGCGAACCGCTTAAGGAAGTCGGGTGCCACTTCATGCAAGTACCAGTCAAAGCTCTTGCACTCGAGATTCTCACGAATTTGCTTCTGATGCGTCAAATTGCCGGCACTGATGTGGTAATTGTAAGGCTCACGCAAGTACAGATAATGCCTGTACCCATCCATCCAGACCTCGGCCACACGCTTGTAGTTCTACAGCGGAGAGATTAAGAGATCAAGATCAAGGCTGTCATTGATTTCAGAGAAAGATGTGGAGCCTTACACGCGTCAAATTAGTGTTCTCTTCTCTGGTAGGTTCTGTGAGTTGGCCTTGTCGATAGCGTCCTTGGGCGTCCTTGGGAGGTATGACTATTTGCGCCACTCGGGAGCAGGGAACTTGCAGCAGCATGCCACCGCACATCCAGATCTTGAAGCTCATCTCGTAGTGCTCGCCCCCCGATCCGTCCAGCCCCTCATCGTAGCCGCCCAGCTCCCAGAAGTACTTTCTGGCGATGGCAAAGACCGGACCGTCCATCACGGGATTGCGATAGGGCTGCGACTGACCCTTGGTGTCCTCCAGGATGGGCAGCTTATTAAAGGTTAAGTGCCAGTCAAAGCCACCGCGCCATAGTATCGGATCGCTCTTTTTTAAGGAGAAGTCCGTATTATCGATTTCATCCAGAATTGGGCTGGTGACAATCTTGTAATGGATCGTCATGGGTTCCAGCAAGGGAGGAAGCTGGAGGAGGGGAGGAAATTATAAATACTGGCAGGAGGATTCGCATCAGCGCAGACCATACCCAATTGTAGGTGACCTCAATGAAGGCGTCACAGAAGACAACGACGGCGCCAGAAGCCGACTTGGCTCCCGCCCCGCGTGCTGCAGGCACGCCAGTCCGCACTTTTTGTCTTATAATGGCTACGTTCGTCCCAAAGTGCTGGTTTACGTACTCGTCCAGCTGTTGTAGCTCCCGAGCAGTACTTCCATCATCTACGAGAATAACCTCGTGCAGCAGTTCGTGGGGAGTGCGATTGATGATGCTATGGATGGCCCGTAGAAGGACACTCAAGAGCGTATTGTGGAATACTATGATGACGGATACATTGGGCAATTTGACCAGGTACTTGCGCGAGTGGCACCTGTTGGAGGTATTAGGATGTCCCATCGAATGACAACTGATCTGTTGCTACTTACTCGGACGGTCGCGTGTCCGAGATTGTGCGATTCACGGATATCTTATCGGAGAGCAGAGCATTGAAGCCATGTTTAAGGCTCATCGCAACCATTGCCTCGTTCTCTTTGGTATCTTCGATGATGGCGGGCAATCCTTGCTCGCCCAGGCCAGTTTTTGAACTATCCGCCTCCATGGCCGCCCGATCCTGCCAGTCCCTGCGTGGGCCCCCCTGCAAGGGTAAGCCAAACTCCTTCTTTCGGTCTACCTTGAGCGCATCCAGGACCACTTGGCCCACCACAATTGTCTCGGTGTTCTCCTCAGCGACGGTTGTGTCAATGCTCTGCGTGTGTATGCTCTTGCCCATTAGTATGGTTGAGATCAGCGAGATCGTTATAATGGCTAAGAGAAATGCCACCATATTTTTCAAATCCATATTGATCTTCATGCTGGCGCTCTCTGTTGTGTGTTTGTGGTACTAGCCACGAGAGCAACGAGAGCGCGAATTGATATACTGAATATCTTGGGAATATGTTTATTTTACTTCTGCGGACGCACAAACGTGTTCGGATTACACAAACTCGGAATTTCGGGTAGTCTGTAAATGTTTTTTCTCAGCCTACTTCCTTTTTTTTATGAAAGCAGCTATCGATACGGCTTTCAGTTCAATCTATCGATATTCATATTGATCGCTGCTTCTTACTTTTGGCGGGAGGTGTACACACTTTTTTTCTGCCGCCCCGGACCATGGTGAAATTATATATAAGGTGACGTATTCACCATACGTGCTCTCTTTCGGGGACGTTATTTTGTGTCAGTCCTTAAAATTGATTAGTTTATCAGATAAAATTATGTGGTCAGTGGGTGGGGTCTTGGTTAGCTAGCAATATTAGGCGGAAGATCAAAATTGACCAATATTTTATGTTTTCGATGTTTTTGCGATGTATTTCTATGTTATGTTCGCAACATCATCGCAACATTAGCAACATCATCGCAATAACATCGACACTCACTTACGTCGCGCTCGACTCTCACTTACGTATTTTACCGTTGGCAGCATTAATTTGTATGGGCCAGCAACATGTTCCGCGAAATGAGCGACAATGTTCCGCAACATGGAGCAACATGAACACGGAATGAGCAACATTCTGCATACCCCTTGGAAAAAGTTATGATAGAACTAAGGAAATGTTTGTCATCGCTCCCATGAATGCAGAAAATATTTCAATGAAATATTGTGGTTAATGATCCTCTTACAGAGAGCTAACCATAAAGTACTATATCGAGATCGGGATCGCGATATATATACAGGAACAAAATCAAAAGCATGAAGAGATAAAAAAGTGTCAATCAGGGAGAAGACATTATTAATTACGTTTTAAGGCAGCTTTAAAAACACTATTTCAATATCAATTAAAGAAAAAAGGGTATCCAAATGTCCATACCACTGGTCAACAAGCAACAAGTGTTCAAATGACGTGACATTCGACTCTCACTTACGTTGTTGCTGCGGTTGTTTAAGAAGTACCTTGTGCATATGACTACTGTGGTTTTAATGACACTCGGGATGCGCACAGGGCATTCGTTCAACCGTATGCTGGGCTATGAAAAGGTATGGTCAACATGTAAAAATGGGAGAGGGAAATTCCAAATCTCGTACGAACCCCACCTAGCCATCACTTTTCGACGATATACCGTGAGGACAGGCCTGTCCTCACGTCATGTTAAGCAGATGGGGTGGGTTTTACCTTGCAGCCTTAAATTTACTGGGGCAGTTTTCCCTGTTGTCCAAACCCGCTCTTTTTCTTCACTTGCCCAGCAATTTTCCCAGCGGGAAATTATTAGTACTGTACTGTTTTCAAGGTAAAAATTGTGACTCGACTTGGCTTGCACGCGTTCTTTTTAAATACGTTTTCAAGGTAAATTGTGACTCGACTTGGCTTGCACGCAGCATGGACCTGAACGATGCTGTTCTCACCTGTGCGGTAAACATGCAGTGGACCAATGCAGTGGGGATCACGGGCCGCAAGCTGGCCTATAAGACGGCCACCCTGCGCTTGGTCCGCAACGATATCCGGGAGCTGTTTGTGGAGGTGACGCCCGAGAAACTGAAGCCCCTTAAGTTCAAGCTGAAGGATTTGATGGTCCACAAGAAGTTCATGGCCGAGGGCAAGGCCACGTTCAACTTCAAGGCGGAGAACTGTTCCCTCTACCTGTCCAATGCACCGCCCGGCACGCTGATGTTCTTCCTGCGCACAATTTTCATCAAAATGAATGGCGACGGCAGCCAGCCGGACGAGGCCTCGATGCAGAAGAAGCTGAGGGAGCACCTGCTCTCGGGCAAGCCAAGCAGCTTCGAGGACGTGTCGCCCGTGACCACCGCGGAGATGATTTTGGCGCGCAAAAAGGCGGGACTTGTGCCCAAAGGAACCTCGACCACACCCTCGCCGCAAGGTGCCAAGAAGCGGCGCTTCGACGAGCTAAAGGATCAGGATCGAGATAAAGGCACCGTGCCGGCGGCCAAGAAGCTGTATCAATCCTCGCCTCTGGCTGGTACAGACGAATCGCTGCGCCTCAGCGAGGAGCAGATGGAAGTGCTTCGTGCCTGCACCACCGGCAAGAATGTCTTCTTCACGGGATCCGCCGGCACCGGCAAGAGTTTCCTCTTGCGCAGGATTATCTCTGCCCTGCCCCCCGATGGAACCATTGCCACAGCTTCCACGGGAGTGGCTGCGTGCCTCATCGGTGGCACCACGCTGCATGCCTTTGCGGGGATTGGCGGCGGAGATGCCACAATGCAGCGGTGCCTGGAGCTGGCCTCGCGTCCGGTCAGCGCTCAGACGTGGCGGAAGTGCAAGCGACTGATCATCGATGAGATATCCATGGTGGATGGACAGTTCTTTGAGGTATGTGGAATCGCTATCCTCTAAATCGGTGCCTTTATTGGAATCTCTTCCGTTTTCCTTGCAGAAAATCGAGGCAGTGGCTCGGCATATTCGTCGCAATGAGCGTCCGTTTGGAGGCATTCAGCTGATCCTTTGCGGCGACTTCCTGCAGTTGCCGCCCGTGATTCGAGGGGATTTTGGTGCGGCGCCTAGCGCCTCGCCCCAGCAGCGCTTCTGCTTTCAGTCCAGCGCCTGGGAAACCTGCATTCAGTGCGTGTACGAGCTGAAGCAGGTTCATCGACAGTCGGACCCCGAATTCGTCAAGATCCTGAATCATCTGCGCATTGGTCATGTCAATGAATCGATTACCACGCGACTGGCAGCCACATCCAGGCAGAAAATCGAGGGCAATGGCATTTTGGCCACGCAACTCTGCTCCCACACGAATGACGCCAATTCCATCAATGAATCGAAGCTGGAGAACCTGCAAGGCGACAAGGTGCTCTTCCGCGCAGACGACTCCGATGCGTCAATGACCAAACAGCTGGATCAGCAGGTCCAGGCCCCATCCCAACTATATCTCAAGGTTAATGCCCAAGTGATGCTGCTCAAGAATATCAATATATCCAATGGACTGGTCAACGGAGCCCGTGGCGTGGTAGTGCGAATGGAAAAGGATCTCCCCGTGGTGCGGTTCAAGAACAATCAGGAGTACGTCTGCAAGCACGAAAAGTGGATCATCAAGACGGCCACCGGTGGGTTGATCACCCGTCGTCAGGTGCCACTGAAGCTCGCGTGGGCCTTCTCCATCCACAAGAGCCAGGGCCTGACCCTCGACTGCGTGGAGATGTCGCTTTCGAAGGTCTTTGAAGCGGGTCAGGCCTATGTGGCCCTGTCCCGAGCCAAGTCCCTGCAATCCGTACGTATCCTAGATTTCGATGCGAAGCAGGTGTGGGCCAATCCCCAGGTGTTGCAGTTCTATAAGGGCTTCCGGCGACGCCTCATGGACACCACAATGATTCCACTGGGACCCAAGAACAAGGACAAGAGGCCAGGCGATACCAACAGTGCTTTGGCCAAGATCAAAAAGAGTCTCATGAACAAACCATTGGTTTCCATTAGCTGAATGGGAGGGAGGATGGCACTCGAATTTAGATAAATTTAGTTAGGATTTATATAACCTGAAGACTGCTTCTCTTTTGGAGGCTTATCCACCCATTTTTTTTAGCACAATTAAGATCACCTTTCCATGGCAATTTTATCACCCAAACTACAGATTAAGGCGATCAAACTAGTATTAAGCCAAAAGCTGACAATAAAAACATCTGCAATTAATCGACTAAACAACCCAAAGAAACTATTTTATGATAATTAACTTAATCCATGAACGCTGTGCTTATGATTTTAGTTAGAGTTTACACCTTAGTAAAACCTTAAAGAACGGCTACTCGTTTGGGGATCGGGACAAAAACAGGATTTTGCTACCCAAAACTAGTTAAAACCGAAGAAATCACTCAAATTTTAAATAGGCAATAATCAAAGATTGTAGAACTCGTGGAAAACGAATGAGAATCAAAAAGTACAAGAATTTTTTATGCTGTGACATTTACAGGGGTACAGAAAAAGATCTTCAACGAAGAGAATTTTAGATTAAAATTAGTACGTATCCACACATACATTAAAATATCAAAAGTGGCACACAAAGATCGTAATCTAAGCTGAGCTTAATTAAGAAGAAATTATTCAAGCTTTAAAGCTTGAATAACGGTCACAGAAACCTTTGGGTCTGCTATATCTTGGAAGTTCGACTGTATTTGATAAATTAATAAGTGGCAAGATGCGTGTGGAAACCCGCTATATTCAGAGATGTGTTTTCGATATTAAAACTCTCCATGACAAGTAGTGCTGTCAACTTTTTAAATGAAGAAATAGCTGTTTTGTGTAAAAACAACAGCAGTTTGTTTTATATTCATATCATGCCCATATTTGTGCATATTTTGACAAACTTGTCATGAGAATCGGGCTTATACCAATTAAATATTGCTACTCTTATGGCCAGCTCATAGTTGTGGCAGCATTTATGATGCCTGCGCAACCCGAATCTGTAAATAAATTAATGTGGAATTATTAAGCTAAAAATATAATTTAGTTTTAATATACTCCTTATTGTAGTCACATCCAAAACTAACAAACCCGAATTTAAATACTTTGATTTCCAGCTAATAGCCATTTTCAGATTTTTCTAGCCCTAACTTTAGAAATAGCTGACTAGCTTTAAAATAGCTACTTTGGTAACACTGGTGACAAGTGAAATCCCACAAATGCAATGCAATCATTCTTTTCTTGCAGTGAACAACAACAAACATTGATCAACAAAAAACGACTCGTATCAGTACAGGACAGAACAGCGTTCTTATCAACCATATTATATGCATTTAATGTTAGATAATCAAGATGAGTGCAGTCGCGCGAGAACAAAGCAACGATGACAACGTGGTGGCGGATCAGCAGAAGCGTTTTAATTACGTTGTGGTTAATCATCATTACGGGGACCCCACCAGCAGCGATTGGGGGAAATGTGTTGGCTGTGTATCCGCACTTTGGTTTTAGCCACTTTAAGGTGGTGATGCCCATACTCAATGAACTGGCGAGGCGTGGACATCATCTCACTGTTATCTCGTATGTGAAGCATCCCCAGGCGGCGGAGTGGCCCAACTACGAGCAGCTGTTGATCTCCCAGGCAGGGGAGGATCAGACCAGCACCACCATCAACCTGGTGCCATTGTCGGAGCACACACCAACCCGATCATTGGGGACTCTTTTTAGGGAATACATTGCCCTTCATTCGGAGGGCCAGGAGACCTGTGAGCGCCTCTACGCCAGTGGCCATGTGGAGACGGTGCTCAAGCGCCACCAGACGAAGCCCTACGACCTCCTGCTCACGGAGTACTTCAATTCCGATTGCCAGCTAGCCTTGGCAAAGCTATTGGACCTGCCCATCATCGGGTTGAGCACGTGTGCGCTAATGCCCTACTACTACGATCGCATCGATCTACCAGACACACCCTCCTTCATCCAGTCGGAGTTTGTGGGCTTTGCTGGGGTCCTCAGCTGGGACGAGCGTCTGGTGAACTTCATCCAAGCGAAGATGCTGAAGCTCCTCTACAGATATCACTCAATTCGGGCGGACAACGCCTTAGTCAGGAAGTATTTGGGCATCGATGTGGATGTGGACGAAGTGGCGCGCACTCAGACCGCCTTTATCTTTGGCAACCAGCACTACTCCCTGATGGGCAGTCGTCCGCAGTCGCGTCAATTCATAGAGGTGGGCGGTGTGCATCTTACCAGCCAAGCGGAGCAGGAGCTGCACCCAAACATTGCTCAGTTCATCGATCAATCGGAGGTCCCCATAATCTTCTTCAGCTGGGGGTCCATGGTTCGGATCTCCAGCATCGATGGGGATAAGCTTGCGGCCATTGTGGATGCTCTAGAACGGCAGCCATTGCGCGTGATCTGGAAATGGGAGGCAGACGAAAAACCTAAAGTGGACTCTACTAAATTCCTGTTTGTGAAATGGGCGCCACAGTTGGCACTTCTTTGTGAGTGATCAAGTTTAAATTCCTCTGGACTGCATGACTCATCGAATTGGATTCCTCTTTCAGGTCACCCCAAAGTGGAATTGTTCTGGGCTCATGGCGGTCTTCTTGGCACTACAGAATCGGTACATTGCGGGAAGCCAATGCTGGTCACACCCATCTATGGCGACCAGTTCTTAAATGCCTTTTCCGTGCAGAATCGAGGAATGGGATTGAAACTGGACTATCAAGACATTGGTTTGAAGAGTGTAACGCGGGCCCTCAACGAACTGAGCAACACGAGGTATACATTATTGATATTTTGGCAACAGTGGTAGGGTCTAACACTATTCTCTATATTGAAGCTATGCCACTCGATCTCTGGGCATTTCTAAGATCTTTAATCAACGTCAAAACAGTCCCCTGGAATCCGCCGTCTGGTGCGTGGAGCATGTGATCCAGCATGGCCTGCTGTCTGCCGAAATGCTCCAATCCCCAGGCATAGAACTCAATTGGTTTGTCTATCACTCGTTGGATAGTGTATGCGTGATCTTCGCGGTGCTGATGGCACTGGCGTACAGCCTGCACCACTTTTCTGGTGGTAGGCCATCAAAGTCTTTCAACGGCAATCGACGCAAGAAGTCGAAGAGATCTTAAAGCAAACCAGCACATTTTTTATAGCAATAAATATATAATTATTAAGAAAAATGCAAGGGTGTATAGTTTATCCTGGTTTCAGTAGCGCAACCTTTGCATGCAGTCCCTGCGACACTCTTCGAAAGTAAGGAAATTGTTTTCCGTGGAGGCACAGCCCGTGTAGTAGAAGCTCTCGCAGTTACGGGTTTTCTTGTTGTAGGCATAACGCAGCTGACGTCCACGACACAGACCCGGTGCCTTGGGCTGTCGGCAAGCTGAAGGATGCAACCATTAGCTTGGGATTTGCAGAGGTTTCATCTACTCACCAATCAATTGTTGGACTTCGGCATGGCTTTTATTCTCCAAGCTGGGAAGACCATGCGTCAGGCCTAAACACAACGCCAGCAGCAGCCAAAGTAGTCTCCGCATCAGAATCAGCAGCATTATTCTTAATTCATTTAATACTGCATCTATAACTTTTTCGTTTTGGGTGCTCCGTTCTGATCCGGTCGAGCGTCTGGCGTAGAATGTTTCCATATGAACTGTCATGCACTTTGACAGATTTTTCTCAGCTTTCTCTATGGGTAATTCTCTGGTTTTCTTTTGCTTGGCACGTAGCCGTGTGTTGCTTTTTGGCCAAATTCGTTTCGATTTTCAGTCTTTTCTTCGTCTTTTTGCATATTTTCTTACACTCGAGTGAAAACGTGAGCTTGCGGCCGAGGGGGCTTACAAAATAGAGAAGTACCTCAAAAGCAGGAAGTACCTTGGATGAGGTCGAACTTTGAGTGAATATTTCTTATGAAATACTCTTTAGTTATTGCTATATAGTATGGAAAGATATCTATGAACATGACGCGCTTTTCCTCTTAATATAATTACTAACTTTTATATGAGACCATGGGAGGTGTCATGGGAGTGACCTAAGCGGCACCAAGCGGAAGATATTTTTACGTGGAAACGCATACAACCGCAAGCATGATGCGCTGAACTAAACGAGAAGGGTAGCTCTTTATCCCCCAATCATCATTTCAAGACATCCATTATTTGTCGCATAAATTTGTTTATTCAATTTCTAACTGTTTTACTTAAAAAAGACAATTTAAAAGGCATTATTATTCGTACAAATAACAGAAATGATCGCTAGGACTAAATGAAAGTTAGAAGAGATAGAAGAAATATTACGGGGAATAAGTAACAAGTATTATGGGGGAGGGGAGACATGAAAGTAAAAAGTGCTTCTTGGTCATATGTTGCATTAAAATATACTCTTACAGACTATAAGGCAACCCGATTTGTATGTGTGTGTGTGTGTGTTTGTGATACATTAACAATGAATAATAATAATGATAATATGTATGTCGTTATGTTAATAATATATACTCGTAGATATACAGATAGAAAAGAATTTATACAATGACAGAGCAGAGCTCCCACCTACTTACAATTTACATCAATTCCAAAAACGAAAACTAGACACATTTCCTCCCATTCTCATTCTCTTCCTCATTATATAATAATAGTTATAAACTCGTTAATAAATTCATTCTGTTGCACATCATAGGGATACATAAATATATGGTAAGACGATGAGCCGATGTGTGTGTGTGCGGTTTTGTGCGACTGCTACTCTTGGGGACTCTTGGGACTGGCAGCTTTGGGATTCAAGCTGCTGACTGTTGGCTTTGGCGTACATATGGCGCACTTAAGATCAATTCTTCTGTATTCTCCATTTCCTCCTCATTTTCCTGTTTGTTCTCCTGTTTATGTATGATTGTAGCAGACGCTTAGAGAGAGAGCATCGTCTAGGAAACACGAAAAATATTCCAAAATCTAGAAATCCTTATCCCATCCACTGACATCATCTGCGGGTGGACCCTCCGGATCGGGTGGATAGTCATCAAAGTTTGTGGTATCCACCACACTCTTGACTGTTGGCATGATCGGTGGCTCCAGTGTGCAATTTTGAAGGCCCCACCAGTAGAAGCCATCGAACCATCTAGAAGGGCAATATTACATTAGTAAGGGAATGGCATTTGTAAGGGAAGACAAGGCCCCTGTTCCATCAGGGTACATTCGTGGTAGGACATTTATTCGGTGTGCAAATTTCCTCTAAGTGAAAGGACACATTCATTTCGAATGAAGCGAAAAAGAGACCATTTTACAATGAAATACTAAAAGGTAACCAAATATTTTGGTTTTAAATGAATACCGATCGGAGTTAATCCAATATTATAGATTTGTGGTATGAAAAACAGAAAATCGGTGATTTTAATGGCCCAGGGGAACTTTAGTTTTAATCTGTAAAACCCGTACTTGTGCTTCTGTATCTCGCTGATGCCGCCACGCTGATAGCCCAAACGTTCGGCAGGATTATCACGACAGAGCTTCTTGATCAGATTGCTGGCATTTCGTGTGATATTCCTGGGGAATTCGATGGCATCGATGCCCTTAAGTATGATGTTGTAGGTGCGCATGGGGTCGGAGCCCGTAAACGGAGGGGTACCTGAAGAAAAAGCAAACCAAATTAGTGCGTACTTCTTCACGAGAGATCTCGCTACGGCACTCACCCGTCAACAGCTCAAACATTAGGACACCCAACGACCAATAGTCGGCACTTATGTCGTGGCCACGATTCAGTATCACCTCGGGTGCCACATACTCGGGCGTTCCGCAGAACGTCCAGGTCTTGCGGCCGGTCTGCAGCTTCTTGGCAAAGCCAAAGTCCACCAGCTTCACATAGCCGCGATCATTGAGCAGCAGATTCTCCGGCTTCAGGTCCCTGTAGATAATATTTCGCGAGTGCAGATAGTCGAAGGCCTCCACCACACAGGCGGTGTAGAATCTCGTCGTGCTGTCATCAAAGTTTCCCTTGTCCCGCAGTATGGTCCAGAGCTCTCCCCCGAGACAGCTCTCCATCAGCATGTACAGATACTTTTTGTCCTTGAAGGTCTTGAAGAGCTTCACAATAAACTGGCAATTGGCCTCGCCCATGATCTCCTTCTCGGACATGATGTGCTGCTGCTGGCGAGTCTCCACAATCTGTGATTTCTTCATCTGTTTGAGGGCAAACGAACGGGAGGCATCGCCGTTGGTCTGCACGAGTTCGACGCGTCCAAAGCCACCCACTCCTAGGGTGGCAATCACACGCAAATCTGTGAGATTTATGTCCCGGAATTCCTCATTGATTCTGCAAAAGAATAAGGCATTACTTTTGGGTATCCCAGGGGGAGTCTCCCGCTCTCTTACTTGACGCGTTCCATGGCTGCTTCATCGTCATAGCGATGCTTGATTTCATCCAGATTGGAGATCAACTGATTGAAGGTCTCGCGATCAATCACCAGACAACTAACGCCCTCGGGGGAATCACAAATAATGTTGGCTGTGCGTAGATCATCGCTATTAAGAAACAAATTTACATGCGTTAGTTAGGATTGAAGGATTCCTTTGGATGCTGTGCTTTTCTCACCCCTGAAGCGCCTTCTCGCCAAAGAAATCGCCCTTCCCCAACATTCGTATGAATTTCTCCTCCTGTGTATCCTGTTGCTTGATCGTCACCCGCACTTTGCCCTTTGAGATGATGAAGAAGGTGTCGCCGCGTGCCCCTTGGCGCACAATGTAGTCGCCGCGCTGATAGTGCGTCTCCTCCAGGACATCGGAGATTTTAATGAGAGTATCGTCGGCAAGATCTTTGAAAATGGGAACACTGTAAAAAAGATACGAAATAGTTCTTGGATTAGCTTCAAATCCAGGTAAAAGAAAGTCGATCATCTATATTTATATCTGGTGTTTTAGGAATATTTATTAATATCAAAGAAGATAAGCAAAGAACGAACAGCTTACTCTCTCAGATGCTCTTCGTTAGACTTGATTTTGGGTCTCTCTTGTGTGTTCTGTAAATCTTCGGCGATCTTCAATTTCAAATCTTATCGATTTCAGTCCCAAATTAAAGGATTATTATGGAGAAAGTACTGCAATTAGTGCTCAAATCTCGATATGAGAAGAGATTCCAAAGAAAGTCTCGCATCCCTCGGGCGCTAGCACTCGTACGAGTACGAGTGTATCTGTATCTTTTGCATCGCAAATGCATCCCCAATTGCACTTTCATTTTCATTTCATTTTCATAGTTAATGCAGTTTGTTTTTCCGCCATTTCATGGTCTCGAAACGAGTGCATGGCGAACCTCAATTATGGTTTTACGGGCGGGCGACGGGCGCCGGGCACCCAACGGGCACGGGTATGGGCGGGTATTCGTATGCCACCAATTAATTCATTGGTCACTTGAAAGATCTACGCGATCTGGAACTGAAGCTGAAGGCCAAAAACTGGTTGGAGTCGCCACCGTTTGAAGCTCCATTTGAAAAATTTCTATGCGTTCGTTGGCCGCACGTCATATGCGACGCCCATGACCATGACGGTGACGATGACGAGACGAGACGATGTGGAGATGAAGATGGAGATGCCTGTCGATGATGGCTCTCTGCTCTGTCTGGAGAAAGTTACTTTACTTCAAAAAATAAAAGCGCAAAAAAATGAAGAAATCCTTAAGCTGAAGCGATTTTGTTGTGCCCCATAATGGGGCAAACACGAAGTGCTGCTGCGCCGTGCTGTGCTGTGCATTTGCGGAATTGATATAATTAAGTGCAAAATGAACATTAATTAAGGCCAAAAAATGCAATGCCAAGCAGAAAAACCAAAAACCAGTCGAATCTCATTAAAATGCACATACAAATTTCCCATTATACATTTTCCACTGTTGAGGAAATGTATAATGTCGCCTGTACGAGTGTGTGGAAAAGGGTATTACCTCTTGAGGAAATCCGTGTATTCCGCCTGACGGATGAGACCCGTGCGCATCATGATGGTCTGGAAGCACTGCCGCTCAATGGCCCACAGATTGCATTCGCTGATGGCCGTGATCGTGGCAGTTCTCTGGCAGTTGTACAGGATCGCCAGCTCCCCAAGGACCTTCGCTCCGGAGAGGGTCGAGAGGTATTTGCCCTCGCGTGAGACCTCCACGCGTCCATCTGGAAAGGGAATGCGAGAGGGAAATTTTTAGTAAAATAAAAGAAAATAATGTATCCCATCTTTAAGATTAATCCCCAATAGATCCCCAATAGATCCTTAAATTCATTCCCTTATATGCCCCAAAATGATCTTCTGAGCACCTGTAATCTCCATGTAACCCTTACCCTTCGCTGGTTCCTCCTCTTGCCCTCCACTCGACTGCTCCTTGAGATTCCCTGTGCGACGACGACGTGCATATGTGTGAACGGGAACGATGAGACGAGGTCGGGGTATGCAGAAACCCTCACCATTGAGATCCTTGGAGCTGCCATTACTTGAGGCAGTGGGTGAGATTTGTCGCGGCGGCTCCGTCACCCTCGGCAGGGGCTTTTCCTCCTCCTGGAGCTGGAGTCCCTGAAGGGCCTGCTCCAGGCTGTGCCTCCGCACTGCCGATTGATCTGTGGATCGGGCTGCCGCTCGGCAGAAGGACGTGGAGTGATGGGGCATGCGAATGGTGGCATAGCGCTGGACACTGGTCTGTGATCTGCTCAGGGGCTTGGCGACACGTTGTGGCAGTGATGGCTGCTCCTTGGAGGCACGTTGCTGCGGCAATGGCTGCTCCTTGAAGGTACGTTGGGCCGGCAATGGTTGCTCCTTGGAGGCACGTACAGGCGGCTCAGGTGGCGGCTCCCTAGGAGGTTGCATCAGCCGCGGCGCAGGCTCTCTGTGAGGCTGCATCAGGCGCGGAGCGGGCTGCATTCCGCGCTGTGGCTGCTGGCATATCACCACCTGGTCTGCGGGATCCCTGAGATCCTCCGCAGCGGAGGAGAACGTCGAGTACGCGGAGGAGCTGCTGTTGCTGTTGCTGGCTGTGGCTGTGGCTGCACCTTTGGGCTGCTTCCGTGGGGATCTCATCGTAGCATAGCTCGGAGGCATGGCCATGGTCTGGGATCGTCGCAGCGAAGGCGGTTTCACCGACAATTGCTGCCGTGGGCGTGGCACCCGCGGCCGCTCTGTGGGATCGAGGACATAATGATTGACAGCAGGCTCTCCTTCTACGTGTTCCGGGACCTTTTTCTTGGAACTGGGGCTCTCCTCTTTTTGAGGAGGATCCTCTTCCTGATCCTCTGTCACCCAATTGTTCTCCAATTGCTGCTGCTGGTGATGCTGCAGCGCCGATGGTCGATAGCCGTTTAGCTCCTTGATGCTCAAGGTCCTCCGCCTGTCCTTTGATTGCTGCTCCAATTTCCGGATGTTCTCCAGCGCCATTTGGTATTTGCTCAACGCTGAGATTCCATCCAAGAGAAAGCTGCCGCCCGCACTGCTCCCCTGTCGGCTGAGGGTCGTTGTGCCTCCACCTGGGGGATGATGTGGAGCCGCTGCCTGCAGCCAATTTGCCTCATAGATGGCACCCATGGCGCTGCTGCCCTCCAGCGAGAGGCTGGCATCTACCGCTTTTCCCGGATAATGTTTGATTTTCATTACGAAACGCTCGACGGACTCCAAACAAAAAGATTTCACTGTCCAGCGATGATGACGACGCCGACGATGATGGACGTGCTTTGTGTTTATTTTCTGTGTCTTTTAGCTTAGTTTATGTTGGAGTTGGGGCGTGTATTTGTATCTTTTGCATAACATAACCCACAGCACAATCCAAAAGATATTTCGCGTATGGAATACTTGACGAGTCGGACGATGGATGGATCGACGACGCGTCCAGAGGCCTAAAGGGGAGGGGGACACACCACTAATTGTATTTGCTTTTCTTTTATTTTTATTGCTAAATAGTTTATTTATTTGTTGTTGTCATTTGTTGCTTTTGTTGCTATTTTCTTGCTGTTGCTTTTGTTGCTTTTCTTTTTGTATGTTGCAAAACTTTCCATGTTTTTTTGTATTTCTTTTTATTTTATGGCAGTTGCCTCACGTTTTTTGTGGATTGATTTGGTTTTATGGCCAAAAAGCAATTCCGAGATCTGCATGACCATCGCTTAAAGACAGGTACTACTGTATATGACGTTCGGCTAAAGACAGGTACTACTTTATATAGCCTCTCTCTCTGGGGCGGACACCTGCTGCCTCCGAATAGAGAGAGGGAGAGAGAGTGATAGTTGCAGGCGACAGAGTCTTCCACTAAATTGGGATGGAAATATGTCTCCAATTAGAGGAATAATGTCAGTAACAAGGGAGCTGTCCGCTAATAAATACGTTCCATCAAAACAACACTGAAAATCAAAGAAAAACCGGTACTGAAAAAGCCATATCACACATCAAAGGAGATGCAAACCTCAGACTGAATTCCTTCTATGAAATCGATTCGTTTGGGTTCTATTTCAACCCCACGGAAGCTTCCTTTTAATACAATTTTTACTGTACCGCTCTCTTCAACTGTTTTTAGTAGATTTCCCTTAAAAAACATATATCCTTAAACCTCACCAATTCCTGTTAGAAAAGAGTGAATTTCCTCTCAAAAGAGGAGTTTTTCAAACACAAATACTCTCGAGAATGTGCTTAAAACATATCCACCAAAAAAGAGACCCCACTGTACTTGTAAACAACAAAAAAACCCACTCTCTTGACCGGTTTTTGCATAGGATTTCCCGTCGATCAAAGTGGGGCCACAGAGCCGCATAGCCGCAAAGAAAATAATAGCAATTATCAAGTGCAAATTAATTTTCGGTCAATTCGAAGCAGCGTGTGAATGAGTGAATCGTGTCAAAGTATTCACCACACCACTGATATTTCTGCGACTGCGACTGCGAATGCATTTAATGCTTAATCATCGATAAATTAGCCAATGAATGAAGGAAAGTCCGCAGAGGAGAGGAAGTGACAAAATAAACAAACAATCGAACAGACAAAAAAGTGACGTAGTCTGCGACCTACAGACGAATGCGAATACAAATAAATATTCGTAATCATTGGGCCAGGAAAGTGGAGCACCCTTCGAAATGGAAAGGGCTCGGGATTGCTTAAACGATCGTTGATCAATGGATGTACTCGTTTTGTACGCTAATTGATGGGAAAAACAGACGTAACTGATCTTGAAAACTATGCATGCATGTGGGTTGAATATGAATACAATTATGAGTCACTCGTGAGTGCCACAGGAGGGTGTGCTTTACAGTTTTCAATGAGTATGAACTCAAGTTATGCGGGTGATCTGTCAAATATTCGAACCCCTTTCTAATGAGAGATGAATCAATCACAGAGAGCGTTAGAGGGGGAGAGAGAGAGAGAGATATTTATATGGGATGGGAAGTGACCGTAAGATCGCTTCTGTATCTTACAGATGGATGTAGAATAATGGAACAAATAATGAAACGGAATAGAATGAGGAGCAAAGAAATATGTCGAATTTTTCTTAGTATTTGGTCCAAATTTTACCAGTGGCTTAAGTGTTTTTAATGGGTATTTATACTTTTATTTGTGGTATTTTTTCTTACTTTTACCCTTTTTTTTAGGTTTTTGAGTGGAGTACTTTTATATATTTTACAAATATTGTCTTCCTATTTTAAGACTTTCTAGTACATAAATTTAGTATTTTTACCATATTCAATTTTTTTCGCGTAATAATTTTTTCTGACATTTTTTTTTTTAATTTTTTCTAACTTTTAACCTTTTTTTTTAGTATTTTCTTAGTTGTTTTCGAAATTTTATTATTTTAATTCGAATTTTATTTTTGCATTTATTTTGAATTTTGAATTAATCTCTTCTTGAATCTTCTTCTTCTTCTTCTTTTCTGTCTCCATCTTTAGAGCATTCTTTAGGTGGGAAAGAAAAATGAAGTAGAAATGAAATTTCAATCAACTACTAGAACATCTACAGCAAAGTATCATGCAAAAAAAAGATACTATCCAAAATCTAGTCGTACTCGTACTGAAAAAAAACCCAGACCAATTTGAACGTTTAATTGTTATGCTTTGACAAGACCAACACCAAAAAACGACAAGAAACCCAAACAATGTAGCACTGAACACACAAACAACGATTCACCTTGACTCTGGGAGCCGCCACATCATTTGTGAACCATTATTATGATCAATCAGAGAGAGCAAACAAAAGACCGACCCGCGTGCACACATCACACGGTGACGATCATGTCATGGAAGAGGTGTTCTCTCGGGAACGAACGCAAATATTAGATATTTATTTTCTCAATGTGTTCCTAGCTGTGACATCAGAGACATTCATAAAATATAGATAGATAGCGAAGAACGGGAGAAACCAGAGAACTCTTAGAGCTGAGTGTCTTATCAAACGCGTGCTTTGGCTCTCAAGATAAGAGATTTATGAATAGCAGTTATATGGTATATGACTATGAGGCAGGGGCAGCCAAACAATTTCCTTAAATTGGAGAAAACTTTCAAATCAATGGAATGTTTTAACGACCAGGTGGCAGGCACAGGCACAGGCAGCTATTTTCTCCCCAAAAATATCCTCAAGTGCAAAGTTCACAGAGGTCGCTGGCATTTTTCGAATGCGGAAGTTCGGTCATGCAACAACAGAGCTACAGTGGAAACTGCAGACAGACGGAGCGGAGCGGAGGGTTTTGCAACACCACGCACAGACCAGACTCTGCTCTGTCTGCGGCGGCCACAGTTCGCGTACGAATGAATAATGAATGTTGCCTGAGTGTTTGCGGCTTTGAAGGTCAGCCAGTCGCCAGAGTCGCGGATTCGCTAATTTGAATACAATCGTTGGGGTTCGGAAACAAGAATTTGCTCGAGCAGCAGGCCCAGCGCGACATGGCTTTAACATTTGGCTATAAATAGAGTTAACGGTGCTGCGGCGATCTGAATCCCAGAGCAGGGCTCTCTTTGGTAGGTATGTATCTTTGCAATTAAAGCCAGGCCAGAGAGTTAGTCACACACTGGGACTTGTGGGCCAAGGGCACAGCCAGACACAGAGATTCCATTCCGTTCGTGGTTTGGCTTCATGGAATGGAAGCCTGTAATTATACGATCTACATGAAATTAAAGTTTCTGCTTCGCCCTTTTTGACTTCCATTTTGAGGCCAGCAAAACACAAAACATTCCATTGACTTAGTCACATTTCAACCTCACATTTCGACACACGAAACTGTTGCTTGTAAATTATAATATATACAATATTTTCGGCTCCATCGCTCAGCTAATGAAAGTCATGGCAAGGCTTATAAAGAAAGTTATCAAAAAGCCAGAGAGCCCCGCATTGGGGAGATGTTTCCGAGAGATCTGTAGATCTTTTGTGACGGTCTTTAGATTGTAGTCA
Organism: Drosophila helvetica; assembly: GCA_963969585.1. NCBI lineage: Eukaryota > Metazoa > Arthropoda > Insecta > Diptera > Drosophilidae > Drosophila > Drosophila helvetica. The sequence goes on along the minus strand of OZ018402.1, from coordinate 4,272,008 downwards.
AACAAGATGGCGAAAGAGAATGAGAATTTGAATAAACTTAGCCAAAGATCGATTTCGCAAACAGATCTCCAAGTGATGCTCTTTGTTCATTTGTATTTCTAATCAAATTTCAGCAATAACAACAGCTGTCAAACCACTTGACTTGACGTTGCTGATTCCCCAGAATCTGTACACAGAATCCATAGAAAAATATCACTGATCTATAATAGAAGTCGAGGAAAGATCAGTCACCTATAAGCAGAATTTTGTGCTGATAAGATGGGAAATACCGCAGGGATCTTGTAATTTCCCCCATAAATAGCTACCGTAAGCCCATTGGGGTTCTTCCAATTACTAATGACTTTTGGTAATATGATCATTTGCTTCAATTTTGCTCAAGCCTCAAGTCGAGATTTCTTAATAATCCTCAAGCGATCATAATTTTCCACTTTTCCACCTATTACTCAATCCAGTCACCGAAGCGGAGCAAAGCAGCACCATTTTGCATGTCAAAAGTGGAGACCAGACCTCTTTCAAGCTTCATCTATAAACTGGTCCGAGACCAGCTGGCTGTGTGGCTGTGGCTTTGCCTCTTGGCCTTTTGCGAGATACTTAAAAGTGAGAGTGCCCCCGGAGCACCCAGTAGACCGGTCTAGTTCCTCTACTAACTATCCAGATGCAGAAACAAATGAGCTGTGCTTCGGGCGACCCACAGACGGAAGAAGTCAAATGGGGGCATACCACGAGGTATCTAGATACATAGGTAGGTGGCGGCGCTTGATTCCAGCGTAACATTAGCACAGATGTTTCCATCTCTCCTCTTCATCTTCATCTTCATCCACTCTTGGTCATTGTCGTTTGGCTTTTTGGCTTCTGACTTCTGGCTGATGATAATGATGATGACGGGGGCATGATCTTCATGGCTCCGTCTCAGATTTCACACGATTTCTAATTTAATGTTTGTTTTAATTTTTGATACCAATTCCAACAGTCATTCCGCCGTCGCATTTCTTTTGAAATTCTTTTCCGCATTTCAATTAAATTTCTCTCTCGCCCTTCCACCCCATCTCTCTTGTCTATGAACATTATCTGAGGCTCAAATCTCCACACAATTCTCCACATTCTTGCACGATCTGCCAGAAGAGTACGTATAATACTTTTTGGGGGTTTCGTTTGCCATGGTGTGGTGTCAGTGCGACATTTGGCATTCGGTTTGGCCAAAAACCTTTATAAATTTCTGTATTTCTACACCATTTTTTGAGATTTGTTGTTTCTGTTCAGACCAATGACCGACAAAAATACACAAATCAACGGAGCGGGGCAGCAGCAACAAGAACAACAATACAAAAATCAACTACAGACAACAACAACAACAATGGAAAACCACAAACCAAACCGGAATTCTTCAAGTGATCTTTTCGGTTTCGGTTTGTTGTTGTTCAATCGAGCAAAATCGCCCCAAGATTTCCACTGTTTCACCGTTTCACTGTTTCTCCGAGTGTCAATTCTCTACTACATTTGTCTCTCTTTCTGTCTGACACCACGCCCACGGGGGCGTCGGACACACAGGAGCTGTAGCCGGACTAAACGTTTAGTCGATTTCTTAATGCACTTGGCGTTCGTACGAATGTTAACAATTCACTTTCACTTTTAATTTGTGTTGTTTTTCTCCCCGTCTCTCTTTTTCAGTCTTTATTTTCCACTCGATTCGCTTCGGGTCGAGAATTTCTCGGAATCTGAATCTTCGGTTGCGGTCCCGGGTTCACACATGGAATGGAGATTATTGTTTATTTCAGAAATGTTTATGTAATTGTTGGAAATATCTCGAGAATTACACTCCGGCACTCGGCCTATTATTATGTATTTTACTTTGCTTAAGGCTCCTTCTTCCTTTCCTCTCCCTATCGCACTCTTGTGGATTGTTTTTGTTTCTTTTGTTGTAATACTCAGCGCGCGGCGAAGCGTGTATGCAAAAAATGCAGCTGCTGCAGCACGAAACACGGTCACAAATCACGGCACGACACGACACGACACGAACACGAAGTACAGAAATGCAATTGCAGCCGAGCGCGCATGCGCTCTCACGTTGTTTTCGCTTATGCTGCCCCGAACGAATGACGCACTCACTCCCTCCGCGGTGTTGTGATTCCAACTGTTAAAAGAGGGGAGCTCCAACAGCCACAGATCGGGAGCGTAAAAGAGAGAGACAGAGAGAGATAACGCAGCAGCCCCAATGGGAGCACAGCTGGCGTCAAGATATATTCAATCGAAGGTAGGGCAATGAGGGATACAGGGACCAAAAACCTCAATCAATCTGTTCGTGGGAGAAAGAGATCGGCACACTGACCTACCTTCTGTTTAATATAGCCTGCAGCCCACACTGCTTTGTTTTGTTTGTGGGTGAGAGAGCGATCACACACACACGCACACACACACACAGACGCACAGGTACGAGCAAAAACAAGTGTGGAATCGAAGGTGTAGGGTACAGTCCGAACTGGTTGGCTATGCTCGACACACATATACGCTGCCTGCATACACTTTATCATCTGGCATTTCTAAATGAAATGCTGAACAACCACGTCAAGTCCAGTGACCTTTTAGTTATAGATTAGCACAAACGGTTGTCTAATCACAGACGGCACACTCACCATTAAAATTGTTTTGTTTTGGCTGCTAATCAGCATTTTAGTTTAAAATTAAATCAGAAATCAAAGCATCATGGTCGAGTATAGACTTCTGCTTGGACTATTTCAATCAGATAGACGATTCCGATTCCCTACGTTATCTCCTACGCAGGCGTTCGATTTCCTGTTGCAGGGCATCTGTACAGTCCTCAAGGCCGATTTCCCATCTGGATTTTTTCGGTCATGTGTAATGAGATCGACACTCTCCATATAGCTGTGTCACCCTCTACAGCTATGCCTTTCTCTTTTCCTCTCATATGATATGGCCAGACAGATGCCGTGACATCTGCTCCCCCAATCCACCATTCGGTGTAGCGGGTTACAGGAACGAACGAACGAACGACACCGGCTGGTCCCAGCCGGCATCCAAGTGCGGACATCGATGCTCAGCTCAGGTTAAGGAAGCGAAAAATCTCTGCAGATTGTTGCATGATTTTGAGGAAGCATCGTCTTCTGCATCTGCATTGCATCTGCAACTCCATCTTCATTTTTGCAAGATGAAATGCCCGTAGATTATAATTATTTGTGCATAATTTTGTGTAGACTGCTCTCGTGGCTGTTGCAATTAAAATGCAAATGTTAGTACGGTACGTAAATGAAGTCTTCCACTAAATTAACACGAAAGGTACTCGTAAATCTAGAAACCCCCCGATGGAAGCGTAGCCAAAGACCCAGTCCAAAAGCCTCTCAACGTGCAAATATTTAAAACAACAATTAGCTACGACTCCGGTTTTGGAGTTATTGGTGGAGTCGTAGGCCCCAAGAGCACACCCAGAAATACTCGTGCACTCAAAGACAGACGCAGAAACGTGCAAAAAACAAAAAAAAAACTATAAAAACTAGAAAGAAAAAAATGAAAGGAAAGGCATCGTAAGGCATTGTTCAAGAGTCACCGACTGACATTTTGCTGAACTTCTCAAGTTGCGGCGTGGGTGTGTGGGTGTGCCATAGAGCTGCAGAGAGTCCAGAACTGGGCCTGGGCACACGTGTGTAGAGGAGCTGCCACAACGAGTTGCACGATCTTTGTTGAGTATGCAAAAACGGAATGCACCACTTGATGTTGAATGCCCAATATTCAAAATACCAATAGGGAAATTTTTTTTTTTGGGGCATATACATAGGTACATATTAAATCTTTTCTGAATTAAGAGCGAAATTCTACATTATTTCAGTAATTTCCTTGTGCAAGGTCGTGCATTTCCGAAACGCCCTAAAATGTTGCTGAAACCAATCCTCATGTTAACCATTTTTGCCTGAAATGTTGCTGATCACAGATGCAGAAAGAGAGAGAATGCACTTCTAACAAACAAAAAGTGTTGCCTGCTTTTAGGGCGCAGGTCATATTTAGATGTAATGTTACACGTTGCATACTTTTCATGCAACAAAATTAAAATGTTGCGAGGAAATGTTGTGCAGCATTGTACCACTGGGTAAAAATGTTGCTACATGGTGGCTACTACACCATACCATTTAGTGACATCCGTTTCCAGGATAGTGGATTAAATTATATATAATTTTATAAAATATAATTAAGCAAAGAAAAAAACCTCCTTTTCTTTGGCTTATTTCCCAATCCCACATTAGTTTTCTCACTCACCTTCCATAACATAAACAATGCTGCCGACATCTCCCTCTTTGATAATTAGATTCTTCGCTGGATACTTGACGGGATACATGCAGTCCACGATTTCGCGTATTTGGGACAGGTCCAGATTCTTCATGAAATCATTATCCAAAATGGCAGACTTGATAAGTTCACGGGAGCTGCAATTAAAGGCGATAGATATAAATAAACTCAATTAGTTATGATTATTAAAAATGGCACAAAACTGTCGCAAAAATGAGCAGCACGAGCAAAAGTCCAATTAATTTTCAGACCGACACATATAAATCGTTTTATCTGCCAGCTTACAAGTTGCAGGCCATGCAACAAGTTGCCGCCGTTGTACCACCAAAAACTTTTAGATGGATATTGGCATGCGCGCAATCGACCGATATGAAATTAATACAAATTTGAAAATTGTACGCTTCGGTTAGAGTCAGGAGTCAGCAGTGGGGGGGAACGATAGAGGATAGTGAGGGAGTGGGGTATCGGACCCGTGGACTCATGGAATCATGGACCATGCCATGCCATGCCATGTTCCCAATGCCTGTAAATGTCAAATGACTTTATCTGTCAGCGCATTTGACAACTTGCGGCCCATGCCAGGCCACAGAAAAGAGTAATACTGAAAACGGAGACACAGGCAGGGGCAGAGGCAGAGACAGAGCTAGGACTAGTGATCAGAGCTGCGTGATTAATTAAGGCCAAGACAGTGTGACCATAGAGAACAATGGCAGGGAAAAATACTGAAAGTTAATGCTATGGAACGTAGGCATCAATGCCAAAGTATTCATTAACTTGAATCCGCGGGTTTTTTCTTAGAACCTTTGTACATAAAAAGGTTTCTCGTTTACTTATGAGAGAAATTTTCCAAAAATACCAGAAAATACTAAAAATGCGAAATAAAATACCAAAAATAAGAAAAAACATACCAAGGTAAAAGAAAGACGTACAAACCAATCTTGAGTGAAGTGCTCGAAATCATTTATAAAGTACTGTTTACCCTTTATAAGGATTAATGATATATTTTAGATATTTGCATATGAAATTTTTAGCCCCCTATCTTTAAAATACTAAATAAATATCCAAAGATTTCAGGAGACATTTTTTCAGTATTTAATTGCCAAAAAAGGTCAGGCTTTTGTCAGTAATTCTGCCCTAAGGTCTCCTGCTCTGAGCCATTAATTTACCCAAGAGGTAACACCATTAGCTGGAAAGATCCATCACCACCAAAAGTTCACTGCACAAAACACCATGTTGCCACACGTTGCAAGCAGACCAGCGGCCAGTGCCAGCAGAAAGTTAATGATGAAGGCGTTACACAGCCTGTCGTCGAGGCTGGGGTTGGGGGCCAATTTGTAAGCTTCGTTTTTGGCAACGACTCGAATTTTGGGGAGTTCCAAGGCGACAGTTTTGGGGCAGGAGAAAACCGCTACACTGCAGAGAACCAGCCACCAGATTGCACTAAAATGTGATGATGAGTTGCCCGAAAATGTTGCACAGCCTAACGACACCTGTGGCGCCCGTTTGGCGGGTATTCAAACGCTGTATCTTTTTTTGTGCACAACTCCGGTAAAAGACTTACAATTAAAATTTAATAAAATATCATAAAATATACCTACATACATATATATATATATATATATATATAAAAAATATCGTGTACACGCTGTCTAATCGATACGCAAGTCACGAGCGGCGGTGCAGTGCGGCGTCTAGGAAGCGACAACAAGAGGCTTGGCGTTTCTTGTTGCAAAAGAGAGAAAAATCCATGGAAAAGTATTCGATTTCAACGCACTAGAAAACCCACTAGAAACGGGTTTCATCGCCCAAAAACAGAAGAAGGAAGAGAGGTAGTGGGTCGCGCTGCTGGGCTGCTGTGCCCCCATGGGGCACTTTATATGCGTAAATTATTATTGGCTTTCCTCGTGCACCACCACGCACCACCAGAGGCACCACAATTACCCACAGCTTCGTGTGGTGCGTAGAGGAGTGCGAGTACGAGCCTAAACAATTAATAGCTTCAATTAGACCTACGGGCCGGATCGGCGTTCCAGTTTCAGTTCCAGTTCAAGTTGCGGCGTTCCATTGTCGGAAGCTATAACCATTTATATATGGCTATATTTGTGCGTAAATTTGATCTGTGAAATGTGTGCCAAGGCACGGAGGCTGCACCTTAGAATAGATACAACAGAAAGATACAACAGCCAAAGTCCCAAGAGAGAGAGAACTCTGAGGTTGCGGGTGCGTTCAATCTTTTAGCGACAAACGAATTAAAACTGCAAATACTTGACGGCACGGCTAAAAGCAGTTGACAATAAAATGAAGTGGCGTCTCGCTATGCGAATTGAGTAAGTGGAAATTCAGACACTGTACTGTACACTGTACAGTATCCAACCAGAGATCAGATCAGGCTCAGGCTGTGGCTGTGACTGGTTCTGGGTGGGGCATGGCCACCTATTCGTATAATCAATGCAATGTGTGAGGTGTTTGCGGGTCCCCAGATTGCACGGCAATCAAGGCTTGTAAGCCATGTCTCTGGGAGGAGACTCGAGACTTACAGACAGACGACAACTTGGCAGCAATCAGAAGGAAAATGGTTGACAAATTGATTGAAGAAATAAGGTGATAAGTAAATTGATAGCTGAAAGTGATCAATTTTGAAAGGGTTACCTACTAAAGATTAATGAATTAAGATCCATTCAGGAGTTTTGTAATGTAAAGAGCCATCTATCTGTCTCTATTTATCCCTCTGTCTATGCATTGATAAATTTATGTATTTATTCATGTATCTATCTGTATTTATCCCTCTATCTATCTATCTATTTTATTATCTATCTATCTACAGGAAGCTTTTACTTTCATTCTCTGCGTTAGACTTCCGTTGACTTTGTTGCCTTTACGTCTCTATAATCCTCTGATATAATATAATATTGCTCACCAAAATCAATAGTTATAGATATAGAGATACAGCGTTGGATAGAGACACTAATCGGATAGTGTTGTGTGTTAAATGGGGCTATTAGAGTCTTTCTGTGTGAAGTAATAAGGTACTAATTGGATGACAAATTTGTATGGGAAATAACGAATCACACCTTCGGACTGGAGAAGAGCTGGGCTGTTTTATTTCCCATGTTTTGAAATCATTAAAAATCCAAGTTTAATCTAACGTATATCTATCTAAGCCACGACTTTTATGACTCTGCAAGCTCTGTTGCTTGGTCATCTTTCATCTTTAGTGCCACATGTATATTGGGGCATGTAGCAAGTTCTCCCGTCGACCCCCTGCCATTTGTGACTCCACGCGCGACTCCAACTCGGATTCAAATGCAATTTTCATGCAATTTTGTGGCATTATTTATTAGATGGCCCCGTTGAAAGCGACACACACACTGTGCCACAAAAATCCAAAGTCGCAGGCCTGCGGCGCTTGTGATTTATGCCACGCAAGTGTCAAAAAATGTCCTGTTGCATGCGTCGCCGCCGTCGGCATAGATTTTGGTCAGAGATAGAGTGGCCACACCACACCACACCAAACCACTCCCCCACCTATGCAACACATGGAACACATGCCACCATTCCTCTAGTCCAGGGGAAACCATTGAAAAAATAGAAAAAACTTTGAATTGCAATTTCATGGATTTGCGGGTTGATTTTTTCTGTGATTGTGTCAACAGTTTTGGCCATAAAAATGGCCGATTTAAACAAATTTGCGGCATTACTTAGAGTCGGATCTGGAGTTGGACTATAGATTGAATTATAATAGATAGAGAGAGAGAGAGAGGAGCAGGGGGCAGCCACTTGGAAGCGCGTGTCGCCCATCCCCAGGAAGCAATTTTCTAACACTGCCCAGATCCCCAAGAAGAACAAATATTTATGTTGTGTTTTATGTTTTGGCAAGCAAAAAAACAAATAGAGGAAATCTCTTAAGCGAAGGAGAATGAATTCTGGCCAAGAGCAACGACTTCCAGGCAGTAACGGGAGAACGGACGCGAGACCTGAGGACAGACATTAGCCGAAATGTGCGAAAAATGCTGCAGAGTCGAAAGCCCACGCATTTTCACAGATTTAATTTTATATATCGGGTATTTTTTTTATATTTTCTTGGTATATTTCGAGCAGCAGCAGATTGCAGGCTGGCAGCAGATTTGGAACGAATTTCGTCCAAAAAAAAGTGTCTTAAAAAAAGATATCCCCCTCCCAGAGATAACCCAAAAAGTATAAATATTCAGGCTAGAAAATACCCTGTAATTGAGCTATATTGAAAACATATTCCAAACAGAAAATGATACTATATGATTAAACCAAAGGCCATATAAATATTGAGAGCCTGGAGCCAGCCTACAAAAATTGTGTACCATTGAAATTTATGGGCATTACTGTTCCAACTATTTCCATTATCTTTGGGTCATTCCGGAACAGGTTTTGACTATAATATATCCTGCCACCAAAGCTCCTTCTATTCAGCTTATTCTCACATTCTCTCTGTTAGATATTGTTTCCTTATCGCAGTAGAAAATACCGATCACTACAATCAATAAATATTCAAAAATTGAAGAAAATTCCTCTGATTTTTTGCATCACACAAGTAAAATTTCATTTCATTCTTGAACACTTCGTGTTCATTTTCTCAGAAATATTCGCTTTTTTTATTGTTTTTAATTGAAAAACTTCCAATTTAAACCTTTTTGTAATATTTGCTCCCAATTCAAGAAGCTCTTCCGAGTGATGGAGCGTGTAGTTCTTTAGAAAAACCCTTCCCTAGATATAATTTTATCAAAAATACCAGATTAGGCCATGGCTAGTGGCGTTTACCCTCTTAAGTTATGTTGCCCAACCAATTGAATGGCCTGTGGCTCATAATAGGGCTCTTCCTTTAGTAATAATTCACTGTACTCTCGCTTAAAGTGTCATATTCGACTGCATTACCTCTTATTGTTACCAAGAACCAATTTGTCATACAAGAAGACACGTACATGGCTTATCTTTGTTAAATACATGATTCATGACCCAAAAAACACCTTTTTCTGCCTGTGGCATACACGAATACTCGTTCAATATACCCCTGAACACCAACAAATGCAAGGGGTACACAAAACGATGAACATGACGCAATGTAGCATGTGATTTGGTTGCCAATTGGCATCCTCTCTCTCTCGATGGACCCACAATTCATTTACATCTATGTATTCATAAAGAATATATCATATCATGAATATTCGTGCATATATACTGTATGGATATTCTGTACTGTAGCTCGTGGGTTAAGCAGATGGCGCAAGATGACACTGGCCAAGGCCACAGGCACGGGCACGGCACAGCTATAGCGATCTTTGGGATTTGGGGAAATCTGTGGGGAAATCTTGTGAACTTGCGAATATTGCGACGACTGTCAGCAAAACTCAATTCTAATAAACGCATTTTGTGGCAGGCGACAAGCGACTGGCGACTGGCGACAGGCGACAGGGCGCTGCTCCCAATATTTGATTAAGATCATCGCCATGATGACGCCCATTCGACCATGGCCGATCATTATCGTATCGCCACATCCGTATATACAATATATTTATAAATACATATACTAAATTATAAATACTATAAACAATGTAGGGCCAGGGCTAATCTATGTGGCGAGGGAGCGATTAGAGGTTCAACTGATTTCAGATTTCCGAGCTTCAACGCGAATGAATAACAAGTGAATCAGAGGGAGAAATATATGTATACAGTACGGCAGAAATCTATTCGAAAATTGTAATGGAAAACGAGTCGATTCGAATATCTGTGTTCTGTGAATTAATATAGATATATTCTAACGGAAGATATTGTGTATTATTAGGGATTATTAAATATCTGTCACGAAAAAGATTTCAAAGAACAAAATTGAACACTAAATCTCTTACATTTGTTCAAAAGATCTAGGGAATTGATGGATTGCAACAATATAATTAGTGTTCTGGAAAAGAATATTGATCGAAAATTAATCAAAACTGATCAAAAAGTTGTGCATCAATCTAGGGACAGCAAACACAATCAATTTGTGGTATTAAAGTGTGAATAACAATCGCATTTCAATGGAATTGTATTCAATTATCCATTGGAACACAATTAACAACACTTTATTTTCCCAATCATTTCTTGATGAAATCAGATTGAAATAGAAACTAATGAATACTTTGTACGAAACGGAAAATATACTGGAATAAAATTAGCTTCAAATGAGAGTGAAACACTCAGTAATAGTACATGGAAAACTCACTTAGTTTTTCTTTAGATAAATACAAATCTTAGCCTTTCGAAATTAAACCTAATTAATCTTCCAAAGATTGAATAATGAATGATGCAATTCAATACAAGATTTCGTGATCCTAATTTGTACAATGAAGAGCGATAATCTCTTGAGGGAAAGATTACGGCAGGAGTACAGTGAACTCTCAGCTTTTTTTAATGAAAATACAGACCATTCCATGATTTATTTACTTGACTTAAAGCCTTTACAGCACTGAACAGGGGTACCCCCACTATGGGAGGTAGACTCACGACACACGATTCCATTTGAAATGATTCACATAAAAATCTCTACCACTTGGATGGGATTCGTAAAATATACAAAACAAATATCTAATATTCCGGAAAATACTGAAACCGGAATCCCACTTACCGCTCATTCTTGTCGTATTTGCGAAATGTGACGTGCTCCAGCAGCACCGAGGATTCACTTTGTGGCTCTGCGGATATGCCCTGGGCACGTTGTCGCTGGAAGGTCTGTCCGGATTTGCGGGTGGCACCGGTGGCAGTGCTGGGACCACTGCCACCGCCGGAGGAGCCGCCCGCGCCGGCGGCACTGCTCCGGCTGAAGGGGAAGACGCTCTGGAATTTATCCAGATGGGATTTAAGTTCCGCTATTTCGTTGTCCTTGAACTGGAGGGCACGCTGCATCTCCTGGATCTTAAGATCTTTGGCCTGGATGATCTGTATGAAGCGCTCCTCCTGCGGCGTGGCAGCCACATAGGCGGCTGTGTTGCTCATCATCAGCGTCGGCTCGCCCATGCCCACCGGCGAGGGTGTGGCCGAGCCGGGACTGGGGGCGCCACAGCCTCCGGATATCCGGAGTCCCTGCATCTGTTGTTGCACCTGCGCCAAGGCCAGCGAAGTGGGATGAGACAGTGTCAGCGGCTGCTGCTGTGTGGGCGAGTTGCAGGCAGCAACGGCTGCGGCTCCGGGTATTGCCACCGGCTGACTCGTTCCCGGGTTCCCACTCGGACTCGGCTGGTGGTACAGCACCGGATTGCCTGTGTTCGCGTAGAGTCCCTGTGTCTGGGCCTGGAGCTGTTGCAGCTGCTGGTAGCGCTGCTGCAGCTGCAGCTCCTGTTGGTGCAACAGACTCCTGGGATCCGTGTGCAGCTGCTGTGCCCCCGACGGCGGTGTGCCGTAGATCAGCGTGTGCGTGAGGACATCGGAATGCGGCGGTGGGGCTTGTATCAGCCGTAGACCCGATGCCGTCTGTTCGAGGCCCAAAAGTCCAAGGTTATTACCAGCGGAGGGCAATGTCACGATGCCTCCGCCCAGCAGATTATTATTATTGTTGTTGTTGTTGTTGTTGCTGTTGTGGTTGTTGTTGTTGTGTGTCGCGGCGGCGTAAGCGTTGTCGGTGTTCGCGGCGTTATGGGCGACGTTCTGGACGATGCTCACCAGACCCAAGTCGGTTTGGAACTGATAGTTGGCGTTCGGCTCCTGCTGCATGCTGGCTGCTTTACGGATCTTCGGATCGCAGGCGGAATCGGAATCGGAATCTGGTGATAGTATCTTCGGGTTCGTGTGTTGCTGGTGCTGCTGCTGCTGCTTCGTCGGTTTCCTACGATCTTCGGCACTGCTATGACGGCGATAGCCACGTAGCTGTAAATGTGTCTGTATCTCTGACTGTAGCTGTTGTATCTGCAGCTCTGTCTGTTGTATCTCTGTCTGTATCTGTATGGAGGATGGTGTCTGCGATTTTTTGGGAGATTGTGGCGGTGTCTCTTTTTGGGGAAGTTTCTCCTCTATTTTTGGCTGTATATCCGGTGGTTTATCCCTGTAGTCCCTGTGGATTATCGCTGGCTTTAATTTCTGGTATTCCGCATAGAATAGATCTTTTCCTTCCCCTCCAATCGGTTGCTGTATCTGTTGTTTCTGCGGTGGTGCTGTTGAAGGATTTGCTGCTGGTGCTGCTGCTGCTGCTGCATCTGTGGTGCTATGTGGGCTATGGCTATGGCTCTCGGCGGTGGTGCACTGTGGCTCATTTGTGCTGTGGCTGCTGCTGCTTTGGCGATTGTTATTTGTGGCTGGCCGCTTGGTTGCGAAGCACAGCCTATCAAAGCAGAAACGCATCCTCCAGGCGGCTTGCAGAAACAACAGCCGCCACGGAAATGATGCTCAATGGAGCAAACGAAGCCCTGCAAAAAAAATGAGAAAATCAGTTAATCGGTTGTTTTTTTTATAGATAGAAATATTTTCAAAATATAGGATATTATAAAATGACAAAGTACCGCGATATAAAAACGATTTAAAATAGATTATAAAAAACGAAAAATCGATCTCTTGAAATCGATAACGATAGGCAATCATTTTGTTGATATTCGATAACAATAAATCGATAAAAATCAACTTAATGTCGATTAAAATCGATAATGCACCAATAATCGATACCATATTGATAAAGGTCAATAAAATCGAATTCTCCTAGAACACATTTGGGCATATACATTTGTCGAATTTCTTATAACGAATATCATTTAAATGGAATACAAGAAAGGACAGAATCTCTTATCGGTTTCTATTTTATAATATCGATAGAAAAGTATCGATACTTCCAGAAGTTATTCAATATTGTAAGGCGTCACTCGGTCAGTCTCTTCTCAAATGTAATCTACAGTTAATCTTAATAATCTACAACTAATCTCTAATCTATAGCTGCATAAACTGATATTGCAATCAAACCCTAAATGCCTCAAAATTAATGAAAAACATCCATAGGGGGGAAGAAATTCCTCATGGGCGAACCACTTCTTTGACTTTAATTTCCCATAGAATTCTGATATCACTTATTTGCTTATCATATCTGTTGGATACAACACAACCTCTGGCATGATTTGACAACACTTTTTGGGGGACACTCCCTAAGTCCATTGAGATAACACTTTCGAATCGTATCGTGTATCTCCAAGTGAGTTTCGCTTCATGGAAATAATTTCAAATATCATATATGTAGATAAAGTGGCACAATTCTTATAGTTTGTTTGCTTATGCTTTTGTTTCCAGACTCGTTTCAAGACAGACAATAATTCAAATGGAATATCCAAGTATAGTAGCTAAAAATAAACCTGTCTAAAAACTAAACATGGTCTGGGGTGGTACATTGTAAACAAAAACTTCTCATAGAAGAAGAAAGTACAAAAAAAAACCCCTATAAACAAGTGTGGCAGGTTTTTGGAAGGCAGAACAAGCGGATAGAATAATAAGCAAAAGCATTCATGAGTGGGTGGGTCATGAGTGGATGGCATCCAAAGAGTGATAGGATAGGGATGTAGAAGATTGAAGATTAGTCTTCAGAAATTCAAGTTCAATCCGAAGGTGAAGATCATTCTGGGGAGTGCCGAAGCACGAATGAGAGGAAGGCACTGTTGAGGAAGATCAGTTTGAGAGATCACAAATACGATCGTATAATGGAAAATTACATTAAAAGCTCTCTATGGCAGACACACATTGTTTCAACAATATCCCCACAAAATTAAAATACCAGAAACCAATTACAAAATACTAGAAATTCCAGAAAAATTACAGGAAAATAAATATTTCAAAATAATATTATGAGCTCATATGAAATATGAGGAGATATAAATTACAAGAAATAATACTAGAAAAGTACTAGAATACTAGAAAATATATGAGAAGTAAAAGACAGGTAAAATAATAAAAATAATTCCAAAAAAATGTTACAAAAACACTAGCAGAATGCAGAAATACAGAAAAACCATGAGAATCTTATTTATGTAACAAAGGGATATTAAGATTAGTAAATATTAAAAGAGAAACCAAATATGTTGCAAAGATGTCCGCTTGTCTCTAAGGACTATATCTTTAATATCAACCCAATTTGTTCATTTCGGAATTTTATCTGAATTTATTTATCGGATCACAAAATCGATCGTTAAAATAAATTAAAAACGCTTCAAGAAGATCGTTTAAATAAAACAAAAAACGTCTGATAAAGATCACCTTCTAGCCATAAAAAAAGCACAGCTTAAGCATAAAGATCCGTTTAGAAACCTGTCCAAGATCATGGCTGAAGTTCTCTGTGGAGATCAGCATTCACCTTGAGGGTTAGGGCTCATCGATGCGTGTCAGTGAAACGTCTCTCGAGAGAGAGCCCCCGCAACGTATCTTCAAACGATCGTTTTAGACGCACATTAGCATTGTTAATGATCGCACAGGGGATTAATGTACGTTTTGTATGCGCCCGGGCACTCCATAAACAATGGCGGGAATATCGACATTGAGAGCTGGAAAACGGAGGAACGGATGCAAGATACGAGAGATACTGCCACCCCACAAAATGCGGGCAATTATCGATTGGTAATTACCCGCAAATTTTTCTAAATGCAATTCCCGCGGTCCACACACCGATCCAAAATAGTGACAGTTCTTCCTCCAGAAAACAGAAAACAGAATGGAAAAAAAACAAAAATTGAAACAATTGATGAAAGAACCCCGAAGAGAGACGCTTCGGTTTTATTTATAGATACAATTGACGGGTAGCCCCTTTAAATGTATCTGTATCTTGGTATCTGGCTGTCAATGAATTTGCTGGCTGGCTCTCGTGATCGGGGGGCTGCCACTTAAGCGCAATTACGATTGCAATTTGTTTCCATCTCGTGGCCATAAATAAAAAGGAAACCAAACGAAAGACAGTCAGTCGACTTTCGTAATATTTTAAATGATTTTATATTTTTATTGTCATTTAAATGATCGGATCGGTTCGGTTCGGATCGGCTGGCAACTCTGGTGGTAAACAGGTTCTCTTCTCTTTTTTTTGGTTCTTTTAATTAGTATTATGAAAACATTTATAAACGACTACATTTTGTTGAATGTCAACTCGGTTTTTGGCCGCTGGAGGAGAGAGGGTATTAACATCGAATCGATCGTGAGTTGAGTTCATTCATGCCACTGATAACACCCCAAACTCATGCCAGAGAATCGTATATAATCGAATATATACGTATGTATATTGTATCTGAAGCTTTGACCATTTAGGGAAGTTCTCTGTGGAGTGCGGCGTGACTTCTCGTAGAAATCCCTGACAGGCAGCTCACGAAGGCGTTTAAGATTGAAAGATACGCGCAATTAGTGTGTCATTATGATCGCTGATAGCGATAGATACAACAGGTTGTAGATACTCTCTATAGATACATTCTCAAGGTGGTTGTGCAACAAATTATAATAAAATTTGTGTTCCCTGATTCCCTTATTTTATGAGAGTATCAAAATCAATCATTAAGAGATCTCTTGTGGCCAGGGGGGCAGAGAGTAAAGGAAAGTGTAAGACTAACTTAGAACATAACTATTTCTCAATCACTATGGTCCTGTAATGCATTATAGAATAGTTTTTCTGTTGCATTTAAACTTTTTTCACCGCGATAAATCTATCACAAAACCTCTGTGATCTTTTATCTATATAGATCCATGTGATCTTAAGCTATTCTTGACATACCTACTTGTTTACTCATCAATGATGCTCCCAATTAATGATATCCATAACGAAATACGTTCATCTCCATTAAATCCCATCCAAAATGTACTTTTTAATCACTTAAATCTCTGAAAGGCATTGGGAGCCACTGATCGCTGATCGTCTTTGACATCCCATCGATCCATCCATCAAAATCAATTCCCAAAAGCAAATATTTAAATCTTAGAGGAAACATTTCTTTCGCTTTTCAGCAAATTGCAATCATCATCATCATTCCGTTCGTCATTTGCTAATCAAAACTGACATTCACGATCGTTTCGGAGGAGCCAAGGCACATGGCAAGTGTCCCAGCTGTCAATCCGAGAGCCTCAGAGGAGGAGGAGCAAAAGAGAGAGAGAGAGAGACAGCGCCCCGACAACATCATGTTAAGCAAACAACATAATGGGGCAGGCATTTGGGTATGGGGTATGGGGCATGGGGGCATGCCAAAAATGCCATTCGCATTCGAATCATTTAAAACATAATTAAGCGTTTAGTCAGCGGCTGAATATCTTTTCCGCTCCACACACACCCGAGAATTGAGACATCAATTGGAGAGAGTTATGCCAGCCATATTGGGGCATACAGATACAGATACTTAAATGTTGCTTCCTCGAATTCGAAATTGAAACAAGAATTGACTGGATTTTTCATTCAGAGCAGAGCCTACACTCCACTACAAAACAAAAACACACAAATTGACTGTCAGGGGAATTTTATTCCATTTTCCATTTCTCGTTCGATTCCGTGCAATTATTTACTCGTAAAGTATTTTCTGTGTCCATTACTGTGTGCGGGTTTTGTGTTTGTTTTTCAACATTTCTGAGTTTTGTTTTGTAATCAATAAAATTGTAATAAAAATTCAACGTTGCATCTCGATTCTCGAGTCGTAAATTCTTGTAGAAATTCAGGCGTTGACAACGCCACGACGAAACCCCGTCGTGACCCGAGGTGACCCACCCGCTGTTGCCGCCACCGCCGCTGGTGACCCCCCCACGTAAATTAGCAAATGATTTACGCAAAATCAACTACAAGTCGAGGCCTAAGATCATCGCTCATTAGTATTTTGTTGCTGTGTAACGATACCCTGTAGTGTAAGGAGGGGAAGGGTAGATGGTATGGGGGGTCATTAGAGTCGTAGAATTCAAAAAGCTAAGAAGGAGTTTAATATTGGGATATATTGAGAAAATAGTACTGTCCAGCTGATTGCAAATTAGGGCTATGAATAGGCCGCAGAGTTGTATTTTCTATATCAAACGTTCTCCCGGTGTTTGCCTCCCTTTTGACAGTAGGAGTCAGTCGCTGAGTGGAACTAATTTTAATAGAGATTTCTCTCCATATCTAACAAAAATCTACTACAGATGAATATAAGATGTGCCATATATATATAAATATATATATATATATATATTAAAGATAGGGTATTAATCGAGTCGAGATAAGCAAGAAACCGTATAACAAATATCACAATCACTATCCCTATCCCGTTAATTATTTCCTTTGCATCGACACAATTGCGGAGAGAGTGGCCTGCGAACGAGAATGGAAATTGCTTTCCCAGCAACAGCAATAAAGAATAGAAGCAATTGCAGAGAGAGAGAGAGAGAGCGAAAAAAGTGCATTGTGTGAAAGGAGCAAAGTTCTCAAAACCGAGAGGTTGAAGAGAAAGAGGGGAGGACATCAAATTGCGACTTATAAAATATATAATAATATATCATATCTTTGTTTTATTTCATTTTACTGGAACTATTCTTCCTTTCATTCTGTTGCCCCCAACAGAACTCCAAATTCAGTACGTCCATCCTCTCCATTCGCATCTTTTGCTGACATATGTCTAACATAACTACATAACTAGAGGGTATTCCAAAAATCAAATATTAAAGAACTTTAAAGCTATTCCTTACTGGTTATCTTTTCTATCTGTGTAATTGGTTGCTTTAGTTTAGTTTTCTTTTTTAGTTTTATTTATCGTTTATTTTTGTTGGTTTACAAATGTTCATTAGTCCCGGCGACACGTCCGTTGATCGATCGATCGCTAGCCTGCGACTGCGACTATGACAACCTCTGGTCCCTCGTCCCTGGTTCCGCCGAAGGCAATTGATCGCCTGATAACACGAAAAAGACATTTAGATACGCGACGGAAAACAGAAAACAGTCATTCGATCGTTTCGTAGGTTGGATTTTGGTTGGTCTTTTAGTTGGCTTAGTTTCAGGCATTAGGTGTACTCATTCTGTACTTGTACTTCCACGAGTATATCTATCTATGGGATACCCACATGGAGACATTCGATACGATACTCGACTGTGACGCCAGTTTCTATGGCGAAAATTGGCGAATGCTCAAAGCAATTTGGCATGAAACGCACGTTCGATCAATTAAAACCTTTGCACAGCGGGAACCAAACGAAACGGGAATGGTTTTCGGGTTTTTTATTTATATTTTTTGTTTTTTGGAGACAGTCTCGAAATTAACTTGAATTTAAAGCGATTTTTAAAAAGATTTGAAGGGTTAAGGCAGCAGGTGAATGGGGACACCTTGAATGAATAAGGAGCGGTATTCGAGAGGAGTGAAACGCACGAGAAAACCCACAGAAAAATGTCTGAGAAAAAGAAAAATATAAAAATAAATTTGAGTAACATAATTATTCATGGTCCCAAATCAGACCTTACATACAAAGAACGTGGAAAAAACCAACCATAACTAATAGTTGCTAAATTCAAGCAAAAAAAAAAAAAACTAAAAACTTACTCCATAAAATCTCTAGGGTATACGTAGAGTAAATAATATACATTCGCACGATATGTTCTGCAATCTCTGTAACATTCTCCTCTTTTATCTGGAGGTCCAGGTCAGCTGACATTTCAAGATTCTTTCACAAGACAATTATAAAACCATAAACACTCTTAGCCAAGAAACCATCTGAAAAAGCCGCCTTTGACCCAGAACAAGTTCTAATCGCATAATTTTTGTGGCTCAGTCTTTTGCCAGTCATGAAAACGAATTCTGATGAAAAATGGTTAAAAAATGAGTGAAAATGTGAGAGTAGACTAAAAGATAAGATCAATTTCAAAAGAATGACTATAAAGAAAACCTAGTTTAGAGGATTCCTCAATTATTATTAAGTTGTTTTTTATAAAAGAATAGAGCGAGCAGAATTTAAAAGGATTCTTAACTTCACAAATCTCTGCTCGCTTATAAAAAGTTCTCAAATCATTATTAATAAATCCTAAAGAAATCTAAAGACTTCTCAGATTCGGGAGAATTGGAGAAGTTTTTTCAAATTGAAACTATAATAGATTTGGAGGAACTTTGGCAGAAGTGTTCAGAAGAATAAAACCCAATGATATTTAACCATTTTGCTTCCATTATACAGTCAACAACACAGTTCTCAATGATCCTAGAGATCATGCTCGTTCCCCTGTTTATATCAAACTTTAGAAAGCACTATTTAAATATCGTTGATATCATTTTGGTTCCCTCCGATTTAAAAAAGAGAGATTAATTCTACAGAGGATCCTTCCGTTCCCCGTTTGCATTCCCAAATGGTCCTTAAGAATCCTTATCCTCTCAGAGTCAGAAGAGAACTCCTATTCAGAAGAATAATAGCTTTATTTTATCGGGAGATCTGCATATTGCTATAGAGCTGCAAAAGCATTCCTCAATCATTCAGTTTCCTTCGAATTTCTACGTTTCAAGGCGATCCTCGATGATCATTCATGTGGCTCCCGACTTTATAGAGTTGTTAATGCATTCCTTAATGATCCTCCAAGCGATGATCATCCGTCTAATAAAGCCTCCTCTCGACTCGTCTGCCCCATTTTCAACTCTTTATAGGAAACCCACTCGAGCAGCCATTCTTGGGACTGGGCATCAAACCAATTGGAGCGATGGTTGGTTAGACCCCACAGAAGGCGCCCCCCTCATCATCCGTTATGACAGTTGTCGGCTACTGGAATATCTTGCAGATACATTCGAATGCCTGGTGGCCTGCCTGTCACATGACTGTCATCTGCAGCAGGAGCCGTCACTCACTCTTCTCTTTAGGTTTTCCTTCACTCTTTCTTCTCCTCTGCTCTTCTTTCAGGCATTAATTAAAACGTTACACACACACACACATGCACATGCACACACCGATACACATGCACACACTCACAGATGCGCAGACACACAGATGCGAGTACGCACTCGATTAAGGAAAATTGCACGCCTGGGACGGGACGCGATGCTGATGGAAACGTAAAAGGAAATTACCTTTCGAGAGGCAGCAAAATTCTCGTAAACAATTTGCACTTTTAATGAACACACCACAAAAAGCACCAGAGGATTGCACACACACACACACACACGGACGCGCGAGACGCGATTCTGTGGATACGAAACGATCTGTTGGATACGGATACGGAGTATCTTTAATTAATTGGTGATACACAGTCGAGTCGAAGCGATCCGTTTGGGGGAAACTCTACCCTCCGATCCGTTGTACACCGTTTGAGCGTCGCTCGAGAAATGAATCGAGGGATTGGCGTGTGTTGTTCGGGCGACGATCGTAAGAGGCGGCTATCGATAGTAGTTTGTGGCAGAACGACGCGGCAGAGAGAGAGCGAGAGCGAGGGAGAGAGAGAGAGAGACAGCGTTGACAGCGACTCGACTGCTGCTGCAAACGTTGTTTGTTATCGAAGTGAACCCCAGAAGCGTTTTGGTCTGACGTCTCGATTGCGTTTCGTTGGTTTGTGTGGTTGTCGCTTAAATTAAAACTCGCAAAAAAACCAGTTGAAATACACACAAAAGATACTTAGATACAGATACTCTCGTACGCACTCTCCAACAGACACATATTTGATCTTTGGATATATGTAGTAGGAATATGGGTGTCTACGCCTTGTGGCTGCTGGGCTCTGATTCGTGCGTTGCGGCTGTCAAGAGATCGTTCAAATCCAAATAATAAAAGTAGCCACACACAGTACACAGTGATGGCTAAAAGTATATGCACACACACACAGTGCTGGCTAAAAGTGAATTTCCATTGACAATCTAATTGCTCGACAGCATGCAACGGAGTACGGAGAGCCTTTCGGGGCAGCAGCAGCCACAGCAACAGCAACAGCGTTAGAGAACCTCCATGCAACGGTGGCACACGCATGGATCGGCATGGGGTGTCCTATAGATACCCTACTTGCATATTTATGAGATCGCAGATCGATGCAGCTCCCAGGGGCCACCATTTAACTTCGTTGGCGATTTAAAGGATATGCCAGTTGACATCTTAATTGCTGCAGCGATTTACTGGGTTTTTAATTTAAATAAAATGCAAATGCCATTGGAATAACATTTTCCAAAAATATCCAAGAGGCGCATATGAAAGAAAATAAATCAAATAACTAGAAAATAATAATGTATATTAAAACATAGCACATAAGTAATTATAAGTAAATCTACCGAAAATTATGGCTTATAGGGCGTATACTTGTTAAAGGAATTTGTTTCTTAGCTGTAATATATTCAAAAGCCTTTTATATTAACAAAGATTTGTTCGATCTTCGATAAGAGATATATGTACATATCTAAGCATCTAAAACAAAAAAAACGAAACAAAAAACGAAATAAACGCCAACTAAAGTGGAAGATTAGAGAACTCAATTTACCCCTAAGCCTGTTTTGCTTATTTTAATCCTTCAATTATTTACCTTGATTGCATTTAATATCTTTATTTAAGACCCATGATCTTTATTCTCATATATCATGGCATTCTTTCATTTAATCTGGCTTTCAAAGAATATATCACGCATACGCAGTGCTGACAGCACCAATTTCCACAAGAAAAACTGTAGGACCAACAGCAACATTCTGGTGTCCACACTCAATGGATGATTTATTGCGGCGATCGAGCCATAGCCATAGCTTCACTCTCTCTTCCCTCCCTCGATACTCTCTATTTCTAGTCCCTATTCGCTCTTTTTTTATGTCATAATCATAAAAGCCTGTTCCCTGCATTCGATTGCTGCTTCATTGCTCAGCAGTCATGCGAAAAGCGTTTAGCAACAACTGATTTATTTATTATAAACAATATTACGACTGCAACTGGAAATATTGTCAACAAAAGAGACAGAGAAGAAGGGGGAGAGCTCTACAGAGCGGCAGAGAAAAAGGGGGAGACAGACATGCAAATAGTAATTTCACGTGGGACGTGATTTCATGTAAATATCAAAATATTATTAAATTAGTTCGCATGCAAATCGTAGTGGAAAATCCAATGGAAACTCTCACAAAAGATACAGATTCACAGATACATTTACATCTGTGTCTAAATGGCTCGTTGCGTGCACACAGACATGGAGCCACAGACAGGGGCTTCACTGTGGGGGGGTGAGTCACAGATTCCCCTTATATTTGCGTCCCCCTTTGGCATCTTGTGGCTCCCTACGCCCCTGGGATCCATCGATAGCAGGTTGTTTTCTCTGTTTGCATTCGGCGACATTGGCGGCTTTTGATAAGGCGTCGTGTCTCGATTTGCGAGTGGAGTGGAGCGATCCCCGTATGGGTAATAATTATACAATATATTTAATATTTAATTGGCTCAATCGAAAGGTTATTTGGGCGACAACAGAGCTACAGCCACAGCCACACAATTGAGTTACAGAAATCACAAACACACGCCCCACTGTGTGGGTGTGGGTGGGGCAGTGGCAAATGTTGAAATGCGGAAAAGATAACTGAAACAAAGCTAAACTAGAAAGGAATTAATAAATTAAATGAGTAATTAAATAAAAGAACACTAAAAGAAGCAATAATTGTACGGTAAAAGTCGTTCTAGCATTTTATTTCTTATGAATATTATCTAGGAATTCCTTGAAAACATAGAATAGATTCATAGATTCATGATTTGTATTTCCCCAATTCTTTAAGCATGAACCCTTTTTACCCTTTACTTAATGATGAAAGAGATATCAAATTTCCCATACATAGTGTATATAGTATGTCTAGAAATAATAGATTAATTTTTTTAAAAGTCCTATAAAATGAAGGAAACACACATAACTTTTGTTATATTTCTGTTTTTTTTCTATGATTAAGTCTGATGAAAGAGGATATAATCGGACCTAATGACACATTTCTCTCTACGAATACATTATATTAATATCTCCAGAAATGCTCTATCCCATTTCCCATTTAAAATTCTCCTTAAGTATGTCCCCAACTCAATCTCCAGGAGAAATTAGAAATAGAACAAATTATTTAAAATTTGAATTAAGCGCCAATAAATCAGCTGGATATTTGAAATTAGTCTGGCAGCACTGTTCGGTCAAAAAGAGCTTACAGAATGTTTAGCAACATGTTTTTGCAACATTTGTTGAAAAGCTCTACACATTTTCAACAATTTGTCATAATATTTTCATTGGTTAAAAAGTAAAAGAATTTAAAGTTTTTAAGAGAAAAAATAAGAGAATGTTTAAAAGATCAAAGAGAGTGGAGAGAGAGAGAGAGCGATAAGGCAGAGAGTCGAAACGAAAGAGAATAAATATGTCATGCAACGTAAGCAAACGTAAGACGGTTCTCTTAAGTATTACGCTCTTTCGAAAGCCACTTAATATATGAACTTTTATTAATGAAAAAACCCGATCTAAGATGTTTTATTTTTTTTAAATTTATTAGCTTTTAAAGTTGATTGGGTTTTCTTTTTGTTAATATTGCATATTGGACAAAAATTTGATATGCGACTAAAGCATTTTTTTTCTCGAAACTCGACCTGAAAAAGGGGCACGTCTTGGGGGCCACAATAAAACACAGACGAAAGAAGAAACGAAAAAAGAGACTCCAAAACAAACTGCTTAGCGGTAAAAAGTGTATTCTCTGGAAAGGGGGGGCGGGGGAATCAGAGGGAAGAGTAGGGGCGAAATCTAAGATCTGCGAAAACTGAAGATCTGACACTCTGTTTATTTATTATTCGGAATGGAACTGCCAGAGAACGCCAGTGCCAAATGATATGAGCAATAAACAGAAACGAATTCGAATCGGAAATGTTGTTTACGATAAATAAAAATAAATAAAAATAATATGAAATTCATGATATGGAGAATGATCGAATCGAATGATTTTTTTGCTTATAGGAAACTCCATTCACAGAAAGCGATCTCGAGAGTTTTCTAAAATCAAAAACTATATCTACAGATAATTCCACAAATTCTTTCAAATGATTCTAAATTCCTAATATAATTCTGCTGGCATAGAAACTATAGATCGCAAGGTAAATGGATGATATATTGGTTCCACAACTATGGTTTCCTTCTTATTTTGTCCCAAAGCGTAAACATTTTCTAGATGTCCTATCATTTGGTAGATATCTTTCTGAGATATTTTGATATTAGATTAGATTAGATTGCTTAGACATCGTCTACAGTCTATTTTATTTGATGTTCAACATCATAAACGTTCCAAATTTGATTCAAATTGCTGGCTATCAAATATACCCACAATATATTTTACCCACACTAAAATCTACAGATACTATAATTATCGTTGCCCCAGAAAACCTTGATTTTTGCTTGCTTCTTTTTGCACAAAGAACTTTATTCTTTTGTCATTCCACAGCAAAACACTTCCTTGTATCCCATTCCTAGTTATTTATTATATATTGTAGAGCCAAAGATAAAATGGAATTCCGAACCCTGGTGAAGAATTTTCCAATTGCGACTTAACTTTGAAAATACACGAGAACGATTGTATGGGAAAACATATAGAATTTCCAAGCCAAAAGGCAATTTATTTACTCAAATAAAGTCTGTAATTTCTTTTCATTTCGGTGACAGCTGTTGTGCAACTCCCAGCATTTCCTTAGATAAGGTTTTTCATTGTTTTTGTTGCTAGCAAATAGTACGAGTAGAAGCCCCCCATAAATAATTTTACACTTGAAATCTGCGCAGTTGTAAGGCACACTACACCACACCACACCCGATCCCAAGACCCCACTCCGAAAACCCAACGAAAACAAATTGAATTGAAATAGTCAGCGATTTTTCACTGGTTTTTTGTTCATTTGTTTGCTAAACTTTATGACAAAAATTCTATAAATAAAACCGAAGCAAACAAAGCGGAAAACAAATCAACAACGTGCTTTGTTCGACTATGGATCGCTTCGAATATGCCATGTAATGGAAGAGCTATAAAACCGCATGGCATTACGTGGCTCAATCACATGGAGATTTCCCTGGATATCCTAGCGGTTCTGTTCTGTTGTGGATTAAGAAAGAATAGATCCTTAGATACCTTTGAAAATCAATTGCTTAACATTCGAATAGCAGAAAAATGGCAGAACAGACTCTATAAGTCAGAATGATTAGGATTCCACAGACTCAGTGACTCAACCCATTATACTCCCACCCACGCAAATTTTCAAGGGTATTCATACCCTATTCATACGACAACAAAAACAAGGGCTTTGGGCCCTGAGTCGGCTCTACTCCATTGATTATTCAATGTGCATGAGTAAGCGAGATGGCGCATACTAGCAAAAAGGAGAAGTGGAATACAGCGACGACTTAAGGGCACTCGTATAAGTCGGGGGCATGCATCCATACATACGAGGTATGTCGTTCATATGCAAAGGCCGCCCCGATCTGTTGTCGATTGTGCAATCGGAAATTTGTAGGCGGCATAAATCCATAAATAAATAATGCCGCCGTTGAGCAAATACCAGGCAACGGACAATAATTGCATATTAAAGCGAGTATTAAGGAAAATTTTGCATGGTACCGACTCGTGGATACCCCTTATAGAATACGGTTATACCTTTGCTGAATAGTGATATTAATTTCAATAATCTTTGCAATTGGGGATATTTTTCGGAATTTTTCTCATTATGAACTGCGATGAGGTCACAGAAGAATCTGCCACATAATATTACATTTCTTCAGTCATCACTCTCTCCGAGTACCATTCATGGATATACCTTACTAATGCAAGGTATACATACGTGTATGTATATGTAGTATAGGAAGCTTACATTTTGAAGAAATTCCAGAGCCAAAAACAAGAAGAACGTGCAGTATGATCTCTCTCTCTCCTGATCAGCTTCCTCTTTGCACGTTTTTCTTCTTCTACGCCTGCTTTTGATGGATGATTGGGGCGGCTGGTTGGCTCCCGCTCAGCCGGCTTTTGCCTGAAGAAAGTTGCGTCTGGTTTGGTCTGCCTCCACTTGTTGCTGCCGCGCTCGCTCTCGTTTCTGTATTATGCTTTGCTTTTGCTCTGCTTCTCCGTTAATTCCACAGGAAGCACAAAATTAAGGCGAGTGCATGCCAGAGAGCGTCATCAATTGCTGCACTTTTGTTTTCTTGTTTCACTTTTCTCGCGTGTCTTTTCCACTTGATTTTCTATGAAATTGGGCATTAAAATGTAAATGTTATTAGACAGAGAGCACGAGTGACAGATGAGAGAGTGACAGAGAGAGAAGGAAAGACACTGAGAGAGCACGATCAAACAAGTGTATTAGTGGATCCTCTCGCTCGCACTCCTTGTGTTATTGTTATCACCTGAGTCAAAGGTACAGTGGCGACACGTACTATGGGACTCGTTTGGGACACAAGCAATATTAAGATTGCATTTTTATTGGTATATGGTTTTAAATATTCGGCACCACACGTTTCACTCTACAGAAAATTCGCCTAAAAAAACTTTACAAGTCAAATCCTTCATTCGAGGTCTAACTGTGTGACGTGACCCACTCGCGCGCTCTGAGAGTCTCTCTTCACGTTCTCTCTCTGCCTGTTTTTGTTATCGTTCGAGTCAAAAGTACAGTGGAGATTCGACTTATATACAACACACTGTTTCACATCGCGTAACATATACTGCACGTATTATAAACTCCTCAAGGCTCAAACTGTTTAATTTATTCAATTTTATTTTCCACCATTAATTTATTTGGATTGGATAACACTCAGATTTTCCCGCTTTGTTTCCTTCATTCGAGAACCAACTGTGGTGTTCACTCTTGCGCTCGTTTACTCGATTGTTTTCTCTCTCGCTCCGCATAGTTTGCTGCTGCTGCCAGCGTAGCGTAGTTAACCAACAACAACAATGCTTGCTAAAAATAGATCCGCGGTGGCGGCGAGACAGAAATTGGAAAAAAATTGTGTGCCAAACAACAGCCACAAAAGCGTGCAGAAGGAGGAGAGGAGGAAGGAATGCCAGGCGGCAGGAGAAACAACAGCAAAAGAAGGAAATGCGACGCAAAAATGCAGTTGTTCCGAAGGGCGACAGAGAGCGAGAGAGGCAGAGATCGCACGAGTTGGGTTGGGGCTAAACGCCACGACGAAGAGGATCACTGGAGTTTTCCATTGTCAAGTGGAAAATCTCCTATAAAATGCGTCATGCTGCAGCTTAGAGGGAGGGGGGAACGAATGTTTAATTCAATGCAAGCCAAAGCTCTTTAACTTATTAAATTTCCACTAAAACGTTGACTAAAATGTCAAACGGATGAGAGCGTGCGCCACTCTCTCTCTCTCTCTCTGTTTGATGCTCTCCCATTTACTGCCTGTCACTATAAAAAAAACTGCATTCACATGATTTTCCTGCGTTTTTCTATGAACTTTGTCCCGTCATTAAGGTTTTCGCATTTGTTTAAATTAACATTTTTATATTTCTTTTGTTAGACTTTACATTTTACGGTAAATAGTTGCACATATGGAATAGCACTAAGAATTGAGCACACATGCTCTCGCTCACTCTACGAGAGTTGGAGCCTGATAGATCATACGACTAGCTGGCCTGGCCCGTAGAACAAAACAACGCGCAGCAACTACAAGAGAGCACAGAAACTCACACACACACGCGCACAATGTTTTTCGCGGGACAGAAGCGAACGAACGCGCCGAAAGAAAAAAACACAATGAGAACGCGGCGCAGTGGACAGAGTCGTTGGAGCCGTTGGAGCCGTTGGAGCACTACAAACCCCCTCCAACAACAACAACAGAAAAACAGAGAGTGGAGAAAATAGAGTAAGTGATAGAGCGGGAGAGCTACAACAGCAGGTAGCAAAGGTAAATATAGGTAGGGTGAGGCTTTAACATTAAATTCTCTCACGATACACAAAACCAAGATAGCGCAATGCGCAGCTCCGTCATGTTAGAAGATGTACGACCGAACAGCTGAATGGATGTTTGCGAGCTTTTCATCGTTGGTTCTTCTGCAGTGCAGATCTAGATCTCGTCGTGAAAATTAAGCTAAAATTTAAAGCAACGAATTTTTACAAGGAAATTGTAGTTTTACTTTATTTTGCTGACTTAAAGCCAATTAGTGTGAGTGAGATGCACTTATGCGCTCTGTTGAACTGAGAACTTGTTTCTCTGTATCGTGAAATGCTCTTACGATTTGAAAAGATATGAGAGCGTTATTTTGGCATGCCTCACCTTTTTTAAATGCACCTTGCCTCTAACTAAGCCGGCGTCGACAGCGACTGCGACGCTGAGCAGGACGTGGGCAGTGGAACGTGGAGTTTTGATTCTTCTTGCAAATCAGGTGGAACAAATCGATTCTATCAATCATTGGCGGTGGTTTTTGGTTGCTCGTTTACTGCTGGCAGCTACTGTATCTCTGCGGATTACCTTGAAAGTCGGTCAGAATCAGGTCGCGATCGGCTCTACTACATAATTCCCCAATCCAATTAATATTAATCTTAAACTATGAAATCCTCCTATTACTGGATTTATTTTCCACATTATTGAGACTTTATTTTTAAGTGGAAAACTTTTGATTAAATGCATATTGTTTGCCAATGTTGTTGAATTTTTCTCAAATTGAGTATATTTGAGTACATTTTACTGAACATTTCGGTTCGATAGCGGGATTCAAAATCAATTGATATTTGCAGTTGCAAAAAGTTGCAAAAAGTTTTTGTTTCCAACAAAATTTTGTAAACAGAGGGACCTACGAGGGATGAAATCGCGTCTCGTGACGTTTAGATGGCAGGAGGAAAACATTAATAGGAGGCGTTGAAATATAACTGATATTGGGTGGGTCAACGATTACGCACGTAGGCCCTAGGCTACACCAGATCTCTTTTTATATGCTCTCTTACCCAAATATTTTTTACATCTTCCATGTCTAAGTGTTTTTACTTTGATTGCTTTCTTGGCCCCGTCGTTTAGATTTCCTCGTGAAAATGACCGATCCTCATTCTCCCCTCGATCTTCCAACCTATTTTTCACCCGAGCTTTTTCCGAGATTTCGGTCGTGTACGCTAGACCATCACGGAACAGCCTGAGTGTAACAACCTACATATTAATGAAAGTGGTTATACTGCCAAAATGCCAACGGCAAAAATTAATATATTTGTCCGCTCCTTCTGGGTGAAAAATGAAAATACACTTCGGGCATAACTTAAAACTAGATAATATTATTTAATCCTAGGTTATGTATATAATATATTTTACAGATTATTTAAAGATGTCTGACCAAGTGCAAGATAAGAAGCAGCAGGAGAAGAAGTAGTGGCAGAAGCAGAAGCGAGAGGCGCAGCGGGAGCGTCGCCGCCACAAAGTGCGGGCGCAGTGGGCGGAAGAACGGGCCCTAAAAAAAGAAAAGGTACGATTTCTGTCTGTAGTGACAGTTCTGGTCGTTGACAGCTCTTGAGGGGTGTAGTCGGGGTTGTCGGTATCTTGCATCGCGTCGAGAGCTTTGCTGTGGCTTGTGTACGATTTGCGGTCGGGGCGTTTGAGGGAGGCGTTGGGCCTGGCGTCACCTTTTGTTGTCGGAGTCTCACCGTCAGTTTCTTTGGTCGGACGTTTCCTTTGGTTACGCTAGCCTCAGATCGCTGGTCGCCGGCAGATATTACTTTATTTATATCTCTCTTATATCCTCTTCCGCTGCTGTGTCTCCTTTTTTTTATCCTCCTCGGTTTCGAACATAATGACGGCCGCCATCAGCACATCATCTTCTTCTTGCTGGGCCTCAAATTGTTTGAGACCCATCACAGCGATGTCTTCCTCCTGATCAATTTGCATTTTCATCTATTATTATTAGTAAAAATTACAATAGTAGAAATTGAACTAACTGCTATCGAAACACAGTTCTGAAAAGGAACGATTTGTTCCAAACCAAACAACTAACGGTGGACTTCATTCGGGTTTTTCATTATAGCCTCTGCTATTGCCACGAAATAGTTAATAGACCATTTGGCGTCCCGCTCGAAATCCAGCCTATCAGGGTCCAATATAATGTCTGCCACGTCCTTCGCCAGATTCACAATGTTGTCTCCAACGATCTCGAACTCGCGAGAGGAGAATCGGCTTAACGTTGTCAGCGACGTATGCCAGAACTCCCGCTTCCCGCAATTCCCAAACTTTTCGCGCAATGGCTCTTTGAAAACAACAGATTTTACGGGAAAAAAGCTTAGTTGGCAGCACTGCAGTATGGGGAATTTTGCCACTTTTTCTGGCCAAAACCCATTTTCAAAAAGTCGTTAAAATTATATATTTTTAACCGCTATGTACCAGAATAACATTAGTCTTCAATGATATGTAGTCGAAATTTTAACAGAGCGAACCACTGTTAAGTTAACAGCTGTCAAAAACAGCTGTTTGCTAGCGATGTGCAAGTTTTCATACAACGAGTAATTTTTCTCTAAGTTGAAGGAGCTAAAAAGTTAGTAACTGACCAATTTAAGTGCGATTTTTATAATGGATTCGAATCGAAGAGGTTTGTAATATGTATTTTTGTTTTTGAACTGTGCAAATACTCCTTATATTTCTTGTAATTGTTAATCGTTTACGGGTATCATTTTGTGACAAATATTAGTCTTTCAAGAGGCGTACAAAATGAGTCCAACCTATTCCAACCATAAGATTTAATACATATTGTAGAGATTTCAATTCTCTTTTAAATGCATATCATATTAATGTGCACTTTTGCGCACTTTCTCTGAAATTTGATATTTTAGGCCCTAACCTAAGTTTGTCAAATTCAGAGTTGTTTCCCATGCGGCCATGATTATGATCCGATCTGATCCAGATTCAAGGCTCTGATAGATATTGTCATTCTTAATGGTTCTGTGTTTTTAGTTTTATCGAATATTTAAATTTTTGGATGCCACAGATTTTCGTCTTTTGTGTGGGCGGAAGAGGGCGGGGTGAAATTTTGAAATACACTTGTAATAATGGGATATGGCAGAATATTGGATAAAAAGTTTGGTTGATCTAGCGTTTATAGTCTCGCAGATCGAGGCGCTCAAAGAGAGGGAACGTTGCCTCTCTAAATGGTTTTCTTCATTGTGGCTATATTAATTATCCGATCTGATCCAGAATCAACACTTGGATAGATATAATCATTCTCTATGATTCTGCGTTTTTAGTTTTCTCGTTACTTTAAAATTGTGCATGCCACCGATTTTCGTCTTTTGAGTGGACGGAAGGGGGTGGGGCGAAATTTTGAAATAGACTTGAAACAGTGTGGTAGGACAGGAGTCTGGATACAAAATTGTGTTGCTCTAGCTTTTATAGTCTTTGAGATCTAGGCGCTCATGAAGTCGGTACTCTCTAGTACCGGGTATAAAAAGGGCCACCACGCCCATTTTTTCAAAATTACTTTCTATTGCTATTACAAACTCATATCAAAAAACCAAATCAAAAAATATTGTTTCGTTTGGAAGTTATTAATTAATGCCACAAAAAGTGGCAAAATTCCCCATAGTGCACTGGCTACATGCAAAATCGAATCGCTCTCTGACAAAAGCTCGCAGCACGTGTAAGATATTGGCCTGTCACTCGACAAAAGCTGCAATGTATGAAAAAGGATCAAAGTCCATGCTCACATGCAGATGGCGTCAGATAAATTCCCTGTATTTCAGGTTCCATTTATTGCCGTTTTGCGTCTATGACGCTTTAGTTCCAAGAAACATCCATTTTATGGACACAAATGGGGGCGGAGCCCATGAGAAAAAGTACGAAAAGGGAAATCTTAGCACAGTCATTTAACGGACAAAAATGAGGGCGGAGTCAGAGAGAAAAAGTACCAAAAAAAAAAGGGAAATAATGGCACCGAATTTATTTTAATTTTTATTTTAATAAAATAAAATATTTGACTAAAAATGGATATTATCTATTAATAAATAGTCTGATCAGATCAAATATATGGGAAAATGTTGTTTTTTTTTCATGATGAATCCCTGAGGAAAAGAGATCCCAAACGAACCTCTCTCTACAATATTTCCATTTCCCTCAAGAAGGCGTTCCAAGAAATAGGCGCCCAAAACCCCACCCACTCCAACCAACCCCCCTTTTCTGCTACGTCGCTGCTCTGCTCTGCTCTGCTCTGCTGCTGTCGACGTCCTCTGCGAGGGGGAGTGACGTGAAAGGAGTGTGAGCAAGGCGGCAGGAAAAGTTGATTAGATGGATTTCGTTTGGTTTTTGTGTTTTTAATCACACACCAATTTCATTTATTAAATCTTCGCATCAGCATTTCATTTTTCGTATTTTCTCTGGCACTTTTACCTTCTCCCTCTCTCTATCTCTCTCTCTCTCTCTCTCTCTCTCTCTCTCTATGCCATTTCCTCCAGCCATTCGTTTGTGTTGGTGTTTTCTCTCTCCCCCTACTTTTCGTGCCTTTTGCTCTTCCGACGGCATATTTGACTTCTGTATTTTTGCTGTTGTTACGTGGTATACCCCTTGGGAGAGGGTATAACGATTTTGATCAGAACAAAACGAGACTACATATATGATATTATATATATTGGATCTGCGTTTACCCCTATATATGTCTGTCTATGAAAACTTACATATATTTTGTTTCTTCATGAATTTATTTATTTATTATTTAATTAGTATTTATATCATAATTATATCTGCTAGATGTCTTGGTATAGATTCTGATCTTTCCGCGCTGTTGTACGAACACTATTCAATAATTTATGTTATAGGGCACAGTTAAGTGGAGGATGAACCCATAAATTTTCATTTTAAATCTAAAGCTGATTCGCTGAACGGTTGGAAATTCATGTTCGAATTTCAAACAAAAATTCAAAAGGCTATTGCTATATTTTGTGTACCCCAAAGGAACGCTAGATCTCTGCAAGGGTATTCGGTATTCGGCATAGAAAAACTACCCTTCCTTCCACTGTTTGCCTACCATGTGTATGTGTGCGTGTGTGTGTGTCTGTGCGTATTGTCACGAGCAATTTGAGCTGCCTCTCCCTCTCCCTCTCTTTCTCTCTATCATTCTCGGCTGCCGCCGCGCTCTGCCCACGCCCCCTCTGGCAGAACCGACTGCGCAAAAACTTTTTACAAAATGAAATCGTTTTCGTATTAACAATTTCATTAAAATTAAATTACTTTTATTATTCCGACAGAAACATGCAAACAACAACAGAGAAGGAGATGAAGAGAGCTTTCCCGGGCACACCTCCCTCCCTCCCTCCCCTCCCCTCGTTGTTGTCCTTGCTCTTATCCACCTCTGCCGCTATCTAGCCAAAAAGCTTGGCGTCTCTTTTCTTCAGCTGTCAAACAAATTAATTGCGCTTTTAATTGATTTTGTTGGCTTTTCGGTGAGAGCGAAAGGGAGCCAGAGAGCAGCAGGCGATGTGTGCGTGAAAGAGCGAGAGAGCAAGCGAGTAATTTAACGGAATTATGGCTAGTTAATGGTGTTTGTGGGTGGTAGGGAGAGGGTAGAGGAGGGTGATGGCGATCCAAAGATCTTCTGATGGAAGAATGGGAATTCCGATTGAGGATGGAAACATTTTAGTATTATAGGGAGATAAGAATCGAGGGGAATATAGTAGATTACATTTGAATAATATAATGCTCTGAGTATTCGTGAAGTTTTCGATTCGTTCTTCGTCTTTTTCGTCCATCTATGTGTCCTTGAATTTAATAGCCTGGAATAGTTTTAGAATATTTGTTAAAATTATTCGGCTTTTATTTGGTTATGTTATATCCCGAAACATTGCCTATCTATTTGAGAAAAATCATTAAGATCAGATAAATATTATTGCCAAAATTTGGTGTTTAAAAAGGAGTCTAGATTATCCGGTTTAGTTTAAAGAATTCATATAATCTATAGTGAGAAAAATTCTTTAGAAAATAAAGTCCCTGGTCATTGCTTTTCATTCAATAAAAATACATACGAAATGCAAATAATACCCATCATAAATCAAATATTCAGCAGTTATAGCTCAACGTACTTAAGTAAAAGTAAGCGTATCATAAATAAAAAATTCCCCACTGACTCTTTCTGTCCGAAAAAATAAATAACTTTGAATGCGCTCCATTCTCGTTTCGCGTACATCCTCCATTGGTCCTTTGGCTCCTTTCACTCTAATTCTGTTTAGCCATTTATTTTATTTAGGCATTTCATAGAGCGATTACCATTTATCCCTACCGCCCATTCCCCCCCGATTACGGCCAATTGCAGAGGCGGCCGAAATGGAGTCCTCGAGCTTTCAGCCAAATGATGCGTAGGCCATAAAAACGAAAAGGCGAACGCAAAACGCAAAACGCGTCTTTGGTCTTGGCCATGTTTAGCCATTTGGTTAGCCAGTGCCACAGCCAGTGGGCGTGGCACCTGTTTCTACACTGAACAAAATTGAAGACAGGTAATACACACATGAAAAATAGGACCGACATTGAGGATACCCATACATTTGCTTGTAGACTTTTCGAGGGATATCAATTCAAAATCAAGATTACAATTTCAATTGCAACTTCTTATAATTTTAATGCATTTTTTTCAGTGTATATAAAACAATTTTTGATGGCGCCAATAAATTCTGGGGCCTCTTTTCATGCCTACGAATTTCAGTTGAAATGTCGCATCATAAATAAAATGGAATCGTTCAACTGATGATGAGGGGTAAGAAAAGGAGGAGCGGTGGTGGAGTGGGGCGAATTTATTGGGTGGTGGACTGGGACTGGGCCTGGGCCTGGGCCTGGCCTTCAAATAAACCGCAATGCAATTTGGCCCAAAAGAAGTTAATAAAATTTCACTTTTGGTGGATGGACTTTTGGCTGGGTTCCCCCCAAATGGGGCGAGTGCCATCTCCCTCGCTCTCTCGATCTCTTTCAGGCTATTCATTTTCCGAGGCTGCGCCACTTTTGGGGGTTCGGAAAATTTATAAACGTAATTGAGAAGCCTTCGCCGCAGCACATAACTGCCACTGCCACTGCCACACCACTTTCTCCACCTCCCTGCCACCTTTGCTGCTGCGGACTGGCCGCACGTAAAATGCATTAACTGCTTCTTCTTCTTCGTCCTGCCCCTTCGTCCTGGATCCAGTTACAGTATTCTCTCTCCTGCCTGGCTCTGGTCCCGGTTCTGGTGCTCTTCCTGGTTTCTGGTCCAAGTCCAAGGCACTCGCAATTTGGTTTTCGAAAAATAAGCAATTTGTAAATTGAAAATGGTCGTTCCAGGGCCAGGAAAGAGGAGTTCCAGGGCAGGGGTTGTGGATGGGGAGGGGGGCGTTGCAGTCGTCCATTTACTACGTGGGAGGGGCTTGGTGGTGTGGTTGGGGGGTTGGGCTTTTCCGCGTAGAACAAGTCTAGAACCAGTGGCTAAAGCGGAAGCTGGAAATTAATTATTTGCCATTAAGGCTAAGTAGATGATATAAAAAGTGGCAGCAAAGCGTGCTCCAAGATAGAGAGAGGGGTGGGAAAGGTGGTTGTACCGAGAGGGGTATGCTGGCTGGGAGTAGGAGGAGGAAGAGGAGGAGGAGGTAGTCAGAGGGGGTGGAGCTCTGACTTCTGCAGGCAATTTAGACGTCAAGTGCCCATATAAATTACATAAATTTCACCCAGCACCCTGCAACAGAATAAAATGGGGATGGAGGAGAGAATTGAGGGAAGAAGAAATATAAGAAGAGGAAGAACAAAAGGCAGAGAAAGAACGATAAGAAAGGAATGACGGAGGAAGAGATGGAAGAAAAGGAAACTGAAGAAAAAAAGGTTTTGACTTGGAAACAAGTCGAAATGTCTTCTGTCAAGGCACACGTGCCTCAACATCAAGATACCCAATGAAAATGAACTGATTCATAAAAATAATAAGAAGAATAGGTAGAAATAATATTAAGCTACATCTTCTGCAATCTCTCATGTGAATATATTTAATATATACAATAGAAAGATGTAAAATTCACAAGAATACTAGGGATTATAGGGACATTATATTAACGGAATGATATAGTAGGATATTAGTAGGATATTATGATCAACACACAATTTTCTACTGTGGGAAGTTTCCATTAGGAAATTTACCCCATGTTCCATAGCCGTTATCCAAGCTTTTTTTTTCTTACTTCTCTTCTGAATCCCATTTTCGTATCGAAATATTTACAGAATCGTTATAGAAAAAAACTAAGGAAAATACCATATTATAGGATTTATGGGTTCATTAAAAACATGATTATTTCATGATCTTGTGGACTGACAAAGCATTGTAAGCATTGTACAGCAAATATTAGTATAGATAAAGTAGGTGTATGATCAACAGAGACGTTTCCATTGTCGGACATTTCCGATGGGTCTACTCACTCCATTTTTTGCCATGTTCCATAGTATTTATTCCCTTGACAATTACTCTTTTAAGAATAATAGAATCCTAAGAATAACAGATTTAATCTGAAAGAGTGAATCTGAAAAAAGAGTGCAGAAAAATGCCATATCTTATGATTATGGGATCATTAAAAACATGATCTTATAATCAAAACAGAAGTTAAGCTAAAGTGGCTAAAGAATCATAAAAAAAAACTGCATACATAAATGTAAGAACTATAAGAAATTTGGTATCAATCAAAATAATCAGGACATGCCTATGATATGATCTCAAATATCTAAATACTCCTCAATAGCTGCATAACTCAACTGATTTCAGTATGTTGATGTTTATTTTCATATATCGATAATTGACAAATAATCGATAATTGTTCGATTACAAATCGATGTCCATTTGATAGCTGATAAATGATTTTATTGGCTTAAAACCAAGAAAATATTCACCAATTCTCTCTCCATCCCTCCATCCAGCCAAGTGCAGTAGGAGAAAAATCTCTTCGCCGAACTTGCCACTCACCTGCCTTCCCCCTTGGCTGCCTGCCTGCGTGCTGCCGCTGCTGCCACGCCTTCCATTGCGGTGTTGGCCGCTGGCGTCGCAAACGAATCCCAGACTCATCTATTATGGACCAAGTAATTCCACTAAAACGAACCGAAGCGGGAAAAACCCCCAAAAGAGAAGAAGAGAAAAAGAAAACGAAAAGAATAGCAAGGAGAAATGTCCAAACACAATCAAAGCCGACAAAACAGAATTTAAGCGTAAAATGAAATGAAATTCGAAATGGAACTAAAACACAAACTAATGATAGGGCAGGCAAGTGGTGGTGCTAGAGAGGGGGATAGAGGGAGGGATTAGTGGATAGGTTAGGGGGTGCCACAATAGACAAAGTCATAAATCAGGGCGCCAATTTGAGGGCCTGACAGCCAACCCCCCAAGGATGGTGGGGACGGGGAGGGAGCGGATGTCTGAGTGAGTGCTGGAAGAAGAATAGTTTTGGCCAAAAAGCGCCCAAAATGGACGGAGAGGGGCTAAGGCAGTGTAGGGGTAGGGATAGGGATAGGGACTGTGTGTGGCAGGCAACAAATTCATTTCGTAATTGTGGCCAACGACCCAAGAGGTGCCCCCAACGGGGGCAGCAGAAGGAGAGGAGGAGAAACCATTCAGGCAAACAATAATAAATGGGTTCCAAGATGGCGGATCTCTGGGATTGGGAATTGCGGGATTATATAGGGATTTGGGGGGAGGTGGTTGGGTCAAAAATAATAGCACAGCGGGCAGGGGGGGGTGGTGGGTGTATGGGAATGCCCGATAATAAATTAAATGAAATTCACTTAGAATTTGCGCAGCTTATTGTTGGCAGAAATTAATAAAAATAAATTGAGTTGTCAGAAGAGCAAGAAAGAGTGAGAGAGAGAGAGAGAGAGAGTGGAGTGGTGGTGGCAGAGGGGTTGGGTGTGAGTGTAAGAATGATATGGCCAAAATAAATTCCAACGGTGAGTAATCGTTTTTACTCCGTCCGTTGTTCCTTCCGCTTCTTCATCGCGCACCCAAAGCACAAAAGCTTCCAGCTCTCACCGCCCCCTCTGCTCACTCTCACACACCATCTCTCTCTCTCTCACTCTTCTCTCTCTCTCGCTCTCTTTCTCTCACTCTAACCCCTGCCATTCACCACACTTAACGATGAAAATCCAATTTAAGGCCTGCCTCAGTTGTTTGCCCTCTCTTCCTCACACTCTCCTTTGGGGTTAGTTCTCCCCTCTCCTTCGCTCTCTCTCCCTAAATAAAGTGTAATAAAATAAAGTACCTACCAGGGGGCGTAGGGTAGGTAGGGGTAAAGCTTCCAAAGCTCTGCCTTCATTTCTTCTTTAGGGTTCCCCCTTTTTATTTTTTGTTGCTTCCTTCAGCCATGCCGAAAATTCAATTTCCACAATGAAAATGCGCGAGAAAATTGTCTTGCCTGCAACAGAGAGATAAAGAGAGAGAGAGCGAGAGAGAGGGAGAGTAAAAGAGAGGGCAAGTGTCAGAGAGAGAGATGGATAGATGGCTGTGCTTTGGTTTGCTGCTCAAAAAGCGCCTGCGCTTTCAACAAAATAAAGGGAAATGTGTGGCAAAAGCAAAGGCGGCGCTTAGGGGCACATCAAAACCCACCCCCCGCCCAAACCACTCCCCCTCTCCAGCCATTCTGCAGCCATCTTTCAGAGGCGGCGACTGCGACGCCAGCGCAGATCTAATTTGCAACAACAGCAGCAGCCGCAGCAGCCGGCGCAGCAGCAGCAGCAGGAACAGCGACAGCAACAGCAACAGCAACGCGACAGCGACGTTGACGTTGCGGCTGTGGCAAGCGCCGTTAGATCATTCACATTCTGACGTTCCACGCGTTCGGTTGACATCCCATATCCACCTATCCACATACCCCCTAGATCTATATGTATCTCTGGGATTCTGTGTGAAAGACGAAACCAAACCCGAAAAATCAAGTGGATTATAGTTCGCCTGCAAACAGGAAGAACTTCTTCCCAAAAGTGAATCCCCCGAAAAACAACATCTAATTAAATCAAACCACGTGTGTGTTCCCGCCCTCAAACCCCTCTGAAAATCAAAAAAAACTTCAGCTTAATCTCTAACTTCCTTGGCGGCCTATTAGACCTTTGATTGACTGTAAAATTACTGCAGCACCTGGCAACTGGCTCCTGGCACTGCTTTTGGGATTCCTGCACTCAAGAACTTTTCAAAAACTTCTTCAAAGTGTTTAGACGCTCCAGCAAAAGTTTCACGTGTGCTCCTTGTGCTGTGAAAAGTGTGGAAAAACTTGATCGACAAGGCACAAGCCAAAGCGAAAAGAATCCGGAAAGGAAAGGAAAGGAAAGCGCCAGGAAAGGGATTTTCTTCTGTGACACGCTTGAAGAACTACTGCCAAAATTTTCACGGACGGTAATAAGGTGAGTTACTGGATGGTTAATCTCATTAGGAATTTCTGAAGGAAGTTTTTTAAAGAAAAACTCTTTGGAAATGATTTAAATGAGAGCTGATTTGATGAATATAGCTCTCAAATTTCTAGGTTTTTCTTAGATTTAAATGAGTGTTGATTTGTTTAATATAGCTCTTAGACTTTTAGATTTTTCTTAGATATAAATGAGAGCTGATTTTTAGAATATAGATCTTCGTTTTGTTGCCCTTTTTTCAATTCCAATTTCACAGAATTTCAGGGTAATTAGTATAATTATAAGGAATATTTTATTCATCTTCAGATACTTTTTACAAGCATTAGGGAATCCTTCTATCAGTTGAGAAAGATGTTTCCTGTAGGTCTCAGAAAAATCTAAGCAAAGCCCCAAAAAAGTGTAGGTGTGGGGATCAAAGTTCAGAAAACTCTCCATGCTTAAGGGCACATTTAGGGATTTCTGTTGTAGAACTATTTGAATATATTTATACAAATTTCATTGGTTAAAAGAATAAAAGAATATAAATAAAAGCATGGTAAAAGAAATCTGTTAATGGTTTGTCTGAAAAGTCATTGAATACAAAATGAGTAAGAATTCTATTTAGTTGAAAAGCTTAGGAATTAATTGTTAGAAAATTTAAAA
The DNA here is from genome assembly GCA_963969585.1 of Drosophila helvetica. NCBI lineage: Eukaryota > Metazoa > Arthropoda > Insecta > Diptera > Drosophilidae > Drosophila > Drosophila helvetica. The sequence goes on along the minus strand of OZ018402.1, from coordinate 4,231,873 downwards.
ATATATTGAATATTTTCATATGAATGTTTTCCACTTACATATATTTTTAAATGTAACGATTCATTTTATATGACTTTCATAAAGATAAACAAATTAGCAGTAAATATAAAAATATATTCCTTAAATACTCAGTAAAACTCAGAACCTCTTGGAATGGCTGTAATTTTCGTAGGGATATTTCTCTTACTCCTCAAAATCGTTCCATTCAGATTCAAGACAGAAAAAATGTGTTGCGCATAATTCATTTAGATGCTTTTAATTTGAATTAAGGAAATTTCCTAATGAGTTCCAAATGTGATAAAAATCTCATCTCTCGAGTGCCTACAAGTACCCTCCCCTCCCCCCATATCCTTATGGGTTTCTGCGTGTGTGTGTGAGTGTGTGTGTGGAGGTGAAGTGCTGAAGTGTCTGGCAAAAGTGTTTGTGTTGATGCCTTTCCTGTGAGAAATCGCACAAAATGTTGTGAAAACTTGAAGTGCAAAAGGGACAAAAAGGAAGCCAACGAGAGCCAGCAGGCGAGAAAAGAATTAAAACCGAAAATTGGGATATGAATAAAGGATTCGAGCAGCAAGGATTCAAAGGAAGTTTTGGCTTGGGGAATGCCAAGGGGAACGTACGAAACATCTGACTGCAGTGGAGCCCTGCTCCTGCTCTTTGCTAATTGAAGACAGACCAAAAGTTGATCATTTCCCCAAATGCAGTTTGAATAATTGATGATAATTAAAAGAGAAAAAGAGAAGCTCCCCCCCAGTCAGAGTGTGAGTGGGAGCGGGATAGAGACGGATTGATGGCTGCTGGAAAGAGATGGCGAAAGGGTAACGAATACAAAATCAATGGCAAATTATTTGCCAAAGCGAATCCGAAGCGCGCCAACAAATTAAGAGGGAAAGAAGGAAAGTCAGCGACAGGGAGAGTGGGGGAGAGAGCGAGACAGTGAGGGAGAGAGACCGAAACGAAGTTTCAAATTAAATTGATCAACCGCAAATTAATTGGCAGCCATGCAAACGTTCAACGCTCCACTGGACTCCACACCCAGCCCACCCCCACAGTCCCTGTCCGACCCAGGGCATGGAAGAGCTATGGGGCTATGGGGCTGTGGGGGATCCATAGGAGTCAATTGGAGTTGGCCAATGTTTTCCCCCGTTTCGTTGGTTTTTTTGTCCATGCCATTCGTCGCCAAAGTTCGTTCGATTCGTTCAACTCAATTAGGGGAACACTGGTCTCGGAGCCAGGCAGGGAGGGGGACACACTGGCTGGACCATGAGTCGCAGCAGTCGCAGTAGTCGCAGAAGAGGAATAGGAGAGGGGTACCACTGGTGGCAGCAGAAGAGGGATTTCAGGGGAAGCATCACTGGAACTGGCACTGGCACTGACACTGGTCCGATGATGACATCGCATCGCAGCACAGAAATAAAATACAATTTGGCATATTTAAATTAGCAAATAGAATTATCATACAAAACGGTTATTGGTTATTGGCTCTCCCGTTAGTCCCATTGGAGGTTAGGTTTTTGCCCATGTTTATTGATTTATTGATTGCTTGATTGAATTGAATTTGGAAATGGAAAATAGGCCAAATTGATTGGGCAATGGATAGATAGATGGATGAATGGATGGTTGAATGGATACATGTGCTATATTTGTGGGGAATTCAATATACGAATTATAAATGTCAAAGGACAGGTTTTAGAGAGAAGTAGGAAATGGAATTTCAGCTGCGAATCATACAGATTTAATGGAATATATAAACATATAATTCATATAATTTATAGAGAAATGCATGCTATGAAGAGCCTACTGACACCGATATTTCAAGTGTAACAAAATTCTAGATCTATGATCTATGATTTATGATTATCTCTGATTGAGAGATTGAGTTATCCTGAAGCTTTGGGTAGAGTTCTTATCTTCGTAAAATGAACAGAAAATTGTACTTGCATTTCCATTTAAATTCCTAGAAATTGATTTAGTAAATCGATATATTTCACAAGATGTCTGTTTAATCTGAAATCGAATAGCTCATTAAAGACTTCAGTCTTCACCTATATATGCTTATTCATCGAAAAATAAATATCTTATAAATTATAGTTTCCTTCAACGTATAGATCATGATTTTTTTATGACCTGAACCTTTCTCCAAGACTTGGATCTTACATCATTTTCAGATTTGATTTCCAAACCAGCTTTAGATCGTTCCCATAAAACTTTATCATCGTTCACATGACAATTCCCTGACATTCCTACCCTCCTCCTCCTCCTCCTCAATCAGTTAACGACCCCCCATCAAGGCGTGAAGCTTTATATATGAATGAATGAATGAATATATACTCGTATTCACTGCAGGCAGCCCCCACTGTCATGAGCACAACAAATGCACAAAACAATTTGCTTTAATTAAACAGAAAATTCAATCAAAATATTTATAATACAACAAGAAAACAAAGACAAAAAAAAAGTATGGAAAAGGGGGAGTGCCTCCCCTATGCGGGCGCCCCGAAGATGCTGTATGCTAGTGAAGGGTTGCCTACGGCTACGGATCGCATTTGGGTTCTGTTCGGGTTCTGTTCTGGTTTGGGTTTGGGTTTCGGGACAATTGGCGGCGACACTTGGACACGGACACATCCATGCAGAGAGGGGTGGTAGCGGGTGGTGGCACTGCACGTTGGTGCATAATTCAATTTACAGAAAAATTTGTACTGCAATTTCCATGCGCTGATTTTCTGGGTGGGTGGCACTGGCACTGGCCACCGACTACACAGATTCGTGGCATCATTCCGGTCTGGTCTGGTCTGGTCTGTCTATGGGTCCATCTCTGAGTCTGGGTCTGGGCTATGGGTCTGGGGTCTGATTCTAGGCGCGAGCCAATTGACACAATCAAATTCGAACCTCGCAAATTCGCTTAATGCGCCGCGAGACAAAAACAAAACCGGCAAAAAAAAGCGAAACCCAAACTGCAATCAACACCAAGAGACAGTCAGCGAGATGGGGTAGGCGGACAGATATGCAGATACTTTGGGCATACAGGGACAATTGACTGGAAAGGATGATCCCATCAGAGAGATGGAAAATATATCAGAGAATGAATGGGTAAAGAAGAGATTCAAGAGTTTCGAGATATAAGATTATTTGCAAAGTTTATTTCGATTTCAATCAACTGAGACGATATTGCTCATATATTGAACATATTTCACCGAAATAGCTTCCTCGATTCTTCTTAAAAAAATGTTCTATCCCCCAGAATTTAAGTTTAAAACTCACTTTTAGTATATACTCGTCTCGTTATGTGTTGTAGTATTTTTGCTATATATTGAAGATCATGATAGAATCCTTACAATCTCAATATCAACAAAATCTCCCAATAACGGTCTGAATGAGTCTCCGTAAGATCAATGCAATTATTGTACTTTAATGATTACTCTTTTGATTCATTTCCATTCCAATTTCTTCATCCGCATTCCTTCTACACATGGTTCATCCACAAGAGTCTTCACTGTCTGCTATGCACTCTTCATACATACATACATACATGCACATATGAGAAAGCCCACGTCCAAGTTGGATCATCATCATCAGCGTCAGCGACTGTGCGCCAGTTTGCGAGTAGTTTGATTACAGCCGGAATGGACAGTGGGATGGACTGGGGACGGACGGGGTCTAAAAACGGATGCACTTTACTTTTGTGGCAAGTGATAACCTCATCACTTGCATGAGGCATGCCCCCAATCTCTAGTCCCCCCTCCTATACCCTCCCTATGCCATATCATATCATCTCACCTCAGATGGAAATTATCGCGCGTTTAGTTTTTCCACAAACAAAAAAAAAAAAGACAGAGAACACTGGTGGTATCTGTGTGTGTGTGTTTGTGTGTGTGGGAGTCTGTGTGGGTGGGCGGGCAGGCAATTTTCCAAATGCGTTTAAGTGGCTCTAATGCCAGCGGGATGGGGTAACAGTCGGCAGTCGGCAGTCGACAGTCGGCGGAAAGGCACAGGGATTTCGCTATGCGATGCGCACGTGGATACATGGATACCCGCGCAGAGATACAGATACGCATAGACGGATGGATGGTTGGACGTTTGGAGAGCTGCATTGAGGCCGATGGTGATGATGACGCTATCTGTGTGCGAATTATGCCATTTTCTAGTTGGCACTCTACAGATACAGATGCAGATGCATATATGCAGGCAGAGTGTATCCGTGTATGTGTGTGTGCTCTTCTCGTTTAGTCGCGATTTGGCAAACTGAGATTCAGCATTCAGCCGACCGATAAGTCCATTATAAAGCGCTTTTGTTTTTGCTGCTCTGCCAGAAGGTCGTAGAGAAGGAGGTCGGTCGGTCGGTCAGTCTGTGGTCATGTCTGTGTGACCTTGGGCAGACATGGGAGGAGGTGAAATGGGAGAAAGAGTGGAGAGTTTTTGTTTGAAAATGGGTTAGTTCGACAATGGTTGGCAAAGTGGGGAAGCCATCAACAAATGGTATACGAATACACGAATCAGGGGTGTATTTTTAGGAGAGTTAGTTTATTAGTAGTGGGTCTTTCCGAAGGAATCTATCAGTATGACTAGATAATAAATCAATGAAGTTTTGTGCAGAATATCAGAAGAATATTTTGAAGCAAAATAGGTTAATATATTAGGAAGATTTATCTATGGAAGGACTCTTCTCATGTTTCCTTCTTTTCACCCGGAAGTTGACGCTAAGTATCCCATAATTTATCACATCTATAGGGACTTGAAATTTAGGTCTAAATTAACTTTGCTCCCTCCCATTCCCAAAAAAAAAAGAACCCATGGTCTACCCATTAAATCACAGACCAGACTCTTTTTTAGCTACCATCAGACAGCATTCCTCCCCCTTCCCCCAGGGTGACGAATCTTTTGAGTGCCTGAAACAAGCCCAAAAAAAATATACAAAATTAACTCAAAATTAATTAAAACGCATCAGAATATAATGCAATTTGATGCAGCGGCAACAGCAGAGGGCATTATGCAACAGCTGCCCGCGTTGCTCGTACAAAAAGTAATATAAATATAAATTAATAATGTCACGAATAACAAAAAAAAGCAACAACAGCAACAGGAACAACAGGAACAACAACCAGACCAGCAAAAGAGAGACAAAACGAGCAATTGCATTAATTGAGCAAACAACAAAGTGGGGAAATGCGTCTGGACGAGCGACGAGAACGACAAAAGTCGGACGACAACACTGAGCACCGAACACTGAATGTCGGAACATGAATATGAATGTCTGAATGTGCGAATACGTGAATGCGAGTGAATGAATATGTATGAGTTGATGACTCCAATGGCAATGCACTTTTTCCATGCAACAAATGCATTTTGCAGCCTGGAGAAATTATCAACTGTCGCTTGATTAATTTGAATTAACCAAATTAAAAATGGAAACACAAGTCAATCAGCGAGTGCAACACCCAGCAGCAGAAGCAGCAGCCAGACGAGGGGATGAAGGGGGTTGAAAAAAGGGGGGGGATATGGTTGGGCACTGTGGCAGAGGGAGACAGAGAGGAAAGTCGAGTACGAATGATCCCACATCAGAGAAAGCTCTCTTCTGAGGCATACCAAGGGTCTTAAAGGGATATGATGATCATTTAAGATAGGAAGAAATTACATACAACATGTACATTGTACATTGATTGGAACCCAGGATAATAGAACACATAGATCGTACAACAGACACGATTTCGATGTGCGAATAAGTAAAAATAAGTGCCCAGAATATATTTGGATTGGAGTGGATCAATTTATATGGAGTACAAAAAATTCATCAAGCGGTTGTCAAAATCACAATCAACGATGAGTTCTAAGAAGGTTTGCCGAAGAAACCATGGGTCTAAAATCAATATGGAGCTTCCCGTTTTTAAACGCCTGCATCTTCGATTTTCTATAAATATATGTATACCTATATATAGAATATATATTATATATGTATCTACATTGTACATTAATGAAAATTGTTAGAATTCTTTTAGTTTCTTTTGAAGTTTCCATTTGTAAATAGTTTGGATCGGTTATCACAAGTCTTCTTAGGATCATCTTTTGATGATCGACAGCTCTTCCTTATTATATTTCCTTTTATTATATTCTAATTCATTACAACTCTCTCCCAAAAAAGAACTCACTTGGAAAAGCCATCAAGTGGTCCCAGCAATGGGCTCCACTTCCAGCAGAGTTCCTTTATCTGCCCCACTGCTGCCCCAGCTAATGCAATTTTGTGAACATTGCATCCGCTTCCGTCTCTGTCACGGTGCACGGTCCACGGTCCCTTTCTCCCTCCCTCTCTCTCTCTCTGTAGCACCTATGTAATCCCCCAGCTCTGATTGAATTTCCCCGTTTTTGGCGTCGGCTCGTGGCAGAAACTAGCGAAAGCCTCCATTACTAAACCCCCAACTGCTGCTGCTGTCCGAGGACAGGTTGGACAACAAAGGCTTACCACACAGATTTCCACGAATGACCCCGACTCTCCATCACTCCTCCTCATCCTCCACTCTCCTACTCCTCCTCCTCCTCCTCCTCTGTGGAGTGTTGCAACCAAATCGAAATCGTTGCGCTGTTTAGTGCGCACTTAATTGAATTTCGCGTGTGCTGTGCTCCACCATCCATCCAGACATTCGCACACACACAGATACACATATACACCAATACACATGCACACACTCTCTCTCTCTCACACACATAGATACACCGTTCGAGTGTGCGTCGAGTGTTGCATTGTCTAGGCCACAAACATTGTGCCAAGTGCATTTCGTGCAATTGGATAATTGCATTTGGCTTGGCGTTGCCGCCAGTCGGCGACAGTTGCCACACCAGCAATTGCAGCAACACCAACTACAGCACATGCAACACACTAAAACATCTGAACCTGTGCACAGCTGTGCCACGCCACGTGTTGGCTGTTGTCACTTTTGGCACTTGGAGGCAGGTGTTCGACAATTAGCAGCGGGAGCCTGAAAGTAGGCTTCAAAACGGCAGAGGGAACTGTGGAGAAGCTCTGGGAGTGCTTTGGCGGGTTCTCGATAGAGATAAGGGGTGGTTAATGGCTAAATCGATAGAAGGAAACCATAGACGGAAGGATAGATATATCATTATATTTTAAATAAATTTGTAAGGAAACTTTTCATGGGAAGATTCGAAAATAGGAGTACCATAAGTATTAGTTTCTCTTCCACACGCCCACTTAACTAAGAAACTACTTAACATGCATGTAATTATATCCTACATTCTAGGACAGTCTAGGCCTCATTCATTCAGCATATTCATAGCTCATAACACCCTCCCTAATTCCCTTTCAACTAAGGATGTACTGGGGCATTATGCACCCATAGTGTTCCCCCAAATAAATGTCTAAATTCCCCCATTCCATTCCATAATCTCTACTGCTCTTTGGGAAGGCATTAAAATTTCAAAAATCAATTTCAGAAATAGCATTTTGATTTGATTTAAATGTAACGCCCCGAAGGTCCAAAAGCCCAAGTGCTCTCGCGCACAGTCCGATGCACACATGGGAGTATTATTCCGCAAAAGCATGCTACTCTGCCTCTAAGACCCTACTTCCCACTGACCTACGACCTACGACCTCTCCAGGTCTCTCTCTATGCCTTTCTCCCTCTCGCTGGGAATGGCTGTGCCGCCTCTATCTCTATCTCTATCTGTGGGAAAGCCTGTGTGCCTATTTAATACGTCCAAAATAATTCAGCATAAATTATTCAGTGGAAATTAATTCACTAACAACACCAGTAACGGCGTCCCTACCGCTGGGCCCCAACGTACCCTTAGAGCGGATGATGGCACTAAAACTTTAGAGCAGGACGCAGGACGCAGGTCCAGGTCCGCCAACAGCAGCATCAGCGACAGTAGAGACCGAGGCCGAGGCCGCATGTGCAACATTAGACACGAAATGGCAATTTTCCATTTGGCAAATGAGTTTTGCGGCCGACGGACTCCAAATATAACAATTATGCAAAATTACAAATTCTCACAATTCTAATGGAATGCCCAGGGCCCAGGGCCCAGGGCCCATGGAAATGGGCAATGCGGAAACCGGGGACAGGTGATGGCCCGACTCGTTCTCTTGCTAAATGGAAATTTATTGGCGCCACTTGTCGGGGGTCGGCCTGGTGCTTTGGGGACCAGGACCGCATCTGTGACCAACCAGACAGGAGGTAGGACACAGGATACGTAGGAATATTGTAGGCAGCAGCCAGGACACGCGCAGGACGCAACCGCTCGGCACGTTAAATTATTTTGCGTGTGTAAATTTGGCGGAAATAGTCTGTAACATGATATGCTAACACTTGTGGTGCAGTGGGAGTACGCCCGCCAGTGGGTGGGTGTAATGGGTGGGCGGCCTGTCGTGTGGCCTCTGCCATAAATAAAATTCATAAAAAATATTTAACAAATTTACTCAAATAAATTAAAATGTCACCAAAAGCAGGGGATAGAGGAGAAAGAGGAAAGCAGGAATGGCACCGAAAAGGAGAAAGAGGAAAGCAGGAATGGCACCGAAAAGGAGAAAGAGGAAAGCAGGAATGCCACTGAAAAGGAGAAAGAGGAAAGCAGAATGCCACCCAACAAAGGGAAAATGGGGAATGCCATGCCCCACCTGCAGTCGAGTGGTGGTGCACCAGTGGTTTATGGTCCGGTTTTTTGGGTGGCTTTTGGGGCAAAGTTTACAATTAATTTTAATTGCAATTGAAATGTAGCTGGAAATGTGATATCCAAAAAGAAATAAAAATAAAAACGGTGTTTGGAAATACAAACACAGGAAATTGGAATGTGTCCATGGCTGGATATGGATGGTAATATTATTCCCAAATGTATGCAGAAACTATTACATATTGATGGCGGTACGGGCAGTACTTTATATGAATGAGGAAATATATGGTTTTTTTGCTTGTTTGCAAATGAATTTCGGAAGAGCTTTTTATGGAGAAACTGAATTTAGGAATGTGGTAGGAAGAGTTACAAATGGAAACACATTTATCACACAAGATGGGAATAATAAAATCTATAAAAAATATCATGAATAGATTAATGATCTGTATACATATTTGTGTGATCTTTAGCTTTCCTTTAAAAAGATCTTCACTGCATTCCCACCCATATCAATTACAGCTTGCAAAAAAGAGAAAGATACTTTCTCAGAGGCTGTTGCTCCGTTCCCTACCATAGATATCTATGGATGGGTTTTTCCAGTAGGGAATTTTCCACCCCGTGGTGGTTATGCATGGAGAAATTCCTCAACTAATTAAGCAGTAAAATGCAGTTGAGGCAAGGCGCCAGTAAAATTCATGGAAACCAAATTGCATTCGGCGACTCATAACTGATGTGAGTTCATCAACGGAAAGGAGACCGGAGAGCATCGTATGTTCTTGAGTTACACAGCAATACGAATACTTACAGTTTCGAGTCTTTTGCGGCAAATGCAATTAATTTAAATCAATTGATTCGTTTGAGGACAATTTAATTGTATGCAGACGACGACAACGACGACAACGACAGATACAGATACAGTGCAACAGAGCAGAGCAGAGCAACGCCGAGCAGAGCATCAGTCAGAAGATGCAAAAGCAGATGAAATCGATTGTAGATTATTTGTCAGAAGTCTGTAATTGCCTTTAATTGAATCGAATTGAGTTTGAGGTGCATATGACAACATTAAAGGCGACGCAGAGTCGCTGCCTGTACCCCGAAGCCCATGAGGCTCCATGCCCATGCCCATGCCCATGCCCATGCCCGCATTCTCAGTCTCAATTTGGTTCAAGTCGAAGTCGAAGTCAAAGTCTCAGTCGAATTTTCAGTCTCGGTTCAGTCGGGAGGCCCACGTCCTATACGATCCCCGATTGAATTGTGCATTTAAATTACAAGTCTCTTGTTCAGCATCATTGATTCCGGCGTGACGGGCAAGTGAATTTATCAAAATTATATGCAATTTAAAGATTCTTTATATCGATTTAAGCACTCGCTTTTCCCTCTGATTCTGTGATTCTGATTCTACATTTACTTGATTTTTTCTCGCTTACAGCTCGGTCCTGCAGCTGCGGGCAGAGGAATGTTTTGCTATCAGTGTCCGCCCGCCCTCCATCCCTGCGGACCGCATCCGCCGCGCCTGCCAACGCTCGACTATCCCTTTGCCGCCACCCATCCATGTGAGTATACCCCACATCATCATCATCATCATCATCATCATATGGATCTTATGGTAGAGGAGGAACAGATGGACTGTTCTGCCTGCCTGCCAAAAGTGCAATCTTTTCGCTCGCATCGAATTAAATTTAGATAAAAAGCCAATGATAATCGTGGCTGTCAATGGATTATTGTCTATCTGCGTATCTTTGTATCTTGTAGTTGCATTAACGAATTATTCTATTAGCAGCACGTTGTATTGAGAGCAGGGGGTTGGCTCTAAGGGTAGATCTTCTCTCTGTGTCTCTCTGGCTCTCTGTGGTATGTGGCATATCAGATTTCATGGGCGCACATGTCGAGAGTTTGATGTTTGCCTGTTGAAAGTTTGTTGCACGGTCAGAGGGTAAGTGTGGTGCCTAATGGGAGAGGCATAGAAGGAAAGGGAATATGGCAAAGATTATGCACAAAAAGTAAGGAAAGTTCTTATTTGTTGGAGAAAGTTATACCATTTGGATGAAGGCATTATTTTCCAAGATTTGTAAGATTGAGAGCAGAGAATCCCATATGCAAGATTAAAGTCCTTAAGGATGCTTGTTTAGAGAATGTTACATTTAAGGAAAATATTATTAGGCATTTGAAAGACAGTTTAATAGTGGCATTAGGCTTGAAGTAAGACTTAACAATCTCCATCTGGTTCGAATAGGATTTTCTTGTTTTATATTGCTCTTATAAAAATAAATTGTATGTTTTTTGTGTAATACTTTTCTGAATAATTAATGATTGATATAAATACTACTAATATAACTAGTATCTATCTATCATATATGTCCTATTCTCTTCCTTTTACTAGACTATATTCCTAACTACCCTTCTAGCCACCATTTCAATTTCGCACTTCAATTCCCCAATAAAACATCCAATTTGCGGTTCTTCAAACGTTTCCCATATTTATTTTTTATTATGAAAAAAAAAACGAGTCTCTCCTGTTTCTCCCTCTCTGAGAATTTCTATCACTTAGCGTATGAATGAAAAAAAAAATACGATGGAAAATTCTTTTGGATGTTGGCGCGCATAAAAATTCCATTAAACGCCATTTCGTTGAATTTCGTGTAAAGAAAAGCCGCAGAGGAGCAATTTGATTTCCTATTGCAGGGACTTGGCTCCTCTATCGTACAGCCCCCTCTCAGAATGGAGTCCCCCCCCCATCCCCACGAAACGCGAAACTTTTCCTGGCACTCCAGAGTCAGAGACAGGGACGGGACCATATAACTATAATTGAATAAAAAGAAAAATAACAGAGAAATGAGGAGCATACGAGCGGCAACACTCAATCGATATTCGAATGCAGAATCACCAGAAAGAGAGGGCCAGATACAGATACGAATACAGAGCGAAAGAGGGAAACAGCGGCAAGGGGAGAGGGAGCGGGAGTGGGAGCGGTAGTTTTTGGAGCCAAAGGAGTGGCCAAAGGCAAAGTCAAGCAAACGTGAACGTGTCGAAAAGTGAAGCGATCCATTCGAATGGAATCGGTTGCAGTTGGAAAGGGGGGGAGGGATGGGGATGCAGATGGGAAAGGTACGACTGGGACTGGTACTGGGACTGGGTGAGGGAATTTTTGGATTTCATTTTCATGCAATTATCGGTATGGCAAAAGCGTTAATGCTTTGCCATGCAAATTTTTTTTGCCTTGACTCTCGGAATGTGGCGCCGCGACGACAGATTTCGACAGATTTCGAGTCGATTTCCCTTCCGTTTCGTTTCGCATCGTTTCGGTTTTTGTTTATTTTTTTTTTGGAGTTTGAGGTGGCATTTATCGAAAATCATAAATCAAAGCGCCAACAGCCGACACCGCAAATAGTTTATTGATTTGTACTACCACCCATAAAAGGCACCGCCAAAAGATATCTTCAAAAAAAAAAAAAACACTTACACAGGAAAATAAAATAGAGACCGAAAAAAATACTTGCCACAAATTGCAGTGCATTTAGTCCCTAGCTGGGAGGAATGTGTGTGTTTGTGTGTGTGTGCGAGGTAATGGGATTAGATGAGGACTTACGAACGCATTACGAAACATCTTGGCACGTAGATAGCTCTCTCTGCTCTCCTCTCTCCACGCTCCACCTCGGGGCAATGCTCCCTTCAGTGGCTGCCTGGCCAGTGCTGGGTGGCTCTGTGCTCTAATCCTAATCAGGTGCAAATTCTATTTACTCTTGACTGATTCAATATGACAGACACATAGATAGATAGATACTCGTACTCGTACTCGCTCTCGCTCTCGCAGACGAAGATGAGATAACTTATGTTTCATCTGGGAGTTATGACGGGTACGGGTACGGGTACGGTTGTGCCCAAGGCCCATCTCATAGGTCAGGCACCTCTGCTGGCTGTCAGAAGGGGGAGGAGGGGCTGTCGCTTTTGATTTGGGCCCCGCTTAATGTGCCTCTAATGCAATTTAGTGGGTAATTTAAGTCCAGGGCTCATTTTGAATGGCAGGCAGTGGGCTTTAAGTGTGGTAAATAGTTAGAGAATTGGAGAAATTGGAGAACAAGATTCAAGAACTGCTTGAATACCCCCCGACCCCCCTAACAAACGATATATTGCAAGTACCATTGACATCATAATGGGTTATAATACGTATATAATCGATTCAAAGTTCCCACAGCGAATCCATTTAGGGCGTGTCTCTCTTCACGCTCTACCCCAATAAATATTGCTCACAAATCACGAAAAAAAACCAAGAAAAAACCACTCAACCAACATTTGCATAGCTAATTCAATTTAGTTTCTGTTTTTTCGTGATTCCAATTCGGGATTTCCCTGGCCTTCCCCCACCTACCTACTCAAGCCACCCCAAAAGAACTGACACCGAGAGGCTGAAGTCTTCTCAATTGCTAAACTAATTTAAAATTTGCCAACGCGTGCCTGGACTTTCGAGAACGAACTGAAATTGAGACGACGATGGTGACACTTTCGTAAGGGGTGACCTTATGCAATGGGAATACTACTGCAACATCGGTGGGGGGGTGGGAAGGGAGGGTGATGGCTGAAGGGACACAAACTAGGGCACTGCTCAAGAAACTATTTCATCTCTCAGCTAGTCCCATAATGAATGCTAATTCCTTTGGCTCTTGGATTAAGTAAACGAAAACAGAAATCGAATGAAAATTGATTTTTGTTTGGTATAGATACAAAAATGGCAGACAAAGTTGCAGACGTGTATCTTACGGATACAAAAACACAGCACAGCAGACATGCCATGAGCTTGATGCAGAATGGGTTGGTAGCTGATTGCCAGGAATGCTCCTCCTTGACTCCTTCGACGACTCCCCCCCCCCACTGAAGTCGCTCCTTCGACAAGGCAAGGCAAGGCAAGGCAAAAGACCGAAAATCCCTTAATGATGGTTTCGCTTGTTATGCCAAATGTTTAAAAATTGAATTATCTCCCATTACCGGCGCAGCTAACGAGCAGACACTGAGCACAGGACGCAGAGCACAGAACACGGAGCAGATCTGTGTGTGTGTGTGTGTGTGTGTGTGGCAGGGAAAGAGACAGAGAGAGACTCTGTTCTGACAGCGAAAGAGAGATGGATAGAGCTGGCTAGAGAGATGGCTGGCGTCTGTACGTACTTTTTGAATCAATTTGCCAACAAGGATTTGTTAATCCTGTCTTCCTGACAAGTGCGGTTAGTTGACTTGTTGGTGCCTGCTCCTGCTCCTGCTCCTGGTGATGCTGCCACTGCCACTGACGTTTGATGTTTGAGGCAGGAACACGAGGGTGGTGTACTCTATGAGCACTGGATGGGGTTGTTTAGGGCTGCGATTGGGTTCTGGCTCTGCCTCTGCCTCTGCCTCTGGTTTGGGTTGGGGTTGGGGTTTTTGGGGATTGTTGCCACAGCAAAGCTTTCAGCATGAAATTCTTATTGGAGAGACGACTGGACTGGGCCAAGCTTTTGCTGCGCTTTGGGATTTGCACTCGAAACCTAATTGTGCTAATTGCCGCTTGGTCTGTCGTTCTGGGTTGGCTGTGTGTGTGTGAGTGTGTGCTGGCCCCTGTTCAACGCTTTTCGGTTCTTCTTTCTGAGCTCTGGCCTGGCCCTGAGGCATTTATGACCAAAAATCATCAGAGCTCTGTGCCTGCTCTGTTCCTCCTGTTCTCTGGGCAGTTCCATTTGCATTTTAGGCAATTATTGGCTGCAAAGAATTTGATTAGCAAGAAAATTGCAGTGGAGCCAGCTGCTAGGCAAAGATGAGAGCACGGACAGAACGGATGTTCGTGCTCAAAATTATCATATAGAAGACGGAATGTTAAGCAGGGATATCGGTAGATTTTAGAAGGAAATCCATAATTTTATTTTAGCAATAGATTGAAAAATAGTTTCGATTAATAATCGATAATTATTAATGAATTCGATATCTTTTAGTCGATATTTGTATTATTATGCTTATCTAAAACATCAATATCGATAAATATATATATTTTCAATATTGCCAAATTAAAAGTCTACTAGCAGAATAATCGACCAGTTTTAGCCACTTCGATACACCGATAGCTCTCTTTAGATACTCCGATTGCGATAAAATAATCGATAAATGTATCTGTTGTGCTCAGACTTCATTCTCCTTCACTCTCCCACCTCTAATGATAGCCTATCTTGCCAACAGAAATTAACATGCCAACTTTAGTCCCCACAAAAAGATATTCTGAGTGCACGTATCCTGACTCATCGATTATTTGATTATCCTGCGGGTCCTCTCTCATCGGAGTCATCCTCTGTGAACAGATTGCTTGATTTCTGGTCTGAAATGCGTGCTTCATTAGCAGAATACATGGATGGCTTGGCTTGGCTTGGCTTGGCTTGGCTTACCTGAGCGATGGCAAGATACCAAACAGAAGCCGAAAGCAGAGTGGAAACATTTTCTAATTATTTTCATAATTAAATATTAATCGATGGCAAGCATAGCGACACTTTTCCGACCCAAAGAGATGGTAGCCAGAGAGGGGGAGGGAGGGAGGGGGAGAAGAAGGTAGCAAACAACATTAGTGCGCATTACATAGAGTCCCTGGGGGCATGGGTTTGAGGACTGGGGTCTGGGTTCTGGGTTCTGGAGTTCTGCCTCTGGTACGACCTTCAACATGGCGCAAATGAATGCCAAAGTAACAACATTTCAGCTAATCGGATTAGAGCCCAAAGCGACCAAGAGAGTGAGAGAGAGAGAGAGAGAGACAAAAAAGTTGACACACAAGTGAAAGAAAAAGAGAGAAGCTTTGGCTTTGGCAACGAAGAAAATTAAAATTAAATTTTGCAATTTGCCAGCTAATTATTTATTTAAAATCAAATTGAAAATTAATTTTACAACACGAACGAAAGTCCGAAACGCAGTCCGGCTCCGGCTCCGGGTACGGGTCCGGTCCGGCAAAAAAGGTCCAACAAAGTTTCCGCCTTTTCCGACTTTTGCCTTTCGACTTTGGTTTCACAATTTCCCCCGTTGCTGCTGCTGCTGCCACCCCTTTTTTCTTTTGGGGCTAGGAGGGTGGGGTTGGCTTCTGAGTGGAGGTCAAGTGGGGCTGTCAACGCCTTTTTCTTCCTCTCTCTCTCTCTCTCTCCCTCTGCCTCTGTCTCTGTCTGTTTCTGGAGCTCAAAAGGCAGTTATAAAATATTTGGTAGCATACAAAATGGCGCTGCTGCTAGAAAATTCAATTAGCCTGCAATTTTTGGCAACAGCTGGCTTTCAGCAAAGGCATGTGGCAGCCGAACAGAGCAGAGCAGAGCGGAGGGAAAGGGAAAGCGAAAGGGTTGCGGAGCCACTGTGGAGAAAACTCTTCTGCCATTAATGACTTCTGAGGCAGTTATAGTTGGGTCATACAATATTTAGAGGAGAACTTTGTCGGGGTTTTCAGTTATTGAAAGATAAACTCTGAGGGAATTCGGAGTGGAACTTGTAGAAATAGGAACAGGAATATTTATAGGAACTATAGGACTATCTTAAAAAACAAAAGAAATACATTCGAAAATGTATTTAGACATTTAAGGAAGATGCAAGGATACCAGAGGCAAAATCAAGCCAAAATCCCACTAAAAACTTTGAATACATCTCCTAAAAGCTACTGAAAGATAGTGTCGGAAAGAAAACCGCATTTGCAAGGCTTATCGGCACTTATGCTCTTACGCTTTTCAATTAGTAAATCCCCAAGTTGCAACTAGTTGAATTATGCCAGCTAATGCAACACCTCACATATGACTAATACCCAGGATACTCACATGGCTCCGTTCCTTCTGCTTCTGCTTCTCCTTTCACCAGACACCAGCTACTCGTATCATCCTGCCATACACGATGAGACCTTTGTCCGGCGGAAGCAGCGACGGAATCGCACCACCTTCACACTGCAACAGGTAAGCGGAGAGCCACCAGAAGATGGCAAAAAGGAAAATGCTGGAAAGGAATGTTGTTACATTTTTAATTATTTCCCTTTCTCGGACTGGCAGCTGGAGGAGCTGGAGACGGCATTTGCCCAGACCCACTATCCGGATGTGTTCACGCGCGAGGATCTGGCCATGAAAATCAACCTCACGGAGGCACGTGTTCAGGTAAGGACTCCATCTTTCAAACTGTGATTTGCTGACCCCTTTCTTTGGGGTTCCGGAAAATTATGTAAAGTATGAAAAAGTTTACAAAATCGTATCAAATTTCATAAGAGTAACCGTAGGACCACCCCAGGCAGGTCACGCAGTCTGATCAAAGCTTTCGCTGTCTTTGGAACTCATTCGCCTTCGAATCCTTCTCTATTAATAATGCATATGCATGCGCTGTAAAGGCCCAAGGATTCGGGGATTACAACGGACGGGGGGGAATGGTCTTCGGACGGGGTGGCATGTTCCATACCTAATGCAATAACTTCCTTAAACAAAAAAAAATGTATTCTATATACATTTTGAATGTGCCACGGGACGCCAGGCAAGGGGCAAGAGGCAGACACACAGTCGAGCAGCAAAATATGCAAAGTTCTTAAGCGTTAAAAAAAGAACGAGAAAATAAGCAATAAAAAAGAAAATGGAACGGCGATTGGGG
This sequence comes from Drosophila helvetica, assembly GCA_963969585.1. NCBI lineage: Eukaryota > Metazoa > Arthropoda > Insecta > Diptera > Drosophilidae > Drosophila > Drosophila helvetica. The sequence continues at coordinate 4,214,662 of OZ018402.1, read as the reverse complement.
AATGGGGACTGGGGACTGAGGGCTTGGCAAATTGCTCTTTTCTGTTGGTTATCAAGGCTCTCTCTATGCCCCTAAATAAATCAAATTTACTTTTCAATATAACAGTTGAAGGAGAGTTTCGTTTTGCTTCAGGGAGTCACAAGCCATCAGAATAATGATGATTGAAGGCGGAGTTAAAGGAGGCTAAGTAGCCATAGAAAGTGTTGGGAAAGGGGAGACTTAACATATTGCAAGTATCTGGAATAAATATCTTGGAAAATTGTTGAAAAATTGCAAACCTAATTAAGATTAAACCCTTTCTATATATCAATCAAAGTAATTCGATTTTGTACAGTAATTTTGTACTATTTCTTTCGAAAAGGTCTTTAACATAGCTCTTGAACCTCATCATATTTCCTTTCGAATTGTCTTCAGCACTGACTTTTGTTCAGTCATGATTACGAGGCTCATTCATTTTATGCCTGATTAATGCCATTCATTCACAATTTTTGCACAATTCTTTCCAAAATTAGAATCACTTTCGAGGCACAGCCTCGTGCGGCCACAGATGCAAATTAAGTCAGAAAAAGATTTTGTAGCGTGGGCTCGAGGAAAGCGGTAACCCGTAATTGTAACCCGTAACTGTGACTGTGGTAACCATTAGACGCTGGCAATTTGCATGGAATTGTGTGGTGCATTTGTCAGATTAGCGCACGGAAAGCTGACAATTAGCGGATCTACTTCCACACTTGAAAAGGGGCAGCATCATACAGATATCTGGTTATGGGTGGGCGGCAGGCAGGCAGTCACTTTCTGTATGCACTCGAGCACGTTGTATCTGAGGCCAAAAGCAAATTATGCACAGAAAAAGATGCAGAAACGAAACTTAATGAGGATGCCACACAAACTAGACACGTTGTCGGAGGCCCACACACACTTTGGTGGCTATTAAAAACACTTTGGTGGCAATGACAACGTCCTCTCCATCTATTTCCGGCACAATTAGCAGGCCACTTCTCATACGTATACGTATACGTATAAGTACTCGTTGTATTCCTCATTCCTTACACCGGAATGGAGTGACTTTCCCAGGCGTAACCAGATACTTTCAATTCAATTTGCAATAAAAAATTACACAATTCCGCAATACAGAATGTTGTGTGTCAAGTGTCCGACAATGGGACACTTGTCGCAAACACGTGTACTTGTCAGGCTGTAACAAAATTACCCAAGATATTGTCCCAATCCCAACCCCAACCCCTGTCTGTAGCCCACCCCCAACCCTTGTCTACATCCCAAGCCCAACAGTCTGTCAAATTCGACCAACTTTGGTCCGAGTTTATAACGAGAACAGATCTTTAAATGACAGACCAACACAAAAAAAAAAACAGAAAAAAAGAACACACACAAATTTGTGGAAAAATTGGTGGAAAAAGCGGGAAAACATTTTCGTGGTCGGACTGGACAGCTTAGTCTGGGATTTCGATAATGGAATGAATGCCAAATATTTTGATGAGGGTGCGGGCGCGGCACCACCTTTCTCCCTCACTCCCTCCCTTCCTCTCTCTCTCTCTCGACCACATTTTGACACATTTTTTTTGGGGGGCCCACCATGGCAGAGCGGAAATAAATTTTATAATAAAATTTATTATGTGTACTTCGTTTGATTCCCCTCCCCCCCTCGGGTCTGAAATGGAACTCTCCACCGACTTCAGTTTAGCCGCTCCACGGATCTGCCAACGATTGTAACCCGATACGTTTTTCCACGAGATTTTTTCGTCTGTCAATTTTTGATGCCCAACCACGACCCCAGCAGAGGTCCTGGCGCTGGTCCTGGTCCCGCCTGTCGCAACGCATTTGAGTTCATTGCAAAAATCATTTACTTAATGTATCCCAGCGAGCTTATAGGCAAAGCCAGGGACCCAGCTGTGGATCAGGCCGCATGGATACATGGCATACCTGGAAGGGAGGCGGTGCGGCGGTTCACCTGACAAGGACAAAGCACTTTGAAGTTGAGGTAATGCCGAAGAGCTTGCCAATAAGTGATATTGATTGATAAATGAGTGAGAAATTTGATTTTTGAATGCTAGATGTTGGGGGGAACTCTCCCGAAGAGAGTTCTTTGGGGGTGACGCGAGGTTGTTCAGCGGATAATGTGTTGGAGAGAATTTACATAATAATTATGTTTTGTGTGTTTTCTTAATAGCACATGGAATAGCAGTAGGATATTTCTAGTTTCAATCAACTGTTCGACTGGTTATCAGAGTACTATCAGCCCATTGAAGCCCATTAATCGATTAGTCATTGATATTTACTAAATAGTTATAGAGAACATGCCTTCCATTCCATGCCACCTACAATAGTGTCTATGAAATGCTTTCAGGTCTGCCAGTTTCTCATACATTAATCACGATATCCGCCATAAGCCCCTGGTTCGCTCCAACAGCCAGTTATCAATTTCCCCGGATAGACGATAAATAATGAAGTCCTTAGCCCACGCTCCGGCACTGCGATTACCGCGTCTCATATTTCCGACTATATGCACCTCATACATAACTAATTCGATTAGAATTAATGTGCTCAACCCAAACGCAAACCCAAACCCAACGACAGTCCATGACAATCTCAGGAGAAACACCCACCCACTCTCAACCCACCCGACAACCCCTTCGAGCCAACGGAAAAGTGGGCGACCACATATAATGCCAATAATTGATAATTTATTATTATCACAGGCACCAAAGACCACTGCGGGAAATGTGAGAAACTAGTGAGAAGAGAGAGAAAAAACCGCAGAAGATGATGAGGATGGATGGAAGGAAGGAAGGGGGGAAGGAAGGCGCTTTGTGGGTGTGGAAGTGGTTTCGGGCTGAAGCGCCCAAAGGGGTTGACCAGGCAGCCTGTCAAATAATTGCATTTGCTCGAGTAATCCTTTAATGCTGATCCAAGTTGATGGCCGCCTCAACCGAATGCGGTAGTCGACCCGGGCCTTATGGCTAGCCCCAGGCGATGGGCGGTTCCACAGGGGATGGGAGAGGGGAACGAGAGGGAGAAAAAGAGAGAGTACGAGAGTGTGGTGCGTGGTGCGTGGTGCATGGTGTTGGCTGTTGCGGTAGCCCAATTATTGTTGCAAAGGGTTTTGGTAGCGAGTACCGTACCTCAAAATGCGTTTGATATTAACACATCTGTTCATTCATTCCACTTGAGCTGCTTCCTCATCATCATCCTGATCGGCTGGCTGCTGGTCCTGGCTCCTGGCTTCTGGGTGTTGTTTGCATTGAGTGTTTCCTTGTGCCCCTTGCCATGGGAGTGGCAGTGGCAGTGGCAGGGGCAGGGGCAGGACAAACTGTTTGCGGAAGCTAATGGTGCGCACTTGTCCGTAATTACCCCAGGACTCGACGTGCTCCTGCTGCGCCCTTCACCCTCCCCAAATACTCTGGGTCTGAGTCTGGGTCTGGATCTGGGTGGTGTTTACCTTTTGTTCAACTTCATTGTTTCCTTTTTTGCTGTAATTTTGGTGTGTAACAACTTTGTTTTATTTACACTGGTTCTCCCTGCCATAAATACGACGAGTCTATCCTCCACAGGACCCCGTCCTCCCTTCCTTGTTTGCTTATTTGTTTTCGTTTTCATGGCAAATCGGTTTTCGTAACTTGTAACCGCAAAAATTCTGTTTGCGGAGTATATGAATAATTGTTATGCTTATTATTCGCTTGCTGCCATTGTTCTTGGGAATTATGAGAACTTTCTGCCGCCTTTGGGCGGTGTTCTTGGGTAAATAAATTACTTGAAGAGGGTACCGGAGAAGGGTTCTTCAGCGGATCCGTTCCAATGTGTTGATAAGGAGAGACATGTGCAACGGCGTTTAATGTTTGCTAAAGGTTTTGGAAGTAGGGTAGAGGGATCCTTGTTCTAGAGATCTTTTTTTGGAAACATTTTTGATTGATGCGTACGTTCTGGTCACTTCCAACCTTTTATAGGCTTCGAATCTCAGTATAGTATTTAAATTCTGGAGATATATTTTCTAGTAAAATTAAAATTGCATACAACAAAAGTGGTGACCCCGAATCGTAATACATTTCCGAACTTTAGCTGATGTTTGTAAATTAAATGATTAAACGAAGAAACGCAGCACACATTTCTTGACCAGTCGTTCATTTATATACTGATTTAATTTAAATATGCAGAGAAATATAGGCATTCGTAGGTTTTGGTGACCCTCAATGCATCGATGCTTTAAGCACCTCCTAAAAGTATGCCTTGCACGTCTTGAAATGCAAATTGAATGCAGATTTCAATCATGCCCTTCAATTAATTGTCCATGAGACTTAAAATAATCAAATTCTAAAATGGAAAATGGAAAATGGAAAAAGGAAAAAGCTACCCAAGATCCCATACCTTTTCGTCTTTCTGGAAACAGCAGGACTTCCTCCTCCTTTCGGACTGTAAGTAAGCCTTGGCAAGCAATCAAGAAACTAAACCAAGTGGAATTGAATAAATAAGAAACACGTTAAGGAGGATTCGGGGTTCTGGCTCCCTCCTTCTGAGTGGGATGCAGCCCAGTAATAAAACAAAGCAAAATTGTGCATGAAATTATTATTGAAGGCAAAAATATACATATACTCGTACCCTGAAGGCGAAGGCGAAGGCGGAGTGAGTGAGCACACAATTGTTTTTCATTATTCAATTTTTGTCATAATAACAGGAAGGAGAACACAGCTATAGCTACAGCTACAGCTACAGCTACTCCTGTTGTCCCTGTCTGGTTACACGAGTATGTATATCCCTCCGTCTCTGTTGCTCGATTCTACCCCCAAAGGGCCACAAGAAAAAAAGTTTGCCCAGCCATATTTTATTGGTAATGTGCTTATGGCATAAATATTGTATTAAGTAACTGGTGGGCGTCACCACCAACAAAAAAAAAAGAAAGAGAGACGAACGAAGGAAAAGTTCAGAGCTGAGTGGGAGTGAAGGTGGGAGGTGGGTGGTGGGTGGTGGGTGGTGAATATTATAGGGGGGGTTGCTGCCTGCCTTTTGGGGGTTGGATTGTGCGCAATTTATTGTTTGCCAGGGTGGGACGATGGGGCCATACAAGTCTGGGGCAACATGGCGGCCATGAGATGGCTGTGGCTGTGGCAGTGGCAGTGGCAGAGCACCATTTGCCTTTGGGGCAAAGAATGCTGAAATTGTTTTATGTTGCGTTATGATTACAACAATGATGGCAAAATGAAGGCGAACTTTTGCACAATGTCTAATTTGAATTTTGATTAGGAAATTTACTTACACACACACGCACACACATACGTACAGGAAAAAGAGAGAGAGAGAGAGTACATTCAAGATGGCGCCTCTAACGGAAATCCCATTAGGGGGCGCTCTAAGCTCTAAGGGGAATCAGCGCAAACCGGAACTAAAAGCAAACGAAACGCAAGGGAAGCGGAAGTGGCAGTGGCAGTGGCACCAGTGCCAGCGCCAGTGCCAGTGGAAGGACTGTGGAAACACGCGCGCATAAGCAAGCGATCCAAAAGGATGTGTCTGCGTCTTGAGGATGGGATGCCAGGGCATTGTCTTGATTGAGCCTCATTAGGGGTAAGGCAGCAGCGGCAGCAGCAGCAGCCATGTGTGCCCCGGCCCGTCCTTCTCCCCAGCCCACCCCCCTACCATCCCAAATTTAGGCGCTGATTACAGGCCAAATTTGTTTTGTCTTCGTTGCCAAAATTGAAAATCAGATTTTGTTTGTTTATGTCTTAGATTGGGGTTCAGGGAAGGGGACAGGGAGCAGCAGCAGGGGACAGGCAACGGAGTTACAAAAGCAAATTGTTAAAGTTTGTGAGGTGGAAAATTTCGTTTATTGTTTTCCACTACACGCCCAACCCCAACCCCCATCACAAGAACAATCATCTCTGCTCTTTCTCTCTCTGTCTTTCTGTCTCTCTGTGTGTGCGTGCGTGTGTGTGTGTGTGGGGAAAGTTTTTCAATTTTCAATTGGCCGCCAGGCGAAAGTCAAGAGAACTTGCCCCGTGGCATAAATAATAGACATGTGGCCATATCAAGGCAATTTTCTAAAAACTTTACCAATTCCATTCCCTCTCCTCTCCCTCTTTCAGGTCTGGTTCCAGAATCGTCGGGCCAAATGGCGCAAGGCGGAGCGGCTAAAGGATGAACAGCGCAAGCGGGAAAATGGCGAGAGCAGCAGTTCATTGGATAAGGTAAGGGGGAAACAATGCAGAGGGGATAATGAATGGAATGCAGTTTGATGCTAGAACTAGTGATAGACCCGTCAACTTTGTCCACCTCCTCGCAGCTTCACGACTCACGCGAATCCTCGCCAGACATCACCGGCGAAATAGATGACGACATGGACGAGATGCCGCGTCAGCGCTCCCACAGTCCCATGGCCAACGGTCCCATGGAGCAGCAGCAGCACTCGCTTTCGCACTCCCACAGCCCTGGCGGCGGCCTGCATCTGGACTCCAGCGACAACGAGCGTCCGTTGTCCTCCAATCAGCTGACTGCCACTCCGCACTCTGCCTCCCAGTCGCTGGGCTCCATCAGTGCCGGCTCCCCATCGCCGGGGGGCATGCGCGAGCACACGCCGCTGGCCAGCGGCCAGGCACCCAGCAGCCCCTCGAACTCTCGCAACACCGACTCGCCCATCGAGGTGGGGGGACCCATGTCGCTGACCACCGGCTCCCGCATGGGCAACCACTCCTCCAACAACTCGGCCTCGTCGACGCCAACGCCCACCACGCCGCATGCCCCGCAGATGCCTCACACCTCGGCTGCAGCGGCGGCGGCCTTTGGTAGCCACATCTTTGGCAGCTTTGGTGCTGGAAGCGCCAGCGATAAGTAAGTACAAATATTAAATGATCTGGATCTGGAGATCTGGAGATATGAAAGAAACATATAGAACATAGAACATATAGTATGTATTCAAGATCAGCATCAATAGCCGCATCGATACAGGCATTTCCGTCCAGATATCTTGATGTCGCGGCACGCGTGCCTTGCAAAGAAAACAATCCTACTGGTTTGAAGCTAGAACTAATGTATCCTGACTTTGGAGCCTTCTCTTTTGAATCGATTGAAACCTTCAAAAACGTAGAATGATACCTTCATGCTCCCTTGAGTTATAGATGGTTGGATGTATAGGAAGAACGAGGGGGAACGTTATGAGCCGCGTCTGCGCCGCGGCTCTACTTTATACCCGGTACTCAGTCAGTATATATGTATGTGAGCTTGTTGTAATTTATTACATGTTCGCAAAAGGAAAAAATTAAATTTTAGCCAAAAAAAACAATTTAAGTCGAAGCTTTTCGGAGATTTTGATCTATTAGATGTTTCCATATTGGTTAACATAAATTTTTTACATCTGCCATTTCTACATGTTTTTATCTACTTCCTACATACACATACACGGCTGTGTGCGAGAGAGAGAGGGAATCAGTCTGCGCTTGGGAGGCCACTGAAATTTCATTTGTTCCTTCTGACTATATTTATGATCCGATCTGATCCAAATTCAATACTCTGATAGATATAGTAATTTTCTATGATTCTGCGTTTTTGGTTTTCCCGTATCTTCAAAATTGTAGATTTTCATCTTTTGTGGGGGCGGAAGGGGGCGTGGCCAAATTTTAAAACAAACTCGTCTCGGTTTGATATCACAGGAGCTTGGATAGAAAGTTTGGTGGTTCTAGCTCTTATAGTCTCTGAGAACTAGGCGTCAAAAAATTCGATCAGGCATAGCGCCTACCCCTGTGTGTGAGAGAGAGCGAGAGGGAACGATGCATTTCGAAATTGTTTTCTTCATTGTGGCTATATTTATGAGTCGATCTGATCCAGATTCAACACTCTGATAGATATTGTCATTCTCTACGATTCTGCGTTTTTAGTTTTCTCGTATCTTTAAAATTGTGCATGCCACAGATTTTCGTCCTTGGAGTGGGCGGAAGGGGGCGGGGCGAAATTTTGAAATACACTTGTAACAGTGCGATAGGACAGGAGTCTGGATACAAAATAGTGTTCCTCTAGTTTTTATGGTCTTTGAGCTATAGGCGCTAATGAAGACGGACAGACGGACAGACGGACGGACAGACAGACATAGCTATATCGACTCGGCTATTGATGCTGATCAAGAATATATATACTTTATGGGGTCGGAAACGCTTCCTTCTGGGTGTTACACACATTAATTTTTTGCACAAATCTAATATACCCCTTTACTCTTCGAGTACCGGGTATAAAAACCTTAATGTAGATCAGCAAAACCCATAAATTATGTTCAACGAGCAAATTATTTATACGATCATATTTATATGTTTTATAGAGTTTCTATCTTTCAACCAATCAAACCAAACCCCACCCAAATATCACAAAAACTTGCATTAATTTGTGGTGAAAAAAACCTTGAATAAAAATCACGTAATATTCCATGCCGAATGCTAATAATTGATGCATACTAGGCACTTGAATAATATACCTATTAATATAAAATTAGGAATTCCAAATCCTATTAGAAATATATATCTTACCAATATTATCTCAGAATCATACAGAAGATAAGTAGTTAGAGTCACTCATTCGAAACGGATTGAAACTTCCCACAAATACAATTGCAAAATATTATCGAACACCATCCATTTGTCCCCCACTCACTGATAGATAGATAGATAGATAGATAGATAGATAGATAGATAGATAGATAGTTACGAGTATCCAGGCATATCCCACATATGTTAAAGACAATGGCGCGAGTCATTCAGGCGATGTTCCGTTGGTGATTAGACACTGGGCGCCCTTTTTGCACGTGCCGTTGATATCCATGGCCCAGCATCATTAGGGCAGGGATTGCTTTTCTTTTCGCGGGGGGGAGTACGAGAAGAATGTTGCTCTCTTAATGTTTCCGCTGGCGCACACGACATCCGCTGACCGGAAGTGCGCCAATGGAATTTAAACGTTTTCCATCCAAAACATTAAGTAGCACCGCCTTCCGTTGCGCACGCCTGTTCAATAACCCGTGAGAGAGGAGAGAGCACCGCAGGAGTCAGCCTCTGTGCAAGGGCAGGGATGGGAATAGAACCCAAGAATCGTCCTTCCCACCCAAACATCTAATGTCATTATTGCTCTCATTGCGGTCGTTGTCTGGCTGGACCGTCTGACCTCCGATACCATCCTCTTGGCAGTGCAATCAACGGCTAATTTAGTCATCGTCGCCAGAAAAAAAACAACACAGAGCAGAGAGCAGAGGAAGAGTCAGAGTCAGGGCCAAAGCCAGTGCCAGTGCCAGTGCCAGGAAAGAGATGGAGTGGATGCCCACTTAGGGGTGACATTTGTCGCAATCCAGTGCTTGGATTTTTGTAAATACTTGCTCGGAGTACCAGTCCAGTCCAGGGGTTGCAATGGGTCCTTCTGTTGTCGTTCCTTCGTTTCTTTATTTTTCCTGGCAGTTGTTTTTGTCGTTGTCGCTGTGTCGCTGTGTCGCTGTTTGATGACAAAATGCGACACTTGCCATAAATTTTATTGTTTGTTTGTCTAATTCCTTTGTAAGTGGAAGCTTAATGACACGCAGGCAATTAGCAGATCGTTGGGTTTATAATCGTTTCGAATGTCGAATGGCAGTACGAGGGGAGTACGAGGGTGCTGCTGACATGGATAGTCCCCCAGGAGGTGGTGGAATCTGCAGTGGCTCGAACGAATCCCTAATTGGCTTACCTTCTAATGAGCTCGAATATTTCACTTAACATTCATGCAATTCATCAGAAATTTCGCACAAGTGGTAGTCTGAATATATTATAACTGTAATGCGATGAAATATAGTTATTATTTGGGATTAGTGTGGGGTTTTTCGTACATTTATTCAGTTGTGTGGGATTGTTAGAATGGCTATTGTATATCTCTGATAGACAAAAATAGAATATAATCTTTAAAAATATAATATACTTGAAATCATATTTACTATTTTATCAGAGAATCTGAGAGCAGGATCATCCTTTGATCATCCTACAATAAATCCTATTCGCAGCTTCCCATTCATTATTCATAATGAATATTAAGTGTGTTATTTCTTTCTTTCGAGCCACTCAGATCACAAATTCAAAAAATTTTAGAATTTGCTGGCCACAAGGCCATAAAAAGCTACTTGAAAATTAAATTGGGCGTAAACGAGGGTGTTTTGTTGTAGTCGAACATTTTGGCTGGCAAAGTTACCATATGCCACGGACCCAACGACGCACAAAAGGCGCTGGCTGAAACTCGCTTTTTTATACAGCTCTCTCACTCTCTCGTTGGTGCGTTTTTTCCATCTCTGTATCGGTGGGCGGTCTCATCAGCCAGCAAAGAGGCCACGGGCGGCCCAACAAAGACTCAATGTCCTCTCTCCACTCTACTCACATGTCAACGCGCCCAAACAACAAATATTACACCACAATAAAAAAAAAGAACAGAACAGGATCCGGTAGAGACATAATAGTCTGTGCGACAGGACGAAGGACAACCCACTGGGCAGGGGCACGCTTCTGAGGATTCTGTGATTGCTGAATCATTGCATCCTCCCCTGGCGATTCCTGCCGATTCCTTCTGATTCCTGGCTGATGATTCCTGCTGCTGCTGCTGCTGCTGTAACGGTTGACCAAATCGATTCCGATTTCGTTGTTGAATGCAAAAACACTCAGAATTTGTGATACGAGTATCTCTCCTATGATATTGTTATTCAAATGCTCAGTGCCGGATGTCCTTCCAGGACTGAATCTCAAGTGAAGCGTTTCATCGCAAACATTTATCATCGCATTAGTCAGGCACTCAGCTCCAGCGGCAAACGCCAAAGATATGTATCTATAAGATGCTAAAGCTTTCTTTTATTTTATTTTCCTTTCTTTGCTATCTGGCTCTGTCTCTGGCACGCATATTTTATGCAAATCGAACAACTAAATAAATAATTATTTTAGTTCAATCAGCAGAGATACCAAGCACTAATCCGCACTTGCCCTGGATGGGACAGAGCCCCAACCAAGGTCTTCGGGCATGACGTCAGGGGCAAGTCATGTAAGAAAACAGGTTTCACGTAAAGAAAAATAAAAACACATCTCAAATTATGCAATCATCATACCCAAAAGCAGTTAAGTGCCATATTTATTGTCTTGGCTTCGAACGAAAATGTTTAAGAGCCACAAGCCAAAAAATTAAGAAAAAGTAAAGCAAAGCGCCAGAGGAAAGTCTGAACAGTTTTTGGGGATTTTTAAAACAGCGTTACTGTGCTTCAAAAAGAAGGAAAAACACGCAGAAGTACAGTCAGAACAAAACCTTTGAGTTCAAGAATATACTCTCGAAATTTCGCCATGGGGAACTATTGGAACTTTCTGCACCTTTGCAAAAGGCATACAAGACCCTCAAGAGGTCTCCTATTATTACCCATGCATATGCCTTAATTTCCAACCAAAAAACACTATAAAACTATCAAATACGATCCGAATAGCCCACAAAAATGCTATTCTATAAACCAAACCCGAAAAACATTTTTCATTCCCAACTTTTCAGTTGGAATTGTTAATTGAATACCTGACAGCACCAACCAAAAATCTCTAACATCCCCACCACCATCCTGCACAAATAACTAAATATGTATTACAGAAGTTGCGCCATGAAATACTTAAATATGTACCAGCATCCATGTATGTATGTGCTATACTCCCGAAAAATTAAATACATGCCCCTAAAACATATACCAATCCCCATGTACCAGGTGGGATGCCAGCCCAGCCGAAAATTCCACCTGTATTCCGTGATTCGCGCGCACGAATGCGAATGCCTGAATAATAAATTAAGCAAATATTTTAATATTCATCATGCAATTAAAATAAGCTCCAACCCCGCCCTAGCAGCCCAGCAACAACTTTTCGGGTATAGCCTAATATAATAAGCAGGGAAAGCAGAGTCCTGGCAAAAGAAAACCCAAAAAGTTTCGTGGAAAAAATACATTTTGCGGAAATTAAGTTTGACTTTGACGAGGCAGGGGCAGAGCAAGGGGTAGAGCAAGGGGTAGAGTGTGATGTGGTGTGTGTGTGGTACGAGTGGGTACTAAGCCTGGGTAGGTGTTGATTGCTTGAGTTTAATTTGTTAGAATTGCGTAAAGCATTAAAATGTTTGCCCGACTAATTACGCCAGAGCACACACACACACACACACACACACATACTGAAAATGGGGGGGCTTGTGGCATGTCTCTCGCATATCGTGGAAACTTTATCCTTGGCTAAATGCAATCTGTGCGAAAAGTGCGAAAATTTTAAGAAAAACTTTTGCCAGAAAGAGAGCCAGTCATCTCGCAAGGTATGAGAGTTCACAGGTTGACATTGACAATATTACCCGAGAGGTACCCCATGGACCCCTCCCTCCGCTAGTCTACATCTGGCAGAGCCTAGAGGAAAAGTTATGTACTAACTAACGAGCTCAACGACAACACTCGAGCTTGTGAATGTCTTAATTAGAGAGAGAGGGAAGACACACGAAAGTCTCAGAAAGAGAGGGAAATAAATGCTGAGAAAAGGAGGCAAATAGAAGCTAGAGAAAGAGAGGAGAGAGAGTAAAGCTAGCTGGGTGGATGGATGGATGGATGGATGGTGGAGAGGCTGAAAGCAAACGACTGCCTTGTTGAGTATAGCAATTAAGGCGGCGGCAGTTGAGAGGGCGTGGGACTTATATACCCCCCCGTCAGAGAGCTCTCCCCTACGGCAATCAACATACACATATACCTACATATATACATATACATTCTAGAACGAAGCCCCGAGCCCCAAAGTCAGACCCGGACCCCCAGTCCGAGGCATCTGTTGGATGTGCACATGCAAAATTTAATTACGACCAAAGGATGAGTGCTTAATTATACGCAAACATTTAAGTTTACTGCTTTTTTCGCAACTAGATGAAAGGGGGCTGGGGACAGGGGTTATTTTGAGGGTATATAGAGGAGATTCGGGTAGGGGTACTATGTCTATGTCGGAGTGTTTGCTCTCCTTGTTGTTCGTGTTTGAGTTTTCTCATCTCGTTTTTGCCGCTTGGACTTTTGCTTTTTTGGCTTTAAGCTTAATTAGGGGCATTGGGCATTGGGAGTTGTGGGAGGGGAAAGGGAATAGCCATGGGGGTGGCTAAGGCTGTGGGCTATGGCTGATATCATCCCTCTTTATGGGTGGGGAAGTATAACCGTTTTTGAACCCATAAACTATTCATGGCAAAAAGTTACTAAAGCTGAAAGAAATTTCGTTTTTTCCCTCGATTCACTGAGATACAATCTATTTTTGGAAAGTTTTTGCATTAAGAAGTAAGCTGAAATTATAGAGAACAGATATTGCTGACTACTATAAAACATACGCACCGATTGCTTATATTTCGCTGTGAAAATATGGCATCAAAAATCCAAAAATTGTTACTTAATTCATCATATCAAAGCGGCACCCCGAAAATGCCCAAAAATACGCAGCTGCCGCATTCAAAATTCTGTTTCAAGCGGCCAAGCGTTTTGGCCGGCATTCTCCAACTACCAAAAAGTCATCAGAGAAAGCGGCGAAACCTCGAAAAATCACGAACCGTCAGAGGACAAGAGAAGGGGAAGGCCCAAAAACATGACGAGATTAGAAGGCCAGAGAAATGGGGGGAAAAAACAGCCAAACGTGAGGAGAATTAAAAGCGACAGCGGCCACGACGATTGTGGTCCTGGTGGCTCTGTGGTCGCGACTCGCGAGGCGAGGCGAGGCGAGGCATGACCCAAGTCCATGCCGCTTGCCGACCAACTCGATTAGCATTTGGCAAGAGCCGAGCCAGAGATTTTTTTTTTTAACCACACCAGGGCCTGCCTTCCTTCCCTGCTATCCTGAAAATTATTAAATTTCAGACACATTTGTCTGGCCAAATCCCCCGGAGACTGGCAGGCTCAGAGACTCGCAGGCTTAATGTAAATTTGAACAAATGAAAATTGAATTTTTCCCATTTTCCAGCTCAAATTTCACATTCGAAATTGATTCACATTCCCAACCAACAACAACGAAAAAACGAGTTTATTAAACGCAATTATTTCTAATAAAAAAGTCTATTTATAATATTGCATAATTTTATTAATGGGGATGATAGGAATTTATCCATATCTCTGTCCACAGAATGTTTTTTTGGCTCACTTATCAATTAAAATTCTCAAATTGCATTAATTGTGGCCCCGGGAATGGGGAGGATCGCGTTTTTATTTATATTTATATTCGGAATTGCCTTGACATGCGACTAAGCGTAATATTTCATTCAATTAACAGAACAGCTACAAAACTGACAACTGGGTGCTCGAATGTGGCCCAGCCCCACCACCCCAGTCTTTCTCTCTCTCTCCACAAGAATTTGAGTATTTAGGTTTATTAATAATAATGCAATTACGCATAAAAATGTTTTAATTTATTTCAATTAAGCGTTAATTAAAACTCTTTTTGTTGCGCGTTCCGCTGTTTGTTTTTTCTGTTCTCTGCTTAATGTGGAGGCGCGTGGAAGCGAAATGCAAAGCAGTTGACAGACAGTGTAAATGGGTGCAAATGAACAGCGAGGGCTGATCCAATTGTTCGGAAATGTTACCACAAAAAACAGAAATACAGCCATGCTCCGGTTATCGCAAATCGCGATGAAGTTGACTGTCATATCCAATTGCACATAAATATACCTGTTTATGAGCGGGAAAAAATAGCAACATACTTGCCCATGTCTTAAGTTTATATTTATACAATTGGGAATTTATTTTCGTTTTTCTATATATTTTAAATAAATGTATTCTTAATCACAATTATACTTCACCCAAATAAACGAAAACAACAACAAATTGCGAATTCCTGTTGACAGATAAAATATCGAAATCAATATTTGGCATGGATTACAGATGTCATTTATTATTTAATTCACGAATATTTCGTTTTCGATAGCAAAATGTTGCGAAAACCGGAGCGCACAGATTTTAATTCGTACGAAAACTCCGATCGCCGGAGCAAGGCTGATAGAAACACAGGATGATAAATAATTATGTAATATACGAAAATCCGATTCAATCTGAATTTCCAGACTCCCTCTTCCTCTCTCCACCTCTCTTTCCCAATGTGGCTTAGCAGCAAAGCGTGGATTTTCATACTCATTTTGGTTCAATAATAGACCATGATTCAATGATTTTTGTACCTATTTTAAGATACATTTTCTAATCGAATATATTTTAAATTTTCCCCTTGCAGCAATTGCGGCTTTCGTCCGGTGATGAGTGAACAGAGCGCCGTGGCAGCAGCTGCTGCAGCGGCGGCGGCACAGCGTGGCACGAACCATCATCCACCGCTATTCCTGCCGCCCCATCTGGCGGCCCAGTTCTCCCATCAGCCGCTTTTCCCGGGCCTCAAAGGTACGTTAATCGATCAAAAGTCAATCAGAGTACCCAGCATAATCGAATAATCAGATTATATGGGGAGCCCTCAGGCAGCTGCTCCTGCAAGAAGATAAATCAAAGTCAATCTTTCATCTTCCATTTCCAGGCTGCTCGCCTTTCCAGAGCCTGTGCTCTTGCTGCTCTCTGAAGCCGCCACCGCTTCCGACCTCCTCCTCGGGGGTGGCCCCGTCGATGAGTGTCCCTGTGAGCAGCAGCTCGGCGGCCAGCTCCCCGGAATCGCCCAAGTCCAGCCAGGGATCGGGGGGCCATGATCCACGCTCCAACTCCGTGGCAGAGCTGCGTCGCAAGGCACAGGAGCATTCGGCGGCGCTGCTGCAGTCGTTGCATGCCGCCGCAGCTGCGGGTCTGGCCTTTCCGGGCCTCCATTTGCCGCCACTCTCCTTTGCCCATCATCCGGCCTTGGGGCAGCACTCGCACTCACACTCCCACTCGCACAACCATTCCGTAAATCACAACAACAATACGTTGAGGATGAAGCACGAGGCCCAGGACATGACCATGAATGGCATGGTGGCAAGTGGGGCAGCAGCAGGAGGAGGACCAGCCGTTAGCTCATCGGCTGCGCTCTTGGATCTGGCCGAATCGGCTGTGGCATATCAACAGCATCAACAGCAACAGCAGCAGCAACAGCAACAGCACCACCAACAGCAGCATGCAACGCTGTCGCCCCCAACCACGCCCACCCAGCAGCAGCAGGCATCAGTGGGAGTGGCAGGTGGAGCAGGATCCCCAGGATCAGGATCAGGAGGCACTTCTGTGAATGGAAATTCAGTGAATGCCAAGAGTGAATAAAGATGCGAGTGTGGGTGCAGTGCAATTTGTGCAATTCAAATTCAAATTATTTAAATCTAAAGGTAAAATATTAATCTAAGCATTAGTTTTAACTATAAGTTAAAGTAAACCATACATAGAAATCGCAACAACAAATGCAAACAAAATGGAAGAATATAAAATATATAAAAATATAAATAATAAAGCACTTTGAAAAATACTTATAAAAATGATTAAAATATACTTAGTTAGAGTATGGCTATTGCTGAGAGAGAGAGAGAGAGAGAGAGAGAGATAGTGAGAAATGGAGAGAGAACAATCTCCTCAGATAACCCCCTGATCTAAGCAGCAGACGATTCAAATGATTAACAAATATCAATTAACAAGCATATGCATATGAAAAAAATAATTTAAAAATACACACTCACACACAATATATACCACACAATAAACATATATTATATATAGTGTTAGCTAACAACAAATCAACAAATATATATAGCCTAATCACAAAAGAATCAGACACTAATTACTATAAGCCTATAAGCCAAGCCAATATTAATTGAAGTTTAACGAGTTGAATCATAAAGAAAACGCAATAAAGATGATCATATTAGGATACAAATCTTTCAAATTTATTCATATTACAGCTACTCACAGATGGGGTCTGGTCTACACCTTGCAGGTCTCTTCACATGTTTGCTTGATATCGAACTGATTTTTATTGCCATGGCGTCCACTGTACAAGAATTGAATGCATTCGTTTTTGTCCCTGCGATAGGACCACTTCGACTGAATCCCTCTACGAAATCAGATGAATATTCTATACCTTCGACAACTTACGCGACTTGAGTACGGCCAAAGCACCTGCCATCAGGCAGCAACAGAGCAGCAGCAGAAGAGCGAAATATTTCGTTTAATATATGGGTTCAACCCGGATCGCTTATCAGGCGCCTTATCAGCAATCCAATTACTGCAATTATCCGATAAATACAACAAAAACTCAAGTATGATCTTCCGGCACAGGCAACAACATCGCCTTATAATATGAAGCTTATATAAAATCGTACATATATATTTATACATATTAGTCTGACGATTATATTAGCATTCAAATCTTTGAAATTTATTCATATTACAGCTACTCATAGATGGTGTGTAGATGGGGTCGGGTCTAAATCTTGCAGGTCTGTTCACATATTTTCTTGCTATCGAACAGATTGTTATTGCCTTGGCAGCCAGTGTACATGAACTGAATGCACTCGTTGTTGTCCTTCCGATAGGTCCACTTCTGATGGATCGCCTTACAGTTGCCCAGTTTTCCAAACTCCTCGCCACAGACAGCTGTAATACGGATCGAATCAGTCAGAAATCCCAAGAAAATAGCGCATTCTCAATAACTTACGCGACTTGAGTGCGGCCAAAGCACTTGCCATCAGGCAGCAGAGCAGCAGCAGAACAGCGAAATATTTCATATTTAAAATGGTTTAAAAATGCAAAACTTAAGACTGGAGATCTCTGAGAGACTGACGATAACCAACTGTTCGTCGGAGGCAGTCTAAGCACGCATTTTATAGGTTCAAACCGGATCGCTTATCAGGCGGCCAGCGGGTCACTTTGCTACGCTTCGCCTCACGATGTTTGTTCGAGCGGTAAACAAAAACAACAAACCTTGAAATGATAGTGAACTTTATTGTTTTTTGCAAATAACAAAACAAGCTTTGCTTTTCAGAGTACAATATTTGGTTTCACTTAGAGTTTGCTAGTCCTTGCATGCCGTTTCGCATTCCGTTCGGGAGGAGAACTGATTCGCATTGCCGCCACAGCCGCCAAAGACAAACTCCGAGCAGGCATTCTTCGCGGCATCATAGGTCCAGGCCGGCATATAGGCCATACAGGCAGCCGCATCCTGTGCCATCCCAGACATCGAATGGGGTTGAGTGCACATCTCTATCATCAGATACACATATATCAGATATTAACCAGATATAGCACACCACGACTCTTACCAGGCTTGGCCTGCACCAATAGGCCACCGCTGTATAGGCTGCCGATCAGCAATCCAATGACTGCAATTTCGAAATACTTCATTCTAAATGCAACACAAGCTCAAGTCTGATCTTCTGCCTCAGGCCACATCATCACTTTATAGAGACGAATACTATATACGAGTACAGGCGGAAGAACAATATGAGATGGCTCTTATCTCAGAGAGTTTACTGGACTCTGACGAAATACACTTAGAAAGTCAGCAGATACCCAGCGAAATAGCTCATCTATATTTGTATTTATGAGTAAAGAGATTGTGCAACGAGTCCTAAGTACATGCACATATATATTCATTACTTGTGGTATATCCATCCAGTGATGCTGTATGAAAGTCTAACTGAAAAAACATTAATTTTCTTTGCTTTCTATTTTTCCTCCAGTAAAGACGATTATGTAAGCATTCAAATCTTGAATATTTATTCACATTGCAGCTACTTATAGATGGGAAAAGGTATTATGCCTTACAGGTCTGCTCACATATGTTCTTGCTATCAAACAGATTGTTGTTGCCGTGGCATCCACTGTACAAGAACTCAATGCATTCGTTTTTATCCTCGCGGTAGGTCCACTTCGGATGCGACGCCCGACACTCGCCAGTCTTTCCAAACTCCTCTCCACAGACAGCTGTAATACGAATCGAATCAGTCCAAATCAGATGAATATTCTATATCTTTGATAACTTACGTGACTTGAGAGTGGCCAAAGCGGTTGCCATCAGGCAGCAGAGCAGCAGCAAAACAGCGAAGTATTTCATATTTGAATTTTCTTACGACTGCAGACCTCTGGAGTACTGACGAAAGACTACTGTGCGTTGAAGGCAGAGTCTGGTGGCGTTTTATAGGCCCAAATCCAAACCGGACTGCACGTCAGGATCGCAGAGGGTTACATCGCTTTGCGATCATTGCTCAATGAAATAAACAGAGAAATTTACTGTTTTTGCGAACAAAACCGGCTTTACTTTCAGAGTTGAATGTTTGGCTTAATTTTTAGTCCTTTAGTTTGTTTTACTTGATTTGTACTGAAACTTCAAAAAGAATCTTGCTTAAAAGCAAATACTATTTACTTCTCAATAAGTGTATGAGCAGCAAGAGTATACCAAGATATTATAAATTTAACACGGAACTGGAACATTCTGGCATATGTTTGGAGTAGTATTAGAGACCAGGTCGGAACAAACCGGAACACTTATCAGCCCACCCGACGAGAGGGTCACTCCGATTAGCTGACTTTGGTTTGAGTTTGCCTCCATAAAAACTTGAGCCTTGGGATTGTAATAAAAATATGTATTTCAAAGTAGACAATTATGCATAAACAGATATGAAATATTTAATTTCATTGAACAAACAGAGCGGAAACAAAGCTTCCTGCTTATATTTTTATTTGACAGTATATTTAATTCTTAATTCAATACCACAATTGATTGTGTTCACTAAAAATGCGAACAAAAAACGTTTCTTTTTCTTTTAAACTAATTTTGAAAAACATGAACAGGTATTACGAACAAACATACAGGATCAAAGAGTAGAAAAATCTTAGAATATGGTCGAAAAAATTGTGTTGACTAATCTATCAAAATTTTATCAAATAATATTATTTCTATAATGGCAAATATAGACCCTGATATAGATCCTTATGTAATACATTTGGTGAGAACATTATACGTAAAAGGAAAAGAACCCCACTCTAACTCTAATGATGCTTACAATATGGTTTTGGTTGTTAATAATGTATCAAAAAAATTTGTAAAAGAAATATCCCATTATTTCAACACAATTAAAGAGTATTCTGTACATTTCGGAAATCACTTGTATTTATTCCAAACACTTTGCTCACAATCCTCATTCCTTTGCCTTAAAATCAAAAGTCCAACTGGGGATGTAGGCCTCACAGGAAATTCGTCCGTCCCTATTGCGAGAATGCTCAAGGCCACAGACTCCGGTGGAAATAAATCGCACCGTTTCAAAGCGATTAGTCAAGCAAAATGTTAAAAAAAAAACTAAAATTGATGGAAAATCTCCACAACACGTGTAATGCAAAGTATGCCAAATATATTATATATATGTGTCGAGGCGGTGTTGCGCCTAAATGGATGTCTGTTTTCATCAGCTTGATATTTTTTTTTTCAGTGAATTCGTTCCAGAGAACACACTCTGTTTACGGCTCGCCACAAACAAGGGGAAAGCCCCATGGCAGCAGTAACACAATCGTACAAATTATAATTGTATGATTATAATTAATAATTGTTTAAGCCAGACACAACAAAAATGTATACAAAATTATACTGAATACGTTAAATTGTTGCTGCAGATAATATTTCATATTAAAATGGTATATTTATTTAATGGAAACAATAAATACCTAAATAATATACTACTTTGATTCTGGAAGAATTCTCTATGGAGAATAACCAAGTTTGTGGCGAAATTGCGTTGCTTAATACACGTTTCAACAAGCTTAAAAATACAAAAGGCTATTTATTTCGTATAACTTTATTCATGGTGGAAACTACCACTCATTTATCTTGCTCTTTAATTCACTAAAAAAGTTATTCCAAGCAAATTGATTCACAATCCTCCTTAGAACCGAATTGATTATCATTGCCACCACATCCTCCATAATTAAAATACACACATGCCGTTCCATTGTAGGACCAACTGGGACTGTGGGCCAGACAGACGGCATTTCCAAATCCATTTTTGGAATGTGGAAGTCCACAAATGGCTGTCGAAATGAAAGGATATACTTCAGTTAAACGAAAGTATGAAACCTCAAGAGGACAGACCATTCTTCAGGCACAAGGAACTTTCCACGAAGGCAGCGAGAACAACCAGCAGCAGCAAGAACTTCATTTTAGTACGATTTCCGAGCCACCAGAGAGAAATGTAAACTGAGCTAAACCCAGAAAACGTTTCCACAATTTATCCAAAATTACAATAACATATAACAACACCGTAACCAACCCCCAGCCAACCCATAACCTATACGATCAACGTGTTTTGTTCCGGTTTAATGACTGATTTTTCAGGTTTCATCTAAACTTATTTTCTTTATTCTGGATACATATATAATATAATATAATATAATATAATATAATATAATATAATATAATATAATATAATATAATATAATATAATATAATATAATATAATATAATATAATATAATATAATATAAAATAATATAATATAATATAATATAATATATAGCAAAGATATGAGTATCGACCACCCGCCCGACTAGCCAAAGCTGGAACCGAAATTTCTTATCGTAAAACGCGTTGACCATCAATCTATGGAAAATCTTTCCCCATTCTTAATAAAGAAACAGATCGACTATACCTGTAGTGGTGAAGTTTTGTTTCCTAGCGAAAACCAAAAATGGGACACAGTCTCTCAAGTTGCTTCAACTTAAACAGATGGTAGATTTACAGGTACTTCTCTCTAGGGCGTCATCTATTTTAACGATCTGCGTGGCCTTCATGAAGGAGAAATTCAAAAAGAACTAACACAGTAAAAATTAAGAAAAGGCTCAACGCTGAACTTGTCGAAACTGGAGGAATCATGCTCTCATTTGCATCTGTCTCAAATATGAATCTGTTAATGTGCACGTATACATTCCCCTACCAATCCGCTGCAATAACTGTTCCGAATAAATAAAACTCACTTAAATTGATCGAAGGAAAAATCAAATTGGGTCGATTCTGAATGGTGAAGCACCAAAAACCTCTTTAAACAAAATAATCTCAATTCTGCATGAGTGAGAATTGCCTTAAGCGCTTTTGGAACAACACCGATTCAAAACATAACGTACGAGTCTAATATTAGAATAGAACACTCACCTATTTCCAATATAATAAAAAACTATAAAGCCCCAAAGAAAAAGAAATAACTGTCGGTTCTGGATATGCTATTATTTATTTCTCTTTACAATTCCTTTGAAATAAAACAAAGCCCCCGAAAACCGTATCCTGAAATTCCCAACCAGGGCGTAAAACCCAAAGTCAGTTAACACCTTCTCGGTTACCTTAACAAAAATGCAACCCCTTCAAATATTTTCAGAAGAGAGTTCAGTAGAATTCAAGCAGAACAAAACAAAAAACTACCTTTATATACCGATTGGTCTCAAATTAAAGGCTAAACAGGATATGCAAAAACTACAAATAGAACAGTTTTAAAGTTGGCATCTACCCCCTTATACAACAAGTTTTTCATCAGAAATCATCGCACTACATGAAGTCTCACTCTCTTCGTTGAGCGCTATACAAAATACTTCGAATTCTACGTTTCCCGTCTGTGAAGTCGGTTATTTACCTATAAGGTAACATTTTTCAAAATGCACTCTACTTTGGATTCCCAGCCATGTCAACATAGTTGGCAACGAGCTAGCTGACGCAGCTGCAAAAAATGCACTTCA
This sequence comes from Drosophila helvetica, assembly GCA_963969585.1. Lineage (NCBI taxonomy): Eukaryota > Metazoa > Arthropoda > Insecta > Diptera > Drosophilidae > Drosophila > Drosophila helvetica. The sequence continues at coordinate 4,192,003 of OZ018402.1, read as the reverse complement.
TTTTCCCCTTATATACATAATCATTACATGAACATATGCAACTCCAATGAAATAAAACTAGATCACTTACTAACGAATTGCCCATTGATTATGCAAAACAAATTCATTTTATTCAAATGAGCTCCCCCATTTCAGCCATAGCCCAGGCTACAGCTGACAACATCATCGTCATGTTAAAAATCCTAAAAAAAAAGAATATTTTCTATAACCATTAAGTACCCTTTCTTCTATTTATTTTCATTATTAATTCAGGAATCAAAATAAAAATCAAATAATTAACCAATTATAATGTACAACTTCATTTTCAGCCGAATGCCCTTGTCGCCATGGCTCCTTCTCAAGTAGATTTAAGTTTTGTAAGCCTAAGTAAATTTTAATAAAAAAATAAATAATACAAATTTAATTTAAACATGAAAGATATTTATTTTAAATATGAAATATATTTATTTTTAATATGAAATATATTTAGATCAAATGTTTTCATTTTAATGTCTTATTTGGGTGTATTGATCAACTTGTTTTCTCTGTTCAGAAATAACGATTCACCTTTTAATTCACTAATAACTTTATTGCAAACACTTTGCTTCACAATCCTCCTTAGAAGCGAAACGATTATCATTGCCACCGCATCCGCCATAAACAAACGACACGCATGTCCTTCCATTGTAGGACCAACTGGGATTGTAGACCAGACAGGCCCGCACTCCATCTCCATTTTGGGAATGTGGAAGTCCACAAATGGCTATCGAAATCAAAGGATATACTTCAGTTAAGCGAAAGTAGGAAATCTCAAGAGGACAGACCGTTCTTCAGGCACCAGGAGCTATCCACAAAGGCAGCGAGAACAACCAGCAGCAGCAAGAACTTCATATTGATGCGATTTTCGAGAACTTTAAGCTACCAGAGAGCAATGTAAACTGAGCTAAGCCCAGGGAACGGTTGCAAAATTTATAGGAAATTACAATATAATGTAACAGCACCTAATCAGCCAACCCTTAACCTAGACGAGAAACGTGTTTTTTTCCGGCAAATTTGCGGGTTGCATCTGATTTTTTTTCATTCTATTAATTGTCCGAGCTCACATTATAATTGTGGGATCATAAGGGAGAAATAATCACATATATGTGCCTTTTTATATACTCAATTTGTCATCTCATTAAAGTAGTACAAGCTTAAAGCAGTAGGCTGTGAAGACTAACAGTCCGGTTCTCACTGGAAGAGAGCTAGCGGTGGGGAGATATTCTCCCCAGATTTCTCACCAGTCGAAGGAGGGGAACGTGAAGTGCTTGCCCTTGGGCCTTGTTGATGGACATCGCAAAGGATAAACGCGTAGGATATTGTAATCGTTTGAAATGGCAAATGGCAAATCAGTTTTAATCATAGGGATACACGGTACCAAACAAACTTCTCCTTTTGATTTACCAGTTAAGATCGTAGCTACATTTAGCAAATCCGACACTACGGCACAGATCAAAAAAAGCCGTGAGTGTCGTCAAAAATTTGAAAAGTAAAAACAATGCCTCAACAACACGTCAACACCTCAACAACGTGGTGGTTCTGCTGTATTGCGACTATAATTATAGCCTATGTTACTCAGGGTGAATGTAGCTTTCTAATGGTGAAAGAATTATTGAAATCGGCTCAGTAGTTTTTGAGTTTATTCGCAACAAAAAAATATTTCCTTTCCTCTTTTTTTATATTAGTATAGATATAGATATAGAAATATAGATATAGATATAGACCCTGAAATAGAGCCTTATGAACCCAACTCTAACTTTAATGATGCCTATAATATGGTTGTGGTTGTTAATAATGTATCAACAAAATTTGTAAAAGAAATATCCCATTATTTCAACACAATTAAAGAGTATTTTGTACATTTCGAAAATCACTTGTATTTATTCCAAACACTTTGCCTCACAATCCTCCTTAGAACCGAAACGATTGTCATTGCCACCACAGCCGCCGTAGATGAACTTCACGCATTCCTTTGCCTTAGAATCAAAAGTCCAACTGGGGATGTAGGCCTCACAGGAAATGCGTCCGTCCCCATTGCGGGAATGCTCAAGGCCACAGACTTCTGTGGAAATAGAAGAAAACTTCAGTTTGATTGCTTGAGTCGCAGAGCTCTGCAGATCACCAACCATTTTTCAGAGCCAAAGAATTGGCCACAAAGACTGCGAGCACGAGCAGCAGCAGAAATAACTTCATGATGGGATGATCTTGGAGAGCTTTACGTTCGAAGAGCCAAGAGATAACTGAAGCTAGGAGTCGAACAGTCGAATAATTTATACACAAAATTCTATTGCTTATCGCACCGCTTGGAAGCGATTGACTAATCAAACAGCTAAAAAAAATAAAACATTGATGGGAAATCTCCACAAAACGTTTAATGTTTTGTGTAAATATTTGTTTCGCGGCGGTGTTGCGTCTCAATGGATGTTTGTTTTCATCAGCTTGATATTTTTTTTTTTCAGTGAATTTGTTCCAGAGAACTCACTCTGTTTACGGCTTGCCACAAACAAACAAAAGGGGAAAGCCCCATAGCAGCAGTAACACAATCGTACAAATTATAATTGTATGACTATAATTAATAATTGTTTAAGCCAAACACAACAAAAGGCAGTCAGCAGGTGATGAAAAGATTTGGAAACTCATAATCAAGTGGATGACATGTAAAACAGTTTTTACCTGAATGGCTGTCACAGAAATATACATTGAACACATTTATCCAGTATTATTGACTCATTTATTGCTGAAATTTTCTCCATACATGTTGCTTCACATACACGGTGGGATTCGAAACGATTGGCGCTGCCACCGCAGCCGCAGCCGCCGAAGACGAACCCTGTGAATATTCTGTTCAAGACATCATAAGACCATTTGACCATTTGACCATTTGACCAACAAGGCCCTACAAGGTCCGGTCCTTTCTGTGCACACGGAAAATTGCAGATATCTGCCGAAATCGAAGGATACTCCTTAGTTATAGAAAAGAAGGACTCCTCAAGTAGTCAGGCTCTTTTTTATAGCCAAAGAACTAGCCATAGGAGCAGCAAACATAACCAGGATCAGCAGGAACTTCATGATGGGAAGACAAAAGTTTCTGAATTTTGCTCAGACAAGAGTCGATAAATTTATACAAAATTATACTGAATACGTTAAATTGTTGCTGCAGATAATACTTCATATTAAAATGGTATATTTATGAAATGGAAACAATAAATACCTAAATAATATACCACTTTGATTCTGGAAGTATTCTCTATCGAGAATAACCAAGTTTGTGGCGAAATTGCGTTGCTTAATACACGTTTCAACAAGCTTCAAAATACAAATGGTGATTTATTTCGTATAACTTTATTCATGGTGGAAACTACCACTCATTTATCTTGCTCTTTATTCTTTATTCCAAGCACATTTCTTCACATAACTTCTTCAAATGGAAACGATTATCATTGCCACCACATCCGCCATAATTGAAATACACACATGCCGTTCCATTGTAGGACCAACGGGGACCGATGGCCATACAGGCCCTAACTCCATCTCCATTTTGGGAATGTGGAAGTCCACAAATGGCTGTCGAAATGAAAGGATATACTTCAGTTAAGCGAAAGTATGAAACCTCAAGAGGACAGACCGTTCTTCAGGCACAAGGAACTATCCACGAAGGCAGCGAGAACAACCAGCAGCAGCAAGAACTTCATTTTAATGCGATTTCCGAGCCACCAGAGAGAAATTTAAACTGAGCTAAACCCAGAAAACATTTCCACAATTTATACAAAATTACAATATCATGTAACAACACCGTAACCAACCCTCAGCCAACCCATAACCTATACGATCAACGTGTTTTGTTCCGGTTTAATGGCAGGATGCTTAGATTGCAACCTAACTTATTTTCTTCATTCTGGATATACATATAAATCTATGGTTATATATATAGGTATATAAGCCAACGAGCGTAATCATATTCATGAATCTGGTTGATCAGATCATTGTATATATTTCTGCGTCTATGAATTATTCCTAATGTATACAAAAGAAAGGAAACTATTGTATATATATGATTTGAATAGAAGACACTCTTCCCCAAATTTTCTTTGGTTCGAAATTTCACAATAATTTTCTATTGAATTCAGTTTTCTTTTCCAAAACAAAACGGAGACAATTTTCTTAATTCTGAATGCTTTCAATTCGTATTATATATTTTTAAACAGATCCCAAGGAATGTAGAAATCGACACTGAAAGAAAATTATCGCAGTAAAAAGTAACACACCAATATTTAATATAAAATACGAATATAGTGAAATTAAATTTAAATCATTCTGATTTAAATATTATTGTTTTGAAAAAAGCATGTTTTATCTAAATATAAAACACATTAAAATAAATAGTATATTCTATTTGTAGTTTTAAATATGTAATATATTTGATAAAATATTTTAGTTTTAATATCAAAATGGAAAGGAGTTTTCCTTTTTTTAAATTTGTCTATGGGTGTATTTATCAATTGGTTCTCTGTGTTCAGTAACAACGATTCACATTTAAATTCAATAAGACACTTTATTTCATTCATTATAAATCGAAGTCAAAATGGGGGATCGGATTATTTAGTTATTCCTTGCACTTTTCCTCACATTCCGCTTGGCTGCCAAACCTATTGGCGTTGCCGCCGCAGCCGCCATAGAGGAACTCCGAGCACTGATTGCTGTCGGCATGGTAGCTCCACGACGGCATAAACCCAGCGCACTTGATCAGACCATTGCCATCGACGGCAGCCTCAAGTTCGCAGACGGCTATAGGGGAGAACATTAAAGTTGAGAGTGAGAATCAATAGCGAATGGAATCACTGCCTATAGACTTACGATCCTTCAGGGCCAGTGTAAGGCCTAGCAGAGCAAATATCAGGCCGAAAATCGCAAGGAACTTCATTATGGAATTGATTTTTTTTTTAACAAACTCGTCCAGCTGCTGTGGAACAACGACTAATGCCCATCGAAGGTCTAACACCGAGCTATATACTATTTCCCAGACTGGAACACGGCTGCTGCTTATCGATGTGCTCGTGAACCGCGAGGGTCATTAACAAGCGCTTGTTAAAATACTGAGTAAATATACATAGTTTGTATGTGTATTGTGGGTACTACATATTGTATATTTGTGAGGGGATGGGAGATGGGAGATGGGGAGTGACTTAATTGCTTGGTCGGGAGGCCATAAATAAACCTATATTTAGTATACACTATGCGCTGAATTAACAATAGCTTAGGCACCGCTGCTCTCCGTAGTCACATCTGTATCGCTGCTCGGTGATTCTGTGGTCACAGAGATTTCAGTGACTGCCGCACGTCCCAGGCAGGCCTGCTCGCAGAGATCCTTGCTCTCGAAGTTGTTCCTATTGCCAGCACATCCTCCATAGACGAACTCCTCGCAGGCCTGGGTATCCACATTGTAGGCGTACCGATAGAATAGGGCAAAACAGCGTCCCGTCTCCTTGGGCTGATGGCAATCCTCGGGAACATCCAGAGGATTCTCTCCCGACACAGAGTCCTGCTTCTCTACGACCACATCGGAAGGTGGGGCTGCGAGGGTGCTCACCAGGAGCAGGGCACTGGCGATGACCAGAATGAAGCTGTATCTGTAGCACATTTCGTTTCCGTTGGGCGACTGTGAATGACAACAGCACTGTGGCGTAACGAGGCTTAAATACCCCGCATACCCATACTCATATCGTGGTGCGTCACCATAGCCGCCAACACCCGCTCACGTACTCCATAGCTATTGCTCTTTTTGTGTGCTTTTTTCGTATCGGGTCGGATCGGATTGGATTGGAGTATTTGCCCAACTGATTCGACGTCGCATGTAAATCACGGCACCGATGCCGCTCAGACTGACGTCTCTGTCAGTCCGGTCCGGTCCGTTCCGTTCCGAGAAACTCTCGTAGTGTCCAACCTTCGCTGCAGTTCAATGCTCCAGCCCAGCCAATAGCCAACATATTATTAATGGCCCGGCTTTTGATATGCTAAGTATATAAAATCATATTCCGATACGATCGTACGAGTAGTAGTTTCCGCACAGCTCGGCGATAGCTACGATAGTCACGTAAAGAAGGCGGAACGGGGTGTGGTGTGAACCAATGGATCACCAGGTGATTATCAGGTGTTTTCACGTCTCACTAAGTGATTGATCAATTATTTGAGTTTATTTGTTGTATACAATAAATAGAAAAGAAATATTCAAATAGAAACTTGTAGAAAAACTGTAAGTTGCTTTAGTTTTTACAAATAAATTGGGATATAAGCGATGTTTTAATGGACATCGAACCTCTAAGAGATTTTTTAGATACGTTATAAATATTTCAGGACATAAGAATGTGATAAACTTTGGATCTATTCTGAACAATTCTATGCAATATGGTATAACTTTTGGAATAAAAATTATTAATTTGTTGATTCTATTAACTTCTTTATAAATCTCATAAGTCATCTAAAATTTTCCAAGGAAATATTTCAAGAAATGTTTCAGATACACATGGGTAATTCGTTACTAATCTAGGAACAACGCCTTTATAATTGTGGCCGTAAAGTCTATTATAATTAATGGATAGATCGTCCACTCATAGATCGTTCCTGATTCACTTTTTGATGAGGCAAGCATCCTCGCAGGTCTGACGGAAGCCCCAGCGATTGTCATTGCCCCGACAGCCCCCAAATTTGAAGGTCTGACAGGAATTGGTATCCTTGTTGTAGTAGAATCTATCCAGACTCATGCGACAGGGACCCGGGTCCAAGGGTTGCAGGCACTTGGGATCTATTGTGGAAGATCGAGAATATTAGCTCAAAAGTGAATCTTACGAAAATGTACACTCAAACAAACCTGGCTGTTGTCGCTGCTGCTGGGGTTTTGCTGTGGTCGGATTGAGAGCCTGATTTCCTGCTGGACTTGGCTGTATCTGGGCTACAATGGCTGGTTTATTGCTATTGTTGCTGGATGAGGCTGTGGCTGCCGCCTGTGTCTGTTGCATCAGGCTGAGCAAAATAAGTGTCGCTCCAAGGCACAGAAACTGGGTCATCCGCATTATTTAGCTTTGTCTGTGGGATGACTGATAACTGATCGTTAAAAGCTGCTAATGTGAACTGAACTGAACGAAATGTTCTATATTCAGATTTTGAGAGGTGTTCAGTGCCCAGCGGGAATGTGTCCGACCGCTCCGTTTAGCTATTGATGTAATCACCATGGTGATTAGATCTCTCTCTCTCTCTCTCTCTCTCTCTCTCTCATTCTCATTTTTGCTCTGTGCTAAGCTAAGCGAAACGTTTAACTCAAATTCAGAATAAAACACGTTGAGCGAGAGAATGATTAATTCTCTGATTTATATAAATAGAGAGATTTACTTATGTACATATGTATTTACACATATGACGATGTGCAGGCTCTAAGGTACGGTCTAAGCTTAGAGATTGGATGGAACTAATCGGAACTAAAGATATTAAAACAGATCCAATAGGTAGTTATATTCCGGATGGGCCCGAGGAAGTCTAGAGGAATACTTAGAAATCCTCAGCCTGAAGGACTTGTTGCTCTGACTATAACCATTCTATTAAGATATAGGATTAATCTTAGGCTACAACTTTGTAAATAAATAACTTTGAACTCATATAAAATGCGAGGTAGGTTACAAAATAATAGGTGGGTGGTTGGGTTCTCTTAAATGGAACCTCTGAAATTTTGCAGCTGGAAACATATGCTTTATTACGATTTAAATTCTTGCTGCTATGACAAATATATTTTCGATTCCAAGATTAAGAGAACTGCCTTTTATTTCCCTTATATTTACCAAGAATATCAATCAACCCTTTCCACGAATCGTTCAAGGTTGATCCGATCCCGAGATGGAGATAAGGAATACAATCAATAGCGGTGTTTATTTGCCAAATATATATTCCCATCACAGCAGTGTTGACAGATGAATAACCAATTAGCACTTGGAAAAAAAGCAGATAACTTAGATGCTTAGGCACGTAGTATAAGTATATCCCGAAACCATTCGATTGGGCGTAAGTCTGGGTATGGCCTGGGTAATGTGTCATGTAATGTGGGGGATAACATCCGAACATCCGAACTCTGCCATTGACATTAACTGCAACTGCAACAGCAACAATTTGCATAACAAATTTCAAGCAAGGGGCTCGTTGGGCATGGCTAATGCTGGCTGGAGACAAATATTACTGAGAGGCTCATTAAAATTGCATTGCCAATTGTCTGTACAGGGAAGATAGTAGAGGACTATGACAGACATGCTCCAGCTCCAGCTCATCAGGGCTCAGGGCAACCAGTCATAATTAGAGTCATATTAGGGCCAAGACAAGATGGTCAACACTCAGCAACGTACAACAAAAACGTTAGCAGGTGTTAATACATGGCGCAAATTTAATTATCGCTCAATGATGAGCATGGCATGGCATGGCATGCCCTCCATCCCTTCCCGATGGTACGAGTTCGAGTATTATGATGTTGATGAGGTGTTATCCGTAGAGGGAGTACTATTTATTCATTAGCTCTCAAGGACAGTGAGGGTGAGGGGCCAGTGATGGAATGGCCAAAATGTGACGCTCATGTGTGTGAAAATGTCTGTCTGAGGTGACAATTCAGTTAACTGTTTAATTTGCTTGAAATAATTGAAATGCTGCCCGGTCTAAGCGCCCAGACGTTAATTCTCTCTCTCTCTCTCTCTATCTCTGAACTACGTTTAATTACTAAATTAGGGACTTGGACTAGAGAAAATGCCCTGTGCCAAAGCGGTATTTATTGCCCGATTCAATTAACTAGACCTTAAACGAGTGAAGGCCCAAACAAAGTCCCAAGAGTCTCTCGATTACCATATAGCCCTGGGGGGAAGACCCCAGAGATATCCAGTGAAAATGAGTGCAAGAGAGGTACACTGAGAGATGGAAAGAGAGGGAGAGTAAGCCAAAGAGAGGCAGAGAGTGGAAAACACTCTGTCAATTCTTATTCCTCTCTGAAGCTCAACATCATCAACGGCTGAAACCGAAACTCAAATTGAAACTGAAATTGAAATCTCGTTTCTCGCTGGTTGTCCACCAACATTGTCAGTCTTTAGTACGTACATACATATACATATATACATATGTGTATGGGTATACAGATATACCAAATATATATACATTCCATACAGATACACTTGTTATTTTGTATTGAGAGATTCGAATTGTTGTTGCCATTGATATGCGGAACGGAGCATGTTTTGTTGCCTTTTGCCGTCAAGTCTTTTTTTACGTCATCTCTCTGTGCGAGCGGTGTTTATTATGAGAGCGATTGTAGGGTATATTCGTATGGAAGAGCATGTCAAGTATGATAGGAGGCTGATCTCTATAGATCGTATAGGTGAACAATATAAGAGAATAGGAATGGGACAGCTTACTCTCACTAAAAGATGCTCCAAAATTCATAAATGAATTCGATTAATAGAAAATTAAAACAATTTGCTCATAGATCCAACTGATCGAATGAAAAACCTTTTACGGACCTTGCCTCAGTAAATAATCGAAAATTCGCCTTACGGAGTTAAGTTGTTAAAATGCTCTAGGAGCCTTCAGAGCCTAACTATCGTGGCACTCGAGTAGGAAGCACCTTTGTTGCCATTGCCGAACCGTTCCACACTTTGCCATTAACTTGGTCAATGTTGAATATTGGCAAAAACAAAGCATAGAAACATTTGAACGAATTTGTAAACACACAAATCAGCGCTGGCAGAGCCTGAGTCCCGACTCATGCTCAGTGAGTTGTTGGCCAAAGAACGTGACGGTTGACTGAATGAGTGTCTGAGTCTGAGAGTGGATTCCAAATACTATACGTGCCATGATGGATGCTCGATGGCTCCTTGCGGCTCTGGGGTACTGGCTATTGCTGCAAGTGATCATCCCACTGCCCCAGGCAGATGCAGCCTCCAAGCGAGGTAGAAGAACCATTGAACAATATAATTTTTTTAACTAATTGTTATAAATATAAATGTATGTACTTGTACAGTGAAATTGTGCCTGCAACCAACGATCAGTGGAAGGTGCTTTGGCTATGTGGAGAGCTTTGCGTACAATCCCCTGAAGCGACACTGCGAGCCCTTCATCTACGGCGGATGTGGCGGTAACGAGAATCGCTTCACCAACAAGGCCGAGTGCGAATTTAGCTGCCGTGATATTTGAATTAAGATACGAGTATTAATAACAACGCAAACAGCGAACAGATTTGTTTCAAACAAAACATCCTTAACGTATATTCAATTCGTGGTCTCATTGCCACCAGATCGATTGCGTCTCTTCACATGTCTGGCATTGTTGCAAATTTTCTCGCAGTCCTCGAGACTGCTGAAGAGCCGCTTCTTGCCGCAGCCCAGGTATCGGCAATGCTGCGTCTCCACATCAAAGTAAATTCCCAAAGTGCTCGGCACACAGAGTCCATTCGTGCTGGGCTGCACCGTGCAGAGATCACCTAATCAGAAAAATTTACAAAATTAGTTGGAATATTGAAGGAAATATGAATACGGCTTTCAGGAAACACTTACGGGAGCGAGCCTCGATGGGCTGGTCCTGGATCATTGTCAGGATCACACAGAGCCACACGGTTATCCTCAGTTGACTGTTGGCTTTCATTTTGCGAATACTTTCGAAGGCGGATTGGTAGATCTACGATGATCTTTAGTTCTGTGCAACCGTATCCGGCTTAGAACAGCTATCGAACAGAACTTTTAACAGAACCCCTCTGGAAGAAGCTTTTTCTATATTTTTCAATACACTTTTCCGCTGTCAGCTCTGTATTGTTGCTTCTGGAACAGTTTTACCCTCTCTGGTAATGGAAACACTGCCAATTCTGTTGTTTTTTGAGTCAAATGCGCAGCAGCCGCCCTTCGCCATATATAAGAAACCGAACGTAATGTCTGTCGATTCTACAATGATTGGAATTGGATTCTCTAGTATAAATATATAGAGCTATTGCCGATGATCGACCGATCCACACACGACAGTCTGGCAATCTTTCGTTTTTCGTTTTCTTGATTTCTGAATGGAATTTATGAGTTTTTTATACCCAAAAGACCTGCAAAGTTCATCTACAGTGCAAGAACCCAAGTCGAAAATTCAAACAACAACCAAGGGATGGATTATCGTTCGGTTTTTTTTCTTTTTTTGCAATTTCTGTTGCAGATATGGAATATTTTCCCTTCTCTAAGTGGTAGTGGTCCTTTCTGGACTTTGTCTGAGGTAATTTTGGAAATTTTTCGACAGAGACACAAGAAAAAACGCAATTTCTATACCACACTTTTGGTCACTGACTGGAAGCTGGAGCGTCTGGCGTTTGGATTGTCGCGAACTCGACTCGAAACCTCGAACAAAAGCCTCTACAAGGCACACATATTTGTAATCAGGCCGCTTCTGCCGCCGTCGCTGCCTCTGCTGCTGATTCTGCCGCAGCAGCTGCCGCCACTGATAACTGATAAGGCCCAAAACGACATGACACTACGCCGCGTCCAGCGCCTTTTTTTTGCATGTGATCAATAATGATGATGATGTCGTCGATGAGGACGCGAACGAGGATTGACTTTCCGGCTAAAACTGGCGAGTGCCTGTTGCAGAAGGCCGAAATCAGAATCGAGGTGCACCCGACAAAAAATATATAATCAAATGATAGGCCAAAAAGTACAGACAAATCGAATTGGCGATACCCTAACTATATTTATAGTACAGCTCATTTAACTTATCAGATATCCCACATGAAAAACCAATGGTTATTTAGTTTTACAGGGATATTTATGAAAAAAAAGAGAGCATTAAACAATTTCCAAGTGCCATGATGAAAGGTAATTTCAAAATGTAATTTTCAAAACTAAGAAAGAGTTTATATAGAATTCATAAATATTTCTTTTGCCGTTCCAGCGATAGAACCATTCATGGAATATACCATTTCATAGATATCAAATATCATAGTTTGTAATATTTCATTATAAAATTATAAAACCCCCACACTAACTATTAATTTGTTTAATGTTGTTAACCTTAAAGGTAGCGCCAAAGAATGTAATTCCTTAGTAAATATCTCTATCGGCTTCCTAATAAATTCCCGGATTCTTTATAGATCTGCCCCCATCATGAAACTGCTGCCAAGCCTTACACACTCCTATTATTATAGAGTACACATAATGAGTCTAGTATTGTTCAATGTTCAAGCGACTTGAGTGAACTGTCAGCTACATGCCACATAGCCAATAAATCCGATAGTGCTACAAAATGAAAACAATTACCTCACGGGTCATGGGGGGGCAGAACCGAACAGAACAGAACAGAACAGAACATTCCCAGCATTCATAGATTACCGATTAGGCGCAATTTGTTAGCTGTTCAGCCGCAGACGCGACGTTTATATTTTTTATTCAACAAACTCTCTCCGAATCGTACTCATCTCAACCTTCGTTCACATACAAATCTTGATTGCGTCTAATGCCATGAACACAGGTGGCTACACAGTCCTGGATATCGCCAAAGCTCTGGCCCGGCGTCGAGTGGCATGCCCCAATCGAGTACATCTGGCAGTCCAAGGTGGCGGGATCGTAGTAGAAGCCCTCGATCTGAATGGTGCAAATACCCACAGACCGCGGCGGTGGCTGCTTACAAATATCTGACGAAACACAAAAGAAGTTCATAAGAAATGTGGGTCGGAAATGGATCGACCCTCTTCCTCCCACTACTCACTCGGTATCACGGGCAGGCCTGGGGGCAAGAAACGTGCCTCTATGGGTTGGAGGCCGCCCAGCAATAGCACCAGCGATAGCCACACCAACGCGGGCTTAGTTCGAGACATCTGGACAACGCGCTGGCAACTGAATGAGTGAGTGAATCGCGTCGCGATGCCTCGTCGGCTGATTCAACCCGTCGCGAGTTCCCAGCGATAACAAACTGCCGCCCTATACGAGGGCCCAGCACCAGCCAAAAGAATTTCTTACTAAAGCACAAATATTCATCCTCATTAGCAAATATGGGATGCAAATTTGAATGATATTCACAGTATATCAGCTTCAGCAGGTGGGAGTGTCACCTGCGAGATTGCGATCCCTGCTAAATGGGAACCATTTAAAATTATCTTAAAAAAAGGATTAAGCTATTCAGTAGCCATTCCAGTGAAAGATTAATTCTAATCTTATATATGTATGTCCCGTAAAACGAAGCCAACACCAAGCGTTGTTTGATCACTCCCCACATAAACATATATGTATGTATAGTATATATATATGTATATATCAAATATATATATCAGATGCAACCGAAACACAAATATGTACAAGCTTAAACAACGGTGATCTAGAGACTATAATATAACCTTCTTTAACATTAGTTTTAAGCCCAGTATAAAAGTGGGCTGGAAATACCCTTACAATATATGTTTGCTCTTAATGGAAAACCCAACCAAAAAATATATAATCGTACACTTTTGATAGACCAAGAAGATCAACATTTTTTGAAACTATTATATAAAGCTAATATGATGTGGATTTTTTAAGAGCATGAGGGCTATATTAAATTCTTAATTTTTGTTTAGTTTTAGTTTTTTAATGAATCAGTTGTATCTACTGTTATATGGTTCATCCATTCATTAAAGAGCACCTACTTTCATTTTAAATTTTTAGTCAATTATTTTAAAGCAGGGATTTGGAAATTCCAAGAGAGATATTCTAAGCCAGCCCATGGAGATGAACGTCTTTGGGTAAAACACTGTTGAAGCCCTCCTTATAGCGATACCAAATGGGGCTCTTCACAACCGCATCGGTTTAGGCTAAAAAAAATAAATCAATTTAAAAAAAAGAATATACGAACACACACAGGAGAATGACTTACCTTCATCTGCTGATTTTGCTGTCGACGTTTTGTAGGTAATGCGAACGAAAAAGTCTTTAGTGAGCTGAAAAAATGAAAATTAAAAATATTAGGATTATTATTCACTTGATTTATCGCTTGACAATTGAATAAAAACAAGCTAAAATATAAACTGTGTGGCATTAGAACGAAATCCAAGAAGCATTCTCAGCATAAAATAGCCCACACAGTCGCTTTCGTTTAAGATGTGCAATAAATGTTGGTTTGTCGTGATCCCACATTACGACCCCAATGACAATGCCGGCTGAATCCCCTTATGGGTTATTAGCTTTGCTGGGATTTTCCCAAAGAAGAAAATGTCTGAAAAGGTAGCTTTAAAAGGGGCATAAAGGTGAGCTCTCCTTGGGAAATGTATGCGAATGGTGGTTTCTTTGTTAGCGTGCAAAATTTGCAAGTAAATTGCTGCTAAGTAAATGCAAGACATGCAAATCTTGATGATGATGCATCGGAATCCTTGGACCCACCGGCTGTTTGGAGGCATAGCTACGCACATTTGAAGTGGAAATTTCAATGTTTGCAAATGATTGGGTAGATGCGATGTGGCTGTGGTCTTAGGTGCCTGCTTTTTTGCGGGAGACGCTGATGCTGGTACTATCCTTGGGGTGCCGCTCGAGGGCCTCTTCTCGGGCTAGTAGCTGGCGACCGAAGTATGACACAGTGAGGCAGGGAAATCCTATCAAAACGTCCAAACAATTGTGAAGAGAAGTTTATTTCTCTTGTGTTCAATATTCACCTGGAAACGCGATGAGTGCATCTAGATCTGGCTCCCTTTGAAACACTTAAAATCCTTCAATAGACTCGACCTGAACAAATGTCAACCCGAGATACAGCATCACCTCAATGGTGAGATGACCCACCCACAGCGGAGGGGGTGACACCTTGGCGCAAGGGCTGAAAGATGTTACTCTGTATGGTGCTCTTCTGTGTGAACTGCATAGAAGAAAATGTGGATTTTGTGGTGGCTTTGGCTTTGTGTACACAGTGCGAAATCTATGCAGAACTCTCATTAATCTTGTGATTGCATTTGAGGCACATAATGGACAAGAAATTACATGGCTTGATTGTGTTGATTATGCACTTTCCATGGTCCTTGCTGGGATGTTTGCCCCAGCTAATGATGCCTGCATAATTCATGAGCCTGGCTCAAAGGAGAGCTTGCCTGCCACTCGTCGTGCATTCAACGATGAAAAGAAATAATGTGGCTCGGGGCCATGCAGTCATCATGCTTCATCATTTTGCATCATCTTACCTCAAAGCCAAGCGTGGGAAATGAAATTTTCGGCCAGGCCAGTGTGGCAAAGTAAATGCCAGACGACAAAAACGGTACGTCCATCTGACATGCTGCAGTAACTAGTGCTGCCCGTTTAGGTAGCTGGTGCGAAGCCCTTGAATAAACGCGCTCTCCAACTTTGATGTAGAGAATATTCATAGATCGAGAAAGGCGGTACAAACCGTGAGTTCCTCAGATTGATACTGTATTTCTGCTGCGTGCCGATCTGCTGTGGTATGTCCGTAAAGCAGAACAAATTCAAGGCCTCACAAAATCCCTAAAATTTTGTTTGGCAACCTTCATGTGTCATCGCATGGCATCTACATTCGTGTTGAGCGCCTGACGAGACTTGCGCTGCCGCCAGCCGCCATTGGACTCAAATTTTCCCGTGCGCTTGTTGAAGCTGTTCCTCTGGTTATTGGCACCACCACCACGAGCTGCTTCTACGCCAACGCCTGTGACTGCCTCCTGTTCCACATCTTCAGCCATCAGAGCAGACTCCGTCCATACTCCGTCTCCGGAGTGACTGTAGTCGCGGGAGCAGCTATCGCTGGCTGTGTGTCAGGAGCCAGGCAACAAAGAATGTAAGGAAGGGAATTGTTAAATCATTGATCTCCCTATGTAATCATCCAACTCACCAGCTCATTGGCCTCCTGTTAGCCCTTGTCTTTGCGCTCGCCCAGCGGATTGCGCACAATTGCGCACCGAGCGCTGATCAAGTCCAGCTGTCGCAGCTCGTAATATTATAAGTGGAAATGGACGTAGATTCGCTCCAGATTGCTGCGTGCCCATGCAACGCAAAATGGCCAGTTTGGCAGATTGAAAATCTGAAAATCGAGCAGAGTCAGAAGACTCCTGCTACCTGCAGCGCAGCTCCACGATCCTCTCAATAGCCTCGTTGTCATAAGGCCGCGTCTCACCGGCGGCCCAAAAGAGCCGTCCATTCACTGGTGCATCGTTCTCGATTTGAGTGCCTCCAAAAGTAATCTTTTGAGCTGGGTCGAACCGGGGGTGGAGTTGTCAAAGCGCGAGGCATCTTTGACTGCTTTCGTTTGCTTGGCCGTCGCCTGTCGGAAGGTGCTCGTCCCTCGTACGCATCGTACTCCAACTCATCCTGGTACTGCAGCTCAAACTCCTCGTCTTCATCAGGATATTGATTCATTCTTTGGGTCAAATCGCAAATCAAGTGATTCCCTCCAAAACAAAAACAAGGAACAGCTGTTGCGCACCACAGGGCTGCAAAATACATAGTTAGTTATCGCTCTCGCCATCAAGGCATATTGAATAAAAGGTAAGGCATATCTGTCGGTTTTCATATTATAATATATAGACGCTATATTATAGAGAGATGAAATAAGCATCTCGAGGATTGGCACACAACACATGTAGAATTGATTTGGCTGACTAAGCTGAATTTTCAAATTCTGATGAACTGGCAGCAGCTGGAACTCCAAGTCTTTGATGTACCGTTCCTTGACTGTAAGGTGCCGTTTGAGCTGCTCTGGCAGTTGCCCAGGTTGAAGAATTTGGAGTTGAGCCAGGCCGATCTACGATCTAATTTTTCCGTTTTAGTTGATCCCTTATTGCGCAATACTGGTCTTTGCTGAGGTCTTTTATAGAGAAGCAGGGTTAACGCCTCATTGGGTGAGATAAGTTTCGGCTGTGTTGCGGACATATTATCTACAAATATATACATATATTTATTTAATATTCTAAATGCTGAGGTATGGAATGGGTCCATACCATGGGGGGAAATACCCACGAAATATCATCGGTTGTTTTTCCAGTATTAATCGGATTTATTTATCTTAACAGAAAACTCGTCTGTTAAACGCCAGCTGCTAAATTTTGGGTCAAACATGTGCTGTTAAGCGCAAAATAATCCACATTTTTGTACATTTTACATTCCTCGATTGGCCTTGCTGCCCCAGCAACGGTCACACTGTTTTTTTCTCTCCCTTTCTCACCCTCACACACTCATTTATCAAGCGACCCAAATTTCGTCATTGCGAAAATAATGCAATTCACAGTTATAGTCTATCAACTGGTCGCATTCGCGACAGCGCCAAAGTCGCGCAAATAATTTCATTTAAGCCCCATCGTCGTAGTTTGTGTGCCGCGCATATCCTTCATCATCAAACCATCATATCATCAAAATGTCTGCCTAGCTGGAGGTGGAGAACAGCTGTTCGTGAGTAGTTTTTTGATAATTAATATATTAATGGATTATTTTAATTTTAGCCGAACGAATTGTAAGAACGAATTTCCTACATTTGGGTTTTAGTAATATCATACATTTAGGTTCTGCCACATTATACACACATTATCATATTTCTTTTGTTGCAGTTTCGCACACACACACTCAACATCCGCACGCGCCGCTCAACCAACTAAGCAGGGAAAAGATTAGAAGAGTGCAGGAGGAAACCCTAAAAAGACCTTCGAGAATTTCGTGAATTTGTGGACCAAAGGGTGAGTGGAGGTCCCATGTGAGGCACAATAAATTGTACGTCATCCACTGATAAGGTCATTCGACAGCAAATAGCAAACCATTAGAATGCACAATTGGCTGGCATCACATGACGGCGAGGACGATGCCATGGCCGCACCCTCGTCGTGCCCCCCGGGAACGGGAGCGGGAACAGGAGCGGGAACGGAGAATGGGAGTCGTCGGATCTTTGGCGACATAAACACAAATCGGCTGTGGACCTTCCGGGTCCTGATGCACGAGGATCTGGGGGCCAGCGAGCACCTTGCCGTTGTTGGCAACTGTGACGCCCTGGGCAACTGGAAGCCGACGGATGCGGCACGTATGACGCAGGAGGAGAATGTGTGGAGCGTGGAGGTGTACATACCGCGTCACTGTGCCACGGAATACCGATATATGGTGTGTGCCGTGGAGCCCAGCAGCGAACAGCCGCTGGTGAGACGCTGGGAAACACAGTTTCAGGTGGGAATCTGTTGATCTGTTTTCGTGGAATGCCTACTACAATGAATGAACCCATTGCAGGCCAGAGCCATCGAAGAGCTGGATGAGCAGCCACCTGAGCAGCAGATGGATATCTTTGGCTCCGTCAACGGCCAGGAGAAGGTAGACCGAGGCTGGCTCACCAGGGAAGCAATCGTTCAGCTCAAGTTCTTCTACGCACCGTTCACCTTCAAGCAACGCATGAAGCGACGCCATGTTCAGGTGAAGGTGACGCCCATGAATCTGCGTATACCCAGTGCTGGGTGCGAGCCGTCCGGTGCCACGGGTCCAATGTCGCCGCCGGAAGATTCCCTCTCGAACGACACGCATGACACCAGAGAGAATGGCGGGGACTCGTCCACGGCCTTTGCCTTCAGCGAGGTGGTCACGTTGAGTGCCGATGAGTGCGAGATTCGTGCCCAGGAGCAGTTTGGCACTGCCTGTGGACCCAGCGACTTGGTCATCTTCCACATAACCGTGGGAGATCTCGAGAACACGGCCTATCTAATCGATCTGTACACGTACAGCTCCCGGGTGGCCAAGGAGGACGGTCTGCCGCACCACTTGGGCTACCACTATGTGCTGCCCAATCTGTTCAAGCGTTCCGAGGGCAACCTGGAGATACCCATCACGTGTGCCAAGGGCCACCGACCACTGGGAATGATGCGGCTGGGCTACCTTATCGTGCGTCCCTCTGCCCTGAGCGCCCACATGGACATGAGCGTTAGCTATGCCCGCTACTGGAACAACAAGTGGACGGGCTTGGATGTGGGCCATCGCGGCTCTGGCACCAGCTTCAAGGCCAAGGACGCCGTGATCCGAGAGAACACAATTACCTCACTGAAGAATGCCGCTGAGCACGGAGCCGATATGGTCGAGTTCGATGTGCAGCTCAGCAAGGATTTGGTGCCCGTTGTCTATCACGATTTCATGATTTATGTCTCGCTCAAGTCCAAGTGTAGCATGCAGGAGCACGACTTCCTCTCCCTGCCCATGCGGGAGCTGACGCTCGAGCAACTGAAGAAGCTCAAGGTGTATCACACTGCCGAGGGTTTGTCGCGGGAGACTCGCTCCTTTCACAACGACGACATGCTGGAGCACCAGCCCTTCCCACAGCTCTCCGATGTGCTGGACGCCCTCGACGTCCATGTGGGCTTTAACATTGAGATCAAGTGGTCGCAACGCCTGCAGGACGGACGCATGGAGGAGGAGTTTGAGCATGTGGTTGACAGGAATCTCTATATTGATTGCATCTTGGATGTGGTCCTGCGCAAGGGCGGCAATCGTCGAATCGTCCTCAGCTGCTTTGATCCCGATATCTGCACGATGCTGCGCTTCAAACAGAATCGGTATCCAGTAATGTTTTTGACTCTCGGCAGGACCACCAAGTACGAACAGTATATGGATCCGCGCGGTAACTCCATGGAGCTGGCCGTCTGGCACGCGGTGGCCATGCAGCTGCTCGGAATTGTCGCCCATACGGAGGACTTGCTGCGTGATCCCAGCCAGGTAATAAAATGACACCACTCTCTGGGACAAAAATGCTGGGAGACTGGGACACACAGACATGTTTCGAAATCATTCACCTGCGGACTTTTAGGTGAATCTCGCTAAGGAGCGCGGCCTGGTGCTCTTCTGCTGGGGCGATGACAACAACTCCCAGGATACCATCAAGCTGCTTAAGGGACTGGGCCTGCATGCCATCATCTATGACAAAATGGATGTCCTCACGACCAAGGAGGTGAAGGTTAGTCTCTGTTTTCTCTATACATTGGCCGTTACACCCAATACCTAATCCGTAATGGATCTTCTTCGCCTTGCAGCAAAGCGTGTTCCAGCTCCAGGCCAAGGACAGCCAACAGGAAATGCTCAAGCTGCAAGCCCTGGAAATGGGGCACGTGTGGCACACCTCTGCCAATGGCAACGAGGAACAGCAGTCCCAGTTGGCAGGGGGGAGGTCAAGACCTTGAGAGAGCTTCAGCACCATTATTTTATACTCATCTAAACAGATATCTATGCCTGTGAGCACTCTACACTTTCTTTGGAACTCTAGCTTCTGCTCTGTCTGCTCTCTTGCATCCATCCAAAGCATCGCATCCAAGTATCGTTTCATTTAGCCAATTGCATTTGTTTTTTATATATAAATAGTTGAATTAAATACACAAATTGGAAGGCTGCCTAACCAAATATTTCAATCGGTCATTGTACTACTAATTTGGTTTATTTGTTTGCGATTCGAATGCTAAGCCGCACCTCTCTGTACTTCAGTTTTTACGTTCCCATAAAAATGAAACTCTATTAAATATATTTTACATATTTCAATATAAAGTTATGGGTGTTTGCTTTGGATTTGCGGCGTTTTTTCTCCACAAAAAAAATATATATATTTCTTCTAAATTAAAATTCAAAATATCAATTTGGTTTATTTTGTTTTTAGTTATTTAAATGAAATTCGAATACTTTTAGATTATTTGTTTGTTTCAAATTAAATTTCTTGTATTTCTTTTTACTCCGCTCGTTGACAGGAATAACAATAAAAACAAAATAATTGTTAATACCAGCATACATACATACATATATTTGCTTTTGATTTCTACTTCTACATTTATTTGTTCATATAATAAGCAAAGGGGCGGGGCAGGGCGGTGCGGATATGCATAAGAAAAATATTGAATACTTTGCAGTACAACTATTTATTATAAACCTATGAGTGGACGTTGGTTTCGCATTTCTCCCTCCAGGCTGAAGGCCAGTCGGGATGTGTGTTGGAGATGCTATATTCAGTTGCGAGGTTAAGAATTCATCGATGTGGCAATATTTATACAGATTATTTACTTGGCTTCAACTGCAATTAACTTTAACTTTTCAACTCAAAAGGCGAATAATAATTGTAGTAGTTACGATAACTAGAAAAAAAAAAACTAAATGATCCAATGATCCATTCCAGCTTCAAGAAGTACAGGAGGCGCTCTAGATGTTAGTCTTCTTGCTGCTGTGCCCCTCGATGCCGAGGTTGTAACGCTCAGGACCTCGGTCAGCGTCTGCTTGGTAGCCGACTTGCGATTCTTCAGAAAGGGCTGCATAATAGTGCCGAGTGGCACGGGATGGGCTGAGCGATGCTCGAGCCATTTGTCGCCAGCGGAACGCGAGCGTCTATGGCGATTGTTGGCAGCTGCCACGCCCTGGTTGGAATGGGATGGATGGGAATAGAAGTAAGACATTAGATACAAATTCACAGAGCGAAAGGATAACTGTACTGGCTTACATGACGGGGCATGGCATGGATGTCTGTTCGCGTGGCCGGCAGAGATGACTCTGTTCGAACTGTGAACGGGCCGCGATCCTTGTCGTTGAGTAAATCCTCCGAGCTCTGCGAGCGCGGCAGTCCCGGCAGATCCTCGGACCGTTTGATATTCGAAACCAGGCGCAGCTTCTCGTCCTTGACGCGCATCCGTTCATGCAGTTTCTCCTGTTGCTGGCGGAGCTTTATCTCGAGCTCCCGCTTGTTCTTGTCCGATTCCACGGCCATTTTGGAGCTGAACTTTTCCTTCTGCTTCTCCTTCTCGTGCTCCTTTTGGGTAAGGAGATTCTCCTTCTCATTCAGCTTGAATGTCAGCTCCTCGATCTGCCTGTCCCGCTTGCTCAGCATATTGTTCAGCACGTCTATGGAGCTCTCGTGAATGCGAACCTTCTTCTCTAAAGCGAAGCTGCGCTCGCGCTCCTGCTTGTAGACGGCCTTCAGGGAAGCCAGCTCCGTGCTCAGCTGCAAATTGTCGCGGTCCATGTTCATGAGCATCTGGCGAAAATTGCCGCCTAGAAGTATAAAGGATGATTAAGGATGTGCACCCTTTTGGCGGAGTGGAAGCTGTACGACTTACATTTGATATCGAAATTGCTGCGCAACCTCTTCCGCTTCTCAATGCGCTGCTCCAGGTAATGCATGAGCTCCTTGATCTTGACATCCGCCTCAGGGCTGTCCATTTGGCAGGTGGGAAAGTCGAGTCCCAAACTGTAGACCAAGCCCACATCCACCTCCAGGTCCTTGGCCTCGGGTATGCCCAGCTCGTTCAGATTGTTGACTGCGATCTTGAACAGCTTGTTAGCCTTGCGGCGGCCTGGCGTCAGGCCCAGGACCGTTTTCATGGGCGTGGCTCGGGCTATTTGCACTTCCTGGGTCATCTCGGCGAACTTCATAACTTGCTGCAAAGGGAAAAAAGGGGAATTTTGAGCAAAATAAATCAACCGGGTCACTCTCCACCTATGTACCATATTCTCATCATAGTCCTCCATTCTAGGATTGATGCACACGATCATGGACACTTGGCCCTCGCCGTCAAAGTAATTCTTAAACATGTGCGTGATCTTGGAGTCGCGATATGGTATCTTCTTGTGGGCACAGCCGTTGCTGGACGCCTGCTGATTCTCGCGCAGATACTCCAGGCATGTCCGGAGCGTCATCAGCGAGTTGTTGATGTTCCCAGCCTCGCGAAGTCGCACCCCAGTGTTCTTGGTGCGCGAGGAGCGCTCACTGCCGGCCAGATCTACCAGGGACAGCTGGCTCACGGTGATGTTTTGCCTGTCCTGGGCAACATTCTCGCCCTGGCTGTCGGTGGGCGCCTGGACGAGGCGAATGTTGAACACCGAGTGGCTGCGGCTGGACTCGGCGTTCAAGACCGTGTGACCCATGCGCTTTTTCTTTTGTCCCATTTGAAATACCTCGAGGGCATCCTCCACCGTTTTTACCTCCACCTCGGTGACGCCATGGACGAATATGTGATGATGGGCATCCTCGCGAATGATTTTGCTTTGCAAAGACCTGCCAGGGAGAGGAAATAGACGACTACATACTGGCACACTCCAAGCATATCCCACTTACTTCTGTATGCCCGTGTCCTCCAGAAGATCGTACACACTGTTGTTGTAAATTTCTATGTAGGTGACAAACACCGAGTACATGTTGTCTTCGTCCAGGCCCAGCAGCGGCGTTGGCTCCTCTGACGCTTGGGAGGCGATCTCCGGATCCGAGTCCTTGTTTCGGTACGCAAAGCGACCGGAAGCGGCAAGCCGCTGATTCATCTCATGCTGCCGTTCCAGCAGCGCCTCCTCCGCGGACAGGATCTCAAAGCCATTCAACTTGTCCGGCTTGAAGACAAACTTCTTGGCCTGAAAAGCGGATATGGTGCGAAAGAGCACATCCAGGCAGCGCGGCATTATGCCACGATGCCTCAGGTTGCCAGTCATTGTGTACGTCTTGCCGCTGCCCGTAACGCCGTAGGTAAACAGCAAGCTGTTCCGGCCACGCACCAGGTTCTCGACTAGTGGCTGGGCCACGGACCCGAACACATCCTGTTGCGTGGCATTCGACTGAAAGACGTGCTTGAATATGTACTGTATTTCGCGCTGGGCGCCGTTCTGTTTGTGGTGCTGCAGCAGCTGCAGCAGCTGATCCTGCGGATTCAGTGCGATTGTCGTGGAGTTCTTCACACGCAGAGAAGCGAGGTCCCCATCCGATTGCAGCGGGCCGACTCGGCAGAATACATTCACCGGATCCTTTGCCTTCTCGGCCATGTCCCGACGTTGTTTCTCTGTCGTTTGATGCACTCGCGGTGTCTTGGGGACTGCTTTCATTTCAAATTAATTATTTTCCAAGCAATTGATTTCCGATTTGTTTGACAAACGAAATAACAATTTCCCTCAAATTTAAGCCAAACACACTTTGTGTTTAATTTTATTTCATTTAATTTTGTGACATTCTGTAGAACGGAACATTTTATGATAGATTTTAATTATACCTTATTGTGTAAAAATTGGGTGCGTTCTAAATAAACCTGTATTTTTTAAAGTTTTTAAAGTTAAATTCATTTAGTAAGCGGCGAAGCGCGCGAGTCTGCTAGTACTATATATATTTACTATACATCGGAAGTGCATGTCTTCATTCCGGATTCAGGACTTTGATTAGAAATATCTCTCCATAAAGCGAAGTTATATCTACATGGTTGGGAAGTTGTACGCGATTTCACTTGAATTCTACAAATTGCCCATGATATTTGCAGTTTTTTAGTTGCATTAATTATTTAAATTGAAATTAAAATTCTTCCTCAGTTAAGTCAAAGGAACGGAACGTAAAGCACCAAAAATTGTAGATTACTTGGCTCATCCAAACTCAAATTGATATTAGGAAAATTATTAATTAGAAGGATAATTTTAATATTTTGGGGAAAGACACTGGGAATCGAGAATCTCCAATGCTGCTAGTTGAAATTTTGTTACAAAAAAAAGATTAAAAAACTATAAAAGATTGATTTTGATTGATTGATTTTCCAAGAGCTTCCTAATTCTAAGGGAAAATGATACGTTTAAAATTCGTAACGGTTAAATGCTGGAATTTACAATTGATATTGGAATTAAATTGAAGATAAATTTAAAAATAATTTCATATATTCAAAAACGTTTTTTTTGTACTACATCGCCCATACGCAGTGTTGCACTTTGGCGCCACAATCGGGCGAAATGACGGAGCAAAAGAAAACTCGAAAAGACGGACTGGACGCAGTGCGCATGCCTCCGATTTACTTCGGCTTGCCTCCAGAGAGGAATGTATGTAAAGAAGCACAACATCAACATCCCTCCAGCGTACCATGTACCGTGTACCGTCTACTTTGGTGGTACAGAGCGTGAAAATTCCATTAGTCTGTTGTTTCGGTTTCCTTTTCAGTTTGTTAAATCGCATCGAACGGCACGGCACGGCACGGCTGGAAACGCGCGCGCAGTGATCGGCATCGGGCAATACAGAAACAGTGGTGTGTCGGAACCGAGTACCGAGTACCGAGTCCCCAATAGGAAGCCCCAGTAGCCAGTACCCGAAGAAGTGGGAGTGCGACACGGGGACACGGGCGGGGAGCGTGTGTGTAGTGTAGTAGTGTAATTCTCTCACCTAATTTTTAGTTGTTGTTCCCATTTTTTGAACAAAGCCCTGATTTGGTTTCGGAACGAAGTTATATTGTAGCGAATACCAGCAGAGTAATGTTTTGCGGCAGAGCGCATCGAGGAGGTCCAGGCCCAAGCGAATAGGTGAGAGAAGGCGCGGGATGATGATGATGGTTGGGGGTTTTGATGGATGATAGTCGGTCGGTCGGTCGGTCGGTCGGTCGGTCGGTAGGTCGCTCGTTCGTTTCTACGGTCTAACGGTACAGCTATGGCTTCTATCCTTGTGTGTGTGTGTGTTGGTGTGTGTGTATGTATGTATCAAGTGAGGGGAAAATGACACTGTCTCCGTTTCTGTTTCTGTTTCTGTCTCTGTCAATTTTAAAGTCAATGCTGGAAAACAATAAGGAAGTTTGTGATACACCGAAAAACGGAAAAATCGATGCGTGCGCCTGCCTGCCTGCCTGCCTTTGCCTCGGCGACACACACGTGTAAAGGCGTTTTGCATGGAGTATCTGTGTGTGTTTCTGAGTGTGTGTGCGTGTGTGTGTGTGTGAGTGTGTTCTCGGTGTGAGTGTGTGTATGTCATGTACACGCCAAAGTTAACGGAGACTTCATGCCACAACAAAACAGAGGAGCAGCAGTGTTACAGTACACGCCACTTACAAAACACTCTCCTGACCTACTGTGGACTCCGTGCCACCCACTTCGCCCACTCCCAGACCCCATTACAACCTTCCACCCCCACACACCCCACCAAAAAAAAAATAAAAATGAACGATCCAAAAGCGGAGCAGTTAAGCCACCACCCCCCTCCCGCTTGATACCACCTTCTAACTACTTTACTTGCGTGCCACACAGGATGTTTGGGAAAAGGAAATTTGGTATAAAAAAAAGAACACCTCATTTTAAATACTTCGTACGAGTAGCACTTCCCTCCAGAGGCAATATACCACGATATTCTAGGAGCTTTGAAGTTTTCTATGCTCATTAAAAGTGAATAAATAATGAGGGCCTGTGGCTAAAAATAAGCACAGACAAGCCATATATCATATGCCCATACACATATGGGCCGATTGAAATGAGTTTTATGAATATGAATCGAGAGTTTTGGCAGAAAAGAAAGAGATATTGCAGTATGAGTATTTAGCATTTAATGCTATGCACCCCCAGACCCTCATCTCATGGCAAGGAAGGAAAAGTCTTGCCCTCAGCGTGTGTTTGTTTTGTTTATAAAGCCTCCATGATGATGATTTCTTTTTGGATTGTGGTTTTTATGGCGTTGATTCTCGGTCGAGACTGGAGAGTTGAGTCGAAACTGGGGGCAGCAGCCGGCAGGCAGTTGCAAGTAAACATCGCATCGAAATGGACAAACGAAAGGCAGGCAGGCAGAGCAGCAGCAGCAGCAGCAGCAGCAGCAGCAGCAGCAGCAGCAGCAGCGCCCCCGAACAGACCGACAGACCGACAGACAGACAGAGACAGGGACGGGCGGACATTCGGACAGAGAGATAGTGAGACAGACATAGACAGGGGCACCGCACACACAGATACTCACACGGACACACTGACTCGACACTCTGTTGCTCACTTGTAGGCGTTTCGCGATGGGTGTGTGTGTGCGTGTGTGTGTGTGTGTATTGGTGGCACCGTGTGAGTGGTGTAAACAATGCAGCGCCAAAACTAAATATTGTTTAAGAACAAATATTTGCTTTTTGTGCAAATCACGAAGGCGATTTCAGGCTTTATTCTTGTTCGTAGTATTATACTATTTTTTTCGTTTTTTTGTTTGTTTTTTTTTTTTGGTACCACTCTTCGAAGAATACTCAAATCCAAAAAACTGATGACGCTATCGATGACTGGTTCTATATTTAGTCCGATCTGGGAAAAGGATCGGGGCGGATCGGATACGTTTGTGGGATGCGCTTCACGAGCTGCTAATGGGTCATTTCAATCGAACCGAATCGAAGCGAATATTATAGCCCCATTTTCGACATTTGTACATACTATATGTATCTATGTATAAATTGCAGTTGTTTTACAGCTCGATTTGTTGATTTTAAATATTTATGCGGCGTAGAATGAGTATTTAAGGGAAACATCAATATCGACGCTGCTGTTTATTCGGGGAATGGGATAAAAAGTTATATATAATTATGATCATACCTTCAACATTATCTAAGAGTTTCTACTGCTTAGAAATACTCGAAAACTAAGTGTATACTCGAATACCATACCCATAGGAAGCATCTATCAATGCTATTGATTCGCAGAATGATTAGTGGATGGAACTTCCCCCGGATCCATCCTGCATTCGACTTAATATTGTTAGTATTGTGGATCTTAAATATTAATGGAGCGTATAATTATCGGATGATATCGTGTATGAGGCAGGGAAACATCGATCAGTGCTGATTCTAAGAATTAAAAGTGATGGAAACTTCCCCCGCGATTATCCATAGCTGATTCATTAAGACACTACCCCATCCATACTTATTTTAGATGTTTAATTTCTCGATTTGTTGATCCTAAATGATCTTCGAAAACAAGCGAAAGTCAAGTGAATCATCGGGAGTATACTATAGGGGGGGAACCATCTATCAGCACTGTCGGATTAAACACAAAGATAGTCGTAGAAACTACTCGAAAATCTATTGAATATTGAATCATGAGGCGGATATACTCGTTGGGTGTGAGACATCAATCAATGCTAACAATTGTAGGAAGTAGAAGGGCATACAATTCATATATAACTTCCTATCCAATCTTGGATATCATAAACAATGTTTGGATTCCAGCCATAAATCGAATTTGTTGAGTGTGAAAGTTGGCCACTCACCTGAAGAGATATAAAATATGAATGTATTAATGATTTGTATACGCAAAATATTGATTTAGCATCCATGATTTGTATGCCTAACATTTGGCTGCGAGGCCATGTGATAATTGATGGGTGAAATATGCTCTCGTTTTTATTTTGGGGAAACTGGGAATTTTTATTCAATATTTATTGGATTGCTTCGAAAATTGGTTCAAATGATGGATGTGGAAAGCAAAATAATGTAAATAACAGTATGAGAAAATGATTGGAAAGTTACCACATATATTATATTCATGGAAAGTGTTTACAAACAAATCGAAAATGATTAAATAAGATGGGAATGTATTTAATGTTTAATCCTAATCAAGCATATTGAATGGCTTGAACTTGAACTATATGTGAATACAGAAAACACTCATGAATACAGAAACATTTTCCCCTTTTTTCTCCCAGCGCCATGTCGTCCTACCAAAACCCAACCTAGTGAGTACTTGAACGCCTGAAGCGTCGCATTGGCTATGCGACCCGTGCTGTGGGTCTCCTAACATCTTGTTGATACATTTTCAAGTGCACATGAGGTAGATCGAGAGCGGGAGATCGAGTGATTGAGCCTTGGTTTCCAGTGGGAGGAGGCTTCCATCGAGTGGTGGGTGTGAGGAAGGAACTGCAACCGAATCGTGGGGAAAGAGGACCGGGGACCGAAATATTCAGGTTTGAAACCACAAAACGCGGCACAAAGCACAAACCTTCACCGAACACCCACAAAAGCAGCCACACAAGAATACCCAATGCCCCATACATCCAAGAATATCCCCTATACACCACCTACTGAAAGAAATCTTTGAACCATGACTTACATACCCAAAAAAATGCACTATACGCAAGCAGCCATGAACCTGATCAACATGGACTCGGAGAATCGGGTGGTCCTGAATGTCGGTGGGATACGGCACGAGACATACAAGGCCACATTGAAGAAGATTCCAGCGACGCGACTGTCGCGTCTCACGGAAGCCCTGGCCAACTATGATCCGATACTGAATGAGTACTTCTTTGATCGGCATCCGGGCGTATTTGCACAAGTGCTCAACTATTACAGGTAATCGAATCGATCCGGAACTTCTTATCCCTTGAATGTCGCTCAAAGAAAATATCTTTATCTCTCTTTCAGAACTGGCAAACTGCATTATCCCACAGATGTGTGTGGACCGCTGTTTGAGGAGGAATTGGAATTCTGGGGTCTAGACTCGAATCAGGTAGAGCCCTGCTGTTGGATGACCTATACACAGGTGAGTGTACGCATTATATAAATGATTGCTTTCCCCCATTATAGTCTCTTCATAATCCTCATAATCCTACAGCATCGCGACACACAGGAAACCCTAGCCGTATTGGATCGTCTGGATCTGGATACGGAAAAACCGTCCGAAGAGGAATTGGCACGCAAATTTGGCTTCGAAGAGGACTACTACAAAGGCACCATTTCCTGGTGGCAGGAAATGAAGCCGCGCATTTGGTCCTTGTTCGATGAGCCCTACAGTTCCAATGCCGCCAAGGTATGTCTTTCCTATATATATATAAAAGATTCCCTAATGTGTATTCGTGTGTATTATTTTGCAGACCATTGGCGTTGTTTCGGTATTTTTTATATGCATTTCGATATTGTCATTCTGCCTGAAAACCCATCCCGATATGAGGGTACCAATAGTGCGCAAGGTGACCGTTCGAACGGCGAATGGTAGCACGGCCTGGGTCCTGGACAAGGCACAGACCAATGCGCATATAGCCTTTTTTTATATCGAATGCGTTTGCAATGCCTGGTTTACATTTGAGATATTGGTAAGAATTAATTTCGAACTTAATACAAGAATTATGGAACGCGTAGATTGTGAACTTTTTGGAACTCACTTGCATCGTCTATGTGTTCTATAACTCTTGATCTTTATTATG
This sequence comes from Drosophila helvetica, assembly GCA_963969585.1. Lineage (NCBI taxonomy): Eukaryota > Metazoa > Arthropoda > Insecta > Diptera > Drosophilidae > Drosophila > Drosophila helvetica. Next base: position 4,162,129 of record OZ018402.1, on the reverse strand, counting down.
CAAGAAAAACGTCTTCTAATGGTATCCTCCTTGTTGTGTGCTTTAGGTACGCTTTATCTCATCGCCGAACAAATGTGAATTCATCAAGTCATCTGTTAACATCATAGACTATATAGCAACGCTTAGTTTTTATATCGATCTTGTGCTTCAGCGATTCGCATCGCACTTGGAGAACGCTGACATACTGGAGTTCTTCTCCATCATTCGCATTATGCGTCTGTTCAAGCTAACGCGCCACTCGTCCGGCCTGAAGATCCTCATCCAAACGTTCCGTGCCTCGGCCAAGGAGCTGACCCTGCTGGTGTTTTTCCTCGTCCTTGGCATCGTGATCTTCGCCAGCTTGGTGTACTATGCCGAGCGCATACAACCGAATCCGCACAACGACTTCAACAGCATACCGCTTGGCCTGTGGTGGGCTCTGGTGACGATGACCACCGTGGGGTATGGCGATATGGCGCCAAAAACATACATCGGCATGTTCGTGGGCGCCCTGTGCGCCCTGGCCGGTGTACTAACCATTGCACTGCCAGTGCCCGTTATAGTTAGCAACTTTGCGATGTACTATTCGCATACGCAGGCGCGCGCGAAACTGCCAAAGAAGCGTAGACGAGTGCTTCCCGTGGAACAGCCGCGACAGGCGCGAATTCCAGGTACCACACTCAACCATATAATATCTGGCCATATATGTATAACGTTTCGTTGGATTTGCAGGTGCCCCTGGCGGTGTCAGTGGTTGTGGCACACCGGGCTCGGGGCCACATTCGGGACCGATGGGCTCTGGCGGCACTGGGCCGCGTCGCATGAACAATAAAACCAAGGATCTGGTCAGTCCCAAATCAGGTGAGTCCTTGTTTGTCCTTGCCACGGCCAAAACACCACACTCCGCCAAACAACCACAGCCGCAGCCACAACCCCGAAACCCCCACCCCTCACAAGCAAGCATATCTCAACGACACCTAACAAATCTGAGCTGCGCTTCAAAGACACCGCCAAACAAAACCAAAATAAAAACTATTTACCATTAAAGACCAGTAACCAGTTCTTAACATCTGTCCTAAAGGCTCTCGCACAGCTGCACTCTGAGTTGATCCATGGATTGACCATAGTATTATTTACTTGTTCAAAGAAATCACAATACCCCCGAATCAATAATCAATCAATAATCCAGTGAGCAGACAAGTATCTAAATAATTCTTAAAGAAGACTTTGAGACTTCCATGATCTTGGGTGCGCTTCCCCCTGCGCTTCTGGCGTTGCTATAATGTTTCCCATATAACATATCATTCCGTCGTGTACGTGTATATATGTACTCTATGTAATTACCATATGAAAATCGGCTTATATTTATCCTCCCCTCCCCAACCCCAATCCACAAGTTGAGTCATTCATTCATTCTTCCATTCGAGCTTTGCTTTTATTTAACGCAACACTCATTTCGGGGTTCATTTTGGAGGTTCTTGAGTTGTGGATTGGAAGAATTGTGTGGAAGTCGTAGCTTAAGAAACCTCGTGCAAAAGATTCTTTCATTCATGAGGAGAATTATTTCTTGCATTGAAATAACAAATAGATAGTACTTTGGATGATTAATTCAAGCTGTTCTAAAGTTTAATCCTGCGATATTTTCGGGATATAAATAGATTATATAAAGCATTTGGCTTAATATAGCAGAAGGATTTATTCTTCTTAGATTTCAAACACATTTCCATACATTTGTATAAAGTTTGCCGACTTAAATGTATTCCGATAATCTTCTTCTTCGATAATATATATTAGTTTCTTATTCGTAAACAATTCTCTCTAGTTTCATAGGTTTTCCACTCTGTATCACCCATGAATCTCTTAACTTCCCTCAAGCTCCAACCATAAACTCAAGGAAGCATTTAATTCCCATATTTCAAATTTTCAGTTTCCCCTTGAAGGCATTTTGTGTAAATTCAAGTCATTACCTCTTCAGCATTTCTCTATTTAGGTTTTTTTTGTGCCCTTAAAACGTCCCCAAATATTTATAAAACACACAAAACATTTTATAAGATGTTATATAATAGAGGGTTTGGATCAGGATGAGATGAAAAGGCACCTTTTCACAATATCTTCCTGATCCATAATTCTGCTATTTTATAACTACTTATATGATACACAAATCTATATATAAATACAGTTTCTACAATATTTTATAATTCCCAAGACGCTCCATTGTGTGTATTTCCACTCTTAATTTTACTTTTGAAAACTCTACTCAAAATATTTTTGTATAATTTAATATACCTACTTGTTTTTTTTTTGATAAACAATCCAATCCAAATCCCCCTACAAATCTTGTGTAAATAGATGAATATACAACAATGATTGGCAAACCGCGAGATGGCAAAAAGAGCAGGCTGCTCTAAGGCCACAGACACGAGCACCACAGCAAAGAACCACAAGAAACCACAGGAAACACACCCAACAGAACCAGAACCCAGTTGAAGAACCAAACCAAAACCGAACCAAAAACCCTAAAAACCATTTGAAAGTACTATATGATTGAGAGATGATGAAGATATTTTCTATATAAGAATTTGGCAAACTGATCTATGAGAAAACGCATTAACAAAAAGAGAGTATTAACCCCAAAGGACTACTGGATAGAGATCAGAATCAGAGATGAACAGAGAATCGAGTGGTACGTTGGATGCCGTACATAAATAATGATACTCGTGTGAATATCGAGGACGTCTGCCTACTGTCTACTGCTATCTAGTGCTACTACCTACTACCACCACCAATCTGCTATATAATCGTATATATTATCAACAATATGTAATTTTCTACGTGTTTTCTACCTCTTCTACCTCTCTCTATCTATCATACATATATGTTCTATATAAATATCGTATACGTGTTGTTCTTCAGTTCTGGCTCGTTCGTTTCTTGGTTACAATAGAATATAAATGATAAACATATAGTATAATAATATTATATTCCGCTCTAAAAATATGTATCTTTTTAAGTGTATCTTCTCTCTACATCTGTCTCTCTCTCTCTCTCTGTGTGTGTGCGTGTATTTTTGTTATTCCCAAAAAAAATAAGAAAAAAATCAAAGGCGAATTCCCCTTCAGTACCTCCCATAGATATAGGTATAAAAACAATCGAAAAACTCTCTGTATTATCTTGAACTCTTGTATTTCAGATATGGCCTTCAGTTTCGACTAAAAAAAACATACATACCAGAAAGCTATTTTGTAATTTATTAAAAGCCCGAAAAAGACACAAACAAAAATCAATCAACTAATAAAACAAAGAAAGACCGAAACTCTACAACAAAAATCGAACCAAAAACGTAACGAAATCAAAAAGAAAAACTCAGTTATAATTATGTAAAAAGAAACAGAAAACAGAAAACAGATCCTTCGTTCGTTCGTTCATCATTCATGCTATTCTGCTAACCAAAAAACCATGGACTCTGCTGGGCGGGTGTGTTGGTTTAAACCTTTTTAATAATCTCCTCCTCCTCCTACTGCTACTACTAGTATAGAAAATCTAATAATAATTCCAACTCTATACGATATTTCCAAAGCCAAAGCATAACTCTCTCTCTCTCTGTCTCTCTCTATTAAAACTCTTAGAACTCTATACCCCCGTATCGAATCCGAATCCCTTTGCAAAAGTGTCAAATAGTTGAACAAAACTTCCAAAACTACTTGTAGAGAAAACTACTAGAGAAAAAACACCCACACCACACCATCACTTACCCAACAGCATTGATTCTATAAAAGTTTTCCCCCAGATCCGTAACTATTTCCCTCCTGCAAAACTTGAACGGAAATTCCTCTTTGCGATATGTGTAGCTCTAGAGATATATGTATATGTACCATACCTTACAATATAAGTGTTTGAAAAGCTGCATGCTGCATGTGTTGCAACGTTCCTTGACCCGAATCTTGCAAAACTTTCGAGGATGTGTGATTAGTGCTTAGTCGATGTCTCCCTGTACTTGTACTTGTACTTGTTCTTGTGTGTGTTCTTGTGTATGTGTATGTGTATGTGTATGAGTATGTGTTCACCCCACCCCACAACCCCCAATATAACACCCGCCTCTCGTATTGTAGTAACCAAAAGTGCACCCAGTAATCAAAAACTACATAAAGTTGTGTCCCCCACTTGAAATGCGATTAAAGCCCAAACGAATTTGGTCTCTCAGCTTTTGAAAAACAATGAAAATAATATTTATTTCTCTCTCTCTTCCTCTCTCTTTTCTTTCTTCTCTCTCTCTCTCTCTCTCTCTCTTTCTGTATCTATCTTTTCCGGCTATATCCTACCTATTTCCTACCTACCTCAAAATACTCGTATAATATCTAACTTTTGCGGCGGCCTTAACACAAATAGTTGCTCAACTCTTCGCAGGTCCACTGGGCGCCAGCATCGTGGCAATGAGTCCGCGTACCATGCTCGATCTGAATCCGGCCTTGGCCATGGGCAAGCCGACATTTCAGCCCCGATTCCCCACCCAGCTGGCGGCCACACCGTCACCCTTGGCCAGCACCATCACCCTTGGCGGTGCAGCGACAGCAGCGGCAACGGCAGTGGGCCCCATTGTGCCGCCAGCCATTGCGGTCTCGACCACCGCAAGCGTGGGCAAGGACAGCGGGATTTCCACCACCACCACCACAGCATCAGCCACAGGCAACACCAATCTGGAGACCAGCAAGAAGGCCTTCCTCTAAAGGCAGCCAAGGCTCAAAGGCCACTCTATGATCCTCTATCCACCATCTAAGCAATATCTAATCGAAAACTAAGGCTATCCTTCGCATACGTATTGTCTAAGTATCCAGAGTACCTACGTATTCCCTAAGTATTCCGAGATCGACACTAGGATCCAAGGAAAACGAATCATCTTTGGGTTCCATATCATATCATGTTTCAGTCTGTCAAATGAAAATAATGTTTCAGTCAAGACATATCGGCTATTTGCTTGGGTTCTCATATAAATACGATCTTTAGTTTCACTTCCAGACAAAGGATCGGATCAAAGAAGAGCTCCCATCGGAGCAAACAAATTAGAGATATACTTAATGATCCTAGATCATCCTTTTGTTTCTTCAAATGAGGTCTCAAATCTATGCAAAGAACCAATCAAATGTAAGCAGCAATACTTGATCGTAGATCATCATTATTTCCTCTAGGAATTTTTCAGATGAATCAAAGATCATCTTCATTTCGCTCATATCGATTTCCAACTGTATTTCCTAGAAACTTTTACGTTATGTTGACCATACAACAACATAAAACCCATGAATCTTATATCGGATCTTATACATAACCCCAAACTATATATAGATAATATAACGAATTGCTTGGAAAACAAGACAACAACAAAGCCGAAAAGCGTACGTTCGTAAGCCGCAAGAAAATGTTTTATCCCCCAATAAAAAAGCTTAATAATTAACTATTTTTTACACAAGCCATTTATATAATAGATCCAATAAATCCAAAAAAAAGGAGAATGTATATAAAAAATAGATGCTTTATAACTCGGTTTGCCAGTTCCTTATGCGTTGTGTAAAGACCCTGCTGCTGCTGCTGCCTCAAATGTGTGGCATGTGGCAGGGCAGTTGTGGTTTGAAAGCTTTAAGTTCATCTAACATGCAGTTAGCGACGCTTCAGCCATTGCCTAATTAAACAGAAAACCGAAAACCGAAAACCAAAAACCAAAAACCAATCAAGGAGTACACTCATGCTTCATTCAAGAGTCTCAGGCACGTGTTTAACTTTAACTTTTCCACACCCCCCACAAAAAAAACTACTATACAAATATATAGAGAAGGTTTGCTCGAAATTCGTCTTCATCTTCATTTTTGGCTTCAATCAAAACAAACGAAAAACGAGAAACGAGAAACTTTTCGGGCAGGAGAGAACTTGAAACTTGAGAAAAACAAACGAAATTTTCCAGCAGTTGGCACTTTTTTGCTCATCCTTCACTCAGTGACTAACATGCGGGATTACTTGTTGGAGGAAAATCGCAGCAATTATTCTCAGAAGGAAAGGAGGGAACAGGAGTGTTTCCAGCGAAGGATAAGAGGGAACAACCTTTGGGGAGGATTTTGGTGATTTCAACGAGCTAAAATGCAAATAACTGCTTAAAAGCAAACAAAGAATGCAAAAAATTTCTCACTTTTCTCACTTTTCCCACTTGGGAAACAAGTTTACAAATTGCTGTAGGGGTGTAGTGCGTGGTTAATAAAAACAAATACTTTTCAAGATTGTTTGTCCAGGTTTTTCCTTTGATTTTACAAGTACTGTCATTAGCTAATTCTCTTGTACATTTCTACAATATTTCTCCCGGCGAACATCACGCCTACGTCTACATACATACATCTACACATAAGCATAAGAACGAGAAGAAACTTAAAACTAACAAGAGAAACCCCTGGAAAATACGGAAAAACGCGCTTTGCACAAATGGAAATAAAAAAAAACAAAAACAAAGATCGAAAGGGCAACAGATAAACGAAGTTTGGATAACATTTGTTAAGTTTTTACAATGAAGAGCATTAATAATAATAATAACAGCTAAATTAATATTTAATATTGCAAGCTATTTGAATGGAAAAAACCAAACCATTGTTCAAATCATTTTATTTTTGGTTTTTTTTTGTTTCCGTTCTCTCGCGTATTATTTCGAAAAACTGTTTTTTAATTATTGTATAGTTAAGAAAATTGTATACTATTTGAACTAAACAACAAAACAAACCAAATTGTTCTCTCAATAATTCATGAACAAACAAATTAAATTAATTATATATACATTTATATATATAATTGAATATATATATATATACACTATACATATATATGAATTTCAGAAAATACAAGAAATTGCAATAAAGAAATCTATTGAACACCAAAAAAAAAACCAAAACTAATCTAATTAATTCTTTAATGCGTTAGGGATGGCCAGTGGAACGTGAAATATTATAATATTATATGGGGTATTTCAAAAATCTTCCTGAACTAATAGATACATTTGATAGACTTTGAAATATCCAGAGGTGTATATAGTATGGATTCTGCCACAGGAAATGGATTTTTTGTAAGTTCTTGAGTACATTTTAGACCTCCCAAAAGTCGGTGTATTGCTAAGCTTGGAAATGTTAGTGGCTCGTTCAAATACCCACCAATTGAAGGGTAATCGAAGCCCTGCCATCTCATCACACAAACCACTCCCCTTATACACATTTAAGCCACAATCTTCCACCAACTGCTGCCAAAGTTGCTGAAGTCTGCTGCAGAGTACTATATTACATTGTTAAGCCTCCTCCACTGTGGGGCCTGCTTAATATTCGACTCCAGCTGGCGTTTGGGGAACCGCTTTATGACCACTTTCGGTATTTGTTTCGATTTCATTACCAAAATTTGCTATTGCAATAACAACTCAAACGGTTCGGTCTCAAATCTCTCGACGGCACCACACAAAAAGCAAAAGAAACGCTGGCCCCCCGAGGGCCTGACCTTCCATTGATGGGGAGAGCAGAGCAAAGCCCAACCAAGTGGAAGTTAGTCCGAGCCGAGTCCGAGACTCCATTCACCTCTTTCGGCCGTTGGCTGTGGGCCAATAAAGCGCTTCATTAACCAGAGACAGAGACAGAGGCAGAGCCCTTTCAAAGCCACCCATACACCCATACTATTCACAAGAGCACAAAAAATTCCAATGCAAAGCTAGGGGAATCCAACCACTCAATCCAAAAGTTGCCCCCTTGGGGCACGCCGATCAACAGTTGGTTTCCCGGAGGATGAGCATCGGGACGGGTGCTATCCATTCTGCTCTCCGCAAAATGTTTCTATAGTTTTGTGCCCAAAAGTTTTTGGAGTTGAATGTCTGGGAATGTAATAATCCATGAAATTTCAATTACAAGACCGGAGGAAATTACGCCCGAGGACAGAGCGCCTTCAGTCGGTCGGCGTCGGTCTGTGGCATGTCTAGGGTGCATGCAGCAGGCCTGGTGTACAATTATATTGTAATCTAACGAGCATAGATTTACAGCTCTTGACTCTGGCCTGCTCTTGGCTGCTGCTCCTCTCTTGTTGGAATGGAATGTTGTGGGGGAGCAAGTGAAAAACATGAGCAAAAAAGCGTTACTACTATATATTTTTGCCGACAATTTTGCAGAGTTTTCCAGTTTTTCTTTTCGTTGCGCGGTGAGAGTTGCGGTGGTGGCGCTGGAAAAAGCTCTCTCTCCGCCTCTCTCTCTGCCAATCAATCTCTTTCTCCTTCGATTGAAATTCCTCAATGAAGCTTGCTCTCTGCCACAATCTCTCTCTCTGTCGCTGTATGTTTGGGGCTCTTTCTCTCCATATGGCCACATTTCTCTGTGGCTATTTGGCTATTTTGCATTGCTATTGCTCCGCAAAAGAAAGTCTCATGTCTCTGCCGCTCTCTGGGGGTACGTACACTCTCTGCCTCTCCAGTTGGGGGTACGGGATGTCTCTGTCTCTGGCTCTGCCACAGCCACTCTGTGTTGCCGGTCTGGTCTGGGTCTCTGGTCTCTTGTATTTGCCTCTGCCACGGCCTGGTGTTGCTGACTGTTGCCTGCCACGGCCTGCTTGCTGCTTGCTGCCTGCTGCCTGCCTGATGCCGATGCCGATGCCTGCCTTTCTGCCTGTCCGGAGTTTTCAAGCATTTTAGTTGAATTTCGACTGCGCGACGTGTAAGTCTCCTCCGTTTCTCCTCCGGAAACCGTCGGTGGCTCCGTCAATTCCGTGGCTCTCTGTGTATTTGCGTACTCTGCGACTTCTGGGACAATTTCGGCCGACAATTGTCCATCAATCCAGCCAAAAGAAGGAAAAGAAAGAGAAAAAAATCCACAAAGAAAACTCGCATGTCGTCTCGGAGGAAAATATAAATATAAATTCCTTGTGCTTCAACAACGTCTGACAGCGGCAGCGGCGGCGGCGGCATTTTCCCCAGTATGATGTTATTTCTGTGCATTCGGCGATTTTAGGTTGGTTTTTTGTTTTTTTGCTCGACCGCTGCTTGGGTTTTGCCAATTTTCCTATTTTGAATATTAAAAGCCAAGTGCCGGGCCGCAATGGCAATGGCGATGACGCTGACAGTTTTTTGTGTGCCCCCCGTGGCTGCTCAGGTTTTCCACTGGCACTGGTACTCCTCCTCCGATTAAGACCAGTCTAGTATCGTGGCTCGGCTGCGTTGCCTGGTTACGTTTACAACTCAGCCATGGACCAGGGACCAGGGACCAGGGACCACGGACCGATGCCATGCATTATACATAAGCTCTAGTGAGAGGTCTGGGGAAAGATTGGATGGAGAAACAGTGAGTAGAGAGAGAGAGTGGAGAGCGGAGAGCGGAGAGAGCGGTGAGGAGAGGAGTCGACAAAGTGCTAGAGCTGAAGTAGCTTCATCTGCAGCTTCAACTGCTGCTGCTGCCTCTGCCCCTGCCTCTGCCCCTCTGGGTGCCCCCCAACTAGATTAAGTGTGAGCTGGAGCTGTGGCTTTTATTTTTGGAACTCTTTATTATTAGCCACGACTCTTACCACGACCACTGGTCTGCACAGCTCAGCTCTGCTGTTAACGCTACTCCACTTGAACCCGTCCTGTCCTGCAATATTAATGACCGTTTTCCCTGACAAATATTGAAGCGATTGTAACACGCCTGCCAAAGGTAATTGTAACTGGAACTCTGCGGTTCATTAAGGGGTATTCTGCGGTTTGGGGTAGGATTCATCTATGGATTGGTCCATGCGAAACTGTGAATGCCATTGGCCATTGGCATTACGTTTCGCTGAACCAAACTAATGAGTCGATTGCGGACATTCGACACTTGACATCTGTATCTGTATTTGTATCTGTATCTGTATCGAGTGGGATGTTCATTTGAAAATTTGTACAAACTATGAGATGTGGCATACGAGTGTTGGGATACGACTTTAATTTATACGGATACGGATACGGAACGTTCTGTATATAGGGAACAAATATTTCTGTGCTGATTCTTAAATTTATGCTAATTTAGAGGTTTAGCATATTTTGTTGAAACTTAAATTTATACAAATGTTTCGGTCTAACGCTTTGGCTTCCTCCTTAAATTTTTACAAATTCAGGTGTAGCATATTATGGTGTGTCTCCTTAAGCCCATAATATGTATTTACATTTCACGTAGCTCCTTAAATTTATACAAATTTTTGAGCGCAGCGCATTACATTCTTCCTTCAATTTATACAGTTTTCAAGCTATGGAAATATACAATTTCTATTCATTACTTAATTAATAAATTTATAAAAAAGTTTTGGACGGTTTTTAATTAATACGAGTTCGTTAGCTTCTCTTATAAATCTATAGAATTTGGTTAGTCAGGCGTAGAAAATGTTCATAAATTAACATAAAAGTTATGATGAAGCGTATGATGTTCTCTTTTAAATCTACAAAAAATCTGTATACATATATATGCATATCAACATATTTATGGATAAAAGTAGAGCATCTCCTCCATAAAATTAAACTGATTTGAAGAGGTCAAAATCAATTTTAAACCAAAAAAGCTTTGGACGGTTTTAAATTAATACCAATTTGTTAATTTCTCTCTTAAATCTATAGAATTTGGTTAGACTGGCGTATAAAATGTTCATTAATAAATATACATACAATTTATGATGAAGCTATGATGATTTTTTTAAAATCTACAATAATCTCTGTATATGCATAGATAAAACATAATTTAAGGTACAGCATTTCCTCCATAATATAAAACTCAATCAAGGAGTAGGGTACCATAGCAGATATCTTTAAGAAATCATACGAGTTATTCGGATTAGTATATCATGGCATGTTGCTCCATATATCTATGGTTATTTCCAGTCGGAGCTCCCAAAACGTATACAAATTTCCAGGTAGTTTTCCACTAATAGGTATACAAATTTCTACGTCCGAAAGCCTAGCCTTTACTTTAATTTTTAATACTCAAAAGATAGTTAAATTGCACAAGTCGTAAAGACTTTGAATTAATGCTGTTTCGTAGGGGTTTCGTTATGAGGCTGTGATATTAAGTTTCAGCCATAAATTTACCTTAACAGTGGCCTTACGCCAGTTGCGGGGGACACATTTTGAAAGTGCAACAGTTTTATAGTGCTGTATAATCTTTAGTTTCCACATAAATTTGTATAAACACTTAAGGATCAGGAGCCTTTGTTTTATCTTCAATGGCCATTAATGGACACAAGTTTTGGAAAGGGTATACATAGCTCTTAGAGCGCTTTGCTGACCTTTGATATAAGAAATGTGTGAGTTTTGTTATCCAAAAATGTTATTTAGTTTTGTCAGAGCTGTGGATAATACGTTTGAGGCTTAAATGTATGGGATTTTCAGGCGCGAGGCTCTTTTTTAAAGTTGAAGCTCTCGTTGTAGACAATCTCTCAATCCCTTGTTCGTCTGCCTCCACCCTCGGACAGCTCTTCTAGGCGGATAGCTGCAAGGGTGTAATATTGTTTCCTTCAGTTGATTTATTTTCACTCTTCAGCTCTGAAGCTCTCTGAAGTTGTGGAAGCATCAAGCGCTTGTAAATTGTGCGAAAAGTTGTTTTTGACACATAGATAATTGAATTTTCTTTCGAGAATATGAATTTCTACATATGACTTTTCAACAATTATGCTTGAATCTGAATAATTTTTGCTGTATTTTCATGCAAGAGCAGTGTAGTGTTTTGAGAGCTGTGGAGAGTCCCCTGGCATTTCCCAGGTATCAAAATGGAATTAACAACAGATTTTCTCTTAGTTTCGGTGGCGACTACGACTACCCCCACGAATTGTGTTATAACTAACCAAAACGACTCTGATCCCCGCATAAATGTTGAGCAAACTCTGTCCTGTCCCACAGCAATGCCAACAGCAGAGCTGCTAAAACCCGTCGGAGCAACGCATCGCATCTCCCGTGGCACAAATCCGTGGCATACTTTCAGGCGAGGACACAGCGGGGCACATCAGAAGCAAGGCAGTGAGAAAAACAGTGGAAAACCAAGAGAAAAACGGTGCAAACCAGCAGAAAAATAGTGGGAAACCACGAGACAAACACAGAAAACACAGAACTGCGTTGAATGCGGATGGAAATCGAGGTATCTGCAGATTCGAGACCAGACCAGGCCAGGCCAGGCCATCGTTTAGCACAATACGATGGTTAATTTATTATGCGATTGCCCTTCTGCCAGTTGGAGGATTGTAATTGCATTTTAATATTGATGATAAATTGATGGCCCTGTGATGTGTGACCGGGCCAATGAGCTGCGAGCAGACAGCCAGAAGCCTGAGCAGAGCGATCTGCCAACTGTGTGTCTCTTTACTTCATTTATGAAATTTACATTTATTTCATGTAGTGACAGTCAGCACACAGACACCTCGAACGCAGTCGCTTTTGATTAAGGTTATTGCGATTATAATACCCCGTAGGCGCGACAAAGAACGGTGTTTATGTCAATAGAAATCGAGAGAGAAAATAGATGTAGAGAGATATTCAATTGTATTCAAAGACAAATATAAAAAGTTCTTCTTATAGAGAGCTCCGCCTAGGTTTGATTAAATGATATAAATAAATCCTATACCATACCGTTACCATCGATCCTATTTACCAATTCCTCAAAATGCATTGTTAATTCGAATTAAATTTTGTTTCTATTATAAGTAAGATCAGGTCTTAGTTTCCTTCTCAAGTATCGGGTATCTTATAGTCGTGATATCTACTTTAATTTTCTTGTTCTTTTTTTTTGTTGCTGTGCTGTGGTGCGTTGGGTCACGCCTGGGTCAAGGGTCAGGCGTTGAGGCTGATTGTGTTTTGGGGGCGGGGCAGGGGCTTAATTTGCATAGTTTGATTTCGCGTTTGTCAGCCCTTGCCATTGTTGACAGTCTGTCGTCAGCCGTGGCAACATCAGCGAGGGGCAACAACATCGCAGCGAAAGGTGAGCATCAGCAGCAACAGCAGCAACAGCAGCAACGTATTTGTCAAAAATCAATTGTACGGTTAAGTGCCAGGACACTTTACACGAAATTTTCCACTCTCCTGGGCCACGCACTCACGCTGACACAGCTCTGGGTCCCGGCTCTACTGTTCTGGCTCCTGTTCCTGCTCCTCGTCTCCTGCTCTCCGTCCGGGATTTCCATTCACAATATTAAATTTGTGCTGAAGTCGTGTCGACTCCGCACAGCACAGCACAGAGTTTTCCCCCCTAAATACAAATGCATTATTTTCGTTTTTCCCCGCACACAAACACGAAAAACACACTCCACTCGCACACCCAATCTTAAATAACAAGTTCATTTCCCATCGAAAGGGAGAGACGACTAAAGGACGACTCCTTCGAACAATGGATTCCATCACGAAAATTCGTATATGTCAATCGAAAGTATTTCATTTTATTTTTCGTTTGTTCTGTTTCTAGCAAATTTTGGGTTGTTGGGTTTTTCGGTAGGAGGGAAAAACCTTTTTCGGTTTTGTTTACAATTGGCTTATCTTGGATTTGTCTATGGATTGCGTACGATTTCAATGAAATGGATATTTTTGCCAAACAGAAAATGGCAATTATTTATTGATTAGTTAGACATTAAGATGTATCTTTCACAAGGGGACAAAGTCATATCGATATCCCAGGTTTGGACCCAAGCAGTGAGAGCAGGGCAAACGTTGATTTAGTCCCGGTCAAAGTTGTCGAGTGCCCCGAGAAGTGGTGCCTTGACCTTTCGACAATGTTTTCCAATTTGAAGCAATTTGCAAGCAGCTTTGCTTTCCCTGGTAGAAACTTTTGCCGTGGAAACTCTAATTAGATGAGACATCAGTATAAAGTGTACATAATTTGCATATTCCTTGAAAATTCACGAAACATTGAATAAGACTTTCATCTCATTTAGGAACTTTGCGAGACTTTCCTTCAGATTGTTCGCGATATGTTAATGAAGCTAAGCGAAGAAATGTTGTTTGCTTTGTTGTTTGATTGTGCTCGTAATGCTTTGAGTTTTTTCTCTTAAAGGAAGATCGACGTGAATACAAATCTTTTTATTCCACTAACTTGTTGGCAGATTAAGGCACAGAAATCGACACTTTCTGACTCTAGAGTTTGGCCAATTAGAGAGCCTTTTGGCTAAAATATTTATAGTAAAGTACTTTCCATGATTGAGCTTTAAGTACATGCCGGATATGAAAACTCCTCCTTAAGTGCTACCCGACACTGGAAGAGATATAAAGAGAAAGAGAGTCAAAGACGCTGGGAAAGTGATTTTATTAATTTTCTAATAAATTTCAATTTAAAGCTGCACTTTGCGTAATTAAAAATCCGCCATAATTAATAGCATCTCGGCATCTAATCTCATCTCTCATATCTAATATATAATCCTTACATTTCACAAGACTCCTTCATGGCTGCTGCTTTAACTGCAAGGCATAAGGCATCCTCGTCGCTGTTCTTTAAACAAATTAGTTTGCATAATTTGCTGGCGCTTGTACCATTTATAAACCGAAAACTTCTTAATCAAGCCACACAAACCTCACAAGGGTCTTGGCCAGCTTCCCAACCCAACCCCAATCCCCAACCGTTGCTTAATTGTCCTTTGGTGCGTTTTGTCTATGGGTTTCTCTCATCCTCGTTTTGGCTTTAATCCCAAGCAAAACTTTGACAGGGAAGAGCTTTCCCTATAGCCAGGACTAGTGGTTGCTGGACTGCATCTTATCTTAAGCACATCCCGAAACGCATTGACAGCCACTTGATGCTGCTGCTCCTGGCTTTGTGTGGGGGGTTCGTTTTATTTTTAGTTTCTCCTTTCATGTCTTTCACAGTACAGTCCGCCTGGCAGGACGTAACTTGCAAATCCTTTATGATTTAGTAGTGTGCCCGTTGTGTGACTTCTACCCCATAACACGCCTTCCTCTGATGTCCTGTCCCACTGCTGTCCTGTCCCCCGGCTGTCACATAAACCGATTAAACTGTGAGCAGCTTATGCATTTTGTATCTGTCAGCTATCTCGTATCTGGCAAATGTGCAGCCATAAGCAGGCCTCCTCCAACAGGAGGTCCGGGGACTCCTCCGGGGACTCCTCCGGGGACCTCTGCCACATCGATCAACATAACTGCAAATGCTTCCATTAGTGACGCAAATTTCTTGTTAAACTTTGATTCGACGAAGTGCATTCGTTGACTGTTTTTGTAATTATCATTGCCTCGATGGCTTCGCCTGCTCCTTATTCTGCTCTCTGGCATCTTCTTATGGTTTTTCTTCTGGCTTTTCCCCAGACTTTTATTTTCTCGTTTTTCTGCTCTGAAGCACGGCAAAATAAACATGCACAACTTTTTCCTGATTTGTTTATTATTCCTTATTGCTCTTTGAGGCCTGCTACTCGGCAGCAGCTCCTGAAACTCGAACCTCCTGATTATATACCCCTTCTGCTGCTCCCGGTGCTCAGGCTCCTGCTACTCCTGCTCCTGCTCCTGCTCCTGCTGTAAGGGTTCTCTTTTAGTTGTTGAAGGAAGTGCACACAATGTTAAAGCAGAATAATAAAATAATGGGGGTATTATGCATTTATTATAAGGCTGGAATAGAGACAGAACAAAAGCCGAGTGGAGCAGAATGGAAGGAGGAGACATTTTAATGGAAATCATAGAAATTAGAAAAGTTACAGCTTAAATTACCAGTTGTTAAACTACTGGAGAACTGTTGGAAAACTATTGGATAACTGTCAACTGGCTTGAGTGAAATCTGAGCGAACCTCAAAGTTTCACCCCAGCTGTCTGTCTGTCGCTTTCAATTATCAATATATCTGGGAAATAGTACAAGAAAAAATACTTAAGCAGCCAAAACTTTTATGAATTTTCGCTACATAGGGACACCAGGCAGATGGGCATTATTGGATACCAGAAGTGTTGGTCAATCTTTATGGTATATCAGTACTATCTCTAAAAAATCAGCCATTGCATTCTTTTAAAGAGAGTCTAAGTCTAAGTCTACGGCAACCTCTTCAAACTTTCTCAAACTTGTCAAAAACTTCCTTGCCACGGAAGGGATTGTCGCTGACAAGAAATATTTATCGAACTAGAGAGGTGTTCGCTTACAAGAGCTTAACAAGCTTAAGTCCTTATTGGAGGTGTGCTCTTCACGGAGTGGTGTAGTACTAGAGGTTTTTTCTTCTTAATTTTTATCTCCGTCTCCACTTAAAGACACACCAACGGTGTCCACTTACAAGATCTTAAAATGCTCCACGAAAAATCTGTCCTTTTGTTGAAGGACCCTCTTTCAAGTGTTTGTACTCTTATAAAATCCTAGGGTAAGACCAACTTTTGGTGTTCCATTTCCACCTTTTTGTTGTACTCACATTTGTGTGATTATTTTCGCATAAGCCTGGGTGCCATTCGCCTAATTTATTATTCAATTAAAGCAGCAAAAAATAAACTTTAATCGCAGCGCAGTCATCAGCAAAAGGCCCCAAAAGACAAACACACTTGCACAGAGGCACTCAGGCACGACCACACACACACACTCTCTCTCGGTCTTTTTATCGCTGTACTCCTTACAAGTGTTCAAAAAAAAAAAAAAAAAAAAAACAGAGAAGAAAATGAAACCAAGAATGGAATGCTGCAGTCCATGGAAACTCACGACTAAAAGATACCTCGCTATATGGTGGAGTATCAGAAAAATACCCATTCATGAATTGGATAATCCTCTTAGTGCCGGTTTCTCGACTTTGGTTTAATATTAATCGGAACGTTAAAGTGTCCGAAGTGTCTTAAGACAGTGTTCATTTCCGACCGGCGGCCAGCTGCCGGTTAAGAATTTTTCGGCTTTACAAAAAGAGACTATCGACAGCTGATTTCAGAAAGTCAGACAAAATTTGTAACTAGTGGTAAATTTTATCCTCACGATTAGAATTGCAAGAAGATAATGAGAGTCTTAGTTGTTCGTTGTTGCTGTGATAATATTAAATACTATCGGAACTGTTTTCCTGAAACCTATGTACCCTCGTTCTTACGACCCATGGGGTATCCACAAAAAATAAATATGGAAAATCGTGTGCCAAGAAAATTGCAGCAACAATTTTGATTTTGTTGCTTTTTGTTCGCCCTCCGAATTTTTTTTCACTCTCTGATTTTCGTTGCTCGTGATGAAATTTTTGTTGTTGCTTTTTCGAGTGCAAGAGTGAGTGTACCAATGTGAGTGTGTGAGTGTTTTGCAGTCTCCTGTAATCGATTAAAAGTGCATGTCAAACTGTGCGTGCGCTCGCATTTTTTTAATGGGCTGCTAAAAACCAACAGAAAGCAACACGAGGAGGAGTAGGAGGTAGAGGAGGAAATAATAAAAATACACAACAAACAACAACGACAAAAATAAGCTCAGGCGCATTAACAAGAAAATGTGCGATGAAACAACAACAAAATGAAAAGCGAAAAAAAAACACTTAAAGTGAAGAAAACAAACAACAAAAATTGAGAGAAGAAAGAAATGGATCTACAACGAAGATTTCAATACACTTTCGGAAAAAAATTTACCTAAAAATAAACAAAATCCATACAGAGATCATTGTTTATAATTCTAATAGATTTCATGAAGACAAGCCATAGGAATACCATCGATCCGCAGTGATTTTTATGTACTGAAAATACCATACCACAGCTTCTATGGAAGCTAAGACCTATAAAAGTTTTATTGAGTAATAACATTTTGAATACTAATGAATCTTTATTACTAATAAAATCCTAATATCTCTACTTGAGATATTATTTATGATCTATGAGGCTTGACCTTTACATTCTGTCAGCAGCAAAAAGAAGTGAATTGAATATTGAACTTTCTTCCATTTTCTGCAGTTATGGAAAATCCTATTACCCCAGCGTTAGGGTATACGTGAAAAAACAACGTAAAATATGACAAAATTTACGAGCAGCATCGCTCGCTTCTCATATTTGTACATACCAGAGAGGACTCCACTTCTCGCTATAAGCCCTTGTGTATGGGGACCCCCGATACCCGTCATGGAAGATGGAGGATGGTGGGGCATCCTCTATGTGCCTCTCCTTCTCCATCTCTTCTTGCATGTGCTGCTGCTGCTGCTGCTGCTGTGGTGACGCTTCCTCGTGTGGCTTGTTTTTAGTGCTTTGGCACGTAATGGGGTCGTTCCACAATCCCAGCCGGCCCAGCCGGCCATGCCACACCACCCCACATGCAACAACCTCCTTTTTTGCCACATTTTCCTTTTGTGTGGCGCCTGTTGTTGCTGCTGTTGTTGTTTGCATGCCGCCTGGCTTTCTTTGGAACGGAGGGGGCGGACTTCTCCAAAAACTCATCGCTTGCCACTTGTGTGCCATATGATGATGATGAGATGAGCGCCACGTTGAGTCGAGTCGAGTCGAGTTGAGTTTTGGCTTAGCGGATCCGTGAGGAGGCCCAAACTAACAGCCAAGTGAGAGCCGCCACCGCGACTGTGATGGAATATGGCAGCCCTCCTCCTGATGCCGATGCCTGGCCGCACTTATCACTAGATGATGACGATGTGATGCCAACTCCGTGGGTCTGTGGGTCTCAGTCTGTGTCTGTGTCTGTGTCTGTGTCTGGTGGCAGTATTTCCTTCTGTTTGATGTGATATGAAGAACCGATTAACCGACATTCAAGTGGCTCAGAATGGGGTTTTCTCTTCATTTCTATTTCCCCTAAGAACCTGCCTCTGCATCCTAAGAAGCTGTCTCTTTCTCCCTTTTATCAGCAGCCATCTCTATAGCTCCTTGAGGGGCCGTCTGTACTTCTCCATTAAAAGCTATCGCTCCATTAGAAGTTATCTCTATTTCTGCATTAGAAACCATCTTTCTCTCGCCATCTCTCTCTCTATCTCTCCATGAGAGCCCCTCTCTTTCGCTCAATTAGGAGGAGCCTTCGCTGTCTCTTTGCTGGCTGGCAGATTTGAGGAGACCACGAAAGCAAATTACGTTGACGACGAGCATCATTTTCCACTTTATTGAATTACCCCCAAAAACGCCACATAGAGAGGAGGATGTTGGGGCAGGAAACGGAGGACCTGGCCACAATATGTGCTGGATTTTGTGGGCTCTGTCCGCAGGAGGACCAGCAGGACGATGATACCGACGACGACGACGACGATTCCCCTCGCCAGATAAACAGAATTTCAATTTAAAATAATTTTATATATTTTCTTTGGGTAATTTTCTTGGTTCTTTTTTTTCTGCTGTCTTGGCATAATTTGCAGGAAGAGGATGGGAATGGGGCCTATCCACTTCCGTTGTCTGTCCGTCTGTCTGTCTGGCTGTCAGCCACGGAAGCAATGTCTTTACTTAGCCTCAGACATAAAGAAGTTATCAGCATGGCGTTTATGGTTCTGCTTCAAGGGGTGCCACCAACGAAATGGTTATGGGTGGCACGGCACCACCACACCACTCCCACCCACCAGCAGCAGCAGCAGCACTGTGGTTAAATAGGGGGCCTAAAACCTGCTGTCTGTCTGTCTGTCTGTCTGACTGACAGTTCCTCCCATGATGCGATGCCTTTCATTAGCCGCGCAAAACTCGAGGACTGTAAGTCGCTTTGTTTAACTTTTGTTTGGCTGTTTGTTTGTCGGTTCTCCTTCTTTTTTTTGTCACAATTTTGATGAGCCCCACCATCACCTACACAGCGGCTGGCGGGGGGGGTAGTCTCCTCTCTATATGTATAGAGTGTACAATATACAATTCAGAGCTCTAAATATACATATACATAATCATCATTGTTATGCGCCGTTTGAGGCACTTTCGCTAGACACCCAACTAGGAATTGTGGGGCACAGTAGCACCAGTTGGGAAATTGACTTCGATTATACACTTTAGCAAATAAAGTATAGATTGGCAGACTGAATATAGTACTGTTATTAAAACTTAAGGAAAATAAAAAAATAATAATAAAATAAATTAATATAAATTTAAATAAAAGAAATACAAATTTAAATTATTTCCTTGGTTATCTGTCTGCGTTGGATAAATTCAATAATCTCACAATTTTAAATGAAGAATGCGAAATTTTTGGCATATCTCTGCCAGATTTCTGCCCCATCCGGTAATCAATTCCGAATCAACGAGCATTCCCGAACCACTGTGCCTTGCCAGCCGCATTCCATTCCCCAGTGGGCGCCATTCAAGCTGCGTGCTTAAAAGAGCATTGCCCGCCGGCATTATGTTTTGTGTCAGCACTAAAAGATATAGGTGGCAGGAGACTACAGGGAGAGGGAGAGGGGGAGCAGAGCGGGAGAGGCTGCGAGAGTAGGACATACTGTTGACGGCATTGCACGTACTTTTGTGGGTTAGCAGGCCTTTCATCCTGGTTCTGTTCTGTTCTGCTCTGTTCTCGGTTCTGTGCTCTGCTTTTGGCTCTCTATGTTGGCCATGTTGACTATGTCATTTGCTAATTTAGCACAAACGGTTTGAGTCTACTTGGCCCGACCACACACCATACCACACACTGGGTTCAACTTGCATTTGCCAAAAGGTCAACAGAGTGATAGAGACTGAAAGTGAAGGGGACACATCCAAAGCAAACGAACATTAATTAAGCAGGCCAGCAGCGCCAGCTCCTCCGACGATGGATGACAAATATGCCATAGGACGGGAGGAGGAGAAGTACAGACTAAGAGACTAAAAGGATGTCAGTGACATGTACAAAAATAATAGTGGACAAACGCCTATGGTCAAGTGAATAATAACGCCATAGGCTGTGGGGAACCGATTGAACTAGATAACAAGGGGAAATGTATGTATGCTTCGAATACCATTAGGTATATCCATATATGAATTTAGATTTTTGATTCTCAGTCATATAGAGAACATCCTGTGGTATTTAAAAGATACAAATCTCTTCTTTGACTTGATTTTCATTTTAATCGGAACATTTATAAAGTCCGAATCGTGAATAAATCTAGTTCCCAGTTGTTCAAAGTTATTAAAAGGAATAAAAAAAGCTCCTATTAATGGTATCAGTAATATGATTTCTTCCAACTTTTTTTTAGGGTATCTTTTAGTCGTTCTTACGTCTTAAACGTTCTCATTTATTATTCATCTGAGAGCCATTCATAATTTTCAGAGCACTGAACTTTTGTCCCACATTTTAATGTACTTTTTCCCACCTACTTTTTTGGAACACATTTCCAAAAGTAAAATCAATTTGTACAATATTTTGCGAAATTCTCAGGACAAGATTGATGAGGTCTTGGGTGGGGTGGGGTGTGTGTGCTGTGTGGTGTGTGGTGTTCCCATTCATGTGGCCTGCACTGTGGCAACGGGAATTTTCGGAATCTGGGGATTGATTGTCGCAGCAGCTCTATCAGGAGGCGGCCTTAATGACGATGTCTGCTCTGGCTCTGGCTCTGACTCCGGCATCCTGGTAGCATCATCGATGAGAGCGAGAGCCGAGAGCCGAGAGCCTGACAAAGACTAACGCTTCTCGTCACACACTTTGACACATTGTTAGTCAAACAAAAGATTTTGCATGCTAATTCGATTCTCCGGTCTAACACACCAACACTCACACACCAACACTCACACACGCACACACGAGAATGTGCAAGCCCAAATCCAAATCTGGGGTAAGACCCATTTCTTTCTTGTGTTTTATTTCGGTCGGAAGCCCAGAAGCCAATAATAAAATTGTTTATGTGGGTTCCTCTCCGTCTGTCCCGCTGTCTGTCCTGTCGCTGATGTTGATAAAGCAAGACCCAAAGGACCTACAGGGCACACGAGACAGGAAATTTGTTGGGAAAACTCTCTCTCTCTCGTCCCCGTCGACGGCTTGTAATTTTCATTGTTTTTAGGCCGGGCCAAGACGAGACGAGACGATGCTTGACTTCCGCCCTTCCGTTCTGTTCCGTTCTGCCCCTTTTCCCCTTTTTCCATATACAACTTTATATACGGAAGTGTCATTTTTCAGCTAAGAAGGGCTTAACTTTTTCCTTTATGATGCGATGAGGCTCACGCCTCAGAGACAGGAAGCCCCAAGCGCCCAGTGCTTGTGGGGGGGGGGGGGAGGCCGCAATTTGTGCGGTGTGGTTGATTTTTGAGGTCTTCGCAAGGTTAGCATTAAAAATGTATATAGAGAATAATATGGAGTTTTACTCGCAGAAACCTAATTATGCTTGTGATAGGATTTTTGAGCTAGGTTGCATGCCTCGTTGGGCTTTCGATAAGGCTGAACACTTTCGGTGTTTTTGGGATTGGGTCTGGGATTATTATTTATGGAGCATTGACCCTTTCAAATTGGTTGGCCTGGCTTAATGGGGACACGTTTTAATTCCGTGTATTTGGCTGAAAACATAAATCCATTAGCCTTTCATGAAAGTGCTACTATACATAAAATATGCATACACAAAGTTCCAGACAAGACACCAGCCAAAGTGGGCAAGAAATGGTCAAGTTGAAAACTTTTTATTTTGCCAAAGAGTCTGGGAAACTAAATGAAAAAAAAGAAGTATTAATATATCCTTTCTGCCGGGGGCTGCATTGAAAATGATTTTACCCTGGGGACAGCCAGCAAATTCAACACAAACTACACACTCTCCCCCGCTTACTGGCGCAACAAAAAGACATCAAAATTCGTATCCTTTTTCAGTAAAAGTTTTACATGCACAACCCACACACACACACACACACCAAATAAAAAAACGAAAAGCCAGCTCCTTCTCCGATTCGGTAGTTCGGTAGCTGTGTTCTGACAAACAGTTTCGTTAGTGTTCGGATAGTTTTTCCTTGCAAGTTTTGCTCCAAAGCCTGTCAAAGTTCCGACTCTTGTAAGGAGCATGACATATGTATAAAAGTGTTCTTCGGGGACTTGTTGAAAACTCAAATGGGAATATGAATGGTCAATGGAAAGCAGAAGTCTGTCATTCTCTTTGTAAGATTTAAACAGGAATTGTACACTGATATTTATATTTAATGTGTGATTTTAAATATAAAAAACTTTTAAATTATAATAAATTTAAGTATGAAATATATTTGGATCAAATATTTGCATATTACTTTCGGAATTTAATGTTATTATTTCCACTCTCGGATGAAAATGCTTTTTTCTATGGGCCTAAAATCAGTCGACAGATACTCGGGACCCAGGCCTCAGATGTTCAGTTCTTCTGACAGTTTCCACAATTCTTCTACACAATCCTTTCGAATCGCCTTAAATTCAAGAAGTTCATAAGCTGGCAGCGGCTGTTACCCCATTAAAGCTGCACCTCCCATGGGGGAATACCATTGCTGGACCAACCCCCCAGCACTGCGACATAGTTCTTGTCGTTTTATGATCTCTTTCGCTTCGCGCATTTTATTTAAGGGTGTTGATGCTGCTGCTGCTGCTCCTGCTGCAGCCTGTGGATGCCACTGATTCTCCTGCTGGTCCTCTTGCCTTGCCTCCTGCGGAGGCCACTGTTGTGGATGGTGTTGCTGCTTATTCTGGGGTGTTGTCGCATATTGTCGTGTGTTTATTACAATGCAAAAGTGCAAAAAACTAAAATGTAGAGCCCCGAGGTAATATGATACCCATTATCTGCCAGTCAGAGTCGGGGGGAGGGAAGACAAACACCCCTGCAAAAGGGCCAAGCGCGTTGAAAAACGTCAGCGAGAAAAGTTTAAATAAATTTTATGTGGCTGAACCACATCTCCATTTTTTATCCTCGTTTTTTGAGTCGTTCTTGTTGCAGGCGCCGCAGCGTGCTGGTGATGTTGCATACATATGTTTAATCAGCAGAGTAAACCCCAGGAGTGACCCGGGATCCAGTTAAATCTCACCTTCTTCGTTGCGTCCACGCCCACGCCTCCCCCACTGCCCTTTAGTAAATAAAAGTTGGCCTTTTTTGACATAACCGCACACACACACACACACACACACACACCCACACACAGCTGGGGCTTGTGTGTGTGTGTGTCTACAGTGCGTTTCGCTGCTTTAGGTCAGCTCAGCTGTGTTCTCCTGAAACTAATTATAAAGGGACTAAAGGGATAAAGAACTCGTTAGCAACCAAATAAATTCAATAAAAAGACAGAGACAGTAGTCCAACTGGTTCTTCAATCTATATATATATATCTAGTAAGCATATCGGGCTATTCGCTATTCGGAATTTAGTGGATCTTAGGAGAGAGTACTACGACAGTGGAGAGCAAGCAGAAGGGTTAGCATAAGGCTTTCCGGGTGAAACGGATAGTTGGAAATTCCGCCAGGAAGGATCGAAGATACGAGTGTGGCAGGCTCTCAATTACCCTGTCACCCGTCTCCACTCAAACTAGATTGTCTGAAACGATTCCATTCAAGAAACAATTCGTTGAACAATTGGATTGTTGACCTGAATTCCGAGCAGAGCTACCATAACTATTTATAGCTGGTCTCAATCTGCTCAGTTTCTGTGACACTCGTACCATTTCCGAATGATATTGTCGGAGCAATGTCTTACAATGCCGAAACGCAGTGTTTAATTTTGACTGCAGCATAAAGTTGCAGTTGCTAAAGTCAATGACCAGTTAAGTCAACACTCCGCCGCGCTGTCAGTGGAAGGAGGAGCAGGATCGGGATTTGGGGCAAGAACCTGGACTGGACTGGACAGGGCTGGGCTGCGGACTGGGCGACCATATTGAAATCGTCCTCGTCATCGCGGACGACACCCGCCTATGGCATTTACATTTTAATATTGCATTTTAAAGAACATAAAACTGCTGACGCGACGCCCATTGAAATTTGTGTGTGCATGTGCCACCGAAGGATATTATTGCTATGTGGAGGGTCCAGGGTCCAGGGGTCCACGAGCCACAACAAAGGGAAGCGCCGCAAAATGCTGGGGAAAACCGTTCACAGGAATGAAAAAAAGATGGAGAAATATATATATTTTTTTGCAATATTTTCGTTTGGGTTTTTCCCAGAGAGAGAGAGCGAGAGAGAGAGAGAGGCCAAAGGATAGAGAGGATATCGTTATGGATTGCTTGTTTGCTCCTTGCTATACGTACAACAATGTTGTTAAGTTTTATGTTTCCACAGGTAATACTCGTAGTAGTCATGCCACCATCCCACCACCATCAGCTCGCCTTCTCCTACATCCTGCTGGAGCTGCTCCATTGCAGCAAGGGTTTTTTTGATTGATGTTCCATCCTTTCGGTGGTCCTTCCTGGCTGCTTCCTGGCAGCCTTTCTTACTTTCTTGCTGCTGCTGCTGCTGCTGGCTTCCGCTTTCACTTCCCCGCTCTTCTCACTTGCTTACAATCAATTTAAATGCGCCTCTGTGCATTGTAAAATTCTCTTTGGCTAAATCGCTATGTGCACAACCATAAAACGGGGATAACTGGGCCATACTGCCACTTTCCACATGCTGCATGTTGGCTGCTGCCTGCCTGCCTGCCTGCCTGCCTGCCCGCCACACGGGAATTCCTACACAAGGCAGCAAAAGTTCCTCCTGCAAGTCTTCCGATGCAAAATGATGCAAGTTTTCCTGGGACTGTGCTTTCGCTTTTCGTTGGCTTTTCGAGACCAGATCATTTATCATTTTTATAGCTCCTCAATGGAACATTGGACTAATCTAAATGATAGCATCGCTCCCTCCATCCATCGCTTTTCCTAAATGGAGAAATAGTCAAACGATAAGGACATAAATCAATCAAGTTTCGGTTAACTCCGACAGAATCACAAACGGACAGACCAGAGAGACCGGAGAGACCGACTTGATGTTTCATTGCAACTTCTTGAAATTGTCGACGCTCTCACGAGAATAATGATTGCAAAGGTCCTTACAGAATGGCTCCAGCTTCGGAATGCTTTGAAAAAAGCCATGATTTGTGGAGCTTATGAAATCACAGAAAAGAGAAGAGTAGAGAAGAGAGAAACCAGTGGATAACTAACGCAATTTTCTTTTTCTTTATATCTCTTATTGTACGGCAAAAAAAAGCTTTTAAGCAATGAAATTTCGCCCAGAAGCCCCACAGAATCTTCTGTGTTCTCTCATGTGTCCGGCACTAAGGGCATTTTCCAAATCTGTCGACATGTAAAAATGTTCTTTGATACATTTTCAGAGGGAGAGAGTTTTCCTGGGAACTCTTATATTGAGTTACAAGAGACTGTATTCTGGGAAAATGTACGCTTTGAATTCAATATTAAACTTGTCAAAATCAGACTTGATGTTCTTTTCTTGGTAGAAAATGCCATGTCATGTATTCTGTATTAGTCGAGATATCATATATTTATATTTACTAAATTTAATGACTATATCGTCTTTAAAACATTCATTATGGCTTAAATATTATCGCATTAACACCCACGGCCACAAACAGTTCTATTGATATAATAAAAATAATTATGGAGATTGATGTATTGTAAAATAATAAATGCGAAAATGATTGGCAAAATTTATTCAGCTAAGAACCCATAATTTCCATACATATTTTGACATTAATTTTGCATATTGGTTGACTTTGATAAGGGTCCTTCATAAGAGCATCAGAGAGAGGGAGAAAGAGAGAGAGGGCTTCAGGGTAAAAGCGAATTTCAAGATGGACTTTTTTTATACTCTAGCTTTTAAACATAAATATTTGCTCTCCGCATTTTGTATTCACATTTTATATTCATCATGTAAGAAATTTAAGCAATAAATTCCTCAAAAATACTCGCAGAATTGTACATTTTTTTTGCACTCATTCGAATCATGGATAAGTTTTAAAATATTTATCAAATTGAACTAAAAATTGCATTGACACTCCCCTTGGGGGCTGTCCTACACAGAATGTGCCCCAATTCGCATGCCAGAGTGACCGCAGAATTGCACTCATCTAATTCCATTTTTCACACTACACTCCAGGACACTATTCCCCTCCCCCCTCCCTCCTATCCCCTATCCCCTATTTGTGGTGTGGTGTGTGGTGTGGCCAGGTCTTGGTGTTGTGGCAGGAAATGGAATACGAATACACGCAATTGAACAGCAAATTGAATTATGCATTGCATATGCTTCTTGTTTTGTGTGCGCCTCGGTGCAGGGTAAACAAATTGATTTTGATTTGATTTATTTACGGATCCCAAGCCCCCACTCTAACGCCCCCCACCATTCTCTCCCGCTTTCTATTCCATTTCAGTTTTTGGCTGCAAAATTGGTTGAGATGGCCCGAAATGGTTGCTACAGTCGCTGCAGTCGGATGGTGGCTGTTGCCTAGAAATACGGAGACCAGAAAAACCCAAAAACAGCACCGGAAAAACAAACCCAAGCCGAAACCGAAACCGAAACGGAGACCGAGACCTCAGCCTCGAAAATAATGTCCTGCTGCTGCTGCATGCATTGAAGTTGACATCACACACAGATCCAGATACAGATACAAATACAGATACAAATACAGCCACGTGAAAGCTTTTTGAGAAGAGCGGAGAGGAAGGAGTACAATGGTCATCCAGTGCACATGTGATTGCAACTGCAGTGATAGTAGAGATAACCGGAGCCTCATCTCCTCCTGCCTCCCAGCAGCAGCCACAGGGCCAGCACGCCAGCAGCAGCAGCAGCAGCAACGAGGCGGCGGCGTCGGCGGCGGCCATCATCCATTCGGTTCCTCAGCAGCCTCTGGTGGCGATGATATGGAGCATAGGATACCATACTATCGCCGCTTATCGAATACCTCATCAGCCCTATACGGCAGCTGTCCCCAATTGCTGCCCACCAGTAGTACCACTGCCCTACCACATCCCTGTCCGCACCATCCATCGTCGAGACAGCTGGAGGATAGACAGTACTCGAGTCTGGTGAGGCCCAAGCATAGGAGTCCCGTTCTGTGCAACAAATGTGCGCTGTGACGAAGATACAATCTGAGCTGTGAGCATCCGAAACAGGGCCACAAGTCCGCACCAAACGCAGCGAAGGTTGGAGATCACACGGAACCGAAACCAAAACCGAAACCCGACCAGAGTCCCCAAGACCCAGAACGGATACGGAACAGAGAGGCGACACAGACACAGATACACACACCCGCACGATACTTGTGCAACGAGTGTCGTTTCAATAATCAGCCATTGGCCTGGTGGGTTTCATGTCCACGGCTCTCGAATCTATCCACTGAACAGCTCCAGGAGCTCCAGGAACAGCACACAGCAAAAATGCAGTCACACTGCCATGCTGGAGGCGGCGCCACAGCCACAGCGACAGCCGCCGCCGCCCTGCCGCGTTTCCCTCTGCAAACGGCCAAGAGGCATTGTGACAATTTTGGCAGCTATGCCACATTGCCCACCATTGAACAGCATCAGGGACAGGGGCAGGGCCTCGGGCAGGGCCTCGGCCAGGGACAGCATCCTGTCGCCTGCAGTCGACATGGTGGCGGTGTCGGTGCCAGTGCCGGTGGCGTATTGCCTGCCCCACCGCCTCCACGATGGTATGGTGGGGGAGGAGCTGGTGCAAATCCCAATTTGAATGGCTGCTGTTATATGTACAATCAACCGAGCAGCACCCCCCATCACCAGCCTCACCAGCCTCACCAGTATGCCCCTCAATACTGCCTCTGCGATAATTGGTATCAACAGCAGCAGCAGCAGCAACAGCAGCAGCAACAGCAGCAGCAGGTTCACCATCAGCAGGTGCAACAAAGAAGCAAACCGAATGGCGGCGGCGGCTGCTACTTTGGTGAGTAATGAGGCCAACCCGTAGGCCATTCCATTCTGTCCATCATTTAATCAGAGGTTCGATTGTTTTTCCGAATGTTTAGGCTATGAGGGCCACCATCCTCATCCCCATCCTCCCATCTCCATACCCATCCATGCAACGACGACACATTTGCCGGCACCGCACATCACCGATGAGGAGGATTCGGCCTTTCCGGCACTGGCCGATCGGGAGTTCCATATGCTCCATCGGAATATACCGGCATTGCGGCGCACGGGTGTGGACACCACACGCATCCGACAGGTGAGTCCGCCCACTGCCACTGCCACTCCCACTTCCACTTCCACTGCATGTCAAACTGTAATTGCCGGCATTTGTCTACTGCCCGCTCTTTTTTCCTCTTTTTTTCTGTGTGTGGTTTTGGCAGTACTTTTACCCCGATGGAGGCTGGGGCTGGATCATCTGTGGCGTGTCCTTTCTCGTTCACATCCTGACCACCGGCCTGCAGCTGAGCTACGGCCTCTTGTTGTTCTACGCCGTACAATATTTTCATAATACCAATGGCATAGGTAAGTCATGGGCTGCAACCAGAGGTCAAAGGACAGGGCACAGAGGACAGTGGTCGGTGTTGGTCCCTTCAAGAATTGTGTGTGCCCCTGCCCTAATCGGAGTGTGTAATCAGTAGAAGCCCACTGCTGTTGATTGTGGTATTTTCCTGGTCATTTTCTTGTTTTCGTCCGAATTTTCTGGTATTTTCCTAGTCATTTTCTTGTTTTCCTGCACATTTCTGGAGTTCGAGTTCGAGTTTGGGGGCCTTTCGGGCTGTATCGACCGACCGACCCATCGACCCATCGAGTAGCAATCAAAATGTTTGTGTGCATGGATCTACAGGGCACATTGAATATTCAAATGTTTTGAATAATATTCGATGTGCTGTGCTGTGTGCTGTTTGTGTGAATATTTGCTTGAATTTCGTTTACATCCGGTTTTTAAGCCAAGTGTTGAGCAAGGTGTAAGAACACTGTCAGCACTGTCAGGGCTAACTTACTCCGAGGGCAAGAAATATTACATGTATTCGGAAGATATTCCTTTGGAGTGGAAGTTCATCCTTTTAACATACATTTTCCTGCCATCCTGATGGAGTGCATTATAAACAGTGGAAACAGTATTTATTGCTTGTGTTCCATTAGTATTTGGAATGATATATGTATAATCTTATTCATC
The DNA here is from genome assembly GCA_963969585.1 of Drosophila helvetica. Classification (NCBI taxonomy): domain Eukaryota; kingdom Metazoa; phylum Arthropoda; class Insecta; order Diptera; family Drosophilidae; genus Drosophila; species Drosophila helvetica. The sequence goes on along the minus strand of OZ018402.1, from coordinate 4,132,325 downwards.
CTCCTGACGAGGCAATATGGATACATACAGACTTAAACACACTTTATTTAAGTTAACCACAGGCCCAATAAACAACCAAATAAGTCCACCCAAAGAGGACCTATACGAAATTTGAGCTTTGATGGCAAATTTAATTTAAGCGAAGAGCAATAGAAAGGAGCTCCAAATTAATGTTAGAACCAGTCGGAATATTTTCTATGGAGGGACACGTTTCGTACACTAAAATGTGACACTAAAATGTACAGAAAATCAGTTCCAATTACATTTGTACATACTTTTACTTAACCCATCCTGACATGTACATATGTAGTGCTGCTTTAGCCTTTCAATGTATTCCCATTGTTGGATCATTTGTGCCATTAAATCCTGCACCGCACGCATCTCTAACAAAAGGATTCCATTTCCGTGACAACAGAATCCTTTTCACTCTAATTACAATTAGAACACATCCCATTCTAAACAGTAATTAAAAGCTTAAAATCAATTTGAAAGACTATTCCCACAGTTTTCACACTCTTGAATTGTCTTATTTTAAAATTCCCTGGTGCTCTTCACAGGGATGCTCTCCATTTTGAAATATTACAACTGCTGCCCTTAAAATGTGTTAATTCACCTTGGCTACCATCTCTGGAGAGTGACCTTCGTCAAAGTTGACTTTTCTGCTTTAAAATATTATCACTCAAAAGCTTAATTTCCATGCTGTGCTCCCTCTTCCACCTCCTCCTCCTTGTCCCTGTTGTCCCTCTTGTCCGCTTTTCCACAGAACTCCTGGGCGCCCTGAGCTGGTCAATTTCCATGCTGGCCACACCGTTTGTGGTGTCGCTATGCCGAAAGCGCTCCATTCGCCTGCTGTCCATTGTGGGTGGCCTGGTGATGCCCCTGGGCATACTGTTCACCTCATTTGCCACGGAATTCGGGCAGGTTGTTTTCAGTTATGGTGCGTATAAATAAATAACTTTTGCCAGTGCACAGTAGCGCAGGACCCTACTGATACTCCTACTACTAAATCCTGGCAGGCATCGTCTTTGGCATCGGTGTCGCCATGGTGCGTGAGGCATCCACCGTGATGCTCGGCAATTACTTTAAGCGTCGCCGTCAATTCGTCGAAATGGTGGCCATGTCCGGCGAGGGTGTGGGCATCGCATTGTTCTCCGTCATCCTCAAGGAGGGCGTGGGCAAGGCCGGCTGGCGCCTGGGCCTGCAGATTGTGGCCGCCCTAACGGCACTCAGCTTTTTCATGGGCCTCATGTATCGACCGGCCTCCCTCTACCATCCCCAGCGACGGGCCATCCAGCATTTAAAGAATCAGCGCAAAAAGGTACAAAATCCATGGATACAACACAAGTTCTTCTCCAAATCAATTTTCCACCCATTTAGATGAGGGAAAAGAAACCGATTTTGAGTCAGGAAGTGGAGTCCCCGACGAGATATCTTTTTCTGGACATATCATCACTGAAATCGGTGACAGTTAAAATTCTATTAATGACAGCCAGTGTGGCCTCCTTTGGCATTTACACACCCATGTTCCTAATGGTAAGCAATGCAAACAGATTTATATAACTGCTGTATTATACATAAGACATCTCTCTGCAGGCTCTCAATGCCGCCAAGGAGGGCTCTGATGTCCAGGAATTGGTTCTATTGCAGACTTTTCTGGGCATTTCCATGGCCTTGGGTGTGGTGATAGCCGGAGCCTTGCTGCGTCGCGTTTTTGTGATCAGACACTTTGTAATCAATACGAAAATTGTCACCCAGGTGAGTTTTAATAGAAATTAAGTTAAAGAAAACCCTAACCTTAATTCGTCTTTCCATAGCTCTTCATATCAATTGTGGCCCTGGCCATACTCTTTCTATCCTTCGTGATGGGCTATAAGGGCCTCTGCATCCTTAGCTGGCTATATGGCATTGGCTTGGGCGGCTTTCAGTACTCGTTGAAGATATTGGCACTGGAACGAATAAAACTAAAACACTTCTCCAAGGCCTGGGGTGGGTACACGATTGACCTCATCCGATTGCCATTGGTTATACGATTGCATTCGCTTTCAGGTTTCATTCGAGGCGTTGAATCGGTTCCGGTTCTGATCAGTGTGCCACTGACTTCCTTCCTCAACGATTACTCCCTGAAATATGGTCGTGCTGGCTACTATATTTGCTCTGCTGCCGCTGCCATCTCTGGCATCATAATCTTCTTTATCAGCGAACCGCAGAACCAGCAAAACCAGCAGCACCCCCATCACCCCCATCCGCATCAGCATCAGCATCGCGGTGGACAGCCGCATTTGAATGGACACCTGCCCCACGCTACTCCCATGCTGATGCGGCACTCTTCGGCGAGACAGCATCGGCCCCCACCACACATGCACATGGACTATGGCTACGGGGAGTATCCGGCCCCAGATCTCCTCAGTCGCAGCTGCATTAGTCTCAATCAAATGGATCCGTATCTGCAGACCAGCGCCAACTATTGCCAACGTCACATGCAGCAGCAGCAGCAACAGCACCATCTTTCCCATTCCCATTCCTATTTACATGCCCCTCAGCAGCATCCACAGCAGTTGGCCTGCCACAATCTGGACATGCAGCAGGTGCGCGGTGGCGGCGCCTATCAGGCGGGCCAGGGCAGCATTGGGGCCCGCATGGGCAAGCGTCTGCAGCGCAGTCTGTCCTTCATTCAGCAGCACAACTGCTGCGATGGTCTCTACTGCAGCTTCCACAGCACCTACGAGCTGGGCTGCCACAAGAGCAACAAGTAAGTACACACATTACTACTACTACTACTACTACTACTAGTACTAGTACTGCTGCTAGTCGGAGTCTAGGAGTCTGACGAATGGGCTCCCTAATCGGTCCCGGTCACTGGAGAGCAATGAGCATCGCATCCCATGCATTGAGTGGTCGCCGGCTGTCGGTTGTCCGTGTGCACTGAACCTTTGCCTTGGGTCTTGGCTCTGTTTGTCTGTTGGGAAAGTGCATACTCGTATATTGGTAGGTAGTCCGTCCACTGGAAAATCAAAAGGCACATTAAGCTGGTGGGGAAACGGTTTTAAGTAAATGATTACCATCCATCCAACGCAGGCCATTAGATGCGGGATTGGGAATTGTACGGAAATAGGAAAGGGAATTTAATTCCTCCATAAAGTGCACTCGGGACTTCATAGAGAGCAGTGTGACGAACGATTGAGAATCTTTCCGATGAGAATTCAATTTAAAAAAAAAGGAAATAGTAGGAAAAGTAACACTGTAACACTCGATTCATAATCATTACCGATTGATTATCGATAGACTAATTATCGATGAATTTATCGATCCTGTGTGACACTTGATTTCGATTCTCAACCAATTAATTATAAATATAATTATAATAATATAGTATCGATAATTATCGAAGGAAAGATTATATATGAAAATATGTACCACTTCATTATCGATAAACGGATTGTCATTTACAAAACATTGCAAATACAAAAGTCTACCAATTCGAATATGTTTTACTTAAACTCGGATATAACCTCTTGAAATAATCGATTCTCCATGGGTGGAAGTACCCAAAATGGGGCATTCCAGCCCCGAATCGTATGGAAAGGAAACGAAACAATCAAAAACCAATTAAAAGATTTCCCGTTGAGCAAGACAATCGAGAGCAATCAGGGCAGGGCGAGAGAAACCATACAGAAACGCAATCAATTTAGCAACACGGCTTCGTGGCCTTATGAGGCACTAACCAAGGACCCCTCGCGTCTATCGACGGCCCGCTGTGTGTTGACACTTTGCCTAAAACCTTCACTTTATTTTGCTTCACTGCCATTTTCCATTTTCGATTTTCCAGATCCCAGGACAGGCAGGCATTGATATGCACCTGCAGCCCCAGCACCACCACCACCACGGCCACCATCTATGGAGGAGGGGGACACATGGCTGGAGCGAACTCCACTCGCAGCCGCAGCGTTCCAGAGGGTCTCTCCACTATGTCGCAGCAGTGTAACTGCCGGCATGGCCAGGCGGCTGCTGGATCAGGTCCAGGCCCAGGTCCGGGTCCGGGACCGGGTCCCACCCGTGAGTTCATCTACGTGCCGCATGCCTATGCCTCGCTGCAGAGAACGCCACATCGTCATAGCCAAGGAGCAGGAGCAGGAACGGGAGCGGGCACGGGAACGGGAACGGGAGGAGCAGGAGCAGGAGGAGGATGCCAGACGATGCGCAACAATCCACAATGCCGTCTGAAGCGTTCCCAATCTCTTTGCCGACCCGCAGCCGTGCAGTTCGTGGAGCAAATCACCACCTCGGTGTAGGATGCTACCCCAATTGGGTCCTATAAAACTTATATTTTGGTATTATAGTCCACCCCACACACACATACAAACACACACACACACACCACATACATGTTACGTGAATCGAATTCAGAATTTGTCAGATCTCTTCTAGTCTTTTGTCGTATGTAGTAGCTCTATTAGAAATGTAAACTAATACTCCACCAGCTGGAGGGACTCTAACGGAATGTTGAAAATGTGGAAAATGTGGAAAATGTAGAAAACCCACTCCCACACTGACACCTTAAACAAAGAAAAGCAACTCAATGAATTTTCCATATATAAATCGCCATATAAAAACCCACACAACAACAAAGCACACATTCATTAAACTAGGATGAAAATTTTTACTCATTAGCATATGAATATATTATAGAGATTACAGACAGACAGACGGAAAAGCTTTATCGGGTGTCTCAAGCAGCAAGAATAAACGGGAAAACGAAAACAACAAGTATTCAAATTATGGCAAGAACGTAAATATTTATGAGGCACTTCAAATGGGGAATCGAAACGAATCGAATCGAATCGAACGCAAAAAAAGAAACTTCTTAAATGGTCCATTTTATAAACGTGCATACAATTTAACCACCGAATACCGATTACCAATCTATATATATACATACATACTACGGGATACATATATGTGAAGTCGAAACAAACCCATTACAGATGTCTCCCCTGAGGCGGGACCCAGAGAGACCCAGACAGATCCAGAGACCAGATCCAGTGCCAAGTGCCGAGTGCTGATTGCCGAGTTTGTCGTGTCAGCAAAAGTACTTTATTTTTCAATAATATATATATGTATATTGCATAATTAAGATGCGTGTTACATCGCACACAGAGACAGAGAGCGTAACGCAATGAAAATGAAAATGAAAATTACTTTTTCCACGGACGGTGATTGAGTAAGTGAGTGAGTGAGTGAAATGAGCCTTATTTTCCGAACCGAACCGAAGCAAAATGAAATGAAACCGAAACGAGGCATATGAAATAATAATGATTACCATTATGATAACCATAATTAATGGATGCTGCAAATTATCGCAGGAGCAGTGCGGTAATCCACCATAAATTACAAAAACAAAGGCCGCAAATATTGGAAATGAATTGTATGTACTATAAAAACTGCAGAATACCAGTGAAATAAATATAAGAGATAGGTACCAATTGGTAAACCATTTAGAATTCATTAAAACAAGCCCAGCTAAACTAAATAGAAATGTATACTCTGAACAGAAACAGAGCCACATAGGTGTACATATAATTAGTGGAAAACAAAAGAAAAATATTCTACAAAAAATACAAAGGTTTCGTGCACCAGTAAAACGATAGCATGAAGCATTTAAATAACAAAAAGACCAAAGGGCAAATGGCAAACGGCAAACGGCAAATGGAAGAGCTGTTGTTTCACGATGCGTTTTATACCGACCGATTCTATCTATTCTATCGAAATATCCCATCGTAAAAATAAAGCCATTCTCGTGACTCGTTTGCTATTATTCGGGGAATTTTCGTGTAGTATGTCACGCTGTGTGACAACAAAAACCGAGAGGATTTACTTGTTAACCCGCTGCGAATGGTGCAAGAGACGGCAGACGGCAGACGGCAGGCAGTACAAAAACGCATCGTTTAACAGCAGCAGCTTGAACAAACAGAATATTTTATAAAATATTTGAAAAGCCTAATGAAATGGCAAATAAACAGAATATCAAAGGAAAACAACATAAAAGTGTCAATATATTGTTGTCTTTGCAATAAAAATTGAAACAAAAAAGTTTGTTTAATAAATGAAAGCTTTTAAAAGCAAATAAAAGATACAAATCTAATACAAAAAGGAAAAGAACATTTCGAACAATATGTTAAACGAATGCATAATCCAAAAAGTCATTAAAAAACCAAACGAAATTGAGAAAAAAAAGTTCATAAAAGTTGTATCTGAATGTGAGCAGAATATTTGGCTAAAAAATGTATAGAAAATTGTAGATGAATGTGAGCAGAATATTTGGTTATAAAATGTTTACCACGAATTGGAAACCCAAGGAAAATCTCACCAGCTGGCCCACACAAAAATGTTTTCCCTATAAATTTCGTGAATCGTTAAAACGAAACAAAATAAACTGCCAGAAAATGCAATAAAAGAAAAACATTAGCATATATTATGATGAAGCAAACTAAAATCCTACCAAACAATTTTTCACTCTTTCAAGGTCATTAAAATAAATTAGATATAAATTTTCCACTAAGAAAAACCCACATACTGCAAACCTAAAAATGTTCGCCATTTTGTGTTCAGTGAGAAAAAACAAAACACGAATAAAACGAATGAAAATTTGCATCAAATAAACATACATTAAATAGCATATCTATGTGCCAGTGAAAATTAAACCGAACAATTTGTCGAAAAAAGAAAGGAAAATGAAAACTAACCAATTTTAAGGTACAACTTGTAGCTAAAACAATTTTTATCTGTGCCAAGATTTAGATATGGGAATTTTTCGGAGCGAACCTAAAACAAGAAACTCAAGAACTTTGTAACTCTTTATCATTAGTAGTTTAGTGTGATAAATGTTAATAAAGGAAACACCTAAATGGAAACTTAAGTCGTTCTCTACTGCCACAGGAAAACAGGAAGCTATATTCAATTCCATTCAATTAGGGTCTTCACAATAAATGACAGCCCCAGGATGAACATTTTAACCCCAAACGATGACAGAAGGGTCGAAGGACGAAGGATTTGCCATTGGCCATAGTAAAGTTTTCATTTATTACGTGCTAAAATTTAATAAGTAAGTTCAACAGCACTGCCAATGTCATATTTCATTTATTAATTAATGGCATTAACATAGAGCGTCAATTTGTGTATTGTGTGGGGCAAACACACCACAGCACTGCCCCCACATCCATGGGGCATGCCCCAAAAAGAGAGGAGCACCACACTGTAAAGCCAGGCCGATTAAAAAGTTTACCCTAGCCGTTGCCAAAGTCAAGACCTCCTCTTAATGTTGCATATATTGTACACATAGCCCCGAGGCCCCCATTATGGTACGTGCCTAGACTGTAAACAGGCGACGAGAGGCCGCCATCGGCACAGAGCACATATAACAATTCCACACAACGTCAATGACATGCTCAATTTTTCATGCATTATGCCGGGCCCTCGGCTTCGGCTATGGCTTCGGCACACCGTGCGTATGCTTGATATTTGCCTTGTATTGACTTGGGGCCGTTGTCGTAGTCGTGGTCGGCGGAAAGCACATTTAAGCCCCTGAATATTTGCGTAGTAAGCGGCTCGCAGGGCGAGAAACTTCACAGAGCCGTCGCGTATCGTCTCGTCTCGAGGCACATGGCCAAAAAGCCATAAGACAATTTGCTGCAAGCTTACATAGACTCCTGCTCATACATATGCATGCTACATGGAACATAGCACAAACATACACCTAGATATGGTTTATTCTACACATAAAACACACACATACACACACGTAGAGATGGTTTATTCTACACCAAACACGCACACACACAAAGTGAAGGCTTATCCTGGCTGTATAGACCCTCCCCCCAAACAAGGGGTTGATTTTGGTTAAGCAAACACACAGGGCCGAAACGGAAACTATTGTCATCTATATTGCGGAAATGGTTAGGGCAGCGTTTGGGGCATTTTGGCCATATAACTGATTAAAGATTGTCACAGCTCAAGGGATCAAATGTGAGGTCGTGATCCCCCAACTTGTTGACTCAGCAAACGTTTTTGCTCTGAGAAATTATGATTTACCCATTGTCTTTGGGTAGCCATCATTCATAAGAATATAATCCTATTGATATACTTATGTATCGCTTTATCTACAAAAAGCTAGGGTAAACTCTTTGTTAAGTGAACTGCGGTCTTCAATTTGACATTGATCCTTTCTGACGAATGGTGCCAAGTCCTTTTTTCCCAGCAACCTAACTTTTGGGAATAATGACAATTTATATGCTCTTTTTTTGCTGTGCGTTGATTTAACAATGAATTGTTTATAGATGGAATACAATATATATACAAAGTTTACAAAGTATGATTTATCATTTATGGGGAACAAAACCACAAATCTCTTAAGACCAAAAACCCACCAGTACCCCTCAAACTGTCCATGAAAGATCTCAAAAATGTCATCCCATTCATTCCATTGGCGGCTTTATGGCCAACATTCTCGGGCATTCTCTGCCTTTCCCCAAATGGTAAATCTTCTAAAATTTTATGCCACTACTTGTAATAACACTATAAGGCAGACGCCGGGCCGGTGATTGCCCCCAGAAACAGATTTAATATTGCCCCAAAGTATGCCACGGCACACGAAATGCTTGCTTTTATTTTGGGTGAATATACCCACTGTATTTTCTGGGAAATGCCTCCAGCTGTAGCTGTGGCTGCAGCTTCCCTTCTTGGGGGCTTCTGTGCGTGGCTTTGTTCTTTCATTTGCGGCAGATATCTCAAGCAAATTAACCTAACTACTCCTAATACCGACGCGAGCTGCACCCTGCCCTGTCCTGCCCCCACCCCACCAAACAGACACACGAAAACCAATTAAATTCTTCCGCAAGGCAAGGGCATAAAAGCTTCGTTGCTTCGATTAAAGCTTGCCAGAGTAAGAGACGGTGGAGAGAGAGGGGGATGAAGAAGGGCAGGGTAAAGTGATGATGTTGTTCCTTAAAGCTGGAGGGATAGCCAGGGGCCAGGCCAGGCCAGCGTCGTGTGAAGTCAAGTTTGGTCGACGCGTCCAACACGCGTTCTAAGTGAAATTTAGCCGCTGGCTGGGTTCTGGGATACGTGCCGCGTGGAGTCGCCTCCACGCTGAAGCTGTCACGCTGCCACACTGCTGCTGTTGGTACAATTGCTGCCACTTCTGCTTCTACTGCTGATGCTGCTGTTTCAGTTGCTGCCACTGCCACTGCCACTGCTGCAGCAGCCCCATGCCCCATCAGTCGACGTCTCTGCTGCGCTGTCATGCGCATACGCACGCTCTGTTGCCTACTTCCAGGCGTCCGGATCCAACACCCCCCGCACCCCACAAAACATGTCCATTGTTGCGCTTTTGCAGTCGCTGCCACGCACCACACCACACTACACCACACCACAGATGCCGAACATCTGTTTAATGTTTGCCTCGCTTCCAGGAGGAGTCAGTCTCTGCTGCTGCTCTCTCTCTCTCTCTCTCTTGCTCTTAGTGAGAGGAGAGACGACTCTCTTTGGTGGCAGAGCTCCACTCTGATACTCTGGTACTCTCGTGTGCGTCTCGGATGTGCGGAAACGTCCTGCGAGTGAGTTCTGCCGTTTCGCATTTCGTTTCAGTTCCAGCATCAACGCCACGGCGCACGGAGCGTGTTTTTTGAATACCATTCCATTCCGTAACGCTGTCGTCTGTCGGGTTACCTAAAGTCACACGCAGCGCCCCGCACACACACACACACACACACATACAGAAAAACCTTTACACGCAAAAAAGGACCACGAAAGGACTACGATATGGAAATAGACCAAGATATAAGGAATATTTAACCGAAAAACTACTAATGGGAACGCACTTTTTGGCAAGGAAGGACAACAGCTGCAAGGAAAGTCTCCGCGAAAACTCAATTCGGTGTCGGTGCGTTTTTCCTACGGCTTTTTCAACGGCACAACGGTGCCCCTTTTTTTGGGCAGCGCGAATATCGATTGCTGACGACTGCCTTGCATAAGTCCACACAGAGAGATTAGTATACAAAAGGCAGCAGCATCAGAAAGTGTGTGTTTTTGGGAGCAACGGATACAAAGGATAACCCAAATGAAACCATTCAAGTCGAAACAACGAAGAGAACTCGTAGTTGCAGGCATTAAGTTCGTTTAATTATCAATATTGATGCTGCGATGCTGATGATGATGCCGATGATGATGCAGGAGGAGATGCAGGAACAGCAGCTGAAGCGAAAGATTTCAGACAATTGACAGCAAGAACAACGAAGATATTCTATCCCCCCTGCCTCCAGATACATCTATATATATAGATTTCAGTAGGATATCTCTACGCTCTGCTCCTCCGTGTGTGTGTGTGTGTGTGTGTGCGTGTCTGCCCTTGTTTCGCTTTTCGTTTTCCTTTTCTTTTCCATTTCCACTTTTATTTCTTTTACTTTTTGTTTGTTTCGCTGAAAATGGATATTGCCTTGCGTGGCACGGGCACGGGCACAGCATCAACGACTGGAACTGGCACGGGCACGGGCACGGGCTTTGGTCCTCGCAGCGGCACTGCCGGCAGTGGTAAGTGTCCTTGAGTCCTGACTAAAACATGGCAGTTCCAAGACACATAATCACATATTTTATGTACGCCATGTTTTATGTACTTCTCGCAAATGGCAAATGGCAAAAATGAAACGAAATACATTTCATTTACAGGTCTACACCATGCTGTGTCATTGGGCAACATTGAGGTCTCCGCTAGGGTTCGTATAACCACAAAGCGTGTGTCACGGGCGGCAGACAATTAATTTGTGCCGCCCGAGATGTGACTAGAGGGAATCTCAAGTGGCAAGTGGCAAGTGGCAGGAGGTACTGTCACTGCCACTGGCGGATGATTGACACAATTATTTCGATGGAAATCTCGGTTTGGAAACCAAGCAAACATTTCGAACAGTAAAGAAGAAGGCGAATCATTAAAAAGGAATAGATTAGAAAGGATTAGGAAAGCACAAATGGCAATGAAGAAGTTGAAAGGGTAGTAGATTCATTAAGAGAGATTATAAAAAAAAATGTCTTGGTATATAGAAGGAGAAATTAAGAGCTCAGAGGAAGTGGAAAAGTCAGGGTAAAAAAATGATGAAAGGGCGGCAGAAAGGCAGAGGAAAGTTAACGATAGGAAAAACAGAGGAGGAAATATTCTAGATTGAAGAAAAAAGCGGCGATGCGAATGCTAAGAATAAATAGAACAATATGTAAATATTGGTATTAAAGACCCAACGTAATATCCAAGCCTTACACTAGTCAAAAAAAGAAATTGCAAAAGTTTAGTACCCCATGGCGTATGAGTGATATGCGAAGAAATTGCCATCGAAAAAGAAGTGACTTAAACTATCTGTTACCATCGTAGGCCACCTACTCCAGCCATATGGATCGCAGCTATGACTCCGAAGATGAAAACACGGGCCGCCGACGACTCCGTCACACGCTTTCCACCGAGCTACAGCCACGCGCCTCCGTCTACTCGCGCGGGGATATCAGGGAACAGGTGTGTGTGTGTGTGTGTGTGTGTGTGTGTTGCTCTAAGGGATTAACCTCTGAATGAATATATTTTTTGTTCTTGCAGTACTGCCTCACAGATCGACAGCTGCATAGCATAGAGCAGCGTCCGCGTAGAGAACGCTTCTTTGGGTGCCTTTCGCGTCGCGGACAGACGCAGTCGGGCAGCTTCTTGGGCGGCTGTGTGGGCCGTCGAGTGCCCTCCGACGAGAATCTGGCTGCCTATGCGCCATTCGAGAAGTATCCACGGTGAGTAGCAGTCGATACAGCTGCAGATATGATGGGGAGAATAATGAAATCGCATTCTTAGATATCAAAACAACTATACGGACACACACGAATTGGATAGTTCCTATTTTCGACGACAACCAGCCTCGATTCTAAGCACGGGAAAGTCGAGTGAACCGGATCTGGGCGGACGCTATACCTGGATAGGACAGCAGGCGGCGCAACAGCAACAACAGCAATCCAACAACAATACCGAGTACCAAACGAACCATAGGTATGTCCTCCGAAATGATAATTGCTGAACCCGAAAAAGAACAGAACCGAAGAACCCAACAACTAAATCAAAACTTTAAAACTTGAAAACTGCTATGCCAACTGTCGCTAGATCATTTCGCTTTAAACTGTCGCACTATCTGTAGTCTCTAACTCTCTACTGTTCCACTCGTACTGTCTATAGCTCTACCCTACCCTATATCGTACAAATACTATATAGTATAGTGTTCTATAGTAATACGCTTGCAATGCTTGCCTGAATCCAAAAGACAACACTCAGCGCTTTCCTCTATCACATATCCATTTGCATATTGCCATAATGCTTTTGCTTTCAAAGTTTTATCCAAAGAAAAACAATATTCAATATCTTCTGCCCGAAATGAGAACTGGAAATGCTGTATAAAAAATACCTTTTTTCGTATACTCTTTCGTTATTCATTCACCTATCCTTCTCTCCTCAAAAATCAATCAAAAAACAACTGTAAAAAAAACAAAATTGAACCATGAAAAAATATCCCACAAATACTAAAAAAAAACAAAAAAAAAATGAAAAATGAACAAAATGTGTAAAGGGCAACTTGTTGTACAGCACCACTTGAATCCTTTTACCAGGATGTTTTGCTACGGAATTATTATGTCGAGCTTTGCGCTCCACCAAATCCTACACCACCAACATCACACACCAATCAAATCGCTAATCTAAATGTTTGGTATGTAAAGTGATCTAAAATCTAAAGAACAAATCTAAAACTAAATCTAAACTTAAAAACAAGAAGAACAAACAAAGAAACTCTATTAACCAAAAAAGTGCGCTAAAAATGTTTTATTTATGTTATGTGTCTGCACGTGACCGAAAAGCAAATGAACCAAAAAACCAAAAAGAAAAGCAAAATATAGTTGAAATAAAGTTGAACAATTAAATGTAAATAATAGTCTGTCCATGGTTCCCAGAGAGAGTTCGGCTAATAGTCCTGTGTGATTTACTTACTCCACAGCTCGTATCACTGCCCCACATACGCCACGATGCCAAAAACTCATCATCATCAGCACCAGCAGCAGCAGCAGCAGCAGCAGGCGGGAAGGTACACAATACCAATGGTCATAGAACCCTCTATAGAGAATCCTCTTTAATCTATTCCTTTGTTGTTGTGGGTTTTTTTCGCAGAACCAAACATGTGAGCTTTGCTCGCTCGCATACCCTCACCAGCTTCGACATGAATGTGAATGCGGGATTTCGCTCTTCGGGACGCTTGAAGACGGCCAGCAGTCAGGAGCGCTTGATTGGTGGCAAGAAGCCCATAATTGCCTCTGGCTCCATGTACGAGACACTGCAGCCCACAGTGGCACAGAGCTCCACGCTGCCCAAGACCTGGCTGCCACCGCCTGTGCAGCTCGCGACATGTCAGCATCATCATGCACCCATCCATCTACATCAGCCGTTGCCGGGTAAGAACTGGACCGTCCATATACCTTGACCTATCTATACTCATTTCCAATCACATTTTCCTCTAGACAACGTGCTAGGTCTGATCATACCCCAACCCCTGCCCATGGCCTTGCCGCCGCCCAGTCCTGAGGTCCTTATTGTGGAGAAAAAGTTCCGGAATGCCATGAAAACTCAGGCCACGCAAACGGATGTGGCCGCCCGACGTCAGGCGTCTGGCTATAGCACGCAGGTCCTGTCACTGAGTCCAAGGCCTCCACATCGCATTAAGGTGGTCTCACAGGGCGCCCAGACCAATGGCCTGCAGAACGGCAAGAAGCTAACGAAGAGTCTCTCAGAGATTCCCAATGGCAAGGATGTGCAACCGTATCATTATCAACGCGGGTGAGACACATGAAGGATGAAAACCTTGAAAACATTGGCTTATTTACCGTATAATTTTCCCCACTCCACAGCATGATTTACCCCCATGAAATGATCTACCGAACTCAGTCCCAAGACGTGACTCCTCTGCAGACCCTCTCGGATGCGCAGAACAACATCATGTACTACAAGCCGCCGCCTCCGCTCTTGGATCCCCACAGCTATGGGCTGGGCATGGAGCACTTGAGCAGGGGACGACCCTGTCCGGCGGAGCAGAATGTGGAGTATGTGAATGTGAATGCCGCCGCGGTGGCCCTCAACGAGAGCTTCGACTACGAGAGCAACAGTCTGCCTCGACGGGCGTGCACCTCGCATGCGCGCACGGAGACGGACTACTACTCGAACAGTTTGCCCCGACGAGCGGATACCCTGCACAGCCATGATATGTGCAAGCATATCACGGAGTGTGTGGACCTCGTCCCGGATCACGGAATGGCCCTGGACTTTACGCGTCCCCATTTGCTGCCGCCGCCGAGTGAGTACTGCAAGAACGATGACGACGTGGAGGATGTGGAGGAGTACTATGACGACGAAGAGGAGGAGGACGGTCCCTCACATCCACATGAGACGGAGAGCTACAGCTCGGAGGTGTGCATGGAGCAGGCGGCCCGTCGCATGTCCATGTTGCCGCAGATGATGGACTCGCCCTTTCGCAGGGACGACCTGCGGCGTCAGTCCATGCCGGTCTATGGCCAAACCGAGAAGCTGATCGATGGCTTCGGGCCGCGCACCTCCTTCCGGCGACGCGACAAGGTGAGCTGCTTTCCGGATGAATCTCAGGCGGGGATCGGGAACGGAATGCGGCGGGATGAGCAGGAGATTTTCATTGACTTCAAGCCGCACGTGTCGCCGAAGCCCAGTCCCAAGCTGCAGCTGAAGCATCGGAAGCAGCACAAGGCGGAGATCGCCATGCGGAAGATGCAGCAGCAGCGGATGGCCCAGGCCGCTGCCCACACCCTCCCAAAGCCAAAGTCAGTCGATGTTGAGGTTAGAAAAGTTGAGCTTGTGCCCAGCGACGAGGATGATGATGAGGATGACACACAGGATCAGGACCAGGACCAGGAGGAGATTGACGAGGAAGAGGCTGAATCGGAGCGCAACAGAACGGAGAACGATCATCCCGATGATGAGGAACCCATCTATGAGAACATTATTCCATGTGGCTGCAGGATAGAGCCACCACTTATCCTGGAGGACATTCAGGATAAGCGGTCGCAGTTCCGCAAACGATCCGTCAGCCTGGACGATGACTACGCCGCTGCAGCGGGCATCTTTCCAGCTGCCGGACCCGGAGCCGGACTCCGTCTGCCATCCACTCCGGCCAGTCCATGCCGGGAGGAGCTGCTGCTGGCCAATGTCTCAACTTATCCATCCTCAGACTCGCTGGCCAACGACACCACACGCGACCACTCCGACGGCATCTGGAATGAGTCGCAGGTCACCGTCCTGACCGCCGATCAGCACATCTCCGATGGTTCGTACAGCTCCAATCTGCTGCTGACTCCATCATCGAAGCGCAAGAATCTCCTGCTGCAGCATCAGCAGCGCAGCTCCGTGGACACGGATGCGTTGGATTTCGAAGATCAGGTGGGATGGATACCTATCTATAGGTATACCCTAGAGTAATCACTGATCCTCAATCTACTTTCCTTCCGTTTGTAGCAGAGTCCCACCTATGGCCTACAAACACTGCCAAAGATCATCAAGACCCCGACACCAACAACTTCCAGGCCAGCCTCCACGCTGCCTCTGATACCGCCGCCAGCTATTGCTGTGACCCCATCGCTGGACCCTGCCGTAACCTCGCCACTGCCACTGCCCAAGCGTGGCATGATGCCAAGGGGATCCGTGCCGGATGCTCGTCAGCAGCTCATGTATCCAGCTGGTGCAGGCGGCAAACAAAGGTACGCCCGATCCTTAGAACATCGATCCTTTAATGCCCAAATCTACTTCCTTCAGGCACTCGGATGCCTCGTTTCTGCCCATGGCTGGGGCTGGGTCGGACTATGCCAGAAGTGCGGACATCTCAGAGTGCAGCACGAACACGAATACAGATGAGTATGCCACCTGCACGGACAACTCGAAGCGTACACCAGGTATTAAGACACCGCCGACAACGACAAGTTCATCGTCCGCCACACAAGTGCCAGGTTTGGGCCTCAAAAACCTATGTATTCTGTGTGTGTACTCGTACTCGTACTCGTAATCGTACTCGTAATTGTCCTCTAACCCAAGTGTTAATCCATCAATGTTGTTGTTTGTGTGCAGCCTTGTGCCTTGTTCCATCAGCAGCCAATCAACCAGTCAACCAACCAATCAATCAATCAACCAAATGAACCGTATTTTGTGGACACCACTCACCACTTTCATGCTTACAGCCCTAGACCTAGTGTTAACCAGCCTATTAGCGTATCATCAGCCTTCTCTCTAACGCTCTGTCTCTCTCTCTCTCTATCTATAGAACTCTCTCCCTCTAGCTTGTTGTTGTTGCCTGATAAATGCCTTGCTCGCAATGCTTTAGCTGTGAAACACACGTATATCTTTCAGAACTTGAGATACATTTGGCACTATCTTTTCTTCTTTTACCCACAGTTTCCACTCAAAGCTCCCAGCTGGAAAAGACCCATGCGGGCAGCTCCTTCGAGAGCGCCAGTTCCTTGTACTCCATGCGGGAGGACCTGCTCCATGACGGATCATCTGAAAAGCAGATGAAAGTGTCGCAGTCTTCACTTAAGTCCCCCATGGGTGGTTCGGTGGCAGAGTTGACAAAAAAGTCGCCATCGCATTCGATCAGCAGCACCACATCCTCGGGCAGTTGTCAGGTCATCAAATCTCCTGCTAAGGAACCCCAGCAGCCGCAGGCGGTGGCCACCAGCTCCGCCACCAGTACCCAGCAAATCAAGGTAGAGATCACTGAGGGGCCGGTGGTCAAACCCAAGCCCGATTCCATATCCGAGGACGAGCGCAGTGAGGTGCGCTATTCCTCTTCCGGCTACTACGAGAGTCCCCACGAAGAGGACGATGAGGAGCAGGTGACGACCACGTGCAAGGCACGACGCCTGCGGCATGAGGACAACAAGAGGCGAAAGACCAGCATGAAGCTGGACATCGAGAAGGAGAACATGCGTGCCCTCACCAGTCCCGTCAAGAAGGCCGTTGCGGGAAAGCAATCGCTGCAGTCCCCAGAGCAGCACAGTGCTGCTGGGGCACTGGAGAATGGCAGTCCCAGCAAAATAAAACGTTTCCGTCCCAAGATACGACGACAGTTGCGCAAGAGCTCCCGGGAAGATGTCCTGGCGGCGGCAGTGGCTCGACGGACTACTCGGCCCACTATCTATGGCCTGAGCAGTGCCAGTGGGGATACCGAACTGCTGCTGGATGCCAGCATGACCACCACAGTGGGTCCAAGTCCCAGGCCGATCATTGTGCCCAGCACAGCAGCCATAACAACGGAAACCACCACCACGACAGTCATTGGAGTGGCACCACCACCGAGGCCGCAGGAGCAGGAGCAAGAACAGGTGAGAAAGCCACACAGTTGTGCCACGCCCACATCTCTGCTCTCGCCGAAACTGCCCACGATAAGTAGCACCCACTCCAAGTCCACATCGGAGACGACGTTTCAGCTAAAAGCCAAGTCCATCGAGTCGTTGCGCTCGGTGTCGCCCGGTTCCGACTCTGTTTTCTATAGCGAGGCCGATGGCACGGCGGCCAGTGCCACCGATCAGGGGCATTGCCATCACTGCGGCAAGGAGAAGCAACAGGAGCTCGCAGGAGACTCTGTGGAGTCGATACCCTACATCGAACAGGAGGCGGACATTGTAAAGCCACCATCGGACTTTGCCGACTCCCCCGTGACCACGAAAACCACTCAGCGGCTCTACAAGAAAATGGACAAACGTTTCCGATCCGAAGAGCGTTATCACGCTGGGGAGAGGGGCAGGCACCACAAGACCCGCCAGGAGAACATCAGAGCCAAGAGCGAGGAGCGCGGTCGAGCTCCCAGCTTGCCCAATACTCCTGTTCTACGTCCTGCCGGCTCTAGTCCCTGTGTCCTGCCCGATATCAATACGGAACAGAACCAACATATCATCTACAAGGGCCACTACGACGAGGGGCGATACACTCGCCTCACGGATGATGATCTGTGGACGCAGCTGGATCATCAGTGTTTCGGTGAGGGAACATACTATATCCTATCCATTAGCTATAGATATAGATGGTTCTTCCTTTCCCACAGATCGTTCGCGGGAGCGCCGTGCCTCCACAGAGTCCGAGAAGGGTTTCCATGCCAAGTACCAGGTGATTCTCCATCGTCTCGTTCAACGTCGATGCACACTGGAGATGTATCATCGCCAGAAGAACAATAATTTCCGTAAGTAAAATCGAAGATTACGGAACACTCGGGAAAACCCACTAGGCTTCATAGCCGAATGCAATCAGAATTCAGCCTCCTCTCTCCTAATGAGACTTCTTATGACTGTGGGCACGTATTCAGTTTGCTTTCCCATAATCTACGCTTGACTTTGATTTTTCTTAATAGTACACCATACCAAGGTGAATTTACTTATTAGGTGGTGTCATCACCACATCTGCTCTCTTTCGAGGACCATCCATTCGCCAGTATGCATGCAAACGTGCAGAACGTAAAACTTTTTCTGTCTCTTTCTGGCGCTTGTCTCTCAGAGAGTTACCAGAGCGTGGATGGTCCTCGCCTCAGCGGACGCACCAGACCCTGGGCTTTAGTAAATTCCAATTTAGACACCCAGTTTGGTACCCACACACTTTGCACACCCTGTTTTTTACAGCCAAACAATATTCTAATTTTGGCACAACGTGCGCAATGTTTCGCTGAGAATGAGAGAGCCATTGGCGGTCAGAGCGGGAGAACTTTTCAAAGATAATGAATGGTCGGTGGGTCGGTCGGTCGATGGCGCTCCGAATTTTCATGACCGGCACTTGGCATAGAGACAGAACCATTAGACCGAACCGAAAAAAAATAAACTATACTCGTAGTATTCAGTTTTTTTTGGTTAGTTGTGGTGCGTGCTTTGTTGTGTGCCGACGGTAAAACGCTTCCCAAATGTGAAAAAAAGTGCGAAAATTGTGAGAGATTACCAAGGCTAAAGTCGATATTTACACAGAAATATTAGTGGAAATGATTGGTGGGTAAACAGAGCAGCTGGAGCGCATGCTTAAGGCCATGATCTGATAAGCCCTTTTGTTGTTTGTGCCACAGAATTAATAGCGTCTAATTCCACGCCGGATTCGGTGCGTCGCAAGTTGGAGGAGGTCTTAAAGCTAATGCTTTTGGTATGGGCACGTGAAAGTTTTGTGATATCAAAGCTAAGCAACGGCACGCGGGGTAAATACGACGGCTGTACGGAACAGAATCCGGAAATAAAACCACACAAATCAAACGAATATCTATAGATACATTCGCTTTATATATATATTCCTCTCTTGCGTGCAGGCGTGGACAAAACAGTTGTGGTGAAGAGCGATTCCGGAGAATTCGGTTTCCGCATCCATGGCTCAAAGCCCGTCGTTGTGGCTGCCATTGAGCCGGAGACCCCGGCGGAGAGCTCTGGCCTGGAAGTTGGCGACATTATCATATCGGTTAATGGCGTCCAAGTGCTGGACAAACACCACACTGAGGTCGTGAAGATCGCCCATGATGGCTGCGAGAAACTGGAGCTACAGGTGGCCCGCACCATTGGCGTCCTGATGCACGAGCAGCTGGAGCCCCCCAGCGAGCCCATCTTCAGTGGCTATCTGTGGCGCCAGAGCGGTCAGGCCAAGGGGGCACCCAATACCAAGAAATGGGTGCGACGTTGGTTCTCCTTGAGGCCAGATAATTGTCTCTATTACTACAAAACAGAAGATGTGAGTAGATGGAAGATTTTAAGGGCACTTTAAGCTAGCACTTAATTATTTATAATTTTCCAGGACTCCCAGCCCGTTGGTGCCATGATCATGGCCAAGCACACGGTGGATCTGTGCCCCGTGGACATTGGCAAGCCGTTTGCCTTCAAAGTGGACGCTGGCGAGGGCATACCCATGTACGTGGCCGCCGACTCCGATGATTTGGCCAACAGATGGCTGAATCTGCTGCGCCAGGCTGCCTCCCAGGATAACCAGTGGCTGGACAAGAGGTGTGTGGGATATACTGATACTGATATTTGAGAAAACCAAACATTAACTTGAGAGGGCTCGTTTCTCACATCGCTTTCCCCTCACAGTGCGCGGTGCTTGTACCAGGCTCCGACCAACATTCAGAGGCCCGATTGCTTTGGCTATTTGCTGAAATTGGGCTCAAGGTGGTGCGGCTGGTCGAAACGCTATTGTGTACTTAAGGATGCCTGTCTCTATTTTTACCAAGATGCGAATAGCAAGAGTGCATTCGGTGAGTCATAGACCGATACACGGACAGCCAGACAATTAATTAAATTGAATTTCTTTAGGAATGGCCTGCTTGCACGGCTATAAGGTGGCCTCAATGTCCACGAATGCGTCCGGCAAGAAGAATTCATTCGAGATAATACCACCAGAAACGAAATTGCGTCACTATTATTTCTGCACTGAAAGCGAAATGGATAAGAAGCGGTACAGTAACACCACATCACATACTCCTCATATCTATTGTTAATTAATGACTTTCTTTTCAGCTGGATATCCGCCTTGGAGTACTCCATCGATCGCTGGATAAAGTCCGGGTAACTAAGGTTAAAAACACGCTCCAGATCGGCCCTGGGCAGCCGTCGAAAGCGTCGAAGTTTTAGCTACTTCATGGATTAAAATTGCAACAAATTAAACAAAACGATTTTCAAACATTGTTCGACACTAGTACGGGTACTACATTACATATATAAACATAGAACTTAAGCCAAACAAGAGAAACCACAATTAGTTATAGTCCAAGATAGACGATTGCTTAGTCCAAGGAATTTAGTCGGGTCGGTCATTCAAAGCGGGTTTAAAACTATTTTGAACATAAAGGAATACAATTGAATTTTTGGTGTGTATTCTTACAAAATATATACAGATATATACACATAAAAACACTTATGTTTAGTGAGGTTGTCATGTCTTACACATACATACATATATAGTATATATTTAGCCGCGAATGAAATGAAAGGGGAGAAATGATCATACAGCAGACCAAAAATTGATTGTCTAATGTATATAGGAATTCGTATAGATTGAAAATGTTTAGGTATTCAAAGGCTCAAAGTTTAGATAAATGTCTATTTACAGAAAAAAAAGCGTAAACTAGAGACCAAACAAATTTGAAATTACTAAAAATGAAATTAATATTTCAAAAATAATGGAAAATATTTATTGTTAAAATTCGAACCCTCAATGATTTCCGATACTATTCAACCGAAAGAATTCTTAGTTAGACACACCACAAATTATGATATAGATTTTTTATAGGCTTTGACTTTTTTTTGATAAGTTGGGGTTTTTTTATGATGACAGAGACACATTTCCACAAGCCACAACATCACAAATATTTCATTGTAGATCAAACAATAATTATATAGAAATATTATGTAAATGACATTCATTCAGAATCCAGTAGTTACTTTGTCATTTAAAGATATGATCTTTAAAATGCTGATTTCCCTTTTTTTGGGTTCAGTGTTCGTATGAGTGAAAAAGCTTCATTTTTAGTCAACAAAATAAATATATATATATTTTATATATTTTAAATAGAAATTTCCACGATAATAAATGTATGCATTATGATTATATTATATTATATTATATACAACACATACAATATACATACATACATATACAAGCAGAAACAGCCATTTTATGTTGGAAACAAGAAACAACAACAACAACCAAAGAAAACAACCAGAAACAGAAATGAAGCAAAAAGAAAACTAAATAAGAGCTTTAATTATTAAATAAAGAATATACCAAGAACAAATGACAAATGCGTGTACTGCTGACAGCCCCCAGGCTGACAGGCTTTGAAATGCACCTAAATATCATTAATTAGACTCAACGATCCCATTCCCATTCCACTTCCACTTCGATTCGATGCAAGATCCCAGGGCCCAACCCAACCCTACCCAACCCAAAACCCAAAACGATCTCCTACCTGTGTCGCCTCCTACCTGCCGCTAATGTCGGGCCAACGAAGCATTTCAAATGCGATCAATGAACCTGTTGCCGGCCCCCCACTCTAGCCCTCCTCTACATCCCACAGCACAGACAGACAGACAGCACTGACAGACAGACACCCAGTTGGCCACATGTTTTACACAATTTTCAAGTAATTTATTTTAAAATCGTAAAGCGATGCAAAATATGCACAGAGCAAAGTAGAGGAACCGACGCAATGCAATCGAGGTTTCATCTAGGGGCTACCCTGTAGTCTGTAGTGAGTATATTCCAAATGTTTTTTCTTTATTTTGGCTGTACTATATATATCTCCAATTTGTATTTGTGGATCAGCAGTTATCGGCAATAGCATAACCCTTTTCGTTCTTTTCTTCTTCTTTTTATCTTTTTTAATTTTCATGATATATATTTTTATTTGTTTTATTAAGTTTTTACCACATCTCTGGCTACAGAAGTTTTTATATGTTGATCGTTAGAGAGAATATATGTACATATGTATAAATTATATATGCATATGTGCCTTATTTCTTGCTGCTATAGGCATACATATGTACATCTCTTAAGTTGCTACATATATACCCTTCTAATCTACATAGAATTACAGGATATCAAAGCACCAGCAGCAGGCACACAACAGCAGCAGCAACAGCAGCAGGCAGCGGGCAGCAGCAGCAACAGTTGCTGATGGGGGAAGTCAACGACTAGCATAACAATTCGCTCACCCTATGAGGCGGCTACCGTTTTCTCCTCGCTTCTCTTCTCCTTCCCTTCTTTAACTACTTCTTCTTGCGCTGCTGCTTCTGCTGTTGTTGTTGCTGTTGCTTCTGCTGTTACTTCTCCTGCTTCTGCTTTGGTTCACCGTTTACTGTTTTGCTATTTCTCCAGCAGCAACTCAAAAACAATTTAGTTCCACTGTGCACTGCCTTAATTACAGGCACAGCAGCCTCTGCCCCTGCCTCTACCTCTACCTTCTTTTGTCTCTGTTTTTCGGGGTTTTTCTTTACGGGGTCCGCTTGCAATCATCACCATCTCGTGATCATCATTATCGTGATCATGACGAACGTAACTCCCTCTCTTTTCGGACGCACATACTCCCTCTGTTTTTGTTGGACCACAAAAGTGAAGCCCAGCCAGCCAGCCAGCCAGCCAGCCAGCAGCTCACCTCAGAAGCAATGCCAACGCAGACCCTGACTGTTTTTTTGGGTCTTTTGTTTCCTTCTTTCTTTCTCCTTTTACCACTTGACCGCATTGATGCTACGCTGTTGATGCCTCGAGAGATGAGAGGTTGGGTTGCACAAGAGGTTGCCAGACTGTTGGATGCAAAAAGTGTTAGATGGATGGGATAGATCTGTATGATGATCCACAAAGCGAGGAGAGGAGATCCCTCTTTTACCAGAAATTTAAATGTTTTGCAGATTTTTCTTTACTCTCCTTTGCAAATGGACATGTCCCAAGGATAAGGTCCTACAGGCCTTTCCAAGATGCTTTCGATTAGACTCGATTAAACTTTAGTTGGAAACTATCTACCGCTTAAGCTTATCATTCATTATCATTATATGCACTTTATTTATGAGGAAACACAACCCCTCCATTTATGCGAATGCTTCTCGTAATCTCCGTCTCCGATCAGCCGATAATATAACCCATAAACATTCATAAATACACCTCGTTTAAAGTGAATCATTTCTTTTTTACAACCCTTTTGTTTGGTGTAAGGCAGGAAGCCATACTTATCTTCCTTTTTTGGCCAAAATAAATTCCGATTAGTCATTCCCCCACCCACGATATCAAGATATCACACTTCTATAAAGAGCAACAACAAAAAAAAACTCCCCCTTCAAATGAGTGAACAATAAACGGAGAGGACTACCAGAATTACACCCTCTCCAGTGTCCGGAACCCCTACACCTACAGCTACCCCTGCCCGTACCACTAACCCTTCCTCTGACGACCATGTAGCAGCAGCAATCTGGCAACACTCGGTGCACCACCAGTCTCCATTCTACCCTCCGACGCGTCGCGTCGCACCCTCCAACGAACAGAAACAGAAACAGCAACAGAAAAAAAATAAAAATAAGAAGGCAGTCGGTAGTCGTCGGACGGTAAACTGGTAGCGCTCTAACTGACAATAACTCGTCGTACGTATGCACGTTCCACGCTCCGCAATATCTGTCCGCCCGCCTCTGTCCGACTGTCCGTCCAGCAGCGTGCGACTGGCGGACGGTTCGGTTTGGGATTTTTGCTTCTTACTGGTTTTTCTCATAGCTACTACTACCACTAGTATCTCTCTCTCTCTCCTCTACTCGTTGGATTTTTCTGTTTACTCTCCAGATATTTCTCTCTGTGTCTCTCCGCAAACATATCTGAGAGATTCTCTCTCTCTCTGAACGTGTTCCGGGGCCGCGTAGCTAGTTTTTTGTGGCTCAGTCTTCGACTGTTGATCGTGGTTAAAGCACCTGCGCGCGGATTCGTGTTTCACCACCGAAAAAAAGTGAACTGCATACTGTATGTCTCTCTTTCACTCTACATCTAACCATCTTTCTCTCTCTCTTTGTCTGTCTCTCTATGTGTATGTGTGTGTGTTGTGTGTATGAGTGAACTTGTTGCACAGAGAAAAGCGCTTTTCAACTGCAACTGTTGCTCCGCTCCGGTCCGGTCCGCTCCTCGCGATCGCGTTGTGTGTGGGAAGAGTTTGGGGACTACTTGAGGAGCGAATTGGTAGCTGCACTGGCTTCAGCTCCTATTTCAAACAAAATGTAGAAAAACACATTTCAGCTGCCGTGTTGTATCTTTCGTGTTGTGTTCGTTTCGAGCTCGGTTCGGTTCGGTTCGTTTCGTTGCGATCGCTTTGGGATTCGGTTCGGGTTTTGTGGATGCGAAAGATACTTTTGTATCTGTTCGTTGTACGTGGTTTCGGCCGGCATCGCCGTCGCCGTCGTCGTCGCCAGTCGGCCCCATCTACGTGGTTTTGTGGTAGCTGACTGCCGTTGATGCTGCTGCTCCCGTAACACCCTCTGCCTGCCGCCCCCCCACACCGCCAACGCCTCTTTCCCTCTGGGGACTGGGGACTGTGTACTTGGGGGACCGTGATCGTGCCGTGATTTGTATCTCAAAAGAGCAGTATCTGTGTGCGTGTGTTTTAAGACGTGTTCGTGCGTGCGAATGGAATGGAAATGTTCATGGAGAAACCACAGAGATATCATTTATTAATAATACTATCTTTTATATTATAGAAATTTCTGTGGAAATGCATTCGAATTACCCATTAAAGTGAACTAAAAGATCCACCAAAATACACCCAATAACATTTTTTAAAACAAAATCAAGTTCCGTACGGAAGTTCAGTACGCAAATCGTTTAACGCTAATCATAAAACAATGCCAAGCATTTTAAAGCTTAAAAAGTAACAAGAAATACCATCAAAAACCCACAAAAAATCCACAAAAAAAAAACTTGCTCAAACTACTTCGGATACTTGGGAGCTCTACTGCTCGGCCAACAGCCAACAGCCAAAAGCCACCAGCCACCATCATCATTGGAACCACTAGCATTTGAAAGCTTGTGGAGCCTGAGGCTTTCTTCCCCCAAAGGTAAGAGGCGGAGAACCCACCCAGACGACAGGCCCTACCCACTACGATGAACACTGAAATTCCTTAGTAGTTGGTTTTTTTTTCTTAGGGCTGGCTAATTATTTTCTTTCTTTATTTTTGTATTTTTGCGTTGGCCAAAACCTAAAAACGAGCGAGTGGCCAAACCAACGAGTAGATAGCGGGAGAGAAAACCTGCTCCCAAAGAGACAGACAGACAGAGAGAGAGAGAGAGAGAGAGAGAGACAACGTTGGAGGCAACTGTCGACCGTCTGCCGCAGCGGCTTCCACTACAACTGCATGTGCCACTGTCATTGCCACCGAACTCAGTGTGGTGCCACAGCAGCAGCAGCAGCAGCAGCAGCAGCAGCGCTCTGCCCCAGCCCCAGCCACAGCCCCAGCGTTTCCCCCATTGACAGCGCCGCTGTCTGTGGCGCTCGCCCGGCTCTGGGCTGTGGGCTCTGTCTTTGGACCGGGCTCTGACTCGCGTTCGGGCCTGGCCCGGACTCGAAAAACCTTCGCTTGGAATTCTTGGGTTGTTTTTTTTCCACTGCTCTGTAAACCAGTTCACTTGTAGCCAGTGCCAGTGGCCAGTGGCTCTCTCTCCCCCTCCTCTCTCTCTCTCTCTCTCTCTCTCTCTTACTGTCCCTCTGTTCCATCGTGCTCGATTCGGATCCGGTTTTCATACCCGTTGCTACTCGTAGGCTTCAAGGGTATACCGAGTTTTTGTAGACCTAAGCAACAGGCAGCAGTAATTGATATTCGATATCAGCATCAAGAATGAATTCTATAACTCTAAAATGTTTATTTTGTATGTTATCCGAAATTTGCATTACTTAAATATCGAAATCATTAGAATATTATAATAATTATGGTTCAAAATTAAAGATTATAGATGATTTTGCACACTTATGTAGAGGGATATCAAAAAAAAAAAGGTTCCAAAAAAGCATTGGCATCATTTTGTTTTTACAGCTAAAAATAAGAAAAAGTTATTGGTATCCAAAATGTACAGGAACATATAGAAACATATAGATATCTACTAGATATCTAGCTCTTGTCTAAACTTAAGTTGATCGAGACTTAAGTTGACTCAAGACAGTAGGAAGCTCTCATTGGAAACATTACCATCTCTTCGCATCTCATTTTAAGAGTAATTGTTGTTCAGATACTTCCCATTAGCGGGTATCTTATAGTCCGAATATCCAGAGGTATAGTCATCTCCCACTGGTTTGGGTTTGGGTTTGGTTTTGGTCTTTTTTTTGGTTATGGTTTTGTTCGTGGTCGCGGTCTTGGCTTGGCCTGCCATCCACAGCCCCAGCCTGGCTCTGGCTCTGGCTCAGGCTTCAGTTTCAGTTTGCCGCGCGCTTTAATTGTTCAGAACGTGTGTCCAAAGAGGAAACGCAATTGCCGCAAGCTTCTGTTGGGTACGGCTCGCTTCAGATTCGGATTCAGATTCGGATTCGGATTCGGTCTGTGGCTCAGCCTCCGCTTCAGATTCAGGCTTCAGACTTCAGACTTCAGACTACAGGCCAGACCGCAACTTCAGCTTCAGATTCATTCCCAGACCCGACTGCGGCTTCATCTTTGCTTCAGTTTCGGACCCAGATCATCATCATCGTCATCTACATCTCTTGATTTCTTTTAAATGCTTTAGTTTTTTCATCTTCGGTTTTCCTCCTTTTTTTTATTTTTTTATTTTCTCTTTTTCTTGTAGTAAAACGCCTCCCGCGCTCTCACAGTCTTGTTTTTTTTCTTGTTTTTTTGTTTTTTTTTTTGTTGCGGTTCTATAAAGTTTTTGGCTTTTGTTTCGCTTCAGTGGAGTGGATATCTATTTTGAATGTTCATTGTGTCTGGTTTATGGGCAATTTGGTGTATGTCCAAAACAGTTTTTTAACATAAGAATGGCCGAAAACCGAACATAACATTTTATGGCGTTTTTTCCCTCTTTGGGTGGGTTTTTCTTTTTTTTTTCGATCTTTGGTTACCAGTTTTTTCCTTTTCTTCTCTGTTATTCGGTTGCAACGGCTGATGCTGCTTCTGAAGGGGGAAATCTGTTTAATTGCCTTTTGGCAGGAAAATATAAATTAATTAAAAGACGTTAAAAAGTCGTGATAAAACACAGGCAATCCATAAAGCGAATGGAACAATGGCCACTCAATTGATCGTTGGGCGTTGTTTTTGCCATATTCGGAGCGAGAGAGACGGCTCGGCTGTGGCTGTGGCACGTGTCTATAATTCACTTGATCGATTCAATATATTCAATGTTGTTCTTGGAGAATAGAGGAAATTAAATGCTGTCCGGTCTGGTGGGAATAGGAATATTTCAGACAGAAAAGGGTTACAGGCTTTAATCATTCAAGATTATTTTGGGCATTTTATTTATGTAGACATAACTTGCATTTAATACTAAAAACAGTATTGAGATTAAACATTCTGGATATCTTTTGGATACATCTTTAGTATAAACGCTACTCAAAATTATTAGCATAAATTTCATCAAATAAATAAGAATAACCTCACAGAAATCTCCACACAAAAGAGTGTATGGAGAAAAGTAGCAATCGCATTTACAAAAGAATCTTAAGAACTCTATTCATGGGTGAAATTTTTGAATGGATTTCGAGTTCGAGTGAAAAGACCAGCACAATGTGCCAAGGAAATTTATGAAGAGATCGGCTTAGCATAGAGAAGTGGATTACAGAAACTGGGAGTCGAGTCGAGGATTAGGACTTGAGAAGTCAAGTGTAGTTTGAAAAAGAGGGAATCAGAAGTAACCATATTTTAATTCCTAAAAGCCTTGTTCCCTTTGAAAAATAACAAATCTGACGTCATAACTTTAAAGCATTTTCAATTTCGACTAACGACAGTATCAATCCTTGTACTAAATCCAGACTGCAGCTGCGTTCCCGGACCCATAAAACTTCATTAGCAGTTGTTCATTTTCAGGCCCCAGTTTTTCCCCAACTCACCCCTCCCCATCAGGAGGGCAGGCGCAGGGCACCACAAAACATGGCCGCGAAATTAGCAAAGCTTTTAAATTAATGGCCAGCCGTAGAGCCATAGAGCAGTAGAGAATGGGGAGGGACGGAGGCAGGGAGGGAGAGCACTCCAAATGTGTAAATCTTATGGATATTAATCAAGAAAATTATATAGACAAGGCAGTGGCTCTGAAAAGCAGGGATCGGAGGCAGTGGCAGTGGCAGAGCGCATCGAGAAAAAAAAACAGGAGATCGGAGGCAGTAACTTGTTTTTCCATCTCGCTGATGGCGGACGGTGGTTGGTGGACCTGGGCACCAGGCAATGATTATGCTAGATTTTTAATAGCTTTGACTATAATCTCTGATGCCAGGCAGCGTCGCGGTTCCCCCCTCCTCCAGCAGCAGCCTTCTAGCCGAAAGGGTTTCCAGATTAACGCATGTGAAGTGCAGGGTCGGGTCTCTTCTCTTCTTCGACTATAATTATAAGTCTCAGCTCCCCCCCGCCATCTCTTCTCTGGGTTTTTGTATCTTTTGGTTCGTTTCGTTTTCTTGATTATTAGCTACCTCCACACACACACACTCTATAGGGAGAAAACGTATCCCGAAGGGATTAAAAAATGCTTGCCCAAGAGCCATTCCTTCGTGACCCTTTTCTCCCCCGACCACTGGTCCGTCCCTTCCCTTCTTCATGGGTTGTCGTTGCCGTCGCGTT
Source organism: Drosophila helvetica (assembly GCA_963969585.1). Taxonomy (NCBI): domain Eukaryota; kingdom Metazoa; phylum Arthropoda; class Insecta; order Diptera; family Drosophilidae; genus Drosophila; species Drosophila helvetica. The sequence continues at coordinate 4,102,979 of OZ018402.1, read as the reverse complement.
GTTTGTTGTTGTTGTTGTTGTTGTTGCTGTTGCTGTTGCATGGTGATGGTGTTTTGTAAGCAAACTAAAGTGCATATAGGCCTCTCGACCCAGAAGATACTCGTACGTACGCATATGTTGTGATGGATGGACTACAGGGGTACCCTAGAAAAGATGCTTGATCTCGGAGAAAGCTGTCAAGAAATGTAAAGGCGTAGTAGAACATTTCTGTGGCCAATTTTCTCATGTCATTGTCAAAGTTAACATCCATTTTATCATACAGTTAAGCATAGGAAAACAACAGCCTATTTTCGCATATGATTGCTAAAGCTAACATTTACTTCCTTGCAGCTTTTTATAGCTCTAAGGATGTTAATGGTAAATTTTAACAGAACATAAACTTTAAAAAGCCGTTAAACAGAGTCCGATTCCCTCGTTTCTGGAAATATTCTGGAAATATAGTGTTCTATGGCCTTTTGGGAGTAATAAATGCTATCAAAATTTGTATTTATTTCACTCTCAGTCGGTCTTCTCTTAATTTGGCTTGGAGTTTGAAAAGTCCTTTGGTCTCACCACCGACTGTACCCACATCCCACCGAAGGGTTTTGTCCTTACGTTCTTCATGAAAGTTGTCAATTCTGAAAAGTACAATGAGGAGCAATCAACAATGGAGTCGAAAAGGATAAGGGATCAAGGCATACATTTTAGAAGCCATTTGGATCAGCTGATCCGTAGGGGCATGTTTAAAGTTGAGCTTATCCATTTCGCGCTGGGCCTTCTCTCCCGCCTCTCCAAAGGAGCAGGAATAGCGCTCCGTCGTGGCGCCTGATGTCTCGATTTGGTAGAGCCTTGGTCCTTTAGCCTCATCCCATCCGGCCAGCAAAATGGTGATTGCAAAGGGACGAGCGGCGCTGTACAACGTGTGGGCATGGAGAAAGCTGTCCACGCGCTCGCACAGGGCCTCCAGGGAAATGCCACGCTCATGCCTGGAACGGAAGGCCGCGGCCTCCAGGCGGGTGCGTTCCACCACAACGTTGCAGTCGCTCATCAGGCCACCGACGGCCATGCCAATGGTACCATCAATGCTGAAAATCCGTTTATTGGCGTCGGGGTCAAATAATGGGTTTGTGTTCAGATTCTCCACGGCCAGAACGACAGAGTCCTTGCCACGAATGCCAATGACAGTGCCACTTTTCTCTGCGGCCCTGGTGGCATAGTCGATTTGCAGGACACGGCCATTTGGCGCGTACTGCGCGGCCGACAAATCAAACTGAACAAGGATAATGTATAGAGGATATATATATTATATATATTTAAGGACATTTTCCGTGTACTTACGCCTAAGCCTTCTGAACACATTGCAGAGATTTTAGATCTATATTTTAAGCGCACATATAAAAATGATTGACAGAAAAATCGTAGAAATTCGTGATTTTAACAGAAATAAATTCAAATTCAGCCTACTCTCTCGTTCTCTTCGTTGGATGTGTTACATATCCTTTGCATAACCGAATGTAACCTTCCCACAGCCCTTTGTGCTGGGCATTGAAACGCATGGACATTTCCGAGCGTACCATCGTAGGCCATCATCATCCGAGGAGGACAAAACTTAGCGCTTACTCTTCCGCTGCCACTACAGCTCTACCACCACTCCTCCTCCTCCTCCTCCTGCTCCTCTGGCCCTTACACTCTCTCTCTCTCTCTCTCTGGGTTTTCTATACAAATACCAAATCCGTTTGCGCAGTGTCCATACGTTCATAGGTGTGTGTGTGTGTGTGTGTGAGTGTATATTTTTCTGCTTTTTTTTTATCAACCAAGAAACCTTTCCACTGGGCCCTGGCTCGGGGTCTGGCCTCAGATGTGTGTTTACACAAAAACCCAGCAAACGACGACTCGATCCCGGACCCAGAGACCGAGAGACCAGACCCAGAGCCCACAGAGTGAGGCAGCAGAAGCAGCAGCAGAGGCAGCAGCAGAGGCAGCCACAGAGGCAGCAACAACAACAGAAAGAAAGAGGGGTAAAAAAAGTGGCAGCCAAATTGCTCCTCGATATCTTTTATTTTCCTCCAGCAGTAGTTGGGTCTTCTGGCGGGTTTTTATTATACTATGCTCGTATGTGTGCATACCCGCGTACCGTGCCGTGCCCTGCCCTGCCCTGCCCTGAGATACTCTCTCGCACACAGAGATACAGATACATTTTTAAGCCTTTGGCTTCAGCCTTTGGTGGGCAACGCAACCGTTCGCGCAAACGTTTCTGGGTCTGGGCCCTCTGTCCGGGAGTATATGTGTATCTTTGTATCTCTGTAGCTGTAGCTACAGCTATGGATGTATCTGTGCATCTGTAACTCTCTCTCTCCCTCTCTCCCTCTGTCCCTCTGTCTCGCTGTACTCGCACAACGTGCCGTCGCTTTTGCTGATGATGTCCATTATTTACATTAATTTTATTTGTTTTTCTTATTTGGCTTGACGTTTTTCAAAAGTGCCGATGTTTCAAAAAGAAAATGAACGCTGGAAATCGTACATTGTATGTACACACGCAGATGGGGTGGGGGAAGGGGGAGTATTGGTTGGAGAGACGGACGTCGGTCAGACGACAGTCATAAATGCAAAAGTGAGATACCTAGAAAAAGTACGAGTAGATACTAGGGGGAAAAAAACCCCAACCCCGAAACGGGTTACACATTTCGAGGTTTTCGAGGCTACCAGAAATTCAATCGTGAGATTATCGGGAACGGAACGTAATCGCCCTCAGATATTATGGGCAATCGCTCATCTATACGTTTAGTAGGGGCTGATTAGATCAGCGTTTTGTGTGTGTGTGTGTGTGTGTGGTGGGGAGGGGATTTATTGGATAATAAAGAGATCAGATAAGTTTTTTATGAAATTCATGGAGATAGAATGCCAGAGAATATTGGTTATTGGTTCCATTAATCAAATCTTAAATTAATTATTTAATTAATAAGTTATATGGCCATAGGGATTAGTTTGGAATGTGCTAATGATATTTGAGTTCACGAATCAATAAAATTGGATAAGCAAAGATAAAAGAGCTCATTTTGCAAATACTTTGATTGAATTTAAGGCAGGTATATAGAAAACACGGAATACCCCACAATCTAACGCTAATCTTCCGTAAAGGCACTATAATTCTTTCTATAAACCATCCGAAATTCCCTCGAAAGAAACTCCCCTTTTTTCCCAAATATCTAGTTCAACCAGTCAGTTGTGATAAAGCCATTAGCAATAATAAGAGCATACTTATCCCAGCCATGATATCAACTACTTTATAGAGCTAATCTGACAGCGCACTCTTCAGTCAGACAATGCCAAAAATCAGTTCTATAGATAAGACCCCCATTGGCCCAACAAAAGTAACAATTCCGGGGCTAGTCCCCGCCTAAAAAGAAACGGTATCTCCAACAATGGGGCGCCTCTTCAACCGTCCTCAACCCAAGAGATCCCAAGCTGTAGAGGAGCCAGCGCTCCAAGAAATCTAATCTGTGGAGGAGCCCATGCTCCAAGCTGATCACTGGTTTGAGGTTCGGATTGAGGTGGCGGCTGTGGATGGAGAGGTGATCATGACGCTGCAGCATTTTGCATTACGATCCACTTTGCCAGACAGGGAATGATTCTGGCAAATGATAAGCAAAACTGTCATTGCACAGACCCAGACCCTGGCGACGGAGACGGCGGAGGCAGCCAAGTAGAAGAGTCATTCCCTGTGCTTTTGCGCAACTGGTTATACATATATTTAAATGAGGCTTAAACAAAACGGCCCAGACAAGAAACGAAGCCTAAGTTTTGGGTAGCGAAGATTTAAACACCCTTCAAGGTGCAGGAAATATACTCCTATAAAAATGTATAATTTAAAAGTAATCCGATCTTGCATTCATCTGAGATCTTTTGGAGTACATATACGTCACAGGATAAGATCTCAAATAAATCGTAGTACCCTCTCTGTAAGAGTATAAAAACCCAAAGACTCTGGATGGAGGAGTTGGGGGATTGGGGGGTATAAAACGGGCAACAAATTTTATGGTTCGGCCATCATTATGATCATCATTATCTGCATTATTTTGTTATTATCGTGATGATCACGTTTCCCAGTGCTCTCTGCCGCCAGCTGCTGCTGCTGCTGCTCCACACTCCTCCTTCTTGTGCTCCTCTGCTGCTGCTGCTGCTGCTGCTGCGGCATGGCACTCAGAAGTCGGTCCGCTCCTGTTGCGTAAATCCAGTAAGCAGTCGGTCGAGGTTCGAGTCATTTACCAAAGCGGACGGGGACGGGACGGGTCGGGTCGGGTCGGGGACGGCAACTTGGCCGCGACTACAGTTTTCTATCTTTGTATCTGTGTGAGAGCCTCTGTGGTATCTGTGTTTGCCCCTCTCTCTCGCTCGCTCAGGGTGTGTGTGTGTGTGTGTTTATATCATTACTACTGTGCTGCTGCTGACTGTGCTCTCCTCTATAGAGGTAGTCAGGTTTTTTTAGACGCACAATCTTATCTAACCTGCCAGCAACTGCCGACAACTGCGACTCGTTTTCAGTTTAGTTTCACTCGCCATCGACGCTGCCGCCTGCCGCTTGCTGCTGCCGCGTTCCTGATAATAATTTAACTTCCACAAAATTCATATGAAAAAAAAGAAACAACAAAAACACAAAAATTCAAGTATCACAGCCCTCGCGTACCTCGAATGTGATGAAATATTTACTTACCCTGTGATAAAAAAAAAAAAAAACAGTTCTGAAGCATAGAACATATGGGTAATGCTAAGAAGCATTAAGCAAATTAATTATCATATAGACGGATCAAGTGTGTGCTTCAAGTCCCATTAAAGATACAAAATGTATATTGTATATATCTCTTGATATATGGATAAAATTCGGTTTACTGCATGATAAGAAGTGCAAAAAACAAATTTGAAGATCTTAGATCGTATAAAACCTGAGTTACAATGGCATGCGATAAGAGAGTCTTTTATGATTTTCGTGAATAATCAAGGATTCTGCTTTTGAGTAGACAAGGTGTACAAATAATAAATGCACACACTGTAGGTCATAGAGGAGATTAGTTAATTAAGGTTTTGGAGGGCTAACATAAAGGGTACTATTAAAAAATTAAGCAAATTGAATTGGAATTAATTTAAGAAGCTATCGAACTCAATTTTGGTATTATAGCCAGTCCAGAAGCCGAGTTACTTTGGGCTAGTATGGTTACATTTCCCAATATCCAATTTAACAGTATTTAAATAAATTTGCGATGTTTTAAGGAGTTGTAATAACAAATTCGAGTACTCTAGATCTTACAGAAGCTGAGTTACTTAAGGATAGTCGGTATGGTTCTAGAGATATTTATGAAAAATATAAAAAATTTGCTTATTTAGCAAAAATGAATCCCAAATAAAAAGAATTCAGCACTCCAGCTCCTACAGAAGCTGAGTTACGCCAGGTTGAACCACATAAAAACCTCTCAAAATAACCATCCTAGAAGCAGATCTGAACCCTTGTGTTGATCATGCCCGACTATACCCTGTGCGTCGTAAAAATACAAGGGGAATAGCTGTTTATTGCACTTGAAATGTAATTAAGATAAGCCCCATATTCCTTCCCCTTTCCCATTCCCATCGAGAGGGTCTGCGACAATTAACACGGCACAAAGTTTTTACTAATTGTTATTTACCACCCACTCACTCGCTCACTCACCCCCTCTCTATCTGTCTTACAGTTCTAACGGAATGTGAAAAGCCTCCATTATGCCCACGGAAAGCTCATCCAGCGATGTCGCCGGCGGCGGAGGAGGCGGAGGCGCCATTCCCATGCTTCGACCCTCACGCATGGATCAGTTCATGTCGACAGTGGCCGCAGCTGCGGCAGCGGCTGGCGGTGGCGCCTCGGATGGGTCGAACAGTGGAGGCGGCGACTCGAGGAGCTCATCGGCCAGCAGGATCTCGGCGGCAGCAGCCGCCTACGAAACACAATTGGCCTACCAGCAGCACCTGGCCGCCGCTGGCCTGCATCCTGGTCCGCCGCCACACCATCGCGAGATCTCCGCCTTTGTGCCCGTGCTGCCCACGCGGCAGGCACTGGAGGCCAAGGCGCGGGCCGGGAGCAACTCCAACTACGAGATCATTGCCATGATGGCCGACAAGCGGAAGGAGTTGGCGCTGAGGGAAGCGGCCGCTGCTGCGGCGATGCTAGGACGCGGTGGCCCGCCGGGCGGTCCACAAGGTCCGCCACCCGGTGTCCTGTACGCACCCCCACCCCCACCGCCATATCTAACCGGGCCGGGTCCCTCGCCGACGGGTGCGGGAAGCTTTCCCTTCCCCCCCGGAGCCGCCGCAGCAGGACTCTTTCCCCCTGGTCTCGGGCCGGGGATGCATGCCGGACTGGATCGTCGTCTGTTGCGTGCACCCGGACGCGCCTCGAGGCCCAAGAAGCAGTTCATTTGCAAGTTCTGCAACCGACAGTTCACCAAGTCCTACAATCTGCTGATCCACGAACGGACGCACACCGACGAGCGACCCTACTCCTGTGATATTTGCGGCAAGGCGTTCCGGCGACAGGATCACTTGAGGGATCACAGGTGAGTCGAGTCGGTCTGCAGTACGGTGCAGAGACTGTGGGGAGTGTCTGCATTGGTAATTGCTGTCATGCCCACAGAAATAATGGTTTCCATAATGGGGGATGGGGGATGGGGGTTGGGGGTTGGGGTGGTGGTCGAATGTGGGAATACCCTAAGGTGGTATCATCATTTGAGGAAGAGTCGAGGAGGAATGAATCTGCTGGTGGAGATTCTAAGATAGGAGTAAGAAGAGGTTTCAGATTAGTTGGAGTTTACGATGGAAAGGAAAGATACTCTTTAGGATTTAAGCTTAGATTTGGGTATATTTAAATTCCAAATTCCAGTTACATTATATCTTTTTATATAACATTTCCTACCACAATCCAAAGGGTTTCCCCCATAGCTAGCGTCCAAGAACAGAGCCAATAAGCCAGTAAAGAGTATCTCGATCCTTGTCCGAGAGTACGAGAGTGCCACACTTGACGCTGGATCGCCATCCAGCGACCAAAGTTAATTAACTTTGTTGGTTTTCCGTTTGGGGTTTCGACCAGCGACGCATTCGAGGCCAAGAAGGGAGTAGGAGTAGGAGTAGGAGTAGGGGAAAGAGTAGGAGGGAGGATCGGGCAGGTCTGAGAGACTCAAGTGTCGGCCTGTCCGAGCGGAGCGTTCTGTCTTTTGATCGTTCGGTATCGGTCCATTTGTCGTTTGTTTGCTTTCTGCCGCGGGGCTAATTCCATTCCTCTTTCGGGGTCCGCGTCGAGCATCAAAGCAGAAGAGGCAGGCAGCAGAAACGAGAAGAATCTGGAGACCCCAGCAGATCGGAGAGAACCTGTTTTTTCGGTCTCTGAAGCAGCAGCAGCAACAGCAACAGCAGCTGCTGATGGCTGATGCTGGGGCTTAGGCTGAGGCTGAGGCTGGGGACTAGGGGACTGGGTACACTGGGGTACTGGGGGACTGGAGACTGGGGGCTTATGTCCAACAACAAGTGGACGCCATTGCCAAGATGGCGGCCATAAACATAAAAAATACACAACAATATCAGTGGGAGAGCACTGCAGTTGCAAGGGCCAGAGATAACTGTCAAATGGAGCTACCAACTTGGGGCATGGTAGCCGCCACACGCCCACGCCCACGCCCGCGCCCACGCGTTCCTGCATTTCAATGTCTCACCCTTGTGTTCTCCTCTCTTTGTCCCTCACAGATACATCCACTCCAAGGAGAAGCCATTCAAGTGCACCGAATGCGGCAAGGGCTTCTGCCAGTCGCGCACTCTGGCTGTGCACAAGATCCTGCACATGGAGGAGTCGCCGCACAAGTGTCCTGTGTGCAGTAGGAGCTTCAACCAGCGCTCCAACCTGAAGACCCATCTGCTCACCCACACGGATCACAAGCCGTACGAGTGCTCTTCCTGCGGCAAGGTCTTTCGCCGCAACTGCGATCTGCGGCGACATGCCCTGACCCATGCCGTGGGCGAAGTCAGCTCCGGCGACTATGTGGACGTTGGGGAGGAGGACGAAGCCCGTCATCTGAGCGGGGATGAAGAGGACTCCCTGCTGGAGGTGGACTCCCCGCGCCAGAGTCCTGTCCACAACCTAAGCGAATCCGCTGCGAACGGGGAAAAGGATGAGGGGGAACGCATGCGTCTTAAGAGGAAGGCTCCCGTCGATCAGGAGGAGAGCGAAGAGGAGTTCGATGACTACGACGAGGAGGAGGAACTCCAAGAGGCAGCAGGCAGTTTTCCCAGGGAAGAGCTCCGTGAAGAAGACGACGACTTTGAGGCCGAAGATGAGGTGCAGCAGGAGGTGCCTCCGGTGGCACGACAATCATCCACAGTTCCTGCTGCTGCCACTATTACGGCAGCAAATGGAAAGCCAGAGCGCCAGGGGGTCACCCACTGCCACCATGAAGGCGGAGAAACCTACACCATGCGACCACATGGGGAAAAACAGCAGGAAGAGCCATTATCCATGCCGCCCAATCCCACTCCCAATCCCACTACCAATGGACCACCGCCGCCACCTGGATTTGTGGCTAATCTGAGGTATGCCCCGCCAGGAGGCGCACCACCAGTGGGAGTGCCACCTGTTGTTCCTCCGCCACCGCACCATCAACCGCATCCACATCTCCTGCCACCCAATGGCGATCCCTATCTGCCGATACTCCATGTACGTCGGGATCTGCACCACAAGAGCCTCAATCTGAGTAAGGGTGCACCACCCCCGCCACCCACACCGCCCACAATCATAACCCAACCACCGGAGACGAGTAAGCCACCGAATCAGCCGCTGCACTCGCCCCACGAGGCAATGCCCAGCTTTTTGGGCTCGATTCCCATGCGCAAGAGGATCCTGCCGCCGCCGCCGCCGACGATCGACCTGATGGACCATCATCATCACCATCATCATCAGCAGCGGTCGTATCTTGAGAATCAGAGCATCTATGCCCTGAATATGTCACGGCATCCGCCACGACAGCTGCTGGGGAAGCCCCCGAGCACGGAGACGAGTGGTGCAGCCACAGAGAAGGGTCCGCCCGCACCTGCAACGCAGGCTCAGCCGGTACCAGTTGCACCACCGCCTGCTCCCAGACGCACCGGCTTCAGCATTGAGGATATCATGCGACGCTGATAGCAGAAGGATTTAGTACACTATGACAGGATTGTTCCCATGGATTCCAGGGGATTCCTTTTCTCCTGAACGCTATTTTAGAGACAAGTGCACTTTTTAGTACATTTTAGTACAATAAACCCACTAGACTAAGAGCTAAACATAGTGCTTAACTCACTGATGTTGCATTTTATAGAAAAGTAGCATGTACTCTTAGATCCCAGCATAAATATACACCCTACCTTACCCTACCCTACACATTTACTACCTTTATACCATATCGATTTAGTTCCGATTTAGTGCGACAGTCTATCGATTTGTAATCGATTTCGGCCAACACTAAGTGTTTGCTGTATTTCCTTTCCCAAGCGAGTGAAGAATTCCAACCTTTAATTTATGTTTCTTTTTAGTGTGTAAGATTAGTCTTAATGAGTGAATAAAATAGAGATGTAAATCGAAATCGTTAGGCGATTTTGCTGTAGGGAAAAAAATGGTTGAAAGTAAAAGTTGGCTAAGTAAAACAACAACATTCCAGTTGATGATTTTTGTCTAGATTTAGTTAACAATTTAAGCTCAGATCTTAAGGATTTTTTGTAGTAGCCTTAGAGCATCCATAGCATTCCATTCCATGGTCTTCCTTGAATTTTAAATGATTTTATTCAAACTATTTCAAATAAAGTTTGCCCATTATACAAGATATCTCTGGGTGTGTATCTCTCTGTCTATCAGTATCGGACTCCGGGATCTAGTGACTCATAAGCGTAGTACACGCGCATAGAGGCCATCAATCACAGTCCGCAGCCACACATCAGACTTCATAAAAATAATAATACTTCAGGCACGTTTCGCATAGGTCTTTCCCCTCCCCTCCCCTCCCCACCCGGCCCATCATTTCTCTTGATCTCCATCGCCCCTCTAGACACGACAGTTTGCGGTTTTTGTGGCAACGCCTTTAACATTGGACTCTGCTGTCGAATCGATTCGATTCCAAGGCAAGAGAGGAGCCACAAGGCACACGAGGCATACACAAAACAAGTACGCCACTCAAACACGTAGAAAGTTCAATTAAAATGCCACGTAAATTGTCGTCATCGTCATTCAAAATGAAGTTGCAATGTGGATTTCCTGGAAATCTGATGGGTGCCCGTGTCGGTGCCAGTGGATGCCAGTGCCCCTGATGATGGCCGCCCAACACTCTGATGACATCAATTTCTGGTTCAACTATAAAATAATTCCAAGTTTCTCTTCGGCGGGAGATGATATCATATCACATCATACCGGGTCCATGATTGGCACGTGATTTGATTGCAAAAATCTCTATCTCCCCCTCGACAACATTTGGTTTTTGTCGAAAGAAAAAAGTTTAAAGCTGCCGGCAGACATTTTAAGGGGAGTTTTCGATGCGCCAGACACTCGGAGCGGCATGGAGCACTGGTCTTGAACGCCCGATGAACGAATCCTCGGTCTCGACGGAACGGTGAGAGACTATGGGGAGATCCCAGCCGTTCTTCTTGGCCAGTGCTTTATTTTATTCACGGGCGCGAGTTTTTACATCTTCCTGTACCTATCCACAAAGATTTTCATTTATTTCCCTATATTTTCATTGGTTCTATGAAAACGTTCCACAATCCACAAATGAGCACTGCAACAGCTGCCGCCCAAAAGTATGCAACAAGAGCCGACCATTCATGGAGTTCCAAAATTAAACGCTATAGCGCCACTGCATACCAACCGAAATCGATTTTATTTGAACATTTAAATCCGGTGCGAGATCCGTTACGAAATAGCATGAGAGACAACACGCAAAATTAGTGTTTTTTGCCTTCTCTCAACACGTATCGATGTTTCTGGTGATGAATTTACAACAAACTACTTCACAATTCATTAATCTATGAATGTCGAGTGTAATAATTAATATTGTCTTCATTTCTTCTCATTTTACCTCCAAACCTCAATTGCGGATTCTTATAATATCTTATAAAAAAGCATTTGGGATGGTACCGAAAGGCCATTAAACCGAAACGAAACACGATGATCGAATAGGTTAAGGGTTGGCTGAGGGTTGGTTACGGTGTTGTTACATGTTGTTGTAATTTTGTATAAATTGTGGAAACGTTTTCTGGGTTTAGCTCAGTTTACATTTCTCTCTGGTAGCTTAAAGTTCTCGGAAATCTTATTAAAATGAAGTTCTTGCTGCTGCTGGTTGTTCTCGCTGCCTTCGTGGATAGTTCCTTGTGCCTGAAGAATGGTCTGTCCTCTTGAGGTTTCATACTTTCGTTTAACTGAAGTATATCCTTTGAATTCGACAGCCGTTTGTGGACTTCCACATTCCCAAGATGGATTTGGAAATGCAGCCTGTCTGGCCTACGTTCCCAGTTGGTCCTACAATGGAACGGCATGCGTGTATTTTGTTTATGGCGGATGTGGTGGCAATGATAATCGGTTCAGTTATAAGATAATTTGTGAAGCAGTGTGTTTGGAATAACTTTTTTAGTGAATTAAAGAGCAAGATAAATGAGTGGTAGTTTCTATCATGAATAAAGTTATACGATAAATCCACCTTTTGTATCTTTAAACATTTAAACTTACCAATTTAATATAAAGTCTTATCTGTAGGAGCAATTACATGTATTCAGTATAATTTTGTATAAATTAATCGACTCTTGTCTCAGCAAAAATCAGTTAACTTTTTTCTTTCCATTATGAAGATCCTGCTGATCCTGGCTGTGTTCGCTGCTCATATCAAGATTGTTTTACATCGTCAAATAATGACAGAACCCTTTCACAATCAGAAAATTCACTTAATTATGAGTTTCCGAATCTTTTCATCACTGCTGACTGCCTTTTGTTGTGTCTGGCTTAAACAATTATTAATTATAATCATACAATTATCCTTTGTACGGGTGCGTTACGGCTACTATGAGGCTTTCCCTTGTTTGTGATGAGCCGTAAACAGGGTGAGTATTTTGGACCAAATTCACTGACAAATGAAAAGAACAAACTGATGAAAACAAACATACATTGTGGTGCAACACCGCCACGTCATATATCTAATGTCTAATACACTTGCAATGCTTACCAATGCATTACACGTGTTGTAGAGATTTTCCATCAATTGTTTATTTTTTTTAATATTTTGCTTGACTAATGGCTTTGAAGCGGTGCGATTTATTTCCACAGAAGTCTGCGGCCTTGAGCACTCCCGCAATGGGGACGGACGCATTTCCTGTGATCCCCAGCAGGACTTTTGATTCTAAGGCAAAGGAATGCGTGAAGTTCATCTATGGCTGCTGTGGTGGCAATGATAATCGTTTCGGTTATAAGGAGGATTGTGAGGCAATGTGCTTGTATTAAACAAAAGTGACTTCTTAAACCAATTTTGTAGATACATCATTAAAAACCACAACCATATTATACGCATCATTACAGTTAGAGTTTGGTTATTTTCCTTTTAAATTTAATATTTAAAAAAACTGTACATATGGCTCTATATCAGACTCTATATCTGTATAAATTTGCCAATATATACATAATATAATAGCTATTTTTTTTTAATGTATTTTTTTATTTTTCTACTTTTTGAACATGTTTGCTTGTTAGTAATACTGACTCATGTTTTTAAACATTTTTTTTTTAAATAAAGAAAAATAAAAGGAACGAGAGGAACGTTGTGAGCCGCGGTAATGGCCGTGGCTCTACTCTACACCCGGTACTCAGTCAGTACATATGTGAGCCTACGACCTATGTAAATTATTACACCTGGCCCTCGCTTAACACGGGCGTTAGGTTCCTAGAAAACCTCGTGTGAAGCGAAATCGTGTTAAGCGAGGCAAAATTCACATTATGGCAGTTTAAAAGGTTCTTTACTTTTCAAATGTGGGATTCTCCTTTTCCTAGAGGTTCAAATACGTATTGATGCATACAAGAAAGGTCTCACGCATTAATTGACAAAGAAGAATTATAATGATATTTCGCAATCGTGAAAGAAGGCGTTTTTCAGCGTGTTAAAAGGGGAAAGGGAGCAAATTTGTAACCGTGTAAGAGGGAGTTCGTGCTAAAAGAGTCCATGGAAAAAGGAAAAGGGAAAACATTGATTTACACTGCATACTCGATCAAATTGAACGTTTTTCCGTTGGGGCCAAACATGACTTTTTCTGATAGACTTGGAAATTTTTAATTTTTAAACAATTACTGTTTTTTTTTTAGACGCGTAGTTTTTTTCAGAGATAGTGCTACTTTTTTTCACATTACTTACATACTTACATCTGGTTGTATTGAATTTTGTAATTATAAAAAACTGACAAACGAAGCTATAAATCAGACTCAAAAATGTGTAGCTTTAGTTTACCGTCTGGAAGTTATTGAGCTTTCAAATTCCAATAGGATCATTTTTTGCGGTATGTTTTTCCAATATTTTGACTTTGAAAACTTAAGAAAAGTCGAAAAAAAATTATTTCATGTGCTGCTAACGTTTGTAAGAATTTATGGATAAACGGCTAAGTTGCAACCTTTTGACACAACCTTGGTATGCCGAATTTTGCCAATAAATTGCGTTAGTTTTCTTTGAAAAAATACCAAAATTAATTGTTGTAACAGTTTTTTACGGTAAAATGGCATTTGGGATAGTACCGAACGGCAATACCTGTCACTAAACCGGAACAAAACACATTGATCGTAAAGATTAAGGGTTGACTGAGGGTTGGTGACGGTTTTGTTAAATGTTATTGTAATTTTGTATAAATTGTGGAACCGTTTCCTAGGTTTAGCTCATTTTACATTTCTCTCTGGTAGCTTAAAGTTCTCGGAAATCGCATTAAAATGAAGTTCTTGCTGCTGCTGGTTGTCCTCGCTGCCTTTGTGTATAGTTCCTTGGGCCTGAAGAACGGTCTGTCCTCTTGAGGTTTTATACTTCCGTTTAACTGAAGTATTTGCTTTGATTTCGACAGCCATTTGTGGACTTCCACATTACAAATATGTAACTGGAGATACGGTCTGTAACTTCAGGCCCACTTGGTCCTACAATGGAACGGCATGCGCATTTTTTAAATATGGCGGATGCGGTGGCAATGAAAATCAATTCGATTCTAAGGAGGATTGTGAATCAATGTGTTTGGAATAACTTTTTTAGTGAATTAAATTGAATAATAAATGAGTGGTAGTTTCCAGAATTAATAAAGTTATACGATAAAATGCACGTTTTGCATTTTTAATCTTGTTGAAACGTGTATTAAGAAACCCAAAATAGGTTATTCTCGATAGAGAATACTTCCAGAATCATATCAGTATTTTATTTAGATCCTTATTGTTTTCCATTTCATAAAAATATTATTTTTATATGAAGTATTATCTGTAGGAACAATTAAACGTATTCAGTATAATTTTAGTTAACTTTTGTCTTCCCAATATGAAGTTCCTGCTGATCCTTGTTGTGTTCGCTGCTCATATCATGATTATTTTACATCGTCAAATAAAGACAGAACCCTTTCACAATCAGAAAATTCACTTAATTATAAGTTTCCGAATCTTTTCATCGCTGCTGACTGCCTTTTGTTGTGTCTGGCTTAAACAATTATTAATTATAATCATACAATTATCCTTTGTACGGGTGCGTTACGGCTACTATGAGGCTTTCCCATGTTTGTGATGAGCCGGGTGAGTTTTCTGGACCAAATTCACTGACAAATGAAAAGGACAAACTGATGAAAACAAACATACATTGTGGTGCAACACCGCCACATCAAATATCTAATTTCTAATACATTTGCAATGCTTTGGCATTACACGTGTTGTAGAGATTTTCCATCAATTGTTTTTTTTTTTTAATATTTTGCTTGACTAATCGCTTCGAAGCGGTGCGATTTATTTCCACAAAAGTCTGCGGCCTTGAGCACTCCCGCAATGGGGAGGGACGCATGTGATCTGTGATCCTGTGATCCCCAGCAGGACTTTTGATTCTAAGGCAAAGGAATGCGTGAAGTTCATCTATGGCGGCTGTGGGGGCAATGACAATCGTTTCGGTTATAAGGAGGATTGTGAGGCAAAGAACTTGGAATAAATACAAGTGATTTCCCAAATGTACAGAATACTCTTTAATTGTGGTGAAATAATGGGATATTTCTTTAACCAATATTGTTGATACATCATTAACAACCACAACCATATTATAAGCATCATTAGAGTTAAAGTTTGGTTATTTTCCTTTTACATATAATATTCTAGCCAAATGTATTATATAAGGCTCTATATCACGGTCCACATTTGCCAATATAGACTATTTTTTATTTATTATATATTATCGGGCAACTCTTGTTATACCCGGTACTCGAAGAGTAAAGGGGTATATTAGATTTGTGCAAAAAAATTATGTGTGTAACACCCAGAAGGAAACGTTTCCGACCCCATAAAGTATATATATTCTTGATCAGCATCAATAGCCGATTCGATATAGCTATGTCTGTCTGTCCGTCCGTCCGTCCGTCTGTCCGTCTTCATTAGCGCCTATAGCTCAAAGACTATAAAAGCTAGAGGAACACAATTTTGTATCCAGACTCCTATCCTATCGCACTGCTACAAGTGTATTTTAAAATTTCGCCCGCCCCCTTCCGCCCACTGTAAGGACGAAAATCTGTGGCATGCAGAATTTTAAAGATACGAGGAATCTATAAACGCAGAATCGTAGAAAATGACAATATCTATCAGAGTGTTGAATCTGGATCAAATCGGATTATAAATATAGCCACAATGAAGAAAACCATTTCGAAATGCATCGTTCCCTCTCGCTCTCTCTCACACACCGGGGTGGGTGCCATGACCGTTTGTCCAGATGAGCGCCTAGATCTCAGCGACTATAAAATCTAGAACAACCGAACTTTCTATCCGTGCTCTTGTGATATCACTTCCTTTTTTGGCAATTATTCAATTTTTTGCGAACATGTAAGAAATTACATATATTGTAAGCTTACATACATATATCCTGACTGAGTACCGGGTATAAAGTAGAGCCGCGACCTTAGCCGCGGCTCACAACGTTCCCTCTCGCTTATTCAATATTGGTGTGTGTCTTTTTAGTGCGCCAGTTTTCTTTCAGGGTAGATGAGTTAATTCGTTTCGATCTTTGGAAAAATATAACGAGCTGAAAGCTTTCAGAATTAAGAAACTTTTGTTTGAACCAAAGGCGATTCGGAGAAGAGTGTCCTCTATTCAAATCATAGAAATATAATAGTTCTATATATATAATATATATGTATCCAGAATGAAGAAAATAAGTTCAGATGCAACCTGAACCATCTGCCATTGACGGGAACAAAACACGTTGAGGCTGAGGGTTGGTTACGGTGTTGTTATGTAACATGTTATTGTAATTTTTTATAAATTGTGGAACCGTTTCCTAGGTTTAGCTCAGTTTACATTTCTCTCTGGTAGCTTAAAGTTCTCGGAAATCGCATTAAAATGAAGTTCTTGCTGCTGCTGGTTGTCCTTGCTGCCTTTGTGGATAGTTCCTTGGGCCTGAAGAACGGTCTGTCCTCTTGAGATTTCATACTTTCGTTTAACTGAAGTATATGCTTTCATTTTGACAGCCATTTGTGGACTTCCACATTCCCAAAAGGGAGATGGAGTTATAATCTGTAAGGCCTACATGCCCAGATGGTCCTACAATGGAACGACATGCGTGGAGTTTATTTATGGCGGATGTTTTGGCAATGATAATCGTTTCAGTTCTAAGGAGATTTGTGAAGAAAAGTGTTTGGAATAACTTTTTGAATGAATTAAAGTGCAATATAAATGAGTGGTAGTTTCCACCATGAATAAAGTTATACGATAAAACGCACCTTTTGTATTTTTAAACATTTAAACTTACCATTTTAATATGAAATATTATCTGTAGGATTAATTACACGTATTCAGTATAATTTTGTTTAAATTAATCGACTCTTGACTCAGAAAAATGCAGTTAACTTTTGTCTTTCCATTATGAAGTTCCTGCTGATCCTGGTTGTGTTTGCTGCTCAGATCAAGATTGTTTTACAATCCATTATGTAAAAAGACGACAGAACGCTTTCGCAATTAGAAAATTCACTTAATTATGATTTTCCAAACCTTTTCATCACCTGCTGACCGCCTTTTATTGTGTCTGTCATCGCATGCTCGGTTCTCACCCAGTATTTACGTGAGCTTACGTTATCTGTATTTTATACAGTATATTTTATAGGTCGTTTTGTAACGGTGTTCGCAAAAGGAGCAAATTACATTTTTGACAACATTTTGAGTACCAGGTATAATGAGCCAGAAGAAGTCCCCAATCCCGTAAGCAGAATCATCGAATCAGAGTCCCCCGTCGGACGGCATCTTGGATTTTGAAGCTTACAAGGAAAGACATCGCAAATTCGAGATATCATCAAGAATTACGACCACAAAACGAGGCGCGTCCCACTAGGCGATCGTCACGACTACTTCAAGAACCTACCCAAGGACCTCAAGGAGGAAGGCTTTAAGATTAGCCATTCCAACGACTTTAAGTCTGTGAGGGAGAAGGCAATCAGACAGCTCTACGCTTTAAAGTTGCCTCATACCTTCACCACAGTGAAATCCCTTTCCGGTGCGACCAGGATTAAAGTCGAACTCGACTGCAGCTACGATGGCATATTGATTGACAATGAGAGCGATATTTATAGCCACATGATTGATTTTTTGGAGGATATGCTTGATTAGGGTAAGTTACTGAATAAGGGGTAGCTGAAGAAAAATAATAACATGATAATCTGATCTACACAGGAATACTATTATCAGATCTGTACTACATAGTGTGAACCTGTGGAACTACTCTGCTACTAACACACAGCCTACTTTGTTCAAATGAAAAGTCCAAAGTCTAGTCTTAATTTTTTTTAATTAAAGAACCAAATGTATAGGATGATCCTGTACATATATTCTATCCTTTTATATTGGTGCCCAATTCATAGCATGCCCAATAAACGGTCGGGTCTGCTAGTTTTCGATAACACTCGACGACGCATTGTGGCCAGATCGCGATTCGTTGGAACCTCCACATGTTAAGCCGCTAAGCGTTTTGGATTCACTGGATTCTCGATTTAAAAACGAAAATATAATGGTATAACTGCTCTTATTGATTTAATTGAATTACATTTCCTGAAATATCACTATACATTTCTGGTGTATATTTGTGGTTGTAAGACGCTGAGTCGCCCTGAGAGGCGCCGCAGTACATGACCTGAGGACCTGAGGATGAGGACCTAGGTAGATCTTCAATTTTGAATGCAACGCCCACAAATGTTAAGAAGCAACAGGCAGAAGCAGCCACTGGCACTGTGAAAGCTGTTGGCTGCTGCGGCTGTTACTGGTTTCTGTTACTGCCTCTGCGGTTGCCACTGATGACATTTCGGCCAAGGTAACTCGAGAGCAATGCAGCGCCAGAAACCTCTCTCACCTCACCTAACCAAAGCCATTAACATTTTGCGCTCTGGCCGTACGAAAGCTTCTCTGGCATATACATACATATATGTATGTGTAGATATATATAGCTATATCGCGTTTTGAAGGTACTGCGGCGCCTCTCAGGGCGACTCAGCGTGCTCAGCGGCGCTCCATAGAGCTCTCCAGTCCGGTCTCAGGCACAATTCAGAAGGTGTACGACGACGCGACCGAGAAGACGTGTTGCGCTCCGGACATATTGATCTCAACGGTGCTTTTCATTGTAGTAGTCTGTCACGTATACGTATACGTACACTCGAGCTTTGTGTAAGTGTGTGTGTGTGTGTATGTGAGCGAAAGATCACTCTTGACCGCGCCTTAAACGCCAAAGCGAATAGCGTCGTTCGATAAAGCCCACAAATCCGATCGAAATCGTGAAGAAAAATACAAAATAATGAATTAAAAGTGGATATAGTTGATAAATTTTCACCAAATTGAGGAAAATATCATGTGCACGAATGTGAAAAAGCGTAAAAGCTACCAAAAAGTGAGGTTGTGTTGGTGCTGGCTTGGCCAAAAAGTGTTACCAAACACACACACACGCACATATCGTGCTGCCAGTGCCATATACCAGTGCGCGGAGTACACAAAGAAAACATACAAGAGGGAGAAAAAACAGAGGCATTACCAAGGCGGCGGAAGAGGGTTCTGGCCAAAAGAGATTGGGTTCTTGGCTTTGGTTTCGGGATACAATATTTTGTGTTACGAATATTCTTACGGGGGAACACTATGGATTGGTAGAGCGGAGAGTGGAGTGGCTTTCAGATCAGCCATGTGTAAAGATTGCTGTTGGAGAGACCCCAACTTGAAAATTCTGCTGCCAACTGCTTTTGCCACTTCTGCCACTTCAGCTTGTTGCACG
This sequence comes from Drosophila helvetica, assembly GCA_963969585.1. Classification (NCBI taxonomy): domain Eukaryota; kingdom Metazoa; phylum Arthropoda; class Insecta; order Diptera; family Drosophilidae; genus Drosophila; species Drosophila helvetica. The sequence goes on along the minus strand of OZ018402.1, from coordinate 4,083,486 downwards.
CTTTCTTGCGTTTTGTGGACGACTGTTGCTTTTTGTTCAGTGCCTAATTGCCACATCCGATCCACCAACATCTATGCCAATTTCTGTGGCCAATAAACTGCAACTTCAAATGCAACTGTGCAAATGCGTTCAGCCAGCCGCAACGCTTTTGTTGCACTTGCCTCGCTCCCTTTCACGCATACCATGCCCCTCTCTGGCCCTCTCTGGCCCTCTCTCTCCCTCTAGCCCTCTCTTTTGCCAGATAGAGACAGGTTGCACCTCTGTAAGTTCCTCTGTTACTTCCGTTCTGCATTACTCATCGGAAATCATGTATAGGAACCCGATGACGCGTTGCCCCTCGCCCTCTCTCCCTTCGGTTACAGGAATTAAAAGTTCATTTGGCTTACGTGAAAGGAAGTCGGACATTATCAATCATTCGGAATACGTTCTTATAGATAAGGTGACCAGCAACGAGCTTAGATAGATATTCTGAGTGCATTTTGTGGTGGGTCTATAAAGTCCCCTAGATAAAAACAAACAAATATGTATAATAAAACATACTAAAGACAGTGGGTAAGGTGTAGTACAGTTTTGCGACCAAGGGATATCCATTACTTGGAGTTTTTATATTTCTATAAAAAGTGAAAACTGTTTTCTTTACATGAGTAATGGCAGCAAGGATTCACAAAATAGTCTACAAATTAAGTAATAGGAAATGACTATTTTGCATTTCAGCAAATTCCCTTTTAGCTTCTATCCGATCGAAAATGGGTAATATCTAGGTCTATAAAAAAATGAAGCACAGATTTCCGATCCGAAATGAGATATTTTGGGGAATACTATAGATACTGCACTTATATTCTCGATTTTCGGAGGTAATACAAACATCACAAAGGAGAGCAATCACCTTCTTCCATAGATAGGCAGGTAGTCATCGATAAATTGCCTCCTGAAGATCGATGCTGATGGATAATACCTATATGTACTTAATTTGATTGCAGCTTTCCTTTACAAGCACACTCTCCCACACAATATACCCTTGCGCTCCGCGAGTGCTGGGTATTAAAAGCTTGCTGGTCAATCTTATCACCAATTTAAGCATCAGGTCACATCGTCAATGGCTGAATGAAAGAGCGAGAGAGAGCACATGCTATGGCGATAGAGATAGAGATGGCATTAGGTGACTTATTGTGGGTTGTATTAGTCATTCGGCGCTCATCTCATTGATGCCGGCAAATGACTAACAAATACTAGATGCAAATACGAGTATAATGCAAAATAAAAACAAAACCAAAAACAAAAAACAAACCGAAAGCAAATTGAACAATGATGAGGCGAGGAATCAGCCTCAAGCCACCATAAAATTGTTTAGGTAATTGAATGGTTGCCACAAATGTGGTCCAACGGGTTGTTGAACCTCCGAAAGAACGGAAACTAAATTAAATTGCTGTAAAATTGGTCAGAAACAGTCGCACAGCAGGAAAACCCTTTCGAATGGCCAACAACTGAGTGAAAGCTTAAACCAGAAATATCATAAAATAGAATAGAATTTGGCTATGGGAATGTGTAGGTTTCACAAGGTTGGGAAAATGCGGTAGAGTTTGAATATAAAATATAACCATTTGCAAGCTTATAATTAGGGAACAAAATTAGTCGGAAAAAGAGACTAATTTCTTTTTTAGATGGTAATAATATTTTCAAGATATTTTTTTCCCTAAATTTCTCTTTATTTCTTTGGCAGCGATTTAAGAGTAGAGATTAGGTTCTTGGCTTTAAGATCTGGTAAATGATGTTTCATCATTCATAATTTCGTCTATACTTATTTAATTCAATATATGCTTTGTTCGGATATGATATTCATTAATTTCATCATAAATTTAATTGGTTTTTAGCACCCATCCCATCTTCACAAAGGCCATAAAAGCCTTTTAATGCTTATTGAAAACTTTTTACAGACTGTTCCAATATTAATGGTGACTCTAGTAAAAAATGTATTTCAATCATAAAATACCAATCAGTGGTAAGATCAGGCCTAGTCGCAGGCCAACATTCACTGGGCCTATGTATGTGTTGAACGCAAAATGCCAAACCAAACAAAAGTTAATAAACCCATAAAAAGGCAGACAATAAACTTTTGAATGCACTTCAAAATGCAGTCACTGCAACAGCAACAACAGCAGCAACAACGTTCAACGTCAACGACTTGCATCGCTTGCATCGCTTGCAGTTGAGTCACATCCAAGAAAAGATACAATCCACACACGCATCGCTTGCCCCCAGTACGGGACCCAAGCCAAAGCCACTTTGCATATTCGATAAATGTAAAATGCTGGTTGCCCCAAAAGATACTTTGGAGTGGGGGGAGTGCAGATGGAGTGGGGGGAGTGCAGATGGAGTTGGGGGAGTTGTCAGAGGTGGAAATGCTTTCTTCTTTCTTACGCACACGTAACGCCACAAAGAAGACGAAGGAGAAGATGCAGAAGAAATGAGAAAACTGACAGAAACAACAGAGAAACGTTAGATTCGGAGAACGAAACTTTCGATACTCTTGCAGATGGATATTTCATGTGATTTGAGAATAGAAAACTCCCCAGAAAATGTATTAAATTTTCCATTCAATAAAATTCATCAGACTACAAGTATTGCAGTTTGTTGGGATTAATCTATCTATTTAACCATACAGATACTGGTCAGAAGTTGGACCTTTTCTATGGACATGTGATGTATACCATACAATACAATAATTTGTGATCTGATTTCAATGGACTTGACTTTTATACTTTCAATATATGATGTACGCTTCCGGTATCACAAACCATGATCTATTCGAAGTTTCAGTCAGATTTGGTAGCCCTAACAGGGGCACTCCGTCAAGAGTATATATTCCCAAAAATGCTTTCTTCTTTCTATTACGAAACTTTTCTGCAAATAATAGTTACCTTTCGGGAAGGGTATACCGAAAACTTGCAGTGCGTGCGTCGCTCTCGCTTGCGCTCTCACTCTGGCTCCTCTCTTGGTTCGGTGGCTCTCTTTCTGGCATGAATGAAATGCCTACACATTTACAGTTATTTTATAAAAGCGTTGGAGAGGGAGAGGGGTAGGGGGCCCAATATTTTACATGTTGTTGTTTTGTTCGGTTGCTTGGCGTCCGTCGACTCCGCTCTTTCGCTCTCTCTCTCTCCCCCTATATTTTTTTCTCTGTCTCTCTGCCTTGTTCTGCCTCGCTCTCTCTCGCTCTTTCTTTAATGCACGTAATATAATATATGGAAACCCTCTTGGAGCTCACAGTCGTCACAGTCGCTGCTAACGGTTCTTTGCGTATAGACGTGTTTTTTTTTTAGTCACGATACAAACAAAAGCTGCGTGAGTGGGTTAGCGGGGAGGCGGAAGGGGCTTGGGGAGTGCATTGGTATTTGTGTGTAAAGGTGTTTTGCTTTTGTTGTTTGGTGGGATTGGTAATATTTTCGGGCCCTGTTTTCCGTTGCGGCTTATCAGAGTTGTTAACAATGCAAGAGACGGCCTGGCCTCTAGCCACAAAATTCTCAGGTTTCGGTTGGGAAATCTTCGAGAGGAAAACATAGAGCCCCCAGCAGAGAATGTTGTTAGGTGTTAACTGATGGAAGAATGCATGAAAAGTGCATGGAAATCTAAATTTTTAGCGTAAACTTACTACAGAACGTAGGAAAATTATTTGGAAAAGAAAAAGAACAGTGCATTCTGAAAGTTATAAAGAAAATTCGATGAGAGAAAAGCTGAAAAAACGGAACAAATAAAGTTATAGATGTGATTTTCCTTTAATGGAACAGTTAATTTCTATAAATTGATTTGATATTTCATAGAAAAAGTGACTAAATAAATATTAAAATAAATATGAAATTATAGAACAAGTTATTCAATAAAAAATAATTAATAAATAGTGTATGAAAATAAAAAAAAAATAATTTAAAAATATAAGTTAACAGGTGCTCAAATTATCAAATAAAACCATTAACAAATAATTAAAACAACAAATTCCATTCAAAAAATTTACGAAACAATAAAAATAGGAACAGAAATAATTCACAAACAAATAACTGAAACTGAAAGTGTATACAAAACAATAGATATTATTCATTATTTTTGCGAGATTTAACAAAAAAAATAATACAAAAAATCCGAAACCTAAACACAAAATCATAAGATATTTTATTTACAACCATTATATTTCCTTTACTGCCTCCAGCTTTTTAAACAACAATCCAACTGCCATGGAAAATATGTAAAAAATAGTTTAGTGCAACAAATAATTTAACGAGAAATCAACGATATTCAGCGATAAGGAAAAGTGATATAAAAACAATGCACAAATGAAGCTGCAACGACATAAAACGAACTGTCACAAATCACAAAATCAACAACAAAAACACTGCCTGCCGCCCACTGCCCCACAATGGGGCAACATATGGCTCCTGCTCCTGGGCGCCTTTGTGCTGTTGTCCTCGTGCCAACTGGGTCGCGCCCAACAGCCGAAACAGGGGTTGCCACCAGCAGACATGGATGTGGAACTGCTGCAGGAGAATGATATCGAGTTCGCCAGTCTCGATGGCGCCACACAACTGCTACCCGCCACACGGCACTCGGGAGACGCCACCATGACGCCGCCACCGCCGCCTCTGCTGTCGACGCCAGCCCCACTGACGTCATCGTACACGGAGCTGCAGGGTGGCGAAATCCTCAGCGAGCGCACTCTCCGTCGCAGCGAGAGCCCATACCTGGCGCGCGACGACCTCGAAGTGATGCGCGGGGCACGCCTGACCATCGAGCCGGGAGTCACCATTGAGTTTGCCCCCACCAAAGGTCTCAAAATCAAGGGAGTTCTCCAAGCAGTGGTAAGTTTTGAATGGAATATAGATAGTGGGTTTTGAAGGGATAATGGAAGGAATGGTTGGAGATTAGGTGGCTTTTCTTGATTTAATTAAAATATTTTTGCCTATGTTCTTTGGTATGTCGTTTTTGATTGATTGATTGTTCTTTCAATGTTTCACATATCCATTAAAGAACAGATTTGTATCATTTCGGCAGTATGAAATATACGGATTATATTTGAATGCGATGGATCCCTCCTCTTTCTTCCGGTAGATCCGAAATTCTTTCTATAATAATTTTCTACAATCATCTGCAGGGTACTCCTCCAATCGACTTGCTCCTATTTCCATAGGCACCTGTAGGCACCGTTTTGCGAATGATTAAGCGAGGGGGCACCTGTTGCTATCAGAGGAACCTGCTCGGCGAATGAGTAACCTTAATGATAGATAAGCCCCACACACCACTGTCGTAGTGGAGTTCGTTCTCTCAATGTTGACTCTATCGGAGGGGCGATAAGATAGCGATTGTCTGATTTACACATTGTTCGAGAGGGGGAGATACCCCGTTCTGGGCTGGGATCCGAATTCCATATGCAACCAGAGTATGGGGCCGCAAGTGGTGGTAGGTTAGGGCGTCAGAGCATGCGCAATGGCTGTGGTTGTGACTGTGGCTGTGGCTGTGTGGCATGTGGCAAGTGGGTCACCAAGTTCAGGCGACAAACGACTGACTTCCTTCCAATTACCGTTCCAAACATCAAAGAGCGAATGTTGCATTCACTTTGCATGTTGTTCCGTTCTTTGAGAGTCGCTTAATCAGCGGTCAAGGGGTCATTAGGGGTTAATTAGATTTAAGTGAATGTCGGAGTCGCATAATTGACAATTCCATAAACCATAGACCGAAAGGGAAATGATCAAATTAGCTCTCCCGCTCTCCCCTGGATCCTCCCTGGAGCTCCTCAATGTCTCGAGATGATCTACCAAAAATGTTGAACTAATTTTTCACACTTTTTCTTCGGGGATATGCAAAACAGCTGTGAATCATATGTTTTGTTTTGTGGGTTAAGAGTTCATTGGTGTTCATCTTTAATTAAACGAAAATTAACTTGTTTTTGGGGTGGGCGACTGTCTGTCCCAACAGAGATCTGTCTGTATCTTGAAGATATTCTTCATAGACATTGCATAGGTGTTAATTGATGATTGGTGTATATACTATGTATTTTTCAAGATGATTTTCATTGGCAAGCGAAGGCCAAATGGCGAGAAAATATCATAATTGAAAATGAAAATAATTGCAAGACTCGTGAGAGCAGAAAAGTCAAAAGTGAAAATGTGTGTGCGAACTGGAAATGAAACCACAGAAAAGTGTACAAGAAGAGCGGTAATAAAAGAGATACAGATACAGTTTCAGAGGTCACACGTTTTCATAATTTGATGAGTTTTTCTAAGCAAATTACTAGTTTTTAAACCTTTTTTCGGGAAGAAACTTATATGTGAGAAGGGTTTTCAGTCGCCCCAAAGAAAGTTTAATTTATTACGCGTTAATTAGAGGTAATAAAAATACAATCTTAGCATAAGATTGCTCTAGTTCCGAGATAGAACTTGATGGACCTAACCACAGAACTTTCAGAATTAATTTCGTTTCAATATCAACCTTGAATTTTATTTTTGCGTGTCTTTGGACCTTGGCAATGATTTCAATCTCATTTAAAATTAAATTTGGTTCCAAACTTGAACTTGATATTACATCTCCATAGATTTGGGGATAAGAGGATGTATTTGTGCTCTTTGTAGAAGTTGTTTCCTTGGCCAATAGTTTGATTTTCAGCTACGAATTGTTAGTGACTTGTACCCTCCTTTACGCCTAATAAATCAACTATATTTTCTTTGTTTTCCAGGGCACCCCCACGGAAAGAATCGTGCTAAAGTCCCAAAGTAATACAGCAAACTACAAAATGGAGCTGCCCGATGACCAGGAGAAGGGCATCCGTCTGGTAGATGGACCCACTCCCGTCGAGGGAAGACTGCAGCTGTACCACAAAGGTGCTTGGCGATCAGTGTGCTCCAATTCGAGAAAGTAAGCAAATGAACTCTCCCTGAAAGTCCCCGAATATCATAATGCATGTATTCCATTTCCAGTTGGACTTTGGCGGATTATGGTGTGGCCTGCAAGCAGTTGGGCTATAGAGGCGGTCGCTTCTGGAACTGGGTGGAAAGGACACCGGGATACTATCCGCGACTGCTTTACGAGCAGCCCAAGTGTCGAGGGGGAGAGAACCAGCTGGTGGACTGTGCCTGGAGCTCTCGCCAGATGGGAGCCGGGGCCTGCGATTACCACAACGACTTGGGTATCCAGTGCCAGCCAGTTCATGCCGAACCTCTGGGCCATTGGCGTGGCATCTACTTCGATAATGCACCATCGACAAAGGCCCTGGGAAGGGACAACACCGTATACGCTGCACGGTCGGAATCGCGTCTGAAGTATGTGGATATTATACGAGCAGGGAATGGCTATGGCTTCAGTGCGAAGTCCGCTGTAGAAGTCCAGGGCTTGCCCCCGCAAATGGAGCATGTGGTGATCAGTCATTCGGCCTACACGGGATTCAATAGCACCCTTCCCTGGGCAGGATTCCACCTGCAGAATGTCACCGTGCGGAAGAGCAATGGCATTGGGGTGTTTGTCAACTCCAGCCAGGGAATGGTGCAGCTCGATGGCTGTTCGATTGTGGACAATGCGGCAGATGGTGTCAAATATGTGGGACACGATCTGCGCGGCACAGAGCGGAAGGACCGGGCGAGCATCTATGACTTTTGCACGCTGCCAACGACCTCCGGGCAGACGTACCCCATATCACTGTCATTCACCCAGAAATACTATGCTGGTTCGGTCAAGGAGTGTGGCAAGTACTTCTTCACGCGCCCCGGCTACCTGTTGACCCTCCACTTTGAGCACTTTGTCCTGATGCAAAACGAGACGGCCACCGTGGAGATCTACGATGGCGCCTCCACCAATGACCGATTGCTCTTCCAGTGGCAGGCGAGAAACTCGACGCGGCCCCAGAGTGTGACCACCACCAGGGAGAAGATGTTTGTCCGGATACGGGCCGATGCCAGGCAGGAGATGAATGGCTACTTCCGGATAACCTCTGGCGACTCAGTGGCCTATGACCTGAAGGTTTCCCAATCGACAGTGGAGGATAATGGTGGCCGTGGCGTGGCCATCGATAACATCCGCTCGAAGATACACGTCCACAGCAGCTCCGTCTCGGGCAATGGCCATGTGGCCGGCGTGCATGTGACCAGCGGTGCCGGAGACGTGAACATCACCAGCTCCAACATCAGCTTCAACAATGGAGCGGGAGTGAACATCACGTATTATGGAGGAAACAGGAACATCTCGCGATCGGCGTTGACGGCCAACAAGGGCTATGGCGTGGCCACCTGGTTGAATCACACCACGGAGATCGATCGGGTGGAGTACATACCCTTCAACCAGACCAGCGTGGTGGAGTACTCGCAGATAGGCGGAAACCTGGAGACGGGTGTGTTCCATGGAAACTTCTGTCGCCCCATTTGGGTGAACATCACCGGGAACAGCTTCAATGGCAGCCAGCAGAATGATATCTTCATCGAATCCTGCTACCAGGCCACGGCCAATGGTCTGCCCAATATGCAGCTCCAGCTGGGACACAATCAATTCAAGTACTCCCAGGCAAACTCCATAAATCTAAGTCCCGCTCTGAATCTCCAGGGCAGGATCGAGTTCAACGTGTTCCGCTTCGGCTCCTACGGATGTCTCTATGTGAACAACGATTACATTTATCCGGAGTTTAACTATTTCCCCGTAAAGCTAATCATTCAAAGTAACTACTTCATGCGGAACAGTGGCGTCCATGTGGTTTCCCTGGGCCTGTCGCCCTACAGCCGAGCAGAGGTCCAGTACATACTCTTCACGCGGAACTTCGTGCGGAGCAACAACATCACGGAGGCCTTCGGACCGCTGATTGCTGGCAGCGAGGGTTCTGATGGTGCGGGCCGACTCAATCCCAGATCTCGGGTAGCAGCTCCCGTGGTTGTGGGCTCCAGCAATGTGGACATCTTCCGGAATATCCTGCACAATCTGGACTCCATGTACGAGATCGGTTCACAGCTGACGGATCAGAGCAAGATCATAAATGCCACTTGCAATTGGCTCGGACACACCGACGAGAATCGCATCTATGCGAGACTCTTCCATCGCAACGATCGCTACAATCTGGCGAAGATCAACTACATTCCCTACCTCCTGCACAGCTCTAATCCTGGTTCCACCGCCATGATCACTGTTTCGACTGTGGTGCCGCGATTCTTCCACGAGGGCAGCGATGTCATTGGCGGCGAGGTGGACGGTCAGGACATGGTCCCAGCAGGCACTTATACGGTCACCAAGGATATCAACATTCGCCCAGGAGGAAAGCTCATCCTGCAGCCAGGCACAACGCTGAGATTTGAGCCCAGTGTCGGGATGATGGTGGCGGGAAAACTGGAGGCAAGAGGTCGCCGACCCGACGACATACTCTTCACCCTCAAAAGGGAGACCATCATTGGTCTCAACGATACGGAGACCGTCGATTTGGATAGCGAAACGGAGGCCATTGACATGGACACGGAGGTCATTCCTTCCGATGGTGTACCCCGGATTCCAGTGCGTCTTGTGGGCGGCGCGGGCGCCAATGAGGGCAGGCTACAGATGTACATCAAAGGCCGCTGGGGCACCGTCTGTGATTATGGCTGGAATGTGCTGAATGCTGCTTTGGTGTGCCACCAACTGGGCTACTCCCTGAATCCCCAGGACTGGAGACTACTGCGCTCCCAGCTGCCCAACGCAGGGACCTCCGAGGACATCCTGGTGGCCAATGTTCGGTGCACACTCCAGGACAAAGATGTCACCAAGTGCAGAGCGGAGTACGACTTCGAGAACACCTGCAGCCATGAGAACGATGTGGGTCTGCGGTGCTACGAGGGGGCCTGGGCGGGTGTGCGCTTCAGCATGCTCGCGGAGAGAGCAGATCTTCAATATGTGACCGTCGAGAAGGCAGGACTCTTCGACTACACCACGAATGCCTTCAAGCCGGCCGTGCAAATGGACCATGCCCGTCACAATCTGGAGAACGTGCGAGTGGTGGACAATCTTCAGGACGGCTTGGGCATCATCTATGCGGACATTTATGCTGGCAAGTCGGTGAACAACATCAAGAACTCGGAGTTCTCTGGGAATCAGGGCAGCGGCATCAGCTTCAAGCAGCTGGACTTCCGCATCTCCGGATCCATCATCAAGGAGAATCGTGGCAGTGGCATCTCCCACGATGCTGTCATCTCCGCCCTTGATCAGAAGGAGATCGGCGGTTGGTTCAACATGGCCAGGGACTTCAATGCCTACGACACCGACTACGATCCGTATTTACTGCCCCATGAGATAGCCAACATCGATCTGGGAACCTTTGAGCACAAGTACATTCGCACGGAAGAGCTTTTGGGACAGTCCATCAGTCGGAAGATAGTGGTCCAGTGTCCTGCGGGCTATGTGATCGGCATACAGCTCCTCAACCCCATACACAATCTGTCCACGGAGAGCATCAGCATCCTGAATGCACGGACGGAGAACATCCGGAGCGATCTGTGGCAGGTGAAGCGCGATCTGAATGTCTTCCCCGTGACGAGCAGCAGCTATGGCATCATTATCTACTACGAGAGTGGGCTGCATGCCCTGGGAGGGGCGGTCCTCATGCTGAGTACAGTCACAGCACCCGTTCAAAACATACGCAACCGGATTGTGAGTGGACCAGTGCCCACACTCCTCATACGGTCCACAAAGATCCAGAAGAACCTGCGGGGCATAACAGGCATCTACTACAACCGATATATAGGGGATAACGGAGAGAACTACCTGCGAAAAGCCAATGAGTCCATACGTCTGATCAACTCGGAATTGAGCTACAACGATCACGAGGCCATTCTCATTCGGTCACCCTTCTGGGATGTGATCTCCAGCAATATCTCAGAGGTCACCATCCACGTAAACGGTTCCTTGATCTCCCAAAATGGCCATGGCATCCGTCAAATGTCCAAGGATCTGCGCTCCTCCAACAATCTGTTCCATTACGTGATTCAGGACACCACCGTGGAGCAGAACACCCATGGGGGCTTCCAGGTGGCTCTGCCGTACGTCTGGCAGTACAACGAGAACTTCACGCACTCCATTTACTTTGGGAACAGCACCTGGCAGAGGAATCGCGACTTTCATATATCCGTTCACGGACACTACACCGTGTTCAATATCACATCAAATGTCTTCAGGGAGAACAATTGTCCGAATGCTCTGATAGCACTCGATGGCATGGAAAAACGTCTGAAATTCGACAACAATCGTTTCGAGTCGAACAATGCCAAATTTGTGCTGCTCTTCAAGGCTGATTCGCTGAGTGAGATCATTGGACAGGTACCCGCCAGCATAGAGTACAACAGCTTCAAGGGTAACAAAATTGTAACCCTCACAGCCGACTACAGACATCACTACCTAAAGGCCGTCAGGAAGCTGCGAAAACAACATCGCCTGCCCACCGCAGTGATCCGTTTGGATGGTGTCCAGAACGTACGACTCTATCGAAACCTCATATCAGAGAACGACATGGACTTCAACCTTGTGGCGGGTGTTAGATCCGCCAGACTGAACAACTATTTTGAGGCCAGGGAGAACTGGTGGGGCACCAAGGATACCGCCTATATAGAGTCCAAGATCTTTGACTTTGACAACTGGAACGATCATGCGGATGTGATATATCAGCCCTTCCTGATCGAGGATAGCTACGACGCGAGTGTCTCCGTGGTGGTGCCCTTCAATCAGGATCAGGAGATCGATCTCTATACGTACCGTGGCGGCAGGGTCTACAAAGATCTGACGCTCCTCAAGCAGAGCTCTCCCTACTATATATCGTCGGATATCACAGTGATGCCGGGCAAAACTCTGACCATCAATCACGGCGTGACCATGGAATTTGAGCCAAATGTGGGTATCCTAGTGCTCGGAACTCTGATGGCCATTGGCTACAAGGAGTCGCCGATTGTGATGCGTCCTTTCCGGAATGCCACCCGCGAGTCCATGGTGGAGGCACAGCCCCGGAAGCGTGCCCTGGAGGATATGAGTGCGGCCCTCACCGATTTCGATTCGATTCGATTGTGCACCAGTGCCAATAACTGCACGGGAGAGGCGGATGGATTGTTCGGCTTGAATGAGGGCTTCCTGGAGTACTTTAATCACACGACTCTGCAGTGGGTGCCCATATGCGATGGTCGCTTCACCGAACGCAATGCCCAGGTCGTGTGCCGGGAGCTGGGCTTCGATCCCCTGAATGTCTACTATGGCCACGACAGGCGCATTGAGTTCCACACGAATTCGCTGACTCGCATTTGGTCCTGGGTGCAGCCCCTGGAGTGTCGTGGCGATGAAGAGCGCATGGAGGACTGTGCAGAGCGACTGAATGGCCAGCTCTACGGACATCGACACGAGTGCAAATGGGACGATGTATATGTGTTTGTGAGCTGTAATAGTGTGGCCGACGATGAGGTCTACTGGGGAGGGATACGTTTCGCCAACTCAAAGTTCGAGGAGATCCAATACGAGCATCGCCTGCACAACACTCGCTCCCATGCCCGTCTTCCCCTGCGGGAAAGTCAATTGGAGTACGTGAAAGTCGAACAGGCGGGTATCCTGCACAACCACAAGGCAGCCGCCATTCAGGCCATCCACAAGAATCCCACAATAAGTTCCGTGAGCATCGAGAACTCGGCCAATCATGGCATCAATCTGATTGCACCCAGTGGCAAACTCAACCTCAATCATCTGAACATCAATAAGAACCTGGGCACAGGCATTAGCATTGTCTCACTCACTGGCGAGGGTCGGGATAGCGACGAGTCCAGCTTTTCTCCATTAAAAAAACTCGATCTGCCCTACAAGCTATTTTCTTTGGTGGACATCTGCGATCCCCAGAAGGTCCTCGACATTGAAGAACGCATGCTCATCTACTACAAGTACGACAATAATCCTGTCAACTGTGTGAAGATCTTTACCTCTGCCTTCCGGGCCAAGCCCATTGGATTCCGTCTGCTTCAGTCCAATCTGTTCAATCACTCAAAGCTCTATGGCAGGACGGACTTCATCAAGCTATACGATGGCGATATCTACAATGTGACGGCCACATATCTGGGCAAGATCGAATCGGATACGAACAACCAGCGATCCTTCTTCAAGACCAAAGGACCTACGATGAGTCTCCAGCTGGTGGCGAGTGGTGCCCCTGAAACCCATGGTTTCATTGCTGAAGTGGTCACCGTTCCCATCTCCACTTTGGGACAAAGTAAGCAATTGAATACTCCCATATATATAGGCTCTTTTAACCCTTGATTTGCTATAGATCGCGATGCCCTGCACAACATCACAGATACACACATCTCGGGGGCCATGAAGGGAGCTGTTAGCTATGCCTCAGCGGGTGAGGTGACCCCCACACTGACCCTCATTGGCAATCGCATCGAGAAGAACTGTCGCCAGTTGTATGGTAACTTTTCCACCTGCGCCTCGGCCCTGAATTTGGATGTGCAGAACATGAATTCCATGTACTTTATGGTGAGTAAGATAATACATAAAAATCCTGAAATATCTCTTAAACCTGATCATCTCTCTCTTTCCGTTGCAGAACAACCTTCTTCTGGAGAACCAGGGTGGCCTTCGCATACGCGCTGATTCGCGTGGCTCTGCCACATCCCTAAGAGGCTTCATCCATCACAATCTCTTCATGAGGAATCGCAATCGCCCTGCTCTTTACGTGGAAGGACGCCAGTCATCTCCTTACCAGGAAGTGGAGCTCTACCGCAATTACTTTGCCCAGAATATGGCTGGCTATGAGGATGTGATCAGGCTGTGCCAAGTGGTCTCCAATTTCAGCTACAACTATGTCCACAGCAACATCGGTGGACGCATCATGGAGGTGTCCGGCTTCGAGAAAGTCCGCCTGCAGATCTATCAAACAACAGCCCATAATGGCTTCTATAGGTAAACGATACCCTGCTGATAATATCCCAAGAAGTTTATCCAAGATGTATCCTTTCTTCGTAGAAATGTGGCCACCAATTGGATGACTAGGGCCACGGTTGTGGCTGGCACCGCGGGTCAGCAATATGTGGATAATATCTTTGAAAACTACGAGAATGATTACGAGCTGCTGACTGTTAATAATTCCATGTAAATATCTGATTTAATATAGACTCAAACAAAGGGGCTATGGAGTCGATTTTTTAGTTTAAGTTTCGATTTCCTTTTAAAATGATTTGAAACCTCCCCTATATATATATATATATATATATAATTAGATAAGTAGTTTCGATTTATATCTAGACTCCTGAGCTCTTCTTTTAGCTCTTCTTTTTGGGAACTTTACTAATTTCTTTCCTTTATCTTTATCCTTTTCTTCTTGTATATCTATTTGTAGTATGAGCTTTGACTATGAAAACAGGTAAGATATACCTATAAAAAAGAACCCTTGAAAACCTCTGCTAATGTATAAATCTCACCCCTAGGACCTTTGAAACCTGGAGTTCGAGGATCGATGCCCGTCACAATTATTGGAGTTACAATAATACCATTTCGGTACAGTCACGCATAAAAGATAAATCAGGTAAGATTTTCTATAAAAAAAAAATATTCCTTTACAAAAATGTAACCCCACGATGATCCCCCTTCCAGATGATCCCATGCTGCTGGAAGTACTGGCCGTGCCCTTCCAAATGAACAATGAGACCATTTTGGATGGCAAATGTCCACCGGGTTGGGCCCTGGTCCATGACACATGCTTCATTTATGTTGGGGCACCCATGACCTTCCATGAGGCGCGTGATTTCTGTCGCTCGGAGAACTCCACGATGCCGTTTATCCGAACAGATCAGACCACGTTGTGGAAGTACCTGCAGAGCCAGATGCGGCATCTCAAGTATCCCGAAAAAGTCTGGATACAGGACTATAATCACATCGAGCGCTGCACGAGCTTTGTGTTCGGGGAGATTGAGGTGGAAGACTGTGCCAAGGAAAGGGGTTTCATATGCGAAATGGATCCCAGAGTAAGTCCACAAACATTCAACCAAGCGAATCCTGAGTTTTAATACACAAATCCCTTATCCCTAGGTAATCATTGATCCCTTGTCCTGGCGTGCTGACATTTTTGCCATTAGTATTATCTCGGCCTTTGTGTTGGCCATCATCCTGCTCATTCTGGTGGCCTTCTGCTGGTTCGCCAAGTCCAAGCATCGTCATGTGCAGCGCCTTCAACGGAGGAACAGCATCCGGCAGAGTCTGCGCAGTCTCAACAGCATCGATCCCCAGGGATCCCTGCGAAGGCGACCCAATTATGTATGATTTCGGGAACTCCCTTTATTTCGTTTAAATTTTAGTTGATTTTCGTTTTATTTTTTCCATTCCCTTTGCTTTGAACATCCTCATCATCATCAGAATATGTCCAGCAATGGCACTCTGTCCAAGAGCCAGGACTACAAGCAGATGGTGGCCAATGGTTCCATCGATTCCATGGATAAGAGTGTCCTAAGCTCCGAGGCGGGCAGCTTCGAGGGCTACGAACAGAAGCCCCACTACAATGAGTATGTGAATCAGAATGCCCTGAGGCCTGCACAGGCGCCACAGGATCATCATCATCAGCAGTCATCCGCACCCCACAAGGTGGCCACCATTTCCAAAGCCACGGGTCATCGGGCACGCGCTGCAGCCGCCGCTGCGACCCTCGAGCCATCCGATGCCTTTGAGTTGAGTTACCGGAATGAGGGATTCCGGGATAACTCCACCTATGGCGGCGGTACCAGAGCTAACTCGATAAGCACCAGTGTGGCCGAGGACACGCCGATTATCCATCAAACGGATGCGGATGGCGAGGAAGTGGGTTCGGATTACTACGGCAATGCCAGTACCCTACCCTTGAGAACGGATACAGGTGGCAGTAGCACGGGTGGTGTGTCACGAGGCAGACGTGGTCAACCCGGTCTGGCGTTCCTCAGCGAACTGAAGCAGAATCTGCCCGAGTATCAGCGGAGCTCCCACAGCAGCTTCATGCCACAGAGGAGCAGCGGCGAGTCCCTGCCCTTCGATCAGAAGTTGGACCAATTCAACTACTCCACAGAGTCATCGCTGTACCGCCCGGCGCCATCAGTGCCTGCGTCTCAGACGCCGCAGCAGCAGCAGCAGCAGGATATGCGGCGTCCGGACTCGTACTATACGGCCGTCAGAAGCAGCAAGGCTCCCACATCACACTACCGGACACCCCGTCCGTTGGCACAGCCGCCTGCAGCGCCAACAGCACACGCGCGACCCAAGACTGTCTACCAGACGGCCTCCGAGGAGTCCTCGCCCACGACGCCCTCGCCGCTGGCCGTGACCAATGCCTATCATCGGTCCAAATCGGAGGCTCTGTTGGAGACCGATTTCGACCACGATGATGGTTCCGGTGGACTGCAACCGCTGCAGACGAACGGACGGAGTCACAGTCAACCCCTGGAGACGGCTATGTGAGCAGCTTAGCTCCATTTCATACTCTATTTAACACTCACTTTACACTTTACACTACACTTCGCTTCACTTCCTAGTTTTTAGTTTTGCATCGAACCCGAAACGAGATTATGCTAGCCAACACGATCGATATTGAGAAACGAACACGCCCGCCCGTTGTTTTTTGTGGTATACTTAGATCATTCCATCCATTAGTTATAGTCCAAATTTAATTATAATCGAAACGAGAGCAAACAAGAATACGAATTAGCTTTAAGTTGTTGTAAATAAACATATGAGAAAATGACTAAAAACTAAAAGAAACGAGAGGGAACGTTGTGAGCCGCGTCTACGGCCGCGGCTCAACTTTATACCCGGTACTCAGCCAGTATATATGTATGTGAGCTTGTTGTAATTTATTACATGTTCGCAAAAGGGACAAATTTAACTTTAGCCAAAAAATAAAAAATAGTAAGTCGAACCTTTTCGGAGATTTTTATATATTAGATGTTTCCATTTTTGTTTACATGCGTTTTTTACCTCTGTCTTTTCTACATGTCTTTATCTACTTCCTACATATTCATACACGGCTGTGTGCGAGAGAGAGAGGGAATGAGTATGCGCTTGGAAGGCCACGGAAATTTCATTTGTTCCTTCTGGCTATACTAATGATCCGATCTGATCCAAATTCAACATTCCGATAGATATGGTAATTTTCTATGATTCTGCGTTTTTGGTTATCCCGTATCTTCAAAATTGTAGATTTTCGTCCTTTGTGGGGTCGGAAGGGGGCGTGGCCAAATTTTGAAACAAACTCGTCTCGGTTTGATATCACAGGAGCTCGGATACAAAGTTTGATTGATCTAGCTCTGATAGTCTCTGAGATCTAGGCGTCAAAAAATTCCATCAGGCATAGCACCCACCCCGGTGTGTGAGAGAGAGCGAGAGGGAACGATGCATTTCGAAATGGTTTTCTTCATTGTGGCTATATTTATGATTCGATCTGATCTAGATTCAACACTCTGATATATATGGTCATTGTCTATGATTCTGCGATTTTAGATTCCTCGTATCTTTAAAATTGTGCATGCCACATATTTTCGTCCTTTGGGTGGGCGGAAGGGGGCGGGCCGAAATTTTTAAATACACTTGTAACAGTGTGTTAGGACAGGAGTCTGGATACAAAATTGTGTTGCTCTAGCTCTTATAGTCTCTGAGCTATAGGCGCTAATGAAGACGGACAGACGGACGGACAGACAGACATAGCTATATCGACTCGGCTATTGATGCTGATCAAGAATATATATATTTTATGGGGTCGGAAATGCTTCCTTCTGGGTGTTACACCCAACCGTTATCTCCACAAATCTAATATACCCCTATACTCTTCGAGTACCGGGTATAACAAGATAGCGCAATGCGCAGCTCCATCATGTTAGAAGCGCACAAAAATAGTGCGCGTGTGACGTAGATAATGTACGACCGAACAGCTGAATCGATGTTTACCAGCTTTTCATCGTAGGTTCTTCTGCAGTGCAGATCTCGATCTCGTCGTTAAAATTAAGTGATGTGTTCAAAATTGTGAACAAATATTTAAAAGGAATATAAAGAACAAGCAATCGTTCTTTTATTTTCCTGCAATTTCCTTTTCTATACATTATAAGGAGAAGAAATGAATTTTAACAAGGAAATTGTAGTTTTACTTTATCTTACTGACTTAAAGCTAATGAGTGTGAGTGAGATGCATATATGCGCTCTGTTGAGAATCGACATTTGTGACGAAGATGCGCAGAACTGAGATCAAATGGCGGACTTCTTGCGCTATCATGCCACAGATTTTCGTCCTTTGTGTGGGCGGAAGGGGGCGCTTGATAGGAGTCTGGATACAAAATTTGGTTGCTCTAGCTTTTATAGTCTCTGAGAGGGGAAATCTCTGAGGAAAATTCAATTTGTCCCTTTTGCGAGAATGTAATACATTACATATATCGTTAGCTCACATACATATGTATATACTGGCTGAGTACCGGGTATAAAGTAGACTCTACTTAGTAGAGGCTTGGCCTTAGCCGGTGCTCACAACGTTCCCGTTCGTTTTTCCTATAAAAAGTATAGATTAAGGGTTCTCAGTTGGTTACGGTGTTGTTATGTAACATGTTATTGTAATTTTGTATAAATTGTGGAACCGTTTCCTAGGTTTAGCTCATTTTACATTTCTCTCTGGTACCTTAAAGTTCTCGGAAATCGCATTAAAATGAAGTTCTTGCTGCTGCTGGTTGTCCTTGCTGCCTTTGTGGATAGTTCCTTGGGCCTGAAGAACGGTCTGTCCTCTTGAGGTTTCATACTTTCGTTTAACTGAAGTATATGCTTTCATTTCGACAGCCATTTGTGAACTTCCACATTCCAAAAATGGATTTGGAAATGGCATCTGTCTGGCCTACATATCCAGGTGGACCTACAATGGAACGGCATGCATGTTTTTTGTTTATGGCGGATGCGGTGGCAATGATAATCAATTCCGTTCTAAGGAGGAATGTGAAGCAAATTGTATGGAATAAATTATTTATTAAATTAAAAGACAAAATAAATGATGGATAGTTTCCATGAATGAAGTTATACGATAAATCCACCTTTTGTATTTTTAAACATTTAAACTTACCATTTTAATATTTTACATCGTTTTACATCGTCAAATAAAGACAGAACCCTTTCACAATCAGAAAATTCACTTAATTATGAGTTTCCGAATCTTTTCATCACTGCTGACTGCCTTTTGTTGTGTCTGGCTTAAACAATTATTAATTATAATCATACAATTATCCTTTGCACGGGTGCGTTACGGCTACTATGAGACTTTCCCTTGTTTGTGATGAGCCGTAAACAAGGTGAGTTTTCTGGACGAAATTCACTGACAAATGAAAAGAACAAACTGATGAAAACAAACATACATTGTGGTGCAACACCGCCACGTCACATATCTAATGTCTAATATATTTGCAATGCTTTGGCATTACACGTGTTGTAGAGATTTTTTTTTTAAATATTTTGCTTGACTAATCGCTTTGAAGCGGTGCGATTTATTTCCACAGAAGTCTGTGGCCTTGAGCACTCCCGCAATGGGGAGGGACGCATGTGATCTGTGATCCTGTGATCCCCAGCTGGACTTTTGATTCTAAGGCAAAGGAATGCGTGAAGTTCATCTATGGCGGCTGTGGTGGCAATGATAATCGTTTCGGTTTTAAGGAGGATTGTGAGGCAAAGAGCTTGGAATAAATACAAGTGATTTCCCAAATGTACAGAATACTCTTTAATTGTGGTGAAATAATGGGATATTTCTTTAACCAATATTGTTGATACATCATTAACAACCACAACCATATTATAAGCATCATTAGAGTTAGAGTTTGATTCTTTTCCATTTATATATAATTTTCTTACCAAATGTATTACATAGGGCTCTATATCACGGTCCACATTTGCCAATATAGACATAATATGTGTGTGTAATATGTGGACAAATATGTGTGTAACGGGCTATCGCCGCAAAGCGTGCACCAAGGTGCATGCGTTTTTTGTTTAAATGATAGCCAATGTAGCAAAGTTTTTATAAACAAAATTTTGTACTTTTCTATAAATAGGTTCCGCAAAAGTTAAAAATTAGTCGAAAAAATCTCGAATTTGAGCCAAACACACATTGTGCTTAAACGCCTATTTCATTTCATTTTGTGTCATTCTGTAGAACGGAAAAATTTATGAAAGTTTTTCTGTATACCTTTTTGGGTGAACAATTGTTTTCTGTACAAAATTCAATTTTTGTATGTATATGTGTTGCTTTTGAAAATGTGTGCGTTTTAAATATGTATGGTTTTTAAAGTTAAATTTCGAAACAACACTTTATTCAATTCATTTAGTAAGATATTAGATACAATTTGTTTTTATTCGGGTAACTATTTTTTTTTTACTGTATTCTAAGATTGTTCTACCTTTTGAACATGTATGTTTGTTCGTAATACTGGATCATGTTTTTAAAAATTTGTTTACAAAAAAAAGTAATAAGTCTTTGAATACTTTTTGAGTCGAAACGAATTTTGTTTGCTTTTTTAGTGAACTCAAGCTTTTTTGGTATTGAATTAAAAATTAAATATATTATTAAAACCCCTATAAAATGACATAATAATACAATTAAAAATATAAGCAGGAAGGGGTGTCTCCACTCTGTTCAATAAAATTAAATATTTCATATCTGTTAATGCAAAGTACTCTGAAATATTCTAGATACATAGATACATATGTAGGTTTATGGGTTCCTGCATAATTGTCTACTTTAATATACATATTTTTATTATAATCCCAATGCTCAAGTTTTTTGGATCCGAACTCAAACAAAGCTAGCTAATCGGAGTGACCCTCTTGTCGGGTCGGCTGATAAATGTTCCGATTTGTTCCGGCCGGGCCTCTTATAACACTGCTTAACTTTTTTCCCGCTGTGGTCAAGAAGCTTACCGTCTGGAAGTTATTAAACTTTCCAATTCAAATTTGATAATTTTTTGCGGTATTTTTTTAGGAAATGTTGACTTTAAAAACCAGGTAAAGTTGAAAAAAAATTCTTTCTTCGGCTAAATTTTTAGTTTTAGATAGGTGCAATAATTAGGCGTCGATTCACCAAACCTTCGTATGCCTAATTTAGTGGACATATGTACAAATAACCGTTCTTTTACATTCAAAAAATACCAAACATCATTGTTTGTAACAGTTTTTAACGGCAACATGGCATTTGGGATGCTACCAAACGGATTTTACTTTGTACATGTTACAGCCCACGGGTGGTTTTGTCAAAGTTGTGGACTATCTGAACGATGGACAAGGAAACAAGAAACAATTTTTTTATTTGAATTAATTTCTCTAAATTTCAAAGTTGACGAATATGTATTAAAACATTTTCCGTGCCTTTATGAGTTTTGAGTTTTAAGTCCAGCATGTCAGCAATGAGCGCGGCATACATACACTCTGTTGTTACTTTTGTTGTTGTTGTTGCTGTGGTTAAAAGCGGGCCATTAATCTGTTGCTGCTCTCCCATCTATCGCTCGAATCGAATTGAATTACAACCTAAAATATGTATTGCCACATAAGAGATCTGATTGTGTTGTGAATGTGACGCGTTCCCAAGCAGCTACAAAAGCGGGTGAGTGGGGTGTAGCTTACTTTTGTTTTTATTTAGTGTGACATGTACGAAAAGTTTAAAAGTTAACAGTGCAGATATGTCTATTGGGTTCACGTTGTCATCGTTTATTTTGCGATATGTTGAATAACAGAGCTTTTCAAGCTGTCAATATATAATCATTTACTGAACAATAGGATTGTCAATATCTGAAAAAAATCCTATTTCGAGATATAGATTTTGCCAAATTTAAATATCGCCAAATCGAATATATGAAATTTCAAAATTTTAAATTTACAGTGTACACTAAAGCCGCGGCATTTGTCAGCTTTTCGGCCTGCTAAAGTAAACAAACGAGGTGAGTAAGAAGAAGAAAGCAAATTATTTATATTCTCAAAATAATGAGCCATTTACTTTTTAATTTGGAAAACGGTGCATTTGGGAGTTTTACTACGAGCACCCAATTGTTTATGGTGCTTGTTAAGAAGGAGTCCGATGTATGTACAGCTGTCTTTGCTCCATCATCCATTTAACGGAAAAATGCAATGATGCGCCCAGTGTAAATCGGGTATAAATCGGGTTTCACTTACGTTTTTTACCGTTGGCAACAATAATTTGTATGGGCTAGCAACATGTGCCGTGAAATGAGCTACATTGTCCCTCAACATGGGCACGGAATGAGCAACATTTTGCATACCCTAGGCAAAAGGATGTTATAGAATTTGGAAAATGTTTGTCATACCAGGCACAATTTAAGGCAGAAACTAGTTTGAAACGAAATTTTGCAGCTTGTCGTGTTCTTACTGATACTGAAAATATGTATCGGGATCAAGATATGTAAACAGAAAAAAAATCAAATGCTTTATTATGTTAGAGAGTATCAATCTGTGAATATTTATTTATTATATATATTAAATTTTAAAGCAGCTCGGAAAACAGAATTGTTATACCAATTAAACGAAAAAGGGTATCCACATGTCCATACCATCGGTTGACAAGCAACAAGTGTGAAATAACGTGACAATCAATACTCTTACGGAGCATTTCATGCTCACTTACGTTTATGCTGCGGTTGGTTGAACGAAAGTGCTTTGTGCGGATGGCTACTATGGTTTTTGAATGACACTCGAGATGCGCACAGGGCATTCGGTGCATACAGCCGTATGCCTGGTTTTCAAAAACATCGTACAAATATCGGTGACAACGATGTTTCTCCAGGACAGGGCTGTCCTCATGGTATGTTCGGCAAATGGGGTGCATTTTACCTTGAATGCGTTGCATTTTCTAGGCCGTTTTGCCTGTTGTCCATACCCTCTTTTTCCTCAGTTACCCTCAAATGTTTGTCCAACAAATGCAATATCCGATTTTAAGATCTTTTTTGTATATTTAGTAGTTATGCAAAAATTATTTCCAAATATGTAAGCTATCTCAACGAAATTTTACAGTTTATAAAAACCAAAACTATGTATCGGGATCAATATATATAAACGGGAATGTAATTAAATCCATGAATAAGTTAAAAACATGTCAATACGAGAAAAACAATCCTACTGAACAACAAAAATTAAATCAGTCTTCCAAAATCACTGTAATTCATATTTTTTCTTCAAACATGCGAGCGAGTAAGAGAGAGAACTTCAGCAGTTCGCTTTGCTATAACTTAGGGTATTGTTGAAGAGTATGATGATTTTAAGTAAATGTTTGCCACAGCTATCGGCAAGGCGAGGAAACTAGTCTTATAACACTAACCATACAGTATACATATATGTATGTATGTTGAATGGTTAGTGGTATAATCTATCTGGCTGAAACACGGTCCAAGCACTTGTGGTTTTTGCACTCAGCTATAAATATGAATCGGCCAAAATCGCATTGCTATATAATGTAAATATGTACATATCAGCAATAGTAAGCTTTATAAGGGTATCAAAACCTCGACCCGTGAAGCCTTTTTGGTGCCTTTTCCTTGTGTAGTTTTTGGCGTAAAAGCGCTTACAATAGCAACAATTTACACACGAGCAGAGCGGGAGAGAACAAGAAAGAGAGCTGTGGTGCTGCTCTCTCATTTCGCTTGTTTTGTCAATTCTCCAAAACGCGTCGCGTGCTCCACACACACACACGAACGCACACCACCCACCCACCCCCACGGCCTCCAGTCTGCTGCTGTGGGGCTCTGTTCGCAGTCGCTGCCGCTGCTGGTAAATTGTAGTAAAGAGAGCTCCAGTAGTCCAGCCATTCATCGTTCGTCACTCACTGCCTGCTGCTGTTGCCTGCTGGCCCCTGGCTGTGTAGAAGTTTTTCCATTTTCCTGTCGTGTCGAGGATACAAAATTTTTGTGCAAAAAGAAGCAGTTGCAACATTTCGTAATTGTGCCCCCTCCGTAAACCCCAGACCCAGGCCTTAAAGGAAAGGAGAAGCAGGCGACCCAAGTAAGTGTAAAATGGTTTAACGGTGGGTTCTCATTCTCTGTCCACTATTTTTGGGGCCATTGCATTGCGTGCAGCATGAGCATGCCACTATTTCCGTGCGTGTGTGTGTGTTT
Organism: Drosophila helvetica; assembly: GCA_963969585.1. Taxonomy (NCBI): domain Eukaryota; kingdom Metazoa; phylum Arthropoda; class Insecta; order Diptera; family Drosophilidae; genus Drosophila; species Drosophila helvetica. Next base: position 4,059,385 of record OZ018402.1, on the reverse strand, counting down.
TGTGTGTAAAGTGCAAGTGTGCAAAATGTTATGGAAGGAAAAATTGGAAAAATCCTTGTGGAGTTGCAAGCCCCAGTGCTAAATTTAGACCTGAAGCAAGGCTGCAACACGCAGTCGCTGCGCTGCCGTTGCCTTTGCCTGCTGCCTCCCCGAAGAACACCCACACCAGAGTGAAAATTGTCGCCACATGCATACGTCAGACGCTCGCTCTCTTCGGCTGTGTATACGTGAGTGCTGTTGTATGTGTGTGGTATGAATGGAACAAAAGTACTTGGTGCTGCTGCTGCTGCTGTTGCAGTCGCTGCGCTGTCTCTGTCTTGGCCAGCAGCGACGTCGGAATCGATAGCCAGACTTTGTTCTCTCTCTCCCTCTCTCGCTCCCTGAGTGGGAGGGGGAGCTTCGGATAAACGATGCTCTGCAAAAGCCGTTTACGTTTGTGGCACGTAGTCGTCGTAGTATTTTCCCCGTAAATTGAAAGCGGATTGCACAATGGATCCAGAGGGGAGATATGGGTACCAGGAATAAATGAAAAATTTGTAAGGTAATACGAAAATATGTGAAGAAATATGTACACAATACAAGAAAATTGTAGAAAAACTACCCAAAAATGGCAAAAATGTGGAAAAATACACAAAACAAAATATGGGAAAAATGTAGAAATTAAACAGCAATAGCACCAGAAACCAGTCTCCTCCTGCGCTGCACGTTGCAAGTTTCAGTTGCAGCGGCAAAGCCGCCGCGGCCATGTTCATGTTCGTGCGTAGTTTTCCATGCCATGTTTCCACAATTGCTCATATCATCATTGCAACGAGTTTCGCACGCTTCGTTTTATTTGGATTTTTTGTTGATGTTGCACGAGTAGTACTCGTACTCTTCTCTGTGGCTCCACATTACTACGAGTCCGGGTATATATGTGTGTACATATGTGCCTGCCACAACCTGCCCGCTGTTGCTGCTGCTGATGCCTTGGCTTCTTCTTCTGCCTATAAATACTACGGTGCGGACCAGAAGTTTAAAGCAGAAATTGTAAAACATATTTTAAACATATGATCCACAAGTATCGGTAACAATATTACATATGTATCTACATGCATATGTATGTATATCCACATTTATTATTTATATTTTTCAATTTGATTGTGTTACTAATTAGATTCCCCCAATCGCCAGCCTATGAAAACCAGCAGTTCGACCAAATAATGTACAGATTCCAAGGTCAATCTGTGAATCCAATCTCCCAACGCTGATTCTGATTATATTTTTCGAGTGACGGCTCGCGTTTCAGTACACTTTATTAGTCCCTTTGTTTGTTCGTCACGATTATTAGGTGTTTGTTTCTTAATATCAACAAGAACTTAAATTTGAAACGTTTCAATGACGGTTTCTCATGTGCGAGAGCCAGTGTTTATAAAAGTGTAGATATTTACATGATTAAACTGAAATTGATCTTGAATTTGTCATCATTCGTATCAAATATGGTTTCTAGTCACCGAGATAAGGGTAGAAGGTTGTTTATTCTAAGAGAGAACGAATGAATAAACCTCTATGGTTTGATTTGTTTTCTTTGCAAAACGACACCACCACACCATAAACTGGAAGTGTGTACTTCTTCTGGCATGCACCTTATGAGGTTGTTGGGGGCACGAGTTGTGCGCGCATGTACAAGCAAAACCAAATACGATTCCTGCCTCTGGCCTGGTCGGGCGGCCCCACAACCGACCTAACCCTACACACCCCCTTCTTATAATTTTCTCTCTCTCTCTCTCTGTCTCTCTTCACATCTTCTCCCTCTCTCCCACATCTCGTATTCAAGTAAGTGCACTGAAGTGCGTGAAGCGTTGCCAGACTGCAATTGTTTGGGAATGGGAAAAGAATTCAATGAATGGGAAAACAATGGCATACAAAAGGGAAAACTTCCAAGAAAAATGTACCAAGAATGATAATTTGTTATATTAATTCCGAATAGTTTGAATGCATTATCAACCAAACCATCAATTACAGTGTGCAACTTTGTTGCAACTTGTATTGTACGAAACAATGGTATAATTTGTATTTGATCAAAGTTCAATCGCCTTTAATCTATTATTTCATATGAAAAAGTTCAATGTAATCTACGTGGTCAAGAACACGGATCGTTGAGTGGGAAACTAATTTCCGAATACATTTTTTATATTAATCAAATCAATCTTTCTCCCAGATTTCTTTAAATTTCAGAGAGAAATTACTCTCTTGGTGTTCGATCCACTTCTATTAAATTACATCCATTAAACACTTAAACTTTTGATTAAATTCAATATTTCCTATTTTGGAATATTTTACATATTCCTAAATTGTGTCCCACACATCTGGCAACCCCTGGCCAGCTGCATGCCGCCTACACACACCAACACAAACAGCCATGCTATCCATGCACACACACAGACAGAAACTGCAAGTGAGAAGAGAATCAGACGCAGCGCCAGAGGTAGGACTCTGGTCAGAGGGGGGTTTGGGGGGAGGGCTCCAGCGCCAGCGCAGAGATTTCGAGAGACAGTGTTGCCCTGCCACATTGTGACCATAATTTTTCAGTTTGAGCGCAGCACTAGCCGGTGACGGGCGATGCGATAGTAACACGTAGTAACCATAATCCCAGCCAGCCATCCGAGAGTCCTGGCGTGGGCGGACACAACCGTTACAAAACCGTTTTTCCAAGTGCAATTTTGACGTTCTTTGTGGCACGGAATAAAGAACAGAATGAGAGAGAGAACAACTAGAGAAAGTGAAAATGGAAAATAATTAACTTTTGTGATTGCTGTGGAAAAAAAGCAGAAACCCTGCACACTCGGGCACGGATACGGACGGGACACGCACACGTTGTCCCTTTTTTTTTTTTTGATTCCTGGTCGTCTGGCTTCCGTTATACGAAAATCAATAATTCCGTGCTGTATAACTTACGGCGAAAGGTGCGCGCTCGCATCGGACTCGCGTGGCGTTCGGCTCTTCCCGTTACTGCAGTCGGGTCGTCATCGCAATCGCCATCTCAGTCCCCACCGATGGGGTTGGGGGTGCTGGCGGGGTGTTACAACAAAAATCGTACAACCCAGAGTCCGCGTGGTGAAGGCGGAACGTGATTGAAATATTTGCACAAAAAGGAAACGGCGCTTACATTTTACACGCGCCAAGCGCCCCACAGCGTAGGCGGCAAACGACAGAGAGAGAGAGAGAGAGAGAGAACATCAAGAACAAGAGAGAGAGAGAGTGGAGCTTCTACAAAGAGAGTGGAGCTCGTGCTTGACAGGAGAGCAATTGAGAGGCTCTCTTTTCTGCGTGAATCAGGAAGCAGAAGACCAAATACATTCTGCCCCATGTGGTGGGGGCACAGCGGGCTGTGGGAGCAGAAGGGTGGGACGGACGGGGCATAGAAAGAGCGTGTAAAACGTAACGGGGCAAAAAAGTAGTAGTAGTAATAGTAGTAGAAGAAGAGAACCAGAAGAGAAGAAAACAACAGAACACGTATTCGCGCGCAGTCTCTGCCCGCTGCTGACGTTGACTTCGACGGTGACTGTGACTGCGACTGAGACAGCGACTGCAACGTAGTCGTAGTAAGTTTTTCCGCCGTAATTGTGGGAGTGTGAATGTGTGTGTGCGTGTGTGGAATGTATAACATATACCATATACAGCACATAGCGAGAAATCATGATAAAGTTTGTCAGGCAGAAAAATCGCGAGAATCCATTAAAGGCATCGAAAAATTTTCTTCGTAAAAAGGTTCGATATAGGAAATACCTCTCTTAATAATATGCGACATTTAATTGATCGGAACATTTCTCCCCGTTTTACCTCACCCCCGCAGCGTGAATCGAATGACTCTGGCACCGAATCGGATGGTGAACTCCTCGATGTGGAAAAACAACGTCACTTAGACGTGGATATGGAAACTAGTAAGTGCGACAGAGCAAACCAGTTTTTGGAAAATAAATTTCGAAATGTTTTGGTTTTAAAATTCCTAAATTAAACGTTTTGGAAATTGCCGAAACAGAAAGAGTTTCGTTAAAACCGGTTACGCACAATTTTGTAAGCTTAGAAACTAATTCGTAAAACCAATTTTGTCATCCTTGGTCCATATTTATATTACTGAAATCCACAAATAGTTACGAAAAAAAAAAATAACAAAACTGGTTAAAATCAAATTTAATTAAAAGTAATTTTTGAAAAGCTTCCTTTTTAAAAGACTGGATTTTTTTACGTTATTCAAATTATTTTTAACAAGAATGTAATACTTTTCCTACACTTCGTGTCCGTCAGTAAGGTTAATATTAAGGTAAATTTCCTTGCGACCATTCATGCAGTGAGATAATTCAGAAGAATAAAATAAATTAAAAACAATACATTTACAATACATTTCTTTTACTTTTTTTTAGCTGTCGCTGGCCAAAAACCAATTGCTCCTGCAATGATGTGTCACCACCAGGCATCGTCATCCTGCGCCCATCTCATGTACGATCAGCACAGCTCCGAGGAGGAATTGGAGGTGATCAATGGGCCATCGGCGGTGGCTGGCACCACGACCGTGACGGGTGCTTCGTGTGCCTCGCGACTCTCCAATCGTGGGTGCACCTCCTCTCTCGACACGGAGGTACCCTACGAGGAACGGGCCACCACATCCAACTCGAAGCGTTCCAGCTCAACGTTGATGGTGGAGAACCGCAAACGGTCCCTGGCCCACAGCTCCGACGACGAGGTGAGTATGTGACAGATAATTACAAGGACTCCATGTCTGATCTGTGGCTTATGTTTGCTTTATAGTTACGCAATTCGCTGGAGCCGATATTGACGCCCGTGAATTTTCGCACATCGCCGCCATTGGAGGCATTCAAGCCAAATCGTAGCCATATGATGTTCCGCTCCACAACGCCACTGATATTATCGGAGGCCAGATGTGGCATCGAAAATATTAAATTATGTGATAATAGTGTAAACGAGGAGAATGGCGACAACGGCGGCGGCGGCGCCAGCGGCGGTGGCAATGGCAACCATAGTAAATGCCCCAAGCTGGGCGGAGCTGTGATGGGTGGCGGCAACGAGAATGAGCCCAGTGTGATCAAGGCGTGCAGCAGCTCCCTGAAGATGAGCAACAGCAGCCACCACATCTATCAGCCGCAGCCCAAGTATAGTTTCCACTACAATAGCTCGCGCAGCAGTCCGGCCAGCACCACCGGCTTGGATATGGAGGTGCGTTCGGTTAGTCCGCCCGCGAAACTGTTCCATTGCGCCATCTCGCCCAGGCGTCGTCCTAGTAGTAATTCGGGTGGTGGTGGTTCGGCTGCAGCGGCAGGCACAGCGGCCCCAACCACATCATCATCGACAGGAGCAGCAGCAGCAGCAGGAGCAGGAGGCACATCATCATCCACAGCAGCTACAACGACACACAGTGCTGCCAATGCCGCAAGCGCCGCCGCTGCCACCCAGAGACTGCAGCGACCTCATCGGCCGTGTTTAGATTTTGATAAGATGCAGCAGGTTAGCCTCTAATGCAGAGCGCGCTAACAGCGAATCTAATTGGAAGGGAAGGGACGGGGAAGGGAAATGGCAAATCAAAGACTTTTTATACGAAACAACAACCAACCACAACCACAGCTACAGCTGCAGCTACATCTACATCTACAAGAAGAACTCAAACTGCAAATAGAGACAGGAACGCAACTGTACCTAACGGTTAGGCGCGGCCCAGCTGATGCTTGGGAGCGCCCTCTACACGATCAAACGTCGCGTCTTCATGCAAAACAAAACAAAAAAATAGTAAAAACAGAAAGGAAAACCGCAACAGAAGGAGGAGAAACCAGCAACGCAACAGCAACAGCAACAGCAAGGATAAAAAATATCATAAAATCAAATTATATAAAGCTAAAGGTAATTCAAATTTTAAATGCAAACAAACCTAAAATTTACAATAGATGCAGCTATTTTTTCACAATTTTAAACTGAACAAGAAACAAAAATCGTATGAAAAAGTAAAGTAAAGGCAGGACAAGATCTGACAGTAGAGCAGAGCACAGCCGAGCAGAGCCAAGATGGTGACAGCAGTCGGTGGGGCTGTGTAAGGAATGATTTAAGATTTAGATTGTAGCAACTACAAAAATGGAAAAAATCTGAGTAAACCTGTAAAGGAAAAAAAACCAAATCGGAGAAACTGTAAATATTGTATTTGTGTGGGAAAACCAAAAAACTTTTGAAGAAATTGGCAAGCCATGAGAATAGTAAACGAGGAAAACATTTTATGAACTGTGGAATGAAGAAAGTATTTTAATTTTTTTAAAACCAAGAAAATGTGTGGTGATGTAGACAGAAGACTCAAACTTATAAAACAAAACAAAACAAAATAAAACAAAAGAAAAGAAAAAAAGAGCAAAATTATATTTCTATAAATTGAAGAAGGAAGGAACTGTGAGCGGTTAGAGGGAGCAGATAAAGTGAGGAAAAGACAGTATGGTGGGGGTGGGGAAATAGCGTAGCAAACACTTGGGACGCAGCAAAATAGTAACAGTAACAGCAACAATGTGAAGCAACAATAGCAACTAACAAAAAACAGAAACACAAATACAGAAAAAATAAAAACATAATAAAAAAAAACGAAAATAATAAAGAACAAACAACCTTTTGTATGATGTATGTATGGCCGATACAAACTGTCCAACCACGACGGTTGTAAAAACAGTTAAATATGTGTTTAATGTACAACATAAAATAGCAAGCTATTTTATAAAACAATATTCTAATTATCCACAATGTAAGAAAACCAAAACCGAATACGGAAAATTGAAAAAAAAAACAGAATACCAAAACCAAAAAGCTGCCATCAAACCATCATGCATACGATTAAAGCTCTTCAGTTTTACCAATATGATTGATGATTGATGAGAGGAGGAGGGTGGACTATAGTAAACGCAACAACATACGAAACGAACAATTGGCAACTGTTTGCTGGCTCATATGTGTATTAGTAAAGCATAATTAACATTTTCGTTATCGACTAAATGAAGAAGCAAAAGCAGATGCGAAATGCTAAAAATAAGCCCATATTCAATTTAAAGAATACCAATTTAAAAGAAAAACTAAACAACCAGTAAATGTGTGCATCCATAGCAAAAGCAAAAGTAAAGAAAAAACATAAATTTTTAAGTACCATATATATGTAAAACCAAGAAACAAAAAAATGGAGAAATATTCAAAGTAATGCTATTTTTAAATCATATTTACGAACAGGCAGGCAAAATTTCAGTTCACTCCAAAAAAGTAGTCGCAAAATGTTTCGTATGCTAATTTTTCAATAACCATACCATCATACCCTATAAAAGAAACAAAAACAAAAGCAAAACTATTTCACACACAATCATAAGGATCCATAAAGACACACACAGAACACACTCTCAGAACACTCAACCTACCAAAACAGCATAATCCACACCACCAAGACACCAAGAATATATATAACGATTAGTAAAGAATAAAGAGAATGGAGAACCGAACCATCAGGCAAAGTTAGGATCAAGCTGGGAGAGTGCAGGAATACTAGGAATGCAGTTTTCATAATTTTTAATTAATTATTAATTAACACAAAGAGAAGAATGTAGATGGAGAATGTGAAGAACGATCATCATCGGATGAATGTGAAGATCGGAGAGACGAGGAGAGTTATATTATATATGTGTAACAAAAAGGAGAAATGGAAGATATCATGGACTGAGCGTACATTAAAGCAGGAGAGAAGAGAAGCATGTGAAGCAACCAATACTAGGATTTTAGTTTATAAGTTCTTAAGCGAGAGAAAATTGTGAAATAACGAACGTCGCAACGTCTAACAAATACGGAAAAGCACACACAAATCTATGGAAATGTATGGCTGCTGGAGCGTTTATGTTGAATATTTTTGAGAAACAAAACAAAAAACTGAATGATAGCGCGATGATAAGAAAAAAGAGAAATACAAATTATGTTGTAAACAAAAGAATACAAAGATTTCATTGAGTTTGGGAACGATGACAGGCGGCCCAGACACTTGTGTTGTACATAGTTACATTAATATTAACGATATATATATAATATATATATATACAAACATATATATGTATATGTATCTTACTCATTAACATCTAAGTCGATGAACGGTACAAGTGCAAACAGAGAAAGAAAAGTATAAAAAAAAGTGAAATGAAAACAGTGAATGAAGAAAACTGAAAAATGAAATGAAGAAGACAAGAGAAAAACATGAAAAATAATAAAGAAATGCTCTGCAATAGAATTTCGACTGACTTTTTATTCAACGCCTCTCAACGGGGGATACTGGGAACGCGTGGAAGATCCGTTGTGGAATGTGGCAAGTGTTTACTTGGGAGTAAGAGTAAAAGAGTTTCACGTACTTGATATTTACAGATTTTTTGTATGGTACAAAATTTATATTTATATTATATATTTATTATTTACTAGGAAACAAGATTATGGAACACATAGATGGCACTTCCGATTCCGGACAGCAAAGACAACCTGCTTATGCTTATACTCTCATTCTATTCGTTTGATTTCGTTCAAGTCGTGCTTCATCTAGGTGTTCTTTAATCTTTGCTAATTGCTAATACTATATAGAAGAAACCTTGGCACAGCATGGCTATAAGCCGAGAATTTCCTGCTCAGATTCGTCGCACAGGGCGTCAGACTTTTGTTTATGGGTAGTAACCACCACCACTTCCTCCTCCTCATTCTCGTCATCTTTGATTTGCTTTTGCTTCAGCTTTTTCTTAACCTTTTCGGTGGGAGGTTGGCTCTTTCGAGCCGGATCGTGAATGCGCGAATGCCGCTTAAGATCCCCCGAGACGCGAAACCTCTTTTGGCATACTTTACACTCGTGCGGTCGCTCTCCCGTGTGCACCTTGACGTGGCTCAGAAGGTAAGAACTGGCCCGAAACGTTTTGTCGCAGTACTGGCAGGCGTAATTCCGTTCGCTGGTGTGGATCCGTCGGTGCAGAACCAGAGAGTACCTTCGGGAAAAGCTTTTGCCGCAGAACTCGCACATGTGGGCCTTGATGTCGCTGTGTCTGGATATGATGTGGTACTTGAGATCACCCCATTGCCGGAACTTGGAGTCGCATTTCTCGCACTCGAAGGGCTTTACCCCAGAGTCTGTTGAGGGAAAAAAAGATAGGATGAGTTTGACTTTAGATGGGGATTTCTGAGGATTATCTTACGCGTTTTCTCGTGTGCTGTGAGCGCACTCTGGTTGTAGAAGGATCTTTCACAGCTTCTGCACTTGTGCGAGCGCTCCTGGTTATGTGTGTATTGATGGTACTTGAGGGCATTGTACGAATTGAAATCCCTGTTGCATTTGTCACAAAAGTGTTTCCTCCTCGACTTGCTCGGCGAGTCCTCGCTCGGACTTGTGTCAATACTCTCCATGGCACAGCCATCGGTATTGTCTTCATCCTCTCCGTCTCCGTCAACGACTCCATTTTCGAATGGTGAAGGCGGTGCGCTGTCGTCGGGCATTTCATCAGCCTCCAGTTTGAAGCCGGCTTCGTTTAGGTCTAGCGGGGATCGACGCAGCTGTTCGATGTTCGAGCCAGGCGGTGGCGCAGCAGGGGGTGCTGGAGAGGTACAGCACATTGGTGGCGCTACCAGTAAGGGTTGTTCAATCCCTTCAATGGGTTTTTCCAGCGTCTTCTCCATTTTGGTTTCATTTGATTCCTCTCGTTTGCTGGCATTGAGGAAATCCAAGTCCATCTGCTCCGCTTCATTGGGATTCGCTTTGAGCAGCGGCGTCGTCGCCTGCTCCGTGGTCGCTGGAGGCGGCTCTCCCGGGAGCAGCAGCCCCGGGAATGTGATGTCACTAAAGTTGTTGTTAAACCAGGGCGCTCGTATCGTGGCTGTGCTTAGCTCCAGATCCACCAGCTCATCGCAAGTGTCCTCGATGGAGACCTTGTCCACTACGTTCCGTATGCCCTCCAGCATGTCCTCCGTGTCACTGAACTCCACATCATCAACAACGGGGACCACAACGTTGACGTTGGGCGAGCTGCTGGCGGCTCCCACGGTATTTAGCTTATCGGTGTCTTCGCCATGCATGACCATATTGACGCCAACATCATTTACATTCACAGGCACTCCCACACCCACTCCCACATCGTGATCTACATGGCTGATGGGGTGGAAGTTCTCAAAGTTCAGCTGAACATCGTGAAAGACCTGATCCAGTTTGGCCTGCTCCTGTTGAAGCTGTAGACAAATAGAGGCAGGGATTAGCATGCGAAAGATATCTATACAAGGACAGATACTCGCCTTATCCTGTGTGGAGAGACCGCACATGTCCAATGGCTCCTTTTGCTGTTCTTGCTGATGCTGCTGCTGTTGTTGGATGGGAACTTCCAATCGCTGTTCCATGGCCATTGGTGGCTCATAATGCTGCTTAAGATGGGCGAAAAAATCCAACTGTGTGTGCACTGCATATCCACAGATCTCACAGCTATAGAGCGATGCCGCTCCTGGTGGGACATGCTGAATGACATGCTTGTGCTGCTGCTGCTGGTGATGCTGGTGCTGCTGGTGCTGCTGCTCCATCTCAGCCTCGATGTTGCCCTTGAGCTTCCTCGAGATGCGCTTCTTGTGGGGCAGCACCTTGCGGGCATTGGTCGTTAGAGCATTGTGGACATACAGAAGATCATCATCGTCCACAGCGTGCAGACACGCTGAGACATCGATGGGTACGGTAGGTTCGATGGCCAGGGCTGGGAATGCAGGCTGCTGCCCTTGCTGCGACACCACCGGCCCCACCCCGCTGTCCGCGGAGGAGGACTCGTTCACATGCTTGTTCACCAATTGGAAGATTGTGTTATGGAAGTTCAGCTCCGGCGTCAGGGCATCCTTCTCTACGTAACCGCCAGTGCCATCATTGGGAGGATTGCCCGTGTTGGTGGTCAGGTTGGTGGGTCCTTCGGCCTTAGGAAACACTCCTGTGTGATCGATCAGCTCCATAAATAAGTGGTTTGGATCCCGCATTAGCTCCGAGGCCAGCAGCGTCTATTTATAGGATGTGTATCCACACAGAAAAAAAAACAGATAGATCCAGCATTTACATCTCACAATTTCATTCCATTTACTTACGTGATCAATGAACTGCTGTGCGTCCACTTCTTTGCGCTCCATTTTTCTTGTTTCACAGGACAATGCATTAAATACGAAATGTAAAAAGTTTACTCCAAAAAAAATTATTTGATTAGTGATCAGTGTTGGCTAATGCTGAAAAGCAGCTGTTACCCATTTTCACAACCCGCAACTGGCGTCGCTGCGCCTAGTGCTGGCTAACTTTCAAGTTACCCAGTTCCACAACCCGCTGCAAGGCGCGCAATTTAAAATTTTTGTTGTTTATGAAACGAAAGCAAGCAAGAATGTAGATACTATAAGAATAGTGAGATTGCCGGCTTTATAGTTGTACATCTTTTTAACATCCTGCCTTTCTAGTATTATTTGGCTTGAGCTGATCTCTAAGGTATTTCGAATAATTTTAACGACTTTACGAACGAACGATTTTATTGGATAATATAAGGACAGCAATATCACAATTGGTTATTTTCTTTAACAACATTATGCACATGGATGATTACATTTTATACTAGTATTCCTGTGAAGATCGCCATTTTAATATTTATCTTCAGCTATCCTTTTTTCAGTAACTTACCCTAATCAAGCATATCCCCCATAAAGCCAATGATGTGGCTATAAATATCGCTCTCATTGTCAATCAATATGCCATCGTAGCTGCAGTCGAGTTCGACTTTAATCCTGGTCGCACCGGAAAGGGATTTCACTGTGGTGAAGGTATGAGGCAACTTTAAAGCGTAGAGCTGTCTGATTGCCTTCTCCCTCACAGACTTAAAGTCGTTGGAATGGCTAATCTTAAAGCCTTCCTCCTTGAGGTCCTTGGGTAGGTTCTTGAAGTAGTCGTGACGATCGCCTATTGGGAAAGGCTTCGTTTCGTGGTCGTAATTCATGTGCCGCCTACTGCTTCGAACGACCTGTCGGAAGGTACTTTATATTAACCTTTTTAAAACTGAAAAATTACCGACGGGAGCTCTACCGATGCCATAAAATTTATTTTAATTCAACCGCTAAATGCTGTCATCCTGTACTTTTACTTTTACTATTCTATCCTATTATATTATACTATATTTATCTCAAATAATTCAGGCCGCACCTGATTAATACGAGTAGGGCAGGACGTTTGCTGGGATAATTCTAAAAAATGGCTAAAGATAATTCCAATATTGGCGGAGCGCTTTTTGAAATTTTGCGCTTGGTTCTAGTCACGTAATATAAATTTCTGTTGAAAATTAGAGTTCATGTAACATCAAAGTACAGTTCTCCGGCTCTTTGGAAACTCCCACTCCGGGAGTGGTGCCCGTCAAGGTGCCTCTTGATCGATTCCTCCACAGATTCCTTCAATGTTATTGTTATGATTCGATGGAATTCGAGTGGTGTGCGTAATTTTCGGATCTTGATCTAAACAAAAGCCGTGTGATACTATATTTATTTTTACACTGCCGCTAGAGCACAGACCACAGTGAGTCAGTCACTCAATCGGGGAACAGATCAAAGATATATTGTCTAATAATTGTTTATTAAACATTAAAAGACTTGAGACTCTGGCGAAGTGTTAAGCAGTCGGCCGGCGATCGTCACATGGGATTGTCGACAAAAGTGTTCATAAAATTTTATCGAGTTTTTGCGGCTTGTCTCCCCTCTCCCCTCTCCACGCACTTGGAACCGCTGTGGAACCGCATTCAGACCTATAAATACCAACTGGAACGGAACATATGGTTCAACCACTGGCTGGGCTCCCAAATTTGTGCGCCCTAAGCGCCCTCTGATCCCGTTTACCATAAATATGTTGATATATCACTGAGCAGGATTAGCTTCCTGTTTGCGTCCATATGGAGATCGCGTATGTTCATGGGGGATAGGGGGGAATGGAGGGGAGAATTTGGGATTATGTGCCACTTAAGAATGTGGAATATATAATATTTATGGAGTGTTAATTTGTAATGGGAACACTTATGGGTGTGTTTTGTTGTTAAACTTTATGTGTTTCACCAATTGGTTGGGTTTTTTAGGAATGGGAGGATCGACTGGAATTTCCTTCTTTTTTTCTTTTTTTTTACTCAAATTTTCTATAATTTGTATCTACTTTCCCTCAACAAAATCATCTAATCCCAAACATTTCCAGATGGTTTTCGTATTCAATGATCATTTCGATTATTTTTCGTGCCTTTTAAATTCCACTCTTTCTACTATTTCAATGCAATATTTTTGTAAATATTATTTTTTCATTAGGGGAAATGCAAATTGTTTGCTTTTTGGCTCACACATTAGTAACGCCCACCAGCTGCGATCCCATACCATTCGAATCTCTACAGAGATATGGCTACCTGCCTACTGACTCTTTCCTCCTTTCCGTTTGTTGATTTTGCGGGCTACCATCGATTTTTGTTTGTTTTTGGTTTAACGTTTGTTTAAAACTTTATATAAATAAATACAAAATATTTTTTGATGGCTTTCAAATATTTTTCACAAATACGCAAAGTCAATATTTGCTTATGGCGAAATAATTCAAAATAATAACCTGCCTTTGGAGAGTAGAAAGATGGATTATAATCTACTTAGAAAGAAGAAAATTTGTTCAGTGATTCGCTCCATGAAGATTCCTGCGACTAGGATGTATTGTAATTTTCCCGGATTTGTTTTGTATTTCTCTCTACGAAAATTGGACCAAATTAAATATATAATTCCCTTCTTGAGGCACCCCATCCCAAATGGTATGCCTCAGCTCGTTAGAGAAGTTTGTTCAACAAAAAGCAAGCAGCAAAAAAGATCTGCGGCTGTCTACATTTCGTATGTATTACATAGTATATACCATACCATACATAATGTCATTATTATCATAAGCGTGCTTTTTTGTGGATACAACAAAAGCAGCAGGCAGCAGCAGCAGCAGCAAGTAAGTTTTGTAAAAAACAGAAGCACAAGGACCATCCCATACCCCTTCTCTCTTCGCTCTCTTCGCTCTCTCCCGCCCTCTCTGGCCGGAAACATGCAAGTGCCCAAGTGCCTTCTTTTGTTCTTCGTCACGTACTGCGGTCCTGGGCCCGTGCCCGCCGCCTCCGTTTCCCCCCGCCAAAGTGTATCAAAACCACCTCAGCCATAGCCATACGGAACCAGGAGCAGGACCTGGAGCAACCTACCGCAGCTTCGAGTTTTTCGCTGGTGCAGAAGAGGAAGCGGAAACAGCCACAGGACACACACAGGAGCAGCACCAGACCCAGCCACAGCCGCAGCAGCAACAACAGGCTTCATCAAGTGCTGTTCGATCGGTGGAGAGTTTTCTGATGCCCTGTAAGCCCTGCAATTGGAAGTAGATTGGGTTTGAAAGTCAGGTGGTTGTATATATATATTTTTAGGTATAGAAGGTATAGGTTACGACTGATATGAAGTAAGACCACACAAACTTCAATCTATATCTCACAGAAATATATCCTCTTATAGTTTGTGGTTTCAATCGTTGTGGATATTCGATATATTTGATTGTCTAGTCTCAAATATTTCTATAGTCGAAGGCCCTGACACAAAGTACTATGAAGATCTCATGTCGGAGTTGAATTTTTTATCAATTTCTGAAATCAAATTAATAAATAAATAAATTGGTCTAGTCTTTTGGTAGTAATTTCTCTATATTCAAAATATAACGATGTTCCTGGGTATCTGCATTTAGACTATGCTACGGAAAGCTTTATATTTGTTTTCCTCTTTTTTTCATAATTCTCTTTGTTTTTTCCTCCTCGAGTTTGTCGCCTTGCGGGTCCAAATTATAAAACAAAAGCTGTAAAATGTATGAAAATGGAAAAACAAACCAACCCCAGCCACCTCTTGGATACCATTCCACTCCCGTTCCATCCTCCTTTCGGGGTACCACCACCACCACTGCTATTGTTGCTGCTGCTGCTGCTGCATAAATATTGTCAACGACTACAGCAACAGCAACAGTAGGCCCCTGGCCATAGCCCAAACCCAAACCAGAACCCAAACCCCATCCCTGGATCCAGATCCCCACACCCACTGCCACATTCCACATGCCACATCTTCCCACCTCCCACATCTGAGACCATTCTCTGCTCACGTTTTTTACTTTTGTTGCTAACAATTTTGTGCTCATCTCAGCGAAAAATCTGTTGACGCAATTGTCACGTGCTCTGTCAGTTTTTTACTCTCGTCTGTTTCGTGTCCTGCCAAAAGGATGTGGCACGCTCACTTATTCCTATAGTTTTATCCACACACACACACACACACACACACACACAAAACAAACACATACACACGTTTAAGTATGTGTAGATGTGTATGGAATGTCTTGCCTCGTGCCACTTTATCCATGTCGTGCCCCTTGTCTGCTGCTTGGGTCTTGGCTTGGCTTGGCTTGAGCTCCTCGTTAAGTGCAATGCGGCGGCGTACAAGTGGCGACGGTAATCAGATTTATCCCCTCAAAAAAAAGGACACTATACCATACTGTGGGCTATATACATATATGGGGGTTGGTAAGTGGGTAGAGGGTTTTAATGGTTTATAATTATTAAAATTCTAAGCAGTGATTAGTTTTAATCGAATTTGGAATTTGTTAACGGGAAGATATCTCTTCCTCTTTATCATAGTATAAATTATTCAAAATTGCAAGAAGTATTATGTCTTAGGTCCTGAGGACCCAACCGATTAGCAGGCTCAGATCTTATTTCATCATCATTTATATTAGAAGTTTCTTAAGAAATCCTATACTCCTCTGTAGGGTGTACACTTAATGTAATGTTCCAATGACCATCCAGGGTCAATAAACTTTAAGAACAAAATATTTTTCATTGAAATTTCCCTTGGAATTTAGTGTGTTTTTTGTTCAGATAGATTCTCGTCACTCTTTGATGGAAACCACCAAACTAATTAAAGAAATCTCTTGCCTTGCTCTAGCTTTTCTTTGAAATTTTTACTTAGCAGTAATCAGAGGGGGTAAATGGTAAAACCCTATGGAGGATATACTGGGGAATGGGACCGCAGCTACCCGCTAAGCTTGCACACGCCCTGCTCTACCTTTTTGCCAATTTCTTCGATATTCAAACATTTGTGTGTCCCGGCGGACACACCCCATCAAAAAAAAACCGAAACCGAAACCATAACCGATGAATAAATATATTTATATGAACGATTCCCCGCCACGTAACGTAACGTATTTGTGGGATTGGATAGTAGAGAGAGTGCGGCATAGGAGCGATAGTTTTCACATGTTTTGTTCGAGCATTAATTCCGTTTAAATGAGTTTCAGCAATTGGAGTGGAGAGAACTGAAGAGAACTCGCACAGGACTCGAAACCAAACAGATTTGAGCTTTGCATGTAATCAAGTGGAAATGAATTTGACCAACACAAGAGGTTTTCTTTCATTTATTTTTTATTTTTATATATTTGCTGTGGTGCTGCCCCATTAGGTTGATTGTTTCGAACCACAGCTCCGCTCCGCGCCGCTTCAGGGCCGCTTCAGGGCCATTGAGCCGTGAACAGAATTCTGCAAATAAAACCTCGGAATCGAAACACACAGAAACTTGAGATTAGTTGACATCCATATCGTGACTGTGACTGTGACCAAACAACGCGACAGGACACACAGGACAGGATCTTTAGGAGTGGAACTCCCATCTACCGAAGGTCGTTGTATGGCCACAATTTTGCGTTAGATCCAGGGTTCGTTCTACTAAATACTCCGTTTCAATGTCAAAGTTTTCGAAATGTCTACGGTTAACCAGGAGAGGCCAAAATATCCCATTTACTCTGGCCACACATCACCGTCCACAACGTCGTGTAGTCAAGGACACGACACTGTCCAAGGACACTGCCTCAAGGCAGTGCAACAGCAGCAGCAGCAGCAGCTGAGTTTTGGCCTGCTTGTTGTCGTCGGGCTGTCACCAGGGCCTCGCACCCACAGCGGGTGCATGATGTCCTTTTCGGGGCATACATACACATACATACACAATCAATCTTTGGTGTACTCGAGCCTCATCATCTCTGGAACGGGACACGATGCGACGCAGAGAGCATCCTGCCGCGTGCGTCTCTCGCTGTGGATCTCTACAGCAGCTCCCTCCGGTGCGCTGCTGGTGCAAATCGCCGACATTTAACACTAACCTTCCGATCTATGGTGTCCTTTGCTGCTGCTGCTGCTGCTGCAGGCAGCAGGCGACCCAAAAATAGACAACAGAATCTTGATTTCAATTCAAACAACACCTGAGGATGTCCATCCTGAAATCAGTCCTTTGAGTGACATGTAGTGTCTGCACTGAGAGGATTTCCAATACAAGATGATGGACGTGCTATAAAGTTGGACGACAACGTACTACTGAACAGGAATTGAATAAACAATATGAACTTGCAGAACTCTTCTTTTATTATATAATTAAGTACGAATGTTTAATGTTTCTCTGCCTAAATAAATCCAAGTTTTTTCCAAGTGTAAGAAAAACTATTTCTTGGAGTTGACCCAACTCCGTATCTCCCTCAAGCCTCAAGGATCCAACCCTCCTCCATCCTTCCCTTTCCCCAAAACACGTCGGGCTGTTTTCTAACATATTTACACAATGATAACCAAATATTTTCGATGCCAAGACATTTTCCAATTTGAAGCAATGAAAACATACAAGTCGCCGCCGGCCTTTGATGTTGCACGTTCGTTCGTCCTCGTCACTTTGCCTCTGCCACATGAAATTTGAGTGAGTCAGTCAGGCCTCGGCCTCAAGTGTATCTGTGTTTCTTCCTCTAAGTATATATCGATCTGTGCGTGTTGGCTGGTTCGGGTTTGTATTTTTTTCTTTTTTTTTTTTGTAATTAACCGACTTTCAAACACATCGGCGGCACTGCCTCCTTTTTCCTCTGGGGTCCCATGATGTGCCACGTCCACGCCTAAACACTTCACTTGCCGCATGTGTTGCCTCACCTCGCTTTCCATATCTTTCCCCTGCCACTGTATCGTATTTCCCGCTCTCCGATTCCCTTCAAGGAGGACGGCGCTCCATGGCCGAGACATTAGCTCTGAAGTTGGAGGCAGAGGCGCCTCTGGAGCACCCTGGCTCTCGCTCTCGCTCTGGCTCTGGCCCTGGCCCCGTGCTGTCAGCGAATTTTGACCGCCTTCGCCTGTTTTTATGTTAATGAGAAAGTGTCACCGATTTGACGTCCATCTGTCGTGTCATTCCGTTACGCGGTTGTTGCGGTAAAAGACCAAACGCATTTTCCATCTTGTCATTATGTCAACGAGGTGTGATCTGACTTCCACTCGTCGGGGTACTGCGGTCTGGGGAGGGCGGAGTGATCGGGTTATCCCCGTTCTCGCACCGCAGCTGAAGCGAGCCATAAAATGAGATGACACACTTTCCATGTGAGGCGGAAGGAAGTCGTTTGACTGGAACCAGGCAACACGATATTGCCATTCGATTGGAAATTATTTATTTACAGTAGATCATTAATCTATCAAGTATCAAAGATTGATGGATTGGATTGATTTATTTTCAATAAATAATATAAGAGTTCATAGTTCATCACACTCTTTTTAAACGAACGAAAAAATGCATTAAAATTAAAAGAAGACATTATTCAAAAATAACTCCAATTTTTTTAAAAGGTGGTTATGTTTCCTGCAAATTAATAAAACATTACTTAAAATTCAGAAATTTTTGTTAAATTAGTAATTAAATAATATTTTTGGGTATAAGTTTCCTACACATTAATAAAAAATTTATTATAATTCAGAATTTGTTTAAAAATTAGTAATTAAATAATATTTTGTGGGTATATGGTTGGGTGTTTGTTTGTTCGACACATTATTACATATACTTTGAATTAAGGAAGGTCTTAACTTCATATTCCCTATTTTTTTATTATTATAATCTATTATTAAATCTATTATTATTGCACATACGTTTTTTATTTATTTTTATTGGGTATTTTGGCATGTCTCAAATTAGTTCCTTCATAACGCATTTTCCAAAGTTATGACCTAAAGAACGATAAGGTTCTGAAAGATTATTATGACGCAGACTTTTCCTTAATTTTCCACATTTTTTTGTCAGATGTTTTAATATTTTGTCATTCATCTTCGAATTGAAATTAAAATCGAAACTTCACAGAATCGTATATCTGTTAGGATATCAGATATCAATATTTAGTTGTACAGATTCAAAGTTTAAGACGTTTAACAAATTCTTTCTCTCCGATAACTGGTTAAAATACTTGTAACAATCATCTAATCTACAATCCATATTCATATTTTCTCAAGTTGAGCTGCACAGCCGCGGCAATGATCCTTATTCGATCCATTCTCTGGACTCCCTCACACATACAAAATACATGTGATACCAATTTAATTTCTGACCGATCCATAAACCGATCATCATCGGGGATCCTTCGAGCGTTCCATTAGACAACACATTTGCCAGCTGTTGCAAGATGTTTTTTCTTTTTCTGTGTGTTGTGTGTGTTTCTTGTAGATCCTTTTGACATATCCTGTTGATGCATAAATCAAACGTAAATTCTTGCTCTTTAGCAGCCGTTGTAAAAAGTTAATTGCTGTGTTAACACGTCCAAACCGACACACAAAGGCGGCAACGGCAACGGCAACGGGCCATCGTTCGACGTTCGGCTCCGGCTTCGGCTGCTGCTCATTTCAATAAGGCCAAAAAGGAATCAATTTTTAAGACTATTAAAAGAACGAACGAACCCAGACAGCAATCCGCTTATGAGGCCTCATTCTACCTCTCGCTCTCTCTCTCTCTCTCGCTCTCTCTCTCTCTCTTTCGTTTACTGTATGTGCCGTCTCTTTCGCCTCAAATTCCTTCTTTTTGGACTGTTTAATTGTGTTGTTTTGTATTTGAATCGGAATCGTTTGTTGTTGGCTTAAGATCAGGCAGGGACAGGGATGCCATGCCCGCTGTTGGATGCCGCCTCAAACATTTTGCACGCGCTGCGATCATTTGTGGTGATTATGTATATATGGTATATATTGTTTGATTCCCAGCCCTTCGATCGGTTTGGTTCGGTTCGGCTGCTCTGTCTGATCCTTTGATTGCGTGTGCTGCTCCAGGATCAAGGATCGCCGTCGCATAAATCAAGGACTCCCGCTGAGGAGCAGCGTGCACAATGTGTTCAATGCTCAGAGTCATCATCAAGGCGTTGCCTGTTTCCCAAAGTCAGTCCAAAGAAAGCAAGGCCCTGAAACAAATAATAATTGAGACATTTGCTGGCTTGGCGGCTGCTTTCTAGTTCTGTCCGCAATGACAATGTGATAAAATGTGTCCTGGACAAAGGCATCAAAGTCGGTCGGTCGATGCATGTCCTTTTTCTTCTTCTGGTCGATCTGGTCGAAGAACGGCTGCTTCTGGCATTTTTCAGGTGACACTTTTTGGTTACAGCTCTATTTCCACCTTTCGGCACGTTGACAACAATACGCGTCGGTGGCTTCTTTTGGTCTGGTCTGGTCAGGTCTGGGCCTCGATCCCCCACTCCACACTTCTGTAGCTCCTGCTCTTGCTCCTCTATAGATCCTTTGGTGCGGCGGTTGTCATCTTTGCCGCCGCCTTGATAATGTTGTCAAATGTTTTTGTTTGCACAAATCACAAGATTAGACGAAAATCACGGCGATGATGAGGGAGATGGAGCTACCTAATAGATTTCCCTTTCGGGAATCTGATTCGTCTTTATGTGGATTATGTTGTCACATTTTGGCACTCAATCGGGTTAATGGGTATTCGGGGAACTTGCTTTTGTAAAGGATACACTGTCATCGATATGGGGAGATCAGCTAAGAGATCACAGCAGTACCTCGAGCGATAATGCGATAAGGCATCAGTGAAAGAAAAAGTGTCCTTCAGAGGTGAGAAATCACTAAAAGGTTGCAACCAGCATGTGGAACAACATTTTGACAATGAGTTTGGGCTTATACAGAGGATCTTGCTAGATGATTATGTTAGGGAAGGAACCTGATATTAGAATTCACGGTAGGGTTCGTAAAAAAACGAAAGAATAAATATATATCTCATTATATGTGTAGAGAAATGCTACGAAAGGAGAAATGCATATATGGAATCGTAAGAGCTATAATTTTTATAATAAAATTCATGAAATACAAATAAGTTTTCGATTTCTTATTATAAAAATCAGAACTAAGTTTTATTTTTGATTTGTATTTTAAAAATCACAAAATGATTTTTATTTCTGATTTTTATTACTTAAATAAAAAAAAAACTTATTGTTTATTTTTAATATAAAAATTATTTCTTCCCTAATTTTTTTAAAACTCATAGCTCTTATTTGTGATATCTGAAATATATTGAAAAGAACAATTAATGGAAATTTATTTGAAAGTAAAATAATTCCTTCTTAATTGTTCAAAATTCACCCTTAATCTTTTACTTCGCAGTGCTTGTACCCCAACAAAATACCCCCACAATAATAACCGATTCCATCTCCATTCCCTTTCCAGTGATCTCAACATAATTTGAGCTGTCAGAACGAGCATATTCCCCCATTAAGAACCCCTCACTCAAGGGCCAACACCTCTTCTTTTCAGGCGTTTAAAATGTATTTTATTTGTTTTCCATATGTGTTTAAGTTTCTCTCAAGTAGGGTCTCTCCTCCCCACCACATATGACAACAGCTGGATGCCATGAGCAACTGAACAACTTCCATGACCAACAGGAGAACCTCCTTTTCGACAACTTTACGGCCAAGCCCAGCCAAGCCAAGAAGCACATTAGTGACAGATCGTAAAACGCTCAGGATCTCAAAAGAGAACCCTGTTCGTACTACAGTCATTTCCCCACAGCGCTGCCTGACAACACCCACTGTAACGAGGACTCTAACCGATCAGTTCCACACACACATACAGAGAGACACATAAAAAATATTTCGCATCCTTCGGGACAGGGTGAAACTTATTGATTAAGTTGTCTATGCGGTTGAGGGCCCGCCATGTGCCAGACAGGATGCAAGGATGCAATGGCTGACCATGCCCATATAGAGATACAGATATCCCATAGTTGATAGAATTATAAAGGCAACTGGTTGCCATTCCCGATTCCAATTCCAATCCCAATCCTCGTTCTCCTCTTTTTCCCATTGCAGCTTGCCAGAACTAAATTGATTCGTCACGCAGATTTCGATACATTAAATGCAATCATTTGACAACAGGACGAAAATATTTTCATCCATTGTGTCCTAACAATATGCACCAACAACACACACACACACACACACACAGCGAGTCAACTGTGTATCTGTATTTGTATATTCGTGTGTTTTTGTTTGCTTGTGTGTGCCTTTTGCAGGTTTCCTTGCTGCTGGACGGACTCCCCCCCAAAGCGTAGCAAATGCGTGATGAGGATGCTCTATACAGGATATCTCAGGGGTTTGGCTCCGCTCACTCTCCCTCTCTTTCCAAATCACTCTATTCGTCTCTCTCTCTGGGCGTGTGAAATCGTGGAACAACGCCTGGGAGCTGGCGATAATTGCTCGTTAGTAGCAGCACCATGTCCATGTCCATGTCCATCCATGTACCATGGGTTCCATGTGCCTCTCCCACTAACGTGTGTGTGTGTGGAGTAAGACTTCTCTCTTTGTGTGTGTCAGGGTCGGGATCGGGATAGGACTAAGCGGCAACTGTACCTCATACGAAAGGGTGGGTTCTTTATGATGTGGGTTGATTTGTAGATTTGATTGTTCAACAGAATAGGGAATAATATTTGTATTAAGTTGTATTTTCGGTTCTAAATAAACATACATTTTTTTGACATGGTAATTATATGGAAAAGATTTATACATATTTATTTGATTTCTATATATTTGATTTATTTTTTCCGGAGCTCAGAAAAATCACGTACGACTCAAATATATTTGATGAAAAGTAAACGATTTAATAGTCCATAGAATCCACAACCAAAAAGAGTAATAGAAGGCTCTGGGGCGTCCGCAAGATTCAACAAATTTTTAGAAAAATATGTGAAATATTCGAATTCTGGGATATAAAGAATAAAGAATATACCTCTAGAATGATGAAAGTTTCTACTAACAATAGTCAGATAGATAATTTGCGTTAGCGGAGTCATCCTGCACAGGCGGCCCCCAGTCGAATGTCCAGCGATCCCATACGTCCTCTTACCAACAGAAATGTCTACTCAACTCCGACTGCACTATGACATTCCCCATACACATTCCGAATCGCCCCCTAGTAGGGTGCAAGTTTCTCGAAGTGTATAACTTTTCGGTTGTCCGTCAAAGTCTTATAATATAATATATTTAATTCTTCTTTCACAATAGGTTGTTAAATAAAATACCTACCTGTAGAGAGCCATGAACTTTCAAGTTTTCGGCAGCTACCTGGAGGATCCGACAGCCGTAAAAGTGAAGGGAGAGATCATAAAGGCAATATAGACTTAAATCCGGTCAAGATCGTGCTACCTAAGAAGTTAAGAAGCGGGATTCATTCAAAATCTAGGATTGTCACAAGATTTATCAATAAACTAAGATTTACAGAGAACACACAGAGAAAATACCCCAAAGAGCGAGAGTCCTGATTAGTGCCAGATTAAAGCGAATCGCATTGAAGGAATGCCATGGCAATGCCCGCACTGGATGCATAAAAAATCGGTTGATTTTTGAGGCCTGAAAAGATAGATAGATAGATCGATCATGGGCATTGTTTAGCCATAAAATGCGAACCGAACCAGAGGTTGGTATCCTGTCGACAGAGACGGGCCCACGGGACAATGGCCGAAAGGCAAAGTGCGAGGCGAGAAGAAGGACAACGACGACGACGACGACGACGACTCGCAGAGCGCGACAAATTCTGATGTCCTGCTGGTGTCCAGCCCCGGCTTCGGGCCATGTGACAATCGTTGTCGTGTCGTTGTGCAGCAGCCTGTTGACAGGACAGCGTGCAGGGACCTCAGAGAAATATCGCACATTACGATCAATTATGAGACTCAATGCTGTCCAGCAGTGGAACGAAATGGGCGAAAGTTTTCGGTTTTCGGTTTTCGGGTTTTGCGAAGTTGAAGAAGTTCGTCCTGACTACGGGCTCCGGACTCCGGAGAGCAGGAGGCGAAAAGGAGGAGATCTTGTGGCGTTAATTGGAAATTACATGGACATTGTCTGTGGCCACGGTGTCTACTTGGAATTCGCTTATGCCATTCCTATCGTTTTCAATAGTTCCATAGTTCCATAGTTCTATAGTTAATGAGGCAGGCGTAGCAGTCACCTCAAGCGTGAAGCTCTCCTCGGTCTAAGTGTGGTTTTGGCAATGAAACCATAATGTCAGCCAGCGTGGAGTCCTTGTCGAGGAGTCCTTGTCCTGATCACCCAATCAGCGACCACATGCTCTTGGTCTGCGCCTGCCCGAACCCCGAAGAGAATTGTATACATGCCTCTTGTCAATGTGTGTGTCCAGGAAGCATCCTTCGGATGGGGGATTAGTGGATGGATGACTGGATTTCATGAATCAATTAGTTTTGTCGCGGCTGTCAAAATTATGCACTCACCAGGGAAAAGTCAGACTCAGAGTCAAGCCCAGGCGGCGGTGAACCCCCTTTCATCTATAACTCTCCAACTTGCAAAAAAAAGAACGAGGCGTCGCGACGCTATGGAGAAATCCAACTCAATTAGTGAGGAAAGGAAAGGGAAGCCGCCACCGCCGCCGCACCGAAAATTGAGGCGTTCAAATCTCCATTTATCCCTCCGCTTAGACACAAAAAAAAATAAAGAAAAAAGAAAAAGAAAGAAAACGAAAGAATAGATCGGAGTAACTGAACCTGCCGCCACGCCGTAACCATTGTTGGCCCTAGCCGCCGCCTACTTTTTACCATCGCACCCTCTCTCTCCCTCTCCGAGGATGGACCTGCTGCTCTTCTCCTCTTTCAACTTTGCCGAACCTCTGAGTGCATCATTATCATCGGCAATTGGACTACTGCGTCAAAAGTGCGCTGCCTACTTTTGCCCCTCTAACCCTCCAAGGGAAAACCATTGTATTGTTCAGCGCAAAAAATATAAGTAAGAAGTAAAATTAATAGACAGTCATTTGGAACATGTGCTGTTGCTGCTGCTGTTGCTGCTGCTGCTTTGATTGTTTTGTCAAGTTGTCTAAGATATCAAAAGCATATTGCCGCCGACAAGTAATGTCTCTCCCGCTCTCGCTCCCGCTCCCTCTCCCATCCATCCATCCATAATAACCCACAGCGCTGACGTCTTCATTGTCTGTACTTGACTTTCGCCCAATTTATATAGTAGCATGGGATGTACATATTTGTTCAATTGTTCTAACAAAACATGCCATAAAAACATAAAACACTGTAGAAACAAAGACCACTTGTACTTCCTTGTTATTGTAGTCGATCCGTCCAGTCGATCCGTACGTCCATCCCATACCAAATCCCATCCAATTCGGTAGTCTAGTCTAGTGTCCAAGACGCTTCGTTTGATCTCTACTCCTTCAAAGGACACATATTAGTGGCTTTCCACATGAGTTGCATATGTGGCAACGAGTCGCTTGAGTTCACTTACTACAAAATTGTCATCGCTGCAATGATATATGCAATTTTTTGTTGAATTTTGGAAACCGAAATTAGTACTGTAAGACCAGTAACAATGAAAAATCCCATCTAAAAGTTTTCATATTATTTTCGGAACTTACAAGAAATTTTTGCAATAAAAATCACAAAGAAAAATCTTAATATTTCTTTGAAAATAAATTGTGAATATATTCCATCAAAATATTTAAACAAGATTCCCAATTAATTTCCATAATTTAGTTTAATTTACTTCAAACTTTCTGAATACTCTAAATCATTAAAAACGTTTTAAATCCTTTATATGAATTTGTAAATAAAATAATTTTTAAATAAATACATTTTTCATCGTTACCTTCCCAGAATCTCACATGGTCTTATCTCCGTATTTCTTTTCTTTCTTTTTACAGGATTTGTAATCACAAAGAGAGAACTCATCATAATATATTTGTTATATTAATATAAAAATACTCGAGAATATGCAATAACAATTGTTGGACAATAAATGATGGCAAATATCGCATCGGATCTCTAAGAATAATTGAATAAAATATGCAATAATTTAGATGAATGCTCTGAATCATTAAAAACTGTTCTATTCCTTACGATTACTATATACTAAATATAGAAAAGAGCCAAAGGCCTTGATGCTAGTGCTCCACATAATTAATTTTAATATAATTTCCTAATGTAATAAAATTAATTTTAATAAATTAAACGAAATATAGAAAATATGAATATCTTGTTGTCCGTCCATCTTTGATCTTTAATCGTTATCTTCCCATTATCTCACATGGTTTTATCCCTGAGTTTTTTCTTCCTCTTTCAGTATTCCATTATTCTCCACCTCGATCTGCGAGTTTCATTTAACTCCCAAGTAAAATCTCCATAACATAACTTAACTTAACTAAACCAATTTTAAACTACTGCCAAAACCTGGGCGCAAATACAAAATATTTATTTGGATAAATTTGTAGCTGCAGCATAATCTGAAGAGATACTCGAACGGATACGGATTGCGGGACAAGTCCAGCCAGAACTAATTCGGAGATCTGTCGCGAAACTAGAACAAATCCCGTTGATTTAAGGGTTAAGGGTTAACCCTTCAGCGGCAGCAGCGAAGTATCAGGAGACAGGACGACGGGGATTACCTGGCAACAGACCGACAGACGCTTGAGCTCCATTGAGCTGTTGAAAATCGTGCCGTAAGCCAAGCCAAGGGATCTGCCTCAAGTAATCCAGGACGAAGACCAGGAGGACGCTTGAACTAGTTTGGGCGGGATTAGGTGGAATCTCACTTAAAACTAATTCCACGAATTCAAAGCCCGACAAATGATTCGATTCACGGATATTGATTAAAGTGGCAATGCAACTCCCTATCGAAAATTGTTGGTTCAATTAATGGTCAAAACAGTGGGCGCGAAAGAGATGGCTGGCTATATGGGATGTTGCAGCTTGCAACCCCATCTGGCTGTTTGGATTGGATGTAATGGATATTTTGACGCCGAAGCAGCAAAAGGCTGCAAATAAACATCCACACAACATCCAAAATATCCAAAACAAAAGCAAAGCAAAGCCAAGCAAAGCAAAGAGCGAACCCCATGCGATGTGGAACCTGTGGAACAAAATGGTTGAGCGGCAGCAAATGGAGGGCGGAGTCTCTTCCGTCGTCTACCTAAGTGGCAAGAGAGAGAGAGCGCGCCCTGCCTGTGTCTGCCGTGTGTGTGTGTGCGTCGCTCTCTCGCAGGCCTCTCTTGTGTAGAGTTCCCTTTGAGCGGTCGAGGGGTTGCACTATAAATAGCGCTCGCCAGAGCTGTAGAGAATCAGTATTGCCTACGACTTGCAACGTGCCACAACCACAACTCAAACAGAGCATTCCGTGTGTGTCAGAACAAACCAAAGAAAAACTACATATATAATCTATAACTCGAAAGAAAATGGTGAAAAGTGTTTGCGAAATGGAATTCAAGAGCAACTTCTCCATCGATGCCATTCTGGCCAAGAAACCCACAAACAAACCCACAACTACATCTGCATCTGCTCCAGTCATCAAGCATGAGCCGATGGCCCTGCCACATCATCATCATCACCATGTGCATCACCAGTATGTGCATCCGTATGGCAACTCCGATGGTGAGCTGTCCGCTTCGGAGGACTTCGACAGCCCCTCCCGCACCAGCACACCCATGAGCAGTGCCGCCGAGTCCCTGTCCTCCCAGAACAATGACAAGCTGGATGTGGAGTTCGACGACGAGGAGGATCAGCTGGAGGAGGAGGAGAGCGAGGGCGAGAGCAACCCCAGCAAGAAGCAGAAGATGAGCAGCTGCAGCAGCGACACCAAGAAGCCCCCGTACAGCTACAACGCCCTCATCATGATGGCCATCCAGGACAGCCCCGAGCAGCGCCTGACCCTCAATGGGATCTACCAGTACCTGATCAACCGCTTCCCCTACTTCAAGGCCAACAAGCGGGGCTGGCAGAACTCCATCCGCCACAACCTCAGCCTCAACAAGTGCTTCACCAAGATCCCGCGCAGCTACGACGATCCCGGCAAGGGCAACTACTGGATCCTGGACCCCTCTGCCGAGGAGGTGTTCATCGGAGAGACCACTGGCAAGTTGCGCCGCAAGAATCCCGGCGCCAGTCGCACCCGCCTCGCCGCCTACCGCCAGGCCATCTTCTCGCCCATGATGCCCAGTGGCTACGGTGCCCCCGCCCCTGGCTATGGCTACCCCGGAGTGCCCTTTGCCGGAGCTGCTGCCGCCGCCGCCGCTGCCGCTGCTGCACTCTACCAGCGCATGAATCCCGCTGCCTATCAGGCGGCCCTGCACCAGCAGATGCAATACCAGGCCGCTGCTGCTGCCCCGCCCAGCCATCAGCAGTCGCATCAGCCGCATCCCGCCCAGCTGCAGGGCTATGCTCCGCACATGAGCGCCGAGCTCTTCCAGCGGATGCAGTTCTTCGGCAAGTTCCCCGCCAGCTAAGGAGTGCCGTGCCTCCGGTGCTGTAACGCCCAGCGCTTTGGATCCACGGGACAAGGCTTTGCCAAGCCGCCGCCGTCACACAGTGGGGAGTGGTGCCCCCTCCCCCAATCCTATGACGTCTAAATGCTGCATTTAGCAAATTCTTTCGGCCATTTCATATATATTTGGTCTTCAGCGGGCCCCCATTGTCGGCCTGGAAAGTCGACAAGAAAACCCAGGAAAAACTTTTTGGCCCGCTTTGGTGAGGGCTCTTCAGCCCCGCCTTCTGGTGCCGAATCGTATTACGTTTTACGATGGGGGCTTTTGTAGTTTGGCTGCAAATTTTGTAAATAACTTAGAAAAATATATCCTACTATATCAAAAAGTTTAAAAAATAAATAAAAAATTTTAAAAGAAAAATCCCATCTTGTTTCTTAATTTTTGCGAATTTTTCAGTGTTCTTTTCAGAGAAATATATAATCATCGAAAATTAGATTTGATTTGATGGAAATATTTAGAGCTCAAAGGATGGAAACGTCTTAATATTTTGATGATGATTATTCATTTGAAAGAAATATATTTTGTCGGAAACAACAACCTCTTTTTTGTATCATTATTTTTTCTGCCCTACAGCTGCTGTCCATCTCGCGTTCGTTTCACATTTATTCAGCTTCCTTTATCGACTTTCTTTCATCCTGATGACTTAATTAGTTGTTTGCTGAGCCAGCGGCAAACATGAAAATGATTCCCAAAAAAGGCAGAAAACGAGGGAGTAGGAGTAGGAGTAGGAGTACGAGAAGTAGGTTCAAAATGAGCCATCACCCATTGACTTTACCCCAGTCCCAAGTCCCAGGTCCCAGTGTGTTGTTGTCTCAATTTTGTTTGGGTCTTTACATGCCCAGTGACAACTCCAGCTGTGAGAGATGTGCTGGGCACCGCAGGTAAGATCCCATACCCATACCATACGATACGATATGGGGTCCAGCCAGGCCATTGTCTAGTAGTTCTGGACAGAGCACACTTCTCTGGGCAATTTTTCTTAACTTTTGTTATACAATTTCTCAAACTAATATGCCCGGGACGGAACCTCGCAGCGCGGTGCAGTGCGTCTTCGATTTTGGAAAGATGAGAACCCTAAGGAAATACTAGAAAGGGCACCGACATGCAGAGCAACCGTACGAACATTGGGCGTTGTTTGAGAAATTTCTCAAACTGTTTTTTGGGTTCTGATGATGGCTTCATTTCGACTATTTTCACTTGGCTGTTAGGGATAGTAGGATAGGGCACAGATCACAGAAGGCGGCTTCTGATTCTTTGATCACTTGACATGTGTTTGCTGTGTGTGTAAATGTGTATCTGTGTGTGCTTAAGTGCGCGTTGGAGTAAAAGATGTGAGAAAAAGGGAGCATCATCATCATCATCATTCCATCGCTGCCTCATATCAATGGCATCAACAAGTTTTCCCCCCACCAAAATGGAAAATGAACAAAAATTCGAATAACAAGCCTTGATAATATCATAAATACTGCGCTTTTCTCTCGCTTTTGTACCCCTTCTTATCCGACGAACCCAGCACCGATTTGTAAACGAAATGATAATTAATATCATCGTTACTAGATTAATCTCCTATGGCTCTCTCTGTCTGGCAGCGACTGCGTGTGTGCGTAGGGCGGAGGGAGAGCGACGATCGGATCGGATCGGCTACGATCAGTAGCAATTATCATATTTTGTGTGCCCATTTTTCTTCGTTTCAATAATTGTAAATTATTGTGTGTGTGTGTTGGGTAAATCATGTTATTGAAACGATTAGCTGGCAGTTTTATAAGGTGTCAGATCGGTGCAGGGGAATGGATTGGGATTGGAGTTGTATAATAGTTCAGAGAGTGTGCTACCTATAAAGGCCAATCGAGTGGAGATAGGGTCTTGATGTGTATTGATGTGTAGTGCAATCGGTTAAACGGGTTTGGAGATATGGAATAAGCTAGTTAGGTTTGAGTAGATTAGAGGATAGAGGTCTATACTGCTCTTTTTGATTATCTCCCTTACAACTCATATTCTAATGATGAATCTTTACCATTTCCAGCTCGTGTAGATATAAGAATAATCTCTGGATTACCCATTTTGTTGCACTGCCCAACCCATTGCTTTGTTTATCAAATACCGACACATGACATCCATAGCATTTGCTCATTTCCCTAGCCTCTAAAGAAAAACTCTACTCTTTCGGAGCGAACCTCTTTCCCTAAGAACAAGCTCCTATCTTATACCGTATGTATGGGCCCCGTGTATGTACATATTTGGGGTTTATGCGCAGCTTAGGTCCAGCGCAAGAGTTAAATCGCCTTTGGGCCACACGCCCTAAGCCAAGCCATCGAGCAGAGCAGTCCAATATTTTGCATGCGTATACAGTACTATAGATGGAAAACTTTTGTGCACAATCCCCAGATCAGGGAACGTGGAACAATTCGCTGGTGGCATTGTTTTATTGGGACGAAGGATGCCATGGCTCGTTTGGTTTGCCCGGCTTAAGATGGTTTGGTTTGTTATTGAAATAGATCGGATGAGCGCATTATATACTTAACACATTTCCCAATTATATGTTGCTGTATGGCTTGCATGGGTCTCGTATGCACTGGATTCGGATTGAATTCAGCAATCCACTTACCTAAGCCCGGGACTAGGCTGAAGGTCTAAGTCGCTAAATCAGTCTAAGGTACGAGAGTATCCTTGTATCCTTGTATCCTTGCTCATGTGGAAGCATTATTGGTTGCATGGATTGCGGCTGCCTTGGGATTTGTTTAACTGTATCACTTTAGAATAGAATTGGGATGAGAAAAGGAATATACAGAGAGAGAGAGAGAGTAGCACGCGCTCGAGCGCACAAACGTGGTCTCAACCAGTTCTCCTTTCCAAGGATCTGCTCTCTCATACTCGTACAATTGGCTTAAGTGCTCGACATGCAATTTACAAAGATAACAAGCAGAATGGATACAGGATACCGAATGCAGAAGCAAAACGAAGAAGACGCTGCGCAAGGATCTGCCTTACTTATCTTATTACCCGGGTTAAGTGCACGGATTACGATGAGTCGAAAGAGCAACCTCGTGGGTCGGTCTCCTGCTCACCGGAGCTCTCCGGCAAGAAAGGAGAGAAAGGCTCAAGCAGATGCTGAGGCCTGATTACCCAGCGTGCAACCATAGGCCAGGACAGGATATTTTCGCTTTTCAGAGCAAAAAGGAGAAGATCTATCCGTTCTCTCTCCTCCGGCGTTGTGCGTGTGCCGTTTGTTACACTTTTCTGTGCATTTAGACTCCTGGTTGCTCCCTGTAGCCCATTAATGATTCAAACCCCTCAACCGTGGCTTAGTCCTATCCCTATCCATATCCGTAGCCCATCCTCCTGCTGTATCCTTGTGTGCTATTTCTATTTCATAAATATTTGATATATAATCGGTTAGTTCCTCGCTTTGTGTGTGCAAAGGCTTAAGGTCCTGCCTAGGTTTTTTCTTTGGATTTCAGTGGCTTTGTGTTCTGCGCCAAGGGATCACATATTCTTGTCTCCTTTCTATCTTTTTTTTTGAGATTGTGGTTTAGTTCTATAGAGATCTTTGATAGGAGTGGAATACATCTGTAAGCTGTGGTACCTTTAGCTAGGGAACTTTCTTTGGGAGATGAAAGGCTGATGAAAGAGGTGTCTAAGTGGTTGGCTAGGTGTTAGGGATTGGACGGGGAGATGCATTTTGTGTTTCCTTTTATAGATATTTTGCAGATGTCTCGTATTTATGTCTCTTAATAAATTTAAGAATATTAGTGCAGACCATATATGTGATCCCGTCAGTGGGATAATATCCATTAAATGAAAAAAGAGTGTTGTATGAGGAAGATGGAGATAAATTAATAGTACATATTCATCATGTACATATACCGCTGTATATCATATCGTCTATCTATCAGCGTTGTCGATCAAATATAGTGTTATCGATAGAATACTTTTTCTCGATGAAATTATATTTTTTCGATTATTTATTGCTTTTATGCAGGGACTTTCTATATTTTTGTAATTTCTCTATGGTTACTGGCAGAATCAACCTTGTTCTCATTTATCGAGGATAATACTCGTAAAACTTGCATGATAGTGAAAGGTTTAACCTTGGTAGAAAAAAAAGATTAAATCAATTGTATAATTATTTGTTCAATTATTATTTGTGTCAATCGCTTTTGATGTGACTTTCAGCTAGTTCTTTCTTAAGTCTTATTTATGAGGCGATGCTTTCGAAAATGGCCAGAAAAGAGAGGTTTTTCCCATCGAGTAGCACAGATATCAGCTGACATTAAGCCCGTTGCACTTTTGCAGCTAAGTTGTCATGCAAAAATATTGACATTATCGATTGGATCCGCAATCCAGTTCGATGGCCACCACAATGGTACCCCCATTATGGACCCCCGTATACCACACCCAGTCCCCAGTCGGAGCCACAGCGATGGATGCACTGCGGCAAAGAGAGCTGGCTCTCTGATGGGGGAAGCCCTTCAAGTATCGGGCGTGTCACCTAGGGAAAATTGGAACCCAAACCCAAAACCAAACCGAACCCTAACCAAGCAACCCGACCTCCCCTTTGAACCATCTAAGTGGCGACCACACAGTGACCACAAAATGTGTTTTTAATTGAAACTGATGTCCACTATACTCGATATTACAGCTCTACGATGATGACGATGATGATGATGGTGGGTTCAGATGAGGGCATGCCATTCAAATATTTATTAATAAAATAATTGTTAACCCATGGACATTGGGACTGGGACTGGGACGTGGGCATGTGCATGGGCAGGGCGCTCGAATAATCAAATAATGGCAATACAAATACAATTTGGGAAAATATTTGAAAATATTTAAGCGACAAATGCGCAAACCCCGCAATAATAATAGAAAAGAAAAAAACCATGTGGGCAGTGAGTGGCAATCAGAGAGCCATCGAGGGGGGGAGGGGGTTCCAGTAGTTCTCCTTAATTAGTTTCTTTCATTATCTTGGCCTCTCTGTTGACCCGAATTTCAATTAAGTTAATTTACGCCGCCAGACCTCTGCTGGACCCGAGATCTTCCCCTTACCACCGCCCTCCCCTCCCCACGGCACGGAACCAATTCAAATAATAATAAATACTCGTAAATAAATGTATGAATGAACCTAGTACTCGCACGATGCGTAGTTCTTTCAATTGAAGAAAGAGAGAACTGAACTGCAGGAATACTCATACGTACACTCACAATTAAACAGAATGAGTATGAATGAGTAATTACGAATTGCACTTGAGGTCTGGTCTGACTGGACCCGCTTTCCCCCCTAGAATGTTGGCACAGAACGGAAGTGAGTTCATTCCGGGGTTGGGGTTGAGAGATCTGGATGTGGATGTGCATCTTGTTAAGGCTGAGATACAGAG
The DNA here is from genome assembly GCA_963969585.1 of Drosophila helvetica. NCBI lineage: Eukaryota > Metazoa > Arthropoda > Insecta > Diptera > Drosophilidae > Drosophila > Drosophila helvetica. The sequence continues at coordinate 4,025,331 of OZ018402.1, read as the reverse complement.
AAAGACAGCTTGCATGATCAGTTGGCATCTGAACTTTTCAATTTTGCACTTCTGAGTAGGGGAATTACGAGTATTTCTTATGGGGCTTAAAGTTCAAGACATCCACTTGGGGGGCTTGGAAATATCTGAGCCGGAAGTCTGACCCCAGATTGATGGTAATATTTGAGGTGAAGCTGCTGAAGAACGCTCCTTTAATTCATCTGAATAAGTACATAGCTACATCACAGCAAAGAAAGTACAAATAACCCATATATATCCCTCAGTTCATTCTTTCCCCCTACCAATTGCTCTCTAACCCGAACTTCCTTCAAGATCTATCCGATAGAACCCCACCACCACCACCAACACTCTCTGGCGGCCTCAGATTTCACACTGATAGACACTGCTAATGGTTTCAACCGGCAACAGCAGCAGCAACATCAACAAAGAGCACAAATCAACAAATTAAGCCGGGCCAAGGGCCAGCACTTGGACCTCAATTAAATTGATTTAGATCAGAGCAGAACAGAGCAGAACTCGTGTTCTTTGGAACTCGAGAGCTGACCAATATGGTCACTGGAATATCGAGAGGAAGTTGAGGAAACACCAGCATAATCGTACCGATCTCTCAGCGATCTTCTGTAGTCTGTAGCAATAAATCGGCAAGAGAACCCGCAGTTGTAGAGCATGGATGTTTTGGGTTCGAGGTTGTGATACATGCGCGTGGCCAGTGACTTTTAATACCCTTTCAAGGGGTAATATAATTCAGAGGATAAGTTTGTAATGCAGTGAAGGAAAGTCAAAAAAAATATCTACATTCAATGTCTAGAAAAGGAGCTAAAGAACCATGTCTGTCCTAGACTATTAATTAGATTTGTTCTATAATCGTTCGTAAGGAATGAAGATAAAACCCCAAAATATACATATTTTTCTACATTTAAAGTACAATTTGTTAAAAATTGGACATATCGTAGTATAGCTTTTATTGGAATAAGCATCGGTTGTGAGAGAATTCTTTGTTATATAAATTCAACTGTAATACAAATCGCTTTATGGGTAAAACCGGTTTATTCTTAAAGAAAATCAAACAAATCGGCTTGGAAATTGTAGTTAAAAAAATAGTACCCCCATAATCCTGTGTAATTTATTAAAGATCAGAGAACCATATCATATAGTAATGATCGATCAAGAAGAGTATAACCATAGCTAGGCTTTCATCCTTTTTTTTTTTGTTTGCTTGCGGCTATTGTTGATGGTTGTTGTTGTTGTTGTTGTTGCTGCTGTTAATTGTTACGCAGTTCATTAACACACATCAGAGAGCACCACATCACACCATGCCACACCACACCACACCACACCACACCACACCACACCATGCCACACCGTACCGTGCACCATATTACAGTTGAGCTCGGGGTCCGGTTGTCCCCTTGAAGTTGTGTGCCGCCACCCTCGCGTGGCACACGCGACCGCTCCCACTCCAACTCCCCTGCTCCCACTGCCGCTCCCGTTCCACCAGCGCTAACGATGCCATCTAAGCGGTTGCTGGTGCTGCTGCTGCTACTGCCCTCCTCTTCCGTTTCTGAATCTGCCACTGCCTCCGCTTATGCCACTGCCACTGCTGCTGCTGCTGCTGTTGCTGCTGTTGCTGCTGCCCTTAACGATGTCGCTGACGAGTGTCGCCTCGACTCGACTTTGTCAACGTTTGTGGGTTGTTAATGTTGCTCGTGTTGTTGTGTTTTTGGTGTTGCTTCTGGTGTTGTTGGTGTTGGCGCTGCGTGAGTTTTGGCAATGTTTCTCTTTTCGTTTTCGTTAAATGCGTGTAAATCAGTTTATAACACATTGTCAACAATTATCAAGTGTTACATCGAAGGGATGAAGGAGGGGGATGAGGCACGGCCACTGCCACCAAAAAGGGGGAGTGTGTAGCTTTTTTAGGGGATATATTGGTCACGTGACTGTCTTGATGCGCTACGTGATCATACCGAGAAGCAGAATATATTTTTATACATTTTTTTATTGATATTGATCTGATTCTAAAGAAAGTATCATCCATTATTCACTATTCTTCCAGTAATAATTTTAAATTTTAAATAGATCCGTCACAGATTTTTGCACAGATTTTTAGCGAATTTTACACAAAAATGTCCTCAAAAAAATCCAAAATAATATCACATAATCATAGGATCCTTTTGAAGAAGTTATTCTGTTTCTCAGTATTTAATGTGGTTTTTAAAGAGTGGAGAAATCTATACGATCATAACATATACATCATAAAAGATAGGAAATGCTAAGAAAATCTTTGCAAACAAGAAAGATATGTATGTGCTTTTATACTCAGACATTTTCCACTGTTTGTATTAGATTTAATTATATTCTTTATTCTTATTCCGCTACTCCAACATATGGCCACACTCCTATCTCCAGATGATCTCCATCCGATAATATTCTTCCATTGCCATTCCAAATCTATTCCGTCTGTTATAGCGCACTTATCAACCACCAAGACTGAAAGTTTCCTTTCCTTTCCTGTGAATCCTTGCTTCCGGCTCATCACCCTGATGTTTTCCCGCCAACCATATGCTCTCCCCAGCATAGTCCATGGACCGATAGACCATGGTCCATAGCTCCCTCCCTCCCCGCTCTCGCCACTCCGCCGCGCACCCTTTGCTGCACTCAAGGCAACCTCTAGGACACTCATTTGGCTGTTTATTTGCAAAACGAAACACACGATAACAGCAACAACAGCAACAGCAACGGAAACAAGTGTGTCCGAGTCCTGAAACAGTCCGTGAACGTGATTTCAACGAAATTGGGCCAATTTATGAGAGAGAGAGAGAGAAAACCCCCCTTCAAGGCGCGTCAGAGCGAATAGAGAATAGAGAAAGGAAAACGCTGGCGGAAACTCGAATGGAAAACATATACATATATTTTGTTAACTGGTTAACACGCTTGAAACAGAATCAGATGTCACCAGAGGCCAGCCAGGGGCAGGGGCAGGGGCCAGAGAGAGGAGAGGGCCAGGCGGAGTGCTTGAGCAGAGGTTTAACCCTTTTCGGTTTCCCTTTTAATCGAGACAAATCCGAAATTGAAAATATTTGCATGGCTAAGCGACGGCGATTAGAAGGAAAAGCAATGCCAACGCCAAGACATGGACATGGACATGGACCAGGACACAGCTTGAGGTCCACGAAATGAGATTAATACGCGCTAAGCTAAGTCCTCTACAGGACTCTAAATCCGTGCATCGATCTAATCCTTGCTTAACTCTTTCGAAACGGTAGCCGTGTGGGTAGGTACTGCCACAGCCACTGCTACTGCTACTGCTACTGCTCGAAGGATCTAAGGATCGCTGACTGTGTGGCCATGTAAACAGACAATATAAACAACGGAAGCGAACGGAGAAGGAGGAGGACGTACCGATCCTTAACCCGTTCGGCGTTCATCGTTCAGCTACCTCTCCAGCCACCCACACATCCTCCTAGGTAGCGGTATCTGTCTGTAGAGATCCTGGTTCTGGTTCTGGTTCTGGGACCTTGTTTGCATGCATCGCGCTGATCCGTTGGACAAACAAGCTAATCCTGCGGTTAAACTGCCATTGAGTTGATCAAAATACAGGCATACTCTCGTACCCGGAAGGACATGCCCGGGCGTTCCACGGGGCGTACCAACTTTACGGCCGAACGGGTTGAGAGAGAGAGAGAGAGAGAAAACGGGTATTGGTATCGGTATCCCGGTATCCCGAAAAGGGTTATCCTGCCCGCGGATTTATTTCAGCAAATTTCCTCCCAGTGCAAATATCAAAAGTTTTTGCCCGAACAAAACTAAATGCCTGCTATAAATCTGGCTGATTAGTAAAGTACTCTCGCCCCCCGACTCTCGACTCTCTCGAGTCCCTGGCGACTCCGGGACTCTCTGTCAATCCGCATCCAAATCCCCTGGCGGATCAGACACTCACACTCACTCTCATATTTGTATGGATGTTCGTCTCTCACTCACTCCGATACGATACGGTAGCCTCCGCAAATCTGTCGCCTTTTCAGCGTTTTAATCAATGACAAGTTGGTTTTTTTCTCTCAATCCTTCTTTCGTTTTTCACGTACGAATAGACGTGGTTTTTGTGGGATTTTTGTTTGTACGGGGTAATTACGGTCTGTAGTTTCCGGATTGTCGGGAAGTTCTAAGCGATAGCTGGCCGGACACATTGTTTGCTATCGGATTTGTGGTAAAATATTTATATTTTACTTTGGCTTGGCAGAGGCTTCACTTTTTTGCTACTTTTCATAATAACAAATTTTAAATAAAAATTGTTTTTTGGTTTTCATTATACAAATCAGAAATATTTCTTTCATTTAATTTTTATAATAAAAAAAAAAAAAAAAATATTAAAAATCATTTTGCAATTTTTAAATTAAAAATTGTTTTCAATTTGTATTATATAAATATCTATCGAGGTAAAAGTGATTTATACATATTTGTGATATACACTTCAAAACCTTTCGTTTGATACATCATGGGAAATTGAATATAAATACATATTTATGTGTGTACATATGTCCGTAGAGTACAGGAGATGTCTTCAGAGCAACTACCCCTAGAACTGACTGAAAAACGCTACAATTACAATAATAATCAGCAATTATAATTTTTGAAACATGATTAAACGATGTTCCCTAATATTTTAATATATCATTTCGGTTATCACTTAAAACCAACAAAATATTCCCCCACTTATGGAACAAATATTAAATAATACCACAATTATAATAAGGACATGTCAAATATCCATATGACATCCTCTTTTCTGTAACATCTCTATAATGCATAAAGAACAAACGTACAATTTTATAAGGAACCCATAATTACCCGTTCCCCTATAATTCTGTATAGCTGACCATACGTTTAGTTTGAATAGTTTTTCACATGAAGAAAAGCCCCATCAGAGCTACATGTATTCAAAGCAACCAAAACAATTACAAAACAGGGGAAAAACTGGGAAAAATAACAATGATAAATAATTTAATTGAAAGACAGGGCAAACAATGGGGCAAAAAAATCAATTGAAAAATGTTGAGGGGGCAACAACAATTAAAATGCCTTTGAGGTGAGGCGCCATTTTGTTTTGAACAACAGTCCCCCGTGGATATAGGGGGAACCCCCCTCACCCACTCCTTGGATGGGGTCTGCTCTCCCATTCCCATACTCCAAGAGAGCGTTCGCTGAGAGCGCATGTCTCCACTGGTGGGGCGTCCAATAAGTTGTGGCCGCCACACTTATACACAAACAAAAACACGAGTGGAGACCCCACACACACACACACACACGCATACCACACAGATACAATTCCAACCACATTCCGTTAGGCCATCGATACGGTGTACGGTGTACAAACATGGCGTCTTCGTCTTCGTCTTTGGCTTCGTCTTTCGTTTCGGCTGCACTTTTTTATGGTTCAGGTAAAACAAGTTTTCCCTCCTGCCCTCCTCCTTCCCCTCTTTGCAGTTTATAGAGATATATCCCCTGCGGACACATGGACGGGTCTCCAATCGGGCTGGCTGGCTGGCACAACAACTGCGGACGAGTGCACGCCCCCAATTTGTGAAAACAATTATTATGATTACAGAAATGATTTCGATTTTGAGTTCGGTTCGGTTTGGTTCGTTTCGGCTTGGATTCGGCTGGGGAGTGGCGCTCTCTTTGCCGCCGATGTGGCATGTGTGTACCGTTCGCCTTTGTGGCACATGCGAATGGCAGCAGCTGCTTTTCATTTTGCAGTTGTTCTGGAAAATTCCCTCCTCTTCAATTGATTGCAACAAATTAAGTCTAATCGTTGGCTCATATTTGATTTACCTCGTTTCCCTCGTGCCAAGGAAATATAGAATTAGGTATATTTATAGACAGGTATATTTATGGAAAATTGTTAAGTTACTTGGAATTATGTTTGTTTTTTTTCTGGAATTTCAAGGATTGATAATTGAATAATTAAGGCAATTTTCTAATCAAGTTTGCTATTTTTGATAAATAAATTACTGAGTATGTAAATTGTCACAAATGTGAGGGAATCATTATAGCAATTTAGCAATTTTTAAGGTCTCTAATAGATATCGGCTTATTGATTTCTTAACCGTTGTTCTATGTGCCAGCTTTGTATCTATAAAATAAATAAATTTAAAATAAATATATCGTCTGGAAGATAGACCATTAAATATACATTAAAATCGCCGAAAAATTTAAATATTTATAAGTAAAATCCATCATCAAAATCTTGCAATCTTACAATCCAACGTTGTATAACAATTTCAAAAGATTGTCGATCCCTCAACAATATGTTCTTATAATGCCAACTAATGAACATGAGTTACCGTCCCTCACATACCCCCGAATGCCAGAAATATCTGTGACCATATTTAACTCCGATGCCAACCTCCCTCCCCTCCCCCCCGCTCATCGTACAATGCGATCCATAAGTTTGCAAACTGGCGAAAAATTAACGGGGGCAAACGGGCAAACAAAAATCTGGGATACAATTAATAATGGAAACTGTGTGTAAAAACAAGAAATACATTATCACCAACAACGACACGGATACGGACACAGACGCAGACACAGACACAGATACAGATGCAGACACAGCCGCAACCACAGAAGGAAGACTAATACGCGAGAGAGCAGCTGCCAATATAAAAGAGCAAAAAGAGTGGTAGAGTGGGAGAGGGAGAGAAAAAAAACAGTAATATTAATACTCGTAAAACGAAAGACCTAGCGTATCAAAATGCAACCCACAATCCCAAAAAGGGTGACTACACATAGTACGTCTCTCTCTTCGCTCTCTCTCTCTCTTCTAATTTGTGTGACTGTGACTGTGACGGCGTCGGCGTTTGTTTTGTTCGTGTTCGTGTCATGTCAGGAGCAATTATCACCCGACCCGACCGAATGGGAAAAAGTAAATCTGAACAGCAACAACATGCAGCGAGAGCAAACGAGAGGTAGAACTCAAAAGAGAGAGCAGGCCACAAGTTCCACAGCGGCGATTGGCCAGCGGGCTGGCTGCATACATCCCCCGACGACCTGAAAGCCGTAAAGAAAACACACAGCACAGCACGGCACAGCAGAGTCATGTCCGCAGTTGGCTCTCTGTCTGGTTCGGTCTGGGGATTGGAATATTGGGAATTCTTGTTTTTAGTCTACACTAAACCCGACAGAGCAACGGACGTGAGAGATCTCATACGACGACGACGAACAAAAAGTCGTCTCGCGTCGGTAAAACTGAACGTAACGAAATCTCAGTCTCAGACTTAACGAAGCCCCGAGCAGAGCCAATTTGAATTTGAATTGTGTGCAAGAATCCGTTGTATAATGACATTGCTGCTGTTCTTGGTAGTTGGGTAAAACTGGTAGCAGCTGGCTGTGTGCAAAAATGGTGAAGATCGTTGATGGTCTCCCCGAGATCAGCGCCCACACCCATCATCACCATACGCCCACGCTTGCGCATCCGCATCCGCTTCATCATTCGCATCCGCATCCCGTCGGCATTAATCTCACGAATCTGATGAAAATGGCCAGAACGCCGCATCTCAAGTCCAGCTTTTCGATCAATGCCATACTGCCCGAGACCCTGGAGCATCACGACGATGAGGAGGAGGACAAGCCCGAAGAGAACCTCCATCAATCGAAGTTTCTGCCCAACCACAATAACAATAACAATCCCGTGGCCACGCATTGGGGCAACGAGGATCACGATCACGATCACGATCCCGATCACGATCCAGAGAGCGATGTGGAGTCGGATCTGGATGTCACCTCGATGTCCCCGGCCCCGGCTGTCACCAACAATGAGAGCGATGTGGATGAGGTGGACGACGACGACGTGGACGAAGATGTGGACTGTGATGCCGATGGCGATGGCGATGGCGAGACCACCGACGGTGATGCGGAGACCAAGTCCAGCGATGGCAAGCCTGTGAAAGATAAGAAGGGCAACGAGAAGCCCCCCTACAGCTACAACGCCCTCATAATGATGGCCATCCGCCAGAGCCAGGAGAAGCGGCTGACCCTCAACGGGATCTACGAGTACATCATGACCAATCACCCGTACTACCGGGACAACAAGCAGGGCTGGCAGAACTCCATCCGGCACAATCTCAGCCTCAACAAGTGCTTCGTGAAGGTGCCCCGGCACTACGATGATCCCGGAAAGGGCAACTACTGGATGCTCGATCCCTCGGCGGAGGATGTCTTCATTGGAGGATCCACAGGGAAGCTGAGGAGGCGCACCACGGCCGCATCGCGCTCCCGCCTGGCTGCCTTCAAGCGATCGCTGATAGGACCCATGTTCCCAAGTCTGGCGGCTTATCCCCAGTTCGGACAGTTCCTCACGTATCCCCCATCGGCGCCCAGTCTTCTGGCCAGTATGTACCAGCGCTACAATCCCTTTGCTCCAAAGAGCGGACCCGGCGGCTTGCCCGGCATGCCACCGCCTCCGCCAGGACCAGGACCCGGTCAGGGCTTGCCACCGCCTCCCTTTGGAGTGCCCCCGAATGGCAACGAGCTCTATCAGCGACTCCAGTACCAACAGCTGTTGCATCAACATGCGGCAGCCGCCGCTCTGGCGGCACATCAAAGACAGCTCTCCGCGGCGGCGGCGGCGACGGCACCGCAGCCGCATATGACACATCTGGGGCAGCCGCCCTCGTCGCCCAGTCACCTCCATGGCGGCGGCAGCGGCGGAGGACGAGGCGACTCACCAGGTCCCTCACCACAGCCGCTGATCAATCCGGTCACCGTCGTCTCGCGCAATAGCTGAAGGAGCGAGCGGGTATTGCGGTAACAGATCGGATCTGCGGATCTGGAGTTGGTTTAGTTTAAGTATTCATTGTACATAGAAATAGCCGCGACTGAGGCGCTAGACGCTTGTATATAGAGAAACCAAGATGGGTAGGACAGGGATTCGGTTGAATCGGATATGGAATAGACTTTGCAGAGTTAAGGATGAGCAGGGATGTGGGAGTGATATGGGTTGAAGAAGGAGTTATCAGATTTCTGTAGAGGTATGCCAATCAATAAGAATCTCCCTTAATAGGTCATAGAAAACTATATTTCGATGAAACTTCTCAAAAAGAGTCATGATCTGTATGGTTTATATTAGGGTGGCCTTTTGTTGATTTCTTTTTGGTAGTTATTTTCCCTGACAAAGAGGTTTGTAGGTCTTCTAATACTATTGAATGGTAAGAATATATAGAAAATAATATAAACAGGATTTAAGAAAACCTTTGAATATTTCAAAAACATTTTGAAAAATTCCCTAAGGCGAACGGCATCATAAAAGATTAAGCACAGATTCAGTAATCTACATCTATCGCATTCTTCTTCAAAAACCATTATAAATATCTGTGAAAATTGTCTTAAATAGTAGTCCATCTACCCACATCCCAAAACCTGCTTCATATAGCAATTCCTCTGCAATGGATAGGACCGGACCCAAGTGAGAGAGAGAGAGAGTTTCAGAGTTGGTAAAACTGTTGTCACATATCTACGATATAACACCTACGATTACGATACTATATTAACGATACTTAAGCGCTGCAGGCAAAGAACTAAGCACTATTTAATTTATATATGTATGTATGTATTATTGTATATTTAGACACTGAACGAACGAAAAATCGAAAACAATTCAAGATTCTATTGAAATAAAAATTGCAAAAAACACTCAAACCCACACACATGTACCAACATATTCAAAATGCATCCACAAGGAGAGGGGGAGGGGGAGGGAAGCTTGAGAAATATTTGTGCCGGCGGGTGTTCAATTGAACTGCAGTGGCCGCTAAATGAATCTGTTGTCGCGACAATGTTGTCGACAATCGGACAAACAGGAAGTCCTTAATAAGTGGGAAACCACACACACACACACACACACATACAGACATACACACACACAGATACTCGAATGGTTATGTTGTAAAAGTAGCGCTAAAAGCCACTGCCATGTGTCAAATCAAATGAAATTTTAGCGCATGTCCCACACACGACACACAGGCCTCGGGCCTCGAGCCTCAAACCCCAGAAATGGGGGAGCCATGGAGCGTGGAAGAGGCTGTGGTTGGGGCTGTGGCTGTGGCTGTGCCTGTGCCTGTGGCTGCTGATGAAATTGTTTTACTGACTAGCCAAGTGCCATGTATTTGTTGTGGCGCCATGCCAGAGGACTTTATGCTAGAGCTGTGACACTTCGAACTAAATAATTTGGATAATCGAATATGAAAACGTTGAAATAAAGACAACTGCAGCAGTAAAATATCTCTTAAATTCACAACTGGAATTCGAGAGCAAGCCCAAACACTCATTCATCTAATTGACACACTTCTTGGATACATAGATACTCGTACTCGTACTCCACCTTGTGTCCAGCACACCTTGAATGCTGCTCAATCTTCCGACTCGATTCACTTGCTCCACTCATAGTTCATAGATGAGTCAGATGATTCATTCGCTTGCGAGGTTAACAAACTGCAATCTGCGACGCGACGCGACGCTTGGGCCACTGCCTGCACCTTTTTCGCTTGTGAGTGCCGTCTAACACGGCGTATGCGTGATATCCATCGCATCCATCTAGTTGACAATTGCCGCCTGACATTTCTCAGTTGCACATTTCAATTGAAAAGATATCTTAGACAAGACAAGAGCGACAACGCGACGCCAAGTGAATTCTCCTGTTGAGTCAACAGTCTGCGTTCAAGATTGAGAATGAGAATGAGATTATCCAATTCACTTAGTTAATACGAGCTACGAGCTACCCGTACCCGTACCCGTACCCGTACTTTCTGCAGCCTGCGATGCATTTATTGTTACGGTTTTCAATTGGGTTTTGCCTGCTACTCAATTCCATTCAAGTTGCCAATTATGCGACCATTATTCAATCAAACTAAATTTATTTGTTTGTCTCTTTTCCACGTAAATCTCTCTCTTGTGTGTCGTCTCCAGACTCCAGACGATTTCCACGTACTCATACTCTCATACTCTCGAATCTTTCAATTTATTCGCCTTGCGCGATGGATTATTGTCTGTGTAAACATTTCAACTGAATTATCCTATATATACGAGTACACGTACACCCGTACTATTGCCCGATGTCGCAAGCAGTTCACTCAATTAACATCGCACATATACGACTACGACTACTGGTGTAACTCTGATATACACTCGTATGAGTCGGTTCACAAGTTCAAGAAACTTTCAGAGCTATATGCTCTGTGTCTGTGGCTTTCCTTAGCTCGGATTTAGATTGAATGTGGCGCCAGTTGTTGAGGGTTTTGTAATACTTAACCCGGGGAAGTGCGAGAATGCTGATTAGCGGCTTAGACCAGTCGTAGTTAATGTTCTAAAGTGTTTGAATGGAATATTACGGAATCCTATGGAAATATTCCAAGCATTCTCGTTTTTATTTTCTTGGGTACCTTATTATATTACAGCCTGAAACATTCACCAATTTCAAAGACAACCCACACATCAACAACGTGTATCCTTGGCCGAATCAACCCATTGGAATATAATTTCGGGTAACCTTTCAAGAACCAGGGAATACGAATATCCAAGAGCAGTTGCACTGCCATCTGACGGGGTCCCTGACGGGGTCCCTGACGGGGTCTCTGATGGCAGTGAGGAGATCTTTTGTTTGACTTGTGGCATGGCTAAACTGTAATAATTGGATGAGGCGAGACCCAGGCAGGGGCAGGGGCAGGGCCGATGATCATCCGCATAGTGGATGAGGATAAAAACGATGACGATGACGATGATGTTGATGTTGATTATGATGTGTGTGTGCAACGCACATGACTGACTCTGACTGGCATGAAGAAATCATTTTATACATTTTTGAATTCGAAAATTATAGCATGCAACATCGATAAACAACAAGCCGCAACTAAAGCGGCACCGACAGATGGAACAATGCTCTGGACCGAGGGGGATGGAATGGGGTGCGGAGTGGTCTCACTACTAATGACGATAATTGCACACACCTCGTATAAGATGCCATGGCTCGGGGGCTTCAGGCCGGGCTATTCACTTAGGCCATAAACACAGACATTAACACCTGATCCGAATGGTCAGGGGAACGACACAAGTTTTTCTTTCATTTTCACGTATAGTAGTGTGTTGTGATGCCATCTAAAGGTGTTTTCCCTGCGCCGCGCCGCACCCCATTGTTATGGTAAATAGTCGGTGTGTCCGTGTCCCCCTCTATAACTCCCTCCGCCCTCCCCCTCCATTATAACACTCTTTTCTGTTCCGCTCCGCTCTTAATTATAGTCGCAGCTTAATCTGGAGCGAGGCAGCTGTGGGCACAAGTCGATGCTACAATTGAACAATGGGATTGGAAATGGGGATGTGGCCTGCTTGGCTGGTATGGATGGATGGATGGATGGGGACGTACGTAGCTTTGTAACACCGCCAGGGGGAGGTGGAGGGAGCAGGTGGTAGCCCTGCTCCATTATTCGTTGTTGGCCAAAAAGCGCACAAGAGTTGCCAAACAAATTCTTTTGTTATTTAATTGTAACCAAATTATTTCCACACGCTCTTTCTTCGCGGTACCTCGTACGTACATATATAGTATATTTTTACCACCATTGTTCCACCATGTCGACTCTCGACTCTGCTCTGTCGACTGTCTCTCTGTTCGCTCATTGGTTGGACACCGTTGGACACCATTCCTCCTCCTCTCCCTCCTCCGCCTTCTCCTCCTCCTTCTGATCTTTATCGCCTTAAGTTTACAAATTTTAGTTCCTAATGAGCGATTTTAGGCATTGTAATTCATGACGGAGTGGTATCCCAGGCGTCGCGTCGGTTGCCGCTTTTTATGTGGTTTTTTATTGGAATTTCTCTGCTTCTGTTGCTGTTTTTTGGTTTTTTGTTTTTTGTTTCAGTCTTGTTTTCTTTCAGTCATGCCGCCCCATAAGTCCGACGATGACGTGCTTTTGGGTGGGTGTGGTTCCTGTTGAGGGCGTGACTTGATGGTTTAGACCCCGTCGTCTGGCATAAGTCGTGTTTGGGTGCTAAATATGGAAATTCATTGCGGGGTTTTATGCAGTTGGAAGGCAGTTTATAAAAAGGCATACATCAATTACAATTTGCCTCCCATGAAAGGCCTTGAAATGTTTACAACGTGGGGATACATATAAAGTTTTAATCGGAAATTACTGCAGTTACTATTTAAGTATAATTTAGGGGTATATATATTACAAGCAATTAAACACATAATAAATTGTAATAAGACCAATGCCATAGACTTTTAGAAATTATCTATGCAAAAAGATTTACAAAATTATCATTAATGGACTTGTATTTGATGGAAGTTTTAGGAATTGGAAATAGAAAGTTTTGCCATTCAAATTCTCAAAGGCGGTTTTTCCCAATGATGCTGCTTTTAGTTGTGAAAAATTATGGATTAATCATAACTTCAAGCTCATATTTTCTAGATCTTAAAGATCTACTGAAATTTCCCTCCAAAATCTCATTTTGCTACATTTTGTAAGACATTTTTCTTCAATATGATTTGCACTCTTTTGCACCCTTTTGTTAGAGCTGAACACAATACTTGATGATGATCAGATGATGATCTACTTTTCCATTGAAGATCTGCCATATTAGACAACAATAATCTACTTTCTGCAACTGCATTAGGGTCCGCTCTGCAACAGATATCGCTTACTCTCAGCGAATTCCCCATTTAGGGGATAACTCACTCCTACACTGTTTGAGGATTATGCCAAAAATGGCAACTAGATGTATCCTTTGGCACAATGTTGCCCAATGTTTTACAACAATTATCTCTGGGACATCATCTGTGTGGCAAAAGAAAAGGTCAACGGATCAATGGTAAAAGTACACCTCAAAGGGATTCGCATTACATGGTCCATGGTTTTTGGGCAGCTGTCTGGCCCTGGTCGTGGAACTGGACCTACCTTGCCAAAAAGTCCAAGGTAATCCGAAGCGCAAACATTTTCTTAGGCAAAACAATCGACAATCGACGAGATTGCATTTGCGGTTAAGGTTTGAGGTTCGGGAAAGATGACTTTCATTGTTTTTTCTGGTCTCTGGTGTTCACTTGCAGCTGCATAAGTACGTATCCTGTATATCCTGTACGTAATTTCCTGGGAAAGCTTTCGGCTAACAATTTTTCGGGCAGCCAAAACACTTGAGCACTTAAAAAGGCGCATGAACTCGATCCTGGTTTCCTCCTCCTCCTCCTCCTCCTCCTCCTTTACTCCTCCTTCTGCCCTGCTTCCCAGCTCTTCATATATCTCCCTCTCCCATTGTGTGTGTGTGTGTTGTGTGTGAAACAAAACCGTTTGTTTCAATACGTTTCCTTGCATTTTAGGTTGTTGGGAAACAGACGAAATGGACTCATTGATTCCAATTGACTGATTTCAATTGAAGTTAAGTGTCTGCCACTGCCACACTGCCACTGCCACAGACGGCGGCCGTCACAGCCGCACTCCCAGCCACAGTCGCAGAGCCACCAAATGCCCGCGTCCGCATCCGCATCCAGGTCGAACGCCGTTGCCTTGTTGACTCTACTTTTATGGTACTCTCTGGGGGATATGGTATGGCGGGATATGATGGTTTCTGTAACCGTTTAACCTAAGTCTGAGAAGTCTCCTATTTTTTAAGAACTTATATATCCAAAATATTTAAGAATAAAGTTATGATATGATCGGATATATGTATGTTAAAAAATGTGTAGGCTAAAATTGTCTGTCTAGCTGTGGCTACACATTCAGACATCTGCTATAGAACTATATAACTTTTTCCGTGTCATGCGGCAGCATGTGGCATCCGCTCGTAAGAAGCTTTGCTGTGGTGTCGCTTGAAGGCATATAGGCTCTTAATTGTTGTCAATCATTTATCCACAACGTCGCCTAGTTACCTGGACATTTACTGGGTATTCTCTAGTCTGAATTCCTCAATCATAACAACACCTCCTTGAGCCTTTTTTTGGTTATGGCAGCTGAACGTCGCTCACGAAATTGGGGGTGACTCCTGCCCTGCCTTGTCCTGCTCCTGCTGCTGCTTCTGCTCCGCGGTCGACCTTGTCAAGTGCCTTTTTAGCTGTTGGGCAAATGTGCCACACAAGTGGCTCACATCAGCGGGATCGGAACCGAGTGAGACGTGGATCGAAAGCTTCCCAAGAAAATGCCAAGCCAGGGCACAGCCACAGCCACAGCCACCAGCGGAGTCAAAGTTGAGAAAATGCTGCTTCCGTTTAATTGACAATTGAACTCGAACCCGACTCGAGCTCCTGGGCAGCCAGAAAACCCAGAAAAAGCAAAAGGAACGAAAGAGAGAGCGAGATGTGGAGGTTCGAGTCATCTCAAGTCGATTCCAAGTCATGCACTTAATTTCCCGTTTAAAACGCCATTCATTCAATTAAGCGAATGAATTTGTGGCACGGCAGCCGACAGCAGCCAGCCAGCCAGCCTGCAACGTGAAGATCATCTGAGCATCTCTCAGAGTATCTCTCAGCATCTCATCTCTCAGTAGGAAGTGCTGTACGAGTCGAATGGAACCTTGTAGATTGGAGCATGCGGGCACTGGTCCCGGTCCGGTCTGCCCTGTGGTCCGATCTGATCTGATCTGATCTTTTGTCTGCCCTCTGGCTGTCGACGACGCTGTGGGCTTTCTTCACTAATCAGACGCGGGTCAAAATATTTACCACTTGACCCTATTGATTTAATTAAATAGTTTCAAGACATTCAACTGTTTGTTGGCCGCGCAAAACAAATTTGGAGCTTCTCTTGCTCTCAGAACTCAAGAGAGAGAATTAGAGATCTCTCTCTCTCTCTCTCTCTTTGTGTCTCCGAACTGTCAACACAGATTCGCAGTTGCTGCCCAGCGAACGACGTGTTAATTAACGAGAGAGTTAACTAATTGTTGTTAGCAAAATATTTTCGTAATTTGATACTAAATTAATGTTCCGCTCGACTTGGTTGCTTGTGGGCTTTTGTGTTCAATCGTCGTGCCCCAAAAAAATTTGGAACCGTGGTTAGAGAATATCAAAACATCTAAGGTCCGGTTTCTCGACTTTGGGTTGCAGTGCCGGTTAGTTGTCGTTAGGATTAAGTTGACCATAAGATATGTTCGGTTTTCTCGAAGGCCGGTACGAACCCTCGCATGAGCCATTGAGAAAAGCAATTTTCGTTCTCGGACATGATTATACTTTTGCAGTAATTTTGACCAGGGTTTGCTGAGAATATTCCATTCCCTTATGGATTAAACTGATCTTCAAAAATAGAACAAACATCAATCCTTTATGTTTCCCTTATCGTTCCTCATTCGTTCTTTGATATTTTGGTTGGATGTTTATCCATAACATTGCCCCACTGTTCTCACTCTAATATCTCACTGTTGCCCATGTCGAACCATTCCGAAACCATGTTGGAGCTTCACTTCGGTGGAATTGGATACCTGGCTGAATCCCCGAATCTTTGTGAGCCAATGAACACGGCAGCGCGGCCCAACACAAATTTGTGGATTTTCATGTTTGTTTGTGCATTTCGCGCGCGCCTGAATCGAGTCCGATTCCGAGTCCCAGGGATTGTTCCAGTTGTTCCCCAAACAAAAACAGAAAAAAAGGAACAAGAAACCCAGCCAAAAAATGATGACCATGATCAAAGATGGTTAACGTTCGGTTTGGGCAACGCCTAAAATGTTTTATTGTTTTATTCTCTCTCCTGTTGCGAGGCGGCGCTTCATAAGATAGATTTGAAAATTGTTTCCCGAAAAATCAGGACTCCATAAATCAAATCTTATAACGTTTAAATATTCATGAGCAAGCGACAGTGAGGACAGGACAATGTGTGAACGCGAACAAGGAACAGGAGGAGGAGCAGAAGCAGGAGCAGGAGCAGGAGGATGAGGCAGCCCAGAATGAGGTATGAAATGCGTAATGTATTAATTTCATTTATGGCCATATTTATTCTCATGACAAGGATGGGTTCGGTTCGGTTCGGGATGGGACGATAGGATGGTGGATGGTTCGGGGATCGAACAGTATGGGATGACAGAACGGGAGCGGGAGCGGGCGACATTGCGACATATAAATGACAAGGACACTCCCATATTTAGCACGTTTTAACACAAGGCTACACAATGGCAACTGTGGCCAGGCGGTTGAGGCCGATGCCGGGGTTTCTAATGGTGGTGCAGATCTGTGGATCGGTGGTGGTTCCTTTCCCGTAGCACCCTAAAAATCACAATCGGCATCACAATTGCAGCAGCAGCAAAGCGCGGGTTAAATGAAATGGAGAATGCCGTTCCTAATTATGTGTGAGTGTGAGCGTGTGTATCTCTGTGTGTGTGTGTGTGTGTGTATATCCTGGAGTATGTCTGTGTGTGTGGGCACCCTTTTTCCTGTATGGATGGCATTTAGCCAGGGCTGTCGTCGCAGCCATTGTTGCCGAGCAGCCGCCGCAGCCGCAGGATGAAGGACGGATACGATATTCGTGTTTCTGCCTCGTTTGTTTCATTCGCGAACGCGCATCCTGCTGCACAGCCGTCGTCCTTTATTTATTTGTGTTTATAATACAACAAAATCAGTAACGCTTTCACCCCCCAACCCACCCAGAACCATCCAAGAACTGGTTGGGCTTTGGGCTCGCTCTCGCTCTCCCAGCGCCTCCCTGCGCCCGTCGATCCCTGCCCGGGGAATATGGTTGTTGTTGATTATGACTGCAGCGATGTCGACGTGATGTTTACATTTATGGATTATTGTTTCCGTATATCCTGGGTTCCTCTGGGTTCCTTGGGTCCTTGCCCTGCCCTGCCCTGCCCTACCTTGCAGCTCATAAGTTCCGCACAATCATGCTTATAAGCATTTTTCTTCCACATCTGAAGAGACTTCTGGAAGCACAGTGGTGTGTGTCGTATGGCGTATGGTGTATGGTCTGGCGTTTGTTTGATGAGGAAGTTAGTCTTGGTTTTTGATTGGATGACAGATTGAAGTGGTCTGCAAACGGAGGTGTTTGCCAGAAGGTGTTTGAGAGTGTTTGGAGTGGAGAAAGTGGAAAAAGTCTGAAGTGTGCTCCTTTTGGACTCATCGTAGAGGTGGTTAATGGAGTTTAGATCATGTATTTGAGGCATTTAATATTAATGGTTAAAAATAAACAAAAGTTACTTATTTTTTGGAACGTATTTCATTGCAAACCTGTGTTTAAATCAAGCGAATTAATGGCTACATTTGGCTACGTTTCTCAGTGTCAAAGTAAGTTGTTTCTGTCATTTGTTGCAGTATCCATCGAAGGCCGAAAACTGGTATCGAAGCATTCGAGTATTATAAGGAATGAGTCAGGGGTGTATATAATTCATAGGGCAATCGATTCGCAGATCTCTTCTACCAGCAATTCCCTTAAATAATACGAATAAAATAATACAATCAAATGAGTATCGGTCCTTGAACTTCTTTCTCTATTTCTCGTATTATTTTCATTAGAAAAGCCTACAAATTTCCCCACAATCCCCACATTATGGAACCCATAACAGATTTATTTTCCTGTATTCATTGATTTCTAAACTTTTGTCCCACTGTTTCATCTGTCAGTTCCAATTGCTTAGCCACATCTCGGGCCCGACAATTGTGAACTTCTCGATTGAATGCTCTACCTTTTGGCTTTGCGTTTTTCACTTGAGTTGCATTTGATTTGTTAGCCCTGTCTCTCTCACTCACTCTCTCTTTCTCCCTCTCTTTCTGTTTGCTTTGAAATACCGAATTGGGAATTATTTGTGCCTCTCTATAAGGATGGATGGATGGCTGTGTTTTGTTTCAGTTGCTGGGCCAGCAGCATTCAGATTCAAATAAATAAAATAATATTTGGAATTTCGCACCCTAAATACGAGGACTGAATACCATATACATATACTCGTGGCGAGAGAGAGGGAAAGGGCTGGAATCCATGGATGAGTACTATGAGGATGAGGATGAGGCTGATCCGATCCATTGAGGGGTTGTGTGGCATTAGTTCGGCTTTGGAACTGTTAAGGAGACCTTGACGTTGAGGCAGTTGTTAATATTTTTTCTCTCCTTTTTTTTATGATTGTTGTTGCTGTTGTGATTCGCTACGATATTACAGGGAAATAGAAGTGGGGAAATGGGAAACGCGAATACAAATTGAAATGGAAACCAGAGGCCTGCCTGCGCTTGAGGTCTTAATCTAACCGAAAAGGCAACCCCCTAGGGGATGGAATGGATGTCGGGCCAAAGCATATGCAGCATATGCAACTCCCAGGGCATATGTCCTGGCCATACTCTCTTTCTCTCAAAATGTAGCCATCTCTCTCTCCCGCTCTGTATCTTTCTGTCTGTGAGTATTACACGGATTTATATTACGCTCTATTGACTTTTGTTGCTTGTTATTGCTGCCAAGTGGCCTTCTTTTTGGGTAGTGGAAGTGGTCTTAGCCGTAGTCCCCATGGCTGCTACAGGGGATGCTATGTTTGCCATATTTTGAGGGTGTTTGCCATAAACGCAGATTAAGACATTAATTTAATTGCTCGTTCCTGGGAGCCCAGGAGCGAAATATGTGCCAGAGTGAGAGAATGAATGGGTGAAAGTGATGGAAAACGAAAAGGATATACTTCTGCCTCTTGTTTACCCATTCGATTAGATCTGGTAGCTGGGGAATGTCTTTGATTTATTCACTGTTACTCGAACATAGTATATGCGACTCCATGTGGATTTTCCCATGGCCTAGTATGAGAGCGAGAACCGAGACACCGAGACACCGACGAGTGGCACTTGATTAGCCGCTGGTGCTGCGGTTGCTGCTGCTGTTGCCGCCACTTTTGGATGCTGCTGCTGTTGGGAACAGGTTCCCAAGGAGTTCCACTAGAGATTGACAAAGTTTTTGTGAGAAGAACTACTAGAGGAAGAGATGGTGTCCAGAATGCGAAAAAGGAGAGAGAAAGGGTGGTACAAAAAACGAGGAATTTCAAACAATATTTGCATACCCTTACAGTGGGAAAAATTTATGATTATTAAGCGTTTTTCCTTATGAAAATTCTCCATCCTAAAGAGTATATATATATATATATTTTCGATTTTTTTTTTCGAGAAAAAAGCCTTTAAATTTGTTTTTATAATTGTTAAACACTTGTATATTTTCTTATATTTATGACATTTTTCTGGTTACCATTTCCCAAAAAAGGAATAAAGAATGAGCAAATTAAATCAAAATTTTTTTTTTATTTATTAAACTCTCAATTTTTCCCATCATTTTTATTTTGTAGATCAAATTCTTATCTACTTTCCCCCCTGACAACGAAAACAGTTTACAAATTGAGACATTCATTGTGTCAGCACACCCTGCGATGCCATTTCCCTCTTGGCGAGTATCACTAACGATTTTCCACAATTTTCCAACAGTCATGCCAATGTCCAGATGCTCTGGTCTTGATTTCGCTGTTCGGCACAAAAAAATGTCTACAAAAGTTGGCTAAAATGCGGGGCCAAGTGAGCGCTGCAACTGCTTCTCGTAAATCGCGCCTGGGAGAGGAGACGCGTCGCAATGGAGTCCGAATCCAAGTCAGAGTCGGAGTCGGAGCGAAATGGAGAGCTTTTGGCTGGGCAAAAATGTTAATTAACTTTTCAATCCTTAAATAATGAATGATCAACGCATCCGCGGCGACATGCTGAGTTCCTTTTTATCACTGGAATGGGCAGTGGAGACGGTAACTGGCGGAATGAAGACGGAGACTCTGAAACAGAGTCGGGAGTCGAGGCTCTGAGAGTGTGTATCGGGGATCGGGATCGGGATCGGGGTCTGCTCTCGGCTGATATTGGCTTGCATATAATTTATATTCGATCCGATAAATTTATGCGCTGTGTGAGCATGCGCATGCGCCCGCGTCGACTCCTGTGACTACCGACGGCACTCACTACCAGCAGCAGCAGCAGCAGCAGCAGCCTCAGCCTCGGCCCCATCCCCAGGTCCCCATATCCCCACTGGGAGTCAGTCGTCGTCGTCGTCGTCGTCTAGTTTGTCCAGGCTCCGCCGATCCCCGAGATTGCTCTTAACTCCTCTAGCATGTGTCAGCGGGTGACCCGAGTGTTTACACGCA
This sequence comes from Drosophila helvetica, assembly GCA_963969585.1. Taxonomy (NCBI): domain Eukaryota; kingdom Metazoa; phylum Arthropoda; class Insecta; order Diptera; family Drosophilidae; genus Drosophila; species Drosophila helvetica. The sequence continues at coordinate 4,004,244 of OZ018402.1, read as the reverse complement.
AATTTACACTCTCATTTGTTGCTTTGAAAATTGTGCTGTTTGCCAAATCGTTGGCTGGACAGAGATACAGATACAGATGGGGATACAGATACAGATACAGCTGCAGACACAGACAGAGAGGGGCTAACAGAGATGCAGATACGAGGCAGATACAGCTTGCTGCCTGCTTGCCACTGCTTTACCATAAATAAGGTTTTGTATTATGCGGCACCACCATTTGGCAGCGCATCCCACAACAGATCCTGGATCCTTGACTTCTTCGCGTAGTTGCTTGCAATTATCGCGCACTGTGCTGAGAAATTGGTTTTTGCCACTTCGCACTTTCATCATTTTCAATCACGTTCAATTTTAATTGAAAATTTTCAAATGCAGCCCAGCACACACAAAACACGCTCCCAGAACATGCAACATTGTAAGTGGAATGCCCATGTCCATGCCCATGCCCCATCCTCCATACAAGTTTCTGAAGCTTCTGTAGAAGGTTCGGCGGTACGGAGGGTGGGGGCAGAATGTGGCAAGTATTGATCGTAAATTATAACTCTTTGTATTGACTAATCAGGCAACATAAATGGAACCATTATTTGTGGCTTTGGATTGGCTTCGTTTTTGCTTGATTATAAAATATATTTTTCATCTTTATAATATTTTGATTAATATTTTAATATTCTGGTACGATATCTTATACCTTTTTTAATATTTTCAACTCGAAAGCATCCTCTATATTTTTTATGTATTCGCCAAAATATTTTTGGATTGGATTGTATTTCCATAGTTAAAAGAATCCACCCAGGCCGAGACCTGCCTTGTCCAGCAGGACCACCGTTTCTTTGTCCTTGATTTTCTTTTAGTCCCTAGTCGCTGTCAGAGAAAATGCAACCCAGATGGATGGAGGAGGAGAGCAGTGCAAAAATAGTGATTTTCTCCCCCTTTTTGGCATAATTTTGTTTAATATATTTGCCTAATAGATCACAATAAAAATGTCAAATATTTTTTAACAAATTATTCTTATTCTTTTATAAATTCTAGCAAAAACTTTTCCATTGTTTGCTTTTCAGATTTTCTTCAACAAAATCAACATTTTCGAGTCTTTGAGTTGATCCCTATTTGAGGGAATATTCTTTGTTGAAACATAATACATATATCATAAGGTTTTGGTTCCAGTCGATCAAACAAGTCTGAGGATCTTGATAAGCCTTTTCTGTTCTCCCATTCTCTCCCTCTCTCGTACACTCTATTTGTTGCTCTCTATAGCAATGTGTAGCCCTCTCTTTCCCATTTGAAATTAGCATAGTTTTGCCTACAACAATTAAGCTTGCTGACCGCATAGTCCTGGCCATGGCTCTCACACTACCCCTAGAACACACACACACACACACAAAAACCCCCTATAAAAGAGAGCAGAGGACCTAGCCCAACGATAGCCGATTATAAAACATAATACTGCCAGGGATCAGAGGAAGGAAGGGGAAGGGTGGGGAGGGGAGGGAGATTACCTTCTGACATGGTTAGAGTTCTGTTACGAGTTGTTCTTGTTTGTTTGCCGCCATTCCATGGGTCCAAAGAGGGACTACTCTTTGGCAATAGTATGTAAAAATGTATCAGGTTACGATCGGATCGGAGATCGGAGATAAGCTGATGAGCAAATACATATATAATATTTATACGCAAACTTGTTCAAACAAGCCCAGCGTGTGTCGTGTCCTGTCGGTAGGCAGATCTAGCAGACAAATGTGCAAAATAACAATAAAAGAAAATGCGAATCAACTCACAGATACAGATACAGACACACACACACACACACGAGCACGCGGAGTTGTAATTTGTAACGATTTTCGTATTTTCCAAGCAAACAACCCTCCCGACCCGTTCCGATCCGATCCACAGGAGTGGAACTCTCATATTCGGCTTCGGCTTCAGATTCAGACTCTGATTATGTTGTTCCTTCCAAAGGATATCTGTTGAAATCGCTACAACAAACAGAGAACGATAGAGAGCGAGTCCTGCCAGACAATGGTTGCGCGCAGAGGTGACAGGAGGAGGAGGAGGAGGAGGAGGAGTAGGAACAAATTGTAACAAAATGCGGATTACTAGCTCGAATCGATTCCCGCCCCTTGGTCCTTGGTCCTGTGTACACATTAATGAGAATATTGTTAAATTAGTAGGCTTTGAAATGTGATATGCCCAACCACAAGGAGCAAAAGAGACGGTAGACGACTGGGACCTGGACCTGGTCCTGGCCCTGGACCTGGACCCTCTGCTTGACTTTTTGTCCCAAAAGCGAGCAGCTGTGTCACCCGATCAGAAGGGTTTCCTCCGAACCAACATATTTGCACTTTCCGATTGTAAATGTCATAAAAATGTGTCTCGTTGCTGACTTATTTTTTATAGCTTCCCTGGAGATGGGAGTGGGAGGATTGCTGGTATTTATGGGATTATTTAAGGGTCTGGGGCTTCGGCTTCCCCACCAAAAAAGCTTCTTTAATAGGCTTATGATAAACATGACACTTGACTTTTACCCTGTGTGTGCTCCATGCACCACTGCCACTGCCACTGGCACTGGCACTGGCATTGCTGCCACCGCTGCCACTAGTGCCCAAATTGCCAGTTGACACTCAATTTGACACATGAGCCCCGCAAAATGCTCGTGTGTCTTGGTCTTCGACTCCGTCTTGGGCCTCATGCGGCTCGTGCGGCAACCTCAAGTGTGCTCCATGGTTACTCGGCTAATGATGTGCTCTGTTGGCTCTGCTCTGCTCTCTCGTGCCCCACAGAACGGAACCAGAACCAGAACAAGACCCCTTCGGGCTTCTTGAAAAGGGAGCTAACTCCAATAGGGGTGGGTGTGGGGCTCAGACATATGAATAGCTAAACATTCGTCATTATGGCAACGTCTCAATGCCAATTCAAAGGCTACCCAGGCGGCCCACTCGACAACAGTTACAGTTGCAGTTACAATTACAATTACCGTTGGGGTTACAGCTGTTCGGGTGACCTCAAGGGTGGCTTTTGGGGGTGCCATAAGCCCTAAAGCTGTGTGGCCAAAGTTTTAGTTGAAGTTTAATTGGAGTGACGGGGAGTGGAGTACCCTTAACAAACAAAGGATGTCTAATTGATGTGGGACATTTTGAATAGTTGGAAACTCACTCTTACCTGCGCTGAAATTCCATATATCATTACACGATGGATCCCTTTGAAGAAAGGTTTTCTTTCTACTTGCAGTTTTCCACGAGAATTTCCTAGAAATCTTACGATTATTCCATCTTTCATTCCCAATTCTTATGATCGATTACTGGTGTTCGATTAGTATTCCCATCATTAAATTCCACTAAACTTTTACAGCACTCATTTATACTCCATTTCATCGAGATCAGAGATCAGAGATCACATCACCCACCTAATATGAAAATCACTCTCTTTCCCTCTTCTATAGCATGTGGTATATTCCCCAACCAAAACCCATCCGATAAGCCCTTTATTGTAACCGTTTAAGCCCCCAAAAAGTCTGTCTGTCATCAAGCAAAATCACGCTCCACATTGCCCGAGAACATAAGCCCCAAACCGAACGAAGAGAAGACCAAACGGCACCTCATCAACACATCAGGATTATCATTATGATTCCATTCCGTTCAGAGCTATATAATTTAGGCAGTATGCCTTTGGAGCTCCTCCATGTCCATATCCATTTCCATTCCCAGCTCCACTCCACTCCACTATTTCAAATACTTATAATAATAATAAAAATTTCAAACCTTTTGGGACATAAAAAGAGCAAAGCGGAAAACAACAAAAAATAATATAAAACCAACACAAACTGCGCTCAGGAGAGTGGGGTCTGGGGTCTGGGCTCTGGGCTCTGGGCTCTGGGGTCTTCTGGTCTCCATTTGTTATGAGGTACAAAAATATTTATGATTATGAGAAATACACGGCCAGGCTTATTATAAAATACAGCAACTTTTCCGATATCAAAAGAAAACTCAAGGCAATGCCGACGACGACACACAAGCCACAAATGTCTCGCCCTTTCTCCTCTCTCTTGGCCTGTGGGAGACACGTTTATTTAAATGCGACCCGACTATGTGCTGATGATGATGATGACTATTGGGACTGGGATTGGGAATGGGTATATGGTTATATGGTTATATTGGGTATTGGTATGGGGGTATCGTATGTGTCCCCGTCTCTTAAGGGTTCTCTTAAGTAGCCTCGAAGGCATTCGTTTGGTGGTTTTGTTGTTGGACCCCGGCCCTGGCCATATCGACAGGTAGCCCAAATATTTATAGTGTTCAATAATTGAGATACACATTAATGAGTCGCTGAGTTGGCGTCGCAGTCGGAGTCCGAGCTGATGCTGCGCTTTGGGATAGGCTTTCTGGGGTCGGAGGTTGGAGGTTTTGTTGGGTTTGGAGGTTGACTCAGAATGGTACGTAGTAGCGACCATTATTTGAACGTTGAATAGAATTGAAATTTGGTGGATTGATGGAAAATGTTAAATGTATTTGGATACCCTAACCCTTAAAAGCTCTCAATCTAAAAACTCTCTCATTAAAATTGTGATTTGCTTTTAATTGTAAAGTATATTGTAAGTATAATTCACAAATCACGTAGCTGTAATAGTTAAGTTTTTTTAGAGCATCTTGCTTATATTTTCATAGCAATATAAAAACTAGAGTTTCTATATACTAGCTATCTTTAATTAATTAACTACGTATATACGATAAAGATTAATACAAAAATCAAGAAGAAAAATTTAAGAAATTCCCAAAACATGTATTATAAAGTAATATATCCTGATATACAATAAGTATTACGAATATCTGCATTATCTGCTTAAAATAAGTAAATGAAATCTGTTAAAATAAAATATAAAATAGGATTACGAGTGCCATACCCTCCTCTTGCTTTTCAGTTATTTTTTGGTTTCTAAAATAATTATTTTCATTTTTGTTTGCAGATCGATTGAAGGGTAATTCTTTTAGAATACTTGTGATAAATAAATTCTGATTAAAACCTCTTGCACTTCTGGATTTTTCGATTTCCTTTCTGTTGCACGTCAGATAGAGAATTCCTCCATTCGTGGCTTTTCTTTAGTGGATTTCCCCTGCTGTCTTGTTTTCCTTTCGAACTCTGGCTGTCGCGGCCAGTTGTTGTGGCTGTAAATTTAAATAATAATTTCTTATACATGTTACAGGCAAGGCAGCTTCCCAGCTCCGCAGCAGCTGCTGACCAGAGAGACCCTGTTGTTGTGTCTTTTTTTGGCTGCGTTTTCTCACTTGGCCCACGTATGGGAGAGGCCTGATTCGGCTGCTGCTGCAGTGGCCGCTGTATTTTGTCGGCATTGATCAGCTTTGATTGCTATGCAACTTATTAGTTGTTGTTATTTGTTTGACTAGACACACTCGTATATATCCGAACGGAGAAGCGTTCCTATTATAATGCTGATCTGTAGCAGAGGTAGCCGTTTACCCTTTTGCCAGTTGGAAGCCGCTGCTGTCTGTGGTGATAATGGGACAAATGTCGAGACGAGAAATAACCTGGCTTAATCTTCAGGTGTCTCTCTGTCTCTCTGTCTTGTATGGGTCTGTGTGTGTGTGTATGGGTGTGTAATCATTTGTGCCCTTTTCTTGGACCTTGTCAACATATCTGGCTTATGTGAGTCAGAATTATGTGACGATCGTTTCGGCCAGGCGGCGAAACGTTTTTGAGGTTCGACTCTCCGCCTTTGCCTTTGCCTTTGCCTCTGGATGCCCCAGAACCGAGTTGTCTGGTTGGGAGCTGCCGCTGCTGCTGCTGCTGCATCTTGGCCACATGTTGTTGCCACAGCTTTAATAAAGACATCAGCCGCGCATAATTATGGATTTGTAGTAGCCGCCAGTTGCAGATGCTCTTCCCTCCCTCTCTCTCTCTGTATCTCAATTCTCACACAAATGCAATTCGTTCAGCTTCGTTTTTCAGTTCCATCTCTCGGCATCTCTGTGTCTGTCTTTCTTTTCCATAAGTCGTAGATTGGCATTATTGTCATCGTGGGGCAATCTTCCGACAATCCCCTTTTGGCCATATCTTAATTCTATTGCTCTCCGGCATCTGGCATTCCTGAATCAGAATCAGACTTCCAGCTGGGTGCCACATGCAAATGAGCCTCAATTAAATTGATATCAAAATGTTTTCCATTTATTTTTAGTTTTATTTTTTAGTTTTATTTATATGCATTTTTTCGTAGCTACTGGATCGTGACTTGATCTGTTAGTTGCTGGCTTTTAAAATCGAATAAAAAAAACTGTTTGTTTGAGCTAACAGTTAGAGCACTCCCCATGATGAGCTTTCCAGAGAGAGAGAGAGAGAGAGAGAGATTTTTTGCTGACTGGAAGATTTTCTGTCTGTTTTTATAGTCCGTGATTGAGTCTCAGCCAGAGAGCGGCTAGAGTTCTTCTTGGGAATCTCAGAATCTTAGCAGATGTCCTGCTGAGTGTTTCATAATAGAACTAAAAGTAATCCCATCCCATACCATACCGAACCCGTTGACAATCCGCCAGTTCCCAGTCCCCGACAGAGCTGTCACAAATGGCAAGCCCATCAAGCTCTAATCCCACATCTAATGGGAATGTAAACAGCAACACCTCCTCAGATAAGATCTGAGGAGGGGCCTTGCCCTGCCCCATCTCGGTGGCCAGAGGGCACATGGGGGCAGGCATCGTCACAATACTGTTTGTGCAACCAGGCTGAAACCTATTCAAATTAACAAATGTGTTTTAATCTCCGACAACAAATTTGAATTGTATTTTTTGGTGGAATTTCGTTGTTCGTTGTTCGTTGTTCGGCTCGCAGTCGATCACCCGCTGCTCAAAGGCAGGTACTGGAAGGTACAGGGATCCCTCCTGTGAGTGCCACTGCCACTGTCACTGACACGGGAATTGCTTTCTGCTACCCAGTTAAATGTGTAAATGTTTCAAAAAAATACTCTGGCTCTGGCTCTTGCTCTGGCTCTGGCTCTCTGTGGCATTGTTGGAACAGGTCGATCGATCTATGACAGATGAGATCATGTTGACTTGGCACAAAAGGCGCACACCATGCCCCCGAAACGACTCCGACTCCGACTTCGTCTCCGTCTCTGAGTCTCTTCTCTGGACTCTCGAGTCCTGTTGCTTTCGATGATGTATCGTTTTGGCTGGGACTTGGACTTGTAGTTGGACTCGGAGTTGGATATGGGCTTGGGCCTTCATTTGCCATTTGGCTTCACGCTACGCTGCGTCGTCGTCGTCATCGTCGTCGTCATCTCTTGTACAAAATGCATATTCAAAGTGACATTTATGCCATGCTCTACACATTCCAGGCGATATGATTTGACTGCCTTCAAGCGAAAACCTCCTTTTCGTGGCTACGACGAACCTTTTTGTCTGTGTTTGTGTGTGTTTTCCCTGGATGGCTGCCCGATGGCTGGCCTCCCTTTTTCCCTTCTTGATGAGGATGAGGATGATGGCTCCTCACTCACTCACTCACACACTCGATCTGTGCACGACAATAGCCTGGTTATTATTGCTGATTTGTGTTTTATTTGTTGACAGTTTAGGGTTTTGGCTTACGAATTGTTTCATTTAATCCTACTGTAGGAATTAGCATTGAGCAAATTGCACTGAGAGAATTTCCAGAGAGTTGCAAAGAGAATTTGTTTTAATATTGATTCTTTAAGGATAGTCGAGAGTTTTAAAAGAGAAATCTATATGTGCTTGCATAAAGGTATCATTTTTTATGTTAATTATAATTATACAATAATTTAATATTAAATCAAAATTTAGAAATAAAATATTTCATTAACAATACGATTTTCATAATTTTTTTAAATTATTTTTAGTTAGTTATTAATAATTATAAATTATTTCTAGGGGAATAAAATCAGATTTAGTACAATAATTATGAATAAATATTTAAATAAAATAATTTATTATTTACTTCATTGAAATTATTGTAAATAAATATATGCGATTTTTAAAAATATTTCAAAATTGTATAATAATAATACAATTTTAATAAATTTCAAATTATTTTAATACAGTTAAATACTTATCAGATTTAGATATATTTAATAATCGGACCACTTCCCTACTTCTGTGATGCAATTGGATAATGCCTCAACCCTATTTTCTCATTTGAGATATCCCAACGCATTTCAGTCATCATTTTTCTCAGTGTATATGCAAAGCCCCTCTTCAGGGGATTAACACGCACACACTCACACACACACACATATACGACTGCAGGGAGTGTCTCTTCTTCAGATGCACAAATTGAGTGCAAAGTGTGGGCATATTCCATATGCCATTTAGTCGGACATTGCCTCTCATTGTTGCTTCCGCAGTAGCAGGAGGGACCCAGGATACGAGGACGGACCTCAGGACGCAAGACTCGAGACACAGGACATATCCAGCTGACAACAAACAACTGCAATCGAGTTGTTCCATTTCCTTAGGGTCTGCTCTTCTGTCATTTGCCTCTCCTTTTCATCCTGCTAGCAGCAGCAACTGCCATTTTCTTGACTGCAACTGCAACTGCAACTACCCCTCCCCCTACCTCTACCTCTCCCTACCCATCCTTGACTGCAATTGTGGGCCAGTTTGACGTATGCTCTGGTCTGCCCATCTCCGCTTTTTGTTTTGTTTGGCCAAATCGTGTTGACAGGCCGTGCTAGACAGGCCGGACAGGCCCCTGGACTCTCTGAGGATCAGTCGCTGCAATCAATCATTGGGCTAGCAGCAGCAGGAGCTGCAGCAGCAGCAGCAGCATCAGGCCCCGGTTTCCGTGTAACTGGAATGACTTTTTGTATATGGGACCCATGGGGAATTTCATCTTGATCGCTTACTTGCCTCGATCCTCCGCCTCCTGTCCCAGTCGGGGGGCCAGTCGTGGTCGCTGGACAGTCATCTGGTAACCGCATTCGTCGTAATCAATTGTTTAGGCCACACTCTATTCCATGGGGAGAGGCACGCGTTGTGGAACAAAAGAATTCTAACGGTGCCACAACAACTGCCGCCGACTCGTGGCAGAGATCTCTGGACCTGAGAGAGCTGCTGCTGCTGCTGCTGCAGCTCCAAACATTCCCCAAAACGATCTCCATATCCCAGTACCCATGAATAATTGCAATTTAATATAAGAAAAACATGAAAGGAGCGGTGGCATTTTAAGTGCCGACCATTTTGATACCCTCTTCCATGCAGATCCATGATTATGGAACTAGTATACCTAGAAACATACCGACTGAAATATCCACGCGACTGTACTTCTTCTTCGAATCGCAATACCCTCTTCTGCGAAGGGTATACAAACTATTGACTCCCCTTTGGCCACAATCTGTGGTGCGGTGGTGCGGTGGAGAAAAGAACAACAACAACTCATATGTGAGACGAGACGCGCCAAGCCGCTTTGATCACAGCAACAATGCTTGCCACAACAAAACAACTTCTTTGGCTTTGTTGCAAGGCCCAAAAGAAAAATCTCCCTCTCTCTCTCTCTCTCTCTCTCTTTCTCTCTCTGTGAGCGAACAAAAATCAAGACTGAAAGAAAGAAATCCATCTTCATGGCTGCCTTGACGATGATCACAGATACACACACAGATACACGGATACACGCACAGATACAACCCAATTCCGTTGAATGCCGCGCGAGCCCCACAAATGGATGTTTGAGGGGGGATTTGCATAGGAGAAGCATTTACGTATTGACGCTACTACTCGAATCACGATTTGTAAACATATACAACTCCACTCCCAAACCAAGATCAGATCGGGAGACAACTACAACGAGAGCAGCGAGAAGGAGAATCCAGAACCCAGAGACCAGAGACCAGTACCGCAAGTGCGATTGCCGTTCGATTCCATGCCATCGCGTAATGGTAATGGCATGTACAGTGGGGCAAATCAGACCAAAGTGGTTAATTAGGAGAACCTTTTCATAAGACGAATGTAAAACATACATATAAAGATATAGGATAATTTTTTAATATTTTAAAAATATTTATGATGCTTTCATACAGCATTAATCATACTTTTACCCTGGAAAGTCTTATGGGATATATATGTATAAATAGTACATATGTATGTATTTATGAATAAATTAATTACGCGCAATAGTTAAAAACCAAACAACTTTTCGAAAAACGATGTTTTTACAAAATATAATATGTTTTATATGTATGTGTGTCCCTATTATTTTTCACAGGCTAAGACTATGGAATTTCGAAAAAACAAAATTGTTATTAATTTTCTCACCAACACTCTCAAATTTTTTACTTTTACATTAAAGAGGGCAGACATAAACCAACTTAAAAAAATTAAGATCACTTCAAGAAAACTGAAAATAGTTATTTAATAGAGCTTTTGCGGAAACATAGCCAAATGAGCTGATTATGTTTTTTTTTCCATGTAAATTTAATTTATGCTTTACAACTTATTTTACAAAAAATTAAAAAAAAATAAATACTTCACTTTACTTCATAACCACGGCTATAACCATTTAATTGTGCTGAAGGATTAATCTTATTGTAGATTTTTGTAAATAAATAAATATAATATCACTGAACCGTGGGCCTTGAAGCCAGCGCTCCGCTTAATTAGTTTTACAATTATTTCCAAATGTATTAAAGTTAATGTTAATAATACAAAATTTCTTAATAAAACAAGCCTAAATTTATAGACTTCTCGAATTCTCCCATATTGATATTTTCCCTTCTCGATTCCACCGTGCGTCTGGCATATGGGATATATGGCTCCCAAGTGCTTTGGCCCAAACAATTCAATAATACAATAACAACAATCATAATAATAACACAAAAAAACACCAACAACAACGGCCACAATGAGAAGGGTATTACAACAGCCAAAAGCGCAAGAACCCACCCGCACCCGCACCATCCATCGTTCCCCCCCCTGTTCCCGTTCCCATTCCCATTCCCATTTACTCCATCCGAACACCCTATAGAATACCATATAAACATACATCATAACGCGCCGCAAAGCGGCCGAACCAGAGAGGACTGAGGACTGACGACTGACGAACGACCTTATTCCACTCACAATCAGTCAAAATTGAAAATTTATTGAATAACCCACGAACGGAACGAACGGGCGAAAAGGGGAAAAAAAAGTAAAGTTTAAATATCACGAGTGAATGCGAGTGTGTGTTTGTATAAAGATCAACAAAAGGATTTCTTACCAAAATAGCTCGTGTCAAAAGACTTTGATCCATTAATCAATATGCCGCAGCCTCTGACACAGTCTCTGGGCTCTGGACTCTGGACTCTCCCTATCCATCTCTCCCTCAGAGAAGGAACCCATGGAAGCCTCGTCTTGGGCTGTGTTTGGTTTGGCTGTAAGTTGCGCTCGAATGATGATGAGACGACCCCCAGCTCCCAGGTCCCACAATCTCAGAGAGATCTCAGATCCCAGAGATCCCCTACAGTACAAAAGGCAGTACAGATCAGACCGAGCCACGAACCACAGCTGGGGTATTTACCCGTTTTGTGCTCAGTCAAGATCATGATGAGGCTCTTATTTGACGACGATGACGATGACGCTGAAGAAGATGTTGTGGCCTGGCCTGGCCTGGTCTGGTCTGGCCCATTGGTCCATTGCCGGGGCACGGCTCGGCCTCCTCTGGTCATATTTTATTGTCTTCCGTAATGCCTCGAAGAGCATGTGACATGTGTAAGTGATAGCGTTAATGCCGCTTTTAAGTAGTAATTATGTCTTCAATTGGGCATTGAACATTGAGCATCGAGCTTTGTTATTGTCCAGAGACGGAGAAAGGGTTGTGTCTTGTAATGACACCAATGGTGGGGGTGGACGCGTGCTTCAGTGTTCGGGGCTTGAGTCTGGCAGATAATGGAAAGCTTTACAGACTTGATGATGCGAGACCTCAATATGGGCCGGTTTAATGGAATCAGGAAAATTACTAAGAAAATTGGAATTCACTATTCCGGAAAACGTTGAGCTAATTCCAGGGACCTTAAAATAAAAACTGCCAACTAACAAATATTTCCCAATTTTCATTAAAAAGAAAAATATTTATTAAAATATTAAAAATGTTATTTTTTTTTTTTAATTGATATTTATATATTACTATGTATTTTTTTAATAAAATATTTAAAATAAAAATTAAAAATGGTTTATATCATATAACGTAAATAAAAGTATTTTTTCTGTTATCGCTAAATACGGCTAAAATATGAATTTTTCTGTGTTTCCATCTTGCCATAAAATATTTCCTTCACATTTTATTTAGTTAAAATTTGGATTCATAACTCTTATTTGCGCGCCCTGGCTAATTCTAATTCGAAAATTGTAGTCGACTTCGGCATTATGATTTCGTCTTCATTCTAAAGAAAAACTCCACACTCTCTCCACAGAAAATGTACTTAACGATTTTTTAAAGCACTCTTAAATATTTTTTAAAAGCCACAAGAGAGTGCTCAAACGCCGCTGCAGCTCGGCCGCTATTTCCTTGCTCATTCGCACTTTATAATATAAAAACTTAAAGATCCTTCTTTCCTTTCCATGCATTTGCCTTACAAAATCTCTGCCACTTTCAATCATTCCCCCTCCTTTTCCTCTGCAGAACTATGTTTACCATCTATAACCATAACAGATGCCTCAAATCCAATTCCAATTCCAAGTAAGGACATTCTATACGCCGGCGCTTAGTAGTGCGCTGCAAACGCCCGTCCAAACGCCCAGTGGCCCCGACATTTGCTTTTGTCAAAACAAATTTCGCCTGTGGAGTGGCCCCCACATCTCATCTCATCGCATCTCATGCACACATCTCGGCTCGGAAGAGTGAGCAGCAGGGTCGTCTGCTGGTCGTGTGAAGCAGTAATTGCCCCCTAATCTTGGAGTCTCTAGACCCCAGACCAGACCAGACCAGAGTTCAGTGGAGAGTCCTCCGTCTCCACCGCACCGATCTTTGGCATTGTTTTAGTAAATTAAGGATTTGCTTGCTTTTATTGTTGTCATAATTATTGTTTAGTGGCGCATCCTTGTTTGTCCTGAGGCCGGATGGTGTGCCCCGCCACCCGTACACCCCTGCAGAACCACTCCGGGCTCATTCCGGACTGATGTCGCTGGCCGATCTGCAAGCAGAAATACAAATGTAGTACATAAATCGCGCGCACAAACGAATGGCTGGCGATTGGGATGCCGGGGATTAAAGAGCAAAGATATCGAATTACACACCTGACGACGGGCCCCAAAGACCTGAAGATCTGAAAAGGAACAGTGCGACTAAAGGGGGAACGAGAGAGCCAGAGCCATCGCCATAGCCATAGCCATAGCCAGGGCCAGACAAAAGCTAAGCCATCGTATTTTATGTGAACTTTCTTTGGGGAGTTTTGTGCCGAGTTTTGGCTGCTGTTGCCATCAGAAAAGACTCGAGAAGCTGGAACCTGGAGTACATCCCGCGCTGCATACTTTATGGGCATTAAAAATTCAAGTGGCAGCAATTTTTCGTTGGCAACTTCAAATGGAAGCCGCAGAAATCAGAAATCAGGCCCCAGTCCCAGTCTCAGTCCTCGCCTCCCGGCCATAATCCCCGCCGAACTGCACCGCGTCTCGGGGCCCGGCCCTCAGCCTGCTGCCAATTTAATGTGTCGGCGTGTTTATCGGCTAATGAAGTTGACAACACGCGGATTAGCGCATTTAGTTGGCCAACTGTTGGCCACTGCCACAGACGACTTTCAACAGAACGGACCGGACGGACGGTGCGGAGATGGGATCCCGCATCCGAATGGAATATGGAATGGAATGGAGTGGAGTGGAGTGGTCTGTCCTCTCCTGGACGCTGGGCATTAGCGGAAAGCAACATAACTTAATAACGATAACGATGAATATTATTTTAATGCTGAAATGCAAAGAGATCCAATGTTGAAGGAAGAGTAGGATGTAGGAGAGATGCTCTTCTAGCGGTAGATACAATATTCCTGAGGCGACGGCACAGCATGTGCAAGTGGAAGGAAGAACTTCTCCTTCTACTGCCACATCTCTCCCAATGGAATATGGTAATTTGTTGCTTCTGGTCGGGTTGTGACACAGCGAGTTATACGATGTGATAAGACAATAAATATTTTTACCATTTACAGTTCAATTATGCCTTCGCCACGGCCTTATCGGGCCACATCAATTTGTCTATTGGAAAAACCTGTCCAATTTATGAACTTGTTTCCATCGCCATCGCCAACATCACCATCATCATCATCATCTTGTCTTCGGTTTTGGTTTTGGTTTCGGCTGCGGCTTCGGACGATGGACTATTGGACTACTGGACTACCACTTCTTATAGCTATTTATAGCCAACTAATTGTGTTCCGATTAGTGGCTCCGCTCCTGCTACCAGAGTGATCTGATCGGATCCGCTGCTGAGGGCGGGGTGTGCGCTGACACAGATTTTATAAGTAGAGGGATGTCATAAAATATAGTGCCTACAAAAATATTTAGAATGCTTCTTTAAAGTGGTTCGTGCACATGTGGAACAGGATTTCCTAATACATTTTTATGGTAGGTTATGATTATCGGTTGCATTTCTTTTTTAATTTGTATAAAGATTAGTACAAATTGGATATCATTCGGATGGAATTTTGAGCTACTTTGTGCCATCGGGTTTTCTGCTCGCGAACGATCGTTCTTGATCCTGTCTTTAACCATCCAAGCGAACCTCTATACTTTACTCATCCTTATTAAGGACTTAACTATTTTAAAAATATATCTTCAACCCAAGAAAAAACATCAATCGATCTCCTTGAAAAGCCAACTTTCGCTCAAGTTCTTTTTGTATTTTTTTTAGAACTGCAAACTGTGTCATTCCTTGGCAAATATTTATGATAATTATAGACATTCCCTGATGGAAAATAAAATCATTTCATGGCATTAAATGACAGGCTTTGGAGCGGAACTGAAAGCCAAAGGAAATCGAATCGGAATTTTGTGTACAAACATGCGACAATGAAAGCCAACTTTGTGGAAAACAAATCGTGTATTGGCCAGAGAACAGGTCGTATATTGATAGTCTATAATTATAGCCGTTTTCCTTCCGGCGTCCCCACCCCCCTTGGGCTGTCTCTCCCCTTTTAGATCAAGGATGAGTGTCATGCGTTAAAGAAGAGCTACTCTACCCACTGGCAGGGAGGGGAATGCATTATAATTCATGGTTCTCCAACCTAATATTATATGGAAATTGCGCGGGAACCGAACAAGCGGCGGCAAGTACCCCCCCATTCGTGAGGGAGGGGGTGGGTTTGTGGGGGATGTACGGGTGTGGAAGGCTATGTAATTTGAGTAAAGTTTTCGAAAATTGTTAAGTGCCCAATTGTGCGTGTGAATGTGTGTGTAATAGAGCGTCACCCGAAGGACAGGACGCCCGGGACACCTGTCCGCGTTCGCATTGAATGTCGGGGGGGGGGGGGGTTGTGCGGGTTGGGATGTGCCGATGTCCTGGTATCAGGTGCCTTGGCTTGTTAAATAATTTGTTCAACGAGCCTTTTCCAATCACAGCAATTCCTTTGGGGCCGGATAAGTGGGTTGCCTTGACATCAAATTTTGGGGATGGGCTGGTTTAGCCCCAGCCATAGACCTGCTAATATTTCCTCCATCTATCCACTTTGATTGGCAAATTAATTCAGTTCTATAACTCAACACACAATGCTGTCAAAATATTGAATTTTTTTCAACGACGTCAAACAAGAGAAACCAAAAGCAAAGAGACAGACATCGAGACATCAGAGAAGCGGCGGCAAAATTCGCATCATCTTCAGAGTTTTTTTCGCATTTTCGCTTTTTCGCTTTTTGCTTTTTGTTTTTTGCAGAAGCCAAAGGTTGTCTCCGGCGGGGAGAGACACTCGAGCATAGCTTAAGCATCGACCATTCCCATAAAGACAATAAATTTTCAATTTTATTTTTGCCGCCGTCGCCGCCGCCGTCCCGTCACAGAAGAAGACTGGAAAGAGCTTATGGCATTTTTATTACGAATGGGTGAAAACAAAATAAGCAGTAAAATTAATCGGCGACTTAGCTGGCGATTAAGTGAGGAAATATCAAAGACGGCATCCATTTTGGCTGTTCATATACTCGAAAATTTAAAAGTGATTCGATTCGATTCGAAAACTGGCCGTAACTCGAAGAATTTTGTATGTTTGAATGGTTAAACCAAAGAGATGAGTAGCCCTAGATGGCAGTGAAATCGTTTGATGTCTTCTAAAACCCCAGGGTTTAGCGGATCGAATCTGAAGAGTTTTTGGCTATCTTTATGGCTTAAACCATTTTGCCGGATGGAAGCAAAACGTTCAGCTTCATAGAGTTTTTAGATAGCATGTAGAAACGTGGGTTTAGGATTTAATGAAGATTAAACAGGAGTGGATTTACAGGAAAGAAGGGCTAACCAAATGCTTGAAAATTGTTAGAGGGAATATAAATCTACTCTAGGGTAGAGTGGATCCAAAAAGTTTGATAAGTCCATACCATCCTGATTGGATCATTGGAGATGTCAGATATCAACTACAATTAGTTCAAAGGATCATAGAGGAGGAATCCTCTTTCATTTGAGCTGCTGCCATCTACTGAATAGAAATCCTTTCAGATCCAACTCCATTCTATTGAGGCCACTCCCCAGATCGATACGCAAACCCCTTTCACCGCCTGCGCCTCCTCCTTCTCCTGCTCCTCCTTTGATCAGGATTAGATGGTGAAAACCATATGTGCCACGCTATAATCTTTTGTTGATTGAATAATGAACGTGGGGAGAGACAGCAGCAGCAGATCGGCTCGATTTCTTCGTCTTCATCTTCATATTTGAGACAGCGAGACAGAGGCGCTCTGTCGCACACCTTGATGGTGTAAATTGAGCTCTAATCAAGGCGAGCCGATCGCAAATCCTTTTCAAGCCATCTCATGTTTACCAAAAGGTGCCGAAAGCAAACAACTAGGGAAAGGATTAGAGGGGGATACCCACAACCAAAGCACACACATGTTTGCGAGTCCTGAATGGGGAGAGAGAGGAGAGAGGAGAGAGGAGGTCTTTTCCCAAATTAGTTGTATTCCCTATCCGGCGGGAACCCTATTCTCGGATTGTGCATTGTGCAAGCAGCAAATTAATTGCATTCACTCGAGAAATTTGATATTTTTTGTTGGCAGGCTACCGAATAGCGGGTGCGCGGGTGTGGATTCCCTGGATTCCCAAAACTTGAGCAGCATCCTTCAGCCGCTGTTGCTGTTGCTGTTGCTGTTGCTGCTGCTCCTTGATTAATAATTAATAATATTTAATAAACAAGCGGCGCGCTTATCGCACACCAAAGAATAATAATCTGCAGATGAGAGACCCTAAACTACTCCGCCTCCTGGCCCACACAAGCGCATTTTGGGCCGTATCTTTGATCTGCAGAGTGCCACTGCACCGCATCGTGGACCAATGACAAAACACTGACTACAGCCTACAGGCACACACGAACAACAAACACGTTAAGCAATCCCAAAGATGTAGATAAGTTCATCATCATCTTGATGCAGTTATCCTACCAGCCAGTCCCAGTCCCAGTCCAAGGGCCCAGCACCAGTCTCTCATGGTGTTGACGTCTTGTAGGCGGTGCCCGATGCCCGTTGCCCGATGCCCGTTGCCCAGGCCAGTGCCTTGAGTGCCGTTTAAACGCCGCCACAACTTATCGACAGATTCGTATCGTCCACGTCTTTGTGTGTTCCACCATTATACGCTGCCTGCCCTTCTGTGTGGGTTCTCTGGTCTCTGCAGTGCTTTGAGTTTTTTTTTGAGTTGCTTGCCGCAGGATCTGCGATAAATCACTTTGTACTGCTGTGCAGCCATCAAAATCAATAAAGACCGCAACGACCGCCTCGCCTCGTATACCTACAGCCTGGAAGCCTGAAAGCCTGAAAGCCTGGAAGGTGTATAAATTGAAATGTTGATGGCTTCATCATTGGCCAACAGCGGCATTTGATCAGAGCATTCGTTCCGCTCATGTAGGTCGTCTGCCATCCCATACAGATGGGTGCCGGTGCCGTGACTCTTTCTAAGGGACTAAGGACTAGTTTAGGTAAAAAACCAGGTGCTTGATTTATGTCAAGCTGTTTGATGGCCATTAATATGCTAGAGTACTGAACACGAGACTTGATTGGGTTTTATTGGGGTGTTAATTTTTGGGGGTTTTAGTACTCGAACCATTTTATTTGATAGTTATAATATTTATAGATACTATTTGGGATTTTCCGACATGCGTTTGCTCAATTAGAAGAAAGTTTTCGATTAAATAGATAAATGCTAAAGAACAAAACTGAAAATCTGAAAATCAAACTTTTAAAATACCCGCTCAAACGCCGACAAATGATGGGTAGCACTGTGCTGCTCACAAAACATTCCGATTATTGCACAACAAAACCGATAGTAAAATTCATAGGTGGCGTATTTATATTAACCCATTTGGAATCATATTTAAACTTACTCACGAAAACTATTAAGCTAGAAGTTCAGAGAAGGTCAGGTGAAAGATATTGTAATATTTTGTTTTTATAGTGAGGAAATATGAACCTGCAAGAGAATGTACAAACAGTACCACAAACAGTATTATTTTCGGAGGTTCAAGCAAATGTTTTTTAATGGTGCGTTAAGTGGGATAATGTAAACTTCGTTTACTGCACTCGTTTTGTTGTCGGTTCGTTCAGGAACGAACCAATAGTTCCTTTTTTTGTTCATGAACGAGCCAACACTATTTTAAAATAAATTCCGAATAAACAAAACAAATTCTAGAATCTAAGTGCTCGTGTAAAGTGCTGTATATACATTTTTGGTGTACATTATTAATAAGCAAAATTATTTGTGTGCATGTGAAAGTTTAGAAGGTAAGCAAAAGTCTGGACAGCGACCCACCCACACACGTGCACTGCCCACACAATACACCATGCGTGTGAATACCACAAGTGCATACATGTGCAAAAAGCCGGCTGCGATAAAGAATTTTGCGCGCCATTGACATTTTTGAATCCCGAAAGGAGGAGGGAGCAGCAGAAATGGCAGCGCGTTGAATGAATATTGAAGGCGAAAGTCAGAAGATTTTTGTTTATTTTCGTCCCGTGAGAGGAGAAGCAGCCATTAATTTTTTTGGCAATTAGTTGATCGATTGGCAATTGATCGTCTGCGCTGCTGCTGGCTGCCCCATCGATAAAGTGTGCCCCGCATCCGTGCCACTGCCGCAGCTGCTGCTGCGTCGGCTACTGTTGATGATCTTGGGGCTGTGCCATGTCGAAAATAGCCAGCCATTGACACGCCGCCTCGCGCACACACAGCCACAGTGGTGAAGTAATACCACCGATCCATACCCATCCACAGGCACTGCCACCTTGAACATCCATCACATCCACATCACATCACATTATTCAGTTGCTGGCAGCCCCGCCGCCAAGCAATCTTTGGAGCAGCCACACACTAATCGAATCGATTCGCATCGATCCCGCATTCCATCCCCGTTCCGTTGCAGTTATCAAAATTCCCTTGAATCCGAGAAATGGCTCAGATAACCGAGAAGAGAACATCAGGTCGACCAGCAGCAGGGGCCACTAAGGAGAATATGACGCGCATCATTCAGCAGCCGGCGACGCGCGGCAAAGGCATCGAGATCCTCGACTTCCACGAGTCCTGGCTGGAGGAGGTGGAGCTCTACAAGGACAAAATGGTCATGTGCAAGCAGCTTCATAATCGTCACACAATCGGGGGCGGCGGAAGTGGAAGTGGAAGTGGACATCCCAAACAGCGTATCTCCGCCGGCTCCAACTCCATCTCCAGCACTGGCACGCTAACTGCGACCATTAAGGGTTCTGTATCTGTACCCTCTGCCTCGTCGACGAAGCCGAGAACGTCACCGCCATCGGCACGGCGCCGTCAGCCCGCGGAGAAGGCTTCGTCGGCGGCGGCGGCGGCTTCCTCAGTCTCAGGCTCAGCCAAGACAGTGCAACGCATTGTGATGCGTGGCACATCCGCGACCAAGGGAACACCCGTGACCATGGCCTCGGGCGTGCTGCAGTCGGAGCCGTACAAAAAAGTGCAGGTGAGTGTGAGGCTCCTCCTAGAGACCCCCTTAGAGACTGCCGTTAAACTGCCTCTAACTCTTGCCCATCCCCTGCATGCTTCCTGTTGTTTGTGTTGGGTTCCTTTCGTGTTCGTGTTCGTGTTCGATGTTCCGTGTTCTGCGATCCCCTATCGCTTGTACTAACCAAATAGATGCTTTTGAAGCGTGCACGAGACGAAGCTTTTGCCAAACACATTGCCAGCAACAACAACAACGGCAGCAGCAAGGGCAACAGCTACTCCTCTGCGGTCGTCGGCGCCAGCTCCGCGAAGCGATCGAGCACCAGTCCAACCAGACCCGTCAAGGGGGGAGAACTGGGCGTAAGCCATGCCATATCGAGCATATCCTGCTCGAGCACGCAAACCCTGACGCCCGGCAGCAAGATTGTTGTTAATACGTTCCATGGCAGCAGCCTGCTTGCCCAGCAGCATGACGAGAAGAGCAAGATTCTAACACAAAATGGTCTAACCAAATCTGCAGCCACGGCCCTGGAGACCAGCCTGTACGCCTCCCTCTATGCCCACTCGCCGCTTAACACTGGCACCCCGCACAACGGCTCCACACCCAGGATGATGTCTGGCGGTGTCGAGCATGCGACATATACGGGCGTGTCCCTAAACAAGGGAACCAACGACAGTCTCCGACTACACGAGGATGACCCCTGTGCAGGTAATATCACAATTGATTGGAAATTGAGAACAAGCAACTCAAATGGGTATCTTCAATTTGCAGCCATCGATGACATTAACAACTACGATGACTCCGACTCGGAGGAGGAGTATGTGGGCACGCCCTTCTTCCTGGATGGGGATGACTCCGAGACGCATCAGAGTCGTCACACGCGCCTGCTGCCCGAGAAGAGTGCGTCCAAGGAGTCGATGGCCACCATAGACTCTGAGGCCTCGGTTTACTTCAAGCCAGACGCCATACTCTCCCCGAGCCTGTTTCCCAATGTGCCGCCGTACCTGAACTTTACCTCGCATGCGGACAAGGGACCCCCAATGCCGGCTGCCCTGCACCGTGTGCTCAAGTGGAAGCTAAGTCCAGTCATGCCAAAGATTGTGAAGCGTGTGGTCCTTAATTCTGGATTCCGCATTATCAAAAGTGGGTTTTCAGTTGAGGTTCTGCAGGTTGCGCTGTTATACTTGATTTTCCATCCTATCCAGACACCACCGACTGGATGGCTGTGTGGGAGAAGCACATGAAGAGTCCTGGATTCCGCACCATACGCTCGCATCAGAAGTACAATCACATACCTGGCTCATTCCGCATTGGACGCAAGGACACCATGTGGCGCAGCATCTACCAAAATTTGAAAAAGTTTGGCAAAAAGGATTTTGGTTTCATGCAAAAGTGAGAGGAATATCTCTGAAATGTCTGTAGTTTCCAAAATTATCAAATCTTATCCACCTTAGATCATACATAATGCCCGATGATCTGGAGAATCTGCGACAGGTCTGGCCAAAGAACGCCTCAAAGCTGACCAAATGGATTGTCAAGCCGCCGGCCAGTGCTCGGGGCACAGGCATTCGCATTGTCAACAAATGGAGTCAGTTCCCCAAAGATCGTCCCTTGGTGGTGCAGAAGTATGACACCAACCACTCGCAGCAATCAACCTTTTAACGACCTCCCTCCTCTCCTGCCCTCCGTAGATACATTGAACGTCCCCTCCTGATCAATGACAACAAGTTCGACATGCGTCTGTATGTGGTGCTGACCTCCATCAATCCTTTGCGCATCTACATGTACAAGGATGGACTGGCGCGTTTTGCCTCCGTCAAGTACAGCTCGGAGCTGAGCAACCTGGACGAGCGTTGCATGCACTTGACCAACTACAGCATCAACAAGTTTTCGCAGAACTATTCCAAGAACGAGGATTTCAATGCCTGCCAGGGACACAAATGGACGCTGCAGTCGCTCTGGTCCTGCCTCGAGAATCGTGGCGTGAACACCAAGACCCTGTGGGCCACGCTGCGCAATCTGGTGATCAAGGGCATCGTCAGCGGAGAGTCGGGACTGAACCGAATGTACCGACAGAACGTGAACTTTCGGTACAACTGCTTCGAGCTTTTCGGCTTTGATGTGCTGCTGGATGAGAATCTGGTGCCCTGGCTGCTGGAGATCAACATATCGCCGTCGCTGCATTCGGAACTGCCGCTCGATCTTCATGTGAAGGGTCCTCTGATACAGGCCGTGCTCAATACGGCCATGTATCAGGTGCCGCCCAAGTTGAACGAACGCCAGCAGCTAGATATCCTCGAGGAGCTGAACTTGAAGGGGCCGCTGTGCCACGACAAGCGCATCTTCACCACCTGCCTAACTGCGGAGGAGGTGCGCAAGCACAACCAGTTCACTAATCGCAGCATTGAGTTCCGTGAGGAGTACGTGGACACCATACTGGACAACCTGCTGCCCGACGACGTGCGGTGCTTGATCATTGCCGAGGACGAGCAGTCCCGCTGCAAGCCCCTCGAACGTATCTTTCCCACATCCGGCACCCACATCTACCTGCGTTACATCGAGAACGCGCGCTACTATAACCGCTTGCTGGATGCCTGGGAGACCAAGTACTCCAAGAACCGTGACGTGGGTGTGGCTTTGCTCTCCCGCTACTGCAAGGACAAATACCACTTGCAGGTCTCCGATGCCGCCATGGAAAAGGTTGGTTTTCCCCTAACTCTTCGGGTGAAATCGGTTATTAAAAACATATATTCGTTTTTAGGAACCAAACGTGGCTCTCACTGAGATTGATATGCTGCATGTGAAAAAGGATGATTCACTGGATGGAGTCCCCACTCTGGCTAGACTCAATCTCGTGCCCACTGAAGGCATCGAGTCGGTGCCTATGGCCAGGAGCCCGGAGGCATGACTAGAAACTAAATCTTGAGACTGAACGAGCAAGAAAAAAACGAATTTCGGTTTCTGAATGTTTTTTATCAAACAGAAATACGCCTGCAATATGTTCAAATTCACGTTGAGATCCTTTCCAAATAAAGTTACTTTTTTCCGGTCGTCTTTAAGCTGTACACATTTTGTAATTTAATTTTTAATCATAATTGACATTTGTAAATTTTACTACATTCTATTGTAGGAGATCAAGGTCTTCATCACATTTGTTCTCTTTCGAGGACCATCAGTCGTCGATTTGTTTCTTATTTTAAGCCTATTCCTGCACTTTCGTGTGAAGAGGTTTTCGAGGTACATATATTGAAAGCATTATAGAGCTCTACTGCCACTTGAAATGATTTGGTTCTACGAGTACAATGCAATGCCTGACTCGGGCAATAATTTAAGGTTATTTTTAGAGTAGCTGACTTAATTCTGTCACGACCTAAAAATCCACACATCATGTTGAACTTTTAGTTCTAACTATAATAAATGTGAAAGCCTGTATATGCAAAACATAATCAGACTTCCATGTATTCTGGCGGTTTGAACTTATCGGGCACATACTCGTAGGTCAGTTTCAAGAGATACTGAAACGACTTGCTCTGCGGCAGGTCTTCCAGTTCTGTGCTCTCCAGGAACTCCTCTATGGGCGGAAGAAAGTTGTCGCGTCCCTTGGCCATCAGCTCAAAGATTTCAATGATTTTGAAGAATAGTAGCTTCTGCATGTATTCCACGGCATTATTGGGGTCATAGTCGATCCAGTTGTCGCGGCGTATGGCCGTACACCAGATCTTGTGACGCAGATCGTAGGGCTGCTCCACATAGCTAAGAAGCTCCAAGGCCTTGCCAAACTCCAATTCGGTGGCATTTTCTTCGGCGATGTATAGCTGTGGATTATTGAATATTTTAAAATAATATACGACACTATTGGAGACGGACTTACATTGATAATATCCTCAGCTTTGAGCACCTTCTGTTCAACTGGGTCGAGGCCAAAGCTTTGCAATACGTCATGGCTCAACCGCAACTGATACTCGATGAGCGTTAGATCAGCATTAATCTTCTCCATCTGTGCCGTCAGGTGGTCGGAGTCGGGCGCCGCATGAGAAGCCAATTTGGCCAGAGACAGCATTGACTTTTTGCGCGCCACAATATCCTTCTCGTTTTGCGCCAGCTCGTACAGCCCCTTTGCCGCCAGCTCGTAGTCGCCGTTGTATATCAGCTGAATCCAGCTCAGCGATGGATGGTCACGCATGATCTGGGCCTGCGCTATCTGGTTGTCCTTGAAGCGCTCGAATACCTGGCCATGACGCTGGTGCCGCAGATGCCAGCTTATGGCAAACTGCGAGAAGTTAAACTCTTCGTATTTGCGCGTGTAATCATCCAAACGTTCTTTGTCATTGGTCACGTCGCATATTAGCACCAGACCCTCAAAGTCCATATACTTTTCAGCCAACTTGGCGGCGTACTCGTACTTTCGATCCTTGACTGGAAAAGGAATGAATATGAAATACAGCCCCAAGTATACTGAACAAATTCTCACTTAGGACTGAGATGAGCTCACTGCGCTGTGCCTCAAACTGCTGCTGCAGTACATTAGCCTTTTCCGATCCTCGAACACTATCCAAGTAGCTCTTGCGCCCCTCAAGCACCAAGTCCACTAGCTCGTATATTTGCTGGTACAGATTCTGCTTTAGCTCCGTCTCACTGATGCACTGGGCAGCATAGCGCAGGTTGAGGTCTATGAGGCGGTTGAGTGTGTCCCGAACTCCAGCACTGCCCGACATGGCCGTCCAGGGAAGGTTCTCGCAGGCGGCTAGTCCGACGTTGTGCGGTGTAAAGTTGTTGGCCTGCCGCTTACGATGGATTAACACCTGACGTAGCATATCCAGGACAATGGAATTGATGTCGTTAAGGAACTGGGCCACCATTACGGTGGTTTCTTTCTGAGCTGAAATATAATAGTCAGCCAATTCGGCTAGGGCCTCGAATACAGACTGGAATTTGCACAGTTTCACATAGAATATATCCTGATTGTTAAGGTTGCCATTGGGCTTCTCCTCCCACATGGCGACAGTGGAATCGATGGCATGATTGATGATAATTGGTAGTTGGGCCTGCAAGGAGCGCAGTGTCATGGCAGCGACTATTTTCTCGCTAATATCGGAGAGAATAAAACTGGTCGGCTTCAGCACACTACTACCGCAGGGTATGGCATTGAGCTGGAAAGAATGGTTGCAAGATAAATTCAATAAATCCGAATAAAAAGAATAATGCTCACCTTCTCCCAAATACCGCTGGCATGAAGAAACGAGACAAAGTGATCGAAGGCAACAGTTTTGTCACCTAGCTGATGGATGATTTGCATGGAGCGTGAGCTCCCTAACGCATGACGATTGCCATCGCGATCGGCCAGAGCTTCTGCCCAGCGTGGATCGGCGATTGGAAGATCCTCGGCCAATTCCTCTGCTATTGTGATGACAATTCTAGTGCAAATAAAAGTATTTGATAGGCTAATAGAATTTTTGTAAAGGATTCAAGTGTTCATACCTATCTAACTTGTAGGCATCCAAGGGTGCACCACTTGGATCGGGCTCACTGCGCAGAAGCTCCTCGATAATGGTCTTCGCCATGTTGTTATTACGCTTCAGGTGGTACACGAAGGCAGCCTTTAGCTGGCCCACTTCGTCACTTAGATCGCTGTACAGCTCTTCCGGATCTAGTTCGAACATGTGTAGATTGTTGCTACTGCCAGTCATCGCGGACTGATCGGGAGCAGTGAAACTCCCGAGCATAGCTGGTGCAAACCGATCGGATGTATTGCAGGAGCTCATATTATGCAGCTCGTTGGCACCAAAGTCGCCGGGTGTGATGGAAACCAGTCCGTGTGTGCGGCTAAAGAACAGCGGCAGGCGACTGCAGACGGCGGCATATAGGATTCGATCGTCATGCAAGTGGAACTCAATCTTCTCCGCCTCAAGTTCGGCTGTGGGCACGGCGTTTGACAAGGGCAAAGGATAGACAACGTTTGGGGTGTAGAGGTATATGTGGCTGCTCCCTATTATGAAGCGAAGGCGGACGCAATCCTCTTTGGTCTTGGCATTGTATAATTTATTGAGCTTGAGTGGCGTGAATGACTCCAGAAGCATGCTGTGCGCTTGGGCACTGGCCACAGCTAGGAGTAGTATCAAATATTTTGAAAGTTGCACGACAAATTACCCAATGCCAATACTTACCAAAAGCATAGTACATCTGTGGAGCATGGGCAGCGTTAACAGCTCCAGCCAATATGTAAGCCTTGTTATCAACGATATGAAAGTCCAGCAGATGCAACTTGATTTCCACATTGTCCGCGGGAGTACGGATATTCCAGAACTTCTGCTTAAACTCTTCGCGAATCCTGCGCACCACCTCTGCATCCTCGTAGAGTAAACGTTCTGTATTTCCTTTGTTTGACAAGCTCCAGCGCTGGATCGAACGATGCGAAAGCACAGCCACCACGGTTTCACCTTCTGGAGAATTTCCCTCGCAGCACATGCCTACCAAGAGCTGGAAAATATGTTTTATATTTGCGGACATTTTTTCGATGGTAAAGCCTCACCGGATCCTTGTTGCCACCCGAATTCGTTCCAATCAGCATGGAGGCAAATCTTTTGCCAAAGCCACCAAGCAAACTGGTGGCGGCAGGCTTTATAGTCTTGTGGTGCAACGAGTATCGGCCATTGGTGAGGTCTACGCGGAGAAATGCTAAAGTGCAGGTCGTGGTCACAGCAAGGTAGCCCTTTTGCAAAGGTAGATTTATGAGCTGAACGAAGTCCTGGCCGGTCGGTAGATTCACGTTATTCCCGTCATGGGCAATAGATGACCAAAAGCGCACATCTCCCGTTGCAGAGACGGCTATGCAGGATGCCATTTGCTGGCCCTCTGTCTGGAATACATCAACCAACTCACTGTTGTAACCCAAATCGGAGTACGGCAGTTGTAGTTCGCGGCATTGAGACGAGCCACCTGCCCTTCTAAGCCTGGAAGGCGTGCCATGACGTGGCAAAGGGCTCGACTTGGACGACTCTTTTTTCTGCCAAATTAGGAGTCGGCGGCCGGCCACAACCTGAAATGAAGCAGATATTAAATTTATTTTTCGACTCTTGCGTATGCCAAGGCCGTGCGTACCCAAGCCCAACCGTTTTGGGCAACCTTCGCAGTAACGGTTCCTGCAGCAGATCCCACAAAGGTCAAGGCCTCGTTCACAGCGACGGGCAGGGGAGAGCCAAAGCTCTCCACAACATTGTAGTCCGACCGGATGCCGGGTATCGACTGGGTGGATCGCACGGACAAACTATGCCAGCTGTTGGGGAAAACGATATCAATCATCTCTACATATGCGAAACCTCCGTTGACTCACCTGTGGTGTAGGACAGTTTTTTTCAAGCTCCCTGGAAGTGAAGAGCAGCTCGGGTTGTCCCCAAAAACAGATTTTCGCGCAGTTCCGTGTAGCTGATTTTGCATGTTTCTTTCCATTACTTTATTTTTCAATATTATTACTAAGTTACCATCCCAGTGATGGAGAAAACATATATGGTATTTTTTGTTTTACTCTGCATGGACGAAATAAATGTTTTGTATATACATATAAGTGGGACGTCTCATTGGAAAAAGATTTATTAGTCTCAAATGCCACTATATATCTACATACATGGCTATTACCAAAGACTATACAATACCAAGATGGTGCATCAGGAACAAATTTAATTTCAATTTTCGTACGGTCGCGCGGGGTGTACGCCTATTCTCTGAATGTGCTGAATCATGCACAAGCAATGTAGTTGTTTTTGGAATCTCGGGACCCCAGAAGAGTCTCGAGTCTCACTTTTGCACTGTTGCTATAAAATTACCGGACCGAAAAAACGACCGAGACGAGCTGAGCAGCCCAGCCCGAGTAGGTAGACAGCGAGCGGCGGCCAGAGATGAAGCACCGCCCGCGCCCTCAATCTATGGGGCGTAATATAAAACCCGCCATAGAACAGCTTTTTGTTCCCTCATGCAACATCTTGTTATTGCATAGTCGTTCCTATTACTTACGTTAAATCACTTCAATTGAAACGTCGATGAAAGCAGTACGTTGGGCACGATTGCACGATTTATTCGGTTCCAAATAGTTCCGAACTCGACTCGAGGACTTATTTAAGGCAGTAAGAAATTTACTATTTCAGTCGTAATTTCCTAGTCTAGTGAAATAATTGAATTGAATAAAAGTTCAAAGGCGATCCCGCTGTTGCTATCGTTGTTTGTATCGATAGGAACAGTAGGGGTACTCGTATTATTTGTTTTATAAATAAATAAATACCAGCGGCCGAGTGTGACCAGGTGTGAATGCCCTGCGGTAGTACTGTATAAAAATAGAATCAGTTTTAAATTGAATTCTTGTATCAAAGCAAGCAGAACGGTATGGCACTGGAGGACGACAATGCAAGGATATAGCGGCCGCCGTAATATTGGATAAATCCGTTTTTGCGGAACAGAAACGCAAAGAACTATTTACTATTCTCCATTTATGCCTTAAATTTCATAAAAAATTCCCACTTCTCGACAGCCATTATGAATTTGATTATGTCGTCGTCGCAAAATTTTTAAAACCGCTTATTTGGTTTTTGTTGTTTGCACTACATCTCACTGTTTCATACTTGTCACATATGCACGCATGGCATGTTTTGTTTGTCGATCTGATTTCTACCTGCGGAATTTCGCTAAGCAAAACATTTGCCAAGCAAAATGTTCTTATCGTTTTCATACGAATATCAACCCTGATTCTGTTCGCTAGCCCTTTTTCGGTTCTGAGTACTAGGCTTTACTCAAAATTCCCAAAAAGTCCTACGGGATTTTTGGTTTTGACCAAAATCTTTTTGCAGTTACTTTTTCGTTTTCAAAAGAATTTTGGCGATTTTCATTGGAGGAAAACAAAAAAAAAAAACGTATATCCGTTACAAAACCGATGGTTGTAAGCTTGTGGTTTTTAAATGACGGAAACGAGCAGCACAGGGCAATCGGTCCATACAACCGTAGGCCGATATGATGTATCGACAATTGCACGGTTGCACGAAAAAAATATCGCCCATATCTAGAACGAAAAACGCGAATTTTATTCTATGAAAACAATGGACCCGGACCGCATAATTTGCCAACAAATGCTCACCCACACATGAGCAAGTGCGTGTGATTCGCAAACAATACGTAAGATAAAAGCACGGCTAGCTGAGTTTCGTCACGTAGCGACGGTCCTAGCTGTAGCTGATCGATATTCACACACGTACACACACACCACACCATCCCGCAAAAACACACCGTAGTACGGGGCAAACACACACATACACACACACACACCGCCATGGAAAACACATTAGGTGGAGGCGAAAATAATGTAGAACCCGCCGCAGCCGCCGCTACCGTCGCTGGCGTCGCAAATGTTGGCGCAGTGGATGAGTTGGAGACGGGTGTCAGTTGCAAGGGCAATGGGGCGGCGATAAGCAAAGATTCGACACTGCCAACAACAATGGAGACGTCGCCGATGCTGGTTCTGATGCCGCAACAAATCGAATCTGTAAACAAAACGGCGTCGGTGGAAAACAACGCAGAAGACGACACCACCCGCGGAAATGCCAATGCGCCACTAGCCACAAATACAGACGCAGTTGTCGCACCAATACAGCAGCAGCAGCAACAGAAGCAGCCACAAGAGACGCCACAGCCAGAGCGAGAATTGTTGTCAAGCGATGGGAATGCAAATGCCACAGAAACAGCAGAAGCAGCAGCCACAGTATTACCAGTGGATGACAAAACAGGTAAAAGGGAAAGAATTTCATTGCCGATGCCAACTAATGCCCCAAATAAAAATAATTAAAAATATATATATATATCTACTCTATCAAGCAGAGCGCAATCACAAAAAGAAGAAAAAAGATAAGGAACGCGAACGGGATGAAGATAAGAGTCGTCGCAATAGCAGCAGCAGCAACAGCATCAGCAATAGCAACAGTTCCAGCAGCGGGAGCAAGGATCGTGATCGTAGGCGTGAAGGCGAAAGTAGCTTGAAGTCAGCCTCCTCCTCGACTAACGATCACAAATCCAACTCTTCACGCAGCAAGGACAAAAAGTACCATAGAAGCGAACGGGATAGGGATCGGGACAGGGACAGAGAGCGGGACCGCGACAGGGAGAAGGTAAGAAGGTTGAAAAGAAGGTTTTGCCTGCAAGTTTTTCTGTGAAGTTTGCACATCTGTTTTGGAACGTTTGAGTTTGAAAATGAATTTTCAACTCTTATTTTTTGTTTTGTCTGGCATCTTGTGTGTAGGTCCCATCATCATCATCCAGTTCCTCGTCACATTCGCACCGACGCCGCAGCTCGGACAGCAGTCGCAGCAGCAACACCAGTTCCAGCAAGATCCCGAAAGATCAGGAGGTGCTTCAGCAGGCCGTTGTGGCCGTTCTAGAGCATCAAATCAACGTGGAGCCAATCAAAACGGAAGAAGGCATAAAGAAAATCAAAGTGGAGCCTGGCCCGGACGTAGCATCAGCGGCTGGAGTGGCTCCTCCCAAGGCAGAGCCAGTACTTAATAACCTTATCAAAAACGAATTAGATATCAAAAAGGAGGCCAGCTGTGTAAAGGTGAAGCCTTTGATGAATGGCGATGCAACAGCGACCAAAACACGTGAAGAGATCACTCGGCAGCTGAACTTTAGCGCCAGCAGTAAGACCTGGAAGAGCTCCTCTTCCGTACTAATGCCTTCACCGGCGGCCAAGACCTCATCCTCCTCGACCAACAGCAGTAGCAGCAGCAGCAGCAATAATCATTCCTCGAGCCTAAACAGCAGCCGCAAATCGTCCTCCTCCTACTCTTCGTCTTCTTCTTCCAGCAGTAACCATCACAAAAGCTCCTCGTCGTCATCGTCCTCGTCCTCCCGTCATTCATCCTCGTCTTCGCGCGACTGTTCCAAGTGCTACAAGCGCTCCAAAATACGTCGCACCAGCGTGGGCGTTCAATGTGTGCCGCAGCCGCCAGCTGCTGGACCCTGGCAGACGGTCCAGAGCCTGCCACCGACGCCCAATCGCAAGGCGCCCGCTGGCTTGGAAAATCTCAAATATGGCTGCTACTTTCAGGTGGAGCAGTACCCGAACGGTGGCGCCTCCATTGTCCATCTGTATCAGCACGAAATCGATCATCTCTCGCCAAACGAAATGGAGGAGCTGGTGGATGAGTTCTTTAGCGTTTGCTTCGCCGAGGATGAGCAAGGCTATGCGCATCATGTGATGGGCATTGTACACGATTCTGCACGGTATATACCCGATCTGCTGGAGCACATGGCTGAGAACTACTCCACGCTGACGGTAAAGGCGGGCGTCTTGGGACGCAATTCGGACATTGAGACCTGCACGATGGCACAGTACAATGAACAGGTGTGTGTGTGTGTGGCTGTGTGGAAGCTAGGAAGCTCTCCCATTAAGCGAAAATCCCTCAAATGGCATTCGTTTCTTTCCCTTTCAGGTGGTTCGTAACTATTGCCAAGGCACTTTCCGCTATGGACCGCTGCATCAGATCAGTCTGGTGGGCAAGGTGCATGAGGAGGTTGGCGGCTATTTTCCTGATCTTCTGGGACGCATCGAAATGAATCCCTTTCTGCGAAAGGTTAATTGAAGCTCTCTTTTTATGAATAATACCCTGTTGCTGTTAATTCTTATTTACTTTATTTTCTAAGACCATGCCCTGGGCTTGTAATTCCATACTGCAAACGGATCCGCGTCAGTCGAACGATGGACCCATTCTATGGATACGCGCTGGAGAGCAGCTGGTGCCCACAGCGGAACTGAATAGCAAGACGCCTCTCAAGAGACAGAGGTGAGTGCACGCATTCATTAAGAAATTTGGTCTCGTGTATTAATTTAATGCCATACCCCTTTAGGACGCGTATCAATGAGTTGCGCAACTTGCAGTATCTTCCACGTCTGTCGGAGGCGCGTGAGACCATGATTGAGGATCGGACCAAGGCGCATGCCGATCATGTGGGGCATGGACACGAGCGCATCACAACTGCAGCAGTTGGTAAGCTCTTTGGATCCTTCGCGTTCTGTATGGATTGTATTTTATTTCGTATTTTTAGGCATTCTAAAAGCCGTTCACTGTGGACAATCCTATACACAGAACCGCATCACCAAGGATGTGGTTGCCTTTGCCGCTCAGGACTTCAATACAATGGTGGAGATGCTGCAGTTGGATCTGCACGAGCCGCCCATCTCGCAGTGCGTGCAGTGGATCGAGGATGCCAAGCTGAATCAGCTGCGACGCGAGGGCATTCGCTATGCCCGCATCCAGCTCTGCGACAATGACATCTACTTTCTGCCACGCAACATAATCCATCAGTTCCGCACGGTGACGGCCGTGACAAGCGTTGGTGAGTGCCCGAATCCACTATACGATCAAAAGGTAGTCGCAAACTATTTAAATCTCAATCTTTAGCTTGGCATCTGCGCCTCCGTCAGTATTATCCCGGCCAGGAGGTAATCAACGAGCAGAATAATCCTGTGCTGGCCGAAACACCGCATTACAAGGAGAAGCAAACCATTTTACCCAATCCCATTGGACACGACGAGTGTGGCAAGAAGACACCATCGAAGCGGGCCCACGATGGGGGCAAGATGGCCAAGAAGAAGCTAATCGATCTGGATGGCAAGGAGCGTCGCTCGAGTGAGAGCAGCATGGATGATGCTGGCAATGCCTCGCCACGACAGAGTCACCAGGAGAACAGCAGCAACAGCAGCAGCCCGAATATCAATAGCAGTGGCAGCGGCAGTGGCAGTGGTAGTAACACGCCCAGAAAGAAGCCCAGCAAAGATGACTCCAAGATAGACATGAGAAAAATGGTCTTGGAGCACAAGTACAAGCTCACAAAGGCGGCCGCTACAGTACTCGAGGCGAGTCAGGACAAAGAGAAGCCCAAAAAGGATAAGGAAAAAGCGCGCGATTCCAGCAAGTCGGACAAGGAGAAGGACAAAGGCAAAGATAAGGAAAAGGAAAAAGAAAAGGAGCGACGCAGTGACCACACAACCAAAAAGCAACACCAATCATCGTCGCCAGCGTCTTCGCCGACACCAGCTAAAATGCCTCGACTGACTCCAACTGCAGCTCCCGTTCCTGCTGCAGCTCCTGCTGCTGCTGCTCCTGCGGCTGCTCCTGCTGCTGCTCCTGCTGCCGCTCCTGCTGCTGCCCCTGCTGCTGCTCCTGCTGCTGCTCCTGCTCCAGCTCCTGTTGCTACTCCATCTCTGCCTTCAAATGCCATTGTGCCAGGACTGCCGCCGCCATTAGTGCCTCAGAAACCCTTCATCCCTCGCGAAGCCTACGTCAACAGCCTGAATCAAAAGGAACCCGAGATCAAAATCGAAGTGAAAATTGTTTCGGACGAGCCAACGACCAGTCGAAGTGATTTGACCATCAGCAGTACCTGCTCCAGTGTGCCGCCGCCGCCGCTGCCAGCACTACTTCCAGCAGATGCCACAGATCCGGTGGAGAATGTGGGCAATGAGTTGATTGTCGAGAGCACACCCCAATTAGTGGTCGATCACGAGGAGGAGGTAACAGAGGTGTGTGCAGAGGAAATTGTGGAAATGGATATAACCATACCCGAAGAGTCTGCTCCACCCGCTCCCAAATTAATTGCTGCTATGCCATCGCTTGTAGTAGCTCCTATTATCCCTCCTGCTTCGGCTCCTGCTCCCGCTTCTGCTATGCCGCCACTAAAAGTAGCTCCAGTCACTAATCTTAATCTTAATCCTACGCCTACTCCCACACCACTGGCTGTTACGCTGCCACCGCTACCAGCAGGTCCTCCACTTCCCACTCTGAGTCCAGCACCCGCTGGTCCTCCACTACCCACCCTGAGTCCAGCACCCGCTGGTCCTCCACTTCCCACTCTGAGTCCAGCACCCGCTGGTCCTCCACTTCCCACCCTGAGTCCAGCACCCGCTGGTCCTCCACTTCCCACCCTGAGTCCTGCCCCCGCTGGTCCTCCACTTCCCACCCTTAGTCCAGCGCCCAGTGCTCCTCAAATTGTTAAAGTCGTTATACCCGCCACACTGGCGCCTTTCGGCAGGATGTCGATGGTTTTGCCCACTTTAACAGCAGCACCGCCATTGCCTCCAATGCCACCCCTACGGGCGGCTGCACCACCGCCGCCTCCACCCACAAGCAGCACAGGAACAGCAACCCCAATGAAGACCACCTACAAGACATTCAGTCTGCCCTCGCACAAAATCATCATTGCTGGGCCCGGGACAGGGCACAGTCGGGTGGCCACAAGTCACAAGGGGATGGCCAAGACACCCGTGGATCTGCTGGGCTCCATAATGGCCAGCATGGACAAGCCGGCAGCCGGGGCCAGCTCCTCCGTCAGCATCAATCCATCATCATCATCCCTGTCCTCATCGACAACATCCTCATCGGCAACAACGAATAGCTCGCTCTCCTCCTACACAGCTTCCAGCAGCAGCAGCAGCCACAGCTATTGAGTGCGTGTCGGTGTGGGAGCAGAGCGGGTGAGCTGAGAAGAGGCTCCTACTTGGACTTTCTTGATTGTATATTCTCTATATCTGCCTCGGGATTCCGTCTAACGCAATCCGAGCAGAAGATTTTTTTTTTTGAAGTGTTTGTTTTTTAAACTCGGGGAATTCTTTACACTCGAATATATGCAGTGTATTCCGATTCCCCACCCCCTTGTATATAGAAAAATGCTTAAAAACACAAACACATACAATACACCGTATATTTGATAATGAAAACAAAAGCAACCAGTAGAATTAAGCTCAAAATGCGACACTCGAGATAGAGATGTAGTTTTCTAATTTATTTACACCACACGCATGCACTCTTTAGATACAACAATTGAACAGTTTTTAAAGGCAGAACAGGAGGGTACCTACAAATGTTATATTGTGTAGATTGTATGGCACACACACGCCCCTTTATATACGATATTTATATATATAAATATATCATCTGCACACAGTAATCGTTAAAAGTGCGCTCCCGCCAAGTGCGTGGCAGAGAAAGAAAGATATCCCAGTTTCATTTCCTTCTGAACAACTTTTTTGAAAAGTGTTTTGAACGTGCGTAGAACAATACACACATTGATAATTATGATCTATATACATACATATATACACCATATATAACTCTAAACCTTAAGCCTGCTTACACGTTGATGAAACAATAAAGATTCGGATCGTACAAAAACAAAAAAACATTGGGAATGCTTTCTGTTTTACAGATACCCAGTACTAAGCCACCTTGGGAGAGAGACACACTTATGTTAATCCAATCTTCGAACTTTGATCTTTTTCGTATGTTCACAGTTTAAAGTACATTTTCTTTTGTAGCTAAAATAGCTAAATTCAACTTTTCGCCATTCTAAAGCTAGTATCTGTTGGTAATTTGATTATAAAATAGTCAAGTCTTTGATATTAATTTTCACGCAATCAACTCTCCAGATACTCTGGTATCAAATCCCACTGTTCTTCCCTTAGTCCACTATGAGTTTTATTTCTGATCGGAGAGCTCCACTGATAGGCATAGGCCGGCAGTTCGATGAACTTTGCCCAGTTGTTTGGTGATCGTCCTTTTTGATAAGGCCGGCCACTCCATAGATTAGTATTGGACTATGCTGGCTCTTTCCCCATTTTAAGCCAATGGACTTTATCTTTATTTGATGTTCAGCTTCCAATTAAGCTTCTTGTCACCCCGTACGCCACCTCAGCAGCTCTTCAGACCAGAAATGGGTGCTTTAAAGGTACAACAATTTTAATCTCTAGAAAATAATACAAATCGTACAAAAAGCGGATTGGATAAATCCATAAAATCTAGCTTCAACAGATTCAAAGCCGAAAATTAATTGCGAAACACACAAAAGACAAACAAACGACGGAATGTTGACAATCGCCCTATCCTTCGGATGGATGTCTTACAACTTAGAGCGCAGTTCCTCGATGCGGCCTTGGGCAGAGCGCTGCAAGTCCATCAGCTTCATGGCAAAGCCCATGTTGCCCTGGATCTTGATCTTGCCCTGGAAGAAGGCCTTCTGAGGCGGCAGCTTGCCTGTCAGCAGCTCGAACACATCTTCATCGCTGATGATGAAGGTGACATCACATTTTTCTACAACCAAAAGCAGAGGGAACATTAATTAGCAAGCCAACAAGTAATTAAGTTCAGTAATTAATTCAACTTACGTGTGCCATTGAAAACGATCTTGCCCTTGCCTTGCTTGGCATCGATGACCCAGAAGCCAGTCTGCCCTTGGGGTCCATTGTTCACCTTGAATCCATAGACGGCGCGTACCTTTTCGATCAGACCATCCTTGTCCTCCTGCATGGCCTGTTCGAGCACCTTCAGTAGAGGTGCCACCTTGAAGCCATCCTCGCTGGTGGCCACCTTGCCAGCAGCCGTAAGATTGTGCACCACACTGTTGGCCGCTGGGAAGCCCAGGCGGTACAGAGCCACCACCACAGCTCCACCAAGACCAAGATTATGTTGCAGGGCAAGCTGCACATTGGGCACCTGTCGCTTCTCGGCCAGACCACGCAGCTGCCAGCACAACTCAGCGCACTGGGCCAGGCCAGTGGCTCCCAGAGGATGGCCCTTCGAGATGAGGCCACCGCTGGGGTTCACCACGAACTTGCCGCCGTATGTGTTGTCTCCGCGATCGATGAACTCGCCAGCCTTGCCCTCGCCGCACAAGCCCAGGGCCTCGTAGGTCACCAGCTCGTTGGCGGAGAAGCAATCGTGCAGCTCCACCACCTGCACATCCTGGGGCTTGAAGCCGCTCTTGGCAAAGAGACGCTGACTAGCCAGAGCAGTCATATCGTAGCCGGCGATCTTCATCAGACTCTTGTCCGCGAAGGTGGATGCTGGATCGCTGGCCATTTCCATGCCCACGATCTCCACAGCCTGCTTCTCCAGGCCATGGCGACGCACGAACTGCTCGGAGGCCAGGATAGCAGCACCAGAGCCATCAGAGGTGGGGCAGCACTGCAGCTTGGTCAGCACTCCCTCTACCACCTGGGGCGACTTCATAATCTGCTCCAAAGTGTATTCATCGCGGAACTGCGAGTAGCTGCGAGATTAGATTATAAATATAAACACATGAGTGCAAATGCGTACAAAAAGTGCTCCGTGAGTACATACGGATTATTGACGGAGTGCTTGTGGTTCTTCCAGGCGATCTTGCCGAAGTGTTCGGGCTTGGTGCCGTACTTCTTCATGTGCTCCTTGCCAGCATTGCCAAATATCTGGGCAGCCATGGGACCAGGTCCAATTTCGGTAAGTTCGCTCATCTCGGTGATGTGACGCTCCATGGGATTGGCTCGGTCAAAGTACTGTCGTTGCACGAATACAGGAGATAAGTAGATTCGTACAAGCAGAATTACAAACAGAAGGAGTGTCCTACCTTTGACGCCAGGGAGCCACGCTCCATCTTCTCGAAGCCCAGGGCCAGAACACAGTCGGAGGTTCCAGACTCGATGATCTGCTTGGCCAGGTAGAGGGCGCTTGATCCTGTGGAGCAGTTGTTGTTCACATTGTAGACGGGAATGCCGGTCATTCCCACCTCGTAGACAGCACGCTGGCCGCAGGTGGAGTCTCCATAGACGTAACCGGTCACCGCCTGTTGCACCTCCTCGTACTTGATGTTGGCGTCCTGCAGAGCCTTGGTGATGGCCTCCTTGGCAAAGTCCGGATAGCAGACATCAGCACGACGGCCGGGCTTCTCGAACTGCAGGCAAAAGAAGAAAAATCCATAAGTAACAGGTTTGCTACTTATTAATCCCCTTAACAACTGCTAAAACCAGTATCGGGAGCAAAAATAGAATAATTCTAATCGGCCCACTTCAGTGTGGGGGGGCAATGCGATAATAATATGTATGCCCCCGACCATTCGAGAGCAGTCAGATTAGTGACCGAAGTGCACCCCAGATCAAAGTCCAGGAGCGATTATTGCTCAATTTTCACTTGAATAATGTTTTTGCAGCTTCTCCTTGCACAGCCACTTTCTTTTATGTACATGTGTATTTTATTCACACACCTTTGTCATGCCCACACCGACGACATACACTCTGGTCTTGGTCATCTTGGAGATGCAGGTACAAGTGCGGATTGGAGATTAGCAAATCAGGTAAGACCGCTACTAGCGCTTTAAACTGAATGATTAAAATTTTAGTTGTTTGGGCTAGGAGACCGATGACAGAATATCAGTGTGACCACCCGCGGTTGATCGACTACAACTACACCGTTTTGCGATATTTTCATTTTTGAACCTATTTGTGATTCTGGCTTTGAATAAATTCACTACTGAGCTCATTTTGATGGACTAATTTATTTTTTAGCCTATTATTATTTTTATTTACGATAATGTACAAAAATTAATGAAATATAGCAATATATACCTTAAAATATACGGCGAAATCAGCCTATCGCTACATACAATATCGACTTCGTTGGATGAATACCAAATATACCGCTGTAGTATATAGATTGGCGGTAGATTTTTGAAATGGTGCTCTTCCCCAATGCTTGTAGATATGATGGTCTTTATACAAATAGAGCGATTAAAAAATATCGTTATTTTAATGTCATATTTTAAAATGTAGTTTGTGGATAAAACAAAAGTGTCATCCATAATTCAGTCGCTATCACTCTCGGTGACATCATCGGAGGAGCTCTCAAGCCGGGCTCCGCGTCGACCGCGTCCACGATGGCTGGTGGTCCTGCCAGCAGCTGCCTTGCGACCAGCCCCCTTCTTCGTTCGGTTGCCGGGGGCCTTGGTTCTGTTTCTGGCCGCACGCGTTTCATCGGCCTGGTTCTGGCTGCTGTCGGCTCCATCGGCGGCGGGATCTTTGACCGCCAGGCACTCGGCGAGGCGCGTCTCGAACTCGGTGACGGCGGCCTTCAGCTCGGGCTTGGCCAGCTTGTTTGTGTTGCTGATGATCAGGCGGAAGGACGCGTAGACCTCGTCGTTCTGCACCTTGTCGCGGTAGTGCTGCATGTTGTCCATCAACTTGTTGATCGCACGCTCGTTGTAGCTCAACAGGCTGAGGCAGTAGGCGATGTCGCGCCACTGCCGTTCGACACGGCACACGGGGAAGCGCAGGCAGAGCTTCTCCACCAGCGACTCGATCTGACGATCCTTCTGGATGAGACCCAAAATGTAGGACATGATGATGCGGTACTTGTTCTCCTCGAGACGCAGATTGGTGTCGCCCAGACGCGAGATGATGTCGGGCAGCACGTTGTACAGGATATTAGACTTGTTGGCTATCTCCTTGAAGAACTCCTTGGTGATGTTCTGAATCTCCTCGTTGTCGTCGACAATGCACAGTGCCATGTCCGAGATCTGGCCCTTCACGCGTATCATCTCGTTCAGAATGAGATGCGACAGCATTTTGATGGCCGTCAGCCGCAGCTCCGTGTTCGTCTCGTGCAGCTGCGCGTAAAAGTGCCCCGTCCACGGCTCAATGATGTTTGGGAAGCGGAAGGTGAGATCGGAGAGGCCCACCACCGTGTTGCACTTGATCTTGATGTTTGAGGACACATTTAGGATATTCATCAGGAAGGACATGTTCGACTCGCAGAAACGCGACGAGACGGACATCAGGCGGGCCAATGTGAGGGTCGCTGCCTGCTGAAGCTTCTGATCCCGGTACTCGCCCGGCTTCTTGCAGATATCAATGATGACGGGCGTCAGCCAGTGGAGCAGGCCGTTCGGATCGTACAACAGCATGTCCTCGCATATTGCATGGATCTCCTCGGCGATGCTATCCTCTGCTGTGGCCCCCACCAGATCCTCGTCCGGCTCCTGTTGCGGCTCTGCGGCCGAGTTGGACAAACGCTTACGCACCTCCATCGCCGAGACGTTCAGGGTGCGGCGCAAATGCTGCTGGGCGGCCTTCCTGCCCGCCTCCTGCGTGCGTGTATCCTTCTCCTGCTGGGCCGTGAGCTCCTCGCGGTACTTCATGTTATTATAGACATCCATGTCCAGGAATATCATCTCCTTGATGGTCATGTAACCGATGCAGAACAGAAAACGCGACACCATAAACACGGGCATACGACCCCCGGGCGGCGGTCCCCCTGTGCTCTGGTTTCCCGGCGTCTGTGTCTGTGGAATGGGCAGCGCCTGGGTGTACGTAATCTCTGTGGGCTCCGACCCCAGTGCCAGTTCGTTTTCCTTGTCGGCCATCGCATTCGCATTCACTGGAGTGCCGGCGACCAGCCAGTTCTTGTAGAATCGCTTAAGCAGCTCCTTAAGAAGGTCCTGGGCCAACACATCGGGGGACTGGCACATGCGGTAGATGTACTCAAACACGCTCGTGGCCAAGCCATCAAAGTCCTTGAGCTTCTGGTGGAAGAAGCAGTCGAAAAAGAAGCGCTTCACCTCCAGCACGAAGTTGGCATCGGTGTTGTGGCGTTTGTAGTACTTGGCGTTGTTGTTGGCATCGATGCCATTGACCAGAAGCCGCAGGCAGCCGGTGAAGAGGCGCGGCTCGCGACGGGCGCGCTGGCCCACGGCAATGTCCTCGATGATGGCCGTGTTGGCGGTGACAATACTGTGCTTAGCCTTCGATGCCATGATCAGCAGCTCGAGGGCGAGTCGTGCCTCGTTGCCTGTCGTGCCCTCCAGCTTCAGAGTGAAGCGTTCGAACATCACCTGAATGACGAGGGCATCTATCTCCCCGGCGTTCACCCACTCGGCCACCAGCGTCTCCAGTGACAAGTAGTGTCCATAATCGATTTCGCCGAGAAACTTTGAGAGATTCTGCACGACCCTTATGGCATGGGCCCGTGCCTGCAGCTCTGTGGTGAAGAGCACCCGGCGATAGGCCTCGGAGACGGCATCGCGCTTCTCCTTGTCTGACGACCACACCAGCATCAGCATTTTCCGCATGCCTGCATCTGTTCCGGCGATGCCGAACATGTAGCCGGTGGTGAAAAGGTCCACAGCCTCCAGGACATCTGTGTTTGTCTTGGACATGAGCAGGTCCTGCAGCTTGGGATAGGCATCAGTCACTATGGTGGTGTAATCGATGCTGTCCTTGAGGAACTGAACCGTCTTGATCTGTCGCAGCATTTCCTCGTTCTAAAATGGAGAAAGCTCAGCAAAATGATTGATCTCTGCGATCGAATGGAACCTACGCTTTGCTTGAGGCCTGCGGCCAGCAGGTGGTAGGTCTTAAGAAGGGCCAAAACATAGACGACTTTCTCCTCGAACTTCAGCAGCGAACTATAACGAAAGGATTAATCAGAGGTCAAGTAAAGAAAGATAAGAAAATAAAAGGAAGCTGGATGAGACTTGCATCATTTCGTGATTTCCTGCCAGGAAGTCGATTTTGCGTACCAGAGCCATGGCCTTCTTGTAGTCCTTGTTACGCATGAGCGGCAGTATCTTCTCCAGCAGTTCTGTGTCGCTCTCCTCCTTGTCGAACTCCATATTGGGAACTGCAAAGATGCCAATGAATCATAATATTAATCAAGCGAAGGAAAGCATGATCAAAGCCTTACATTCGGTTAAATGCTCTTCGATTTGAGGCAATATCTCGTTCGCCTTTTCGCCCCATTCCTCATTGAGCTTTTCCTCCTCCTTGCGCTCCGCCTCCAGCACTTCGTTGAGCTTCTCCATGATTTCCACCTCCTTCTGGTGCTTCTGGAGGAGCTCCTCCAGCGATAGTTTGCTCGAGAAGGGATTGCTCTCGAGCGTTGATTTAATCAACTGCATGGCCGCCTTGCGCACCAGCGAGCTCTTGTCCTCTAGCCGGCCGACAGCCGCCGCAAGTACCTTTGTTAGATAATTGAGCGGTATGGCATGTTGGGTCTTGAGGTGCACCCAAATGTGCAGGGCCTTGGTGCGCACGTGGGCAGAGACGTCCAGGATGTGGTCGAATAGGTGGTCGAGGAACTCGTTGCGCACATCCTTCATTTCATCGGTGAGATCCTCGGCGGTCAGGTCACTGATCACGGCATCGGCTAAGATCTGGAGAACGGTGTTGCGCAGCATGTGCGACTGGCAGTCGAGCAGTTCCTCGCCGAGCTTCGACAGATGCGGAATGATAAGCCCCGGGGCGATGCTCGAGAACTCCGAGAGGAAGGCGGAGAAGTGCTTGGACACCGTCGTGTCGGCGCTGTCCAGCTGGAGGGCTTCCACAATGCTCTTGAGCAGAATTTCGAAGACAGTCGAAATGGCGTACTCCTCGTGCAACGTCAGTATGCCGTTGGCCACCGTTACGGCGGCGTGCTCAGTGCCGCGCAGGATCTGCAGTATGCGGACCGGGAAGGTCATGGCATGGTTGAAGCGCTTAATGCATGTGCCCAAAATCTGGAACAGGGTGTCGAACACGTGCCGGTTGTCGTGGCGCATGGGCGTGAGCTCCAAGGTGCGGTAGCAAATGTCACAGAGCATCCTGTAGGGCAAAAAAGTAGAAGGAACAACTGACCGGATCGTAATGCATGTTTAATGCTCACGTTATAAAGTCCTCTTCGGCTACGGGGGGAGTCCAGAGCTGCTCCAGCGGCAACTGGAGGATATTGAAGAGCTGAACGAGGAATTTACCGCGCTTTACATCCCAGTCGGGGTACTGCTCGAGTGCCTCCGGCTGCTTGCCGCGTTTCTTCTGAACGTTCATCTGCTGGTCGCGCAGCGCACGCTGGGCCACACTGTCGATCTTCCTGACGACGTTCACCTGCAGGTAGAGCGTCATCTTGGTGAGATTCAGAAGGCGGCAGCGGTTCGTGGGCGGCTCCTTGCCGGCGAGCGCCTCTGTGAGGCCCTGGCCCAGCTTTTCGACAGTCACGTACAGCAGATCGAAGGCACGCATCAGGTTACGAATGGAGGCCCCATCCGTGCCGTTCGACTCGATGACCGAGTAGTACGTGTCGAAGGTATCCAATATGTAGAAGGCATCCTTTTCCTGGTTCACTTTGCGCTTGCACTCTGCAAACAGACGGGAAG
Source organism: Drosophila helvetica (assembly GCA_963969585.1). NCBI lineage: Eukaryota > Metazoa > Arthropoda > Insecta > Diptera > Drosophilidae > Drosophila > Drosophila helvetica. Next base: position 3,961,229 of record OZ018402.1, on the reverse strand, counting down.
TGTCAGTCCAGGGGGATTGGATTCCACTTTAGGTCCTCTGCATTTCGGTTTGAACGCGACGGACGCGCCAACTACCACTTACCAAGCAGTTTTTCGGGTATTTCTTTGCTGCTGAACACCTCCTTGACGTAGTAGTGGTCGCCCCTGGAGTTGACCAGATCCTCGGAATTCAGTGGCAAGACGAACTGAAAGTCGTGTGTCTCCTCCATGGCACAGAAAATAATTAAACAATTTTTTTTGCCGCGAAACAAAATGCAAGCGTCCCTATTCTATAGTTTGGTATTTCATGCAGTGTGACCAGGCGACGCTATCGATACATACAATACATATCGATCGCGTTAAGTTAATACCTAATAATATACCGCAGCAGATTGGCGGTTGATTTTTTAAATGGGAAAAAAATATAAATACTTAAAGACACAAAGATTGTCTGCATAGAAATATATTTATCATTTACTTATTATACTATAATACAAATTATAATTAACTTACAAAAATGACGTGCTGAAATGAAACTTTTCTTTTCGACCTTATGAGGGCTCTGATGGCCAGGATAAGCGATTTGCTGTAAAATTGTTCATTTTATGAGGTGGTGTGGCTGGTCAGCAGCGACATGCTCTTAACACTAATTCTTTCATTCAAAGAAACATTTATGGATTTCAAAGCTTTTTTTCAAGGATATGTTCTCCATTCTTAATTGGGTATTCTCTACACGTAGGCATTCAGCCTCTGCTTGCAGCTCATTGTTTCTTTGTTGCAAATACAATATTAATGATGATTCGGATTGAGAATGGGTGACTTCTTCCATGCTATCGGACAACTGGTCCTCAATGATATATCCATCGTTTTCAAGACTTTCGGAATGTGTGGCCTGCTCCCCGCTATCGGACATTTCATCTTCGACAATATATTTCTCAAATTCTGCATCTGCGGCTTGTTCCAATTGCGCCAAGCTCTCAGCAGACAACAGATTTTCAGTTTTCAAGCTTTCGGACAAGGGCGCTTTTACAGTAATATCACTTTCTCTTTTTATTTCCGGCTTTAGGCGGCGTCGATATCGCTTTTGCCATCTGCTAAACACAGGTCTATGCAATGGTTCATGTCCTTAAACAAAATAAATGCAATTAATATTTGTTTCTTTAAATAAATGTAGCACTCACCCAAGTTTTCCGTGGGTAGACTTCCGATCCGAAGCTTTCCATTCACAAAGCATTCATCTAAAAAGTGTTTTACGCATACTTTGGCGCGCGTTGGCGCTCCACTAATTCTAAGATTCGCGAACCAATGCTGGCGATTTCCTTTGTGGACAAAGTATGTGCGCTCATGGCTGGAGCAGTCTTTTACCAAACACTTTACAATTGGTCTGAAAATTAAAAATAATTTTGTAATATTAGATCTTGTACAATATCCATATGCCACGCATTGTATTTCTGATAACTTGCACGCGCCGATCTGTATTATTTGTATATATTTATAACGACAAAAATGGAAGATCAGTTCGAACACTGTCAGAAATTCAATCCGACGGACGGGACGTGTGTAATTACATGTATACATACATATGCATGTATGTGTTTACTGTTTTACGTACCTTACCCACTCCATGTCATATGAAATGTTTTTCATTAAAACTTATGCCCCTAATTAGTCTAGTTTTTATTTTCACTTCTTCCCTAAATATAAAATCTATTTTGATTTTATTTATTTACTGAAAACATCGCACTTGCTGCCGTGTTTGTGATTGTTTCTTGCAAGTGTGTGTGTGTGTGTACATCAAGAACAGGGTTGATTCGGTGTCGATAGTTGGGCTGCGCTGCCATATCATAAATAAATATACCAATTATATATGTATTGAAACGACCGCTAAATGTTGAGTGTTCAATTTGTTAATTAAAATATATCAGAAGTACAGAGAACGAAAATTAAATGTTTTGTGCATATTTAAAAAAAAATGTTTACAGAAATAATCTAGAAATCGACTGTTTAATATTAAAAGAGGGAGCTTTCTAAAACGGATACAAAGGGAGTTCAGGAAGTCTGATCGCTATGGTCATGAATATTTTTTGCTTATAGTCAAATAAAAAGCATGAAAAATTGATGTTGGTGAGACTTGGAATACATTTTGTATTTGTATGTATTATAGCGGCTGTTCTTATTTCATTCCGCATACCTATACTAGGTATATATATCATATATCACAATTATCTTAATAAAAATTATATTACATTTATACTTTATTGCAGATAAATCCATTGCGCCTGCAGGGTATTTTTCTTTACTCGAACAAACATTTATGGATTTCAAAGCTTCTTTTCAAGGAAATGTTTTCCATTCTTAATTGTGAATTTTCTAAACGTAGGCATTCAGCCTCTGCTTGCAGCTCATTATTTCTTTGTTTTAAATACAAATTTATTGATTTTAATGTTGATTCCGACTGTGAATGATCTTCAATGACATATCCATCCTTTTCGGAATGCCTGGATTGTTCCGCGCTATCGGACTGGGGATCTTCAACGATATATTTATCAAATTCAGATATATCCTCTTGGCCGCATTCATCAGCGGATAGCCGGTCTTCAATCTGTTTTCCGTCTTCTTGGAGCTTGGCTTTAGCTTTTTTTATGCTTCTCCTTTGATGTCTGCTAAACTTAGGTAAATACACTGGCTCACGGCCTAAAATTAAACGAAAACAAAATGTAATTAATAATTGAATAGCGTTTATAATCAAACTTACCTAAATTTTCAGTCGGAACACTTCCCATCCGGAGACGATGATCCAACGACAAGCATTCCTCCAGGAAATGTTTCGCACATACCCTAGAGCGCCTTCGCGCTACCTTAATGCCAAGATTAGCGTACCAATACTTGCTATTCCCAAGCGGGATCTGGTAGGAGCGCTTATGCCCTGAGCAGCCGTTTACTAAACACGGCCACATTTTTCTGAAATTTAAAGGATCAATTAAAAGTTAGACTTATGCATGAGCTTCTACGTCCATATGTAGCACATAAATATGTATTAAACTTACTTGCGTACTGGCAAAGCTGCGACGGGATTGATAGCATTACTTGAATCCATTTCCGTTCTTATTTATATCAAAAAGAAGCGGAGCACTCAGTTCGGTGGCCGGGGCTGTAGGTACTTCTGCCGAACGATGGCACACAGACGTACGGACCGACTGACTGGCTGTGTAATGACATACATACGTTTGTACGTCCTTATTAAGGCACTTTTGCCACAAAAATTAAATTTAATTTGTCCTGCGGATTGCTTTCTCCTACTTAATAATTCTCTTTTTTAATATTCTAGTCAAAACACTGCTGTTGCATGTGTGACTGTGACTTCATCTGTGTGTGTTTACAATAATAACAGCGTTGATTCGGTGCCGATAGTTGGGCTGCCATATCATAAAAATACCAAAATGTAGAACACTATTTGAATCTTCAATGATAAATTATAAAAAAAAAGGGGAATATTTTCAAACTTCCACCTCTAACAGAAGTCTCTATGTCGTAAAAAATAGATTTAAATTAAAATACGTGGAGGTGAATTCGAGTCAGTGGCGAAAGCCATATAGGGTCCCAGTGGTTGACGAAGCAAGGTTTGCAAGAGTGCTAAAACAGAAGGCGTTTTGCAGCTGTTAGAGGTGTAGACTGATCAACATAACATAACATTTCTTTTATTCGAACAAACATTTATGGATTTCAAAGCTTCTTTTCAAAGATATATTCTCCCTTCTTAGCTGAGTATTTTCCACACGTAGGCATTCAGCCTCTGCTAGGAGTTCATTGTTTCTTTGTTTCAAATACAATATTAATGATGATTCTGTTTGTAAATGCGTCTCGTGTTCCTCCATGATACCGGACACTGGATCTTCAATGATATATTTATTCAATTCGGATCTTTCGACTTGTTCCAAGCTATTAGCGGACATCGGATCTTTAATCTTCATCCTTTTAATTTGTTCTATGTTTCGCTGTTGATGTTTGCTAAACTCTGGTTGATACAATGCCCCATGGCCTAAAATACAAAATAAACATATAGTCAAAGTTTTCCATTAATTGCATTTGTGCTACAACTCACCTAGGTTTTCAGTGGGAAGACTTCCCAACCGAAGCTTTCCGCGATTTAAAAAGCATTCCTCTCGGAAATGCTTTGCGCACACCCTTTGACGACTGTGCACAAAAGGTATTCCCAAATTGGAAAGCCAAAATTTGCGATTTCCTATGGGGACCTGGTATGAACGTTCATGGCTCGAGCAGCCTTTTACCAAACACGGCCACATTTGTCTAAAATAAAGACATGAAACAATTGATATAGTGAGGTTTAGACAACAGGTACATATATTTGTACATGATGTTGAGAAACTCACTTACCTGTATTATTTATATATATTTATAGCATAAAGAAAGTAAGATCAGTTCGGTGGCCGCGGTTGTAGATACCCTTGCCGAATGATGGAGCACAGACGGACAGACAGACTGACGGGATGTGCAATCACATACATATGCATTTGTCTTAAATTAATGCACTGTATAGTTTTCTTCTTCTAATTATTCTACTTTGGTATTGCTTTTCCCCTTTCTTAACTATTCAGATATAGTATTTTTGTTTGCTTATTTTTACTGCTTATTGTTACTTCGGCTGTGTGTGTGTGTATGACCAAAATAGCAGGGTTGATTCGGCGTCGATAATAGAGCTACCATATAATAAAAATAAACAAAATACCAAATTTGAATGCATAAATATTTCAGTATTCACTGATTTTTGCCGCAATTATTAATATTGTATTTATAAAAAACATTTTATCATAAAATAATGCTGGGACAGCACAGTCACCAAAGCATGTTTCAAATTTACAGCTCTACTCGTATATTACCGGTGCTGGCGTCAGCTGTTCGTTATCAGGCGGGGAAAGAAGCAACCGGTTGGAACCACCGTGAGGGTATATAAAGAAGCCACCGGTTGGATCCACCGCAATTTATTTCAGGCGCTCCGTAAGCAGAAACACACACACACAGCAAACATGACCAAGACAAGAGTTTACGTTATCGGCGTGGGCATGACCAAGGTACGGCCCCTGAAGTTTGACCTTTGTGCTGTCTTTCATTTTATCATTATTCTGGTGCATCTCTTCTTAGTTCGAGAAGCCCGGCCGTCGTGCTGATGTCTGCTATCCGGACTTTGCCAAGGAGGCCATCACCAAGGCTCTGCAGGACGCCAACATCAAGTACGAGGAGGTGCAACAGGCGGTGACCGGTTACGTCTATGGAGACTCCACCTGCGGCCAGCGTGCTGTCTACGAGGTGGGAATGACCGGCATTCCAGTCTACAATGTGAACAACAACTGCTCCACAGGATCAAGCGCCCTCTACCTGGCCAAGCAGATCATCGAGTCTGGAACCTCCGACTGTGTTCTGGCCCTGGGCTTCGAGAAGATGGAGCGTGGCTCCCTGGCGTCAAAGGTAGGACACTCCTTCTGTTTGTAATTCTGCTGGTACGTATCTACTTATCTCCTGTATTCGTGCAACGACAGTACTTTGACCGAGCCAATCCCATGGAGCGTCACATCACCGAGATGGGCGAACTTACCGAAATCGGACCTGGTCCCATGGCTGCCCAGATCTTTGGCAATGCTGGCAAGGAGCACATGAAGAAGTACGGCACCAAGCCCGAACACTTCGGCAAGATCGCCTGGAAGAACCACAAGCACTCAGTCAATAATCCGTAAGTTCGGTCGAAAGTTCACTTGCCACTCGCTTATCTTATCGCCGAGAACCCCCGACCATCATCATCAGTCCAATTCATTGCCTGCATTCAGTCGGGAGACCGACCTATACACGCGTTTTTTTTATCTGTCGGTCTTTGTTGGTTCCAGCTACTCGCAGTTCCGCGATGAATACACTTTGGAGCAGATTATGAAGTCGCCCCAGGTGGTCGAGGGAGTGCTGACCAAGCTGCAGTGCTGCCCCACCTCTGATGGCTCTGGTGCTGCTATCCTGGCCTCCGAGCAGTTCGTGCGTCGCCATGGCCTGGAGAAGCAGGCTGTGGAGATCGTGGGCATGGAAATGGCCAGCGATCCAGCATCCACCTTCGCGGACAAGAGTCTGATGAAGATCGCCGGCTACGATATGACTGCTCTGGCTAGTCAGCGTCTCTTTGCCAAGAGCGGCTTCAAGCCCCAGGATGTGCAGGTGGTGGAGCTGCACGATTGCTTCTCCGCCAACGAGCTGGTGACCTACGAGGCCCTGGGCTTGTGCGGCGAGGGCAAGGCTGGCGAGTTCATCGATCGCGGAGACAACACATACGGCGGCAAGTTCGTGGTGAACCCCAGCGGTGGCCTCATCTCGAAGGGCCATCCTCTGGGAGCCACTGGCCTGGCCCAGTGCGCTGAGTTGTGCTGGCAGCTGCGAGGCCTGGCCGAGAAGCGACAGGTGAACGGTGCCAAGCTGGCGCTGCAGCACAATCTGGGTTTGGGCGGGGCTGTGGTGGTGGCTCTGTATCGCCTGGGCTTCCCGGGAGCAGCCAATGCAAAGTTGTAAAAGGCTAGGATTGGATTTTGTACATATTTACTATTAAACGTGAACCATTTTATAATTCTACAATCTTTTTCCAATCTCCAGTCTACTCGTAGATTAGATTATTCACTGATTTCACTTGCGTTTAAGCTTGGCGGCTGCCTGACGCCTTCCACCTCTGCAAATCCTCCGTAATCCCAAGCAAGCAATGAACAGTAGAAGTATGACAGAGATTACCACAAAGTAGACATCCAGCGAGTAGTAGACGAATCGGGAAAGATGAACGGCGCTGGGCTGGATGAGGGGGGCTCCTTTGGTCTCGGCCACATGCTCAACCCACCAGATGGCCGTTTCCAGAGGAGGCTGCACGCGGCTGTTATACGCGGAGGCCACGGCCAGTGCCTTGGCCTTGAAGGAGGGATCCAGCGCTTTCGTGAGCGTTTCATAGACTGTCTTCTCGCTGAGCTTGTGGAAGTCCAGACGTAGGGCCATGCCCCGCTGCACCAGAGCCTCGATGTTCAGTGACTGATCGCCATACATGGGCATGCCCACAATGGGTATGCCGCTGGACACCGCCTCCGAGGTGCCCATTAGGCCGCCGTGCGACAGGAATAGCTTGACATTGGGGTGGGCGAATACGTCGCGCTGTGGTAGCCATTTCATGATGTGCAGATTGTCGGGCTTGTTGGGCAGCGTGTCGTTCTCCCACTTCCAGATGACCTGCTGCTCCAAACGGGCAATGGCACGTACCATGGCATCTCTCTTCGCGTCAGACAAGGAACTGGAACGCAGCTGAGAGCCCCAACTGATGAGGATTACGCCCTTGGTGGCCTTATCAAGCAGCTGCTGGAGATCAGCGGGCAAGGGCTTGGCGGGCTTCAGGTGCACTCCGCCCACTTCAATGATGTTCGGAGGCAGAGGCTTGGGTCCACTCAGCGAGAAGTGCTGGTTGAGGAGCATCAGGGAGGTGTTCCTCACCATCGCTTGGGTGGAAGGAAGCCCAGGACCGAATTTCTGGCGTATCAAGGCATCGGCAGCGGAAAAACTGAACATTCGGTAGAGCATATTAATCGAATGCACTGTGATCCAATTTCCCAAGCGACCGGCAAACGACATCTCCTGCGACTGACCCATGAAGAGGGCCGAGATATACGAGGGGATCAACGGAGCACCCATTCTCTCATAGTGCCAGGGCATCAGAGCACAGCTGCTCATGCCAATCACCGGCGCCTGCAGGACATACGCTACACTCATCAGGCAATCCGTGTTGAAGTGCTCCATCAGGATCACATCATAGTAGCCAGCAGGATGCTGGAGGATCGTTGCCAATGCCTCGCTATTCAGGGTGGTGTTGCAGGCCTCTTTGCCGGCGACATAGAGCACGTAAAACTCTGCGTAGTGGAACAGAAATGGTAACGGCCGCTCGAATTCCTATGGAAAGTGCATATATGTATACCTTTAGTTTAATTGCATTTCAAAGACATTTGACCTACCGTCATTGGAATGATATCCGACAAATTGGACGATGGCAGCAGATAATCCGTATATCCAGAGGGAGGTTCCTTATCCACAAAGGGACTCAAAACATCCACACTGTGGCCTGCCTCGGCCAGTCCCCGCATAATCGGGTGAAAGAATTTGAAGTGGCTGATTGCTGGATGGACAAACATGCCCAAGATCTTTAGAGAGCTGGCCGTACCTGCTAGGGATATCACCGCCAGCAGCGAAAGCCACTTGTAGACCTGGCTTTCACTCATTTTTTCTATGGGGCGACAGGACAGATTTGTGATTTTCATCATTATTAAGTATACATACATTTTCTTTTGTAAAGTGCAATTATGAGTGTGAGTGTGTACGTCAAATGCACATCTAAAATTAACAACTACAAATTTCGACTTTTCTATGAAATTAGCAAACAAAAATATACCTACTCACCGGCTTTTGTTTTTAGCCCTCTCGGAGACCGATCCGTCGCCGGCAAAAAATGAGCATCAACTGAGGGAATGAGTCCCCGAAAAAATTATATTAATGAGCCAACCGAATTTTTTCGTCAAAAGAAGAGAACTTTATCAAGTCAAACAAGTTTTCTCTTTCCCTATTTGATGGCTCATAGAGAGTCAATGCTCAAAAAATATTTTTCATGCTCCAAGCATAGGCGTAGGGATCTCTTTACAGGGGGTTATCATTAAGTAAGATAACTAAATCTATAGTATGCTTAAATTGTTATTTGTTTTTGCTCAGATACTATATTTAATAAAGTTGAATATGATTCAGTGCTTGGGTTGGAGTTCTTATAGCCTCTCTACGACCGTGTGGTAGGTACAAATTTCAAACCGATTAATGGACATTGAACCAAACGATCTACGGGTCAGATTACCTTCTAGACAGAAATATCGAAACTATATGTATAGGTAGGTGAAACATACCAGTTATGGGTCCCGTTGCGTTTTTGCCTGATAACTTACAGACTTATGTATACGAATCAAAAGCTAGATATATTAAGTAAACGTCAGTGAAGAAACTAAATTGATTCCTTCGAATATAAAAAGTTATTAAGAATTCACTGATGTGATCATTTTTTGAACATACAAATTATATAGCCTGTTTGGGGCCCCCTTGAAAAATCCACTAAAAATTAAGAAAAATGAAATGAAACCACCACAAATAGGGAAAAAATGAAAATGTATTAGTTTTTAGGGCCTTCACTGGCCTACTCTTTCTAGCTTCGCTTAGCTTATGGCTTAGAAAATTTAAATCCATTTGGTATTAAATTAATCAAACAAAAACACCTCTTAACGAGGTAAAAAACTAGTGACGATCGCACCTTCAACGTACAAAAGTTCTGATATCAACTTTTGTGACGAAAAATGATTTTCCATCCGACAACATAAATACACTATCTAAAGTTTACTTATTCGGCACGCTACAATAGAAAATGTCCGTGTGGGTTAAACATTTTGATAAAGCGTGCCGAAGTGTAAACTTTAGATAGTGTATTTATGTAGTCGGATGGAAAGCCATTAATAGTCACAAAAACTGTTATCAGAACTTTTGTGCTTCGAAGTTTGTAGCTTTCCCGTGAGGTCCGAGGTTCGAATCGGGGTGGAGACAGAAACAGAATTTTACTCCTTTCAAAAGCAAATGACACATTATTCAGCAAATATGGCTGTGTTAATAAATAAATAAAAAATAGTAGTATACTTAGTATATAGTATAGTACTATTTTTTATTTATTTTTTAATGCTATGCTATACTATAAAAAAGTCATAATCCGCGAAAATTTGACTTTTTTTTTAGGCTTAACTGTCATGGACATAAAATAGGGCTATGATTCCTAACTGCAAAAAATAGTCTATATTACTTTAATTTAAGGCCATATTTCGATGTTTTTCTCTGGGTGTAGCACAAGACTCTAGTTTCAGGGGTTTAGAAGCTAGCTTTTAGCTTTTTATAGCTGTTTTCCCGCTAAACTTGCGGGCTTTTCCAAAAGTGGTAAAACTAATGTTTCTTATATCGAGCTGATTAACACAGATAAAATGATTCCAGGACACTAAAATAACGTTTTGTATCAAACAGAAAAGTCCCCAAAAATCTTGTTTTGGAAAAATCTTTCGAACGGAGCATCGGATTTTAACAAATTAGGTGTCATTCGACGCGAATTTTCAGCAAAAATACAATAATGCAAAAAAAATGGAACATTCTCCCTCACCGGCCCCAAAAGCTCAAATTTTTTTTTTATAAATTTGTACTTTTACACTCTCGCTGCTCTTTCTCCTGAACCATTTAGAATTTTCAAAGTCTTGGTATGCAATCCTTTTGGTTTTTGCAATAACTTTCGATTGGTGTAACACTCACTATGATCGGACGGTCACAGCAGATTTTAATTTCTTCCTGTATACTTTAATAATAATATGTAATAATAATAATATAATAAATAATAATATATATGTATATAAAATATATATATAAATAATAATAATATATATACATATATATTAGACTGGGTCAATTTTTTGTCGCTATAGGCGTCCACCAGAATCGGAATCTAGAAAGAATTCTAAGAATCTTTCACCAAGAAACCATGTGTCTAAAATGAATTCCTAGCTGCCGCTGAGAAGGATGAAGAATTCAGATTTATTCCAATTTTATTTAACATTTAATTTTGTTTTTAGTCAGATATGGGATTACAACTACGATTGAAATCTTGGTCAGGAAGCGTCTGTACACTAAAAAGTCTCTTACACAAGAACATATAAAATATCACATACACAACAAACGATGACACAGATTGCCCCACTAGTCCCTCTTTGGCTTGGCCGCAGATTTGGAGCCGCAGCATTGTCGAATGAGGGCCACCCAAGTGCCGATGATAACGGCCAGGATAAGAGACACGAACGCATAGCAGTCGAGGGAGTAGTAGACGAAGCGGGACATATGCACGGCGCTGGGCTGGAGCAGGTGAGCACCGCCAGTGTGAGCCACGTGCTCCACCCACCACACGGCCGACTGCAGAGCCTGTTGCGGCCGATGGTTGTACGAGTGGGAGACGGCCTTGGCGGCATCGTAATATCTAAGGAGGAGAAATCCAGTTAGGAATGATGATGCCATAGTGACCATACTCACTTTTTGTCCAATGCCTTTTTCAGGGAACGCAACACGCTGTTCTCCCCGATATCCTCGTAGTTCAGGATCGTGGCCATTCCGCGCTGAACCATAGCGGCGGTGTTCACAAACTGATCGCCATACATGGGTGTGGCCACCACGGGTACACCGCAGTAGGCCGCCTCCGAGGTACCCATGAGGCCGCCGTGCGACATGAAGACTTTGAGATTGGGATGGCACAGGATATCGCGCTGTGGCAGCCACTTCATGATGTGCATGTTGGCGGGCTTATTCGGCAGCGTCTCGTTCTCCCACTTCCAGATGATCTGCTGCTTGAGGCGTGCGGCGGCCCGTACGATGCCATCCCGCTTGGCAGTGGACAGGGAATTGGCGCGGATCATGGAGCCCCAGCTGATGAGGATCACCCCATGCTCCGCGTTGTCCAGCAGCTTCTGCAGATCCGCGGGCAGGGGCTTCGACTTTTGTATGTGTATGCCGCCCAGCTCGATCACGTTGGGGGGCAGTGGCTTGGGCCCACTCAGGGAGTAGTGCTGGTTCACGAAGAATAATGAGGTGTTCTTGGCCAGTTCACCCACGGAGGGAAGCTCGTGGCCGAACTTGTATTGCACCATCTTATCGGCAGCGGGTATGGAGTATAATCTGAAAGGACGAACGGAGTGGAGTTTTCTCAGATAAAGATGTGGGGTCTCAGCCTACTTGTACATCCAGTTGAGGGCATGGAAACTGAACCAATTGGCCAGGCGTCCCCCAAAGTCCATGTCCTGCGACTGGGCCATGAACAAGTTCGGTATGTGGGAGGGTATTATCGGTGCACCCATCCTCTCATAATGCCAGGGCATCATGACGCAGCTGCTCAATGCTATCACCGGTGCCTTCAGCTGGTGGGCCACTCCCATCATGCAGTCCGTGTTGAATTGCTCCATTATGATCACATCAAAGTAGCCCTGCTTGCGCTTGAGGATCTGCTGCAGTGCGTCCGAGCGGAGAGTGAAGTTGCAGGCCTGCTTACCCCAATCGTACAGCAGGAAGAACTCTTGAAAGTGGCTGTAGAAAGTGCGTTTCTCAAAGAACTAAAGAAGGAAACCCCAATGATCAGTGAATTCTTCTTCGTGCTCTTGCGATGGCTTACCTTTAGATCCACGCTGTTGGTGAGCTTGTCAATCCCGGTTAGAGGGTAATCCTTGTAATGTACGACCGGATGTTTGTCCGGAAAGTGTGAGACCACACTGACATCATGTCCCGCCTCGGCCAGACCCCGCATGATGGGATGAAAGAAGTGAAAGTGGCTGACTCCGGGATGGGGAAAGAGACCCAATATCTTCAGCGGGGGGCCGGCATTGACCTCGACCCCGGTATGGGCCAGGGTCAGTCCCAGCAGCACTAAGGTGAGCAGCGACGACCACATGTTTCTACGAGTAATTCGAAAAAACGGAACTGCTTTAGATATCGACGCAGCAAAATAACACTTGTTGCCTTTGGGGGCGGCTCTGCTTAGTATTTTCGTCTGACCTTGGGTGTCGGTGCACTAAGCGCATGACACGAATACGAATACGAATACAAACTGTTGTAAAGAAAATTATGTAAAGAATGCACGGGGAAAGCACAAAAAGAAAACACAACAAAAGCCATGGCGCATTGCATCACAGTCTCTGGCTGTCTGGGTGGGACTGGGACGTTAATTGAAATTGTTACACGATTTACACGTTTCGTTTATGGCAGGCAGCAGGGGACTTTTCCTCCGAAATCAATCAGACTTTTAACTGGAACTATTCAGTGGATACAAACACACTGCGACACACACACACCACCGAGGGGGCATGCCGCATGGAAGCTCCTTGTAGTTCCCGTGTTTTCTTATAAGGGATCAATGCACTTACTTGTCTGAATGTCGGCGAGCGACTGACAGAACGGGACCCAATGCATTTCAGCCGATGGGCACTTGGTTGGGGAATGGGGAAGCCGAAACGAAAGCTCGGTCAATGCACGAAAAGCAAACGAAAAATTTGCTCTGTCAGCGATCCGAACCGAATATTGTGCGTCGTTGTCTTTGGCGGAAGCTTTCTCTCTCTCTATCTCTCTCTCTGGCTCTGTATCATTACAGAAAAGTACGATTGCAATCGGCAGCAAATACATGATGGAGAGCTATAAAGCTGTGGATCTGGACAACAGGAGAGCGTGCGAGTAGGAGAGCATGCGTATGCGAATGCGATCAGGAGAGCTTGGAGGTTGAGTGCCGGTCACAATGAGAGAGAACGGGTGCGGGCAGAGCACCTTGAGCACGAGACTACCGACAGTAGAAAGCAATTTACGCTACATCATTGAAGATCGTCTGACGATCGTTTATCAGTCATCGCCTTCTCACATGTTCGCCGCCAGGCGCTCTCAATGATTACGTTAGAATGTTTACATTTAATTGAGATTTCATTATTGTTTGTCATATTTGGAGAGAGAGAGAGAGAGAGAGGGAGAGCTTAGTATCTGGAGGATATACATGAAATTATCTTCCCATTCCTGTGAAACCCTAGAAACCCGACATATGTATACATATGGAAATTTCTTGGAAATCTGGAGAAATAAGAGACGATATTGATTCATATTGATGATCGAAACTTCGTAATTTGGGATAAATGTATTTCTGGAAGAAGCTTTTTTCTGGACAAGACACATATAAAATGTTTATTCCATAACCATATTCCCAAAATACATACTAGATTGTTTGTACATCAAATTTAGATCTCGAACATTTCTAGAGCATTTCATTTTCGTTGCTGGGGTTCACATTGGTTCATTCAAATATTAGGAAATTAGAATCAATGACATTTCCTCATTGTCAAAGCTTGAAATTCTGTCGAAATATATTTATTCTCGATGTCAATTGTTGGACTTTGAAGCTTTTAAATATTCAATACGGCAGCTTTCTTCTTTTGTTATGGGGCTTAAACAAGATTATACTCGTTCCAAAGATAAGAAGATGGAATTATTCATGAATTTTCCACAAGGGTTGATTAAATTTCACTTGGAATTTGACAATGTATTTGCCTATCACATACATAAATTAATACTATTTTGTCATTAGTTGACTTCATTGAACCTTTGTTTTCTTGCTTTTCGAGGCTTTCAATATATCCAAAGTTCGGCCTAAAACTGACCATCTGACCATCTGCCAGATGGCGATAAGCGGTATTCCAATGATTGCCGGACAGATCAGGTAAACATCAATGGAGTTGTAGACGAACCAATTGATATGCCTGGCCCTGTTTTCAAGGAGTGGGGCGCCACGTGTATCGATCACATGTTCGATCCACCATATGGCCAGCTTTAGGGGGGGCTGCGGGCGTTCCCGGAAGGCCTTCGCTGAGCGTAGAGCATTATCGGAGAATCTGTAAATATTTATGAAGGGAGTTTCTGTTTCAAAGAGTTTCTCTTTCTGTTACCCTTTATCGAGTATGGTCTGGAGTGCCTTGGTTATGTGATTCTCATCGAAGTCGCCAAAGTCAACAACGACACCGAGGCCGCGCTGTGCCAAGGCACCGGCATTGAGAAACTGATCCCCGTAGAAGGGCGTCACCAGCATCGGAACGCCACAGTGCACCGCCTCCGTAGTGGCCAGGAGTCCGGCGTGCGAGATGAATGCCTTGACCCGGGGATGGCACAGCAGGTCACGTTGCGGCAGCCAGTCGAAGGTGAAAAGATTGCTGGGCTTGTCAGCTGGTGGCATCGGTTTTTCACTCTTCCAGCGCATCAAAAAGGTGTAGTCTTTCATATGGGCAATGCTCTTAAATAGGGCTCGAAGCTTCTTATCCGGCAGCGAGTTTGGATCGACCATGGAACCCCAACTGATGTATATGACCCCGGATAGAGAATCGTCTATGATCTTGTTCAGAGCCTGAAAGAAGCGAATGGTAGGAGAGGAATCCTTGGTTGGGTTTACCACCGGTGGCAGGGGTTTCATGGCACCTATTTGCAACCCTCCCACTTCCACAACATTGGGAGCATACGGACGCAGACCAGTCAGGGCGTAATGCTGGTTAATCAACATCAGGCTGGTGTTCTTCACAATCTCATTGACGGCAGTCGAAGCCGAATCTCTGACTTATCAACTCATCTGTGGATGGCTGGGTAATCCATCTGAGACGGAGAAAGTAGAGATAACTGGGAGGTAGGTAGGTTTGTGGGTCAGGGTGGGATGGCTACTCACTCGTACAACATGTTGACTGTGTGGAAATGGATGAAATTATTCAGACGATCGACCAGACCCATCTGATCTGTGTAGGTCAGAAAGTTCATGGGCATAATCGGGTTGATATGGGGCGTACCCATGCGTTTGTAGTGCCAGGGCATGATGGCACAGCTGCTGAGAGCGATCACTGGTGCATTCAGCAGATGCGCCACTGCGGCCATGCAGTCGTTGGCGAAATGCTCCAGGATGATCAAATCGTAGCGCAGCGGAGAACTGAGAAGATCGGCGATCAGAGACGATCTGAGGGCCGCATCGCAGAATGACATGCCCCAGTTGTGTAGCATGAAGAAGGTGGGGATCTTGTAGGGCAGACCCAAGGGCTTCCATTCAGACTTCTCAAATTTCTAGATGGCAAAACATGTAGCTTCTTTTTGATCCTCTGCTCTCCATACTCGTACCTACTGTCAAATCAATGATGTCCGTCAGCACAGGCGCTTCCTTAAAGACATAGTCCGTATAGTTAGCCATCGGTTGATCCAGCGGAAAGTAGCTATACATGCTGATGTTATGGCCCCGTCTGGCCAGGTCCATGAATATGGGGCGAAAGAACTCAAAGTGGCTCTTGCCCGGATGTGCAAACAGACCCAGTATTTCAGCGGCTTCGCTGGGTGCAGGCATCAACAGCAGCACCCCCAGAAATGCCATCGTGGTCCGGCGCCACCTGAAGCCCCACAAAAGATCAAAGTTAACTGAGTGGAAACAAAGCCTGGCCCAGAGATACTTTTGTATCTGCAGTGGCAGTGGCTTCACTTGCATCTTAAAAGCCTTTGTCTAAGTATATATGTATGTATGCTAAAATCGTAACCGGAATTTAACTGGCAATTGTTTTTGGCTAGACCATTTGCCAGTGGATTTTCCCGACACAAGCGTTTACCACAAAATGTTGCGACCATTAAGAGGTGTCCACCCAAACGATATAATTATGGGTTAAAAAATGTTCTTATAGACTTTGTCTGCGAAGTCTATCTTGTAATAGACCTTTATTGTCTATGGTAATTGTTCTATGGTAATAGGTCTTTGATTTATAGGTTCTAGCTCCTTTAGAAATATATTTTACGAGTATCTAATATGAAAAAGAATAGAGTCTGAGGAGAGTGAGAAGAAGAAACACTGTGGAAACATTACCTTTTGTTCCCCGGAAAACAATCGTATCCTAACAATTAGTTTAATCTATGTATTCGATAAATATAAAATAATATTTTCCACAATTAAAATCCATATACTAATTTATGCTTTAATCTTTATGTGAAATATGTGAATATGTAAAAGAAAATGGTTAAATTAGTAATTTTGTATTGGCAACGAATTCTACATGTAGAATATACATACCTGTCGATAATGTAGTTCTACATATTTGATCGTGTATATTTTGCATAGCATACTTTTAGACGTCTCTTCATACACCGTAGTCCCAAATATTAGGACAGCATTGAATATGTATGGCAATGGTACTTTTTCTTTAAAATTAAGAATAAAGATAATTATTAACGAATCTCCCGAAATGTATGGTTGATCTTTAAGTAAATGAATATATGTCTACATGGGCCTTGGAGTGTAAAATATGATTTATGTATTTTTTTAAAGATTCGTTTTTGCATTCAACCTTTTTCTATGATATTTCTTACATATCCATAAAAAGCAAGGAACTGCTTTTGGAAGTCTCATAAAGTGTACCTAATGGACAGCACTGCTCACTGCGACTGTCGTCAAGGATTCGACATGCCTTGGCTCCTTGGCTCCTTGACTCTCCATCGCCGTTTGAGTACTTTGAATTTTGCTAATTAAAATTCACTTCTGACAATAATCGTAATTTCTGAGATACTAATTTCAAAATGTTGCACCATATAAAATATCTTCCAAATGGTTTCCGTTTAGATGGCAAGAAGTCGTTAAAATTTAGGGAAAATAATAAGCAAAAATTTTCACGTCTCGCCTAATTAGCGCAGCAGTCACAACAGAGAAACACCAACAGGAACGGAAAGAACTGGCTTTTCCGACTTTCCCGACTGGACGCTGGCTGGGCCCATGTCAACAGCTGTCGTTGCTGGCAACAGGGGGGGAAGGGCAATGATGAGGGGGTTGAAAGTCCATGTCCGCTCCGAAGGAGCGTGTGTTTTAATATTTGCGTCACGTCATTAAAAGTGTGACTTAATTGTGAACAATTCTCAAATGAAAAGTGAAAATTTACGACAGATTATCAAATCAAGTGTGAAGAAAGAATAGGAAAAGTTCCTCGAGACTTGGAGACGTTTCACAATTTTCTGGGCAGCATCCACAGATGTGTTGCCCCCTCCATTGTCAAGGTGTTGCCGCTGGGGAAATCGATAGGCATCGAGGGAGTGTGGAATAGGAAAACTCACTTTGAAACAAGAAATAATGGGTAGAACTGAAGACCGATGTTTTCAATACTCTTGGAGGTCGATTGGTAATTCGAAAGCTAAATGAAACGATGATGGAATCTTGGGGAATCGTAGTCCATAAGTCGCGGATAGATATTGAAAAGGAAAATATGTACTACTCGTACATCCAGTCAATTATTGAAGTGGATCATACTTTATGGGGATGCTTCTTCCTCCATGCGTGGAAATCTTTTCGCAAATATCATATACCCTTGGCAAGAGTACACCAGCTTTTTCTTTTATATAAAAGGAATAACATTTCCCGGTATCAATTTATTTTAACGTCTTGACATTTAAGCTCTGGCTCTCACTCTTGTTTGGCCATTTATTTCGATGGCAATAAAATGGAATTTAAAATGATAGGAAATCTTATTGAAAATTCACAGATAAGCGGTATAGCAAAAAGCAAAAAGGGTTACCGGGTGCGGCGCGTGTCCGTTTCAAATTTGGGGGCGGAGCGGGGCGGGGCGGTGCAGTGCCGTGGCCATTGGCAGTGGCATTTTCCAGTCATTTACATTTAATAGAAGCGCATGAAAAAGATAAGCGGGTGTGTGTGTGGAAAGGAGAGAGGAGAGTGTGGTGTGGTGTGGTGTGGTGTGGTGGGAGGGCGAGAGCGCATGCGAATGTGTGAAATTTATAACAAATCAATAAAATGACAATAGGTGCAAACTTTATCGACACGACACGGCCCCCCCTACCCCTTCCATTGGAGGGCGGGTCTGACGTCGTTCCATTGATACTCGTACGGATTGGGATTTGTCGGAAGAGGAAGGACTACGTTCTACGGACAACGAGTGGCAGAGAGGTCGACACCAAATCAAACTGAAAGTTTTCGATAAACAATTTTTCGCACGGAAGTGCAATTTGAAGTGAATGCCTCGTATCCGTATCCGTATCCGTATCCCTGTATTCTGATCCCCCACTCCTTCTGGTCTTCTCCTCTTCGGGCAAATGCGGAAATTATACAAAGAAAGTTTCTAATACATTTGTTACCGCCTTACCAGTCAATCGCTCTCTGTCGCTGGTCCTGCGGGTATAAAGGATTATGGGATGGGGTTTTCTTTAGGGGGGATTGGGTAGAACTTTGGCGTCAGATAGTTCAACGGAAGTCTGGAATGGGGTTTGTCTGACGAAAATACAAAAAAGTTGAGATTTTAATGAAGAATAAAGGCAAACCTTCTTTAGCTCACAAATTATAGGAAATTTTCATGGACTAAAGTGCAAAATAACGTATGCAGATAGTTGGTAAACTTGCTAGGGGAATAAGGTATCGAACAGCTATGAACATCTCACAATTTGACGGCCTCACAGGGGAGACCCTTAACACTTTCACGCACAAATTAAAGGCGCGAACATTGGGGGGTTGCGGTGCGTGTTTGTCTGCCTGAATAACGGGAAACTCTCACTTTTCCCCTGCCATAATAATCCCCACATTTTCCACCGTCTCATATCATTCTTGAGCCTAGCACTTACATACAGGTGTCTTTAATTGACAGGGCCAAACTATTTATTGCCAAGTCACGTGATCTATAAACGTGAGACGGCAACTGGAAGACAGGAAGTGATACGTACACCTCTCCAATCTCAGCCACCCTTAGGCCCCGCCCCACATTTCACCACTCATCCCCGCCACAGTCCCCGCCCTCAGGTCCCCCACATTTCACCACTCATCCCCGCCACAGCCCACTCCACTCCCTTTTTGGGCTGTGATTTAAGCCGCTTTACGGGTCCTGAGACCTCGAGACCTCGAGTAATGCTTTAGGAGTACGCCAGCCGCCAGGTGTCGCGCGTCTTCGTGTATTGTGAATATATCGATTAACAAAGTTTGGAGCACCTCAGTGTGTGTGTGTGGGGCTACAATCTCATGGGTTGCTTTAGCTATTTCCGTGACAGTAATCAATTTATTTTTGGCAGTGCGCCGATTGCGTTTCCGCTTCAAGAACATGGAAGGAACGTCTGCTCCTGTTGCAACTTTAGCCCCATCTCTCTTTCACTCTGTGTGTCTCCCCACACCCTTCCCCACACATTCCCTCCCCATTCTTTTCTCTCTTGTCTGCTTTGGAAACGTTTCATTTCGTTTTGGCTTTTGGCACAGCGATTTCCGCCCGAAAACGTCGATAAATCATCAAAACGAAATAGTCCAGAAGGACGGGTGAGGGCGAGAGAGAGAGAGAGAGAGAGCGGTATAGGTAGATGTAGATCCTTTCAGGATGTTGGCGTGATAGATAAGTTGACAGCACAATTGAAGGGGGTATTCGCTGGGACTCTGATTCTGTCTCTTAATCAATCTTCTTGGGCTTCTTCTTCGTTTGGGCCGTGGCAATTAATTAATTTGCAAGAAAATAAAGTTGATGGCACGTGACCAGGACATGCCATATCAAGGATAATGGTATGGACATATCATCTCCTTTAAAAATTTCACTCAGACTGTCAGCAGAAGTCCACTTTTGTACACGGCTGGAAGTCCTTTTAGAGTTCCTTTTAGGGTCAAGTGCTGGAATTGATGTTTCGTTTATGATTTATCGTCACTTACTGCCCCGTCATCGTCCCCCTCCACTCGACCCCTAATGGTCGACATATTGCACAATGCAAAAACAAAAACTAAATTAGACATTATGTATCCGAGAGAGGCAGAGGGGTTCCGTTCCGTTCCGTTGCGTTCCGTTCCGTTTCGGAGTTGTCCTCGTCGTCATGCTGTCATAATCATCACAAGACAGCATCAGAATCCATCCATCGCCCGTTTTGCAACGCCCACATGTGGCACCACCACCCAGCCTCCCCTCCCCCTTCGCCTTTACCCCTGTATCCCTCTGTAGAGCTCTGCTGCCTGGCATTTACTGATGTAATAACCATGTTTTCAGCTTGTAATGCGGCAGGGGAACAGGGAAACACTTTGCGGGGGTGAAAGTCAAGTTCCCAAGTTTTTGGATGGGATGGGATGGGATGGGATGGGGGTGGCATGGGTGAGAGTCCTGGGTCATGGGTCGAGGGTGGTCCGAGGGTTGCCTTTTGTGTGCTGCGCTACTTTTCAATTGTTTTTGATGTTAAATGTGTGATAATTTAATGACTGTCGACGCCCGACGACTGACGACGGACGACCCACCCAAGCGACAGGATCTTCCCCGTCTAGAACGGAGTGTCCTATGTCCTGTGTCCTATGGCTCAATCGCACTTTTGAAACGCTCAGCGTTTAATTTAGTGGAATAATAAAAATGTTTTTGGGGCATAAAAATCTGTGGCTGGCGATGATTTGTGCACTTTCGATGTAACAGATTGTCTTTTAATGCTTCCAATTCGCAATTTCCGGCCAACAGAGGGCCGACAGTGGGTGTCGTGTCTGCCGCTTATTATCCGGTTCTGGCGGGGGGTGGCTGCCGGATGATTCGGGTCTTTCCGGTCAGTGGGAATTTTCATCTGACTGGCGGGGCCTGGCAACAGTTTAGTCATCCATCCATCCATCCATCGCTTCTATTCCAAACTATTTTACTGATCCAACTAGTTCGCTGACAATCAGCTGATCTTCCAACCAACTTGCACCCAGCTCTGTTGCCTTTGAAACCAGTTTCGATCCGAGCTTACTCTTTTATTTGCATACCCGTCCAGGAATTTGCATAAATAGCTGGAACAGCACTCAGGTGTTTGAGCGCTTTTCTTCCTCTTTGGAAATTGGTCCCAAAGAGGAAAGAGTTCTCTGTGGAATCATTCATCAAGGGAATGCCTCAGCTCAAAGATCTAGTTCTGGTACAGATGGGATACAAGTTGGGAAGTTCCAGAACATATTATACAGTCAACAGATTATGTAGAAATTCTAGAAATTCATCGCTTTGATTAATCTTTCTAAAAGAAAACAAAAGTAATATATAATATTACACCTAAGAGGTTTGATTAACTAATAACTGAATTAACTCTAATATCTAATATCATTGACTGTATTCAGTACGATTTAATTTATTCAATAATTCTTATAACATCGCAGAATCATGTGCAACAGAATGACCGATTGACCGACTTTATGCATTTCCTTCCTTGTTCGAAAACTATATCAAGATCATGATTAGATTACCTCAATGAATATTTAAACTTTCACTATGCTTTCAGCTAATAGATGACACATTTTCTTTGTAGAAAACTCAGTTCTTGTAGTTCTAGAAGACCACCAGTGCAAAGTCTATATCCCACCCAGCCTAAAACCCACAAAAAACTAATGAAGATTTATGCAAATGGCAGCCTGCAAATGTTAAAGCTTTTGATTTGGCTCTAATGTGAAAATATGGCGCCTGAATGGAAAAAAACCGAATATCAAATGTGCGAAATGTAATCCAAGTCCAAACACACACAGCACATGAAGCCAACGAATATGAATCCAACGAATACGAATCCAACGAATACGAATACGAATCCATGAATCCAGCGAAAAATTTGCCTGTGACAAAGTGAGGCAGACAGCCGCAAACAATGAAAAATGACGACGACGAAGGCTTAGGCGCGTCGCGGGGTAATTTAATTTGGCACAAACGGAAAATCTGCAATAAATGCGAGGATATTTTGCAGCAGGACACGTGGCTGCGATTTATGGAAATGCAACGCAATTAATTTTTTGCTGAATATTTGTATAAATTTATTGCATTATTTATAACAAATGATAGCCCCCAACAACAGCATTGGCCGTCGTGGGGGATTGGTCTCTCCGCATCCGTCAGCAGAAGTGCAGGGCATTGAACTGCTCCCGATTGCTGCTGACCATATTGTTGTACTTGAAGGCCGCCGCCTGGTGTCCGCTCTGGGAGCTACGGACAGTGAGCCTGCTGCTGCTGCTGCTGTTGCGCAGGAAACTGTCCGCCGGACTGCTGGAAATGGCATACTTTCCGCCCAGAGTGTCCACGTTTCGCATGGGGCTCAGGTGCTTGGCTGGGATGGCCTTGCTGGGCGTACGAGTCTGGTGAACCATCTTGTCAAAGGGGTATTTCAAATTGGAGCTGAGATGAGCTGAGGTTCTGGCAGGGATTCAGGGCACACTGGATAGACGTGTGAGCACGGAGAATTCCAGACAATTGCCGCAGTTGCTAGTGCGAGAGCCGCCCTTCTTAGAAGACAGATGCTTGGAGAGACTATACGAAGAGGAAAAATAGAAAAGAATTTTCGTTATAGTTTAAAGCGGATCTTGATTGGTTTCTCTCTCTCTCTCTCTCTCTCTGCAGGTCTCACCTAATATTATTAAGTAGCTTGGCTTTGGTGTCCGGTGTCTTCATTGACACATCTGTTGCTGCACGTTTGGGGAAATTTTTGGATAAGATCTCTGTTAAGATTCGACTGCGAAAGCTCCACGAGTTGGTGTGTTCGAAAGCGACATGTGTGCTCCGCTTTTATACTCCTCCGGTACCTCCGATCGATACAGTTGATCGAGATCATCACGCGGCCGGAGCGTGCTGCCGAAACTAGTTTCGACCGTCAGACACATTCGCTGTTTTATTTTGCTGTGTGATCTCTGGCCAGACATGCGCCAAAATGTCTTGTTTACGCCAGAAGAGTTTTGCGTCAATGAAACGGGCTCACTTGCCACGCGGTCAGACACTCCGCAGACTCGTAAGGAGAACAGTCATTGATGGCCCCAACCATAAACAAAGCCATGTCGAAAGCCGACAAACAATAACAAATAAAATACGCGGGGACTTCCATAGAAATGGGGTACTTTCCCCCAAGGATAAACAGGGGTACTTTCATAGAGAGAGCGTTGCTTTACCTAAAGGATAACCTGGGGGGGACTTCCATTCAAAGAAGGTAGATCTTTCCTCATATTTTTCTTAGCAACAAAATCTTCATCTTCCAATCGGTTAAGCCTTAAATAACTTTCAACAGGGATCTTTGAACATCTTTCTAATGCGATCGTTGAAACCTGTCTTCTTGCTTTCTTTCTGACTGTCTGGCCCCAGGTTTTTTTTTAATTAGTTATCCATGTGTCTGGCCCATTTGCATAATGCACTCAATGGAATTTTTTTTCGGCAGACATATTAATTTTGCTACTATATAAGATGCCAGTCAGGTGCGAGGTTTGACATTTAAAGATGCCGGCGGCTTAGACGGGCAAAGTCCAGACTTGAAATATAGGGGATATAGAATGGTTTTTGGCTGTCTGGACTCCTAGCTGGTTACACTTGTTTTAGGATTTTTATATGGGGTTTTTACAGATAGTGAATAACATTTTTTTTTGAGAGGTGAAGGTGCTGCCCAAGGGATCATGGAACTTCTGGGAATAGATCTACAAAATAAATAGAGCACATATAAAAGTAAAGTAAATGCTCAAAGTTCTTCTACCATTCCTCATTGTTTTTCCCATTCTTTTCCTAGTTCTTACTCCCTCCCAACAGCATATAGATGCCAGCATAACTCAGATCGGTCGTCTATATAGGTAAACAACAACAGATTAAAATACTATAAACTGGCAACAGGCTTTCGAGCCGAGCTGCTTTCTTGCTCTCGAATTGGCTGATGCAATGCAGGGGAGACTTTTCATCATACATACGCCATACAGCGCATGCATAATGAACGATGGTGATATAGTGATCGCCGATCTACATATTCATTATACATATATGTACATATATGCAGATATCTCCATAGATATGCCAAAGACTCTACAAAGATCTGTTCTGTTAAGGACAGAACCTTAAGTGAGAGAGAGACCTTTGAGATCTGCTGACGTGTTGGCCAAAAAAGGTGGTTGACTAGCCGGCCGGCCTTAAAGATAAAGATAGCGCAGAGGATGATCAAACAGTGGGGCAGATACTACGTGAGAAGTGGCAGGTTCGGGGCTTTTGTGGGTCTCCATGGGGGTGGGGTGTCTTTTGATACCCATTGAAATGGAGAGGTTTGATTGGAAGTTCTTCGGAGAGTGCTAGTGGGGAAGGCAGTTCTTGGGGCCAACTATCTACCAGAGCTGGCTGCCAGGTCTTATTGAGTTAAGAGGTAGCTGGTTGTCGTTTCTCCAGCTCGAAGTTCAGGTGACTTGTTTGCGAATGTTTCGCTGATAAAAACCAGTCTGGTTGATAACTCTCATTTGCATTGTCGTCGAAACGACGCGACGACGAACGGGTTCGGGCTGCCAGACTGAGGTCACCAGATGGGTGCTTTTTGGGGGAGGGAGAGTGGTTGGATTTTCAGCCTGCAGCTGCCACTGGCACTGCCACTGCGACGGCGACGGCGGCTACTCAGAACGCAGTGACGCAGTTCCTCCAGCAGACATTGCACTCAGATCGACAGCAATCGGATTGATATCGCTTGGGATCGTATTTAAACCAGTTGTAGATCGCGCTGGAGGCTCAGTAGAAAGTCCAACGGCAAGACGAGCGGTGCAGTTTTTCGTTTTGTGGATCAGCAGCGGCAAAATTTCTTTCCTTTCCTTTCCAATGTGCAAGTTGCAAAAGTTTTGTGTCAATGCCAAAAATTACTAGAGCGGATTCCAAACAAAAATTGTTCAAACAATCCAGGTAAAATTTCGACTGAAAGCGACGAAGATCATTGGGGATCATATTTTCATTTGAGGCTTTCGTTTCTCGCCAACAGATTAGGCAAGTGTCTATCGTCCAGGAAAGGATCTCGAACGGGCAACTCGGCCAACAACAAGGAACTCAAAGTGCTCACCCTGCTGCAGTCTGTGCCGTGAATTAGGAACCATCTCCCAACCCTCAATCTCTACGCATTTAACAGCGCACATTTGGCAGGAATTTTCTAAAATGGTCTACACCGAACGTACCGACAAGTGCACCACCAGCACCTCCAAGGATAGCCACTCCAGCAAGGGACAGTCTCACTCTTCCGCTCAATCACAGGGTAGCAACAAGCCCAGCCACAGCTCGGGGGCCTGGAGCAGTCAGGCCTCGAGCTCGGACAAATGGAAGTACAACAATATGGTCCAGAACGATCGCCAGCAGTTCAATGGAATGCACTTCTCCTAAACAGGGAGAGGGCGTTAAGGGTCCTTCGGGACCTGCCAGGGGGAGCTGCTCAAGGGTTCCACGGGCTTGTTATGGACTAGTTGTAATACACTTTTAATGGACTTAAGTATTGCTATGTGATACGTGAAAAAAAGGAAAAAATTATATTCTAAATTCCAATTGGATAACAAAAATTAAAAAACCAAGAAAAGATGCGCAACAAAAGGACAAAAGTTTATTAAATTCCGGAAGCCGCAAATGTTTGAGGATACACACACCCAACATTCAACATTGATCCTTCCTCCATCCATCTATCCAATCCATCAATAACCCATACCGCATTTGACCTTGCCACTTGACTTATGCCATCGCATATATTAGTGTCTATAACATTTGCATGAATTGCGGCTATTAGCCTGATTGGGCCAACTTCTGACAGGAGCTGCCAGCCACCCTCTACGCTCTGTAAGGCCGAAGGGAGAGCCTGGAAGGGAGTGCTGCACTTAATACACATTAGCTACGCTTATTTGACAGCCTCAATATGCGCCCTCGTCCTGCCGTCCTGCCTGCGACCAACCGAAGAAGGACTTTTGCAATATTGATGATGTCTGGCCTCGTCCGGCGGCGTCTCGCTCTGCGGACGCGTGTCCTGCGATGGGAACAAGTGTATCTCTGAGTGCAGGGCCACAGGACGACGTCCGGTTTTCGTTACGGAGTGCGAAATTTTTATAATTTTTCAATTGTATTGTTTGGCAGGGCCAAAAGGAAGTTCCCTTTTTTTTTTGGGCTTACGAAGTGGAAATGATGCTGCGGTTGTCCTTCGCCTTGACACACGACTGAGCAAGGACACGTGGCGGCGCTGGCTATTAGGAAAAACGATTTCCTTGACGGTGCTAATAGAATTCTTTCTTACTCCAAATCTCTACCATCCCTTGGCAATCCAACCATATCCTTTTGCTGTGACTGCTGTGGCGTTTTCGGGTATCCAGGAGCTGTCAATGTGCGACACTTGATGTCTGCGTGCTCTGCGCTCCATCTAATTGAAGTCCTGGCCACTCCGTGTGCCTCTGGGTGGGTGGGCTGTCTGTGTGTTTGGCCTTGTAATTACTTTGTTTCCTAGCGCCAGGCGGTCCGTGGGCCCTGCAAGATTCCTTGTCACTTTTGGTGTGCGATGCAATTAAAACCGCTCGGCAGGTGTCCTTTGAACTTTGCTATAAAATGTCTCACTCTTCGTCTCCGGATGGATTGTATATGGATATGGAATGTGTCACTTGCAAGGCTTCCCGAAACGGGACAAACGCTCTTTCTGATCTATCCCGGCGACAGAAGCAATTATCACGTCATTATCACAGAAAACCCACAAAAATGTTCGCTTTCCCAATGGGTTTTGTTTTCCGCTTTCCGCTTTCCGTTTTCCTTGACAGCACGTGCCCTGCCCTCTGCAGCTTATGATGATATGATGGTCAAGGCAGGGACTTGGCCTGGCACTCTATCAGCCGCCAGAAAAACTGATTTCCGCTGAAAGACAACCCTCATGAATGGTTACACAGGGCAACCTCCTTCTTCTGCTTCTTTCGCCGCAGCGGCATCTGATGGCGTACATATGTCATATGCCACAGTGGCACGTTGGAAAATTATGAATAATATCCGTAACTTCGGGCGAGACACACATTGCGATGTCGAGATATTCCAAGCAGCTTGCAGTGAAAAATCGAGGCGGCACTCCACTCCACTCTCCGCTCTCCTCTATGTTGATTGCTGTGTGGGGCGTGCCGTCAGATACAACTTCCGACGACATCCGACAGATGTTTCTACCGAAGGGACTGAAGGGAGAGAGAGGGCAGGGGCTCGCAGGAGTTGCGCCCGCTTGCAAAACAATTGTCGTGTCGGCAAATTTCTCGTCGCGGATGTCTCCGCCAGCAAACAGCATTCGAATTATATTTGAATGTACTCGAAACCCTCTGTACAACGACCATGATGAGGATGAGGATGAGGATGATAATGTACGGGCGTTGACATTTGCCAAAAGGTGTTTTGGTGTTTTTGGGTTCCTGGTTCCTGTTTGGCACATGACAATGTCATTGCCACATGGCAGGCACAGATCTGCGCTCCTGGAGTTGAGGCTGTGGCAAGGTGTGACGCTGAAATTGATTGCCATGGGTGAGGTGAGGGCGGGCCTGGAAGGGAATTTAATGCATGATATTTGATCATATTGCAATGCGAAGGCGATATGTGGGTAGATACAAAGTGAATAAAGGAAGCATCAATGAATGGGATTCAATAAATATAATGAATAAATACGTAAAATATGCAATCGAAGGAGAATAAATAAAGTACCAAAGATCATCAAATCAAACATCGATCAATATTGAATCCAATATGCATGATTTTAGTAATCCCTCAACCATACTTATAATCCAAAAATTGCTGATTAATATTATTATTAAATACTATTATTAATATTATTGTGCAGTATTTCATTTGGGTTACTTCGAGAATATTTTATGTTAATCTTCATCTTATAAAGAATTGAAACATATTTATTCCTAAATCATATGAAATTTCCATCGACATTTTTCACCGCTCAAATTAAATTTGGGGGTCCTGATGGACAGTTTTTTTAAACAAAAATGATTGCAAAAAAGCCGGAGCTGAAATTTTAAATTAGTTTTTAATAAAACTATTTAATAAATTAGTTTAAAAAAAAATTCCAAAAGGTTTTTAAAGAATACTTTATTTTTTAATCGAAAAAAAATCTTGAAAGTTTGCAAATTTTTTGTCTATCAATCGGTCGATTCTTAAGAGTAGAAAAATATTCAGCAGGCCAATAAGTGACTGGGTTTATTTCCAGGGCATGGATGCGTGAATGATGCCTTTAAGCAGTGGTTGGGATGCTTCGAATGAGATTTTTCCACAATCATGATGCCTACAAGGAAATCCATATTTTAGTGCATAGCATAATGAATATTTGATTGGATAAATATGCATCAAAAAGGAAACCTATACCCAATAAAGTGTGCTCGATCTAGTAAATCTGTGCCTGTACATTTCATAACCATATTGTCAGGGATTTGAATAAATATATTCGTATTATATTCGAATTTTATTCAAAATATTTAGATATGTTATTTGATCATCCTTAGTGGATAGTTGTGGGTAGATATACAGATCTCTCGAACCCATATCATGTCAATCAATTATTCTTCTACTCATACGTTCCCATCAAAAAGAAAACCTTCCCAATTACTATCACTATAGCTATACGCCATTATTACTAGAGATTTGCATACATCATATTTCTAACTCCGTATATGATATATCATATCGGATAACCTTTAATAAAAATATGCAAATCCCGCCATCAAATTCAAATCTATCACGGGTGAATATAATTTACAAAATATGCCAAACATTTGACCAAACAAAAGGTGGCAATTACACAAAAAAACACAGAACAGAGAACAGAAAAGTTCCATTCAATCTGTGGGGAGAGAGAGAGAGATCTGGCAGAGAGGGCGAATTGTAAAATTGTGAATCAAAAGCAACCAACTCCCCTCTCACTCCTCACACGTACATAGCCCTCCTTCCACCTTCCTCCACCCTCCTCCTTCTCCTCAGTATTGTTGTGGAAACTGAACAAACATTTTTCAGCCGCCATTTCTGGCCCGACCTGTGATCGACAGCTGTCATGAATGACAATTGGATTGCCAGGAGCGCGACGGAACGGGACTGGGACGGGGCCCGGAGTGCTGTGCCTCTGAGGCTGCTGCCTCTGTTCCTCCATCGGGTTCAGATTCAGATTCAGATTCTTATAAAATATGCAATAAAAATATGAAACCCCGGTAATGATTGCCAGTATTTATAGATTTCCAGAATGCTACGGCTGCGGCGGCGAGGTCATCAAAATGAAAACAACCAAATCGACATGGAAATTGAAACAATGGCGAGGCGAGTCGCAATTGATGCCCCCGGGGGAGTGGGTACTGCCACACCACAATACAAGGGGGTGGCGGATGGGGGGGGGGGGGGGGGGGGGGGGAACTCAGCTCAAGTGGAGTGCTTCGTAGCCGAGGAGTGTGGAATATATGGAGTATGTGTGTGGAAAGGCACTTGAGTAAAACGCAGAAATGCGGTTGCTTTTTTGTGGGTCGAAGAGAAAGGAGAAGGAGCCAGGGATGAAGTGAGTGTGGGGAGGGGGAGAGTGTGCATCAAGAGGGGAAGGGCAGCCATACAGATTATCTGAAATTTTAAGAATGAAATTTGCATGAAATTGGAAGAAGTTCTGTGAATCTGTCGATGCAGTTTTTTTTCGGCTCCGATAATTATGTGGAAAATATTTTTCAAAGGTTAAACAAATCATATAAATATATGTTTACTGACTACAAAGTTTCGTAATCGTAATTCGTAATCTGCAGAGTATACATTTTGTATATATTTTATTTGATAGTTATTATTATTATTGCTTTTAACAAAGTTAATGATCAGGTTCATTGAATATTTAAAAAATAAATGTCAGTAGATAAATGGGAGATCTAAGAACTAAGTTGTAGCACTATCATTCCTCCAATAAATTCACAAAATATTTCAAATACATAAACTCTCGGTATTTGCGATCTCTTTTAGGTGATTCATCGAGCCTCTATGGCTGTTCCCATCGATGGCTGCTGTCGTTTTGTGAACCACATTTTGCATGTTTTCATACACACGAAACCACATGTAGAGAGTGGAGTGGAGTGGAGTGAGGAGTGAGGGTCAGGCAGCGAGGCAGTGAGGCATGGAATGGGTGAGGAGTCCAAAACCTTTAAATGCAATTATGGTTCATGTGCACGGAGCTCGTCACAAAACGCCAATGATATGCTTTCGAGTGTCTTTTGTTGTGGCTTAAATACATAACCAGGGTAGGTAGCTCCTGGCCCACTCCTCCTGCCTCCTACCTCCTGTTTTCTGCACATTCAGCGCGCCAAAAAAAAGCAGTGACGAAGCTTTCCATTCGTCGAATCGGGTGGTGGTGCAGAGTGCAGATGGGTGAACTCTGAACCAGAGTGTGTGTGTGTGTGTGTGTGTGTGTGTGTGTGTGTGCCCTTGTGGCATATGCATCGCTCCACAATCGCATCATTTTGAGCAATTAAGTGTGTATTATCCGCTGCCGTAGCCACTGTCAAAGGGCCTTGAAAGCAACTTCAAAAACCGAACCAGGCGACCCATCAGAGAGTGCCATGAGAGAGAGAGCACTGAAGCTGAGGTCCTGCCACTGCCACTGCCACCGGAAGTACATTGAATACACCTATATACATACATGCATGTGCATCTGTATGAGTGCGTGTGGCATGTATTGCCTCCTCCCTCTCCTCCTTCCCGTGCTTTTCATCCGCAAATTGTGCATTTATGTCGACAATGGCAAGCCATCAACAAAGCATCGGGATGGGCCACAGAATGGGATATAGGATATGCCATATACAACATACAACATACAACGTACTCGTACATGGGATGCACTGAGTCGCCGAGTGCTCGCAGTTCGCATTGTGATGCCTACTTTTACTTTTGTTCCTCCACGTCGCGTCGCGTCGTCCTCGTCCTCGTCCTGCCTGGAGGCTGGCTAGAGGCGGACTGCTGTCAAGTCTATGGCGAGTAGGAGCCCTCCAGGGGTTGACCCCGCTCTGGAAATGGGTAAGCGGAGATGGAGGTGATTTCTAGGGAGTCGGGAGTGCTACTGTTCTGCTGCATATGGCTGCAATTTATTTCTTTAGGGGTTCCAAGGGAATCGGAACAGAACACATGAGAAAAATTCCAGAAACTGCCCACCACGGAGATACTCTAAATTCGATTTGGATATTATTATTATGATATTACTAAAATTGTTTATCCCAATATTATAGTATATTATATATCTGTCTAGATTTATTTATTAATAAGAGACAATCTGTATATATATATATATATATGAATATATATATATGTATGTACGTTTCAATTATCTACTAAAATTCAAACTAATCTCCACAATTTAGAGTATAATAATCTTTATTTTGCAGGTACATATTTTCAGGGTAAACTTTTTAGACTAATTTTAAACTTCTCCTCGACGTTGGTCCAATGATTTTTCTTTCACTTTATTGCCAGTTGGGCTGTCACAAACAAGTGCGGCTAGCCAGGACCACGCCCACTAGAAACCCACTTGTGCCCCGTTCCTTTTTTTACACAGGAGCATGGCTCCTGGCAATGTCTCCTGGTCGCTGTCGCTGGCCAATTTAAAATTCAATTTAATTTCAATTGATATTGGAAAATCTTTTCAACACCTCTGTCCGTCCGCCGTTCCGTCCTGCCACGTAGGAATCCTCTCACACGCAGCGGGGAAGCCCCATTAACAGTTGGAGAGTTGGGAAAAAGAACTCTCTCACTCGGACCCTCGACTTGCCGACTTGCCGACTTGTGGTTGCCATTTGGCAGAAATGGCGACAAAAGTTACAGAAAGGTGGGAAAACTCAAAAGCAATTACATAACAGATTTCCTTATTTTTTTCTTTTTTCTCTCAAAGAGCAAGAAACTTTGTTGATAAATGGAATTCAGGGGGCTTCCGAATCCAGACAGAGAATCCAAAGAACAATAAATTATGCACAGGACACGAAAGACAGCAACCTGAACAGCAACCATAACAACACCACTTCGGATGCTGGATGGGAAGCTGAATCCCAACCCTCCTGCTATAAAGAAGCTAACACTAATTGGCCCGAGGGGCAAGGCGGTTGGTCCTGACCTGAAAATGTCCTGAAGCAGCAGCAGCAGCAGCAGCAGCAGATTGTTTTCCCCGTAGATCCGCAAGTGTTTTCTTAGCAACGTCGCTACCCCAGACCAGACCAGACCAGACCAGGCCAGATTTCCTACACGTTCCGGCAATCTCATAAATAAAAGCAAAATTTCATTAAGACAAATTATTGTCTATCAATATGTTGCCACACAACCTGATGAACGAAAGGAGTGGGAACCATTTTCCCAGAGAGGTCTCGAACTCTGTTCAGTGGCGTTGCTCATTTGCTGGGCCTCCCCCCCCCCGGATTCAGATTCGTATTTGTATGTTGATGTAATAATATTTGCGGCTCATAATTGCATAAATTTTTAAAGCGAAACGCGTTCCCAGGCCTTGTGCCCTGTGCTCTGTGCCCTGTGCAACCTGCTGCAATCCCTGCTCTCATTGTTCGGGCTGCGGTTCGGTTTGGCTTCAGTTTGGTTTGGTTTTGGGTTAAATACGTAGAAATTAAATTAAATATGCCCGCGGTTAAATGTGCTGGCAGGTACACAAAAGGATTCCCAGACTAGGCCTAGGCTTTAAATCCAATTAGGATGTTCCACCGAGGGTCGGTCGTTCCCCTCAGGTGTAAGAATGTGTGTTCAAGGCGCGTGCTTAGAGTCCCGGTCCCGGTCCCGGTTCTGGGAAAGGAAATTGTTATTGTAGCTAGATAATTGCCAGAAAGAGAGAGAGAGAGATTTCTCTCTGCAGTCTCCACTTGACTTCAACCTAATTGTTATGAGCGCATAAATTAACATTTTTCCAACTTTGCGGCTGTCAGAGAGTTCATCGATTTTCTCGCTTCGAAATCAAAGAAAGTCCCCCCCGCATCATCCACAACTTCCTCTGGAATAGAACAAATCGAGTGTGAAATTCGATAAGTGGCATTGTCTGAGAGCGGAGCCCGAACACGAACTTCCACTTCGGTGTCGGCAGCGGCAGCGGCAGCGGCAGAGTCCGGGACCCCAAAAATGAAATAAGAAAACTATTACGCAAGAATTATGAATCGCGGCTTCACTTTATGTGACTTTTACGATGGCAATTGAAATTTGTTTTCTTGTTCTCATAAAACGAAGTCGCTAAAGTTTTGATTCATGTGCGTTAAGTGGCTGTGGGGGACAGTTTTTAGAGCCACTGCACTTGACAGTCGCTTGGGGGATTGGACACCAATTCTGGTGTGGTCTCTATTATAATTACAAGTATTTTGTAAATATT
Source organism: Drosophila helvetica (assembly GCA_963969585.1). NCBI lineage: Eukaryota > Metazoa > Arthropoda > Insecta > Diptera > Drosophilidae > Drosophila > Drosophila helvetica. The sequence continues at coordinate 3,927,518 of OZ018402.1, read as the reverse complement.
CGATGAGCATGCGATGGGCGTATGGGATTATTGGAAGATATTCTTCAAATTTATTTATTCTGTATTCTAATCTAGGGCTGCCAGATGTACCTTTATTTAAGGAAATATAATATTTAAATTATAAATTCACTCAAACCAGCCAGACAAAATTATCTTCTACAAATAAATATTTTCTTAAATATTTCGCAATTAATTTATTTTCTTATATACCTATTTTAATATGAATATTTTTGTTTCTATATTTATTGTTTATTTGTATTTCGTTTATTTTAGTTTTTATTTAATATATATATTTAGGGCACTAGTCACAAAAATTATTTGAATCTTTTACAAAATATGGTTGAATATTTTGTGATTGATTTATTTTATTATATATTGTAATGTGAATATTTTTGGCTTAGTCTTTTTATATATATTATTTTATATTGATTAGTCGTATTGTATTTATTTATTTAGTTCTTTGGTGTGGTTATATTGTGTATTCAAAATGTTTATAATTTAATTGGGTCTTAAGTTTGTATGTATTAACACTTTTAAATGTTGATTTTATTTGACTTATAATTTATAACACAATTATTCAATAATATATAAAAAATATTTAATTTATTAAAATTTCATCAACTATTTTCTCATCAATATTGGAAAATGCTGCGAACTGTATCTTCCTTCATGGACTCGGACTATCCCATTTCTGTCTATGTCTGGAAATAGTTGTAGAATTGTTTCCTAGAACTAGAAGATCATCGAAATTTCAATGGAATTCCAATTATCATCAGCAAATGTTTGGTTAATGAACAAACGTTTTGACTTCTGAAATCATAGATATAATAATTGGAAAATATGGGCTCTAATTTAGGGGAATTTCCCTTTCGGCTGCCTTCACGTGCATGGCTCACTCCTACGAAAGAATGATTAACATGAAATAACCATTTTCCCAGGGCCAACCACTTGACTTATGACTGCCACACGGGCCCATGGGCCCACACCACCCCCAACTAAATCGCTACTAAGTATTATACTATATAGATTATATGGTCAGCTACGCACACACACAGTCCGACGATAGAGTAGAGCACCACTAAAGACACTAAGCACGGCAAAAAGACATTAAACACGACAACGAAATAAAAAAAACATTGAAGTTTCTTATCAGCATTTCCGCTTTTCGTGACCAATGTCTTGGAGTGTGCACACAATCGCATACACACACACACACACACACATATAATAGTATATATACGATATTGTTCATATAGTTACTATATATCTTTATGGGTATGGTGTGGTGTGCTCTTGGAGTATCAGTTTCGGCGCACTCCTCGCGATCTCAGATGGCATGCAAAGGTTATAGAAATGGAAAAGTCAAAACCTCCACCTCCACCTCCCCCTCAACCCTCCTCGTATCTGCCTCGCACTGCCTCGTGGTGCCTCTTGGGTCCCTGGTTAGAATTAATTTCTGGACATGCTTTCGGGCCGCCACACTGGTTATCCTTCATTATTCATAAATATGCAAATGCCTTGGCGGTAATAAATTCTTGATGCATGGCCAAAGGCTTCGGGTCAATCTTGAGCATGAGCAGCAGCAGCAGCAGCAGCAATTTGGGGCAAGAGTGGTGCTGGGTGCTGGGTGTTGGGTGGTTGGCTGTTGCATGGTAATCGGCCAGGCATGTTTAGCACTCAATCTGAGGTTACTCCCAGGCTATGGGTATGGCTATGGCTATGGATGTGGCTGTAGCTGTGGCTCCTTGGAATTGGTGGCATATGCCACATTACCTCCGAAACAAATTAAATGGTTTCGCATTTGGATGAGAAACTCAACTCAACTCAAGTCAGAGCTCTCTCCCTCTGGTTCTGGTTCTGGTTCGTTTCAGTTCTGTTCAGGTTGGTTCTGTTTCGGGACTACTTCTGCTCGTTAGGGGCGGTTGCATGTGGTGGGCGTTGCCACACACACGCACACACACACCCACATTCATACATACATATGTTCACTCAATTGCGTGTGTGTGTAATCTGTGGAAACCACACACATGCACACGCCACAGGACAAGGACAGGGACGAGGACGACGAGAGATATTGCAGGACAGAGATGCGGGCGTGACTCACGAGTGGGAATGAATGATTCGAAATGATTGATTATGATGGGATATTTTTATATGACTAGCAATCTCTGACTGGTTTGAGCTTATCTTAGAATTCTTAGATACATATCCCTAGGCTATATCACTAGCTTCTTCCTTATGTTTTTCTATCATTATATTTATCATTACTCTATCTAGTCGTAGCCACAAATATATCTTACTCAGTTCTTCACTCGTGATATCTGGGATCTTGGCTCTTTGGTCTTTTCGTTAATGATCTCCCAGAAATCAGCTGACAATAAATCCAGCTCTTGATTATGATATGACTATGGTCGATAGTTTCTTAGAATGAAATACTCGTTTTCTCCAGGACTTTTCGATGGCCAATAAATAAACCAATAGATATGGAATTCATTCACGATTCTCGACACTCACGCGCTCATCTCTTTCCTAGTAAAACGATGCCTTGGGAAATTGTTGTCGAAGCCAGCACCGAGCGCTTCCCAGGATGATTGTCCCCGTGGTCTGGTCTTGGATTTAAAACAACATAAATCATAAATTTTTTGCACTAGCAAAAGGGATAGCAACCTCCGACCCCCAACCCCCACACGCCACACACCCACTCCTGCCCCTCCACCCGCTTCCAAGCAGACTGTGTATAATGCGCACAATCGCAGCCAGGACACGAAATCGGAAGGAAAGGAAGTCCTAATGTGATTGTGTGTGTGTGTAGGCGTGTGTGTGTGGTGGGGAGTCAGTCGTCCTACGATTGGGGGGCATCTGAGGGCAGGCAGGGGGAGCGGGAGCGGGAGCGGGGGAGAAATGTTTGCGCAGCACAAAAATGAATTTTCTTTTCTTTGGGGGACCCGCTGCTCGTGTCCTGCCCGTTGAACCATTGTCTGGCAGCAGCAGGACATTCATCGCTATCGCTACATCGTCCTGCCACTGCCACTGCCACTGAGTCCGACTGCGACTCTCGGAGTTCGTCTTGGACTTGAGCTCGAGCTTGAGTTGGCTGAGCAAACAAGCGTATAAATTGAGTTATAATTTGTTTCAGGACTCTGTGCTCGGGCTCCCTTTGTGCCGCTCCGGAAGTTGGCTTCTCCGTTATTTAAATGAATCCTCCCTGGTAGTCCTTTGGTCCTCACCTCTGATAAGAGTACTCGGGCCCTGAGACATGTGGCAATTGGTTGTCCTTTCTGGTCTTTTGGTTTTTCGGGTTCGGGTTTTCCTTTTGCCGCAATCATTTCAAGCATATTTGCTACGGTTTGTAGGAGTTCTCTATAGAAAGGGATATGGTCTGGAAGGAAGGGAAACATTATTACATTGCGGTCTCTCAGAGAGAAACGGATGTGTGGCTTGCTTCTGATTGTGGAGATGATTGCAGAGCCAAGAGGAACTACCATATACCCACTCGTATAGTGGAAGGAAGAGGAGATCCTGCAACGATGATTAGAGGTATTCCTGGGCTCATAATGTGATTTTGATTATGGAGTTGATTCGAAGGCTAAAGTGAGAGAAAGCGGATTCCTTAGCAGGCACTTCCACTCCCCCAATTTTCCTCTAATTACCACCTAAGGACTCGCCAAGGACTTCCTGCATTTACACCCTTTTCTGGACTAACTTCAAATGTTGCGAAATTTGTGCTTTTGCTTGTTAACAAAATATTGTTTTTAAGAATTAATCCGAGCAGAACTAATACATTTTAATTAAGCCAATTTGCAGGCCACAGGACAAGGGACAGAGAAGCAACCAAGCGGACAAGTGGAGGACCAACCAGGAGAGCTCTATCACCGCTTGGGGCAGCAGCGGCAACCACCCACCAAAGAAATGAGCCCTTCCGCCCCCCACGCCCAATTACATGCGTACAATAAAATTGTGATTTCTTGCACATACAATTCGAGAATTTTTATTTATATTTTACTTATATTTTCATGTACCTTTTCATCGTTTTTTTCTGCATTTTTAATGCTTGAAATGGCAAAATGGTAAAATGGCAGTTTACGCTCGTTTCACATTTTGTCCTGTTTGCCCCCCATGCTGCCCCAGAGAGACCTGCAGCCGCCACCGCCGCCGCCTGGCTTGGGCTTGCCACATTGAGTGGCATACTCGAGCATGTCTTTACATCTCTTTACGCTTGGCTATGGCCCCAGCAGAAAGCGGGGGGGCACTGGAGGCAAGGAAAGAGCAGCACTGGAGGGCGAGGCACTGGGAAAATGGCTGCCACAGATATGCACGAACTTTTCACTAGAAGTATCACTATCATAGAGAGTGTCCAACACATGGGGAATTGTGGATTAATGTCAGAATTCAATTTACGAGTATTGCTGCCTCTGATAAAACTGCCATTCACAGATAACCCACAGACAAAGACGAGGAGCAGACTCCACAGAGCAGAGCCCTTCTGCCTCACACACATTGTATCTTTGGATCTTTCGGCTTGTGGTTCTTCTGGTTTCCGTATTCTTAGGCATTTATCAGCAAACCAAACAAGCAATCATCCAAATCCATCCCGCAACACCCTCGAATAAACAAACAAACAAACACTCAAACATCTCAAACTTTTGTTTTCTCAACTCTGTCTTGCTCTCTCTCTCTCTCACTCTCTCTCTCTCTTTCGTTCTCTTGGTATCTGTTGTATGTATCTGTATCTGTTTTTATGCACCCGCATGGATCTGCTTGGATCTGGCCTGAAAATCGATCTCAAGTCCCAGCCAGCAAAAGCGAAAAAATGCGCAAAAGTCACGTAGTCAGCGAAACAGACAAACCAAACCAAACCGAACCAAACCCATAATGTGCACCATATAGACAACGATTTACGAGAATATATCAGGGCAAAAATAGTAGGGTTATGCAGGGGAGGGGGTAGGGTAGGCTCTGGCAGTGGGGGGAAAAGCAGAGAGACCCTCGACTGCACGTGGCATTGGATCTGTGGCCCCCTTAGGTGGGTGTTGTAAGCCAAAGAAATCGGTACTCCATGGCATACACTGAGCGGAATTGGTGTGCACAGATATGGAATTATCATAATAACTAAAATATATAATATATTATATTATTATATTTATATTTATTTATATTATACATTTTATATAAAAAAAATTATATAATTATTAAGCTATGATATTAGGGTTGGAGTTCAATCTTAGAACATTAAATATTTGTGGATGTGGTAAGTGTAATTTTCTCATGTATCTCAGGGGAATACTTGTATAGATCACATACAATTATTTATAAAAATATTTGTATTTATTTTTTGAAGAATCTAAATGAAGTTTCTGATTTGTTATGGATTGATTTTTCCTTCAAATTACTTTTTTAGTAATTAGTAATGGGCTTCAGTTCACTTTACTTGTACTCCCTCTCTCTCTGTCGCTGTCTCTGTCTCTGTCTCTCAGTGTAGGCCTATACAACCCCAAATGGGCAATTAAAGTGTCACAAGTTCGGGACATGCAATATTTCATGACGCAATGCCTAAGATTATGAATATAAATGCAAATTAGTCTTGGGCTCAGAGTCCCCTCCCTGTTCAGCGTTCCACTCCGCTCCCCTTCCATTTCGAAAGGTCCTCCTCTTCCACCTGTCTGTTGTGGTCAGCGGTTAGAGAGGGACACTCGACCAGAGCGCGAGTGCTGGGGGTGTGGGAGGGGGGAGGTTGAGAAATCGGGAGCGTGACAATCATTAAAAGTCAACCAACGGCGACGACGACAACGACAACGACAACAACGTGGAAACGTCCAACGTTGAACAATCACTGAAAATGACTAACGGTAACCACGATAGCTCACATCCGGACCAAAAGTCCTGGCTACCACACACACACACACACACACACACCCATACCCCATATTCATACCAAAAAGAACAAGAATAAAAATTCAACCAAGAAAAGCTCTTTCGGGGGAAAGCCCGTGCACGTTGAAAGAAAATTACGCTCTTATCTCGCTTCCTGTCGTGACACAATTTTCTATCATAGTAGAAGCCACTCGAGTCCTCGACTCCTCGACTCCTCGACTCTTGATGGTGTTTTCGTTGTAGCTGTAGCTTAGGTCAAATACATAAAGTTATTATTGCTTTTACTGTACTATTTGGTAGGGGAGTGTCTGTAGGGTGGGGAGGGGGGATGTCTGGAGGTAACCCTTGATAAATGTGCCACGCTCACGTTTCCCAGCTCTGAGCTCTGGAGCAGCGACCAACGTCATAATTTTACATAAGAATTGATTTTCATGCAAGTCTCTGAAGAGCGGTTCAAGGATCATGGGATCTCAACAGCAACACTCTTTTGGCTGTGAAATATTGAAAACTCTTCTTTGACAAGACCTCCAAAATATTGAGATATCTTCATGACATTATGGGTTTCAGAATAAAAAAACCATGATTTTTACTCAAATGGGCTTTTGTTTAAGGTTCTGCAAAGAAATATACGGAAACTATGAACTAGATCTATGGTAAAACTCTCTGGATAATATTTAATATATACAATTTCCTATGCCTCGAACTGAATGAAAATTCTATCAAAATTCCCACAGGGAGTTAGTGTCAGGTAAGTCTCATTTCCATAATCAAGATGCTTCTTTAAATGTTCCTTATATCATTAAGAATGTACCGCTAAAATCATTTTTGCCCTAAATAATCACTCAACCATTGCCCTAAGGCGACTGAAAGTAAACCCATATTCATTTCTACCTCCTTCTTCCATTTCAGTTTCCATTACTCATAAAAGAGACCTCAACTAAAAGCAAAATCCCTAAACACCTACTCCCTACTACATAAATATATCTTAACCCAGAAACAACATTGTTTCTGGCGTCTAAAAGTAATGGCCAACTAATGCATAATTAGATTGACTAAGCACATGCAATGCCCAACGAAAGGACTCAACAAATTCCCCAGATTATACCTACTAGGAGGGGAGGTCAAGTGAAAATTTCTATGAATTTCATAAATACTAATTAAGTGGGTCGCTAAGGCAAACACCCTAAGAGACTTCAGCAAGACTCATTTCCAGTATCTTTCTCTGTAACTCTCTGTCTCTCAGGGTCTCTGTGGAGTCTCTTTTGGGTCTCTTTGGAGCGGAGACACAGTGTCGTAATGAGATGAAAATTGAACAAATCCAGCGTACGTGACAAATTGAAAAAAAGCGCATCAGTGGAGCGAAGTTAACTAGTGAGACCTGTGTGGAATCAACCATACAATATTGGACAACAGCGACAACGCTTTTCTGATGACTTGACCATCAGAAACAACAAAAATAACAAAAACAACAACAGCCAGAGGAACGACAACGCCAACGACAACGACAACGACAGCTACTGTGACTGACTTTTACGAGTACCAGTAAAAAAAATAAACCAATATCTCAGAACGTCACCCGAACGATGTGCAGTAACTGGAGTGCAGCAGCAGCAGCACCACTTCTGGGTGTAGTACTCGTAATACTATCTAGACACGTGAAATGAGTTATCAACGCAACGTGTTGTTGTTGCTGTTGTTGCTGCACTGCACCTGCACTGTGGAAAGAAAGCTACTATATGGAGATAGGGTACTACATAGACATATGGGTGCTAAGGTGAGTCTTTGAGGTTCATAGAATTCGTTGAATGAAAAGCGTTTTTAAAGGTAAATTGGTATTGTAATTTTAGAAAATAAAGCAACTTTCAATGTACATTTGTGCAGTCAAGGCAAAAATAATAAAGATACTTGGCTATGTTTTAGCAAAAGCTTTATAAAATCACTATTTTAAGTAATATTAAAGTAATCTTAATTTTTTTTAAATTAAAAGTAAAAAAATCCAATTGTAGCTATGAACAAAAATAATATAAAATAATAATAAGCTTTAGGCTGGGAAAAATTATAGCAACAAAAACATAAAATATATTACATTTCGTAAAAATAATGCGAGTATCTAAGTAGTTTTAGTAATTTTAGATGTAAAAAATAAAAAAAAAAGAAGGCGAGTGTATGCAGTGCCTACCCTCGCATGGACATTAAATACTTCCGCAATAGTGGATTTTCGTACTGGAAAATATATGCATAAACTACTTTTTTGAGTACCACTCATGGCAGATTTAATTTTCTGCAATTATTCCAATTGCTAAACAAATATAATCAATTTAAAAAGTGATTTTTAGACCGTTTTCTGGAGTAAAAATCCTACAAATGTTGGGTAATTATATATACATATGTATTTCGGAAACAATTCTTGATTTTTAATTCAAGAATGTTTTTGAAATTCATAGATTATCTTTAAAAAATCGTATATCAAACTTAGAATTGAATTTTATATTACTTGCAATTATACCATAATTCCTATAATAAAACTCACAAGACAACCAGTAAAAGTAATAGTAGGAAATTAATAATAAATTTCCTTCCTTCCCAGTTTTATCTCAAGACAAACTTTAATAAATACTATGGGAATTGTGAAATGATAGGTACATTACTCACAATTTTCAGTGGGAAAACTCGTATCCCCATCCACTGTGCAGTCTCTGTCTCGCCCGCAGCTGTAAACTTAGAATCTGCACATGCCTCAAAGTGATATTACCATGACGCAGATCGCAGTACATATACATACATACCTACATATATGTACGTAGTACATTATGGTTGTTCTTCTTGCTATGGCATTGGTATTGGAGGATATGGTATCCACAGGGGGGGGGGGGGGGCGGGGGAATTCCCCTCTGGAGGAGTGTAGGATTGTGGCATTGTCAACCGTCAGTCCAATTACCGCACAGATGGATGGGGGATGTGATGGCTGTGGTTAGGCTTGTGCTCCTCTTATTCTCTTCCTCTCATTCTTTTTCCCAGTTCTTCTGCCTCTTCTGCCTCTGCTGCGTCTTCTGCTTCTCCTGCAGCTACGGCCCATAACTTTTTCAGTTAATGAAGACATAAAACCCAGTGGTGTGGCTGCCACGGCAGCTGGAGGCCATAAAGGCGGCAGCACCAGAAACAACAACCACGAAGGAGCCTGCCTGCCACTGCTGCTGCTGTGGCAAGGTTTTTGTTTGTTCTTATTTCGCGGCGATTTTTTGTTTATTTTTGCAGCCACAAGAAAGTTGCCATAGCTACAAAGAGAGAGAGAGAGAGAGAGAGGAAAGGAAGATATCTAAGTGAGTGATAAGAAGAATGAAAGCAAATGTTGGCTACAACGAAGAGGGTAATACCCTTAAAGGTCGATTTAGATGTTAAAATACCCATTACCTTGGAGTTTGGATGGATTATCTTATTTTGATTCAATAAGAATACGTATAAATAGTAGCTGAAATGCTTCTAGAATTGTAATACCCCCTCGAAGGGTATCAAAACGAGTCATAATGAGGTGTGGTATAGGGCCAAAAGGTGAGTGGTGGGAGAGCACAATCCTCCCCCCTCTCTCCATCTCTCTATATACCAGAAAACGCCATTTTGCTAAAAGTTGTTGTTCCCTCTGCTGCTGCTGCTTCTGCTTCTGCTGTCTCTGCTTCTGTCGCTGTCACTCGCCGACTCTCTGCCTCTTCCTCTGCTGCGTCGCTGCGTCGCTGCTTCTGTCTCTGTCTCTGCCCGGTGTCGTCGTCGCTATCAGCGCACATCAATGGACCAAACCAACGACATTCGTGGCGACACATTTTGGCGCACATTACGTATACGTATACGTATGCGTGTGCCGTTGGTCAAAGCGAAAGAGCAGCAGACGAAAGAGCGAATGGCAACAGCAGAAGCAGCAGCAGCGACAGCAGCGACAGCGACAGCAACAGATGAGCGTGCGAGCGAGATAGCCACAGGCGGGAGATAGAGAGCGAGCGCCAAATGAGCAGCGACTGAGAGATAGATATGATAACGAGGAGAGGCAGCACCGGCAGCACTGCCAGCAGAGGCAGAGGCAGAGCCAGAATCAGCAACGGCGACAAATGTTGGCCACGCCTACGCGTTGTCTTCTGGACAGAAGCGAAAAAGAAGAGGAAGACGATTTAGAAGAGAGCAAAAAAAAAAGAAGAAGACAAATAAGAGAGTCGAGTAAAAGGCAGCCAGAGTGAAACTTTTTACTGTTTTAACCTCCAGTCAAGGACCTCTTCAGGCATTGTCCTTGGTAGACCCCCACAGTCCTGTTGGTGGCCTCTTAACACACTTCATTAATCAAATGCCAAAAGGCAGCAACAGCCACAGAAGCTCTCGCTCTCCCTCTCTCTCTCTTAGCCACAATAAAAGAAGGTGCAACAAGCCAGACCAGACGAATTCGACGCGGCGAATATGGCCCGCCAGATTGTGGCTCGGCTCTGCTCTGCTCTGCTTTGCTCTCTTTCCTGACAAAGCTCCACCCCAAGCGCACGAAAGCGCAGACGCAACAGAGTGGGAGAGGGAGGAGAGAAGAGGCATGGCAGAGAAGAGAAGAGAGCACCCTGCTGCTGCTGCTGCTGCTTCTGCTGTTGCGACGCCAGCCAGCGTTTCACGATGACAAACGAATGACAGACAAACTCTCTGCTCTGTGTGTGCTGTGGGGTTGGGTGGGGAGAGAGAGATAATAACAAAGAGATAAGGGAGACGACAGCAGAAGGCCAAAAGCAGCGATGGCTCCCATTGAATGCCCGCCAGTCAGAAGCGTTCGTTCGCTCTCGTTCTCGTTCGTTCTCGTTCGTATTGTTGTTCGTGTGTCTCCCCTGCCTCCCCTCGCTTGCTGTTGCGCGTGTGTGAGAGAGAACTGTTGCATGTGTAAGTGCACAGTGGGGCAGATGATGATGTAGCTTTGTGGGGGGGGGGTCGCTCTGTATGGTGGGACAGTGGACGGAGGGACACACTGGATGTATCTGGGGGCTGGACGGTGACAGTGGGTGGTTGTGGCTATGGGTGGAGTGTGGGTGGTATGTGGTGGCTGTGACTGGGACTGCATGGGAGTGTGGCCTGGTGGATGCCCTGGGGGAGAGGAGGGAATTTCTGCTGCACGATTACCTCACACTGGAAATTGCATCTCCTGTATATAAAATGAATGTTTCTCCGGCTCTCTCTCCCTCTCCTTCTCTCTCTTTCTGTCCCTCTGTCTCTCCATACATACCCAGTTTTATATATATTTTTGAGAGTGTTTGTATTTTCCTGATAATTAAATGAACGCCTGAAATTATTTCATTTTGCTCATTTCTCCCCCCTTGAGGAGTAATGAGGGGCTGGACGGTGTCTGGACGGTCAGGGAAATTAATGAGAAACTCTAAGGTTGGATAATGAAAATGGTTTTCGCACAAACATTTCACTTGAACTTTTTTATGGCCACAATTTTAGGGTTTAAGCTCTTAATTAGAGAGAGCAAATTTCGGAAATTTGGGTCAAGATATGGGTAAAAAAATATATAAAAATATATAGAACTTTCCAAGATGGGCAAGAAATCTCAGATATCTAAAAATGTGATATATTATGAAATAATATAATAATATAATTAAATTAAATTATAAAAATAATAAATAGTAGATACATGCATTGCATATTAAAAACAAACACTACCCAGAGCTTTCTTATCATCCCTTCTACAACATATCATACGTTCCCCCTTTTCCGGTTATTAGTTTTCCACTTTTCTCCAAGAAGGTCGATAGATACCCCACCCACAGTACATGATTTAATTTCATTTCGCGGAAGCTCCTATGTAGATGTCAGAGTATTATTTTTAGCACAGATTTCACCCCTGTATAGTATGTAATTAGCCTTGAATTCTGTGGGAAATATCTCAAAAGTTATGGCTTCTATATAAACATACATACATACCTACGAGTGTGTATGTAATCCTATATATTCCCGCCACAAGATCAAGTGCGACTATAAATAGAAGAATGGACTTTCGCACCACCGACCCGCCCCCCAATGCCGGTCCTCTTCTACCAATCATTCAGTCGTGTGTGGCGCCCCAATGACGTACATAGAGTTAGATAAACAACAATATGAAATGCTGCAATTAATACGCCACATCGCCACATTTGGATGCCAAGATCCATCCGTTTTGGCCAATTATACGTTCCATAAAGCTGACCCAAAACGGCTACAGAAACTACAGCCACACAGCCGCACAGCCATCATAAAAGACTGAAAAATCTTCGCATATTTTACGAGATGGAACAAAAACAAATGTTTTTCCCTCGGTTGACTTACTTTTATTATGAGTTTTCCACCCACTCTCATGGGCTCTGCTCTGTGCCTCTCTCTCCGCCACCCCCCCCCAGTATTTTCCAATGGTCTGGTAATAAGGAAAAAATGCGAGCAATGCGCTGGAATTGGAACGCAACTAAAGGCGAAAATATTATGCAGACTGGTGGAGAGAGAGCAGGGGAGAGTACAGGTGCTAGGATCTAGGGTATGAGCTAGAAGTTACGTCTGGAGCTAGGGGTTGGGAGTGGAGTGGAGTGGAGTGGGTGTACATTTCTCCCAGCATGAATAATTAATGTAAGCAAAATATTGATTGCATGTACTTGAAAAGAGTTCCAGCCGACAGGCAGGATGACGACGACAACGTCCGACATTGTCGGGCCTATGACAAACGACTGACACGCGGACTGAGCAGTGCGACAAATGCAACCCCCACCAGCCCACAGCCCCACCCACAGACCGCGCTCTTGACTTCTGACCACTTGACAGGGGATGGGGGTGGCCATTTGCCTGCCCATTGGTCAGAGGGTGGTCTTATGGGGGAGGCGGGGGATAATAGAGTGGGTGTTGCATAAATTTTCCCTCTGTGCAGAGGAGACATAGTTGGCATGTGCATGGCCTGCTGGGCTTTAATAACAGCCATATAGATAGATGGCTCAGATAACAAGGTTAAGCGAAGGACTTTCAAGGGACTTGCAGAAGGGAGGGATTTTTCTAAGGGCATTTCAGAATGTTGGGAAAAACGCACTGAGTTTATATCCTCGAAGAATATAGGATGACATTTTATAAACTCAAATTCGGGAACAATTATTTACATTTAGTTATTATTTTTGTTATCTTCTGGATACGTTCTTAAACAATTGGAATATACATATGTATTTTTAAGGTATCAAATCTTTTATAATTTTTTTTTCAACTAATGATCAAAAAAGGATCTATTGATATATGGATATCCAGAGCATAATTATTCTTAGGCATGGAGGCGCCTCTCTTCTAAACTATTTCAACATTTTTAGTGCCAGAAACATTGTCATTTCCCATAGTATCCGTAGGAAGAATATCCCCAATGACACCCCCAAACCTATCCACCAACCCCAGACACTGCTCCGCCTGTCTGCTAGCCCCACATTCCGTCCTGGTGAATGCCTATTGGATGGGCAGTCCTTATTTGGAGCCACGACCCGTGTCTGCCCACAGAATGGGATGGGGGTGGGACTAGGAAACTTGCGTGACTTCATTTGCATGAATTACGTTGCGTTTTTTGTGCCGTTGCTGGAGTTGTCGTTAGTGTCCTTTCGCTGCCCGCACACCCATACATACTTGCAGACATTCACACAGATACTTGTACACCAACACGTGCCTCAGACCTCAGGTGTGTGGTTGGTGGTTGGGTTTTGCAGGGTTGGGTCCAGGGTTTTTTTTTTTTGGGTGCTCCACTCGTTCCTCCATAATTGCCGCCACCTCCTCCGTCGTCGCGTAGTCAGACTCCGTTCAGCGCCGCGCTTTTTCTCCTGAAAGAAAACTTTTTTCGTGCATATGAAAAGAGTAAAATAGAAAACAGTGGAACGTGGCTGGCTGGCTGGTGGACAGGTGGAATGGAGGTGGGTCTGGGTCTGGGTCTGGGCCTGGAGAGAAAATAAAACTATAACGCGGCAGGCAAAACATCGCATAGACGAAATAGTCGGCATAGTCTCGCCGCTCCATTCCGTTCCGTTGTCGTCGTCGGCCCGGTAGTCGTCGTCGTCAGTCGCGTCTGAGGAGCTTCGACGGGCAGGTGTGTGCCAAGAAGAGTTCCAGTTCCAGTTCCCGTAGAGCTCGCTCTCTGCCACAGGCAGTGGCACGAGCAATAGTTCGAGGCGAGGCAGCAACAGCGGCAGTAGCAGCAGCAATACGTGCCACAGCACGAGGCAGCAGTACGAAAACTTCTTGCAGTTTGAGTGGAAAGTGGCCTGCTCCAGAGAGTGCCTTAAGCTGTGTGTGTGTTTTTCCTGCCGCACAGATCTCTCCCCAACCACAACTCCAATCTGCCGTCGGAGTGCTCGGGGTCTTCGGAGTCGGAAACAGAAACAGAATCGGAATCGGAGACGAAATCCGGAGTCTTCGGAGTGCCATAAGTGTTTTGTTTGATTTTTCTCGATACGCCCTCGCCCGCCCCGTACTCTAGACGCGTGTGCAAAAAAAGGTCCAAAAAAAGGGAGAGAAAAACATAGCCAAGATTTGTTGTTGCCTTAACCACATTTTAAAGACCCCCTAACCCAAAACACCCCCCGTACCACACCTCGCCTCGACTGTATGCAAATGAAATTGTGTCGGTTGTCCACCCCGCCGAACCCTGGACTTTTCCGCACTTCCTTTGTGTGTTCTTGATGTGCAAAAGTGATTTCTAATTGTTTCGACTTCTACGGGGATACGTTTAGAGTGAGAGCGAGAGAGAAAGAGTGAGTCAGAGAGAAAGAGAGGGAGTGCGAGTGCGAGTGTGGGAAAGAGAGACGACACAGCCTACACTCGATGTGAGGCCCCCTCCGTCCCTGGGAGTATGTCAATGTCAATGGCCCATGTGGGCTTGAACTTAACTGAAAAGGATTTCCATTCCCTTGGTGTTCGATTTCTGGCCATGGATATGCAACAACTCTAGATTAATGACGTCACTGCTGGAGATTATCATGCGATCCAAAGCGATTGCCAGGAAATATAATCAGGGTAAGCATTATTACTCTGAATATTTGTGGGGGTTGTGAAAAGAATAATATTTTGAAATCAATATAAACATCTTACAAATAAATCATAAAAAGAAATAAATATTTTCCTGCACCTTTCTTATAAACAGAGACCGTAACTGTTATTAGTTTTAAAATAAAATTGCAATGTAACAATTATTTTGCAATTTTAATGGATAAAATAAAAAATAAGTTTTTTTTTTTAATTTTTATTTGAATTTTGATTTTTGTTGAAAAAATTATATTTAATTGTTATTTTTGATTTTTTTAATAAATATTCAGAATAATACTTATTTTTGGATATGTTCCATACAAATTGGGAAATAGGAGGTATTTTTTGATATCGCTAAATATGACTCAAATATGAAAATGTTGTATTCCCTTTTTGCTGTAACATATTTCCTTCACATTTAATTATTTAGATACAAGTTGCATTCATAATTCTTATTCTATAACCCTGTCGATAACTCATCTTATGAAATTGGTCCTCGAGCCAAATATTTCATATAATCTGATATTGGATAATCGGATATTGAATTATTATTAATTTAATTTAATTATTGGAAAAAAGCTACAGAGCTGACATACCACAATTTCTAATTGACTCAGACAAATAGCTTCCCTTTGGAAATTTGGGTACATTTTTATCTTTTTTTCTCTTAAAAATTGTTCCATTAAAATTAATCATACAAAAATATTTCTTATTGAAATGCAAAAAGTGTAAAGATATCACTGGATTCAATATTTGTATTACTTTTGAGTACGTTGAATCATTATTCAAAAAAAAGCTATAAAACATATCAAATTTATCTTGAAATGTCCCCCTGGAGACCCATAAAGAGAACCATTTCCTTGCCGTCCGTCCAATCCGTGCTCTGTCGAGGATCCCTGGAGACGTGACGCGATCTTGTATAACCCAAGGCGGACATTCCGTTGCGTGGCGCAGACCCGTGGCGCTGCTCGTGCTCTATAACTATAGTAATCTTAAAATATCTCCCCACATCTGTTTCAATTAGTTGTGTAGAAGTTCTGTTCGCTGTTATATTGACTGGCTTTTCGCTTTTGTTTTTTTGGGAAACGAACGCAAACTTGTTCTTGATTCTTCGCAGTTTCTTTGTGCCCAGATAAAGCATTTGATTTGGTTTGTATTATGAGCAGATGCAGGGCAGGCAGAGCAGGCAGCCAGAGCTGCTCAGTCTGTTTAGTGGTCGTTTATCAGTCGAAAGTTTCAAAACACACATTTAGCAAGGCAAGGCCCGTTTCACAGGCCCCAAAGATGGGGATGTGGCTGGATCTGAGTCTGAATCTGAATCTGGAGTGGGGCAAACGGAT
The DNA here is from genome assembly GCA_963969585.1 of Drosophila helvetica. Classification (NCBI taxonomy): domain Eukaryota; kingdom Metazoa; phylum Arthropoda; class Insecta; order Diptera; family Drosophilidae; genus Drosophila; species Drosophila helvetica. The sequence goes on along the minus strand of OZ018402.1, from coordinate 3,911,286 downwards.
GATGACAACTGCCATCAGCTGCTGTAATCAACTGACATTGAAAAATGTACGAGTAGCTCCCAGCCTGCCTGCTGATGCTGATTAGCCTATTACGAGCTCAACGAAATGACAGATTGCGAAACATTCAGATATTTCAAATAAGTACAACAACTGCGCTTTGGATAGAAAGAACCTCTAAGAAGAGAAACATTTTGTGGATAAAGGTTTTGGGAAAGGTTTTCTTCTTTGAAAACTTCCATAGATTTTCACAGTTTGAGATCTTACAAAAATATACAAAAAATTGAAAACAATCTTAGATCTATGGTCTTGCCAGTTTTTGCATAGTTATGTGTTCTGTATAGAGGTTCCGTAAGATATAAAGGGACGTATATAGGCACCATAGATCTATGGTATTCGCAGATATACTCTCTTATCCACTCAATTATTTCTTGGCTTTCCCCTTCTTTATATGCTAAACATAGAATCTTCGCAGAGTTCTCTTCAAACAATATCTCGTCTCTTTCCAGAGCAGTCACACTTTATGCAAAAATTCCCCTTTTATAGAATTCTGATCGGTTATATATAGCGAGCCATCTGTGGATGACTCTTCTTCCGCCCACCATTGATTAACCAAATGTCGTTAAAAGTTTGCCGGATTTCCTAATGGCATTTTCTATATCGCTCTGAACATTCTTATGCAAATGATGCAAGCACTGAGAGCCGATTTCCCAGAACGGCGATATATTCTCTGAAGATTCAATTCCTGTGGGTCAATTCAATGGGCGATGCCAGTACATAATTAATCCATGCGGAGTTGATGTGATTTCTTGGAAAAGCAATAATCGAAATATTTATAAATACATATTGCATGCGTTCAATGTAATGTGTGTAATGGATGGGTACTCAAGAGAAGCTCGATTCCACTTGCTCTATTTACATATATGTAGATATTCTTGGGACAAAAACGCAGATAGAAGCTGGCTTCGTAGATTGGAGACAAAGGCAATGCCGAGTGATAGATGGGATAGAGTTGAGTCAGGCAAAGTATTTCAGATGAAACTGTAGTATAAAGAACACATAAGAACAATTTAGATCAGGATATATTCTTAGAGAAAAGATTTATTAAAAGATTCCCCAAGTCAAAGAAAGCTTCCCGAAGAAAGATACCTAAAGATCAAGAAAGAGAATCTACAAATTTATTTAGAATTTTTTATTACAGTGCACGTAATTTCTATCAGCTCCTCAAGCGGACATGACATTACCCAAAAAAACAAAATATTTCCCATTTAATCGCTCGTCTCCGTGCGGCGATAACCGAAAGTTTCGCGCGATCGGGGGGCCATCATCGGGGGAGCACGCATTACCATTACTATTGCCATCATAGCAATCATGATCATAACCATCATGATCCGCTACTCAAGTCAGTTGGTGTCGACTCTGGCCGATACCTCTGGTCTCCGTTTTGGACTCTCCAGGGCGGTAAAAAATTGCTATCGGTATCAGCATTTTTACGACCTGAGAATCGATTGTATTAAGAGCTATTAAAATATTTTCTAAAACCTGCTATCATATCATTCAATTAGGCAAGAAACGGCTATACATAGGATCATAAAACAGCATTCGGTCGCCTGATAATGGAAGACTCGACTCGAAGACCAATCATTCTCTCAATTTTTAGTTGTTTGTTGTTGCTGTTGCTGCTCTCTTTCTCAACACATTAAAGCGTCATAAATACATCAAAATAAAAGTGTCGCACTTGGGGAATTTACGGCACACGGGCAGATAGTGGTGGAAGAAGACATGAATTGGGAGTAGTCGGGAATTGGGTATTGGGTATTGGGAATTGAGATTGGGAATCAGGAAATTCGGTGTAAACTTGGTCAGATCGAATACTACAGATACACAGATACAGATACGCACTTTTGCAGTAGACAAAAGTTTTCCGTGCCACTTCGATCCTCACAGAGAGCGAAAGAGATAAACGCCAGATAAGCAATGGGATCAAGATTAGGCAGTGGTTGGTCTGTGCTCTGCGGTGTACTGGGTTATCAGTGGCTAAGAGTTTTATAGCAGGTGCCATTGGATACTCTATAAAGCAATAATTTATGAAGTTCCCTGCGCTACTTGACTTTTGTTTTCATTTTCATCTGCCAGGGAGAGAGAGTTGGCAATGTCTTTCGACCGATCCGCCCGATGTGGGTTAGGCATACAATGGCATTGGAACCCCCCATCCGCCGTCCAAAAATAAAGCAAGACTACTCTTTGCACGAGTATAATGTGTGTGTGCGTTTCCTGATGATATCATCTATCAGTGGGAACACGTCCCACTATAGTTTTATTGTGCACTTGCTTCGCTTATATGTATTGCCTCTCTTCTTTATTTCGGATTGCGTTGCTTCATCGACAAATTATCATCATCGACACCCAAGAGAGGCGCAGAGCGAGAGCGAGGGGTATAGAGAGAGGGGTGGAAGTCGGAGCCGGAGACGGCACATGCATCGCACCTGATATTTTTATGGATTTACAACACCCGAATTATTCTTCCAATTTCGACAATTTATTACCAAATACACACACGTTGGACATTTATTTGCTCGTTTCAATACGGGGTTCCATTCCGATTCGATTCGATTCGATTTGGATCGATTCTATTTCACTCGCCAGCGACGTTTTACTGTCCGAAAAGCAAAAGTGTTTTTCGTTGTTCTTCGTCGCTTCGATTGCAGACAAATAACCAACCCGGTAAGACCTTGTTGTCTAGATAGAAGGCAATGATAGCCCTGGGCCAAGTCACACCAGGCGTATACATTATATGGCCACGACAAGGCGCTAGGACAGGGCATAGAAGGGGGGGGAAATGGCACTCTTTCGTGTGTTGGGGTGAAGGATCTTTGGAGTTTTTTCTCCAAAGGTGAAGGAACAGATACAGAATAGATGAAATTTTCGAGCTGGGGCATCCATCGACTTGACTCTCACCTTCTTTCAGTGTCCAATTCAACGGGAATTCCATGCGAATCAAGTACAAAACTGAGGAGTCCCTTCCTGGGTGGTTTCCAACCAGCTTAATCTGAACGACCCAGTAGTCGCGTTTTGTCTTTTGTTTACAACATTACGTCAAGGCATTTCTGATTATTCCAGAGACAGTGTCAACAGAATCGTTTATTTAGAATACGGTACGGTACGGTACGGAGTATTGTGTTCTATATGAGAATTTTTTTTGTGCTGTCTGGATCTGTCTGGGTCTGTGGTCTGTCTCTGATCCATGGTATATGAGCGGGCTTGGTTTTATCGTCGTGGCTGTCAGTATCTTGTCACTGTTCTATTGTTTATGAGTGCGGCACTTGTCTTACAATATATATTTATACTGTACTCGATGCGGTCGGAGAGATTCAATATGCGGGAGAAATGATATGTCTGTATATGTCTAAGATATCCACAGAAAGTATACTTTCTGTGATATAATCTTTGTAAGAAGGGATTTCCTGAGAATACTGCGGCCACATGCGGTGTTTTGCAGTGTATGCAGGGTATTCATTTCAATACAAATTTGATATTAGTATAGGAAAGCTTTTTTCTTATATGTGGCTTGAAAGATTTGCAATAAATGAAATTAAAGAAATTACTTCAATGATCGATTTTAAGGCTAAAATCATCTTCTATACAAAAGATATGTATTCATACACCCCAAATGATAAATGTACATTTCCTTGATAGTCAAAGTCCAAATTGAATTAGATAATACCATAAATACTAACAATGGATATTGCTTATTAGTCAGACGATAAGACGTTGTAAAGATAATGTATAAATTCAACGATATGTAGTCTTCGGCGACCCATTCATTTATTGATAGATGAGGTAAGATGTCAATAAAACCACATTAAACCCTTACAAATAACGTGGCTTTCATGCTTTTCTCTCAGTGTTCATTGGTGTACTAAATATACTAAATATTATGTTTTGTTATTAGAAAATAGATAATAGGTTCGCTCCAGATATCAGAGCCGAGCGCATAGTAGTCCACAGATACCCAAACCCCGAATGCTCGACTTCCATGGGGAGCTCCGTGGGCTCCACTCCGAACAGCTTTACGTTTCGATCGCTTCTGCGGTTGCCTGGGACTTCGACTGAGACTTCGACTGCTGTCGGGGAACATCGATCGACTGCACTGCGGACGACGACGATCCTAAGTGCTGTACGAACACACTCATACTCATACTCAGACTACTCGTGGGTACTCTAGATTCGGTTTGGGGGTTTTCGGAGGTCTCTTCTGAGTCTCAACTGCTATTTCTATTATTTATGTATTGTCACCCAAAAGAAACGCGTCCGCTCTCTCCACAAAAGTCTTGATATATAGAAAATATATATAATATACGAGTATATGCGCGTTTAGGCGCCAGAGCTGCTCCGTCTGGCAGAGGCTGAGAAAGGCAATCAATTGTGGAGAGGCCAGCGAAAGGCTTAGTTTGTGACAATTTGTTGCTCTGTTGTTCTGTGCGCAAGATTCTGTAGCGTCGGCAAAATGCAGTCCAGCCCTCGAGTACGTGATAAATGAAAATCCCCGCCCCACCCCACCCCACCCCATCAAAGTGTTTGGAAAAATAGGAGAAAATGTCAAAAATTGAACGCAAAAATGTGCAAAAAGAAGTATATTTCTCACGCTAATTAAAAAGTGAAGTGCAAAAAGATTACAATTGAAAGTTACCTGAAGGCGAATCTTCGAAGGCGAAAATTCGGTGCGAAAAACCCGCAGGAAAAGGGTTTCAAGTGAGTGACATTTTCCAATTAGTTACGGGGCAAATACGCATGGAATATGGAATTTTTGAGGTCACCTCTGATGATCTCTGATCTGTGAATAAACCACCCTTCCCCGACGGCAGATGTGCGCGAAAGTGTGCCAAGACAGGAAGCCCAAAAAACTAAAGGATACGATATCTAACTACAGCGTCTGCTTCCGCTGCACATTGCAAATTGCATTCGAGCAAGGGATGCCCATTCCCATTCCCATTCCGAATTGAGGGCGCGTGCTGCAAGGATCCGAGAGAGAGCGAGAGATATAAGAGATCTTTGCAGCTTTGGCTCATATTAAGTTACGCTGTCTGTTCACGCCCTTCCCACATTCCTCTGTGTATCTGTGTGTATCGTCATCTGGCTGGCAACGGCAATCTTAACGGTTTGACCTTGCTATAATTATAGTCCTGACCCTAGCCCTCTGTCTCGTCGAGTTTGACTTGAGCGACTTGCCCCTGGCTTCGGTTCGGTTTTCGGGGGGTTTCTTTTGCGAGAAGAGCGACTTCCGCTCCGCCTCGAGAATCGTGAATCGTGAGTCGAGAATCGGGGAGAACAATGGAACAGCAGTCGGAACAGATTCGGAATGGGAATGGGAATCGCAATCGCAATAGCAATCCTGGAGAGTTCTGGCATGTCAATAAGACACACATACAATGGAAATCGCAAGGTTTACAAGATCAGCATCAGCATATAGAGTACACATACGAATACGAGTATGAGTACGAGTACGAGTACGAGTATGCATGCCAGGAGTAGGTTCTGTTATGGCACTCGAGACCCCGCGAACAATGGCTGACGGCGGACAGGGGAAGACTTTTGATTTTGATTCCTTGAGGAACTTTTTTGCTCTGCTCTGCTTTGCCGAGTGCTTGTTCCCTTCTTGTAAAAGCCATACACACAAAAGCCATGTGCAGCCAGGCTCTTTGTCCCGCTCTCTGCCAGACAGTTAGAGTCAAAGATCAGCCATCCAGCTGAGTTAATTACAGCCGACAGAACTTCCACAGAGACAAACCGGAGTCACTGACTCTGAATGGAACTCACTTGGAGTTCAGTTCCATCGCCGAACGACGAAACACGGAACACGAAAGGAGGAAGTGTTCCAGCCAGAGTCGCGGGGCAGGCCAGGGGTGTGGGCAGTGCCTAAGGACATTCAGCTGAGGATTGAAAGATCTTAAGAAAGATCATTGTACGTTTCTGTGTGTGTTTTTTTGGCGCGTTAGCATTCAAATTTCAGCAGTTGGAAGTGAAGTCTAGAGCCCTTCTTAGTAGGCACTCTTTTTGGGGTATGTAGGGATTGAAGGCCTTTAAATTTTCAAGAAACTTCAAAAGATTTGGGCCAATTTAGGCTAATTTAGTTCAAATTACTTCTCAAACGTGAAAAATCAACTCAAAGGCGATGACGATGGACCTATGTCGTCTTCGCCCTTGAGTTAATGAATAAATGCTACATGCTGCAAATAAATTTCAACACCTATTCTGTCTTCAGTCATCCCGTTCTTCATAATTCCCAAATACAGAAGAAAAAGCATAAAGCCATACAAGAAAATTAACCCAGAGACCCAGAGGAACTCGCATTTCTGGCATTTAATAAAATTCCCGATGATAAATATTATTTGATAATTTTTTTAAGCGCTTTTTTAATTTGCCACCAATGAAATTCGAGTTCGTAATCTTCTGAGGAATACACACGCTGTCTTAGGAGTCTATTATATAATATATTATATAGTATATATATATACGACTATTTTTATTTTATATATTATTTTTATTAAGTATATGTTATATATATTTTTATTATATAAAATAGTTTTAGTCGTTAGTAGTTATCGTCTCGGACCGGAATTGTATTTTCACAGACGGGGGTTGGCGCACGAGTGTAGGCAATAAATGAACAATTTTTCTGCTCTTCTTTCGATATATTCCTCGTAAATATTGCATCTCCTTCTATCCTTCACATATGATAGTTGACCTGTAGATACAGGTACAGCTTTCAGATATAAAACTATATATCTTTCGAATCTCTTTTACTTTTACTTCAATAATATATTCAAAGATAAGTCCATAAATTTCGCTATTACAATAATGTGAACATCTTTTTATTGCCTTTTTTCATACAATGAATTTTCGTGTAAATTGTCTGTTTCGATTATTCATGGTTATGCTTGGGGGGACCCAAAGTAAGGTTCCGCCCCTTTCTGTTTTTTCAATTTTTGGTGAGGCGTGTTGGCTAATGAATTATGAGGTATCATATGCAGAACAAACCAGACACAAAACCAAAGCGAAATGCAAATAAAAAAAGATACACACATCCACATCCTCTCTGCAAGCCTTTTCTATCTTTCTTTCGGGTGCTATGCCATGCCATGTTAAATTATGTGACAGCGGCGGAGTGTATAAGAGAGGGGTAGGGGGAAGGGGAAGAGTGACTCGTTGTCGATTATGTTGTTTTAATTTAACGCTATTAGCAGAGTCACAGACCCGGGCACGTCGCGGCGGCAACAACCAACCCCTTGCAACCCTTAAGCGTCCCTTGGATGGTGACATTATAGCGACTCCGGGGCTCGCACCCGTATATGGCCTGAGGTCCTAATTGAGTCCTGCTGCTGTTTGACAAACGCAAATAGATACGGATACAGATACACTCGAACACAGAGAAAATACCCACAGACATGGCGTTACAGATAGGACAACACTCTCTCTGACACTTTCCATCGAATTGATATTTTATGAGGCGCCCCTTTTATCACCTCTCTCCATCCATAATGTTGCGTGCATATCTTTTTTGGAACGATATTTTTAGGGGGCCAGAGCCAGCCCTCAAGTGGCGTTTTCCTCATGCAAATAAATAACAAGTGAACGAATTTATGACCTAATCACAATGCATTGACAGCGCTAAGCATATGTAAGCCAAAGGGGAAATATCGGTGTTGTCTCTCCATTCAATTTGAACACTTAATTTATTTGGTCAGACCGATACGATATGGTGGGAACGGATCTGGGCCAAGGAGCGGTAATTAGCCTCGGTGTACGAGTATTTATTTATTTATTCATTTCAAGCTATATCCTCGTCCACAAGCTTAAATTTATTTTTAAAGATAAATATATCGTTCCGAAAGTTATATAGATACTTAAATCTAATTCGTATAATGCTAAATTCTTATATTATTATTGGGTTTTTCTTTTTTGATTCGATTTTTTTTATTTTTATATATATTTTTTTTATATTTATTATTGGTGGGTTTATGAATTTATTTGCTTATTTTATTTGTATCGATTTCTTAATAATTCTTTAATTTGGTAGTGAAATTGAGTTGCGCTCCGAATTGATTTAATTTTACGAGGAAGATTGTTTCGTATGTATAGCAATGATGAAGAACTGCCTTCTATCCCCAAGTTCCACTATCCACTATCCACAAAGAAACTAAATTTTAAATATAACTTCTTGTTAATCTTCGCAGTATATATGAGTATTAAAAAATACTCTCCCACTCTTAATATAGAATGAGATATTATTTATCACAGCGTAAGAAAATATATGTATTTATTTTGAGTCAATGCCAATATTTGAAATATACTCATATCTGTCATTCGTACACATTTCTGACCAATATTGATTTCTTTCTTATTAAAAAATTAATTTGTACTTTTTCTGAAAGATTTTTGAACTGCTAATAGCTGAGGAATGATAATAATAGAATAAAGTTATTATTCTTTTATAAAGTTAACCACTTACTTCATGTAATTCCTTCACCAAATTCGTTTACTCACTGGAGCCATTTGCATCAGTTTGTCCATCAAAACACTTACTCAATGGCTGGCCACTGGCCAGTCATCTATCCGCACATCCACTTGGAGCCTCTTCCCCCTCTCCCTTTGCCCTTAAGTAGAGGCTTATTCAGAGCCAAAAACCAAACCACATTCCTTGGGCCTGGCGCCACAGTAAAAACAACACAAAAAATAAACCCCCAAAAAAAGTTTAACGACAGATAGAAAATTAAGTTGCAAACAAAAACCCAAAAAGCCCATGTACTTGTCAGCACCCAGCCCCCAACCCACCTAGCCCCCCACTGTTTGCTGTGAGCCACCCACACACCGCAACACACACACACAAACACAGCCCACACACATACACAGACAGAAAAACGGAAAAAAAGAGCAACAGAAACGAAAGGTGGAGGAAAAGCGGAGGAAAGCAGCCACGGCGGCACACTTTGCGGCAGAGCCGCAGGGCTAAAAGTCGTCGTCGCTTTCAATTATAGCCCGTGCGTCCAGCACACACACACACACACACACACACACACACACACACACACAGACACATACAGAGAAAGGCTATACACACACCCACACAGAGCCATTAGCCTAATGTGTGCTTATTGCGCACGCTTTGGAACAGACGTCGGTGGGTTCTAGTGGGAGGGGGAGAAGAGAGCCAGAGAGAGACCCAGAGGGTGGGGTGGGATGGGGAGTGAGACGGCTAACCCACTGAGCCCCACAGGCCCCACAGGCCCCACCGAAAAACGCAAACCACATCGAAATGGATGCTAAGGATACGGCAACCGCAAGCCAGAAACTTGCCACTGTCTGACGGCAGGGCAGGGAGTTGTGGGATGAGAGGGAGAGGAAGAGGAAGAAGGGGAGTGTGGCAAGAGGTGGGGCGAACCGCAAACAACCAAACAAACATATTGGCTGCCAAAGAGAGACAGAAATCCGAGTGGAACAGCAATAGCAGCACAGCAGCAGCATCTGCATCTGTATCTCTCGCTTTTGTATCTAACAGTAGGTATGTACGGGAATATATACCCTATCTATACCATATATATAGTACTCTATATATACATATATACACATATAGATGTGCATAATGAATGCGAAGATGTGCCCGCCCTATTATCCTGGCGCTGCTTTCAGTTTGCTGCTGCTGCTGCGGCTGTTGCTGTTGCGTGGCTCCTCCCTCAACTTCACAACTGTCTGTGTATCTCAAAGATACATAGAGCAGCAGCAGCAGAAGCAGAAGCAGCAGCATTCTGATAGGAAAAATTGAGCAGCAGCAGCAGCGACATGAGGGTAAATAAGGCATGTCCTATCTCACTCTCTCAGCAGCTGTCTCTGTCTCTGTCTCTCTCTCCCTCTCTGTGGAGTATCCTTTTCTGTGGCAAGAACTGGGAAGAACTGCCCTTAGGAGCTGCAATTCGAATCAGAATAACCAAGTTTTGAGATAATAATAATGATTGTGGTCCTCTACGAAACTGACACAGATTCCCAGCGAGAGAGAGAGAGAGGGAGAGAGCGAGTGAGAGAGTGCACAGAGAGAGAGAGCGAATCATCTCCGAGAGAGGCAAACAAATCAGAGGGTAAAATATTCCCTCTCTTTGCGGCTGCTGCTGCTCGCTCTCTCTCCTTTTCATCCCCTGCTGTTTGCTGCGAGAAGATACACAGATACACAGTCATCATCGGTCCTCCAGATCATGGGATGAGATGATGAGAACGAGGCGGATGATGATGAGGGAAGGAACCACCACCAGCCCAACCAACCCAAAAAGAGATGCCCGGCCCGACGACGACTCCCTGCCACTTACACGAAAATTCCCATTTGTCCGGAACCAGAGACCACAGAACTCAGAACTCAGAACTCAGTCCATACCCATCATCACCTCTAGTCAATTCAGTTCGTTGCGGAGCTCGCTCGCAATCGGAATCACAGTCTCTGTCGTTGTCGTCGCCGTCGTCGTTGTCGTCGCTGTCGCAGTTGCTGTCGCAGTTGCCGTTGCCGTTGCCGTCGCAGTCAACGTTTGAGAGTCCATCCGTGCGAGTACGTTTTTTTCGCGCTATCCGTTGCGTATCCGTTGCGTTCGTGGTAGTCAGTATTGCGGAGACAACCGGCAGATAGAGACGACACCCAAATCAAAAATATCCATTAACCATAATCCACAATCCATAAGAAAAATAAACTGCAGTTTATTGGGAAAAGAAAACCTCCCGCCACAACTCCCATTTCCCATTCGCGTCGTCCGGTGTGTGGGCCATGTCGCGACGTGTGTTATGAAAAATTATTGTTGATATTGTGATAATTACAAGTGAAATCTATAAACGGAATCATGCTGTTCGATCGATATGTCATATCAGGTTGGTTCCATGCATCCACTGGTTCCAGGCAGCAGCAGTGCAGTTGTATCTGGTATCCGGCACTTAAAGGGAAAAACATTTACCTTCGGCTATCGCCTCACCTGCTCGCATGGATTCGCCCTTCGATTCAGTCTGTGAATTCTGGCCAAAGTCTGAGCAACAATTGGGAAAATCGAGTGGCCAAATCGAAGAAAAAGTGATTCAGATCTAAGCGGAAGACTATCTATTGTATTGTGTCGAATCGAATCGAATCGAATCGAACGAAGAATAATAGCTGATGAGTAAACATCTAAGTGCTTAATAGATGTCCAATAGATTGATTCATTTGTGGACTTTCTCTTTCCAAATAAAAGGCCGAGGCAGATAAGATTGTGCAACGTTTTTTAGGAAAATCTTTGGCAGAGGGCTGCCCCTTTGAGAGCTTTACCTCCAAGTTAATTCCAGCGTAAGCCCCTTACAATCCTATCCCTACCTGCTCTGGCTTTGGCTATGGCGCCTTATCAAGTGGCAGTTGCAATTAACCATTTATGGCCAGGTTTTATCAGCCAAATGTGTGATTACCTAAAAAAAATAACAAATTAGCTCAGGGACGACTCCCTAGAAAACAAAAGGGAAAACACTTGTGCTTAAGTAAAAGTGAATAATTGAATTGCAACAAGCCGCCCGAAAAGAAACAAACTAATCACCGCACACCGAACACAATTGAGTTGTCAAACAAACCAGAGAAAAGCAGAGCAATGCTGGATGGGTGGGCCAGGGACTGCTGGACTGCTGGACTCTGGACGGGACGAGACGGACAGTTCCCGAGATGAGTACCCTTGAGAGTAGGTGCGAGGATAGACAGACGAAGGCGCGGGTGCGGGTGCGGGTGCGGCTCTCGAGGGCCACTTCAAAAGCATTTCGCTGGATGGTGTGATGTTCCAGCAGGATGCTGTTCAAATAGAGTGTGCCACAGGTTCCTCAAGGATGTGCGAAATGTGCGGCACCGCACGGCCTGACCAATGACCAATGACCAATGACCAGATCATTGTGGCCCATTGTATTCCACCGAACTGTTTGCTATTCCGTTGCCTGTGGGTTACTTATATGGCCGATACTTATCTGCATTGCTGTTGACCATTGACTGGGGTCTAACACTGGCCAACCGACCAGTAATGTGGTCTGGTCGTATCGTGGTTCGGTTGACGCTTGTCGGCTGTCGGTTGTCGGTTCTGTTCTCGGTTCTGTTTGTTATCGCTTGGACGCGTTGTCATATTTTGTCTAACAGCTCAAATTACGATTTAGTTTCAAGTGTTCGAACAAGGCGGATGGACAAGACAAGAACCTCAACAGCAAACACCAGCCCAGATACCCAGATACCCAGATACAGATACAGAACAAGTAGTAAAACAAATATCAAATAATCGACGGGTAATTTGTGCGTGTCTTATTATCGTCTTTGGTTGGAATTTATATACGGTTTGATGGGGAATTTGGTAATGCACTTTCTTACATTCAGATATCCTTGAATTGACTGTCATTGGATTGCTTCATCCTGCGATTAGCCCGCCCCTCAAGCAAGCCTTGACTTTACATTCATTGGATGTCCTCTATCTAGTCTTTTCTATCTATTCAGACGGCAAATGTCAGACAACTCACATCGATTAACTAATTAATAATTTGATTTGCAAAAATATTCGTGTGTAATTTCATATCAAAAAGGAAACTTCTGTTTGGAATATTTGGAATAGTTTCGAGTGATATTTATCCAGATGCTATTTGCTCAAGTTGCTGTGTAATCGGAGATGTTTCAGGTGAATGTTTCTATACCTTAAAACACTCTTCGATAGGCCTTCGAGCGCCTACTATACAGACTACTAATAAGACACATGTTCTTTGGAGATAGTAGTACTCCGCGCGATTGATGATAGGCATTGAAAGAGTGACTGAAGGACTGAGTGATTGAGTGACTGAGTGCTGATGATAGGCTTGGGCTTGGGCTTGTTCTTGTTCTTGTGCCACTTGTCTTGCTTTCTGCGTGAGGCTGTCAATCAATTTGTGGGGACTGGGATGGGGGGCTGCACCACTGGGGGGACAATTGCAAAATCACCCCAGAGATAGATAGAAATGGAACTGGAATATTGAAACGATTGTCATCGCAACTTGAGGGTGCCTCCGTATCCGTATCTATTCTATTTCGGGGCCGACATGACAGGCAACTACTGATTAGGATTACCGTTGCTGCTGCTGCTGCTGCTGCTACTCGTTCGAGTGCTGTCTGGAAAGTCAAAGTCTCTAATCTGTATCTCTATCTCTCTCCCCGCACAGGCTCTAACGGCGACGACTACGATCCGAGTGTTGTGCGCCACCACCACCACCATCATCACCATCACCTGGATCTCAGCACGCGGGCTCCGGCCTTCGGTCCCCTGCCGGATCACACGCAGCTTCCCGCAGAGGACTCCTCCGCATTCGCCAATCGCCACCACCTGCCACAGACTCCTGCCACATCCTCGGCAGCCGCCTCGCCGCCCCTGGAGCCGCAGCAGCACCTGCAGCACCACCCCCAAGATCAGCATCTGCAGCACCAGCACCAGCACCACCAGCACCAGCACCAGCTTCAACAGCAGCGGCAACAGCCACCGCCTCCCACGTTGCCGCTGGCTGGCTCCTCAGCAGCCTCCAGCATGGAGCACTTCTTCAACGACCAGGCCCAGGCGGAGCAGCTCCTCCAGGAGTGGGCCCGCCGGCGCGAACCTGTCTGTGATCTGGATATCCGTGATAGTGGCGTCTACGCCAAGACGCATCTGCAGCGTGGCACTCGCTACGGGCCCTTCCCCGTGAAACTCTGCCATCAGCCCAACGATCCTCAACTGGCATGGAAGGTGAGTGGACCCCAAGATATTTGCTTTGCCATAGAATGACAGCTATCTCAAGGAAGTGTTATCCTAAAACAAGGAGACACAAAATTTCTATTCAACTGCTAAACTATGTTAAACTATGAGAAAAAATCCCTCTGTTAGTTGCTGTTTTATTCCCAAACTCAAACCGAAATTGTGTGAAATTTTCACCTAAAAAAAATGCATTAGTTTCCACCACAAAAATGTCCTTTCACACAACCATTGGCTGGCATCCCTATCTAAGACTACATATACCATATATGTATAAAATATATCACCGAAAGCGGACCTTAAGCCTTTCACATGTGTTCGCATTTTGGCATTCTCAAATTTCCGCTTTTCCTCGTGACATCTTTTTTTTTTGGTTTCGGGGGAAATTTAATCCCATCAGAGCCCATTTTTATGTGCGAAAATTGCACAAAAATTGCAACCGAAATGAATATCTACTCTCGGGTATTTTTTTTGGGTGCTTTTCCATAGAAAATCAAACGATTGGAAAAAGATTTGATTAGAGAGAAGGGCAACGGGCTGGTATCAATTGTCAGTCAAATGCGCCTAATCCCTGGCCAGAGCTAATTTACCTTCCATCCGCGCCCGGACGGGGACTAGGACTCGACGAGGCATGCAACCAGGACGAAAATCCACAAAGTGTACCCTAAATGAGGCTTAAGTTGAGGCCGGCTGATGATTCCAATTAGGCCTCACGAGTCCCTGCGCCTGTGCCTGTGCCTGTGCCTGTCCTGGGCGAGCAGAGTCCTCCCGATGAACCCTTCGATTGATTGTCAGTCAGTCAGTCAACTGACACTTTTGCGCCCCTGATCCCCTCCCCTGTCCTATCCTCTCCTCTCCTCACTGTATATCTCTGTCCCTGACAGACAATCCAATCAAATTATCGCGCCTAGTCCTGTTGACAATTTGTAGCCGAAAAAGGGATCTCTCGCCTACCTCCGCGACGAGTGTGAGTGTGTGTGTGTGTGTGTGTCCTGTCTGTCCTGTCATTCAGGTATTTGCCACTCGAGCCACTGAAAATTGCAAAAATAACCAAAAGAACTGAAAACGGAATTCTACTGATTTCTGCTGGAAGGGACCTTCCTTCGAGCAGAGCAGCCTTTTATTTCTGGATGATCCTCAAATCAAGCGCACTTTTCCCGTTCACATTTCCGTTTTGACAGATACATTGGCCGTGTCTCTGTCTCTCTGTCCTCTATCTGCTACCGTTTCCATTCCTGATCCTCGATCCTCAATCCTCAATGCCAGATCCTCTATCCGCATAGATCTCTGGCAATTCGAAGCCAGTTCTCCTCTCGATCCTCCGTGCGATCTGTGCGATCTGTGCGGTGTGTGAACCCAACACTTTGAGATTATCTCTGGCGCGTAAATATTTTTCTTGCCCATTGACTGTGTCATGTTTTGCTCGGAGGCTGTGGCCTCCTTTTTAATAAAGTTATGAATAGGCAGCGAGGACATGTGTGATGCCTGCGCCGGGGATTATAACCGAACAAACGCACGGCAACTGTGGAACTGTGTTTGTATAAGCCCCAGAGACAGAGCAATTGTCAGCAGTTTTCAGTTTTCAGTTTGCAGTGCAATAATCATTGGCACAGTCTTGTTATGGATCCTGTGCTTGTCCTCCCATGGATCCTGCGATCATATCTTTTTTAGTGGCTGTCTCGTGTTGCAGTTTCCGTTGCTGCTGGACATGTGAGTTCGCTCAAAGATTGTGTGTTTATTTGAGTCTTAGGACGATCTCACATATCTGATTTGTATCTTTTTTCTGCGGATGCTTGGGCTGAAGCAGCTGTGGTAGAACTTTTTTAAGGATACTTGTCAATGGGAACTTGACAGAGCAGCAGATAAGCAGAGGAAGAAGTATTCAAATTAGGTTTACGAGGTGTAAAACCACAAATGGAAGATCCAAAGGGACCTCTGTTTCACTCCTTCGCTGAATTTGGTAACAAACTATAGAGAAAGTAATATATATTCTTGTAATTCTTTCTTTCGCAATACTCATAAAAAGAAATCTTTGTTTTAAAATTCATTCCAAAGCATTTTAGACCCTCTTTGATTTTGCTTTAATCATCTTGTATATCTTTTAGCTCTTCTAAGAGTATAATCCAATTTCCATTGCTCCTTTGCCCCTAATTTTCCATCCTCGAACTAACGCCTACCCTTTGGCAGGCCTAACAAATCTCCCAACCCTTCCAATTATTTATGTTATTTTGCAACTATAACTTCTGTCCTTCTGCAACATCAAACGCAGACGGTGGCAACCTACTTGTTCGACGGACCTCTTGAGGTCTGCCTCTGCCCTCTGCCCCGCCCACTCCCCATCCCCTTCAACAGAACCGCATCTCCTTCAGAATATAAAGTTTATTTCTATATAATTTGTTGTTGGTGGTACATATATATTTTCGCTGCATATGCCACGGGGCAAGGGGCCTCTTGAAACGTTGTTAACTTAATTTTTGGAGCGTGCACCACATATGGCAGCAGGCTCTCTTGATGTACGCCATGCTCTCCTCTCCGCTATATACACACACTCCAGACTCTCCCACTCATCGAGGCACACACACACACACACACATATACCACTTAATAATAAACTGTAAAATGCCGTTTTTCCAAATGACTTGATAGACAAGAGGCTGACGGCGGCGGCGGCGGCTACGGCTGTTGCTGGCTGGTGCTTCTGCCACGACGAAGTCGACTGCTGTCGACGGTGGCTGCTGCAGCAGCGGCGGCTTCAACGTTGCGCATACGCAAAGTCATTCAGTCAACAACAATTGTGGTTTTCGGTTTGATTTACATACTCTTTTTTGGGGGAAGGTATTACGAATTTTGATAGGATTTTAGACCTGAGCAGAACAGCAAAAAGAACATTTGTTCCTGATTAGATTCGAATTTTCGGCATAATCAATCTTGACATTAATCTACATATTTCAATGCGAAGATTTTTAAAATTAACATAGTTCCTTCGACTTTCTTCTGTTTTCATATCGCTATTGCTAAGATTTTCTCAACGGCTTGAAATAAAAAAGTGATAAAAAGTTTGATTATAGTTTTTCTATATTTACATTTCTGAGAACTATACAGAGTAGAAATCATTTGTAACCCAACTGAAGCTTACATAATATAACATTTTTGTGGATATGTATAGATTATATTTGGACCAGTCTATTGGTATATTTAATTCTTCTGTGTGGCTATTGGAAGTCGACGATTTTTTTTCTAGTATTTTTATTTTTCCATCTCTTACTTCTCTCTTACTTTTTTTCATATATATATTTCTAGCACTGCTTTATGTCTGATACAAAAATAAAAAATAATTTTAAGAGACAGTTTGCGAGATATATCTATTCCTTTTTTGAATCAATTTTCCGCATAGGCCTGCACAGGTCTTTTTGTTTGTATTTGAATAGAAATTCATATTTAATACTTTAATGATTTGCTTGTAGAGAAACTCATTTATTTCCCAACAAAACTAAACAAAACTCCGCGAGCTTAAAGTTTAAATATTGTTTGCTTTTTCTCCGTTCAGCAAGGGTAGATCGGAATGGGATTACCATATCTTTCGGGCATGCAAGTGTATCTTTGCCATCGACTTTCAAAGCCAGCCTTTTCTTCTTGTTCGATTTTGATTTGGATTTTCTGTGTGTGGTGGTGTGTGGTTTCTGTTGTTTTTTTCCCCTCCGAACTTTCGGCGTCACAGCGTCTAAGGCAGTTTTCCCATTGGCAGCCGAGCCGCCGCCGACGTCGAGTCGCAGTTAACGATTTGTTTAAATTATGCGTATTTTAGCTGCCTTTTTTTGCTTTGCTTTTCACTTGCTGCAGTTGGCGCCGCTGCTTTTATTTTGTATACAAAAACCGTCGGCGGTTTTGTTTTTGTTTTTGCCATGTTGCTGCAGTTTCCCCCGACCCCCGTCTTCCCCTCACACTGTGCAGTAATTGACCTTGATGTTGTGGGCAGACTTGAGGGCGGCAAAGTCGTTGAAGACGTCTTGCTGCGTTTGCTTTATGTGTGGATAATGTGGATAATGGGTCGTAAAAGATGGTTTAATTTTGAGTGGTCTACACAGGGGGCTATAATGCATGAAAAGCTACCAAAAAGAAGGATAAAACGATAGTCTTAGAATTGTTCAGGAATTTTCTTAGAGTCTATTGTGTGAAGTATTTTTTTTAATGGTTTTCTGTAATCCAATATTTCCATATCCATATTTATGTGCTTGTACAATTCCACAGTGGGCGGAAGGGGGCGGGGCGAAAATTTAAAATACACTTGTAACAGTGTGATATGACAGGAGTCTGGATGCAAAATTTGGTTGCTCTAGCACTTATAGTCTCTGAGATATAGGCGCTCATGAAGACGGACAGACAGACATAGCTATATCGACTCGGCTATTGATGCTGATCAAGAATATATATACTTTATGGGGTCGGAAACGCTTCCTTCTGGGTGTTACACATAAAATACTCGAAACTTACATTCTACATGTTAATATCTACATACGTTCGTGTACTATACACGCGGTATAACAGCTGCATTGGTTTGTGTCTTGGCTTAGCACAGTTTGCCCAGCTACCACCATGGATGGCGGCAGCTGTACCCATACAAATTTCTGATTCAATTGTGATCAAAATCGTTAAAAAAATATATAAATTTAATTAAATTTGAAAATCCTTTCATGCAGGCCCATGCTGGACCCAACTTTAATGGCTGGCTCGAGCCCACATCGGACGTGTCGACGTGGCTGAAGAAAATCCGCTCCGTGAAGGACATCGAGTGCATCGAAGAGGCTAATTTACACAATTACATAATGGGCGGCTGTGTGAGTACCACCACCACAACTGCATGGACGCGTGCCTGCAGGCGCTCTCACTAATTTTTGGGACAATTTTTTACAATTATCAAATGCATTTTTGTGTCGTTTTTTATCGTCCCCCTTTCACGGAAACAGTTGTGGTACGAAACGAATCGGTATATCAATGCAGGCAGTGAAATGGTCGTGGATGGCCGTCCCAAGACCCCGTACCAGATCAATGACAACTTTATGGCCGGCGGCGGGGTCCTGGCGGCAGCAGCAGCCGCCGCAGCAGCCGCAGCCGCGGCAGCAGTCGCCTCGGGAGCCACCAGTGGCGGGGGAAGTTCATTACCCAGCGACGATCGGAGCGATCGAGATAATGGTGAGTGCTACTATATCACTGTACCCTATACCCCCGATGTGACTGTGATGCTGGTGTGTCCAATAAGCAGATAGACATACAGCTGTGTGTGTGTGTGTGTGTGTGTGTGCGCGGTGGTGCGAAGGGCAATTAACAGAGATGTCGGTCTGTGGCACGAGCGGGGCAATCTGATCCCAGCAGCAGCAGCAGCACCCGACGACAGCTTATGAGGGTGCACACTGGCACGCACAGCTTCCCTATTTTCCACCCTTATTGCGTGTGTGGCAGCACCCTTTTGTCCTTGCTCCCGCTCCTGTGTGTTGCGCATGCGCCCGTGCAATATAAGGCAACCGCACATGTTTTCATTTGTTATTAAAATGTTTGATAATTTCATTAGAGATCCATCATCAAACAAAGGTCCGGGGGAGATGATGTTACTGATAGGCATTGCGCGTCAAAATGGCACACGCTCAATTTAAGCCTAATCCCGTGCCACTGCCACATGCATCCCGTGCAACCGATGAGTCCCATGCATCCCCTTTTGGTTTTCGAGGCGTGTTTGATTATAAACATGTGGGATTTATGGACAGAGACTCGGCCCGTTTGGCTGTATGCCTCCTCTGGTCCCTTGGCCTGGCCTTTGTTCACACTATTTTCCGCGTCGCTTATCGGACATTTAAATCTCATATTTTGCATTCGAAAAAGTGTTTCCATTGCAGGAGTCAGCTTAAAATTTGAATATTTAATGAATTTAATGGACATTTCCATATGCTCCTTGTCCCCGGGCTTATCTGCCGATCATAGTTGCCTTTGCCATATTTGAACATTTTTCAATTAAACTCAAGCCCAGGCAGGCAGGGACTAAGTCACAGTCCTGTCAAAACCACTCGCCCGAACCCTAAACAGAGCTTGCGCTCCCTGCTTTTCCCGACGGACACCTGTGAATCGGGCCAAAGGACTCCCGACTACCCGTTTGACTTTACTTTTTTTTTAACGTATTTTTTGACAAGTTTTCTCTCAGCTCATGGTCTGCTGGGCAGACCAGGGAAATTCATGCCAGAAGACAAGGTCCTTGAGCCCACCAGATGGGTGTAGAGGCACAAGGATAAGTTACAGCGAGCCGAGCGATCGTGGTGCAGCACGGGGGTGGCACCGCGACACGACACAAGAGGTGGCAAGGAACGATCGGAGGAGTGTGTGGTTGAAACGGTAGCAAAAGATCGCGTTGGGAGGGTTTCGTTATTTTTTTTCTTTTTGTCTACTTTCGACCGTTACATTTGCTTTTTGGAATTTATAATGAAGGTTCTGTTCTGTTCTGTTCTGTCTGTCGATTATAGTATGGGAATTTCCAGGCGGGAAAATGCAAATGTTTTGGGAGGAGTGGGATAGGGAAACAATTTTACAGCAAAGTATGGGAACAAAATGAAAATATATTCGCAAGATATCTATAAAGAACTTTTGGGGGTTTATTTTAAACTAAACTGTGTGGTATGTACCATGGTCTTATTTTTATAATTTTATTCGAAAGGATATTGGATCTAAAATAATTAAATTTGTACTGTATGGAAAAGAGATCTCTAGAGGTCTAATTTTAAGAAAAATAGGTGTGTATTAATATTTCTAGATATATATAAAATATAGATGGGATATACAAGGATCTGTACTTTTTTTGATGCAATTTAAAAATTGTAGGAAACGTATCCCATACGGAATTTCAGATTTACAAAATTCTAACAGGAATTCAAATTAAATGATAAATATTCTTTAGATTTAGTACGATTTATGCCATCAATAGAATTCTTTTTAAATGAATTCTTGACGTATTCAGAATAAGCGATCTACAGAGATCTGCTTACGATGATCTTATTGAAGCAGAAATAGTTTCGAAAGTAATTTTTTGTATACATTTAGGCATTAGACCTTTAAAAATTGTCAAGGATTTCCGTAAATGATACACCTCATAAATCAAGTCAAAATCTAAACTTCAATTCAATGAAAACTTTTAAAACAGTTTGCCTTTTCATTTCCTTGACTCTTCAAAACACACACAGAAACCATTCCCCAAAAACAAACACATTGCCACCAACCAACCAACCCACAATTATGTCAACTCTGACCAAACCTTGACTTGCCCCTGCCCCTGGCCCTGCCCCTGCCCCAAGAGCAGAACGAAACCATTCCCCGAAAAAATACGAGTATCTAAAGGCAGTTTTGAGATGGCTTTCGGCTTAAGTCGCGGCA
Source organism: Drosophila helvetica (assembly GCA_963969585.1). NCBI lineage: Eukaryota > Metazoa > Arthropoda > Insecta > Diptera > Drosophilidae > Drosophila > Drosophila helvetica. Next base: position 3,890,107 of record OZ018402.1, on the reverse strand, counting down.
AGTCTTCAATCGACCAATCCACCAATCAAACAATGGAACCAACTACAAACTACGTCACATTTAGATACACTCGTATGTGATACGAGTATCTGGCAGAACACACGCCAGAGAGCACAAGACCAAGCCCATAAACGAAATCTTAACTAACTCCGAGAGACAGACACAAACGGAGGGGATACCCGTACAGATTGACACATTGTCGCCAGCCCGAGCTGATGGATGATTAATGAGCCGACAACAACAGAAAAAAACAAACAAAAAACAGAATTCGAATCGAAAATTGAAAAAATAAAAAAAAACCCGGCTTGTCTCGTGTCGCGTCTTCGGCTAAATGATCATCGTGTGTCAATTTGGGCATCATTAGGAGTGCTACTTTTTTTATAGACACAACCGGGGGACCTAACCCTTTTTTTTCGTTATGGGTTGTTGCTTTTTGTTGGTGCCAAATCGATTAGCAGGCGGATCTAACTTTGATTTTGCAGCAGCAACAACAGCCACAGCCACAGCCCAGCCACCGTCGCAAGTTGTAAGGTGTAAATAATTCAATCAATCATTTGTCAACAGTTTCGGCTTCCGTTTAACTAGGAACGCCCCTCCTCCGAGCTCCGAGCCCCTGCTCAAACTTCATTTCAGGGTCAGCCGGTGGCAGTTGGAAGCCAGGCAGCCAGGCAGCAGCCACTGGCAGCCTCTGTGATATGTAATTGGCATGTCAAAGAGTTTTACTCCCTGCCTTGCCCCAAACACCTATACGATACGATACTTCATCTGTTTCCTCTTTATTCCGCATCCTGATTCGCTCGAACTAAAAACCTGAAGCCTCTAAGCAGCAGCAGCAGCCCGACAATAGATCCATTGAATTGTCAGCCGTGCTGGGCGAGTAAATCAATCTGTCCGCTTGCAGAGCGACAGCAGCTGTTTGAGGAGAGTGATAGATAGATTTGGGGAGCCAGAGGGAGAGAGAGGACTTGGAGGGAGATCTGGTGAAAGGCGTGAAAGGATTGTTGCAGGCCACTGTGACACGGGGGCAGGGCAATTGTTAAATGATAAGGAATTGATGATGAGAGATGAAAGGGTAGCGGGTAGAGGACATAGACTTGGAGTTGGATCAGAGAGCTAAATGAAGCACTGAAATTTGATAAATTGATGGAAAGTTCTGGGATTAAGTGGGGAAGGTATAGGAGAATCGAAAAATTGATGAGTTTAAATTTAAATTAATGCTAAGGGATCAATGTAGCTGGAACCGATCGATTTCGAATAACCACATCCAAAAACAACAAATTCTGAAAACAATTCGCAACTTTTTTCTATGATCAGTTAGTTTTCTTTTCAATAACTCTTTTCCCAAAGAGTTTTCCCCACTTTTGCTGCAGAATGCATCATCGCAGATCTTTAGAGCACAACACTCCCAAAAGAAACTTTTCCCAAGAACGAACCCCTCAGAGAGAACACCATCTGTCGCAGCACCTACTCCTCCCCCTAGGGGTGAGCTCCTACCCATTCGCCCACCCCCTAAGGGTGTGCTCCCTACAATACTATCCCACGCTACCCACCCAACAGCAGCAGACAGCCATAAGGTGGCTCTAAGTTCAAGTGCAGGCCATAAGGAGATCCCGCTACGTGGGAATCTTCTAACGACTCCAGTGTGTGCCCTCTTTGACCATATTGCACACGCTGAAAATTAACTTTTGACCCAAACAGCAATTACATCAAAGCCAGAGCATATATATTCATCATGTTGGCCGAGGGTGGGGGGTGGTAACACTCACCCCCGGGCACATAGGGGGTGGAGTGTGGGCTGCCTTGAGAGGCAACACCTGTGCACCGTGCACCGAGCACCGAGCGAAAGTTTTCCCTCAATGTGTGTGGTGGTTAAGGTGCTATATGACTTTTGATACGAAATCAGTCCAACGGAACCGATCTGAACGGAACGAAACGAAACAGAGAGAGAGAGAGAGAGCATAGACTAAGGGGGTGACCGGTGACCCTTTGGATGTGGATGTGGGGATGTGTTTGCATGCATAATCTTTGGTCATCGCCATCATCCCTTAGGACTATTGCTGCTGCTGCTGCTGCTGCTTTGTCACCTGGTGGTAGGCCAGTGCCCACCCCATGAACTCCTCTCCTCAACTCGAACTCAACCTTTAATAGTCATTTCCCCTTGGAATTGTCATCGTGTGTCGGCCTGCCGTCAGGAGCTGGCCAAGTTAGTAGTACCACCGTCCGTTTGGTAGTACTGTTAGTGCTAGTAGCGTGGAGGGGTGCTTTGGCTCTTGCCTTGGCCTGCCCTTAGACCTTACCTTACCTTACCTTACTCGCATTTACCTCGCATTCGGGACAATTATCTATTCAACGTCAAGCTATGCGAGTCGAGTGCTATATATGAGTGCACACACGATTTGGTCTCTGTCTCTGTCGCTGCTACCAATTTTGTGTTAAGTGTTTGCGTGTTTGCCCAGGTGTGTGTGTGTGTGTGTGTGTGTGTGGCTCTGAGAGGGTGGGAGGGTTGGTCATATGTCAGTGCGTCCAGCAGGTCCTTCCGCAGATTGTTAGCGGGCAAACAAAACATTAGCTCGTCGGCATTATGCTCCTGCAGCGACACACTTGTTCCTCAAACGCGAAGCCGAACGGTTGTGTCAAGTGCTCCTCAAGGACTCCTCAAACCCCCATGCAAAAAGTGTAGGATCCCAGAAATATCGAATCAAATAAAGAAGATCGTGTGAGTGTTGGTGTTGGTGTGATGTGTGTGCCACAGATTTACGAATTATATGTGAATACTGAGATTTATTTACCGGATATTCCTGGTGATCATCAGTCCCATCCCAGCTCTAATTCTTCTCTTTGTTTCTTCTGCCTTGCAGGTTCCCTTTACAGCGGTGACGAATTCTCCAAAGACAAGAAAAACTCATCGCTAATCAGTCAAGGCGATATTGATTTCACAGACGACGAAAACGGTTTCGACATACGCTGTGAGGTCTGTGATAAAGTCTATCCGGATTTAGAACGGTGAGTACCCCTAACACCCCGCCCCTAGAGGCCTCCCACTCCCCACTTATTTGCAATCATTTTTGTTGGCTTGTTATTTGTGGGAGAATGTCTGCATCTCCGTAAATTGCTTTGGCATTTAAACAGCATCTCGGCAATAATCTAAATCAAATTTTTGAAAACCCCAGACCACCGGAAAAAAAACAAGCCACCAATTAGCTTCCAACTTACCCAAAAAGAATTATGGGTGCGCAGCCAAGCCACCAAAAAGAGCTCTGCGCTGCTCTCATAAAATCTGAGTAGAATGAGAAACAAAATTTAGAAAAAAAAACCAGAAAGAAAACATACAAAGTATTCCCAATTGTTGCTAAATGCTTCGCTCTGTGATCTACCAGATGCCGCCTAATGCAGCCCGCTTGGCGGTGGGGGAGATCTTAATTAAAACTTGATGGCGATAAATAGTGCGGTGCGGCCAATAAAAGCGCCATTAAAGACCGACTCGAATCTGGCTGGACTCTCCTCTCAGTCGACCGTCGAAAGTGAGAGTGCTACTCGTGAGGCAGGCAGCCAGGCAGGCTTTTGGCCTAATCAAACGGAATGAAATGAATTGAAATGGTGTTGGCTTGGTCTTGATTTGTGCCTGTGCTTGTGCCTGTGCTTGTGCCTGTGCTTTTCGGGTTCGGTTATTTGGTTTTGGCCCGTTTCATGATTGGTTTTTTATGGACCCAAATGTGCAATCTGTAGGTGTTAACTGAAGTTTAATGCTGCATTCGGTACGTTCGGGTTTTCAATTTCTAGTTGGCTTGTTTTTGGTAGCTTTTTTTCTTGGGTTTAAGATAAGAGTTAAAAGATAGAGAAAAGAAGAGAGTAAAAGTAATATTTTAGAAGGAAGAAGAATGGGGTCAATGGGGTTGAACATAATATAAAATATCGTAGATAATTCACTAGAAAAAGAGTCTATAATATCTATGAAAAATATGAAAATAATTTCGATCTAAACAGAAATAGCTTTTCCAAGTTTTCTAACATTTTAGAGAGGTTTCAGAGTTAGCCAGAGTATCCCCAGGGATGTGTCCTTTCCCCAGACAGTAGTTCATCACTTGAGTGTCCTGATCATCATCAGTGTATAATCATCTGCCCATTTAGTGGCACTGGAACAACAACAACAACAACAGCAACAACAACAACCTTTTCCCTTTCCGGACAAGTACTTAATGCAAAAGTTTTGTTCCAATATTTACAAATGTTTTGCGTTGTAATAAATAAATGAAGCACAGCCAACACGCAAATGACATATCTATAGGACACACACACACACATGGGAGTATATGTAGTATCTGTGTGTATATATCAGTAGATAGTTGGATATATATTTAAGTTGAAGTGCTAAAAGCGAGCTTTGATTTGGGTTCGAGAGTCGGAGATACTCGCAGCGAGATAGTGAGGGGGAGGCAAAACTGGTACGAGTTTTCCGTTTCGTTTTCCCCCCCCCCGTTACACCTAGCCAGTGAGTGAGAGTGGGTGGGAGTGGGAGTGGGACTGGGAGAGTATCCCCCGTATATGTGTGATTTATTGAATTTTACATGAGGAGAGAGGAGAGTGGAGAGTGGAGAGACGACCCCCCCGGCCCGGCCCGGCCCGAATGATGGAAAGGAAGCTATGCCCGCAATGTCTGCGTGTCCACGCTCGCCCCGGCTTTTTGGCCGATTTATCTGATGTCGAACATGCACACAGTCTCCCTCTCTCTCTCTCTCTCTCTCTCTCTCTGCACTCTCCTCTCTCCCCGACTATTGTTGTAAGCCAAACAAACGCCCACACACTGCCTTCAAATGCAGGCAGTCAGGGATTGAGCGAGGGTTTTGGGATGGGAATGGGACTGCGACTGCGACTGTCCTGACTATATCGTCAACTCTTCCATGACGATGACAAAAAAAAAAAAGGAAAAAGAATAAAGGGAAAATAAAGAAAAACGAAATCGTTGCCGCCTCTTGTCGACATCGCTCCACCCACCCACACACACCCACACACACACACACACGCCCCATGCGATAAGGATCGCCAGCAAAGCTCTGCAAGGACACACAGTCCCGTCCCGTTGCCTCATTGGCCACAGCTGTTCCTGGCCCGCACCCAGATCTCTTATCATCTCTGAGCATATTAAATATTGAACATCATTTGACTAATTGACGCCCGTGGAGTCGCGGGGGGGGAGGGGGCGGTACTCCCAGTTGGCCAACAAACAAAGGCGCCTCGGGGCGTGTGAACTGCCGCACATGACACTGGACTCTGATTGAGAACGGCGATTGGGAGGGAAGCAGCGCTCAAAGCAAAGCAAAGCAAAGCCCAGCAAAGGAAAGGAAAGGAAAGCCCCCGAAATGTCACAATGCTAATTTCATTTGCTGATGACAGTTAGTCAGATAAGAAAGAAAGCAAGGGAGACCCACCAAAGGAATGCCACACTCCCACACCCTTCCCCTTTCCTTCCATTTCCCTTCCATTTCCCTTCCATTTCCCCTCCATTTCCTTTTAGACTAATTTCATGTATAACTCTATTTGTGCTCTGATTGCAGCTTGGACGATCATCTGGTGGGCGCCCATCATTTCAAGCAGGACGAGTTCCCATGCAAACTGTGTTCGCAGCGCTTCAGCCATCGTCCTTTGTTGATCAAACACGAGGCTATATCCCACAATAATATACGGAAATATTCCTGCGAGAATTGTAGCAAGGTGAGTGTTTTTTAAGGTTTAAAGATAGATTGTAAGTCCCTGAAGAATTGGTTCCCCAGACACTTATTAAATTTGTGATCTATTATCTAAGGGGGATACCCTCTACGATCACTTGTTTAGATGAAAAAGGAAGCCAGCTTAAGATAATCCGAATTTCTAACAGTTTTAGAGATCAAAGATCAGAGATATATGGAGGTATTGTTAGAAGATAGATCACATTCAATTGGTGGAGATATACCTACTGGCTACTGGGATCGGCAACCTTCGGTGTTCGGTGTTCGGTGTTCGGTCTTCTTGAGGCTCATGCCAATACGATATCGGCCAGTCATTAATTATTGTATCAGCTCTGGTGGCTGGAAAAACATAAAAAGACTTTTGATTTCTAGCAGATCAATAGCCGGAGGCGCTTCAACGGCTGCCGCCGCCGCTTTCCCGCTAACTTGGCTTTTAAGAAACCGTTTGGAGAGTGTCCAAGCCCCGTTTCTTACCCCTCGCTCTGCCTCTAGCCGCACGCGCTGGCCGGCTTACTTGCAATACGAAATCAGGGCGTGTACTCATCCAAAACACTTAAGACCTCTCCTCCATGGTAATGAAGAAACTTTGTTAGCCCCCCCCTCTCAATCGACTCTCCGATCTCTCCGATCCCTCCGATCCACATCGAAATTGAAGTTGAAGCTGAAGCTGAAACTCTTTTATTGTGTTCATCTTCGTTGGGCTGCATTTGAATGCCAAAGCGAAATTAAAGGGCCCGGACTTGAGGCAGCCATCCATCCATCTATCCAGCCAGCCAGCCAGCCAGCCATCCGTCCAATCATCCGACCATCCATCCATCCATCCATCGAATGGTTCGAACGATTCGTTTCATGCGTCGCACTTCGTCATTGTCATCGAAGACGACGACGACGACGACTCCGGGTTCGACATCTTCCAAAGATGTTTTAATGGCATGTTGATTACAATCTTGTGGTCGCATTGCTCAGCCATAGAAACAGATTCAGCTTCAGACACAGCTTCAGCTTCAGCCTCAGCCTCAGCTTCAGCTTCAGATTGGGGCTTTTTCTTTTGGCTTTTCCCTTTTTTTTCTTTTCCATTTCCAAATCGAACGGTATTTCAATCGCTGCAATGTCTTTACCCCAACTCTGCCCCTCTATACGGGTGGGGGGCATTACAGTTAGTTTACTTAGCGCTCTGTAATTGTTTCGGTGGCATGTAAGTAGCACGCATTGTGGTAGGATACCCCTTTCCCCTCCCCGCCGGATAGCACTACTCCTACTCTCACATGGACATAAACGGGAGCCACTCGGCCTAAACAAATGATGATCGATCTTTACGGAAAAGGGCATACCGCGTACTTTCGCTGGGGTCCGACTCCGACACTCTCTTCTCTCGGCCATCGTCGTCTGACAGCCCTCCCAAAAAACGGGGTCTGTAGCTGTCAGCTTTGTTTGTTTTAAGCAGCAAGCTTAAAGCGTTTCAAAAGGGATTTGCCATGGATCTACAAGGTTTTGTTGTCGGTTGTCGGGCTTAGCCTTAGCCTTAGCCCGAAAGGCCCCAGCCAGCCAGCCAGCCAGGCGAGTGATGAGGCAGTTGAGCTGTGACTCTGGGTCTAAGAGGGTAACGGGAATAACGGGCTACCATCTGAAAATGTATCTAGCGAAAGACCTGATCTATAAGAGTGTTATCACTGCTGGGGAATGTCTTACTATAGTAACTTCATTCCTTTCCTGAAGCTTGAGTAGTTTCCTTTAACAGAAAGTTCCCTAGAAAATTTCCTTCCGAACTTCCTCTTCAATTTAAGAAATTTCAACTCGATTAAGCCCTTGACGGACCCTTTTTTTCATTAATTTATAGGGAAATATCTTGGAATAGCTTTATATATTTAATTATCCTATAAAATTGCCTCAGGTCTCTTCTACTTAGCTAATACTCATCTTCAAGCATTAATTACGCTTCCCATATGTACCTTCCTTTGCGAATGGTAGACTCTATCCAGTAGTCGTAACTCCATTAGGCTACCAGAGTGATCCCATCTTCAGGCATTACCCCCACTGGCAACGCCCTAACTGACCCCACGTACGCTCCCAAGAGAGCTGGTTGTAGCCCCCGTCTCCGAGACACTCTCCGAGACAATCGCATTCCACAAGCAGCAACAGCAACAGCAACAGCCGCCTGGCCTCAGATCTCGTCTTGAGTGCGAGCAGTACTCCGAAAGAGTACGAGTACTCCTCCTGCGACCCCGGATCGCTGCTCGAATGCCAAAACACCTACACCTATCCCACCGGGGGCTTCGACTGCTTTTCATCTCTAAATTGTGGCTCCATCGTTGTAGCTGTAGCTGTAGCTGTAGTCGTCGTCGTCGTCGCCGTCGTTGTCGTTGTCTTTTGTGGCTTTTTTCGCCTTTTTGGAGAGTAGTTGAATCTAATCCATTTGATGTAGTTATAGCACGAGCTATTCTTGTATGTCGCCGCAGCAGCAGCTTCAGCTTCAGCCTCTCTATCTCTCTGACCCTCTCTGGTTGTCTTTTGTGTGGCTCAGTACCAGTACCAGTCCCCCTCCCCGTTCCCTCTCCGCACTCCTCTCTCATCCAGTCGGGGAGTCATAACCATAGACAAAAAAGGCTGCCTCGATCATCGTTTGATATGAATTCGTAGCGCATTATGACAGCATGATTAGGCATAACAGTTTCGTAAAAAGGCAGCTCCAGAGCGCGGGTGGAGGGTGGAGGCGGCTGCTGACCGAAATCAAGTTTGAAGTAGGTAAAAAAAAAAAAAATTCAAAAAAAACTGGATGCCTGGGCTGCCTGGCACACGGCTCCCTCAGGCCCCGCATCCTCTTCTTCTTTTTTGGCCCGATCTGTCATTGCGTTTTGCCCCCTGCCCCCCGCAATGGAAAATATGTACTTGGCTGGGCTGGAATATTTTCGGCTATAATCTAGGGCTGGTCGAAAAGTCACGGATTTGTGTGTGTCTGTCACTGGAGCAGCAAGTGTCACTGTTTCGAATATCGAAGGAACTCAAAAAGGGATAGTGCTCTTAGAAGCTTATTTTATTTTTTCGGTATAATCAAAGCTATGGAAATTTACTCTAATCTCAAATATAATCCACTTAAATTATTTTCCATTAGAATAAGTCATTTCAGCACTTGTCAGACTGCTTTTAAATTTTTGAATAGGCTTCTTTAGCCAGATATAATTCCCAGAGATATCTTCTAGCCTTCCATTAAATCACAGTTTTCATTACTAATTCACTGTGGCCAATACTCTGACCTATCCAACACTCCAACAACTCCATTGCTAAACTTATCCAACACTGCACAGTCACGTGGCCACAGCATACATTTTTCGCCATCCCTGAGTGCCCGTTCGCTAGGGGCTTCAGGGGTTTAGATGGGCTCGACCTGGCCGGGCAATGACAATTGTAGCAATTGATGTTAATAATTGACGAAGGTGTTTGGCTGCCGCTGCCGCTGCTGCCAGTGGGTGGATTGGATTGCTCTGCTCGGCTCTGCTCTGCTCTGCTCTGGTTACCATTTGCGTAATCTCGGAGAGCGTCGTCGTCGTCGTCGTCAGGGCATTGTCTAGGCACACATCGAGATCCGAGATCCGTTTAGCCAGCAGCGGACCAGACCAGATGATTGATTAATTTCAGTTTCATTTCATTTGATTTCATTTGGATTGGGATTGGAATTGGAATTGGAACTGGAACCAGATCAATGCTCAGTAGTCATAACGCTTCACTGCCAGAAACAAACGTGAAGTTTCACGCACACCCCGCCACCCCAGCCCCCCCGGCCCCCCCGTCCTACGCCTTCTTTAAGAGTACTCGTGTAGCCATTCGATTACCATACCATTACCATAACCATTCCCCTATTCCGAACACCGTTCCGAACACCATTCCGAAGTCAACCAATCGCAGCTATTCATTGTCTCCGATCTGATCGTTTCTCTCTCTCTCTCTGTCTGTTTTGGATTTGCAGGTATTTTGTGACCCATCGAATCTACAGCGCCATATTCGCGCCTACCACGTCGGCGCTCGCTGTCATCCGTGTCCGGAGTGCGGCAAGACATTTGGGACCTCGTCGGGGCTGAAGCAGCACCAGCACATCCACTCCTCGGTGAAGCCCTTCGCCTGCGAGGTGTGCTTCAAGGCGTACACGCAGTTCTCGAATCTGTGCCGACACAAGCGGATGCACGCCACCTGCCGCATGCAGATCAAGTGCTCCAAGTGCAACCAGAGCTTCAGTACCGTCACCTCGCTCTCGAAGCACAAGAAGTTCTGCGACTCCACGGGCTCGTACCGCAACCAGCCGTTGGGGCGCCATCAGCATCAGCATCAGCATCCGTTAGCCGCCACCTCGACATCCAGTCAGCCCCAGCCAGGAGGCGACTCTCAGGGAGAATCATCATCATCTGCTGCTGCTGCGGCTGCTGCTGCCGCTGCCGCCATGACGACGCCACCAAATCCCTTCCTCATGTTCCGCCCAGGACCTCCGTTCTTCCCAGGATTTCCGCCGTACGGTCTGCCTGGGATCTTTCCCTCCAGTCCCCTGAGGGCCGCCAACTTCCCCCTCTTCTTTCCGAAGCCCCCGATGGACCTGGGCTGTGGCATGCCGTCCATGACCTCGCCCAATGCCGCCTACCGCCATCATCCCTTCGCTCTGGATCTGGAGAGACAGCAGGGTGGACAGTCGCCCCTTCAGGAGCACCATCAGGCGAAGGCGGAGCGAGGCTCCACGCCCGATGAGAAGAAGCTCAAGTCGGAGCCACTCCTGCAGGTCTCCGAAGAGGACGAGGAGGACGATCTCCAGTCCAGGGACATGAAGATGGAGCCAGAGGAGGAGTCCCAAAAGGATCTCAAGTCTGAGGAGCGGAAGGAGCTCAAGAGGGAGAGCTCTCCCGATCAGCAGCAGGCTGAAGATGACAGGGTAAGTCCGCCTTCAACGGAATCCTCTCGAAATGGAGACTAATCATTGTTTTCTTTTCCTTTAGAAATCCATCGACATCGTGAGCACGCCACCGCCCACGGACTCGACGTGCGAGAAACCCACCTCGGAGCTGCCTCTCGATCTGTCCATTTGCCGCAAGCGATTCCCCTCCTACCGCAGTCGTACGCCGTCGCCTTCGCCGCTCATGTTTCTGCCCGACGAGGATGTGGACGCAGAGCCTCCGATGAAGCAGAGCCGCAAGAGCCACAGCTCGGGGGAGTCGTCCACGTCGCGGCAGTCCTACAAGGGCAGCAGTCCCACGCCCAGTGCCTCGCCAGGACCCACACCATCGCCGTCCCCGCCCACAAGTGCCGGGGGGGAGATGAGCAGCATGTCGGAGGGAGCTGTGGCAGCGGCACAAGCCGCAGCAGTGGCCGCTGGGGCGGCCGAGGCTGCCACGGCGGCGGCCATGGCCTGTCCACGGCCCCTGCATCCGCTGCTGCTGGAGGAGATCTACCGATCCCGGGCCCTGGCCGGACTCTCACAGCGCACGTTTCCTTTTTTATGCCCAACGGGCGGACGGCCAAATATTGAGGCGATGCTGACAGCAGGAGCAGCCAACGGCAAGGGCTGCTCGACACCCTCGACCAGGCCGCTTCCGCCCGTGAACTTCCGCGAGGCGTTGCGCTACGCCACCAGTGCCAGTGCCCGCTCTCCGAGCGCCCTCAAGACCAAGGATCGCTACACCTGCAAGTTCTGCGGCAAGGTGTTCCCCCGATCCGCGAACCTCACGCGCCACCTGCGCACCCACACGGGCGAGCAGCCGTACTCCTGCAAGTACTGCGACCGTGCCTTCAGCATATCCTCGAACCTGCAGCGCCACGTCCGGAACATCCACAACAAGGAGCGCCCCTTCCGCTGCGAGCTGTGCGACCGCTGCTTCGGCCAGCAAACGAATCTCGATCGCCATGTGAAGAAGCACGAGGCGGATGCCAACGGCACCGGCGGGGGCTTCGGCGACTTCCGGGACTCGCCCAGTTCCGCGGAGGCCGAGCGGGATGAGTACTTCGACGAGATCCGCACCTTCATGAATCGCGTGTACACGCCCAACAGCTTGGGCGGGGCCGATGGCGACACGGAGGAGTACGCGGGCAGCGATGATCAGTTGTCCGTGTCCACCCGTCAGTCCGTCAATCTGGACAAGGACACCAGCAACAATAATACCAGCAACAGCAACAACAACAACAATAACAACAACAAGAGCAGCAGCAGCACGAATGGAGGAAAGGCCATTGCAGTGAGCACTTGAAGGAGTGACGACCGAAGGATTAGTCCAAGTTGTTGAATCGTTAGGGCATTGAAAACTTACTTTAACTCTTACTTAAGCGTGCCTCCGAGAGGGAATCTAATCTTTAAGTAGTTTCTATTTCCACGACAAACCACTAACCATGTAAAATGTTTCGAAAAAAAAACAACAACACTATTCGTTAGCTATGCAATCAATGGAAAAAGACGGTGAAGCATACAGTATATATATATACAGCTGATATTACGGATTAAAGGGAAAGCCACATGTTTCAGTAAACTTTATACTAAACCACATACCATATACATATGAACTATATATATACATATATATACGATCTATAGACACAGCCCCCCCACACTCTACTACCAAAACCACCTTTAAACTGTAGCTAATTGCCCTTTGTACATAGATATAATGAAGATCCTAACTTTAACTAATTGATCTTTACGAACATTTCGATTGTGTTTACATATACCATATATGATACGAGTGTCGATTACGAGTGCGAGTACGAGTACGAGTATATTTCGCCGTAAGTTTAACATATTTCTAGAGCTAATTATTGCAATTCTCAAACAACAAGCAAAAAACACGAAAAAACAACAACAACATCAATTTTATAAAATTTACTTAACGTTTAATTATATTATTATTATATATATATATATGTACATGTATATGGAAAACCAGGAAAAGATCGTTATGAAAAATGAAAAAATCAATAAATGAAACAATCACATCAAAGAAATTATTTCTTGGCATTGGGTTGGGTAGATACAAATAATCCAAATCCATAGGGATATTGGATATAACAAATCTCAAATGAATCGGAGTAATCTTGCCTCTCCCTTAATCCCAAATTTCCCTATGAATATCTTCATTTAGGTGGAACATTTGTCTCAAAAACGGAAAAAAACCACACAAACCAAAACACTTTGTGGGCATAATAGAGCCATTGAAAAAGGTTGGTTCATCTGCACTCAATTACCGCATAAAAGAAGACTTTATACACCCATTAATCCTGGCCGGAGCTGGAGCCCCAGAAACATAATTGCGAGCGCATTTGCCTATAAAACGACTTGCTATATTATTAATCATTGGCACAGAGCAAGCAGAAAAAAAGAAATAAGAAAAACAGAAACCCCGAAACTTATAGGTTTTTAATATACCCAAGCCAAACCATCTATCCATCCATCCATCCATCCATCTATCTGGGCAACCAACCCAAGTCATCATCCATCGAACCATCCATCTCCGCTCCGCTCCGCTCCGGTTCGGGTTCGGTTTGGTTTTGGTTTTTGGTTTTCTGGCTTAAGATCTGTTTGGGTTGGCCTGGGTCTGATCTGAATGCAAAGGCGTGATCGGCAAACGCGAGTTAATTACCCTTCCGGTTTAGAGTGTGTTACGCCTTCGGCGAAATGCGGTTAAAACTATGAGATCTACGAATCCATGAGTATCCATGAATACTTTTCATTTTTGCCTCTTCGTTTCTTTGATTTTTCGTTGATTTTGTTTTTTTTTGCTTGCTTGGGCTTTTGTTTGGTCTTTTGTCTTTAACTGAAATTTAAATTGTATTAGCCAGGGCGCTGTATTGGCATCAATCATTTTTTGCCAACGTTTTTTTTTCCTCATTTTTTTTCTGGCAACCTGTGCACATAACCATCGACCATCGACCATCGACCATCGAGCGTCGACCGTTACTCGTGGGGCATACAGCATACAATAGATCTTTGAAATATGTATCTGCGGTTCGGTCACTTTCGATTATGCGAAATACATTTGGCAGTCAGTCGGTAGCCAAAATAATAATCTTCGGCCACAATTGGAGTCCGGAGTCATAGTCTTCCTCCCTCCCTCCCTCCCTCCCCGGCCAAGAGACGGCGCGTGGTTGGCCCTGACCACAGCCAACTTCCACACAAATTGTGCCACAAATTTGAACGCAAAACTGGCCAAATTATGTTAAATTTGTGTAGAAAACAGTAGATAATTGGTAATTGGTTTCACATCCAATGTGCCCCGCCCCTGACTGTGTCTCTGCCCCTGTCTCTGTCTCTGTGCATGTCTCTGTGTCTGCCTCTGTCTCTGTGTCTGCCTCTGGCTGTGGCTCCAAGAATCTAGTCGAGAGGCATATTAGTCGGTTATTTGGTCACAGTCTGCGACCAAAATTGATCTCTTGGCGTTAATTGAAGAAGGCATAATTTGCAGTGGAGCCAAAAGCCAAGTGGATGAACAATTTGCGTGCAACATGGGGCAATTATGGGGCAGACTATGAATATGAGTGTGCTCATGGCATTTCAAGGGGATCGTCTTAATTGCAGATTCAAATTCGACCTGATCTGGTTGAGGTATTTCCCATGAGAATCTATAATTAATGAATAAGATGATAGCATTTGATTTTTTAATTTAAATAAATTTAGAGTATATTTCTTTAGGTACGAGGATGAAAATAGCATAACTGTGCAGGTCGTCATGCTAGGACGGAAGCCTTCCGCCTTGAGGTCCTGGGATAAGTTCTTTGAGTAGCTGGGTCGATCTCAGACTGGTAGGGGTTTAGCATTTTGGTCGTAATCTTTGATGATCTTGGGTCTCGAATATAAGAATTTTTCCAACTTATCCTCTAACTCCAAGATGTCGTCCCCTTCGGCACTTCCTTCCGTGTTTCTCTGGGAAAGTGGCTGTTGTCACTGGAACCTCATTGAGTTAAGGATCCACTTTCCTAGAAACTTGTTCCTGGCTCGTCGACGATCCACCGATATTCTGTCCCCTAGTCGCACCTCCGTTTTTGGGGCCCGTTCTAAGATAGTACCTGAAGAATGACGTACCTAAGAAAATGTAGTCCTAGTTTTGCACCTATGGAGTGGAAAAGAACAGACATCTTTCAACTTTCAGCAGCCAATTCGATAAATAAAATTCTCAAAATGTTTTCTCTCAGGCACAACACCATCCAAGCCATAAAGTTCATGGAATGGCATCTAATGCCCGGTGGGCAGGCACTTCAAGTGGTTCGTTCGTTCGATTTGAAACTAGTTGCAACCTTTCTAACCATTTATGGCTGGAAGAAATGCTTTTTAATATGAGAGAGGATCAAGTAGCCTTTTCTGACTTTTGCAACATTCTCCACTTACAGGGAGCTCCTCCTCAGCCACAGCTCCTCAGCCACAGCTACAGCCCAGCGATTTCCTGATGCCCGATTCAGATTCAGGTCACTCACACCTCACTGATTACACGGTCGCGCGGGCTTCTGATGCACATGGAAGGCTCTGCTCTGCTCTGCTCCGCTCTGCTCCTCCCACTCCCCAATCCCTCAAATGAGCCAACACATTATGATAACGAGCATGGATAAAGGCTAGCCGAGACGGGTCGGGGCGGGGCGGGACGGGACTGTGGCCTGAATCGAAATGTGGAGGAACCGTAGGAACGGAACCCATAACGCCCTGACTAAGCAACTGTTGATTATGTGCCAGTTACACAAATGGCCTTTGTTGCGCCCCAGTTACACGCCCATCCCCATCCCCAGCCCCATCCCATCCCATCCCATCCCAGACCTACCCAAAAGCCGAAACGGATCGCTGCCTCGGACACCAGTCTGGCCCTGGCTTGGGGATCTCTTTCGAATGTGGTCCGAGCGGTGGACCACAGGGGACCACAGAATGCGCATCAGTGCGCACATTAGGAGGGACGGGACCCGTTAAATGCGACTTTCGAAAGGCAACCCAACCAAAATGGTTACCTAAACGGATGCAAATGTAGACACAAGCCAGAAAGAGGGGAGAGCAAAGGGTCTACAGAGAGGAGAATGCAGCCGGGAGGGTACTGGTACTGGTACTGGTACTCCACCAATCGAGTGGAGCCAGGCCAGAGCCAGAGCCAGAGACCAGAGCCCTGACAGCCAGCTAATGGCACAATTATAGCCAACGAAATCGGGCAAACGGAAGACGTGAAAAGCGCAGAGCAGCAAACAGAATCTAGCCGAAGGATATCACGCATATCCCATTGATCCATGAAGACCTATATAGCCCAGGCAGCAAGGCAGGCAGTCGGCCAAAACTCCAGCTAACTGTAGTTCATAACTTGGCTGAATGATTGGGCAGACTTTTGGCTTTCAAATGCCCTAAAACAGGGAGTTCATTAGCTGGATGAATAGGATGTAAGGAAATGCAATAGATCAATGGTTTTGGAGTATTTTGTTTTGGCGGTTTTCAATGGAAGATTTCTGGCCATTATTCTATGGATTTTTTATTGATATGCCTATATTAATTCATTACTCATTTCTCTAAGAATTCATTTAATTTGTTTGATTAAGGATAGTTTAATGACATTATTTATTTTAGAAACTCTAAAACCAAAACTCTACTTCATGGGATAAACCTCAGCTTCAATTTCAATTTCAACAGATACCTTAATGATTATAATTTGTATACCAAAAGTTAAAAATTAATTTAAAAAAAATTATTTTACAAGTATTCAAATTGATTCATATGATAGAAATTGAAAATAATTATTCTTTACATAATTATTAATTCATAACTTTTATTTTCAATTTTTATAATAAAAATTGAAAAATAATAATAATAAAAATTGAAAATAAAAATTGGATTCAAATATCTTTGGGACAAAAGGAGCCAGATTTAACCTCAATAGAACTAAAAAATGACTATGTGAGTATGTGCTTTGGGCTGATTTTAAATCATGATCCTCACATTAAACCTCTTTCACAGAGATAGAGAGAGAGCATCCCATTTTCGTTGTGCGACCCGTTGATCCTCCTCTCGTCTTGATTTTTGTTGTTGCTGCAACCAGGGGGCAATCAGTCAGCAGATGTTTTCATTTCCTACTCCGGCGATGCGGCAGCAGCCAGCTCTGGCAGCACCCAAAGGGTACTAAAGGCGCAGATGTTTGGCACAGTTTCGTGTAGCAAATTGCGCACAGTGGGCCTAACCACCCCCTATGCCCCAGCCCAATCCCCCCCCGGGGGCACTCTCCACGCCGCCATGCCATGCCATGCCATGCCCCTCTTCTTCTGATGGAATCAAATATTGTGCAAACTACAAGAGGCATCCAAGAGGCATCGAACGTTCAACGGGATGTTGAATGTAAGTCAGTCGCCGGGACGGGGACTGAGTCGAAGTCGAGTCTGGATCTGTGTGGAGCTGCTGCTGCTGCTGCTTGTGTCATGCGCCTGCCTGGCACACGGCCTGTAACTAAATCACACTAATCAAGCCCCAAGTGCTGCTCCAGACCCCGCACCTCAGACCCCCAGACCATAGACCCAGATCGCGTCTGAGGTTTTGCTCGTGCCGTTGTTGCCTCCGTCTCCGTCTCCGTCTCAGCCTTCGTCTCCATCACCAGCTTGCCTCCGACGCACTCCATGAGCATTGAAATTGGCAAATCAAAGCAATTGATACATTAAATTACAATGCCAACGATTTGTACACGACTCCACGCCTCGTCTTCAGCTTGAGTTTGAGCTTGAGCTTGAGTCTCCTCAGATCAGGCATCAGCATCAGGCTCAGGCTCAGCCTCAACCATCCACGCATGGTACAAATTTATAGCCATGTCTTTTTCAGCTGGAGATCCAAAGCCGGATCCCAGAGCTGGTGTCATCGTCAACGCCGCCAATGTTGCCAAAATGCCAACAGACAGGCAGACAGACAGACAGGGAGACAGAGGACACAAGACAGAGACAGCGACAGAGACAGCGGACACCAGAGACAACGGACTGTCTCTGTGTCTCTGGAGAAGCGGCCACGCCATTCAACACCCATTACCAAAAGCTCAAGAAGCGGATGATGATGATGCTGGATGCTGCATGCTGATGCTGGAGGATGTCTCCGGTCACCTCCTCTTCCCATGTGAGGAGATCTCTCTCTCTCTCTCTCTCTCTCGCTATCCCGTGTTGCTCTCTCGCTCTGTGGCGTGCGTGGGCTTAAATTATGTTGGAAATGTCATCGTAAGATTCAACACGACAACAAGGGATGACATAAATTTCCACCAACATGTTGGTGCCAGGCCAACGGGAGAGAGACGCCACACTTTGTGGCGACAGAGACGAGACACAGCTCCAAAAATGGTATCTGCTCAAAAAACAAAAGCCACAGCCACAGCAACTCCAACTCCAACGGCAAAAAAGAAACCAACAAAGAAACTGGAGTATGCGAATTGGCCTGGGCATTGGAGCTGGAGCTGGAGCTGAGGTTGGAGCTGGAGCTCCACATCCAGGCTACACATCATTGCTCTATCAGTTGCGATCTCGAGGAGATTGTGGAGCCCCGGATCGCGGGCCAAGCAGCAGACAACCCGACAACCGACAGCCGACAACGATGGCGATGAGCCCTGGTTGGCGAGGGGGAGGAATAGGAGGAGGCAGAAGTCGAGCGAATATCTAGGCATATACTCGTACATATATGGGGGAGGGTGGCTTAAGGAATTCCATTTCCATTCGATGCCCATAAATCTCTGGGATACCCTTTTTCAGAGGATATGAGTACTTTCATTAGAAGTTTGTTACGCTCAGGTTTTTTACTTAATAATTATCAGATCTAGTATATTTTAATCTGATAATTTGTCCATAAAATGTAAGGAAATCATAAAAAAATATGTATTTTCTATTAGAAACCATCAAGGTATGATCATTATATTATAAACCTTCCTACTACTATGTATCCTTTTTTTTAACCTATGAAATATAATCAAAGAGCGACTCTAGGGCATCTGTTTCTTCGGTCATTAAGCCTACCCATTCTTTTCCTTTCCTTTGATCTTCACTTAGTCTATCTATCCTTTGGGAGATTCCTTTCTCGTAGTCGCGTATCGTTGCCTCTTCAAACTTCTCAATCAACCCACTCATCATTATCTATTAGGCCTGGCTATCCAGCAACAGCAACAGCAAACTACAACTGCAGCAGAGTAAAACGGATCAAAAGGCACACATAGAGCCATACGCTCATATGGAGCTCCGATGCAAGATGCAAGCTCCAACTGTGGCATGCCTCTCCTGTGCGGCCTCCCTCCTGCTGTACCTTCACTGTTCCTGCTGCTGCACCACTGCACCACTGCACCACTGCACCTCCTTCTCCGTCCTCTCTGTGGCTGTGGCTGCAAAGGTGTTTTGCAATTTAGCTTGCAACGCCGTGGCAGAAAGCCCAACTTCAACTTCAACTCCAGCTTTAGCCTCAGCCCAGCCTCAGCCTTAGCTTCGTGGAGATGTGGATGTGGATCTATCTAAGGCTCATGGCTGATGGTTGTGGGAGAAGGAGAGGGTGCAGGGTGCAGGGTACAGCAGGAGGTGGGTACCACTGCCTGGCCTGGGTGAGGGCAACGGGATCTTTGGGGCGGCTGTAGAGCTCCACTTCACATGCCACATGGCAAACATAAGTAGGCGCGTGGCATTCGTGTGTTGTTGTTACTATTATTGTTGTCGATTATTGTTGTCTTTGTTGTTGCATTTGTTGCATTATATGTTGTTGCTGTTGTTGTTGTTGTTGGTGCAAGACATATAACTACAACGTAAAATGACAATAAAATGCAAGGCAGGCTGCAACAACAACGAAAGAAAGTCTAGGCTTTGAGGCCACAGCTGTAGATACCCTTCGAAATTGATTTTTCTATTGATTCTTCATATGATATAGGCCCAGGAAAATGTGAAATTTGATTAGACTATGCCCCGAAAGACGAGGGCTTCTCTTTAGCATGAGATGAGCTCTGTGATTTACTTCATAGAATTTAAATACATCTCTACTGCCCGTCAAACATCTGTTCATAATGATTATACCCTCTGTTGGAGGGTATATCGTACAACGACCAGGCAAATCCAAATTGAATGCAAATGAAAGCCACAAACTATGCTAAATTCCTGAAATCGCATCGCATCGAATTGGCAATTTGTGCTTTCCTTTTTGTCATAGTGTGTGTGTGTGTGTGTGTGTGTATCTATGTATCTCTTCATGTGTACCTATATTTATGTAGTCTACGATGATCTCTCTCTCTCTCTCTCTCTATTTCTTCTCGATCTTCTCTAAGGCCGTTCTTCTTTATAGAAGACTCGGATGATTGCCCTGATCTGGCCACAAAAGAGGAAACGGACTTTGGGATCGGAGTCGTCTTCTACCTCGTCTTTTTCTGTTTTTCTTTTTTCTGCTTTTCCAGCAATTGGGTCGCACTTAAGATTCTTTTTCTCTGTGCGGTTGTATTGTTGCTCTGTTCTGTTATTGGAAAGAACTAATGTACGTAAGGCCAATAAATGATTGAGGCGAAAATTCGCTGTTGCCGATTGCAGCATTTTCCTCAGCTTTTTTTCTCTGCATGCAAATGTGGATGAAGATTATTCTGCGGATTTTCGGATTTATGCCACATCATGTGAATAAACTTTTGGGTGTGTGGGGGGGGGGGGGATAATGAATATGATGGAGGTTCTGTGCTAGATTTCGGGAGGGAATGAACTGGAACTCCAATACAGGAATCCTTCAGAGGGTAATAGCAAAAGGTTATGTTATTCTGACATATAGTTGGTAGGACCTTTCGATAGGTAAATTCCTAAATTTGTACACAAATAATGCTGATCATTGTATCCACTTCCAAATCTAACTTTGTTTAATCTTTCACGTTATTATGTTTTTTTCATCAGAAAGATCTTTATTCTCACTCTAGTCAAGTCACAACCTCCTCAACAAACTATGCATACATTCCAGAAACCACCCACCCACACACCTACCACCTTTATGGAGATTACAAATCTTATGACTGACCACAACATCCTCCTCGACGAGTATGGAATTTTCCCCACACTGGCTGACCCCTGGTCACCTTAAAAGCATCGATTTCTCATTGTCATAGGGCCATTCCAGTCCAGTCAGCACATTCTCTATGCTAATTTGCGGACTGGACTGCGGACTTACCTCACCAATTGTTAGTTCCTGCATCCGTTCATATACGAGTGGTAAGAGTACTCGTACTCGTGCGACAGGGTCGCCCACATCCGATATTGTATATAGAGTAGGTCTCGCCCCCTGGCCCCTCAGCCGAGCCTCATCCAAGCAATCACTTTCCGGCTGAACTGAACTCCCCCAACGAAACAGAAAAACAGAAACAGAAACACAATCCAATCAATTCGGTTTGCATTACATCAGGCAGGCAGTGCTGTGTGATATTTCGCACTTTACGCAAAATGATATAAATCATTTGTCGTTTGTCGGATTTGATGTCGAAATGCCCATTAAAAATGGAAACATTTTCTACATAAATAAATTGCAAAAAGGCATCTAGTAGAAAAACCGAAAAGCACAAAAGCAAAGAAAAAAACCAAAGCCGGAAAAAATCAAATAGAAATAGAAATACATTTATATATCGCTCCCAGTCTTACAACAATAATACCGAATGGCAACAACAACTCATCATTGAAAAAACAACAAAAACAACGCCTAGTTGCGGATGTACTTAGACATATATATACTATATATATATATATGTATACATGTGCATATGCATGTATGCGGCGGCACCTAATATAGCGAAACAAATTTAATTTAAATTACAGGCGTGGTCGCTCCGATCTGAATCTGAATCTCTGAAGCTGAAGCTCAAAGCTGGAGATCAATTGTGCATTTGTTGTAGTTCATAAAATATGCAATAATATGCCGAGAGAGATAGAGAGGGAGCGGGGCTCCTCCACTACTGTAGTATATAGTATATAGGCAAAAGTTTAGAGGTCGACTTTGACTTTCTAATTTATTTATGCGTCGTCGTTGTCGTCGTTGGGTTCTCTCCTCCGCTACTCCGTTCCGTTAGCATCTAGAACTTGGCATCTCATGATGCGTCCCGTCCCGTCCCGTCCGTCCAGTTCGTCCGAGGATCTCAGCAGATAACAGATTATGTCTATAAAGTAGCCGCTGACTTGGCATTGATAGAGCTGCCCCACCCGAGCCCGAGCCCCAGTCGCAGTCGCAGTCGCAGTCCCCCGTCCCAGTCCTGCCCCAGTCTACACCCAATTTCAACAATTGCAATTGCAGACTCCCCATTGCAACTGCAACTGCAACACTGCAACACTGCCACACAGCAGCACAGAAGGAGGAGAAGGCGAGGTGCAGAGACCACCACGACCACCGGGGGAACACGCCCAAACAAGTCACAGCACAGCTGTGCCACAGATCCAGCCCTGACTTGGCCGCTGGCCATAGTCATAGCCATGGCTATAGCCACTCGTACCTCGTACCTCCGCACTTTGTCTTCCGAAGCATGGCAAAATTTTAATTCAATTTGCCTATGGTGCATGGCGGGACAGACAGACAACTGCTTATTAGATCACATAAAACTTTTAATTAAAGAGCAGAGCCAGAAAACATTAAATTGAAAAGCTTCAGAAAAATATGTAACAATTGCAGACTTGAGGAAATCAAAACATGAAAAATACTCATGAAAACAGCTTCAGATCTTACATGTGCCAAAGCTACAGTCAAGCCCCAATAACAAGTACAAATGGTGTCTTAGATATTTCAGCACTTTATGTATCTTCGATTGAAATATTTTTTTATTTTTATTTAATTTTGAATACCTATTAATATTTAATCGATTAAAATTTAAATATTCGATTAATATGGAATACAAATGAAAATATTTTGGGTTGGAAAAAAAGGTAATCTCTACAAGAATAAATATGGATAAATATTATAAGGATATAGTGTGCATATGTATATGTGTATAAGCCTAATAATGAGAATATTCAACATAAGACCATAAATATTCTTCGAATATGGAAACACCATATGATACTGTCTATATATAGGTATATTTTCAAATAGTTCATACATAATCCATTCAAAAAATGATGTAGAAGTTTATAGTAAGATTTGCATATTTAAATAAATAAATATCTCTTAAGGATAATGAATACAACAACTAATCCACCATTTTAATATTTCCCCATTATTATTTAATTCCCACAGCACATGCTAATTAACCAATATAAAAATGAACCCACAAACCCACAACTTTGGCACTAACAAAACCTAATAGATCGCTGGAACACATGCCTATATCGTATATCATCTAATCTGCACAGCCGATCTCAACACATCGTTCAGCCCACAAAAAAAAAGGAAAAGCGAAAACTTTATTTATCTGCTAATATTGTATTTCTCGTTTCCTTTTTCTTGTTGTTTTCCTTTCTTGTTGTTGTTTTGTTTTAGCCAATTTCTGATTAAATTGTAACAAGTGCCGGCCCACATGGCGTTTTTCAGCCTTTTTGTCTGCTTTGAAAATTTTCGTACAAATTTATTGCTAATATTTCATGTTATATGTCATGTTGCATAAATAGAAAAGCCACAGAGTAATATTTGATATCATGGCTCCACTGCCACAACTACTCCTCCTGCCACTCCCCCTCCTGCTCTACAAAATCACCCCCGTCTACTCCTTTACTAAAAAAACCATTTTCGCCCTCTTCTTAATTGCAAACTTTTGCTTTTAATACTCGAGAGACACAAAAGAGCGACAGAGAGAGAGAGAGAGGGCAGCACTGCATTGAGCGAGAGAGAGAGAGAGAGCAGAGGCAGAACACAATGGGAGAACTCTGAGAAGGAGAGCACAGACCACAGAGACCACAGCAGACTCAAGATCCCAATGGAGTCCACACACCCATATACAGAGACAGCGTCCACAGTGGCGCTAACGGTAATCGACTGAGCGCAGTCTATGCCGCAGTCGGCAGCGCAACGCAGCAGCGCAGCAGTCGGTGGCTTTGGTGGCTTACTAACAACGCCGTTATGGGCAGTAGCCGGGGCGATTGCAGGCCGCCTGGGCGGGTGCCCACACCACACAGCAGACCACACCACCACCACCACCACCACCATCATAAACGAGCTTTTGCGGTGGCTCAATTGTATCAAAGGCCGCTCTGGAGGAGCCGCTGTCGCGGCCGCCGTCGCTGTTGCTGTTGCTGCCAGCGAGAGTCCCATTCGAGTTTGTTGCCAAAGTCTTTTGTTTTTAGCATTGAGCGTGACTCGTTTCTTGTTGCTGTTTTTGGATGTGGACCGTGCACGAGACTGCTGTGCCAGCAGGCAGCGGCGCAGCTGCGACGCCACCACACCCTTGACTGGATTGCAAAAAAAAAAAGATAACAGCAGCAACAAAAAAATAGCAGACCAGAGATCGCCGCAGACCATTCGGACCGCTGCAGTGTGGGGCTGTGTTTCCGCGCACTTTGAGAAAAATCTTAGATATATTTTCAGTTTTTTATGTTTTCTCAATATAAACGAAATATAATATTTTTAATAATATAAGATAATATAATATAATAAATATAATATAATATAATATATCACTTTAAAGTATACTTTACAATCATTTAATTTTTAATTTTTATGATTAAATTTCTATGGAATATTGTTCCTATTACAAGGCTTTTTACACTTTGAATATATATTGACCTTTCTTTTCCGCCAGAAATTAATATTTCAATATATCTAATATATCTATATATATCTAAAATATTTAACACAAAAATAGCTAATAATACATTTGAAAAACCTTAAATATCCAAAGGACACTTTTAAATAATTAAAAAAAACACCGCAGAGATATTTTAAAAATCGTAAAATCTATTTTTTCTTTCCATGGAAAACTATCCATATTTTTGCTCGGTGCATCAGCCGCTGCTCTGGCATTTGTTGCGGCGTCAATTTGCTTTTAGCCATTTCGCGCCGCAACCACCGAAGCCACCGCAACCGCCAGGGAGGCGTCCTCTCAGCCCACCACGGAGCATTTGCTCCTTTTGTAATTGTGCGCCTCAGCAGCAGCCGCAGCCACAGCCACAGCTACAGCCTTTGCTATTTTGATCAGCCTCAGCCTCCCAGTCCCAGTCCCATCTACAGTCTTAGCCAAAGCGTCACTCTCAGCCACAGCCTCAGTTTCAGCCCCCAAGTTTGAGCCTTTTTCTGTGGTCTGTGGGCCATATCGCATCGGTCCGGTTTGGACTTCTTTTCTTTTCGCTATGTTTTTGGGATCGGAGCTTGGGTTTGGGCTTGTGGCTTGTGGCTTGGGGTTTGGGGTTTTGTCTTTTTCTGGGGTGATTCAAGTTTCGCCTCGGATGGTCGTCGCTGCTGCAGTTGGCAGCTGCAGCGGGGCGTTAATGTGCTTTGGCTATTTTATTTATTCATGGCAAAGCGTCTAAGCTGGTAAATTGTATTGCTCGGACTCGAAAACTCGGGCTTGGCTCTGGACATAGGACAGCGCACAGGGGGACAGTGGACAACGGACAGGCTGCTGCTGTGTGTGTGTCTGTGTGGGTACTGCAGAAATGCATTGAGTGGGGCTAGAGCAGCTTTTGCTTTTCTTTGGACCACAACAACATCCACAGCATCAGCGACGACGACGACGACGACATCAGATTGTCATTCTCGTTTTTTGCTTCTTTTTTAATTGAAAGTCGCCAGGCGTAGACTTGATTATACTCTAGAAAGAGATGAGGACTATATGACTACGATGAGATGGTTGGTAAAGGATGAGGAAATGTGTGAAAAATGGGAGTAGAAAATTAATTGACAGCCAAAATAAATATATCAAATATTTTTTACCTCCAGACAACATTTTAATTATAAATAATGACATTTTCTTGAATCGATTTATATGCAATAAAGAGACGAGGATGTATGAGAAGGATCTGCATAGTTATGGTATAAAATGATGCTATTTTTGTACAGATCATAGAAGCTGATCAATTTCACTTGTGAGAGTATCCGATCTTCGGGCTACCTTTCTGAAGATCGCCTGCTCCCCCTCTGATCTGTTTGCCATGCCATTAATTTGTTGCTCTAATATTTTGCGCAGAAATTGGTTCGGGGCTCTGTGGGGCAGGCAGCTGTGACTGGGGCCTGGATTCACTTTTTAATGACTTGCGTGGTGCGGTGTCCAGCTCTCAGCTCCAGTTTCAGTTATCCTCCCCCTGGACGCCTGGTAACCTGGACACATGGACACTGGACACTGGACCCTGCCCATGCCACCCCACCTTCTGCTTCCATCTCCCCAGGGACTGGTGGACTGATGTCGGTTACACAATTGCGGATATGAATGAGTAATCCGTGGGCTTTGGCCTGATATATGTCCGTTATACATATTCAGATAGCCTGCCACAAAGAGTGAAAGAAAGACCGTTTGAGGGACAGACACACAGACACAGACAAGAGGAAGAGAGGGAGAGACATGTACATTGTACAATGGGTGCACACGTGTCGTATACGTAATGCAAATTTGTTTGACGATTCTTATCGACCACGTGTTGGTGATTTCGTCTGTCCCCCCTCCCCGTGACGGCGACTGTGTCCGACTGTCTGGCTGTCTGACTGTGTGCTGCCGTTGGCTGTTATGTAATGGCCCAAAGAGTGAGACTCTGTCGACTCATTAAGCCAACTTAATTTCGTGCAAATTTTTAACAGCTTCATGCTGAGAGCCAAGTACCCAAGAGTACCCCAAGTAGCCCCCTGCACCCGACCCAGACTCTGATGGAGACCCCGATCCATAGCCCATGCCATAGCCATGTCAGGCCAATCACCCACGCGTCCAGCATGCCGGATGATTCATGGTGTCACGGTGTCAGTGGCTGGCTGCTACTCCATCTATCCGTTTGGCAGGAGGGCAGCCATTCATCCATCCTCCTCCCACATCTTCTGCACCTTCTGCCACCTCCTCGAGCCGAGCCAAGCCGAGCCTCGCTGTTGTCTTAGAATTCGGTAGTCGTTAAAATCGCAGCCTCCGACCGGAGGAGACCAGCGACAACTCCACCATCCTCACCAGCATCCAGAGATCCACAGCCGCGTCGTAAAAGCGCTCCGCACAGATCTTGCACGCCCATAAAAAGCGGCCACAAAAGATCTCGCCCCGGCGTTTTAAACAGCCGACGGCATTTTGAATGCCGATTCGGTTATATCTTTGTTTCCTTGGGTATCGTTTTTTTTTGTTGTTGTGTGCCAGGTGTGTGTGCGTGAGGTTTTTGGGGTATTGTGAATAGCAACTGTAACGGCGGTAGCCCGGGGTTAGAATCCGCAAACAAAAAAGTGGGTGACTCGATAAATCGAAAGTAAGTGACATAACTAAGGTGAATGGTGGTAGGATGTAGATGTGAGGCAGTGATTGTTAATTGAGTTGATCTGCAGGTGATCTTTTTAGAGAGGGAGATGGCTGATCCACAGGTGAGACTTGAAATTAATTGAAGGACAGCCGATGCTCATCGAAGGGACACAAATCGGTTAGAGAGGGAGTTGTAGATGCATGCTCAACGATTATGGAAAGGCGATAATTAAGTCACTCGTAATTAATCCTTATTTTTGTTCCTTTTTCTCAACAACTGCTCAGCCACTAAAACACCTTTATTACTTTTTAAACAGCAGTGCCATAAAGAGCGCAAGCCAAAGACACACTAAAGATCCAATGGCTGAGATACGAACCGAAACAAGATATAAATTCTCTAACCAGACCATTCCATAATATTGAAATATAAAGCGATTAAATAATTAGTAAGAATTCGCCAAATGGAATGAGAATTACTTGAGCGGTGCGGCGTCCGACCACTGAAGACAGACAGGCTATCGATAAGAAGTCAGGAAGGCGGCAAAGTGTTTTATTTTTATATATGTATATAGTCGTCTGATCTAGACGATGTCGCGCTGCAACAGCACAAGCACAAGGTGGTTCAAGAAAAACCAGTGCACTTAACAAAAATAAAGCAATAAGAAAAAAAGTAGAAGCGAAAAAAATATCGTCTCGACAAAACGAAAAGTGACAATTTAATTGCGTCAAACGCAGCATTCGATTGGCGGCGATAACCAGCGGGAAAGAGATGGAGAAACACACACAGAAAGAGAGAGAGAGAGATAGAGATGTATCTGTATCTGTAGAGTAACCCCGTCCCGAGACCAGACCAGACCAGACCAGGCAGATCTGTGTGCATATATGTTGCTGCCGTCTAGCGACACTTTGCGCTCCAGTCTCCGAGATCTGCGATGTTCGAGGCTCCGTTTAATTGAGAAGAGATCATAAAACGCGCTTATGACTTGTTTATAAGCAACACATCGAATCGGATCGTATCGTATCGTATTGGAACGTATTGGGTCGGCTCGAATCAGTTGCTCTATTGAATTCGGTTAGAGATTTGAGGGGGAGATGTCGTCTGGCTGTATATTGCATATAATGAGATGCCAGTTACTTTTTGATATAACCTTCTGAGGTCTCGCTCTGACATGAGGTTGAATATGAAATATTGAAAGGTATTTGGAGATACCTCAGGTTGCTGTAGAGGGACACAAGTTGCAGGGATACCACATAAGGGTGTCATTACTTGGCCTTAAATAATTGTAAGTGTAATGATTCATCGGACTCCTGTTATGTTATTTTTTTTATGTTTTGTTTTGTTTTTTTTTGGGTGTCTTTACACTTTTAACAGCTCTTGATTTCATTTTCCAAATCTGTGCCACTTTTGCAGACATTTACACCCAATGAACTACTTATGGCTATACACTTTCCAAGAGTCCCACATTACTTTCCATCATGAACTACCCTCTTTTATTTTAAAATAATTGTATTAATTAAATTTTAATTTATGGCGATTCCAGCTTGCATGTCATAGAATTGTCTTTATTGGAGATCCTTCTGTATAGTAAATCCTAGTCAGGGTATGCCAACCTTCGACGTGAGGAAGCCCTGGGTGGAGGCCCCTCCTTCGTGTGGCTGTGGCTGTGGCTGCTGCAAGGGTGTAAAAAGTGTTGCACGTTTTCCTCAGATGCCTTTGCATGTTGGCCAATGTTGTTGCAGCTTTTGCTCTGTGTGTTTTGGTGTGTGTTTTTTTATTGATTTATTTGTTGGGGAGACACAAGTTGGCATCATTAAGTGCCAACACACACCATTCTCTATTAGCCGACAAATTCTTGGCCTTCCCTGTCGTCGTTGGCCAGCACTACCACCACTCGGACGGACAGCCGGACAGGCGGACGGACAGATAATTCTTGTTCACAATCTAAATGGCCGTCTTGACACACCTTAGAATTTGTGTGTTACAATTTGAAGTTGTCGACAATGGCTTGTTGCTGGTGGCTCAAACTGAAGCGGCGGCTGCGGCTGCGGCTGACCAACAACTGCAGCAAATTGTGAAAGTATCTGTTAGATACGAGCCAGAAACTCGAGTGCAGGAGGGTGGGGTCCATGGGTCTCTGGCTGTGGGTCCGAGGTGTGCTTTGTGCTGCACTGAGCTCTCTGGCATCCCATTGAAATGGCGCATGTGCCACACGACGTATGCTTAATTACAAAAACAAGACAACGGGAAAAACAATACCCAAAAACGTCCAGAGAGAAGCGGTGATGTTTGTTTTCGGCAGAGGAGATCCAATGCAAAGAAAGCTGTTCCTCAAAGGATATATCCATCGTCAGTCTGGATTTTAATCTTAAAATACGTATAAATATACGTAATATCCTGGTGATATGTGCAAGAGAGGGTCTCTGGTCTCAGATGGAGACAATGCCCAAGACTGCGATGGAGCCTGCGCCTGTGCCTTGTGCCCAGGCTCTCGTGAAGATTAGTCGCAGTGGGTCGCACATTTCGTTTCGCAATCGATTGCAACATGCAACAAACACTGCAACATGAGGCAGCAGCAGTTGCAGCAGCAGCAACAACAACAGCGACGAAGCGAATGTGGCGAGCTCTGCTGCTCTAAATCAACGATATATAAAACTAGTTTAGGTGGGTCCAATGGATATTCTTTTACTGCTATTTTGTTGCAACTGTTGCTCAGACTTTAGCCCAAGTTTTTTCTCATTTTTTGGTGCATTCTAATGGCCGCCCAATATGACTAAGCACACTCATCGCGCACTCCTGCGTCCAACGTGTATGCAAATCGAAACCAGTTTAAGGCAGCAGCCAGCAACAAGAGCTAACTTTATATATAGCAAAAATATGGGTCGAGATCTGCAAAATGCAGCTGATCGAATTTTTGCATTAGGCGCAGCAGCAGCCATCCGGCCAGCTTCAGTTGCAACTGCAACTGCGGCTGCTGCTGCTGCTGCCGCCTGATTATCTCTCAAGGAAGGCATGCCACATCAGACCAGGCTGAGGCTCAGGCTGAAGCTGAGGCTGAGGCTGTGGCTGTGGCGGAACCCGGCTGGGGCAACAGGCAACTGCAGCCGGCACCGAGCGAATATCGAATGCTATCTATATCTAACGAAGCAGGGCCATATAGCCAACATTTTGCTATTAGCCGCAAACAGAAATACTAAACAACACACATACACGGCGAGAAAAAGGATGTCCAAGAAACAGAGGCTTCCAAAACCATTTTCCAAGCAATCCTTTCATTAATCTTCTTTCCCTGAAGAATACTGATAAATTCTTTATTTACTTTTCACTTTTCAAAGAATTTGAGCTCTGAATTATGCTCTATTTTCAATCAAGCAAATAATTCTTTAGTATATTTAACAATTCCTTTAAGCACTTGAATATACATATCTTGAAAAAAGATAAGCCCCTCTGGTTCCCACATTTAATGAAAGAGAAGCAAAAATATAAGACGGAAATAAGTAAACATCAAACCTCAATGACTGGTCAACTGCTTTAGAGATATCTTTAAAGGAAACAGGAGGAAAGACCCCCGTGTTTCTTAGCGCGGGATCTTCATTGCGATTCCACTCCACCGATCGTATCCACCACCACATTCTGCTTCCCACTTTTCCCCAGTGCATTCATGGACATATCTATATCTGAGTATAGTCCAAGCAAACGCAAGAAACGTAACGTATAATCTAGGAGGTAAAAAAAAAGAAAACCCAAAAAAAATACGCGGCGGCGGCTGCGCAAAATCAAGAGTGTGTCTGCGCGATGGCAAGGCAACAGCAGTCTGCCAGCACAGTCCACAAGGCAGGCAGGCAGGCAGGCAGTCAGGCAGGAGGCAGCTGCTCTCTGGCTGCTGATGAAATTGTGAGGCATTGTGAGGCACCGCCGCCACCACCGCCCGCAGTTGCAGTTGCAGTGGCGGCCACAGCACGCCTTACCGCACCGTACGTGGCGTTGTTTTTGGGGCGGCAGCAGAGACAGAGACAGAGGCAGAGGTCCAGCTTCAGCCGCAGCTCTACTAAAAACAAAAACAAAATAAGAAACAGCAACTAAAACTAAAACTAAAGACGAAAAAATGCCCGTTCGATACGATACGATGCGATGTGATGCTCGCTGGCCCACAGGCCACTCAACCCCAAGTCGTCGCCGTCGTCGTCTGCGACGTCGTTTTGGAGGCACAAAAAATCTACATTTGTCCAAAATACCACGATGCCAGCTTGGTGGTTGAGACAGGGACAGGGAACGCTGTGTGGCAGGGAAAGGGGGCAGTGGCAGGGGAAGGCTGCAAGCTGCGATGTTGCCTGTGTTGCATAAAAGCAACGCTCCAAATTGCTAACTGAGCGATCCAGTTTAAATTGCAATTGCTCGTTAATGGCCACTAAAACGTGCCAGTGTCGATGTGAGTGTTCCTCCCTGTGTATCTGTGCATCTGTATATCTGTATATCGCTGTGTCTGCATCTCTGTGTGAGTGTGCAACAATCTGCGGCGCTGCGGCGCGCGGCATTGCATGGTATTTTTTATGTGTTTTTATAGCTCAGTAATACGAGCCGAGATGGCTGTCGTGTGGCATGCGAGGCGTATGCGCAACGAATCCGCTCGGACAGCACTCATACGCACAGTGGGACCGCTGGGAGATTATGATACAGATGTGGCGTATGTAGCGTATGTAGAAATGGAAATGAGGCAGCACAAAAACTGAATAACTGAGGGGTGAATAACAAACACAATTCCCACGAAGAAATCTCTAAAGGACTAAGTCTAAAAATGAGAGCAAGAGTAATAGACACTAAAACAACTAATAGTTTTAATTAAACAAAGAGAACACAATGTTCCCCGAGAAAAAACAGGCTTCAGTGCTTAGCATTTCCTTTCTTTCTTGGGATCCCCCAGGCATCAATGGATAAAAATGTGTTTGAGGTTCTTTAAAAATCTTAAAATAGTTATCATAGTTCTTGAAATGCAAAATGAGTCTTAGAATTGAGCATTCGAGAGAGACATATCCAAAAATAAATTCAATCAGTTCCCATGAAGCAATGATCAATGATCTCAACAGACAAAATCTCCTGCCTCAATCCTAATTGTGGAGGAAGCTTGCCTCTGGCCTTCCCTGTGAGTGCTTCCCCCGCTTAAATTAAGGCAAAAATTCCCAGTGCATGTTGCAAGTTGCATGTGCATTCATTCGCAGATCCTATGTGCCCCCAGCCTAACTGTACACACATTTGTCGCATCGCAGCAGCAACAAGTTAAAGCATAACAACATATTTTACAATTACGAAACAATTCTGCCCACAACTAAATGCAGCAAAACCTCAGGCATCGCGGCTCTTCAGCTCTTCAGCAATGAACAATGGAGCACCAGGAAAGAAGAAAAAAATATAGAAATAAAACTGGTAAAAGATCAGCCGCAGCAGCAGCAGCAGCAGACGAATAGGCGTAGACACCAGACCAGAATCGTGTCTCCAAATGCGGCCTACTACGGCGGCATGCCACCACTCAGACGAGCAGACAGACAGATAGATAGAAAGATAGATGGATGGATAGATGGATAGACCACGGGGGAAAAGGCGCAGTCAAAGGAAACCCAGTCAGAACGAAACCAGATCAGAGCAGAGCCCATGGCAATAATTATGGAAACACTCGGCGTCATCGTCGTAGTCGTAATTTTCCTGTTTCGTGCCTTAATAATCTCTGCGCAAACGGCGGCCGCATATTGAAATTTCCAATAATACTAATAACAATAATAGCAAACCACAGCAACAACTATTAAAATATCTATGTAAGACCTGACTGAGTGACTGAATGACTCCCTGACTCAATGACTGACTGACTGACTGACTGGATGGATGTCGATGGATGTCGATGGATGGATGGTAAAGCGATCAAAAGTCGCTAAAAGCAAACGCACACTGACGGCGTTATTATTGATTTAAACATCAAGATAAATTACATTGAAGTCTGTACGCCCCGAAGAGTCGAATATCCAGAGGAACGTTTGCCGTAGATGAAACTGAAGCCACCATCATGTTGGGGGGCGCACACTCTCGACACTGGGAGAAAAGTAGGATGGACTTTTAGAAATCTTCAAATATTCCCTGTATACAACAGCTCTTAAGTTTACTGCTGTTTGAATTTAATTTTATCCTATAAATTAAGCAATTTTCTACTAGGTTAGACAATTAAGCGTAATTTTATTGCAATTTTTTTTACAATTTTTTAAACGAAAAATGGGCTTAAAATTAGCTGAAGAAAAGTATATATATATATTTAGGTGGGTATATATAGAAATAAATAATAAAAAATAAGTTTAACCCGTTAAGGATTATTTGAATTTAGTTGGCGAATATTGAAATAAATAATAAAATTATTGGCACATTAAAACTATGATTCTTGCAACTTCAAAGGTTTATCTTTGGAAATCCACTAATTTGTCTTCTTTCGAATCGTTTTTCCACCACCGATAGGTCTCTGCTGGATTTAAGAGATCGAAAGATTTATATTTTAAAAGAAAGCCAGAAATTTCTAAAAGTTTCCCCATTTCTCTCTGTGCATTTGAATCTCTTTCTGGCCACTAACGAACTTTTGTTGTAATTGTGGGTAATTGTTGTTGCTGAAGCGGTATTCTCTGTATTTTTTTTCGTTTGGGTTTTTTGGCTTTTGGGCGCTACAAATTTCCAAACCCACTAGGCACATTTGAACTGGCGCACGATCGCAAAAAGACAAAGCGCAAAAAAAAGGCAGCAATTGTAACATCAACATGAGATGTGCCCTGGCTCCAAGGAGCAACGTGCCTCTGCCTCTGCCTCTGCCACAGACTCTCTGCCGGGGAGCTCTGGAGGTCTGGAGTTGGAGCTCCCCGGATTGGAGTTGGATCGGAGCTACAGCTTGAGTCTGTCTCTAAGGCTGGGTCTGGGCTTGTGCCTGGTCTTTTGCTACTTTGACTTGTCGCTCGTTCCAAAACGTCGAATGCGTCTAATTTCTTGGCTTGCTTTTGGCTCTTTTTGTTTTTATTTTGTTTTTGTTGGGAAGTTCTCTCCTCCGCCTTTGAATGTCGTGTCTTGGTCGGGGCTCCAGCTTGGGCTCCGTTCCGTTCCGTTTCGATCCATTCCCCAATGTCTGCTTGCTGGCTGCCGCGTTTGTCGTTTAAATCGTACCACCACAGGCGACATAAAAATAATGAAGTGTGCGGGTGTGGTCGACTCGCTTTTGGTCTGGTCTGGTCTGGTCTTCTGGTCTGCTCTGCTCTGCTCTGCTCTAGACGGAGCGGGAACGGGTGCCGGGTGTATGGCCTGCCCTGGCTCCGATCTCGCGTCGAGTCAGAGTCGAGTCGAGAGTCTGGTGGCATGGTCTGGGTCTGGGCCTGGGCCCCGACTCCGACTCCGACTGGCCGCTCAGATCGGGGCGACTGTCGACTGTCGAAGTCATAGCCGCCAAGCGACGTTTGCAGATTGCTGAGTCGTGTTTCGCCCAACGGTGTAGCCAAGTAAACATTTTTGCTGCATTTTTGTTAGGTTTGGGGAAGCTTCCAAGGTTTTCGTTGGAGGGCAATAAAGGAAAGAAGAAATGGTTTAATGGCATACGATTTTAGAACATTTTTAACGTTTATTCTTTGTAAAAGAATCGATATATTTGTTTGAAAAATATCTCTTTTTAATGGAAATAACACCTGAAAACAGTAACAACTATTAAATGTTCTCAATAAAAAAACTTTTAGCACACCTAAATTGTCTTCTTTGAAAAAAAGATTCAGGTATGGATTCAGATGGTCCAGCCACTAGTGCATTGGGTACAGATAACCCTTCGGGCAAGGATGCTGGATCGGAGCCTGATCTGAGGATGGCGTAAATATGTTTAGCACACAATTGTTTTGAAAATCCCTGATATTTCTTCTGATATAATCCTTCACTCAAGGACACCGATGTTGGATCCATTGATCATTGCTCATTATTTTGGGTTCAGACTCTGAAACATAATTGCAAGTAATAAAATTGTTAGAATGATGATATGATATGCTGATGATAATTCTTCAAGAGATGATACAGATACTATTGGAGATACCCCTTGTATATGTTGTTCCATTTGCGGATCGGAACAGCATAGATCGATGTATTTATTTCATTATACATGAAAACATCATTAGTCATTCTGCGAAAGAGTTGGAGAAATATAAGGAACCCAGAAAACTACTATCTTACGAGGCTTGCAAGTCGAAGAGGGCAAGTTTTGTGGCAGCCACAAATGTCTGTTGGGTTGCGGTGTGCGGCGGTGCACACGCCCAACCAACTGCAAAAATATAACGGCATCCAAGGTTGTGCTACGCTTAAAATGTAATTGTTCGACTTAAAGAGCCAGAGCAACAACAGCAACGCGATCAAGTTTGCCTCTCAGCCTCAGCCTGCCTGCCTGAATGCCTGCCTGCCTCTCCCGTCGCGTTGCCGTCTAATCAAATACATACCAGACCAAGAGACAGACCCAGAGGTAGAGCCCCAGAGAGCAACCCACCTATGCGCATTGCCAGGCCACAGATACAGATACTTACGTACGGCGAGATACATAGATACGGAGCACTCGTATGGGCAGAGAGACACCAACGTCAGCGAAGCGCCGCACTCTGAGGAGCCCCACACACACACACACTCCCTCCTCCTCCGGCTGCTCCTCCTTCTCCTGCTGCTCCTCCTTCTCCTTCTCCATCTCCATCTCCAGATGTGAGTTGGAGTTGGAATGAATTTTCACTTGAATATTCGACACACTTTGAGCACAGCTGGGAGTCTGAAAGGTTTCAGGATTTTCTGGGAGGGGCGCCAAAGCCAAAGCGTTTGCTGTCGCTGCGATTCTTGGGGCTATGCATCATCATCATCATCAGAGGCAGCAGCGGCAGCGGCAGCAGCAGCAGCAGCCCCAGAGCCGAGTCAGAGCCTGAGCCTGAGTTGGAGCAACATGGGCAACATGTTGCAATATGCTAGCTCTGCATGCATAAAATATTATGCAACATTATGCCACAGACACAGGCCAGACAGACGACACTTGGCTGAGAGCACAGCACACTCTCTGGCCTCCTCTCTGGCCCGTGGCCCGTTGCCCGTTGCCTGAGCCTCAGCCTCAGCCTGGTTATTAGTGCCTGGATGTTGACAGCATTTAGATCTAATTGAATTGCCTGGATCTCGCGGATCTCGCGTGGATTGAAATTGGATTGGCCAGAACATTTGGCTTGGCCCGCTCCCATTCGGGCCATAACCCATAAATCTCACACACAAGCCGAGAAAATTTATAGAGTTCAGATTGCGAAACGCTCTGGCCAGGTAGCGCCATGGAAAAGCCATGGAAGACAAAGCGAAGCAAACCTCTTGGAAAAATCTTGAAAAATTAAAATGACTAGTGCCGGGGCACGATCAAGACCAAGATGCTAGTGGTGCTGCCTCCGTCTTGCCACCCGCCACTGGCAACAACAATGGCAGCTCCGTTGCCACCAAGACTCCACCAAGAAAGATGATGCACAAGATGGAAGGCCCCGGACCCGGACCCCGGACCCGAACCCTGCCCGACCCGCACTACCAACAGCCAGCAGCCAACAGCCAACAGTCAGCGGAGCGGTAGTCAGCATTGGGGCGTCTGCAGTTCAACGTTCAAGTGGCACAGTACGCCCTAGAAAAATGAATTGATTCGATTGTTTTTTTGCCGACTCCATGGCTCATTGTTCCCCGTGACTGACTGTCTTCTGGCTTATCTGCAACTTCTGCACAAAATCACAGCAAACAGCAAACAGCAACCAGCAACCAGCAGTAACCGCCGAGCCGCCGAGCGCGCCCCAAAACTGATGATACAATCGCGTTTTTGACTTTGAAAAGTCAGCCCAAGTCAGCAGCTCAGCTCTGCTCCGCTCCGCTCCGCTCCGTTCGATGCCGCGTCTCCGCTCCGCTACGGCCAGTCATCCATTGTTCAATGGCCATAGACTCTGACTCTGACTCCGCCGACTCCTCCTCCTACTCCGACACTGATTGTTATGGTTTATGAGATGAAAATGCACTCGAAACAAAATTTTGGGGCCGATTGCAATTTGCAGTTTTTAATCAACTCTCCTTCCTCGAAACCACTTCAGGGACTAACATTAGAGCGTTCCATTCCACCTGCCAACCATCTCACCCTTGTGCACCGTCTACCTGCCACGATCTCCAAAAGTGCACTCCCACCTTTTGGCCACGGTCCACGGTGTACCTGTAAGACCCAAGTACTCCATGCTCCGCCATCAAGGTCACGCGAGGAGGGTCTGTCTCATTCCTACACAGCACGTAGATCACCTGAGATGTACTGAGATGAGTTTTGGGTCTTATAGACTCTTTTTGGTAAGAGAAAATATAATTGTGTAATTCGGAAGGATCTTTGAAACTTTGAAACATTTAATTGTCTGAGAAATAGTTTCTTCAGCATTTAATATGTGGATATGCATCGACGAAATTTCGTCGTGGGACACAGATGGAAGCACAAGTCCACTACCATATTAATATCTTACCAGGGGAGCCCAGAAGGATCAGAAGAATGTCCTCGAATTAAGTATAATTCTTCTGTACTAAAGAGGCACCTTATCAAGCTACTTTTAAAGCACAATTTCAATGGATATTTAATAACAATAATGGATTGAAGGATATTGCATTCCAGAGTAATTCGTACAGAAGACGAATTCAATCAAAGCTTCTCCAATGATGATCCAAGGACCCTCTCTGCGGGCCCACTACTGTGTGTAATTTCTCGCTGTGTAGATGCGACTCGTGCTAGCCTGCAATGCTCCGGAGCCATTGTTCAACACTGTTAAAGCCACTCAATCTCTTAATTAAATACACTGCCAACTGGGGTGGGGTGGGGGGAAATACGCTGCAGTCGCTGCAGTCGGAAGAGCTTGGAGTTTAGTGTCGAAATTGTACAAGTTTTCGTTTGATTTTCCTTTTATTGTTATTGGTGCTGGCTGCTGGATGGATAATCACAGCTCGCAACAAGAAATTAAATCAGCCAAGGTTATCGCATTAATAAGCCCCCTGGTTTTGCTCTTTGGTTTTACAGTTTCAGTTTCAGTTTTAGTTTTAGTTTTGATTTCGGATTTTTGATTTCGGATTCGGCCTGCGAGTAGCTCTAAGAGCTGCCTAGTCAATTATTAAATTTGCAATTTCCGCAGCTGAACTTTTGGGGTCAGTAGACTGATTTAAATCAAAGCTATAATTGAGCCTTGCCTGAGACCCAGAACCCAGACAGCGGTTCGCGGTCCGCGGTGCCGCGCTGCTCGAATACCAATCTGGGGGTCTGAAAATTGACAAATGTTTGATGGCTGGGTTACACCCCGAACCGAGCTCCGATCGGACGCCCTGCCCTGGCCAGAGGCAACGGATGTGTGGCAAGGCATCGAGTGCCCGGCTTGGGTGAGGCTCTCGCGGAGAGTGGCTAAGTGGCTTTCCATGACATTTTATTGACACTTTTCTTGTTGTTGTTTGTCGTTGAACTGGAAGACCTGTTTTCGGTCCTCCACTTCACACATTTTGACGAAGATGTCTATGCCAGCAAATGACGTGTCATCAATGAAGCCTACGCTCCCACATAAAGATGCACAGCGATCCAGCTCCAGCCTCAACCTCCAGCCACAACCACCACAAATCCCATCATCCAGCACTTGAGCTCTCAAATCTGATGTACACTGAGCTCTTGGCTCTTGGCTTTTGGCTGTTGGCTGTTGGCTCTGAGCTGTGTGTCTGGTCTGTTGTGGCTGTTGTATTAATAAGCCTGACATTTGAGCAGAGCATCCACTTCGAAGCCATCACCATCACCGCACCGCCATCGATGTTTGAGTTCGAGTTTGAGTTTCGTTTTCGGTTTTCGGTTTTCAGTGTGTAGGCGTCAGAAATAATAATTAAAAAATCGTTTCTAATGCGGAAATCGCGCGCTTTTTGGGCCGGGGGTGAGCTTAATGCCGAAGATGTTAGACAAATATATCAGATTTCGTTTGTAGCTTTGAGTTGGTTAATCTTTGATGGGAAGAAGGTGGGAAGAGACTGAGAAGCTTTATGGTTAAGTAATGGGGACATGGGTAAAGATGAATCGCTGAGAAAGCAATTGAAAGTTGAACTCCAATTCATGTAGAATGGAATCTTTAATCTATTCATGTTAGAGTGATGTTTGGTAAATTGTTTGAGCATACGGAGAGCAGACTCTTAAGGAAGATATCTGTAGAATAATTTCAGAATAGTTTGCTTAACTGCTGGCATCGGGGTCACCATAAAAGATAAAGTTTATCTGAAATTAACCATTTTTTATATGATAAAAAGAGCTTAAATTAAAATACAACACGATTGTAGAAAGAGGCTTTATAAAAAGATTATGCAAAGTGGGTATTTTTGTATGATCTGGGTCACCAAAACGCATGGTAACGATGGTAAAAGTGTGATTAAATTAAAGGAAGAGAACCATCTTTAAAGGAAGATGTAATGATATACAATAATAGCTTAAGGAGAAGTAGGAGGAGTATCATGGATTATATTAGAAGAAAATGGGGTCACGAACGGGTCATATTTCTTAGGAATATATCCGGACAAGTTTGTTGGACAACATTTTTTTCAGAAGGAATATTCCATTTCATACTCGATCCAAATATGCTGCTTCCATTATAAACCAGTACAGCGTTTAACATGATCAATCCCACATGAATGCTGTTCGGGAAGGTGTTCTCTTTATGATATCATTTTGAGTTATTTGTCTAATAGTTATCAATTAAACGAGTTATTACAATAAGAGAAGGAGATGGCTTAGTCAGCGCTGATTGAGGTCAAAGGGGCTTTCGTTGGGTTGGGCTGGCACAAAATAGATTAGGCCAAGTGTCCAGGCCCGCCCAAGAATGCCACCATTTTGTGGGAGCCAAAGCCGAATCCAATAATTAAATATGTAAGAAGCAAGCCCCAAAGTTAATAACAGTTACTGGTGGTGGTGGTGGTGGTGGTGCTGCCGTTGCTGCTGCCACAGTAGCCTTTTGCCAGCCAAATCGCTGAAAATTTAATAATCCCCTCCGAGTATAAAGAAGCAAAAACCCCATTCAAAAGACAAAATGCATGCCTGCGACCGCGACTGCGCCGGGGTCTGCTCTGCTCTCTGCTCTCTGCTGGGGTCTGTGCCTGGGCTCTGGACACAAGCCCAGATTCAGATACGGGGGGCAGGCTCCTCGTCGACGGGCGAGAAGGTCAGACCCCGCACGTTTCATGGCTCATAGCGCACCTATCGTATAATTAGAAACGAACGACGACAACACGACGACAACGACAGATACAGTCCGACAGTTCGCCTTTGTGTACGTATCTCGTATCTGTGTGTGGCCCAACGACGAGCGACCAAGCGACTCTCCAAGCGGTTGGAGGGGGTTGGTAGAGGTAGGTATCTTGGTTGGCTCTCGGGTCGGGTCTGGTCTGGTCTGGTCTCTACGCAGCAAACGATTCTTAAATGAGCCAATTGTGGAATGCCTAGTGATATACATAAGCCGAGCGAGAGATCTGCAGATACAGATATGTACCTCATGTACTCGTACAAGAGGAATAACAATAAAAACTATAAAAAACATAAGGGAGAAGAATGGTTTATTTGTGTGGTATAGGGAATTCTGAATGCTCTACATATGAATATGGAAGAGGAAATGTTAGAATGGATATGCCAGTTAAGGCGGACACATAGGATGAAAAGGAAGTATTAGGGATATCATATATCTATGTATTTAAATATGATAGAAATAATATCATTTAATCCAAGTAGTAGGTATTTCTATAGGATGTTTATTATAATTATTATTATGTTTAAAAAGTTTTTATTTCTAAATTATTTTAAATCTTTTAATAACATTCTGAAATTCTGTGTAAGAATTAAGGACAATAGAATATTTGATTTCACAACATGGAAAAATATGCTAGAATGATTCCCAGGGTTCCCATTTCCAATATAACTATTTATGAAATGGAATGAGTACCTAAGGGTAATAGAAATTACGATTATCATAAGTATATACATATGTGTGTGTGTACATATGCTTAATACAGATTCCATTGGTAATAGAATTCCTTGGGTTGCCTTTTAAGGCGGTCGCAAAGAGTGGGCTACCATAAAGATAGCCCCAGTTCGTTATGGTTCGATTCCACTCCGAACCGAACCGTACCCAACCGAACAGATGGGGCTACTCGGAGGGGCACTCTCTGTGACTGCAACTGCGACTGCCCAGAGACAACGCCATAGCCAAATGATCATGACGACTATGGTGGGCCCCGGCACTCGCACTCGGACTCGGAGTCGGAGTCGGAATCGGAGTCGACCCCAGCCCAGGCGTGGAGATGGGAGAGAGAGGCGCTGCGAGAGACAAGACGAGACGAGACGAGACAAGACGAGACCCCCGTCACCCATACGATTCCCATTCCGATGGTCGTCGTCGTAGCGTCACGTCGATTCGACCGGCCATGCAAACAAGGCGAGAGCGATCTGTGCGGAGCGAGAAGGGGGGTTGGGGGAAAAGCAACGGCAACGCGCTCTCTGATACGTCGACAACAGACAACATCGCTGGGCATCGGCTGGCTGGCTATATATATGCTCACTTTCGATGTATTTCATTTTTTCTTTCGTTTTCATTCGCTGTGCGATTTGAAAACGTTTAAACAAAAACTCGACAACCAGCAACAACATCCACACGGCGGGCGGGTCTTCTGCACACATACACACACACACACAGAAACACACACACATCCACTTAGAGAGCGATACAAAAATACATTTTTATGATCGTTTCTTTCTGTTTTCGGAGCCAATTATGTGCAACAGCTGCCGTTGAAACGGTGTACGGAATGGAAGAGAAGAGAAGAGAAGATAAGAGACCGACCCAGAAAGAGGGAGGGAGAGTGTGAGAGAGAAAGAGGTGTTAAACCTTCTAAATGTTGTCTTGTAATTGTTGTTGTTGTTCATGTTTGTTGTTGTTGTTGTTTTTGTTGTAGTTTTAGTTGTTTGCCATTTTGTTATTCGCTCCGCTATTTGCTTGTTCATCTCGTTTAGCTAAAGGCATAAGCCATAAACTAAACGCTTATTTAGCCATTTAGCGTTTTGTGTATTCGTTTTCGCTTATGGCTAATTATATGAGCACTTTAATTATGCATAATCGCTCGGGCATCGTGCCCCGACTTATGGGAATCGCTGCTGAATGGAATGGAATGGAATGGGATCGTTTTATGCTAATTTCCCTTAAGGCTACAAATCGGGGGCTATATGTATGTATGTACAAGTGCATGCACGTATGTAATATGTATGTATGTACATACCAGATGTCAGTTGTGGTGTAGCTAGGCTTTATAATCAGGAAATTCTTCAGAAACAGAACATGATTTATGTTGACAAGTTTCGATGGGAGAGCAAGGCAAACGATTTTCTATAGATCGATCGATGGGAATGGGAATGGGAATGGCAGGGAAATCGGTATTGTAATTGCTTAATTAGGAGAGGTTCTAGTTCTTTAGAAAGGGGAGTTCCTTACTACATAATTTCAACATTCTGAGACAGAAAAAAGCGTAGTTTTCCTTATGAGGGTATTTTTAGTATTTTCCAACAGTTTGATGATAACCATGTTATATGTAGTTTTTTTAGAAGAATCTTAGGAAGATGTTATCTACAGTCATGTGACAAATTATTAGGACACTTGGCTTTGATTCAGAAAAAGGTATATAAAATGGCTATTTTCAATTAATTTGAAGTGATCTTAATTTTTTGAGGTTGTTTTATGTTTGCACTTCTTGATGTAAAAGTAAAAACCTCAAGAGTGGTGGTGAAAAAATTAATAAATAATAAAAACAATTAATAAAACTTCAAGCTGTGAAAAATAATAGGGACACACAAATAAAAAATATTATATATCGTAAAATAACCAGTTTTCTAATATATTGCTTGTACAAATTTGAACTTGAATTTTTCTATATTTCTAAGAAACTATTTATTCCTATTTTAGATTCTAAAATTGTAAGATAATCAGAATACCGTCTCCTATTGCATTTCAACTCAATCCAAAATCATTCCTTTACTTCCTCCTCTTCTTTTAATGCCAATCTCTTGCCATCCCCACATACATTCCAACTTCAATCCCGTACACATGCCCAATCACTCAACAAAGGATGCCCCAAGCTCCTCCCCCATTCACCACGCTACATGCCACATGCCACATTCCATTGACCAACCGGCAACCAAATGGTAACCCAGATTCCCCCCTCCACTCACTAATTAATAAGAGATAATCTTCAATTGAACTCATTTGCAGCGCAGCGGGCAGAGGCAGTAATCCTTTCCACCCAACAGCAACAGCCAACAGACTGAGGAAAACTCATATTGCAATCTCCCTCGGCAGTTGGGCATTATCAAACCATCAATCAAGGCAAGACAACAAGACAACAGGCGCTTCCTTGGCCAAAACAGAAAGCAGAAGGAGAGACAAGAAGAGGTGCTGCTGGTGCGGCTGGTGCGCCTGGTGCTGGTGCTGGTGCTGAGGTAAAAAGAAAAACCCATTAAGGAAAAATAGAAAAATAGTTGTGAACCCATTGACTCAAATAAATAACCAGAGCCATGGCACGCGGCTGCCTGGCTGCCTGGCTGGCTAGCTGGCTGCCTGGCTGACGAGCAACAACGAGAAGAGATCTCCTCTGAAGATGATGGCAGATCATCAGCAAGAATAACAACAGCAGAGCAGAGCAGAACAGAACAGAACAGCTACAATAATAAGGATGGAGCGGAAAGGAACCAAACCGAACTGAACTGAACTGAACGGAACGTAGCGCTAGATTTGCAAATATCTATGCCATAAAGCTGCCAAGTGTTGGATGATGTCTCCCCACAGTTTGCCCCATAATGATGACAACGACCATCACCATCATCATCATCATGATGATGCTGATGATGAGGAGATGCCAGTGAGGGGCCCCATAAAAAACGGACAAACGACCTGATGCATGGGGTGCATCTACATCTGCTCTGGGCATCTACCTGCAGCATGCAGTATGCAGCCTGGACAGGCCACCAAACCACCGAACCACCGATCTAAGCCTCAACTGAATGACGGTCGGAATGGGGAGCTACCTTGCCGCGTAACGGTAAAATTTCTACAAGGGAATGTGCTTTCATTTTGAAGTGTTGTATGTCCATGGACTTGGACTTGGACTTGGACACCAGCACCAGCATCAGCACCAGCTATGGCGAGGCCGAAAAATCAAAGCAGATACAAGAGGAGTGAGTCCGTGCTACTGTTAGACAGCAGCATCGGAGGCATCAGCAAGAGGCATAGGGAACAGGCAA
Source organism: Drosophila helvetica (assembly GCA_963969585.1). Lineage (NCBI taxonomy): Eukaryota > Metazoa > Arthropoda > Insecta > Diptera > Drosophilidae > Drosophila > Drosophila helvetica. The sequence goes on along the minus strand of OZ018402.1, from coordinate 3,845,755 downwards.
CAGAGGCAACCGGCAACGGCAGCTGGCAGTTAGGCAGTTAGTCACTTCACAAAGTCATTTTTGATTTGATCGATTTCGTGCAACAGCCAACGAGGCAGCAAGGAGAGGCAGCAAGCCAAAGCCAAAGCCGTTGCCAAAGCCAAAGCCAAAGCCAAACCGCAGACATGAAGTGGCTGCCGCTGCCGCTGCCGACTGCCGACTGCGGCAGCCGCGGCGCACATGACATGGACTTGAACATGGACATGGACATTGAAATGCCAGATCCCCAGATCCCCGGTCTCGTGCCAACGGCTCACTACAAGTAGGACACACAGAGAAGAGCGCAGCAGCCAAGAGACCCTTCTCCTTCTCGGACGCTGACCGTATGTTAATCTGCGATCAGTGAAAGAACCCGTTGAACTTTCCCATTTCCCATTTCCACTTCCCCATGAAGACTCTTTTAATTACAATGGTCTTCAGATGGGACAGTCGAACAGTCCGGCCTCCAGCCTCCAGCCTACGGGCTGCTGCGGCTGCTGCTGCTGCTGCTGCTCCGTCCAACATGTTGCCCCGTCCAGCTGCAGGCGGCGACTGCTCCACGGGGCTCACTTTTCTGGGGGCCGCGGCTGCTCGGGCTGCTCGGGCTGCTCGGGCTGCTCGGGCTGCTCGGGCTGCTTGTGTGGATGCCAAGTGGATGGCAAATCGGTTCGGCTCTAGCTCCAGCTTCGGCTTTGGCTTCGGCTCTGGGGCGGAAGATCTCCACCCAGTTTCGGATGCAGGCCCAGCATTTCGGAATGTTGTCTCCGAAGCTGGCCGCGACGCCGGCAGAATTTTCATTGAGTAAAACGCGGCGCAGCTGTGGCAGGATGCAGCGGCGCATCGCATCGCTTGGCTCGCGTCGATCTTGTTTGTGCCCCTCATTTACCGTTTCGACGTCGCGTCTCTGCCCGGGCCGGGGCAAACCCGTCTAGGCAGCTGCTTGGATGCGAACGTATGTGTGTGTGTGTGTATCTGTGTGTATCTCTGTCTGTGTGCATGTGTGTGTGTGTGTGTGTGTGGATCGCTCTACATTAAGAAAGAAGTGTATTAGCTTCGATTTATTGCATCGTTTGCTCGGCCGCTCGGTCGCTCGGCCGCAGTCGCAGCCGCAGCCGCAGCCGCAGCCTAGACTTGTTCGGTCTGTGGATCGTGAGTTGGAGTCATCACTGGAGATCGGAGATCGGCACACCGCTCCATCGTTCCACCGCTCCAGCGCTCCACCGCTCGTTGTATATTCATTCAGAGCACCCATACAGCCAGAGAAGACGTCGCTGCCTAGTCGCGTCTATTTGCGTTTTTTTCTGTTTCTTCTGTTATTTTTTTTAGCTTTTTGTTATTAGGAAATCGAAAACGCTTTGGCTCTGATGCTGAAGCTGAGGCTGAGGCTGCGCCAGCGACTCTGCCGCCTATCATCAGTCCGTGAGACGGTCTCAAAGCTATTGGTCGTGTTGTCGCTTGTCGGTCCGAACAACCCAGGCAGAGCCCAGGCTAGAGATCGCCAGAGAGCTGCTCCCCAGACGTAATCCGTCGAGCACACGAGTAGCGTATCGTAGCGTAGCGTAACGGGACGAAACGAAACGAAACGAGAGAGAGAACGTAAGCGCGCGTACGTACCGCGATAACGGTAACACAGATACAAATGTACCGCTAAGAAAATAAACTCGTGAAGTGATTTCGAGGATCAGGATCATCGATCCCCATCAAAATGTGAAAATTAAGAAAGAAAATAAAAACGGCAACCAAATGCAATGAAATTTAATTCCTACTTCACTTTCATCCTAGACAAAACTGTGTCTCTACCCCCAATTCCTATAGACATACTCGAACTCAACTAATGGATAAGAGTTCTTCAAATCTGCATTCAGCAATCAGCAATCAGCATTCTGCACTCAACATTCACCATTCTGGGGATAAATCATAAAGCAATATAATATAGTGGAATAATTCACACAAATCAATGCACAAATCGTAAAAGAACTTCTGGAAAAAAAATAAATAAATTTAATAGAAGGCAGAAAGACACGCCCAAGTGCAGTGCACTGCACATACAGATGCATATCTATGGCCTATATACACCAGATATCGGTGCTAAATCAATGATAACTACATGCTTAGATCCAATTAATGCAAATTGTGACAGCGCTTAGATGCAAAGTGAATTAAGCTGCGCGGAAATCGGCATCAGCATCAGCATCGGAATAGGAATATCCACAGCAACGGGAAATCGGAGACATGTGCACACTGTACAGGTCGATGATTATGGGCAGACATTAAACAGACAATCCATAATGAAATTATAAAATTGAAAAGATTATAGCCTGTCGAGAAAACGGGAAGGTGCAGAGATAGTCTGTCTGGGATCGATGTCAACCCACAACGAGAACAGCAATTAAACTTAATTAACTAGTAAAATATAATAATAAACATATAAATAAAAACCACAACAACCTATTCTATAAAGTAGCCTGTATCATAGATCAGATAAACAGCAAAACAAACGCGAATCGAAGCAAAGTGTAGGAGTGATTGTAAAAAGTGTAAAAAGTAAAATAAAGATACACATAGTATATCTCAGAGGAGGTCCTTCTCATATACATACGTACCACAAAAGATCCTAAACTACCATAATAAATAATAAATTATCAATCTAAAAGAAAACTATCAAAATCTTCCAAACAAATCGCCAAAAACTTTATAGAAAAAAATCCCCAACCCCAACAATTTTCAACTTTTAATTATATAAAAATTAAAAAAAAATACAATTTAAAAAAATTGCAACTTGAACAACGAAAACCACTTAAAGGCATTTCCCACGCGCCGTCGGCTTTGTTGCTGGCTGCCTTCAACAATATCTAGATATACATTTGATCGATCACAGGATGACTTACGCTCCACAACAGCAACAACAACAACAACAACAACTACCAACAGCCGCCAGAAGATCAAATTTGTATAGCAGCCAATGCCAGACGGGTTATCAACATCCGTAAAAAAAATAAAACCCAACAACGTTGCAACAGCCCAACGGTGCTCAAATGGTGATTTCTTCCTGCCAACGGCCAGCGGATATCCGTGCGGATTTTACACCAACAACAACAACAACAACAACAACTACAACTACGAGATCTACAACAACTTGCTCACAACAAGTTGTGCAATTAGAGCAGAGCTGCTCGATAAACTAGAAGAGGCTGGCAAATTGATGCCACATTGCCACCAAAGGCCGCAGCACTAGCAAGCATGTAAGTATCTGCAGGCCAGAGATACTACGAGTATCTCTATGGCTCATTAGATAATAATACGAGTATCCAGTGTAGCCAGAGATGCTTGAGATACAAGAACAGATACTTTTAGTAGGGGATCAGAAAATATGGGACTGCTAATAGATGGATATACTCATTCAGAGGTTCAGAGGTTGAGAAGAAAGCATTTACTGCCCTTTAGAGTGCGTAAATTCTTGATATTACAATCTCTGCAATACAATGAAAAGTGTAATTTTAGGCAAATATAATAATATCATAAGGATAATAATATTATTATTGTATATTATATCAAAAGGAATGATATACATATTTATCTGTAGACCACCAAAGGGCCCTTCTATGTACTCAAACTTCCGTCCCATAAGAAGCCTCATCACAGGATCCGACATCGATTAGACTTAATGTCAACTAGTGGAGGGGTATTCTTGGCCATCACCAAAATTGTATAGATCATTTTCGGCTATATTTATTTATTTTTTTATTTTTTTACAAAAAACGATCCGCACACACACTGAGTTACATTCGTATCTAACCGAGATTCAAGGCTTCGCTTCCACCGTTCCGAGACTGTATGTATTTTTCTTGTATTGTAATTGATGAATGAATGAAATTGAAGTTCGAGTAATGACGCAGCGATTTCGGCCGCCGCATTAGGATTTAGCCAAAACGAAAGACGAGAGGCAAGCGAAATAAAGTTGTCCACACAAGCGCACAGATACACAGATACAGATACTCACACTTCGAGATACACTTTTTAATTTGGCAATCAAAAGAAAAAATAAATTATATAATTTAAGGTTTGGCTACGCCTAAATTCACGCACTTTTGCCCCACAAAAAAATAAATATTTCCATAAATCTGTTTGTTGCTGCAGCTTCAGGCCTTAGAAGAGTGTTTCGTTTCGTTTCGTTTCTTTTTCGAAAGTGATTAATAGGTTTGACATGTTACTTTTACGCTAATTGAGCGATCAAAAATCGAATCGAATTTCGCCCAACCAATGCCTCAGCCAGCCGGTGAAGGGCGAAAGGGTAATGATAATCCCTCTCCCAAAACAAAAAAATAAGAAATAAAATTGTCCAAGACCATTTATGCGTTAAATGCACGGAGAACGGTTCGACAGCCCCATCTATGCCCCATATTCGAGGCGGCACGTATCCCACAGCTGCAGATCGTAGGCATTGAAGCGATTAGTAGCGCCTTTCGATTTTTTTTTCTTCATTTTTTTCCGAGTGAATGTTTTGGGCGCGTCCCAGGTCCCACCAGGCCGCATGGATGGGAGGGGGCAAATTAAGCAGGTTAATTTAATTTTAAATAGAAGTTGATGGTTTCCATTCCGGTGCGGTCCGGTCCATTCCGACTCTTTTTTTTCTGGGTGTGCGGTGGCAGATGGGCGTAGAAGAAGCGCCCGCAAAGCAACAGATCATTAATTAAACGTTTTGGAGGTTAGTGAGTGAGTGAGTGGCCCAGTCCTCAGACCCAAGACAGGTTGATAGAGCTCCAGCTCCAGTCCCCCAGTCTGAGCCCGGTAATGAAGTCCGCTAGTGGAGATCATTAGGCGAAGAACATGAAACACTTTTGGGAAGTGACGAATCGAATGTACTTCGGACAGTTCAATGGAGTTCTCAAAAGGAGAGGTCCGAAATTAGATTGTATTTTGTTGTGGAAGCTAGCATTCTTTCCGTACTAAATAATGGATGATTATTTAGAAAATTGATTTGATAATAATGGCGGGACTTAAGATAAAAAATCGGCCGAATATTTGTATCTAGTTTAAGACTTATGTAGATATGTATTATCTAGAAAGAGGAAGGAGTACTTATTATTCATCTTCAGAAACAAAGAATGAACAGACTGCCACACTTTTTAGAATTTATCGAAGGGGTATGCCCCTTTCAGAGTCTTCTCATCTTCTTTTCAAATACGTTCCTTTATATTTTCCAAATTTGTTCCCATCATTATCTTGGATTTGCCCAAGAAACATCTTCAATCGGAAATGCAAATTATCCTCAAGTTTACTCCAAGCAAAAATGCCCAAAAAATTACCATAAGCCCGATTGAGCCATTGTTAAAGACCAGGGAAAAACTTTCAAATAATTCGTAAAATTCACACACACAAATCGCATTTTATAAGGTGGCAAGAAGAAATTATGACATTCGAAATAATTTGTTTACGGCATTAAAAAAAAAAAATAAATGCCAATTACAGACAGAGTGAGCAGAAAATGGTGTTGTATTGAAGGAAAGGAAGTAAATGTAACGAAATGAAATGAAATGTTTCAGAGAGATAATCTGCGAAATGATGACCATGACTCTATATATAGAGAGGCTGCCTGGACGGGGTCCGGTCTGGGTCAGAGTCTGAGTCTGGTCTATAAAGCTCTAGCACCGCACCGCACCGCACCGCACCGACAATTGCAATGCACTGGCTATGGGGGCGACAGAGACTGCCGCTGGTAGCTGGTGGTGGGATCGGAGATCGGATTGGGATGGAGATGGTGATGGGGATGGGGATGAGGGAAAGGTAGTGGCAGTAGTAGGTAGCTCTCAGATGCCCACTGGCAGAGCAGAGCGGAGCAGAGCGGAGAGCGTAATCCAAGGCAAGTTAATTGCGCCTTAAACCGGAAGCGATGGCTTTGATTGCGTTACACATTTTGCTGCGCTGGAATGTGCGCTGATTTTTCCGTTGCCATCTCTTTCTAGCAGCCCTATTTGTATCTGCGCCTCTCTGTCTCTCTGTGTGTGTGTGGATTTTTTTCAATTTCAAACTTTATTTTCGTTTGTGATGACGACGATGACGGTACGGTGTTGGCGACTCCGATTCCCCTGACGATAGCCACAGAGCGATCGGAGCAATCTTTTGGTTAGCCTCGGAAATCTGAAAAACAAATCACTTAAGGCTATGCAATGGACAGAGCCACAGCCAGACCGTCGTCACACAGAGTATTTTTTCTTCTTTGGCATACACTTAATCCACATCCAGAGCAGAGCACGGGAAAGGCGGCCTCGCAATGAAAGTCGAGAAATTACCGCTGCCCGAAATACGCAAATCGATTAAATGAAAAGCCTTTTCCCTGCCCCTGCCCCTGCAAAAAGGAAAAGTGTAAGAGCAGAGCAGAGCAGAGCAGAGACGACTCTATAACAGATAGCGATGCTCGAGGCCTCGCCCCGACTTATGTAAGCCACAATTTGCAATGCAATGCAAGGCAATGCAATTTGCAAATGCAGGCCCGGGAGATGAGTTGTATTTTAATTGGAGCGACAGTCAGTCGCCCTACACAAACGGCAAATGCTAAGCAGTTCTCTACTCTAAATTGCATATATATTTTATACAGAGAAGGAGAGAACTATTGAGTGATTTTCTCTGAGCTATCGAGGAAATTTGTAACTCGATCAGAGTTGAGTGGATTTATACTGCCTGATACAAGACTGGGACTTAATCGGTAGATAATCGGTATACATTATCTCTCTTGGGGTGCCCCAATTCCAGTAATTTTTTCACATTTACACAAAGAAATTACTTTAGATAAACATTTACCAAAAACAATTTGGTATCCCCATTCTACAATCTCTTATCAAAAATCCTGCATACACTCCCAAAACATTATCCCTATCTTACAATCTCTATATTTTTTTTTATAGAGTAGCCTTTCAATCAACACCCATCATTATTTTCCATAAATGTTTCGCTTCCTCCTCTCTCTCTCTGGCAGCGAGAGAGATGAGATCAGAGATCATCTATTTAAATCACATTCTAAATGTGCTCAAGATCAATCAGGAAGCACTGCCACACCTTAGCAATTGAACTTCTCGCCAATCATCAATCCTATCAGAGGCTACCATCTCCCAATGGGCTTCTGCACAACTTTGTTGCGGTGCTAAATCTCCCTCTGGGCTCCCAATCATTTTGTACAGATACATAGATATGGATCCCACAGAAAATCTACTTAAACAACTTAATGATTACCCCACCCATTTGTGTCCGGCAGCAGCAGCGCAGCAGCGGCAGCGGCAGCAGCAGTAACGCATATTTTGAAAGCAAAAGTAAAGTGTTTTGAAAGTAAACTACACTAATTTAAAGCTGTAAATTAACCAACTGAACAACAGACCAGAGACCACAAGATCTGTTAACCTTGAATGCAATGAGAGCTTTAAATTAATTATGTGCAAGTGTGTGTGAGTTCCACCATTAAAAAGGCGTAAAGAAGAGATGGAATGTCGAGAGAAGGAGGAAGCGAACGATGAATGGGGATTATAAAAGAATTCTACACTGAATTCCAGTGCAAAGAACATCCTCATATGAGAGATAAACGCTTCTAAGTAAATTCTTTCATTGAGAAACGACTCCCAGAATCGCATAGAATGAAATGAGAGCCATTCCAGAGGGAATAGTAGAAACGAGGTCTTAAAAGATAGTATTTTGATCTTCGGAACCATCTACTGAACAGATCATAGATCTGCTATATGACGCTTCCTTCATGAAATACCTGAAATCCCCCCTGAAAAATCCCTTTCTTAAGCAAAGCCTTGATCGAAACATAAGATTTGGAAGCTTATCCGTATGCCCCGTCCCTTGATTTCGTACTCTGCACCAAAATGGGAGCAATTTTCATGCTCGACAGATCAGATGACAAACATCAGACATTCATATAAAGGCCTAAGGGCAAAACTGCATCATTGTCACCGTAACTTGTACTTGAAAATGAGTTGCCCAACAAAGAAAAAGAGAGACAGACACATCGGTAACAGCAACAGCAACAACAACAACAACAAGTACTACACCAATGGACAACACCAACAACAACAACAACAACAACAAACGTAGTTCGTCTGATGAGTAAACACCGAGCGTTGATTACAATAGGAAATAATCCCACAAATTGCTTTAATATTCACTGCAAATCAAATGAAGTTGTGCCGTGCCGCCTTGCCACAAGAGCAGCAGCAGTACAGCAGCAGCAGCACCACCACCCTCTCTTCGGCACCACTGACCCACTCAACAAAAGCGGCACAAAAGTCGCCAAGCTGTGTGTCTCTGTCTGTTTGTCTGTCTGCTTGTCTGGGGCTTCAACTTCTCTTCTTCCTCTACTCTTTTCTGGCTCTTTTCAGCTTCATTTTCAAAGCTTTTAACCTTGGACCATAAAACTTAGCAGACAAAACCAACAACAATAAAAGATACAGCAACAGAAGAAACAACAACAGAAACAACAACATATAATATGTAATCACATTGCATTGAATCTTAAACTCGTCCAGCTCCTCCTCCGTCTTCTCCTCATCGCATGTGTGTGAAAATTCGCATTTTTCGAGACGACAAGAAAGAAAAAACTTCAGCAGCAGCGCAGCAGAAAAGAAAAAAAATATGTATCTCGGCCTCTCTGATAATTGTATCGCATTTAGCTTTTGGCATATTGTTTAACAGACGATGATATATGGGAACCCAGGCCGCATAGAGAGCAGGTGTACTACCAACCCGTACAACCCGCACTCCTATAACTCTTTGGATCTGCACTGGCACTGGCAATGGCCTGTGAATTTATGCTTTGTAGACCAGCGACATTATATACGTGTAAGCATAGGAGATCTAGTCAGGCATTGTCGGATCCTAAGTGGGCTAGTTTGTGGGCAATTTTGGAAGAATTCGCGTGGTTTGGCTTTTGGGTTTTTTTCGGCCTGAATTGGGGGTTGACATGAGAGTGCCTCGTTTGCGGTTAGGGCTTTTGGCCAGAGCAGATGATGAGTTGCTGGAATTAGTGCTTGATTTATTCGGTAGCTTAATGGGCCAATTTTTCTGCTGGATGGTGGATGCCCTTGACTACAAGCTGGCCAAAAACTTAAACGATTTGGCTGCGAATAGGATGGGATATGTGGGATTGTATGGTTTCCGGTATTTATAAGCATGGAATGCCACATCGTCTTTTGGAAGGCTTACAATGAAGGGAGAAATCTTTGAGTGGGAAAAAGACATCTTCAGTGTTTAGAAGTTAAGAAAAATGTAAAGAAAATATACCTATATGTGATGAAATATTTATCTTCCTCTTATTTCCTGTCACTTCCTGAGATCGTTACTTGATTTTTCTTTATATTAAACTTGATTTAATGATGAAATAAAATGTGTAAATAATTATCTTTGATCTAAAACTAATTTATTCACACTTAAGAAAGACCAGGAGATGGTTCTTCCTTCCTTTGACTTGTTAAGTGCCTCATAAACTGCATTTTGTGGAATGCAAATGCTGGCAAATCTCCGCTTGATTGAATCTAATTATATGTATCTATATGGAAATATGTTCTGCCATTAGAGATGGAGTCGCAAAGTAACCATTTTAATGCGCCCTAATGTATGCAATTTGAAATGATCGACCGACTGCAATCGCAGGCAGCCTTCCTCTCTTCTCACTCGCCTCACTGCTGTTGCCAATTAAACAAACGCCTTTTCGGTATGACCGGAAGGAAATCCCATTTTCGAACACGAAGACAGCCAGCTCGCGATGCACTGGACACTCGTGTGTGCAAAGCCGTCAATTGTGATTGCCAGCACGCTAATAGAGGCGACTCTCTTGGCAGTCATGGCAATTATTCTGCATTCGTAAAAGAGGTGGGGTGTGGAGTGGGCTTGGGTTTGGGTGATGAGATGGATGGAATGGATGGCAGGCCACTGAGCGAGCGCGCGAGGGATACAAGCCACTTGTCAGCAAGTGCGCATTGGCTGGCTCCGAGGAGGAGTCAAAGCACTTGGCTGCATCCGCAGATGCAGTCCGGGTCCAGTCGTTGTCCCAGCCGGCCAGCCAGCCAGCCAGCCAGCAGTCTCTGGCTCTGCCTCTGTCTCTGTCTCGGAATCACCATCAGCATCAGCAATTGGAGCACTTTCACTTTAGGCCGTCAGGCCAGCAGCCAGATCGGTATTTGCTCAATGATTGCTGCTGGTTTTTGTTGCCCGCTGCTCGGGATACACTTCCTTGGAGAAGACCATTGAGGATGTGCAATGGGAAGTGGCGTTTCCTGGATTCTCACTTGAGGTGATAGCTAATTGAATGAGCCAGTGGCACCGAGGACTGTATTTCTAATTTGTTTATGGAGTAAAGAATCAAGGAATAATTCATGAATAGCTAATGAGAGAGGTAATTCTTCTAGAGACTTATGAAAGGAAATGCATATAGGACTAAAGAACTGTGGACAGAACTTGAGAGAAGAGAGTAGAAGACTAGAGACTAAGGATAGATCCAAGGAGTGCAATGAATAGTAGACATTAGAGATAGCAGGAAACCAATGATAGGAGGAAATACTAAATATTAAATACAAAATTACTAAGTATCATAATAAGCATATTCTTCTGATCTACAAAATCCGCAATGGCATCCCACCAAGAGTATACCATCTTCGTTCATCCTTGAGCACCCCATCCAGGCTCCATTCTCTGCCGCCTTGTTATATCGTATTTGTTGGTGGGGTTTTGGTGCTGCTGCTGCTGCCACCAGATATGCTGCTGTTGTTGTTGCTGCTGCTGCTGTTGCCTTTGTGTCGGGTTGTCTGGGCGCACGTGTTTGAACGGTAGCATGTGTCAGGCAATGATAGGTTGGAGGTTCCGCGGCAATATAATTAGGCCTGCAGCGGATAGTCGTACCGTACCGTACCGTACCGTCCGACATGTGGACACTTTGGATGTGCGCAATATTTCATGCTTATGACCAAAAAAATGTTCGTTGCCTGCCATGTTACAGTTAGTTTATTTTTTTGCATCGGTTTCTGTTTCTGGCTCTGGCTTTCGGGTTGTCGCGGCATTTGGGGCTTTCCTTGTGGCCATCCATTGTTCCAACGCCCGCGTGTGGAGTGGAGGCTCCTTCAAATCGAGCGATATATATGTACGTACGTGTGTACGTATAAATGGCAATATATATATATATATAGTAGATATCGTACTCGACCAAGTAGAAAAAAGAGTAGAGTCTTGGCCTGGCCTGGCCAGGCCGCAGCACAACAGCAGAAATGGCCAAGACAACTTTCTTCTTCCTCTCTCAGGTGCAAACTGGTTTACTTATGATGTGAATGTTGATATGGTTTCTTTTTATTTCTTTCTTTTCTTTTCGTTTGCCCGAGTTGCTTCTATTTCGTTATTTTTAATAGAGCTTATATGTGGCGACAAAACTGGCCAGAGACGGGACGCCAGGATGGGGCTGGAGATGGGAATGGAATGGGAATGCAATGCAATGGAATGGGGCTGCTGCATGGCTATCGCTTTCAACTAGAACAAGCTTAACTGGCTCTCAAAACTCAAACTCAGGACCAGGTCCAGGCTACAGGCTACAGGCACCAGGCCCCTGTCTCTGACTGCCTTTGGAAGCGATCTCCTCTCTCCGGCTGATGTCTCGCATATAAATAATTGTATCATTTGCCCCAACTGGAGTGTGTGGTAATAAATCGAAATCAAATGGGCTGCCGCGCACTCATACGCTCGTCTGCGCACACGCTCAGCAGATACAGATACAGATACAGCTACAGTTGGTGGTTCAATGAAGAAATAAAAATCTAATTAATTGCATCAAAAACGCTGAGCTGTTGAAAACGTTTAGGCAATCAAATGGAGCAGTTTATTTGCAGGCAAAGCGACAGCTAGAGCCACAGCTGCTCCTCTTATTTAATTTTATTTTCGCCTGATTTGTGAACTGCTGCTGGATGTGCTTTTTGGTCTCTATTTGGGCTCGGATCTGTTGATGAAGTCGTGAAATTTGGGCATTATTTTTTTACTCTTCTGTTTCTGTTTCTTTTTCAATTAAATATTTGAATACTTTGGCAGCGATGAGTGTTGTTTTTTTTCTTCTTGGCCCCTTGTCGTTGGTCCGTTAGCCGTCTGATCATATGGGCACTTTCAAAAATTTCGCCATTCACTCGCTGGGTGAGCTGGTGGGTGGGTTGGTCGGTTCGGTTCGGTTCGGCTCGGTCGTTTTGGCGGATATACACGGATACACATCTGGCCAGCCAGCAGGAGCTGTGGGTACTCGTAGCTCTTTCTTGTTGACTTTCAATTAGTTGAGGAGCCAGCCATCATTAGGGGCACGAGGCAAATGACTGGAGAGAAACATGGCTTAAACAAACAAACAAACAAACAGTTGGTGGTGAAACCCTGAACATCATATCTATCTTTCACTGGAAATGCTCAATGATTTTCTGGATATGAAAAAACGACATCTTAGATATAAATTTGCATACTCTTACAAGTTTTTCCATTAACAGAGTACATTGGAAGCTATACGTATACGTGATATTTCCTACGAAGTCTAGAAAGAAAGCTTTTGAATGGGAAAAGCGTGCTCTTCAAGTAAATAAATTTGGTTTGGAATTAAAAAAAAAACAGGACTTGGTTGCTTAACAAAAGTAATAGAACAGCAACCAAAAAAATAACTTTAAAAAAATCCTGGGACTATTATCTACTATTTAAGGTAAACTTACTGGAACAAAATACTTTACCTAAGCTTTATAATGTATACACTCAGAGAAAAATGGCATGGTATAAAAAAAATTAATTTTTTATTTTTATAGTAAAAACATAGTGTAATTAAATATAATTAATTTTGGATTTAAGCATAAATGTATTGAATGTGTTTTTATTACGGCCTATTTTTAATATAAAAAAAATCTTTAGAAGAAAAATAATATATTAAATTTGTAGGAAATATATTTGGTTTAAATATAAAAATATGTAATTATAATATGGAATATATTTAATATATTTAGATCAAACATCAGAATATAAGGGAAAATCCTTTTTTTAACACATTTTTTAATCTGAGCGTAAATATTGGATTCTTTAGCTTATTTTTCAAATCATTCTAATACTGATCAATCTGGATAAATCTTATAAATTTGCTAATATCCTCCAAATAATATCGCTGATTCCCATATCTAATTGCACCTTCTTCAAGGCGTCGAGCACTCCATCTGCTCAACATCAACATCAACTCTAATAAAGTTCGCCTCTCTAAGAGCATTTAAAGTCAATTCCAGGCTTCGGTAATTACCCCGATCGGCCATCGATTATTTGGAGGTGCCACCACCTCCGAAAATTTCAATTGAGCTGTTTTCCATGCATTCCAAACATTTGCTCGGAGCTCGCGCGCTCAATAAAAAGAGCCCAAATCCGAATTCCCGCAAAACACTTAATTTATAGGGGCCCCATATGATCCGTCCGTGCGTCCCTCTTTCGGTAATTTACAAATGATCGCAGGAGAGCCCACAAACAGACAGGGACATAAAACTGCAGCAGCAGCAACAGCAGCTACGAAATTGCCCAAGACTATATAAACTAAACCAATTTTTGCACCTCAAAACGACACAAAAAAAAGAGGGAAAAATTCCAAAAAAAATTTCAATTATTTAAGCAAAGCATTTAGTTAGTAGAGTGGACTGGTCCGGATGGTTGGACCGTTGGATGGTTGGATGGTTGGATCTTTGGATCGTTGGATGGTGTCGGTGCTGGCTGGACGACGAGACGATGCTGATGCCGATGCTGGTGCTGGTGCTGGCGCTGTTCGGACTGCATGTGTGTGCTAGTTATATAAAGATAAAGTAAGAAATAAAACATCGCAAACTATAGTATAACAAACAACAGGATGCAGTCAGCCAGCGGCGAGGCAGCCAACTGGTCGGCCTCTCTGTGTGCCTCTGCCTGCCATATGCTCTCGTGGATGTGGATTGGCTTTGCTTTAGTTTATTTTTTGGAGCATTGGGAAAGCACTTGCTGATGGGGCTGCCTAGGCCGTTTGGGGGCTGCTGCCGCTGTTGCTGCCTTTGGCATACGTAGAAAAATTGTTTTCGATACAGTTTTCGACATTCATTCATTCAACAGACCAACGACCGAGGCTGCTGCTGATGACGATGGCAATTGCGGCAACTTTTGCCTGGCTGCCTGGCTAGCTCTGGCTAGCTGCTAGTTTGTTGGTTTCGTTTGGAAAATTGAAACAATTTCCGATGTCACTCTCACTTTTTATTTCACTTGACGACGACGACCGTCCCGTCCCGTGCAGAGCCAGAGCCAGAGCTACAGAGCCAGGCCAGGCCAGTCCCGTACCGTCCAGAGGTACAGAGCCAGCCAATCTAGACAACCAGATATGTAACGACGATGGACGACAACCACAACGCTCCAAAGACGTGATTTGGAGATGTGTTTGCTCTCTGTTGCAACTGTCGCTGCTGCCGCTGCTGCTGCTACACTTGTTGTGTCCAGTGAAGGAAAAAGTGGTACAGATTGCACTCCAACTGCAGCAGCAGCAGCCTCATCATCATCATTATCGTCGTCATCATCTGCCGACTCCTCAAACGCATCCACAACAGCCACAACATCTGTGGCTGCTGCAGAAGTTGCTCTCGTTGATGTCTTGCACACAGTTTTCCTCCAACAACTTGGCCATCTTTTACTGCTACTCCTTCTGGCCATCATTTACGCGCGACTCTAGGGGGCATACTTAACGGAGGATACTCGTATCTTCAAGTGGAGACGGGGCCTGAGAAGTCTTCCGCTAACTACTGATCATCTATCGAGATAGCTCCAAGCTAGTCACTGAACTTTTATTCTTTTGATTTATCTTACTGGGCTTAAATAAAAAGAGATTCAATCGAAAAACTAGCGGACCCTTTCCCATTGAAATGTGATCATTGATCAAGTGAATGATATATAGAGATATCCTTACCAGAGATTAGATGAAGATCATGCCATGAGGTGGAATTCCAGAGATAAGTTGATCATGGATTAAGTAGGTAATCAGTTTCTTTCCGCTTCCTTTTAGTTCTTATTATTGATAATTGATTTGTTTTTATATTTCTGATCATTCTGTCTATTTGTTTTTAAATTAATTTATAAAATGGGATTTGTTTATACCATAATACTTAAAAAAAAGAATTTCTTGTAATATTATATTGAAATTGGAAGATGAATGATCATCTACTCTCCAAATTATTAATGATTGTTCCGATCCTGACCAACAAAAGTGTTCTCCTGATTCTCCTTGATTTGTTTTAGGTTTTCGATGCACTTTCCATCAAGGAAATTCCTTATTGCTGATCTCGAGTGAATGATCTTGAGAATGGATCTTTTCTATCGCATCAATTTTTATGGTCTGCCACAGACTTGCGGCTTGCGATTGACTGCTGTGCGTGTGTATCTATCTCTTTCTACCTTTTCCCTCCTTTTCACTCACTCACTCACTTCTTTTCTCTCTTTCTTTATGACTATCTCCCTCTCTGTTTGTTTGTTGTGACGATTTTGGTATCAGGTTGCTGCCTGCTGCTGCTGCGACTATTGCCTCGTTAGAGAGTCTTCTCTTCGTCAGTGTGTGTGTGTGTGTGTGTGTGTGTGTTTGTGCGTGTGTGTATTGAGGTGATCCTGGCCAGCAAACTTTTGTCGCCGCGTTGCAAGTTGCAAGTTGCTGTTGCTGTTGCTTTTGCTGCTTGCCACTGATGTAACGAGGTTTAATTTTCCATTTCAGTGAGCGGCTTGCTTTGGAGATTTTTACTCTCGTTTTTCATTGTGTGTCGCCGTCGCCGTTGCCGTTGCCTTTTGCCTTTGCCGGCTTTGGTTTGGTTTTCCTTTTAGCCTTAGTCTTAGTTGTAGTTTTAGCTTTAGTTTTAGTTTTAGTTGTGGTTTAGTCGCGCTTGATTATGCTGCCGCCTCTGTCTTCTGCTGCTGCTGCTGCGACGACACTCAAGCGCGACCGAAGCAGATGATTATCGTGCTTATGATGATAATTATGCAGCTGCATTTAATAATCATGATGCTGATGCTGATGCCGATGCTGATGCTGATGCCTGCTCGATAATGATGGGTTGTTGTTGGTTGTTGGACTTTTTGGTGGATCATTTAAAACATGACAAAGTTAATTTGCAACTGCAACTGCAGTCGCGAGTCGCGAGTCGCGAATCGCTATCCTCTATAACTATGCTTCAGTTCCAGTTCCAGTTGCAGTTGCAGCTTGCAGCCTCTTCCCCGAACTCTCTGCAACATTGTCAACATCTCTCCAGCACTGGACCTGGACATTTTCCAATCTGGAGCGCCGTCGACGCTGTTATGTGTCGCTTTTCCGTCTGTCTGCCTGACTGCGTTTTTCGCGGTTTTACAACTTTGATTTCACTTTTCTTTGCAACATGCGACGCTACGCGACGCGACGCGACGACTCTCTGGCTCTCTGTCTCTGGCTTTGGCCATGTTACTGGATTTGTATCTGTATCTGTATCTGTACCTTCACCGTACCGTCCGTTTCTTGAACTGTTTGCTTCATTGCTCCCGTTGTCCGTCCGTCTGTCGCTCCGCTTAAACTTTGTTACTCTTTAATTGGTTTTTTTTCTTGTTTTTGTTTTTGTTCGGGTTCGGGTCTTCTTTCTTTTCGCAGGCATCCGCTTGGAGCCTCTGATGATCATCATTGCGATGACGATTGCTGGTGGTGCCACCAATGGTGACGATCGTGCCGCTGCTGCTGCCGCTGCTGCTGCCGCTGCTGCTGATGATGATGATGATGCAGTGGCGTCCAGCTTAAGAGCCTGGCTATAATTGTCAACCGCTTTGGCACGTTTGCAACAAATTATAAAACACACTGGGGGGAGATCGGGGATCGGGGATCGGGGATCGCGGTACGGGGTGCTTGTGAAATTTTTACTTTTTTCGACAAGCAAAAGTGATATGATTGAGGTTGACGGTTGATGGTTGACGGTTGATGTTTCAGGTTGATTCACTCTTACTCTCGTTTTGAGGATGATTTATTTAATGATCTCATTAGGAACAACAATTTCAGTGAGTCAGTTTAGCCAGCAGTTAGGTGAATAATTAAACATTTTTATTGGATTTTATTCAGATACACATTTCAGAGTGATCGTAAAGAGTGATACATTTCGGATAGATACTTTTGGAAGATGTATCTTTTAGGGGGGAATGTTAACATGCAAAAGTTCTACCAACTGATACCAAAAATGTATAATAATTCCTACCGCTAAACGTTTTTTCCAACAACCGATATCAGATCTCCCACTGGTAGATCTCACTTGATTGTTCTTTAAGTGCAGCGATCTCTCGAACGTTCTCAAGCTCCAATTACAAGTGCTGCAACAATAATTTCGAGTCCATAATAACAAGAGACCACAAATCAGAGGCAGCAAATGCGGCTAATTAACTTTTTGGCAACAGTTCAGCAAACAGTGCAACAACAAGAAGAACACCAACAAAAGGCAATTTGTTGCAGCCAGACGATCGCTAAATGCTGCAACAACCACGACGACAGCGACAGCGACAGCAACCCACGAAAATGTCTCATGAAAAATTCTGTTCTAGATAGCAGAACAGAGCCCCATAGATCAACGCGCCCACCTCAAATGCAGTTTCTCTGTGAGGTGGTTGCTGTTGCTGTGGCTGCCACAGAGTTGGCTGTTGCTCTTGGCTCTTGGCTGTTGGCTGTTGCTGCCACAGAGTTGGCAAATATTCGAGATGTTGTGTGTGTCTCTCGCGGTTCACATGAGTTGTTGGGCTGATGATGGGCTCTGCTGGGGATTGGGACTGGGACTGGGACTGGGGACTGAGGAATGGCCTGGCGTGCCATCTGCCAAGTGTAAGAGCAAACGACCTACGCAGAAAATCGGTCTTGGAGCTGCACGCACCTCTAAGCGATGGCGATGGCGATGCCGATGCCGGAGGCGACCTCCACACGAGGTGCTACTGTGGCCCCCCCGACACTCCTCCCACTCCTCCCTCCATTTTCTGCAGCCTGTTTGTGTGTGTGTGTGTGTTTAGATGTTTGTCTGGCGCTGTGTGTTTGTCTTACATAATCGTCACTCTAGATACCGTTTTTCGTGTTTCTTGTACATTTTTCAAGTATTTTTCCACCCTAAAACGTCAGACGATAGAACAATTGTTTAAACATTTGTCTCTGAGTGTGTCGCTGCCGCTCTGTCAGACGCTTTTGGCATTGCGCCAAAAGAACCAAAAAAACACACACACACAAAAAGAAAAAAAGAAAAAAGAATAACCCATAATATTTTGAAGAAAATTATGTTCTTTAAGAACAGTTGCTGCTACTATTCTAAGAAGGTACTTTTTTGTGGACAGTTGAAGGAGGTGAAGCTATGACGTACATGGGTATTGCCCCACGACACACCATATAGAATTCCCGTTCGATCTGCTAATGAAACGAGGGAACAGCTGCGGAAACGGAAACTCTGTGACGCACCGGAGAACATGTTTCTGGTAGTGGAAATGTAGAGTGGATTGTGGAAAATGTTCTATATACATATGTGCTTTAACATTTTTACCATTTTCTATATTCTTTCAGGTACATAATTCCTGTCTACAACTATTTGAAATCACGAAGGCAGCAGCACTTCTAGGGAGAATCGCTGACCTGTCCCCAACAGGGAGCAGCCCGGACTAAATAGTCTATCAATCAATCAATCCATTGATCAATCATTTTGAAGCAACAACCAGAGCATAGAGCATAGAGCATAGAGGAGCGTGCCACAGGAAAGATAAAGTTGCAGTTGCAAGCTAGCAACAGTTATGAGAGAGAAAGACCACTCACCAAGAAAGATGCTTCCTAGCCCGAAACAGGGCTGCGTTTACCCTGCCTTAGGATTAGTACCCACATCGTATATATCACACGTACCTTACGACCTGGCAGCCGCCTCGACGACATCCTCCTCCTCCTCCTCCTCGGCAGCGGCCACTGGGACGACGACGACCACCACAACGGCGGCCCGACACCAGCACCACCATCAGCACCAGCATCAGCATCTGCAGCAGCTCCATCATGGCGGCAAGGCCAAGAGGAGGAGCAGCTACGACCAGCCGCTGGATCTGCGGCTGGCCCACAAGCGAAAGACGGATCTGGAGGAGCCCGGAAGTCCCATGGAGGACGAGAACAGCAACCTAATCATGTTCGCCAGCGAATTGGCCGCCGCCCAGCAGAAGGAGAAGGAGCTTAACAACAACCACATAGCCGCCTCCCTGGCGGATCTGGGCTTCGACATGAGCCGCAAGATGCTGCGGGCCCTAAGGGAGGGAGCGGGCAGCGGGGCAGCCGGGCCTGCCACTCCGCTGGGGGCACCGCCGCAGTGCACGGTGCCCGCAGTGCATCCCACGCTCCTCGAGGCCATGACCAAGACACTGCCTCTGCAGTACAGGAATGTCTTTGCGGGTGTGCTCCCGGGAAAGGCCACCACTGCGGCTGCCTCCACGAGCCCCACGGGCGGCGAGTTCCCCTTCCGGCATCCGCTGAAGAAATGCGAGCTGACATGGCCCCCGCCCACGGAGCAATTGCAGCTGGAACTGCCAGGAGGAGAAGGAGGAGGAGGAGGCGGTGTGGGCCCTCCTAGCGGCGGAAAGACGGCCCCACATCCCCAGCTGCAGGACTACCAGACGCGCCAGCATTCGCGGAAGACCAAGACACGAGCTCCGGCGTCCACGGGAGTCGCTGGCCCAGGAGCCACCTCCCTGCCGCAGCGGAACAAGGACCGATACACGTGCAAGTTCTGCGGCAAGGTGTTCCCCCGATCCGCGAACCTCACGCGCCACCTACGCACCCACACGGGCGAGCAGCCGTACAAGTGCAAATACTGCGAACGTTCCTTCAGCATATCCTCGAACCTGCAGCGCCACGTCCGGAACATCCACAACAAGGAGCGGCCATTCAAGTGCGAGATCTGCGAGCGCTGCTTTGGCCAGCAGACGAACCTTGACCGGCACCTGAAGAAGCACGAGTCGGACGCGGTGTCGCTGAGTGCCTTGAGCGGGGTGAGTGAACGGATGCACTGCATCCGACGCTTCTGCGAGAATCCCAGCGAGGAGTCCTACTTTGAGGAGATCCGCACCTTCATGGGAAAGGTCACCCAGCAGCAGCAGCAGCAGCAACAGCAGCAGCAGCATCACCAGCAGCTGCAGAACCATCATCAGTCAGTGACCACGCCCCGCAGCTCGGCCTCCAGCTCGTGCTCCTCCTCGCATACGCCCACATCCTCGCGCCACACGCCCACGCAGTCGGACACATCGGAGGCCCTGGCCCAAGAGCTGCGGCGCCTGCAGGCGGAACGTATCAAAGTCGGTGAAGACAGCAATGATGCAACAGCCGCAGCAGCAGCAGCAGCTGGAGAAAACACGGCAGCGAGAACTGCTTCCCCAGCGGCAGAGGAGGAGGACTCCAAGCCCATCCTCGAGCTGAAGAAGACACTGACTTCCAAGCTTTTCCCCACTACATCACCGAACCGAGATATGCCAGCTGCTGTCACCGTAAAGGAGGAGCAGCAGCCCTAATGACCAGCCACAACATAAACTATCCAAGAAGAATTTTCACACATTTTCCTACTATATAATCGAAGAAGAGATCGAGGAGAAACTGCAACAACTACACACAAACGAAACGAAACGCAGCGCAACGCAACGAAACGAAAGAAGATCCCTATAAACTACATCTAAAGCATGTTCGTCTTTAAAGTCTAGCTGTAAATATACCATACCTAATATCTTAAATGTTCTATATGTGTAAATGTAATTGTACAAAACAAGAATTGGCAAATCCATATATATATCTATACCTATCTCTATATATATATAGTATATGTATAGCCTATGATTAGATATGTCTTAAGCATTGGTATTTTTGTGTATATATACAAAAGGACACGACACGATAGAAATGTATGAAAAACAGGACAAGAATGAAACAAACGCAATCACTGTTTGAAATAAAAAGTTACAAGTTTTTGAAATTTACTAAAAGTACGATTTTTGATAAATGTCTTTTGGGTTTAGGAATATCATCTTTAGGTGATGTGATCTATTCAAGTATCAAATTTTAAACTCAAGTTTAAAAATACGTTAGACACACTGGCGTTCCTATTGTTGGTGTTTCCACCTATTGGCGTTTTTTTGAACTGTATTACTCTACATGTAATATAAACACTTTCGTGGTGTAGAACTCATGTAGAAGTCGTGGACTTAACCCTACTTAAAGCTAGACTAGACGAGACTACACTTGTCTTGAATGTAAGTGTCTAAAAGGTTGGTGAGACCAGTTGGAGAGATGCAGATCTCCCTTTAAAACACAAATCCAATAGAATGCATTCGAATTGAATTGTTTTGAATGAACAACAAAACAAAATGAATGCGACGGATAAGCCTCAGACATTATATTTATCCGATTTTGGTCCTGCTCTGTGTATTCTTCCATTGCTTTGGCTTTTCGTTCTTCTTTTACTTACGCACAGCGAAGCAACAAAAATTGTAAGGCTATTGCTGACACTGTTGGCAAAACAGCTACTTTATAGCTAGTTCGGGCTTTTTTTAGAGTTCAAGGTCAAGGGTTGACAGAGGGGAATACAACTTGGCACTTTATCAGGACCCGCTGAGAATGAAGTGTCCAACGATTTCAAGGCTGCCAGAACAACGCTTTCCTTAAAATATGGAAAAAAATGCTGTTGGCATGGGTGCGGAGTGAATGCGCTGTATATATGAGGAGAGGAGTATGTTGACTGGAAAAAGGTGGCGAATAAATTTGCAATGCCAATAGCAGAAGAGTCTGAATTATTAAGATATATTTGTCGCTGATCCGCAGCTCCAAAAAGACAAAGTTACAGTGAAGTCGATCAAAAGCGCCAATAGAATTGATAAGTAAGTGTCATACCGCTCTGAATGCAAGAAGATCATTGGCGCACATGAAAACGTTGTGCTACATGAAAATTTGGACTGTTTCAAGGATCTTTCGACTTGATTCATGTAGCTAACAGTTCAAGCTTTAATTTTAGATTAATTAGGGACTTCTAGCATTTCAGGTTTATTCTCTATACGTGATCGAAGAAGGCCAAGAGCAGGGTTTCCAGGTCCATCTTTCTCAAAATCTCGACGTGAGGGAAACTTATGGAGGCTGGATTTGTGATTAGCGATAAAAATGCTATGAGAAAATGTGGGTCTTATCTTTGAAACAGAAAACAGATCAGAAGCTAGCTCATACATATAATATGTGATGTATTATATGCTGTGCTAATATTTGGGGCTCCGGTGTATGATGCGACGTTAAAAAGTATGTTATGGAAAATATACGCGAAACAATATGTAGAAGTACATGATCGACATGTAAATATACACGTATATTCTACATGTACTAGAGGTACAAACCTTTAAATTCATATTCTTTAACATATTCTAGAAAGAATATTAAAGATGAAAGCAAAAATTAGTACAAGCATTATACAAGGATACGTTAGGTAAGGGTATGCAGCATAAGGCTAAGATTGTTAATGGCTAGGTGAATAAAAGCTGGAACCCATACCAATACCCAATACCATTTCATTAACGATCATTCATTATGGATTATTGATCAACATTTAATTCTGCATAAAATTCTAATGAATATGTTCCATTGTTCTATCTTCCTATTACTTAGTATTGCATTTGTTTAAGTTGGGGGCAAACCTACTACATATTTATAGCATCGTACTTATATTTTCGTATATATAATTTACATATTCATCACCCTTTAACTCTCTCTTTCGCCGCATCCAAGTACTCGATTAGGCAATCTAAAAGCGCACCGCAAATTGCTCATGACTGGCATTGCACCGGCATATAGTACGATGTGTTGGAACGGTTAGGTGAGGTTGGATGCATTTGTGCATACGTACATACATATATTCATACAAGACTCTGTTGCCGTTGGAAATGCGACACTGCAACAGGGCAGCCTCTGATTCGCGACTGAGCCATGGCTCTAGCCGTTGCAATTGCAACGTTATTCGCAATCAGTTGCTCGCGGATCGTGGCTTTGACAAGTTGAACTTCTATCTCCATGGATAGAGAAAGGAACTCGGAGACGTTAGTACCAAGTGATACCTGAAATGTCGTAAAATCATCAGGGACATAAATCGAAGTCACATTTCGATCAACAAACTCGATGTGTAATTGCTGTATCAAGCTTTAAATCAAGAAATCGCCTTGCAATCCTATTAAAATATACAAAGTTGCAGGAATTTAACAATAAATAAACTATCGGGTGTGGCAAGATCTGATCATACAAAATAATATATATATATATGTGGATACAGATACCTTACTGTGTCCGATGAGAAGACCCTCTTTTCTGGGAAACAAAAGGAAATGTTTGAACAGTGTTTCTTCTTCTCACTCTCCTCAGACTCTATTCTTTTTCATACTAGATATCTACTCGTAAAATATATTTCTAAAGGAGCTAGAACCTATAAATCAAAGACCTATTACCATAAAAAAATTACCATAGACAATAAAGATCTACTACAAGATTAACTTCGCAGACAAAGTCGCTTTGAAACCCATAATTATAACGTTTGGGTGGACACCTCTTAATGGTCGCAACATTTTGTGGTAAACGCTTGTGTCGGGAAAACTCACTGGCCAAAAGCAATTGCCATCTAAATTCCGGTCACGATCTTAGCATATATACTTAGACAAAGGTCTTTAAGCTGCAAGTGCAGTCAAGCAACGATGCTGCTGCCACTGCCGCTTCGACTGCAGATACAAAAGTATCTCTGGGTCAGGCTTTGTTTCCAGTCAGTTAACTTTGATCTTTTGTGGGGCTTCAGGTGGCGCCGGACCACGATGGCATTTCTGGGGGTGCTGCTGTTGATGCCTGCACCCAGCGAAGCCGCTGAAATACTGGGTCTGTTTGCACATCCGGGCAAGAGCCACTTTGAGTTCTTTCGCCCCATATTCATGGACCTGGCCAGACGGGGCCATAACATCACCATGTATAGCTACTTTCCACTGGATCAACCGATGGCTAACTATACGGACTATGTCTTTAAGGAAGCGCCTGTGCTGACGGACATCATTGATTTGACAGTAGGTACGAGTATGGAGAGCAGAGGATCAAAAAGAAGCTACATGTTTTGCCATCTAGAAATTTGAGAAGTCTGAATGGAAGCTCTTGGGTCTGCCCTACAAGATCCCCACCTTCTTCATGCTACACAACTGGGGCTTGTCATTCTGCGATGCGGCCCTCAGATCGTCTCTGATCGCCGATCTTCTCAGTTCTCCGCTGCGCTACGATTTGATCATCCTGGAGCATTTCGCCAACGACTGCATGGCCGCAGTGGCGCATCTGCTGAATGCACCAGTGATCGCTCTCAGCAGCTGTGCCATCATGCCCTGGCACTACAAACGCATGGGTACGCCCCATATCAACCCGATTATGCCCATGAACTTTCTGACCTACACAGATCAGATGGGTCTGGTCGATCGTCTGAATAATTTCATCCATTTCCACACAGTCAACATGTTGTACGAGTGAGTAGCCATCCCACCCTGACCCACAAACCTACCTACCTCCCAGTTATCTCTACTTTCTCCGTCTCAGATGGATTACCCAGCCATCCACAGATGCGTTGATAAGTCAGAGATTCGGCTTCGGACTGCCGCCCGTCAATGAGATTGTGAAGAACACCAGCCTGATGTTGATTAACCAGCATTACGCCCTGACTGGTCTGCGTCCGTATGCTCCCAATGTTGTGGAAGTGGGAGGGTTGCAAATAGGTGCCATGAAACCCCTGCCACCGGTGGGTAAACCCATCCAAGGATTCCTCACCTACCATTCGCTTCTTTCAGGCTCTGAACAAGATCATAGACGATTCTCTATCAGGTGTCATATACATCAGTTGGGGTTCCATGGTCGATCCAAACTCGCTGCCGGATAAGAAGCTTCGAGCTCTATTTAAGAGCATTGCCCATATGAAAGACTACACCTTTTTGATGCGCTGGAAGAGTGGAAAACCGATGCCACCAGCTGACAAGCCCAGCAATCTTTTCACCTTCGACTGGCTGCCGCAACGTGACCTGCTGTGCCATCCCCGGGTCAAGGCATTCATCTCGCACGCCGGACTCCTGGGCACCACGGAGGCGGTGCACTGTGGCGTTCCGATGCTGGTGACGCCCTTCTACGGGGATCAGTTTCTAAATGCCGGTGCCTTGGCACAGCGCGGCTTCGGTGTCGTTGTTGACTTTGGCGACTTCGATGAGAATCACATAACCAAGGCACTCCAGACCATACTCGATAAAGGGTAACAGAAAGAGAAACTCTTTGAAACAGAAACTCCCTTCATAAATATTTACAGATTCTCCGATAATGTTCTACGCTCGGCAAAGGCCTTCCGGGAACGCCCGCAGCCCCCCCTAAAGCTGGCCATATGGTGGATCGAACATGTGATCTATACACGTGGCGCCCCACTCCTTGAAAACAGGGCCAGGCATATCAATTGGTTCGTCTACAACTCCATTGATGTTTACCTGATCTGTCTGGCAATCATTGGAATACCGCTTATCGCCATCTGGCAGATGGTCAGACTTTTAGGCCGAACTTTGGATGTATTGAAAACCTCGAAAAACAAGAAAACAAAGATTCAATAAAAGCAACTAATGAAAAAGAAATATTCAAATATGGGATGGGAATATGCACTCTCTTATTTTAAGTGAGCGAGACAGAACGTGTGTTTATGGTTAGCTCTAAAATACAATAAAATGTGTAAAATTAACTAAAAACTCACGAAAAGTCCATAACTGATCTTTATTTCGAAACTTGAGCTATGACCCCTATAGCGCTTTTTTATTGAATATAAAACTCTGTCGCTTTTGGAAGGAATTGGAATGCAATATTAAAGTTTCAACTTAATAAAATTATTTTAAGAAAAATTTCAAATATTTCGTGTTGGATCGTGTTTAAATATAAATATTTAACCGTGAGTGTTAAAATTCGTGCGTGGTTGGGCGTGTCCAAAAATTGCAGTCCATGCTCATCTCTACTTTTGACTATCCGTAGCTTACTTCGTCTTATTAACTAAATTCTTGTTCGACTTGTTTAATACCCTACACTGTTTCATGCATGCTTATTTATTTCCTAACACTGAAATGTTAAATAATTTGTTTTAAATTCACATAATATTATATTTTGTAACATACATGACTGTATGTATCTGCAATGTGCACGAAATAATATTAAATGCTCATACTAAAAATAAATAAACGAGTGTATGTGAATCAAAAATATTATAAAACACACAAAATGTCCATGTACAGAAGGCATTCTGAGCGAGGAAACGCTGCCTCAATGTTCAGTGAAGAATCTTGAAGAATTTTAGCGCAATTCAGGTGTTCAGATATTGTGCTCTTTTTATTTTAAGCAAAAAGGAAGAATAGGATGGATCTACAAAAATTTACAAAGATTATTATTTTCGCGGCTTAATTCAAACTCTTTGTCTGCTTAAATGGAGGGGCTCTAGTGGGCTAAGTTCGTTTTTTTTCATCGGTATACTTACAGTATGTTTCAAAAATTCCGGTTTTGGTATTTTACTGAGTAAGACCGTATATCTCATCGATAAATCCGCTCTTAAATGTTTTAAAAGAAAAACCGAATAAAAAGAGAGTCACAATGGTCACAAACTTAAAAGCAAGATAATAACAGCATGGCAACGGAACATCAGCTGACAAAGATTACGGATATAGCGGATCTGAGGGCACTACAGCAGCTATATCTGAAAGATTGGCCGAGGCACTGCGTGGGATATTTCTGGCTGGACAACTATTTGAGGTGGATGCAAGATGATCCAAAAATCAGGCACTTGACCTTCTACACGCTGGACAATGATTGGGAGACCGATGGATTGTTTCTACTCGTGGTAAAGAAAAGTCGAGGGAAACCCTTCCATTTGTTCAATCCAGTTTTCGACATCTTTCAGCATCGCTATCAACTGTTCTTTTGTAACCTGAGTAGACGTGGACCGCAGCTGGCACTGGCTCTGAGGCTGCTGGACTGGTCTGGCGGCTACAAAGTGAGTGCCATTCACGAAGAGCATCATCTGGTGTATAGAGAGGCTCTGGCAGAGCTTCTGCTGGGAATGGATCGAGAAAAGAACACCATTATGTATCATCTATCCTGTCAGGAGGCCAAGAAGCTGGAAATCGAGTGTCCCTCCGGCTATTACTTGGACAAAGTGCGGCTGGAGCATGCAGAGCTCGTCAATGATCTGTGGTCCGCTCGTCATCCGGGCAGTCTGTATCTCATTCAACTGCTGATTTCCAATAACACAAATATAGGACTATACGAAAAGGAAACGGGAATGCTGTGTGCCTGGTGCTTGAGGTAGGAATTGTAATGTCCATTATATTGCATCAGTATCTAATTCATTCTCTCTGAACCAGACTGCAAAGCGGCTTCCTGGGCGCCCTCGAGGTGCGTAAGTCCCATCAACGTCGCGGTCTGGGTGTGATTGTAGCCGCTGCCATATCCCAGGCCATAGCAAAGGACCTGCATCAGGATGTGACGGCTCTAGTTAATTTAAGCAATGTGGCTGCCAGCAGGGTATTTGAGAAGCTACAGTTTTCGTTGGTGCAGGGCGAGCACTACTACTGGAGTATGAGCCTACCCAGAACGGGCGGCCAGATAGACTGGTCAAACAATGAATGAATAGTGATAGAGATAGTGCATCCGTGTATCATTAATGATCTCTGATAAAGCTGATAAAGACCAGCCCTAGCAAACATCCATAAAATTGCACATGTCTCTAGCGAAAGGTGAGCCAAAAGGTTAGATAACCTTCTCTATATAAAGCCTAAAGGGTTCTACATTTTGCGGATAGTTGTGAAAATGGTGTCCCTCCAGAAAGCGGGCCTCCAGGACCTGGAGCACCTGCAGAAACTTTACGCGTGCGACCTACCCAAGTATTGTACGGAGTTCCAGTGTCTGGACAGTTTCATTGGTCTCTATACGACTCGGTCGCATCTTAAGAATGTGGAAGTTTTCACACTGCCGAACCGAGAACTTGGACTATTTGTGATTGTGGTAAACTTCCGATAGACTTTGCCAGACGATTCTTCGTACTTTTTGTTGCTCATGTGAACACTTGCCAGGATCGCTATCAGATATTCGTCGGTTGTTTGGATACGGATAAATCCAAGCAACTGTTGGAGAAGGCCCTACACCAGCTGGACTGGTGGGGAGGACTGCAATGCTCCTCCATACGCAGCAGATACGGTGCGGTTGTTGCACGAGTCGTAACAGCCAGAGTGCCTCCTTTGAAGTTCGATCTGGAAAATAATTTGTACTTTCTTCCAAGGAAAGAGGCCCTGCAGTTGGACGTGGAGTGAGCAATTATTTAATGGTGGGCGGCTAAACAAAATTTATCTAAGATCTTTTGCAGTGTACCCTCTGGGTTCTATTTGAAAGCATTGTCTCAGCAGGACGCTCACTTGGTGGACAGCTCCTGGGAATGGAGTCATTCGGGAACGTTGTTCTTTATTGAACGCCAGATCGCCACGAGTACCTGCGTGGGACTGTACCAGGAGGATAACCAAGAGCTGGTGGCTTGGTGTATAAGGTGAGTGAGAGAGAACAATCCTCAAAAGTTAAATAATGAGATATCATTCTTTTTCAGAGCACAAGATGGATTTTTGGCTGCCCTACAGGTCAAAGATTCGCACCAACGCCGCGGCTTTGGGGCTCTGGTGGTGAAAGAGTATTCCAGACGAGTTGCTCTGCTGGACTATGACGTTATAGCCGAAGTTTGTGCGGGGAACAAGGCTTCTTCAGGCTTGTTTCGGAAATTGGGCTTCAAGGTCATCGATCAGTGCCGTTGGCTAGCGACAAAACCTTCCCAAGGAGACTTCACTTGGCCAGACGGCGAGTGATAATTATTGATAAGAACTGCTATTACAAGATATTACAAGATTAAACACAATTTCTGTTCTTGGCAACTGCTGCTGTGGGAACTAACTAAGCATTTGACTTAAGAGAAAACTGATTGCCAAAGAGAGCTGAATGATAGCATATACATTTAAGAGAGGCCTGTTTAGAGGTTTAGCCCCATTATCGCAGTTATTTATACTCATTTTCACTTGGCTATTTGTTGAGATAGGTGGTGTGCTCCAACGAAATGAGTTTAAAACTACAAATTATTGGATTGTTAGAGCTAGAGGCCTTTCAAAAGCGCTACAGAGAAAACTGGCCCAACTACTGTGCGGAATACTATTGTCTCGATAATTTTATAGAATTTCTGAAGGCGGATCCACAAATCAAGAATTTGAAACTCTTTACCTTAGAGGGAGAGCAGGCCAGAGATGATGCGCTCTTTGTTATTGTGGTTTGTAATTAGATATTCTCATATAACATATCAATTTCTGAGTAGTGCTCTTTAGGATCGCTATCAGCTTTTTGTGGGCAGTTTGAACAACACGAATGGACTGCTGCAGCAGGCCCTGGATTTACTGGACTGGTCGTTTGGCTTCAAGTGCAGTTCCATACCCTCCAGACACGTGCAAGCGGTGGATAGTGTTGTTCAGTCAAAGGATTTACAGCTGGAGTTCCGGGATCCCACTGATTTGTTCTATATGAAGGCAGAGGATGCCCTGAAGTTGAAGGTTGAGTAAGTGATTGAAATAAGCCTCTTAGCATTAAATTATTTATATCTTCAGTCCTCCAGCTGGTTTTATTTTGAAATCATTGAGTGAGGCTGATGCCCCGTTGATCAATGAGGAATGGCCCAACCATCACTTGGGTTCTCTGTACTTTATCCAAAGGCAAATTCGGATGTGCGTGAATGCTGGTCTGTATACAGAGGAATCCCAGGAATTGGTGGCCTGGTGCATCAGGTTAATTATGGATACAGGTTATACCTAAAATGCATCTCATACCCACTTCACCCTCTTAGGTTACAGGGCGGCTACTTGGGCGCACTTCAGGTGAAAAGCAGCCACAAGCGACGCGGTTTCGGGAGCCTCGTAACCAGGGAGATTTCACATCGCTTAGCCACCCAGGGACACGATGTGATGGCCCTCGTAGGTCCCTCCAACAAGCCATCCGCTGGGATGTTCAGCAAGCTGGGCTTTCGGATCATAGACCAATGCGTCTGGCTGAGGACGAAGCCCACGACTAGAGATTTTACATGGCCCGATGGCGAGTAGTTACACTGATAGATTTATAATAAAATATTACACTTATGTATACATGGATAATAAAATATTACAACTATTTTGTATACGCATACAACTTTGGTATAAAAAAATACGTCAAGCCGGCTTCATATTCTATATGACTAGACACGACTTCTATGCTGCCAATTGGCTGAGT
Organism: Drosophila helvetica; assembly: GCA_963969585.1. Classification (NCBI taxonomy): domain Eukaryota; kingdom Metazoa; phylum Arthropoda; class Insecta; order Diptera; family Drosophilidae; genus Drosophila; species Drosophila helvetica. The sequence continues at coordinate 3,815,370 of OZ018402.1, read as the reverse complement.
AAACGCTGACAGCGTTCCAGCAATTGAGCAGGACTCTGCTGCACACTGGAATCCTCCAGCATCAGAGTCAGCAGCTTTCTCAAACACTCGAGATCGTATTGCACATGGTAATCGCTCATTTTATAGGTATCAAAAAGTAAAAATTTGGTGGTCGTTGAACTATCTCCGAGTGCGGCCAGTCGACGTGCGGTTACAAACTCTAGAAGTTCTATAAAATCGAGGTAGTTGATGCCGAAGCTGGCCCGCAGCATGGTCTGGCAGTGGGCCTCAAAGTTATCCATTTGCTGGCAATCGGAGATCTCCTTCCGTACGGCCCTCAGATTGTTGAGCAGGTTACGCCAAACCATCACTATATTGCAAGCATTGAACCAGTTGTGATTGATCGATATGGTTTCTGTTAGGTTCCACACCTGATGGTACCAGCCGCTGGGCACAAAGACGGCCTCATTGGCCGTCTGATTGATGGTAAAGTAGTGCACTTCATGCTCGTCCAGCATCTGTTCGTTAATGCTGAAGGGCAGATTTCCAAGGCGGTCGCTTAGCTTAAGCTCTTCGCCAGGCGGCATAATCAGCCACTTCTTGTGGCCCACGATGTTGGTGGACCAGCTGAACGAACCAAAGACATCCGAATGATAGGAGGTCCTGAAATCGAAAGAGGGAAATAGCTAACTATTTGGGATATATACTGATAGGTGTATTTGTAGCTACCACGAGCCCTTGGGTCCCATGTAAACGAAACGATAATCGTCTCGCTTCTGTTCAATCAACTGCTCGTTCAGCCAGTCGGAGGCAAAGTATTTAGGCACCTGGTAGAAATCATAGCCGGGCATTTGGGCAGCCAGATGCCAGTCCTTGAGGTAGAGATTATCCGTCGTCTTCCTTGCCACATTGCTATTCACTTCCTCCGTCTCGCTCTCGATGCGGCCTTGCCAGCGGTTCAGGTAATCGTGAAAATTCAGCTCTACTTTGGCATGGCTGTTGAAGTAGGTGGCATTGCAGTCGGCCACCGGCACTGGACAGTCGCCAATGCGTCTCCTGAGGTAGTCAAAATTGATGTGAGCCCCCGCCAAGGCAGTGTCCTTAGTGCAATTTGCATTGGCATTGTCGTCCCTGTTGCTGCTGGTCCATTTCTGGCATTCCCAGTTGCTGGACATATCCGTAATGATGACGGGCCAATTGTGGTGCATGTACTGCCAGTAGAACTCGTTATAACTTAGTTCACTCGCCCCGCGGCGCAGGACATTGTCTGGCGGCGCCGGGAACAGCTCCTTTTCGGCATCATCTCGGGGAGGCGGTTGCAGGCCCAGCAGCTCGGCGCCCGCCCTCCTCTCTGTGGCCATACGATGTGGCAGTGGAGTTCGCTCCTCAAGGAAGCAGCACACATGCACTGGCTGTTTTTTCTTACAATTATTAAATTATTTTAATAATAATATAAATTTTCTACCAGTGTGACCGTGGATTTCTGTACCGTCTGACCCTAAGAAATATACCGAAATAAACAGTTTCGTATACCAAATATACCAATGGAAAAAAAAAACTTAACCCACTAAACCCCCCTCTATTTAAACAGGTACACAAATTTAATTAAACCGAGGAAAACAATACTCATTGTAAATTCTTTTAGAACCACCCTCTCTTGCTCTTTAATTTACAAAAAAAGAGCACGGTATCTTTCATCTGAACTGCGCTAAAATTCTTCAAGATTCATACTTTTCGTGGAGTATATTGTAATAAAAACGAGGAGGAACGTTGTGAGACGCGGCAAAGACCCGGCACTCAGTCAGTATTTATGTTATTTATTATATATTCGCAAAATGGACGAATAAAAATTTAGCCAAAAACACCAAATTTAATTGAGTAAGCGCTTGCGAGGCGTTGCGTGGCCACTGAAATTTCATTTGTTATATTATAATGATCCGACCTGACCCAGATTCAACACTCTGATGTATATGGCCATTCTTTACTTTTGGCAAATTTGAACAAATTTATCTGCTTTTATATTTTAGAATTTCAGCACAAAATGTAGCTCTAAGTAGATAGCCCCAAAAACGTTTTATGGCTCTAAGAGCGCCAATAGGTTAAATAACATCCTTTTATTTGTTACAAAGATCAGTCAATTGAGAACTTTCATATTTGAAATTTTTGGAACTTCGGAATTGAACAAATCCCATCCGAACAGATTGTTTGAGTGTCAGGAATATAGTATTACAAAATGTTCCAATTTATTGCCGCACTTTGTCCCAAACTAAATTGATACCTATTTGGAAAGAAATAATTTCATTGACGATTTCCAGGCTGATTACATTTTTATTTACCTCAAATTTCACTAGGCTGAAGACGATGTGATATTGTTTGATTTGATTCCGCGTGTTTTTCTTCGCATTAGTATTTGCCTTAAATCCAATGCGTTCATGTTGATGTTTCTTCAGCATTTATGTCCTGTGCTGGAGCAGTGTTCAATCTGTGGTTTTGGTGTTTAAAGTGTATAGAGAATATCGAACGGACTAGAGCCTCAGTGAGCTCTTGGTGCTCTTTCCAGAGCGACTAAAGATCCAAGCTCATAAGATGTTTTCCGAATATCTATCGGCTGTTTTAAAAGTCGTCGTGAAGGCCTACGAATATTTCAAGCCCCCGACACCTGAGCCACTGCTCATCGAGGATTGGTATTCCAACGGCGCCCATTGGGTAGATTTTCCTGGCTGGGCCCGTTATGATGGGGATTTTTTTAAAGCATTGCTGGAGCGGATCCGGCAGAAGGACCGGTGCCTTCCGAGGGCAAAGGATCGGTGCCCGTAGAGGAGGCAAAGTGCCCCTTGATGCTGGAGTGGCAGCTCGTCAGGAAGGTGGCAGGATGCAGCATGAAGAATAGCTGGAGGGGCCCCCAGACCATGCAGAAGGACTGGGCACCCCAGTCTAAGAAGGTGGGTCTGGCGATGCTTAAATCCTCGGATCACAAACAAAAAACAAAAAATTGAAATAAAAGCAAAAGTACAAGTACAAGTACGTTTTTGATATAAGTTAAATTTTTTATGGATAAGTGTTATGACAGCTGGGTCTAAGCTGGGTCCCCACCAAACAGATTTTTCACAAGTATAAAAATATAATTTTTGTACATTTCTGTTGCAAATAACTCTTCCAATTTTGTGGGGCACGGCAGACAAAATGTTGATTCTTCGGATCTATTAACACCATTTATTTGTGCGAGAAAGGCATCCATCCAAATTGCTGCCACTGTGCCGAGAAGGCTTAAATGTCTGTGGAACCATTTTCCATTGCTATTTTTATTCTTTCAATCTCCAATTGATTAGACTTTCGACACGATATGCAAAAAATTATAATTTTGAGGAATTTCCTTATTACTCCTCGGAGATGAAATGTTTATCGATAAAACCGGTATAAAACTGAAATTTATTTCTCTCTCAAACGGCTCTCTAAGCATACAAATAATTTTTGGGTGATTCAAATTCAAATGGTTGGCGCAATATGCTGCTTATACTGATAGGCGCATTAACAAGGCAAATACCGTTCTTTCCCGGTTCTTGACCACAGATCGCTGCAAGAGACAGTGAGAACAGATATATCAGTATGACATTACGATTTTCCCATTCTCTCGTTAAACTCACGATCCTTTAGGCCAAGAGCAACTCGAGACAAGGCAAGGATAACGCCTACAATGAAAATTAGCTTCATTCTCGTTGCGTATTATTGGACTGTTTCTTCCAAATGATGTGAAGAGACTTTGCTGATTTGTATTAAAAAGAAGATTATATGGTGCTCAGACTAATCTCATTAGTTCTGCAAAGAAAGCAAACCGAATCCGAAACCGATATTCATTGAACCATGACTAAAAGAGCCTAACACGTGCAGCCTTTACCACCGCAATTTCGATGCAATAAGGAATTGAATTGAATATCCGTTTATTGCTGATGACACATTATGATCATTATGATCGATGCTCAGACGGTTCTGAGCCAGTACTGCCATCAATGTGGATACCTCAAGGTCCATGAAGCTGGGATCCGATAGCACCTCCCTGGTGTTTGTCGCAATCAGGTCCATGCTGCTCTGCATAAGGCGCGGCTCATCGAATGGCTATGCCTATCTTAGTAGAGGTCTGTTGACAAATATGAGTTTAGGCTCAGGCAAGTTCGAGTTTTGTCCTTGGTAAACTTTTTCTATAAAATGCTGCCCAACACATATTTGATATGTGATAGCTCAACCATGTCGAACTTAATATTTCAGAAAGTTTAGACATATAATTAACTCAAGCACGGAGAAAAACGAAGAATGAAGTAAAAAATAATGATTTTAGACAAATAAATTCAAAATAGCTTGCTAAAATGCGGTAGAAATATGAAACATTTAAGGAAATGCATTTTGAATGGCTATTATCTAAAATAAGCATAAATAGAACAAATATATAAGTACTCATTAAGTAACCACGTGAATAATAATGGATTACTCAAAAAAAAGTAGTAAAAACTTCACCTTATATGGTCGGTAGTGGTGGGCGGGGAAATTAATCTTAGTGCTTGTCACAGTGAGAACTTTTAGGGTTACATAGGAGCCACGATATAAGACTCTCTATGGTTAACGTTTATTGAACTACACTTTTATCTAGGGAAGGGGGCTGCGTGTATTTGTGTTTATGTGGCATTCTTGAAATACTCCTCCTTGCCGGACTCGTCCGGCTTCATGCCCCTGGTGCCCTGCTTCCAGTTGACAGGGCAGACCATGCCGAACTCATCGCTGAACTGCAATGCCTGGACCAGACGCAGTGATTCGTCCACACTGCGACCTACGCCATTGTCGTTGATCGTGATCTGGCGCACCAGACCCTCGCGATCGATGATGAAGGTGGCCCGCAAGGCCAAGCCCGTCTTCTCATCCAGCACGCCATAGTCCTTGGCTATCTTCATGGACTTGTCGGCCAGCAGGGGTATGTCCAAGTCCCCAAGGCCGCCACGCTTGCGCGGCTGAGCTATCCAGGCGCAGTGCACAAAGTGGCTGTCGGTCGAGCAGGCCAACACCTCGCAGCCCACGTTGCGGAACTCCAAGGCCCGATCGCTGAACGCCTGCAATTCGGTGGGGCAGACATAGGAAAAGTCTGCCGGATAGAACACCAGCAACACATATTTTCCACGCAACTGGCTCAGCGACAGATCCTTAAAGCCTCCGGCTACGACCGCCGTCGATATGAATTCCGGAGCCACTTGTCTCAAACTTAGCGTCTTCATTTTTCGTTTTTGTGGGTTTAGTACAAAAATTGTACTGGCAACGGCTTAGATACTAATCCGATGACTGGAATTCTGATACTGGAATACTGATAGACTGATCAAAGGCTCTGCTATATTTGGAACGGCTTACTATGTTTTAGGTATATCCTATCAAAATATTTATTAGGCTTTCTATTACGAGTATGGTTCCACATATTTCACTTTCTTTCCCACCACACAGGTGATCGAGGAGAGCGTGGAAAAGCGTGAAGTGGAAGAACGTGAAGTAAAACAAACAGTTTTGGAATTTTCTTTAATTTTTTTATATTACTGCATTTCAGTTGCCCTTTGAGTTTTATTTGCTAAACATTATACCATTTTCAAGTTTTTAACTACAATTTGGTTTTACATATGCGTGTCTGTGTGTATTCCGGATACAAAAAGAAAAATATCAAACGAAAAAGTAGATTAATCGTTTTGGAATTGAGATTGGAGAATTGAGATTCAGTATTATATATGCGTGTATATGCATGTTTGTGTGTACGTTAGTTCGGTTGAATCTCTATATCTAGGCATATTCATATATGTATAAACTTTACAGATATTTTATTTGCGGCAGCGCCTTGCAGGCGCGACTCGCGATCTATGAACTAACAACTGTCTCCTCTCCGTATCAGAATCAGATCCGATACAATACTCGTATTTAGCTTAAATTGTTTTTTGCTAGAAAACTATATAATGATCATACAAATGAGAGCATAGGTAAAAATGCTATTTACACATACAAAATCGTACAAAAACGTAACAATAGATCTTTATGTATATACTTATATAGATTTGCGTTCTTCAGATAATTATTCTTCGGTTTTGGTTAAGAAAAATGCACAATTATTGGGGGATTTTCCAATCGCACACTTGCAGTAATTCGGTTTAGTATATGTATAATTTGTTTACTTAGGCTAGGAGCATTTTACTAGATTTTCTTTCATGTGGTTTTTCTTTAGAAGGTACAGAGAGACTGACGACAGAGCGATGTGTTCTTGGGGGAAAATTATGGAGAAATCGTGACTTCTATTGTGTACATATATTAAGTCTATATTCCATACGGAATCTATGTACAACTTTCTGTGCGGCAGGCAGTGCCACGCCCACCTCTGGCTTATGCACTAATTTAGTATTTATTACGCTATTCAATCTTTCAGTTTGAGCTCCGACAGCTGCAACTGCTTAAAAATTTAACTAAATTTTTAATTTATGTCCCGCCCGAAGCTGGGACTAAAGTACTATATTTAAATTTCTGTTTTCATATTTGAATACAATATTTTATTTTATTCATTAAGTGTATGCTTTCCCACTAGCAAATATTTGCATTGAATTTGAATGCAAAAAATCATTTACTTTAAATATAATTAAATGTTTTTCTTTTTGGTTTTATTTTATTCGTTTATTTATTACATACTTTGATATGTAGTTTTCGTTTAAATTATTCGAATATTGGAAATATCTGGGGGCTAAATGAGAAATGAGATTTTTTGTTGGTCCAGTTTGGAGTTTTTAAAACAAAGTCTGGCGAACTATTTTCTTTAGATATATTATTTCTGGGTAGAAAATAACATAGATGTACAGGAGAAATATGTGGGGGTTCTGTGTAGCTTATAACATATTTTATTTAGTTTTTCGGCAGTCTGTAGATTGTCACCAAAATCAAAAGAAATTCGTTTTGATTACACAGGGAGGGGGAAAGAGGAAATACTTTTTTCTGCCTGATATTCAGGCATATAGAGGGCTTATATATGTATCTATTAACTATGTATTTAAAGCTTATACAAATCTTATGTATATATCTATTATATCTGTATATGTATATATACATATATTGTATATCTAGACTGTGATTATGCTAAATTTTGTATGCTCTATACATAGAAATGTTGCTGCAGCAAAAGCAGAACTTTACTCGTTCGTTGCCTGACTCCGGGCCAGGGATGGGGGATGCATCTGCTCTGGTACAACCTCTGATTGCCTGGGGCCGGTATTCGATTAGCTGGAGGTGCAGTTGTACGGATCGTCGGTGCGGAAGTTGGGGTGATCCTCGTACGGCTTGACTCCGGCAGTCTTTTTGTCGTCCCTCAGCTTCTCCACCTGCTGCATGACCCGCAGAAAGTTACCGCCCGCCAACTTCGTCAACTCATCCATCGTCCAGCCGCCCCCCAGAAGCTCCGCAAAGAGGGTCGGATACGAGGAGACATCCTCCAGGCCCTTGGGTGTGCTAAAACAAAATCAAAGATCGATTAGTGCGAGTTCTCTCCACATCAAACACACATATTTCAAAACTTTCTGCACAATTTATTTTAATATTCGTTAAACCATAAAATATATTACATAAAACATATAAATTGAATAAGCAAGCCAAAGGCAAAACAAAACGAGAATCGAATATATGTAGATCCTGGGCAGCACAGCACTCTCAATGGGTAATAAAGCAGCATTCAAGACAAGTCACATTCCCATTCAGACACACACACACACACACACACACGGAGAAACAAATAAATAATGAACCAAAAACACAACCCACAAAGGAAAATAAATAATAAATATACCATACATTCTGTACATTCTGCAGGCCAGGCCGGACGCTCAAGAGCTCGGTAATCATATTTTATGAACAGGCATTTATACAAATAAATAATAATTTACTTTTATATGCTGGCGTTTAGGCCAAACACGATTTAAATGACACGGACAGCAGCATTCCTCTGTGTGAAGGAGCCGCAAATATAGAGGGTGATGCATCCTCAATTGATTTTATGGATATAGAAAAACCATATTTCATGTATGCCAAGACATTTCTAAATTAATAAAATTAAAATAAAATTAAAATAAAAAATATATATACAAAATATCTATTATCGAACTGAGGTTGACTGAAACCAGCTGAATTGTGCACTAAACATATATGACCAGAGAAATATTTTAAAAATGTTTGTCCAGCAATATTCTCAAGGAAAAATTCAGCATCACCCTGTATTGGTTTGTATAAAATATTTTTGAAGCACTCTTCAAAAATAAAACCATAACAACAGCAGAACACAAAACAATTTATGTTCCATTTCCTCTTGGATTGTTCTGGGGGTGGCTTTTGGCTTTTGCCATTTTGAAATTTCTCTATTCTCGAATGTGAATGTTTGGCCAAATTGTTTTTGTACGGCATGACTTCGTCGTGCCTGCCAGTGCATGTTGCCAAATTAATAGCACTCATTTGTGGCTTTTGCGGGGAGAAAACTTAAAATTCAATTCACAATATTTACGCACAATAATCAGTACAAGTAATGGCAATTTAATTAAATAAACGAAACTGGGAAAAAGCTGCAGCGAAATGTAAAAAGTTTGACAGCTGTGTCACATGCTGTATAAAGAGAGAGAGAAGGACACGGACACCCAATGAAGCTTTAAGGTGAATATTCATATCAGTATTCCCCCAGGATATCTCTCTCTCTGGCTGTGTGTGTAGAGGTGTACGTATGTGGTTTGACACGAACCGGAAACAAGACCATTTGACATTTAGTAATTTCATAGAATTTTAGATTATTTATTATGGTATGTCGTGTTCATGTTTGTTCCATTTTAGCTGTGGCATCGCTTAGGGATGGGGCCTCGGCAATTGCCTCATAAATATTCATTCACGCAATTTCAGTTTTCTTGTTTTTCTATCAAATTTTTGCGGTCGCGTTGCCCAAAAACCAAAACAAAATGAAGTTCATTTCGGTGGAAATTGATTTACACGAATATTTGTTGGCTTCCATTTGCCATTTGTTGTTTTGGGGTTGTTGGGGGTTCCCCCCTGCAATATGCAGTACAACAAATTGTATGCTGCTTACAACACTGTATAGGCCATCATATACTCAAAATATTTAATTCAAAAACACGCAGAGACAGAGAGAGAGAGAGAGAGCGAGAGGGGACACTGGTTGGTTTATTACAATTTTCGGGCCAGAATATTTTGTTTGTTTTCTACATTGTGTCCACGATGCAATGAAATGGAAAACTATGCAAATGCACTTTTGCAGAATCACGAGAATAATCACAATGATAATGAAGAGGTTTGATGTGGCTGATGATGTTGATGGGGAGCCTGAACCAGAAACTGGGTCATATGGTGGACTTAAAGCATTTGTTGTTTTGGTTAAAAATATTAAGAAATGTTTGGATGTTTTCAATGCATTAAAAGTTCATCTAGTTGATCACTGTCTTTTTTACGGGTTCTAAGAATGCTGCCATACAAAATGCTCTTTCCTCATCTCAAAATAGATACATTTATCCGTAAAGCACAGATGGCTATGGCATAGGATACATTCATTCTCGTAGGCAATTCTCCTGCCAATTAAGTTGTCCATCAAGAGAGAGCTTTAATGAGAGCTTATACACGATGCTGATTCCCTGCTTACAATTTGGTATTACCGGATTCTTTTGTTCTCAACTCAACGGAACTCTTTTAAGCGGTTTATGGCTGGTCCATAGGTTCAATCCGTTTACTGGTAATCTTGTATCGCCTGCCACTCATTATCCGGAGCGAGCTCATTAAATTATCTTAAAACTCGCAAACAGATTGCACCAGCTGCTGTCGGCCTCTCAGCGGCCAGAAAAGTGGAAAAGCGGACAGGCGAAAAAAGAAAAGTGCCCATAATGAGCGGTAAAATAATAACGGTCTATCCACATCCACATCCATCTCCCATCCCATCCCATCCCATCTGATCCCCTTGCCCCATCGCTGGCAATATGCCAATGTTAAGTCCGAGGACTTAAATATAATCAATTAATAACTTAAAACACACAAAAAAAAAGAATCAAGAGAATAAAAGAGGAAAGAAGGAACCGAACAGCGTGAAAGCACCTGCAGGACCATACAGTCCATATGAGAGAGGGAGCAGCTATACGAAAATGTGAATTTAAGTGAAATAAATGACTTTTACTTACTAATTAATGCCGTCGTAGCCGGCGCCGAGGCCAACGTGATCGATGCCAGCGACGCGCTTAATGTGATTAATATGCGCTGTGTGCCAAAGAGTGCGAGAGTCCAGTCCGTGTGTCCGTGTGTGTCCGTCCGGTCAGCATAAGGAAATCGGATGGTCGCGGTGTTGCCATTTGTTGTTAAGTTCATTAAGGGGTCCATTGTTGAGAGAGCATCAGAGGGGGGCATCATTGTTATTGGTGTCATCATAAGTCAGCGTTATTAAAATTTTCGCGAATTTGAAATGTGTCCACGGGGCAGTCAAAAACAAAAGGCCAATGACATGAAAAGATAAAGAAAGAAAGAGAGAGAAAGGGGGAGAGAGAGGGTGAACATTAGACAGGTTCATTATAATACTTATTCAAAAAGCAATATTATGGAGAGAAATTAGAGAAATTATGGCTTCTGAGGTCGAAGTATTAGATACCCTGGATTAAACTAGAGACTTCAAAAGACGCAGACATTGCATCCGGAAAAAAGTCCATTTAAATTTTCTTTCTTCCATATTGTACCGGTACTTCAATTTTATTTTGGGCTGCCGAGGCAAATTGTTTTTTGTTTGGGTTTCCAATGAGTGTGTATGTTGTTATTGGATTCTGGGGACCGACTCAGATGCCCGGGGCCGAGTAGGCATCGGGGTCGTGGTCAGAAATGAAGCATAGAGAGCGTAGAATTCTTTGGCAAACGATAGTACCCTCTGTAAGAGTATACGAAAATATAGAAATGGAATGCAAAAGAATGGAGAGGTAGCAAGGCAACGGAACAGGAAGTGATTACGGGACCCATTTTGATGGCCCGTCAAAAGCAATGGCAGAGAAATCAGAATAGAAAGAGCACGGAGACATAAGAAACAGAAGGCAATAATGAACTAGCTGAAACAATAGACTGACAATCAGGGCCCGCAGAAGACAATGAAGCCCGCGACGAGGGCACTGGCTCTGATTGATTTCGCAGCGATAACTCATGGAGGGGAAAGCACAGAGGATAGATGGTTGGGGTAAAGTATTTCCGATAACTTACCGACTGCATCGTGCACGGTCGAGTTGTCGCTGCAGGAGAGAAATTTCGAATAGAAATTGACCATCACAAGGCCCCCGTTCTTGGCGAGCGACTGCAGGATGTCGTCCTGCACGTTGCGGCTCGTGTTGCACAGCTCGTAGGCGGAGGAGTGTGAGAATATCACAGGCGCCTCGCTCACCTCCAGGGCGTCGCGCATAGTGCCCTTGGAGACGTGCGATAGGTCGACCATCATGCCCAGTCGATTCATTTCGCGGATGATTGTCTGAAATGATCAGAAAGGGGGGAAATCTCGTATGAGAAATGTAGCTCAGTTGGTTAGTTCATTACTTAGTTGCTAATTAGTGTTAAGACTCCACCTTAGAGGTGCTTAGGCAGTGCAAATGCCCAAAGATATAAAACCCTAAGCCTCATGTCATAAAACATAAGTAATGGGCCGAGGGCATCGGCAGCCAAAAGACATCTAAAAACAGTTTCATTATGCATGAGATTTTATTTAACCTTTGACATCCGCTCCCATTCAGGTTCCGCCCACCCCTCCCGAAAGAAAATTGATATTGCTGTGCCCAGTGTTCGTTGTGTGTGTGTCTTTTGTGTAATTTGTATTTATGCGCGGATTTATGGGGATTCGTTGAGGGTATCTATGTGCTCCACTCCACATGAGAATGTGGGAGGGGGACGGGCTTGCTACATAATTACTAATCTGATGCAAGTCGCCTCCTCCTGCCCTCTAGTCCGGGGAGCAGCCACACAAATTATGTGGGCTACATTTATTACACTGAAAGACATTAAATTAGGAAATTGTGATTAAATATTCGAGATGTGGAATGCCCTTTTTGTGGGTGGCTTAGATTTTAAATGCCGCAGATAAAATGGTATAAGCTACCCCAGAGCTCGTTCTTTGGAGCATTGAGTATGGAAACCATTGCCTACTTATTGGCGTTTATCAATTAAAACCATATCCATAGTGAAAATATCCGTTTGAGGTAGAAATATACACAAATTGTAATGAAAACCCAAGGAGAATTTTCCTCCTTTAAAGCATACACGCTCTTTTCCTTTGTTTTTTTTTGGGTTAATATCAAAGCATATTTACAGTGTATTTTATGTCCGATGCCTTCTCGCAGATAATTTTTAATTGCAGGCCTATACGAGTGTACAAACGACAATAAGTGCGTACATTCATACCCATATCGGGATTCATTAATGTATATATATGTATATATGTATATGGTAAAGTACAACCGTATTGTCATGTCATCGGAGGCGGGGGCGACATTTTGGTTCCTCTCAAATTAGCCAACAATTTGTTGTTTCTGTTTCTCAGTGTGTGTGTGTGTGCGAGTGTGTCTGTATGTTCAATTGGGCAGAGTATGTACTTAATGGGCGTGACATTAAAGGCGAGCGTAAACATGCACGGAGAAGGCTCAACTAATTGCAACTCCATGTGTGTGTGTGTGTGTGTGGGAGAGTACTCGGATGCATGTGTGTGCGGAGTTCAGAAAATGTGTATTAAATGCTTATTGTCGCTTAATTACGTACACAAAATGGCAAATATAAAAGGGATAAGGGATAAGGGATATGGGATATGTGGGCGGTACCGATCGAAGTACTGGCAGGGCATTAAATCTTAATTAACGGTGCATAGACACATAGAGACAGACACCCATGCAAATTAGTTTTATGTGCTCGGTGCTCATTGAACTGTTTAGCAGATGTCAGACGGGGGGGATTTCAGTAAATTAAAATTACCCGAAATTCATTGGGTGATTAATTACTTGGCATGCGAATAAATAGCTACAGATACAAATAATTTGTCCACATAATTATATTGATATTTATCCATGACATTTGTTCGGACACTCACAGAAAAGGGGATGCAATGAATGGCTGCCACAATTAAATGGTATCCAACTGAATTCAAATTTTCTCAGTGCCTCAGGAACAATTATTCCCTTGCTGAATTCGTAAAATATAAATAATTATAATCAATTGAATTGAATATGTTTTTATTCTGTATTTTTCATTCATGGCATTTAATTGCCATTTTAATTGTATTCTTTCATGGTTTTTTTTCTTTTTTTCGTACGAATGAAAACGCTGACGCTTATACTTCGTAAAAAGTGGGCGCAAGGCCTCTTTCTGCCATTTTCAAACAAAAATTTGTATGATTTTTAAGTGCAAATATTTTCTTTTTCATGCCTGATCGGGACATCGAGTAGATGGTCATGTAAAAAGGACAATTGGACAAAAGGAGCGCTGACCAACAATGTGCTGTAGGCCGTGGGCTGTGCGAATTCAACAATGACAATCAGGGATATTTTCTTTTTGGGTGACAGCGGAAAAGTTGCAATGAATACTTCTCACATTCGCTCATTAATGTCAGGCAAAGCCTCAGGCGTAGCGTTATTCCCTCTTTTGATTTGGATATATATAGATATATATATTGATAGGCCTGCCACTCGAACAATGTCCATAAATTGACTGACTGACAGAAGCGCAAATTGTGGTTAGGAACCATTCTGGAGGATCTCTCTCTTTCTCTCTCACTCAATCTGTGTTAGCTGAATTTTGTTAGCCGTTTGATTTTATTCCTTTAAATAATTCCATGCAGATTAGCCGCCGGGCTTTGTGGAATTTATATTTCCACGATTTCTGTACGTTTTTGGCAGCCCGCAATTAAATTGAAATTGTTTTGCGTTCAGCTAAAAATTTGCTGCCAAAAATATTTAATATGCAATTTGTGAATTGGTGTACTAGTATGAACAATTTCCAGAGATTCGCAGCTGCAGCGGCAATTAGTTTAAGCCGACACAAACAGCAAAAACATCAGCAGCACAGCCGCATTTAAATTGAATTTATTTTCAAATTAATTTAAAATTTTGTTTAAATCTGCGCCAGAGCTCAGACAAAAAAAAGCACCGAAAAATGGCAAAAGACAAACCAAATTTTGCTTCAGTGTGAATTGTAAATAAATAAACTCGGAACGAAATCCGCAGCCAGTTTCCAGGCAGTTACACAAATACATATACTCGTACGAGTGTGTGTGGGTGTGGCATTAGGGGGCACAATGGAAAAACTCATTAAAAGTTTAAATTGAAATAAAATAAAAAGTGCATATTCCTATGAGTCCTGGCTGCGGGCCTTCCCTCAAGGCAAAATGCAGCTTACACTCGGGGAGATCTACCGCTTAGAAATGGCACTCGCTTTGCTTTTTTAATCTGCATAATTCCCATGGGAACGGCACAAAGAACTCCATCCAATCTGTTCTGCTGACCCAGTTATCAATTATCAATTATCGGCTATGCCATGGCAAACAGAAGAATATTCCCAATCCAATTTGTAATTCCATTAGTGCGGGACCAACAACTGACCCACCCCGAGCCACTATTAACATTTGATTTATATGTGTTTGGCGAATGCGTAAATGCGAATGCGAATGCATTCAGGGCAAACAGAGCCAGAGCCAGAGCCATCCCTATCCCTATTCCTATCCCTAGTATCCCTGAAAGGAGCAGCAGCAGCAGCAGCAGCAGCAGGAGGAGGAAGAGTGGCTGTGGCAGTGGCAGTGGCTGTGGAAAACCGCCATCTTCTTGGGTGCTCGAGAGGTTGTTTAAATATTTGAAAATCCATTAAGCATATTGACAATGCCGATGTGTCTGTCTGTCTGATTGTCTGACTGTCTATCTATCTGTATTGGTATTGGTTTGTTTGTGTTTGGCTATGTCTGGGTCGTCCTGCAGCCCTGGACTCACTCGTATTTGAATATGGCCGCCTTTGGGGCTTCCTCCTCGTTTTTTTCCCCCTTTAGAGCGCTTCTTTCTTTCGCCCCTGCTGAATGGATCATTAGTGCAGCTAATGGCCCAGACAATAAATGGCGGGACCACGCCTACAATTTGAATTTGAATATGAATTGAAATGGCAGAGAGTCGAAGTCGATGTCGATGTCGAACGCAAAGTCGAAGGGGGAGCAGCAGGAGGGAATATATATGGGTGGTATTCGAGGGATAACCACGAACAGACGCCGCTGGCATTTCCGGCCAAGAAGGCGGCGCCAGGGCCAAGACATAAAACGGATTTATTAGGTCATTGCTGGTTTTGCCCAAGTGGGAGGCAGGAAGCCAGAACGGAAGGCAGGGGAAAACCCCATACATGGGCTGCAGGAAATGAAGTGAAGACAGGCGAGGAGCGGCGGCTGCCTTGCGGGTAAGCAAATTTTTGGGCGTGGAGTCTCATTATTTTGGCTAATAATTTTTGCAAAATGCCAAACAACTTTGTGCTGACACTGAAAATGTTATATTGTAAATTGAAAAAGGAAAAACAACACGAGTTGATGTATGGAAATGGGCAGAGGGTTTCGGTTTGGTTTTTATTCGGTGTCAATGGACCCGAAAATCAGGCAAGGCAAAATTTATTAGCCCAGCTATAAAGTTTCATTAAATGGAACGAAATTTGAAAGATGAAACCCTTTTAAAATACATTTCCGGGTTTTTTTAAATGAAAGAAGGTTTCAGATGAACATCACAGAAATTCAAGGGACCACAAAAAGCCCTTTCGCATTTCGTATTTCGCATTCAGTTGCATCTTGCAATTGTGCTCAGCGGGGGCCTTTGGCCATGATTACCAATCAAATGGCAACTGAAACCAAGAAAACTAATAACCCAAAGCTCAATTGCAGAGCATACACAGCGAGGAGCTCGCTTCGGGGTACTTAACCCCCTACTTATAAGCCCTACTCAGCCGCAGCTTCATTTTCCCTGAGCTTTTTTTTCTTGCCACGCCTGAAATAGCAGAAAAATGCTTGCCTCTCTCATCTGTGGCGTGGTTCGCATTACTCGAAGTCTGTCCGTCCGTCCGTCCGTCCGTCAGTCTGTCAGTCTCTCTGCCTGAGTCTATAATTGAGGCGCTTACTTAAAGGGAAACCGGAGCGGAGGAGTGCCAGGAGTTAGCAATCAAAGACGGAAAAGTGCGAGATAGAGTGGGAGAATTGCAACTGAAATAACAGCCCCGGGGACACTGCCTGGCACAAGGTGCATACAGCAGCAACCAGAAAGCAGCGTGCAACGTGCAACAGCAGCATGCTTCAGCAGCCAAAGATAAGCATCCCAGAAGCAGAAGCAGAAACAAAATGAGATATAGGAGAGATGCAATGAACTAAAGCAAACACAAACCAGTGAAAATATGCCACGAAGTAGTAGCAGCAGCAGCACAGGCATGGGGCATGTGGCAGTGGCTGGAGTGTAATGAAAATGTTGCAATACATTGCTTGGCAACCAAGGTAGAAATTAATTGGATAAATATTTCAGTTATGCGCTGCCCAACATCGTCCTTTGAGAAAGTTAATTACAAGTAGTCCCTGGTCGGGAAATATTCCCTAACCTAACCCTTTCAGCCACTCCCACTCGCTCTCTATCGCTGTCTCTCTGAAATCACGCATACGCCATGTGCCACATCCCTGGACAGCGGCTGTTCAACTTTAACTTTATTCTTAAATATAATTTTTAAACCATTTTTTTCCTGCTTGTTGTGTGGATGTTTTCCTGTCCGCCTGCCAAGCGGCAGCTTTACTCTGATAAAAATCAATTTGAAACGCGCAAAAACAGACTCTAGACTCCAAAGAGTTTTCCTGCTGCACTTACAATAAAATATTTATCTTATCATTGGGAAAAACCCTTACCCTTTTCTGGTCTCTTGCCAGAAAATTCTCACATATCCGCCAAGCGGAAAATTCCGAAATTTGCATTGCAAATTTGATAAGCAGCAAAACAGAAAAGAACAGAACAAGAAGAGCTGTTCATATGCCTGGCTAGGCACAGCCAGATCTCTGCCGTTTCCGTCTTCTGGCCTGACTCTGACCTTTTCCTAGCTGACATTTAAAAGTCGAAAACTGGCAGACGGAGACATGCCACCGAAAAGCCAAATTAAATCTTCATTTCTTGGCGAATTCTTGGTAGCAGTAGTATTCTGTTTCGGGTATGTGTCAACATGTCTTTTGCTAGTCTCAATTGCAAATTGATTGGGACATTGCGCATACGTATACGACGCGCGTTGAGCGTTGAGCACACGTGCCACGTTATTTAATGCATTTTTCAACTAACATTGACTTCGATTAGCTTGCTGAAAAATTCATTAAAAACTTTTAGCTACCAGGACAGCCAGCAGCCACCAGCCAGCCAGCAGCCAGCCGAGGCTAGGCCAGGCCACGCCAGAGCAGTGGCAGTCTGGCAGGCAGGTTGAATATTTTATAAACTGTCGTTAGTGAACCCGCACTCCGACTCCTTCTGCCACCTTCTGCAACCTTTTGCTCCTCTGCAGAGCACACAATTTGTTGCAACAGTCAAGGAAGCAGGCAAGCAGGAAAAAAGACGAACGAAAATATAAGGTAAACGTGCTGCAACAAAAAATCAGCGGGATCACGGCTTCCAGTAACCCCTGCCAGGACTCCCCTGCTGCAGTCCTCCAGTTGCTGGCCAAGATTGAAGCAAAGTCTGGGAAATGGATGCCCGTGTTGATGGCGACGTCTGAGCCCAGAGGGGCCCCACAGAAGGATCAGGAGGGTGGAGCTGGACGGTGGAAGGATGAAGGTGAGGCTTCTGCAGGAGCAACTAATAGACAGGGACGTGGACGTGGCTGTTCGGGAGCTTGGTCCAAGATGGATGACAAAATGTTTGGCCAAAGTATTTATGGTGCAGGGCAAGAAAAGGCGAGAGAGAGAGAGAGAGAGAGAGAGAGATTGGAGTCCAAGGGGACAAGAGGTCACCGGGGTTGCAGTTGTCAGGTGCAAACGTGAGTCCGCTTAGAAAATTGCCAATGTGGAAATCAATTTCATCAATTTTCTCTTGCTTTTCTTTGCCTTCTCCTCCTGTTCCTCCCACTGGACCATGGCATGGGGAATATTTGGCTTAGTGTGTCTGCTTTGTGGCAGAGAGAGAGAGAGAGAAAGAGAGGGAGAAAAATGGAGTTGCCACGGTAGTTTTTTAACATAGAAGCGCATCAAATCGGTTGGGGTTTGAAGTTTGAATGATTTTTGATGGTGCACTTAGAAGCTTATATAACTGGAACTTTGATGGGATCACAGGAGAAGCTTTTCACAATATAAGAGAGTTTTCCGATTCGGGAAAATATACCCTGTGCATAGCTCTGATTCTTTTGGATCTTTCTTTCTCACGCTACTCTGAATGTTTCTGTGTAGGATTATGAGTGTGAGCAATCATAACAGTCGCACACTTCGTCTACATATCTCCAGGGTATGCCCCAACTCCATACTTAATCAGTCCGAGCCAACCAATTTCCTTCTTGTTGCCCTCCCGATGCGACGGCTGATTGAAAATAACGAAATTGTTAAATGGATTTCGGCTGCTAGAGCCCCTGCCTCCTCCAATGCCTTTTGGGTGAACATCAAAGGTGGGGTCCAAATCTTTTCCAGAAGACTGAAATTGTGTCTTAAGCTCGACTCAACATGCATTAGCAACACGCTAGGCCTTTCAGGGTGTGAACGGGCCAGGAGGGAGGCCAGCCCTCTGACGGGAGAGCCGAACAAAAGCCGCTTTTGCTGTTGAATACAGGAAAACACTGAGAGAAGAAAAGCGAACGGCAAAAAAAAAAAGGAAAACAAAGCCGTTACATATGTGTCAAGGTAATAACGTTGCTAGGGCCTGAACCGGGAATTGCTGGGTGGACCAATGCCTATTCCCCAGTCTCTTCCCCCCCTCGGGTATCTGTCTGTCTGTCGACAGGTGCGCACAATTTCCAGTTGAATCTCGGCCAGCTTTGGAATGGCCCTAAACCAAAGCCCCTTCCCTCTCCATTCCCTTAGTGTCACATTTTTAGCCCTTTCATACGTGCCCAGACAAAGGCGAAAGGGTCAACACTATTTCGGGGCATTACGAGGCGGTTCTAGTTCTACGCCCGCCCCGTCCTGCGGGGTTTCCCTTCGCTGTTGCCCCCCCTCTCTGTTGCTGCTTGGATTTGAGCTTTACTTTTGGCGCAGGTTATGGGCCAGACAAAACCTGTGTAAATAGCATTTAAATCCCAGGTATTCACCTTTTTTTTGTCCGTTTCGTTTTTTTAAATCGGCTCTGTCCTGTTTGAGATTTCTCGGAGCCAGAACCAAGAGTTTATAAATAGAAACTAAATGGAAGAAGAGCCTCGGCCGGCTCTAAGGTTTGCTTGCTCTAAAGTTTGCTTACACAGTCCGAATGAGCATAATTTGTAAATTGATGCCTAAAACATGGAATACTGAATGCCAGGGATATCCTTTTTAGATGAAATATTCCTCACATTTCTTGCAAACGAATTCCAATAAAATTTGAAACTTTTCCTGTGCCAAACCCACTCGATTATGCAACAATTTGGGACGTACAGGTCGGGGGTCCGGCCTACCTGTGATCGACTACAATTAAATCGACTGCTGCTGGGACTGTAGCAGGGACCGTGGAGGGGGGACAGGGAAACCTTTTTAATTGAAAATATTTGCCACTTTGCCACTGCCATTGACCGCAAACCTGTCCGAAAACTGCAATTCGAGCTCCAGAATATAAATTTATACGGCAAAAACGAGACGAAAAGACGAATAAATGAACGGAAAACAGAAAACAGAAATAAATGCCAAGCCGAATGTCTTTTGGGAAGAGGGGGATGGGCACAGTTTATTGATTGTGCATTTAAATATTTTATTTCATTCTCCGGAAAACCAAACTAAGTTGCAAATGGATGTCCAAATATTTTAACATATTCTATGGCAACCGCCCCGCACCACACCGCAACCTCTCCTTCATCTAAGCTCCTTTCAGGTTTTCTTATGGGGCAAGGTGTCAACTTGTTTTTGTCAGAAATTTGAGGCAATAATTTGTTGCTGCCTTCTTCTCTCTGGGTTGCCTCTGCATTCAGTATTTAATTAAAATTCCTATTCAGTGGCTAAATGCAATTTCCATCTTCTGCTGCAAGAATTTTTATTTTTCAGCATACTGCCCCTACCCTCATCCCTCTCCTGATCCTTCATGAAGCAAACATTTCTGTCCGTTTTTTTGGTGCCATTTGTTCTATTTGGCAAAGTAATCAAATTATGTTGCATAGGAAATGCTGGAAATTGTTTTTATTGTTTGCCAAAAATTCCTTTTTTTGAACGAGAAAAACCCAAAACGTATCTTTCACTGAAAAATTCCAAAATTGTTGCAAACATTTTTTAGAAAACAACAAAATGAACAGAGTTTTAAATTGTGTTACAGTGTTCCCATGGTAATTATGTATACGCCATGTGGCATGCAGGAATTGGTTTTCCTGTTGCAGTATCAAAGTCATATGGTTGTCAATTCTGGGATGAAAGTTTGCAAATCAAAAGTTGGTCAACAAAGGAGTATCCTTTGAAAGATTTGAGAAGGGAGGAACAGAAGAGGTTCCAGCTATTTGAAAAATCAGTTTTGGATCATCACTTGAAGTAGAACTCGGAATTGAATTGGCGTCAAAATAACTCTACAAAAATCTTAATCTTAAAAGAATCATTGCCATAAAAGAACAATGAATTTGTGAATATGATCACATCCGATTAATTCAGAGTCAGGTTTAATTTTGCTTTTTGGCTAGTGTATTATTCACTTTGATTGGAGGTGGTACACTTTCCTATGTAGTCCTATGTACTCCACCTAAACTCACTCTCCTTTCCCAGCGGGTTGGCTTTTAGGCTCAAATCACAGATCCATTCACCTTTCTTCAACCGTTGCGTCTATGTCATTTTTAATCATTTACAAAAATAAACACAGACGGAACTGAAGCTTTTTTGCCACCCACTGGGTTAGATAACGAAGAATTCAGAATTCCACAGAAATCCCAAATCCACAGTAATAATTTCCCGGAACTCATATGTACACAGTCATCTGCATCGCTGCTTAGTATATGTTATATTGAATACACAAAAATTAACCTCCTGAATTCAACTAAACCTTTTTCCAGCCCACGCGTTGGCTTTAAGGTAGGCGTGGCACTCGGCCCATTTGCAGACGTGGCAATTAATTAATGCTCATTAGTGGAGCCGAGGGTCCTGACAGGATGAGTGAGAGAGAGTAGCATACACAGTAGCACACACACAGAGGGGCGACGCATAAAATTTGATAAGCATTTAAGCATGTAACTCTGCACTTCCGCTTTGGTGTCTGCATGTAAGGTTGTGTTTGTGTATGTGTGTGTGTGTGTGTGTGTTTGGTTGATAGAGAGAGAGACAGATAGGCATAAGAGAGACAGTCAACTAATGCACAGGCTGCAATGATTTATTATTAGGTAGCTAAATTATTCACGCGTCCGTCGGGAGGATGGAGGAGCAGCATCAGCACCACCACCACGAGGGATGTTGGAGAAACGCGGGGGTGCAAATAAAGATTAATGATGGCATTGCCAGAATTTTTGCACGCCCCCGACCAACCTGTCAGTCCTGTCTATTTAACTGTCTAACCCAGCCCAAGCCCCAACTCCACCGCTGCTCTCGCTCTCGCTCTCGTTGTCTCTTGTTTTTGAAAGCTCTCCTTTGTGCAGATTTGCGCATCCATCGCGGAACATACTCATATTACATTACACATACAACATACGAGTCAGCATCGTCATCACCCCAGCCATTGCCACCGCCATCGCCATCGCCATCATTGGGAGCGCCATTCAGTTGAGCGTGAAATTTATGCATACGTGTGTAGGGAGCAGGGCTACATATACATATATACAAATATATATATAGTGTACACTGTACAGTGTATATCCAGGTGCAAAGCAGCTTCCATCTGGTTTTTCGCAGTTGGTTTTTTGATCCACAATATGTTTTATTTACATTTTTCCCATGGAAACTCTCTCTCTCCTTTGACGTTTTAGTCGCGGCTCATAATTCTCATTAGAGCTGAAACCGAGGAGAGGAAAGGGCCGACCCTGGTTGGGGCTTGCGGCAGTGGTCTGCCAGGCGAAGCTTGAATATTTGATCCTTTGGATATTTGAAAAATTCATTTAAAGATTTTAAAGTAAATTCATTGATGCCGTTTGGATGCCAGCAGAGCGTAAATGAATTTGTGAAATTGTATTAAAATGCATGTAAAATGGATTTATAATGAAAACTAAAGTTAGTCTTGAGTCTTCTGCCCTATGTTTTATTTCTATTTATGATTTCCTGCACATAAATTCTTGCATTTCTAGAAATGATTAATTTCGAAACATTTCCTTTACATTCTGTTGCAATTTCCTTTAATGTATCCTTTACTGTCAAACACAAACTATTTTCCCTCTTACATCTGGTCCTCATTTTAAGCAATTTCCAATTTGTTTGCTTAACCAGAACTTAATTTTCTTGTATTCGTTTTGTGTGTGTGATTTTACCCTATTAGATTCTCCTTTTGACCACTTTGACCATGCGGGACAAGAAATACTTGAAGTATATTGATAGTTTGATAGTTTTGGCCCTTCAGTGTCCACACTCATGCACCGGCGACATCAAATAATAACAATTATTCATTGAATTTTCGAATAGGTAAACATAATTGAATATCATTTATGTTTATTACATGTGGCCGCCCACAATCGGCCTTTGATTCGAATCACAGGATATACAACGAATGTCTGGGGAGCAGGCTCCTCCTGCGTTCGTTTAGTAATCGATGCCTGGAGTTGCATTATGCTGCAGCATACAGCCTACAAATACAATAAATTTCAATTAAAATCGAAAAGTGTTTTCATATCCCACAGACCAACAAACAATAAGTGAGGCAAACATGTTGGCAATTTAGGCCAATACTACGCCTCCGTCTCCGTCTCCATCTCCATCTCCTTGACAGCAGCTGCCAGACCTGAGCCATGGCTGAGCTTTGTAATTTTAATTAAGTGGGAGAGAGATCAGGAGCAGGACAAGGCCCTAGTCCAGGCCCAGGACTTGGACTCCTTGGAGTGGCCATTAAATATGCAGGCAGCTGGCCGAGCCTGATGATGATGGATAGTGGCAACTGACAGCAGCAGGCCAGGTCAGGATTTGTGGCCAGTGTGATAAGTGCACAGAGCCAAAAAAACGGACATTTGGCTAAGATGTTTCGGCTTGAAATAGTCATACATTTACAATGATATTTCAACCACAAGCTGTGCATATAAAAATGTCGCAGTTATGTCATTGTATTATCATATTTTAATGTTAATTTGCAAAAATGTTACATAATTTCTCCGAGTGTCTCTGAAGGGCTAAACCAGTGCTCAAGGATTTACGGAAATCTTCTCGAAAAAGTGCTAGTAAGTAAATTTAATAAAGTGCTTATGGGTTGGAGGCCACAGCAAACACGCATATGACACCACAACCCGAAGGAAGCATCACTAAAAGACAAAGAATCCTTTATTTTTCAGTTAATTTCGAGAGCCAAAAACAGGAGCAGCAAATTTTGTTGATGCATTTCAAAAATAAACTACCAAAATGATCCACGCCTTGCTGCTTTTGTTGTGCCGTTATAATGAGCTACCTCTCTGCTCCCTCTCTTTCAGTTGTTGAACAAATTTTGTAAAGCTTTTCCAGTATGTAATACACTCCCTGCCCACTACCCCCCACACAGATGAGACACATTTGATATGCAGCGACCTCCACACCCCACCCACTGCTACCACTGCACAGGCACTGTTTATATATTTTGTTTGCCCCTTGTTCATTATGTATTTAATTACGCTTTTGTGCATTTTACAGCACTACCACATACGAGTACACGCGTACACCCGCGCACACCTAAGCCGCAAAAAAGTTGGACTAGTGGAGAAAAAGTTTCGAGAGCTCCAGCTCCACCTCATCTCTTCCCACCTGAATGTCATCAACAATTTCTGCAACGCCCCAACAACTTGAAACTTTACGTGTAAAATAATCAAATTATAGTTTAATATTTAATTAAATATTTTCGAAGCTTAGTATGCTTCGCGGGCTAGCTCTCCTGTCTCTCCTCCCATCTCCTGCCCCCTCACTGCCTTATGCCTGTTACAGAACAGAATGGAGGGGGATGCCAAAGAATACATAGGCTAGACGGTTTGAGATGTGAGGGCTTTGGGATGTCTCTTATATGTATAATACTTCATTTCTATGAATTAGTATTGGATTGATGCTCATATAAATGTACAATATGAGTAGTGGGCGAATAAATCTTCATGACTATGGTTTAGCATTAATTTTGGTTTATGGAATATGAGATCTTGAGATGATTAGCATAAACCAATATTCGGTTCAATAACTTAATTGTGATGAACAAATGAAGCAATAAAGGCTCTTAAATACTTTATTTAAATCAAAAGGAATATTAACATACTATTTTATGATTATACTGAAAACGACTCTTTTTTAAACAATTATTTAATTTATTCTGCTTAGATTCGTCTCTGATGATAATGCACAGTGAAAGATGGATAAATATTACATAGTCTTACACCCATAGAAAAAATCATATTCACCCGTAATAGGAAGGATAAAAATTACATTTACTTACATTTTGAAAGTAATATGAAAATATTTGATTGAAATATATTTCATTGTTAAGTTTAATTTATTATATTTGTTTTAAAGTGTTTTATACTAGGATTAAATATGAACATATTAAAAAAGCATTTTTAATAAATTTATATTTGAATCAAAGTGAATAATTTATTTGAATATTTCAAATTCTTTCATTATTCTCTCAGTGTATAAGCAAAAACACCATGACGAAGATAAGAAAAGTCTTAAAAATTTTAAATTAAATTTGATAACAGAATTTTAGTGTTTTTTTTTGGGAAATGATTAAGCAGACATTTACTATCTAGCTGTAAGAATTACAAAAGTGCGATAATTTACTTGAAGTCGTGGCCAAGGCCAACGAAAAGATTAAAAAG
Organism: Drosophila helvetica; assembly: GCA_963969585.1. Taxonomy (NCBI): domain Eukaryota; kingdom Metazoa; phylum Arthropoda; class Insecta; order Diptera; family Drosophilidae; genus Drosophila; species Drosophila helvetica. Next base: position 3,790,275 of record OZ018402.1, on the reverse strand, counting down.
ATACACGGTGCCAGCTTTTACATGAATCTACATACAATCCCTATCCGTACAGCACAGCTTTCCATGTTTTCCCCCCTGCAATCCGTGTATAATTACTTTATTCGCTCCTTGGTTATGAATGCATTTTCCCAACTTCCGCTTATCCGCTTGGTGGAAAATGTTTTGTACGGTTTGTGCATTACATAATTAGTGACTAGCGACGGTTTTTGTGCATATTGTGCAGGTGCAGCTGCAGCTGCAGCTGCGATTGGTATTATTCGTGGCAGATCTGGCATATAGCCATTAGGCAAATCAATAAATATTTGATTATAATTGTTGATTTACAATTATTTGGTTGTATGTAATGAATAAGCAACAAATTGCCGAGCAATTTGTTTGGTCGAAAACTACAAATAAATATCAAATAAAATTATTTACGGAAACGACAAATGAAATTGATTTATTTGGAAATACATTTTCAACCAAAAATGGATGAAAATTGCTGATTAATTAGTGAAATAACATTTAAATAAAATACCTTAAGCATGGAATTCGCAGTGAGCTCTGGACCAAAATTACTGAAAGTGGGAAACTATAATCTTGGAAATGGTTTCAGTTGTTTTCCCGCTCTGACAGGCATTTTCGTTCTCAACCTCAGAGATTGGGGGAATTTCCCTTAAAGCATTTTAAAAGATTTATTTGGTTTCGGCTCCCCAAAGAGCTCCATTCTTTGGCATGCCAAATACTGCGAGTGTATTCCCCAAAGTAGCTGCCACATGCCACTGCCACAGCCACTCCCTCCACATGCTTCAGGAATTGCAGATTGCATTATTGGCCTTTGTTTGAGCCATTTTGTTGGCATGGTCGGGTCTCTCATTTGGTTTTGTTGTTTAGCTAATTCAATTATGCACCGTCTACTTGTGTTTGCTTTTGGCTCCACTCCACTCTGCTCTACACCCAACATACTCTTTCCGACAGTCCCTTTCTCCTTCTCTTTCTCCAAGAGGAATGGCCATTGCCATTGCACTGATGCCTATTACACACCTTTATGCACACACTTCTCGGCATTCAGTCACGCATTTGGCTCCCAGTACTCCCCTACGCCTACGTGAGCATTGACGGGGCGGCGAAATGAGTTTATAACAAGAATAATAATAATATGTTGGTGGCATAATGCATAAACATTTTGCTATTTATAAACGCGCAGGACATACATACAGGCAACGGCTGGGGCACGTAATGGAAATGAGTAAAAAAGTGTTGGCCTTTAGCTTTTCACATACACAGAAAGAGGAACACACACATATGCACTGCATAATTGTGTCTGGGAAAAAGAGAAGGGGCCTGGGAGGCGCCTGGGAGGCCTTTACATTTTCCACGTGCTTGGGGTGAAAATGAGTGGCACTAATTTGATATGACATGAAATTAAATTTAAATAATTAAACAAATGCCTTTTGTGCTACTTTTGTTCTACCGTTGCAACGGTTGTGCTGCGGGCTCTCTTCTCTGCCTTTCTTAGTCCACTTTTCACAGTTCGTTTTCAATTAATTTCAAATAAGCCCCAGCTCTGGGCCATCTTTAAAGGTTGACTGAGGAATAACATTATTTATTGATGGCAACAGAACTTGAATAGTGGAAACTGCCTGTGTCTTAAACACAAATATAAATCCCATTGAAATATTGCCCAAAGAGAACATCAACCGCAGGAAATCAGCACGTTTAATTTGTAAGCCTTACGATATGTATCCTGTATACTGACTGCTCAAAGCTTAAATGGCGCCAATGAAAACAATTATGCGTATAATCAACCAGTTGTGTGCGATTATGGCCCCTTGGGGGCTTAGCATACTTTTCAGCGCTCGGTGACAATTTCCAATTAAAACAAAAGCTGGTCTGGTCGCATAAATATATATACGTATTTATTTAATGCGCTTTTCCATATTTAAACAACTATGACAAGTATGTGGCTACGCATTCCATTCCCCAGAGGACACTCAGGAAGAGAGAGACAGACTTTGAGTGAGAAATAGTTAATGAAAAATTTCGAATCAAAACCAATAATTCAATAGAGACACTACAGCAAAGACAATGGCAATGGGAAGTGAAGTATTGTGCTTGTCAGGCTATAGATTTAATTAATGTTAACACGACGACTTTGACATGCACACAATACAAATGGTTCGAGCCCACACACACATACTGAAGGAGGCAGGCATTCATTCCGGCTGCACTTGGCTCTGTGGATGACTGACAAATTAAAATGGTTGCCCGTTTGACTAAGTGACTGTCTTTGCCCCAGACTGCCATTCACTCCACACATATGTACAAGCATATATACATCTATAGCGTACTCCTACGCAGCAATGCATTTGTGTCTGGAGTGTTCAAGCATTTGCTTAATGTCTATTGTTGTACACACACTCTCGTATACGAGTATAGATGTGGCAGATAGTCAGTGCTATAGTCAGTGCGTGCGAGAGGTTGTCATGTCAGGGCTATGCAGCTGCCATTTGGTTTGTTGGCACTCTAGTTGACTGGCTGGGTTTATTGTAAACATGTGTGCTAACATTGCCAAACCCCAGCGCAGTCTGTTGGTCCATCTCTACATAGATGTTTAAGACAATACCAGAGTCACACTCTCTTTACTCTTTACTCTCTCTCTGGGGCAAATGTGCCGCCATTAAATAGTGATTTCGCATCTGAAGTTCTTATTCAAGAAGCAAGCAGCAACTAACCGGAAAACCTCTTAAAGTATACCAGATTTATCGACGAATCGTATAGTTAAGCTCTCAATTTAAGTAAAATGCTTAGGAAGAGTAGTTTGGCTTAGTATAAATCTGTTGTGGCACTTTCAACACTTAATCAACGCAGTGTTGCAAAATATCGACTTGGCGGTGCCAAATTTTTATTTCTCAATATTTCCTAATCGAAAGATGGCCATACTTTCCACTTTACTTTCACTAAATCTTGAGTAATATGCACTTTAAGCCTGCCTGTGCAAAGTGTCCTTGTATCTACCATCCTTCCAACCCACCGATCCAGCCATAAAGTTCCACTTTGCTAATCCACTGTGATTTGCTTTCATAACTTTATGTGTGTGCCATAAATTTTTCGGCAGAGCCCCTAAATTAATTGCCTCTGACTTTTTAATTAACTAAAACTTAATTGTTGTCCTCCCTGCCAGCTGCATATCTACCCGCACCGCATCTTCTTTCCCCCCTCTCTGCACCAGAAATTCTGCTTTGCTTTGGCTGTTTGCTGCTGTTTTTGTGTTGGCCACGCGCTGGCTTTTGTATTAATAGCTCGTAAATATAAATTTCCAGAAAAACAAAAACTAATTGGTTTATTTGTCTGGCGTATTTGGCATAAAATTCGGTGGCAGCAACAGACATTTGCACGCTGCATGAGTTTTCCCCACAATTAAAGAGAGAGAGGAAAATTCTGGAAAATCCCAGCAAAAATTCATAACGTATGAGCAATGTGGAAAAAACTTTTGCCAGTCCGATCGATTTTCGCTTTGCTTTAAATTCCCTTTGGGTCAGATTTTTATACAATTTTTCAATTTCATATTGCGGACTTTTCCGCTTTTCCTCCAGTTTTGTGCTGATGTCATTGCAAGCCACGAAGTTTTACTATTATTGCCGTTCGGTTTTATTGCTGACTAAAGCAAAGTGTGCTGTCATTTATCGATTTTATAGCAACCTCCACTCCACTCATTCCCATCCTCATCGCACATCACCCACTCAATGGGTCCCGTGCCTTATCGCAGTGCCATATCTATATGGACAACGCCTCTGTTTGATTTGCACACATTAAACTGTAATCTGGTCAAGGTTTATATAATGCTATAGTTGCTCATGCTCATTGCTCTGGTCTTCTGGTCTTCTGGCCCTCTGACCCTCTGGCTGTATCGTTTTGTCTGGATTTTGTTTATAGTACGAATATCTCGATGCCAATCCATCTGCCAATTTCCATTACAATCCCCCCAATCGATCTCAATTTTAAATGCGCCAGGCAAAGCATTTTGATTGATATTCGAATTTATGACTCGGCCGAGGAATGCCAATGTACGTGTACGTACAAGCGAGATCTGTATAATCTCGCATGAGGGATAGACAGTGCGTGCCATGGATGTATCTCAAGCAGGTGCTCAAGTAAAAAATATTTAAAAATGTATTGTATGTATGAAAATGTATTTCTGTAAGATATGTGAGGATAATCATCATTGGATCCATCTATTCTTGTAGAGACTCTACAAATGATAGGAAAATATCCATTTTATCAGGTGTCGAGATGGTATTTTACTGAAATATTCAACTATACAGCCATATGTAAAATATAAAAATTTAGTTGAAAGCTTAATTGTTTTTGCAGATATTATTTTACAGATGTTCAATTGCATTTGTTCTATCTTTTTGAAACGTACTGTAGTAAATTTAATGCCCCACTCGTTTGGGCATTGTTTATCTATGAAAATTCTTTGAAGTACTTAGTTTTCCGAAATATTCTCAAGTGAGATCTGAGAGAATTCCAGACCTATGATATTATTGGGATTATATACAATGTATTTAGAATACATTTTTGTGGTTTTTCCACAGAGTGGCGAATATTCCGAAAGGAAACATTAATCATTGAAGAATTTTCCAGCGAATGATCTCAGATTTCCAGTGAACATACATTTCATTCCTTCTCCCAAAAGTCAGCTGAAACTAGGAATACCCAAACCGCATTGAAAAAACACACAAATTGCAAGTTATTTTCATTTCGTTTCTTATTGGTTCCTTTTCTTCTCTTCGCTTCGCTTCCATCTCACAATTCCATACAATTTTTGTGCTATATGTTTCTCTATATGTATTGGACATTGAATCGATCAAAAATACATGCTCTTTTTTTGTCACATTTAAAAAAATAATTCCATTACAGTTACAACAATATGTATATGTAAGTGGGTTTCAATGTTTGTGTGTGTGTGTGTGTCTGTTCTAATGCATAAATGCGAAAATACAGGAAAATTATTACAGAAACATATCCTTATGTATGAGTGTGTAAGTGTGTGTGTTTCCTATAAATAAATAATATATATAGTTGGTTCTCTTCATTCATTGCCCTGAAGTTTTTCTCACTTTTTGTGTGCGTGTGTGTGTGTGTGTGTGTTGCCATAAATATTCTCTTTAACATGAATAAAAAATAAAGTTCCGCCAACAGTTTTCATTCCGGAAAAACAATGCGTCTTCCATTTACAACAGTACATAACATTCATATATATATGTGTATAAATAGATTCATATATGTAGGTATTTGTGTAGTTAGATATATATCAACAATTGCCCAGGTAGCAAGTTCTTTAAGAGTAAACGTAATGATAATCTATAGATGTATAAATATAAATGGTAATCGTAATAGTTTCCTCTCCTCATAATCACGCTCTTCTCCTCATCACTCTCTTCCTTTCTCCTCTCCTCTCCTCTCATATCATGTCATCGTAACAACAACAATAACTAGGGTTTTACAAATGGCACATACAGTTCAGATCAATAGGCATATAGTATATATAGTAGGTATGTGGTATATGTGTAGATATAGTGTATAGGTATATAGTTTCTTTTTGTGTTTGTTTTATGGTCCAGCCAGTACTGTGTGGCTCGCGGACCTCTTGAAATAAATAAACCGAATGAAAAACAAGTAAAAAGTGCACTCGCTTTTCTCAGCGGGCGTGAAATTTCATTTCGATGCTCGGAAAAAGTGAGTTAACAAAATGGTTTTGGTTTCAGTTTCAGTTACGGTTTCAGTTTCGGTTTGTGGACAACAAAATACTCAGTATTATTGCTTTAAGGCGGTGCCAAAAACCCCACCCACACGGCGGAGGAGGAGGCGGCATCAAATGTGGACCACTTGTTCAAGTATTTCATCATTGTTAACCATTAAAGCATCCTGAGCAGGGTCGCTCCTGCTCCGACTGCTGCATCGATGGAGCGCCCAAAAATAACAAAAGTCCCCTACAACTTTCGCGTCCGATCAGTCCTTCTTGTTGAGAAAGTGCAGGACGTAGTGCAGGACCAGATCGTAGCAGTACTTGTACTCGGTCATATTCTCCACCAGCTGCGGCCTGTGGCGACGCACTGTCTTGACGGCCTGAAAGACATCGACCTCCCCGTGCTGGATGACCTGCTCGATGCACGCATTCGCGGCACAGTAGACACCGGCCCGACTGCGCCCATCGGGCGAGACAACGCAGACGGGGCCGTAGTCGACCTTGTTGCGCCAGATCTCCACCATGTTCATCAGATACACCAGGGAGTTCGTGGAGCTGGGCACCTTGTGGCCCATCGGCCAGCAGGTGAGCTGGAACAGCTGGACGGTTCGTGTGGGCGCCTTCACGCCGGCCATCATCTCCGTGAGTGAGACGATCTTCTTGTTGATCTTGAACTCCCACTGCTTGATGTTCGTGTAGCTCTTCGACATGACATAGTGCACGGAGAACACCGGTCCGTACTTCTCCATTTTGGACTTGTTCGGCCAGAAGGAGGGATACGACTGCGACTGGGAGGGCGGCTGGCACAGCACCACCACCGCGGAGCACTCCTGATCGTAGACCAGGGACCAGAACTCCCCCAGAGTGTGCTTCATGGGCCACTCGGTGACGATGTACTCGCGCGGCTTCGTATATCCGTCGACGAACACCGAGTTGATGTAGTCCGTGAAGGCGTTGCCCTGGAAGGAGGTTAGGTATGGCCGGAAATTGTCCGGCGGAACGCACAGTACATCCCTGTTCTTCTCTCTGTTGTCGGCGCGATGGCCGCCGGCACAGTCCCCGATGGTGAATCTCGGTGTCTGCTTGCAGATCTGATCGTACTCCATTTGGTACTCGTTCAGCTTGGTCCCGGAGTTGCGACGGGCCTTGGCCTTCAGGCGATCCGAGAGCTCGGAGACGGGGAACCAGGTCTTGCCGCAGATTATGTGCTCCTCCAGGGTGTCGTAGATGAACTTGTACTGCTCCACATTCTCCACGAGACCCTTCCGCGACTGCCTCAGTTTCTTGAGGTAGCCAAAGACATTGAAGCACTCCTCCTCCTCGGCGAGTTCCAGGTTGGCATCGATGGACATGTAGACGCCAGAGCGACCGCCGCCATCGCTGCAGTGGACCAGTATGGGTCCGCGCATATCGTCCTCGTCCTTGATGATGTTTCCCACGACCAGGCGGACCCTGCGGCGGAACTCCAGCAGGGCATTGGAGAAGGGACACGAGTGGGAGTACCATTCGGTGTAGTGGAACTGCAGGATCAGCCGCTCGTCACAGACCTCGCCCTGCTCGTTCTTCTTGTAGAGCCGAAAGGTGCGGATGTGGAAGTTGGCCAGCTGCTCCTCCCTCACGATGTTGATGTGAATGTCGCCGTAGGTCTCGTGCACCTCCATATTGGCCGGCCAGTACTGGTGGCACATAACCTTGGCAAAGTCAAAGGTCTTGGTGAGCATCACAATGGCGCTGATGTTCTCCTGCCAGACCATGCGCCAGTAGGCGACCACTGTCTCCAGCACCGGTCCCTGGGTCACAATGTAGGCATTCGGCTTGAGCAGACTGTCCACATAGGAGGCATTCACATAGTCCGAGTCCTGCAGTCCGCCCACCTTCTCCAGCACCACCCGATTGTAGTCATATGGAATGCACTTGGGATTCTGGTTCTTCTCCTGGTTGTTCTTCTTCATCGCATGCCGACAGGTGTTCGTCTCCACTTTGGCGGCTGTCTGGAACTCCAGCTTGTAGAGCACTGGGAACTTTCGGCGAAGGTCGCACAGTTTCAGGAAATGCCGAATGTCGATGGGTCCGTTGGGTATCGTCTTCGAGAGGGAGTTGTTCTCGTCGCGTGCCTCCAGCTTTATCCTTTCGAACGAGAGCAGGCCGCTGTTCAGCATGCTCAGCTTTATCGTGTTGGGTATGGAGACAATGGCGCGGCTCTTGCGCTGCTGCTTTTCGACGTCATCGTACCGTGCGGATGACCTCGACCTGTGCTTGCTCTGCTTCGCCCCCCCAGCACCGCCTGCTGTTGTGGCTGCTGTCATGGCTGCTGCTGCTGCTTCTTCTTCGTTGTTGTTCCCTGTAGAAGGTTCTGCTGCTGCTGCTGCCTCTGGTGACGCTGCTGCCCCTGCCTCTGTCCCTGCCACAAGCTGCTGCGTTGTCATCATCAATCACGATGCGATGGCGGTGGCGGTGGCGATGGCGATGGCGAGGGTGTGTGCGTGTACGGGGTGTTTCGTATAGGAGGAAGTAGTCGATTAGTCCACTTGGCTCATCATTTTCTCGGTGTTAGTACGGCTGTTAGGCTGTTAGGCTGTGAGGCTTTTCCCTGGGGTTAGTAGTAATCGTTAGCTATTTGTTCACCTTTTACCCGTTCAAAATACGATATTTGGCCAGCAGGAATTTCGAATTTCGTGGTTAGCTTTTCTTGTGTTTTCTCTATGTATCGCTCGCTGTGTATATTTTGTGTATTCGTTTCGCTTTTATTTTTCCTACTCTTTGCTTCCTTCCTTCTGGTTTTTTTCTTTTCTTTGTGTCGTCGTTCTCCACTACACTTCACAACTGCCACGGAGGTCTCGGTACAAATCTGGCAGCTGCCTGTCGTTGGGGCGAATTTCGTTCGTCGACTGAACCACAGTCCCCCACAAAGGCCCGACCCGAGCCGCATCGCAGCCATCCGATGGCATTCCCACCACACAGCGAGCCCCATTCTGAGAGGAATTTTCGGGGCGAAACCCGCCAGCGAGAGCGCGAGCCCAGAGCGAGGAGAGAGCGCTTTCACCATGGCCCATGTGACTCTGTCTGTGGCGCCTCTCGGTGGGTGCCAGCGACGGGTATTTTTAGCGAGCGCGGGCGGACACTGTCGTTAAGTGGCGACACAGTGGTGCCATATTGATCGTGAAATGTAATGGAATGTCGGGTGCTATAGCACCTATACTACTGGCATAATAGTTGCACAGAGGAAAATTCTGTTTAAGGTACATGTATTTTTTTTTCATAATGAATATCCCGCAGAACAAGGAAGAAATTTCTTAGTAAAAGATGGAGATAACAGGAAGGATATAATTATGATCTCAAGCCATGATTAACATGTTATTTCCTGGCATAAGGAACACATATAATTATGATATAAAAAACATGTTTATAGAGAATCCTTTTCCACACCGAATTTCTCCAAATATCCCTTAAAATTATAGCATTTAATTTTTAACATCATCTGGAACTATCCAATTTTTAAACCAGTTTTCCTTCTTTCCTCTCCTTTATTTATCGTTAATTCTTTACTATTATAATTGAAGTCCTTAATTAGCCAATCATTTTTAAATAAATTAAATATATCTTTGCATAGTATGCTTTCCGCTTTCCCATTGCCTTGTCCCACTGTGCAATTCACCTTATAGTATGAATGAAAATTTCGATTTTCCCATTGCCTGGTCGTTTGACTGGCGCGGCGAAAGATTTCCATTTCGATTCCACCTCTTTCGTTTTTCCTATCTCTCTATTGCCCTCTCTCTGTCTCTCTGTCTCTCTCTCTTCCCAAATTTAGCCACTCTCTCTGGCGCCTGCGCATGGGAGGATTTTTCACTTTTCATTTTCGTATTTTGTTCGGCATTTATTGTTTTGAGAATGTGTAATTGAAAATTCCGCTGGGTAAATGAGGAAGTGACGCTGAGCTGATTTCGGGCCTGTTATTTTCCATATTTAATTGGCAGGGCAGGGCGCTGGCCCACAAACAGATGACAGACGCAAACATCCCAGGAATATATCATATTTTTGTATGCATAAGCAATCAAAATATTCCCCAACTTCCTCAGTAAATTTACATACATTTCCTGCCTCGCATCAGCAGCTGCAGCAGATGGTTTGTTGATATTCCTCTGTTATTCCTATAATTGTTATTCTTTAAATTTTGCCACAAAATTTTAGGTTTTCTTTTTAGTGTTTGTGTGTGTGTGCGTGTTTGTGCACATTTTATTTCCGCATGCACTTTGTCTGTCGCTGCGTTTCACTGTAAATAGCATTTGGCACTAGCCCACAGCCAAAGAGGAAGCGGACGGCGGCCAGAGGCCCGTCAAGAAGTGCCATGAAGAACACCCAAAAAAACAAGAAAGTAGGATCGATCTGGGGAACCGAAACATGAGATACTCTTTATGATATGTACTAAATATTCTTAATTCTTACAACGAATTTATCTGGCTCTGTGCAAAGTTACAGCAGATCTAAAAAAGCAAAAATATTCGATGAAAATAAAGAGATGAACTATGTTTTTATTTAAACTCAGCATCGGTGGTCGGATTAGTTATACCCTCCGAAAGGGTATGAAAACACACCATCGGATTGCGTTGTAATCATGTTTGAACATCATCATGACGAGGAAATTTCGAATCTAAAATAATTACACGAGCATACACGTATGCACAGCCCGAGTCTTAGAAGAAAACGGAAATATTGTAAATGCTTGTGTGTGGCAGTAGGCTGTTGTTGGGTGGAAATTCTGATTAAAATGCGTTTTTGTCGCATGGCCTTGATGTTTGACAGAATCAAGTTTGATGACCTCCTCCTCTCATACAGATAGCGCACAATTTTCGAATAGAAATTCAAGATCAGATACGTTTGAATCTTCAGAGCTGATTAGAAAATGGCTGAGGCTATTCCTTAGCCTATGGATTCCAGTTCCCAATTACTTAATCCTCTTTTGTTAGGCAGGCAGCTCTTACAAATTCTGTTTAGAGTAATTCATAATATCCGTAATGGCTTCCAGTATTCCTCGGATGGTTGGCCGCAGCTTATGGGCCATTAGTTCTGGTTGGACCGCAGAAATGGCTGGTCCTGGGCGCCCCTAATTTAATATATATGATCCTGTTCTCAGGTCACACGAAAATCCCGCAGCAAAGCCGCCGCCCTGGCAATTGTAAACTGTAGTAGGCACCTAATTTCAGAACTGTTGAACCATTTAGAGGGCACAAAGCACACGGTGCCACCCACAGAAAGGGCACTTAAGTACATAACTGCCCTGCCAGCCCTGGCCTCCCTCATATTTCCACCCCCACCACCAGCCACGGACACACTGCACATGTTTATGGCCAGGCTAACAAAGCGTTGACTGCGGTTGACCGTAGTTACAATGAAGTTGAGCAGGGGCCGAAGCACGAGGCCGAAAGGACGCATCATCAGCGACCAAATCCCCGTGTAAGCCGGAGACTGACAGAGGAACAGGCCACGCGACAGAGGACCCACGCAACACACACAGGACCCTCTTCGCCAAGGACCGACCCAGGACCGTTCAACTAATTAGCATTAAATCAGGTGTAGCAAGAACAAGAGACGAAAGAGACTTACCTTCCCGAAGAGGGTGAGTCCGCCATGTTTCATATTGAAGGTCGGTGCGTCCGCATAACTCGAATCGGCCCAGGGCGTGTGGCAAGTGGAGGTGAGTGTCATATAGCGCACACCGATCGCATAGAGGGTGCGTAGAACGGCCAGAGAGCCGCCCAGGGAGTGGCCGCCCTCGACCCCCGTCAGCGAGCAGACCTGTTGGTTCTTGTGGGCGTCAATGATGTCTGCAAAAGAGATGGAATGGAAAGGGAAACAAAATATATATAGATACATATATTTATTATGCTCATTCAAAGTGACAGAGTTTTAGCTGGAGTTTTTGTGGTCTAAAACTTAAAACTTGGCTCTTGCCATTGTTTCGGGCCATAAGTAACATTTGTTGTTTCTGGTCTGGTCTGGTCTGGTCTGTCATTCGCTCGGCTGCCTCCATTGAGCACTCCTCACAGTGCGATGCGGTTAGTCCTTGGTGTCAGTCTCCCAGTCTCGCAGAATCCCAGTGCTGCTCCAGCTGTCAGTTTATCCTTTCTGTTTAAGGATTCCCAGTCCCAGTGCCAGTGCCAGTCCAGTCCAGTAAAACAAAACATTTCGCTGTGCCATGCAATATTTACGCTTGTCTTGGCCAGAACCAGACACAGCGATAGAGACAGGGCCCACAGAGCAGCTTTGATCTGTTTCTTGACATTCCATTTTGTTGCCAAGGCACTTGTCAAAATGCTTGAACATGTTCGTTCTTCGTTCATTCATTCATTATTGTTTTTAGCCATCAAAGCCTGAACAATGTTTGCTTTAAGTTTGCATCTTGACCAAGTTGTATGTGTGTGTATTTTCCGAGTGGAGTGCTTGCTGTTGGCCAAAAGCTGCCCAAACTTTTACTGGCTTCACATAATCATTTTCCTTTGACATTTTCCCTGACTTTTCAAGTGCATCAGAGTGGCATTGATGAATATGAATATGGTTTGGCCCTCTAACCTTTTTGGAATATTAAAAAATATTGTTGGGGAGGGGGGCTTGTGTCGTTCGATTCCATTTAGATACTCGTATCAGCATTTCCACTTCGATTTATCTGCACATAATTGGGGAAACTTGTTTTTCTCCAGAGAGGAAGAGCGCCCACTCTCGGGCTCGATTATAATTTGTTGCAGGCTATTCAAATCAAGCATTTTGTGTGCGAACCAATTTTGATAACATTTCGAATGTGTCGCAGACAAAAGGGAAATCGGGTTAATAAATTTTCCCCACATAACGAAGGGAAAACGGCAAACGAACCTATTTCCTGCGAGACCCCCAAAACGAACTGAGAAACGATAATCGGGAGCGGAGGGACCGAAAACAGGTGAAGGGACTCCAAGACACAGGACGCAGGATCCGCTGGCAATAAGCAAATAAGCTCTGCAAAATCAAAAGCAATGGAGGCCAAGGAAACGGGAATTGTGCTCCAATGTTGACTCTGGTTCTGGCTCTGGCTCTGACTGTGGCTCCCCATTGTTGCTGGCAAAACCAAATACCTGCCACAAAAACCTGGTCGATGTCGGAAACGTCGTTGCCGTAAAACCCTAAAATATGGAGCAAATAAACAAATGTTCGGGCAGGACCAATACTTAAGGGGAGGAATCCTTCTTGCCAGCCATTTCTCTGGGATGCGATGCTGCTGCCACTGCCATTGCCGTTGCGGCACAGTCAAACGAAAGGCAACTCGAAGGCACTAAAATGCGCCACGTGAGCTGAAGTTCAATTCTGGGGCAGGGACTCTAGGACTCGCTCGCTCGCTCGCTCTTTGGTCCTGCATGTAATTGTCTGTGACTTTGGCCGGAGCGGAGCGGAGCGGAGCGGACCGGACCGGAGTTCTGGTGACCAGGGCCTTAATGTATAATAGATGGCCCCAATGTATCGGATGCGAATTGAGGCAATACTCATAGCACACAAAGAGTGCTCCACTCCACCAATACGTTTCAAAATGAAAATCCCACCCAAATGCCACTTGACGCAATAAACCAAAAGCAATGGCAACAGCAGCAGCAGCAGCCCCAGCAGTAGTGGTTGGTAGTGGTTGTACCAGGAGAAGCTGTACAAAAGGGGAACAATGGAGGGGCGGTGAATGGGAGTGGATAGTGGAAGTTCAGATACCCTGAAGAAGCTGAGGAAGTTGTTGCACGAAATCGGGAAAATGGCTGAAGAATGTGGAATGCGAAAGGATTGTACAATTTAAACCAATTAACTTTTGATTGATCTGGGAAATCTTATTCCACAAGGTGAATAAATTAAGCGATATTGGACTTATGACAGAAAGACAAAAGTATTTTTTCGGTAATTTCTACACATTTTCTATTTTTCTTTATAAAGGAGATTTATCATCGAATCCATATACATGATTTTTAAGCAGCACTTCACTTCTATTATGTTTGGAATATTTAAGCATAGAAAATATTTTGTCGTATGATATTTTTAATGTCGTATTATCGATGCAGATACCACATTATATTCGTTTTATCCTTTGCAAGTCGTCTTACCCCTATATCGTATATATATTCTAGTATTTATCATGTTTCCTTTTCTATAATTTCATCACCATAACATCCACATTCTCCACCATCTCTGCTTCTCAATGAATTCCCCATACCCCATTCAGAAAGAGCATTGAAGTTTTCAGCTTGATGCGACCAAATACCTCTTGCGATCCTTATTTTTCTCTCTACTGCAGCAGAATGCAATTTTCTCAATATCCTTTTCTCGGACTCGTGGCGGTGGTGGTGGGGTTTTTCCGTTTCTGCTCCTCGAGGAGGGGTGGCAGTGCAAATTGAAGTTTACACTTTTGAAGGTGAAAATTGAAAATTGCAAATAAAACCGATTCTCACATTTGGAAAGCAAGCCAAGGAGTGGAGTGTGAGTGTGAGTGAGAGGCAAATGTAAAGTAGCAGTAGAATGCTGGCAGCTGACAGGAGATAGAAGGACACTGCCACCAGGATATACTTCGAGGTTGAGCTTTGTGTCTCGTCTGAGAGAATGGTGCTGGGTTTATGGAGCGCGATTGTAACGCTCATTTGTTTAGTTGCCACTACCTCGAGTCGACTGGGTGGGACTAGGACTTTGAGAAAGGACTAGGACTAGGACTAGGACTTCCACTCCCGCTCGGACACGGCACGGACCAGTACCAGGACTTGGTTCGTATTCGATGTGAGTGACGTGGCACGTCACTCGTCGCGTTGTGTTTCGGTTCGTTAGGTTTGCATTTTTTACAATCACTTTGGCAGGGACCAGAGGCAGCCCCAGCTGCCAGAGGGGCAGCTGGACTACCAGCCAGAGTGTGTGTGCGACAGTGTGGCAGTGGCTGTGGCACGCCCTGCTGCATTTGCTCAATAGTCACTTGGATTCGCATTTTATTTACACGACATGTGAGCGTGGAGGAGCGGACAGGACACACAACAATTTCAACTGAATTTATTTGCAGTAGTTAAAATAAAATGTTTGGTTTTATTTTATTCAACAGCAGCTGGAATTTCAAAGGAAGACAAATGCAGGTTGTTTATTTTTTCGCACTCTGTTGTACTTTCTTTATAGCGTAGGTCAGTTTCTACTCCTTTGACTTCGGTTGATTTCTGTGCTTTTGGGTCTTTGAGCTGCAACGAATTTGTTTTGGAGCGAAGCTCAAAGGGGATTGCGCTTGATTAAACTTAAACATGTAGGAAAAAAGGTTGTATGGGATTCACAACATATATCTCCTGGATATCGATAAGGAGCGTAGTGGATTGGTGTTCTAATTGTCTCAAGTATATGCTAATTTGGATCAATCATCAGGCATAAGAAATCTGCAGATAAAAACCAACGCCAATGCTGTCACCTCTTTCCATTCCACCCATTTCCAGACAATTCCTTTATCTGTTGGCCATTTTTTCTACCATTCTTTTATGCTTCTCTCCATTGCTCTTCTTTATGGTTTTTGTTTTTTCCCCCAGACTAGTAGAGTCCTCCAATTTTAATCAAATTTATTGCTCAATTTGCCACTTCACTCGCTTCATTCAATCCAATTTCCTTGGCAACAGAAAAAAACGAGAAAAAAGAAAAAACCGCATCAATTAAGAGAAATTTTTATGCTGACTGCGAAAGAGACGTCAGACGTCCCAGAAGATTGGCAAATTGTTCACTTTTCCGTTTCTGCTGTCAATGTCTGTGCGGATTGAGTGTTGAATTTTCCACATTTTCTTTGGATCTGCACCTTTCATCAAAGTGCCATTTCATCCGCTCCCTAATCCGTTGGATCGGAAAAGTGTTCCGAGTCCTTTGTAGTTCTGCACTCGATTCTCTGTATAATATTTTGCTGGCTAAAAGTTTTCCTGTTTCATAGCTCCTGTTATTTTTCTTCAGCCATGATTTATTGACATTTCCATTTACGGCAACATAAATGTTTCAACGCAACTGCCGGAAGCGATTTGTTGGTTATGCTTTCAGTTTTGCAGTTTCCCTTTCAGTTTTCTTTTGCCGTTTTCCTGTGTATGCAGCTGCAATACAAAAAATATGGCCAAGACTCGACCCAGACTCGAGTGCAAAATGGGCAAGGCAGGGCAGGGCAGGGAGGCAGAGGAAAGCAAATCAAAATGCAAAACGGAAAACAAACAGGGAAACGAAACACAAATGCTGGCCGGGGAGTCGAAGAATAAGTCAAAAGTTGCTACTTGCAATTTCTGTGCCTTTGCAGCTTTTTCAGCTTTGCGATACCCTTGAAGAGGGTATAGATGATGGCTACTAGACGATGGCTATGCAGAAGAGGAGGTACTTTCGATCCTTTAGATGATAAATATTCGTCTACAGTCGTAGACGTCCTTTCCAGTGAAGGGAGTCTTTTTGTTTTCAGACTGAAATATTTCATGGACTGGAGATTATAAATCAAAGCATAACTCATTTCTAGCTTTCAAGACACGGTTGGATCTCTCAGGGTATCTACAGTTTCGGCACTCGAATCTATACTTATTTTTTCTATATTTTGTTTGCTATTTGGCAAGTGCTCTGTGGCGCTCTCTCTGGCGGCTGCCTTATAAAGAAATATGGACTGTTTTTCTTCGCCTAAACGAGGCCTCTCCGGTGCGGCAACTATGTAGGTGAGTGCAGCGTATCAAAGGAAATGGTGCAAAAATATGGCACGCGGTAAGCAGCTGCCTCAAGGGCCGTCGCCGTCGCCATCTACTGCCACAGCTACTGCCACAGTTGCACAGTTGCAGCAACTGCTTTTTGGTAGCCGGCCAAGATACTTTTCAACAACTTTGCCAAAGACTCGCGAGTCAAAGTATTCCGGCATAGCTTTCTCTTTCCACCAGCCCTCCCCCCAAAAAAAAAAACCAAACTCAAGAGTGAAAAACGAACAACTCGAATGCCTGGCATATTTTCCCTTCCTTTCCGTTCAGTTTCGGTTAAATTCTGGTTGAGGAAACTTTCGAGGAATTCCTTTCGGGATAGGTTCTGCCCACGCGGCGTATGTGGGATATACTTACCCTGTGACGAGGTGCACGTGGTTAACTGCGGGGAGTACCGATCCGTGAGGCGCTTGATCACATCAATCTGCTCTAGAGTGAGCTGCACAGCATCCCGATGCTGGGCCTCGCAGGGCACATATGCGGCCCAGAACTGGAAAAAAGGGAATTATTTATTTAATTAATTATTATATTTTCGGATTTATAGGAATATTGTAAGCTGTACTTATGGGCTTTACAGTTTTTTCCATTTCTTTTTTTATTGGCTTGCGTTTCTCTGCAAAATACACAGTCTTTGGCGAGGGGCATATGTCGGACCCAAGAGAGAATTAAAGTACCAGTACTCTGCGTGCCAGCCCCAAGAAGCATCGAATGTGGTTCCTGATGCAATATCTTTATAGACTATTGTAGTTTTCCGACCAAAACTCAAGTAACCTTACTTTGAAGTTCGCTTCTTAAGTCAAAGATATTTATTATCCCAAGCATCTTTTCTTTTAAAAACTTTTTTTGTTAATTGCACTTTATTACGAAAAAGTGATATATATCCCTCCATAAACAGCGACTCCTCAAGACAGCACCGAATAAAACACAAAAAAAATCGCAGCAAAGACGAGGGAAAACTGTTCTATCACGTTATATCATTAAAGGAAATAAAAGCACGTACGTGTCTCCTTGGACCTGGGAGTGGAAAGTGGCAAAAAACAATTCCGGAAACACAACCAAACAAAAAAAAAGAGCAATTAAAAAGTTTTGGCTTTTTGCTTGGCATAAAACAGGAGGTGGAGAAACACTAGCAGAGCGGTAAGCAGAATCGGGGCAGAAGCCCTGGCAAATGTAATAAATAATTTTTAATATAAATTCGTGAGAGAGGCCCAAGCAGAGGAACCAGGAACCAGGAACCAGGAAAAGCAAAGAACATTCTATGTTCTATGGATCTTTGGCCAAGCACGTATCCAGGCTCCTCCTTGCTGCCGATTTCGGAGGCCCTGCCCCAGGGCAGTAAATTAAAAGCAAAACAAGGAACACCCGAAATGTGCATTTGTTCTGTTTGCAGGAGGCCATACATCAGGATGAGGCTCCTGCTGATTCTATTGCTGCTCCTGCTCCTGTTGATGATGAAGATAAAGTTTGGCGTAATTCATAGAGAAAATTCGGGGCTCGGCCGCATCCGAGATGCGCATATGAAATATGTAAAACTTTTCAATAAACGAGTCACAGAAAAACAATTACCATCCCGACGAGTGCGGCGAGTCTGCGGCGTCTGCGGGGTCTGAAGTGTTCGTCGAGTTAGTTGTGCAATTGGATTTGCGAGAGCACCCCTTGGGTCAACCTGGTTGTTGGCTCTGCATTTGTGCAATTTTAATTGCACAACAGACGAGGAAATTTGTGGAAACACACACACACGCTCTCGCACTCGCACTGGTCATCTCTATCTCTCTCTCTCTCTCTCTCTCTGCTCAACCAAATAAACACTGAACAATAACAAGGACAACTGGAAATTTTATTTCCAGAACCAGGCAAAAGTTTATCCACCTGGACCTGCATGCAGCAATCCCCACCAGCAGGAGAGGTCCTGCCTCCACCAACCAACTATTCCCAGTGTTGATTTTTAGTTTAGTTTCTCCTTTTCACTTCAGACAGAGCTCACTTATGCATACTGGTACGAGCGTACAATCCACGGAATGGGCTCCGGGTGGTCTCTGGACTCTGGACACACGACTGTGTATGGTATGGGTGTGGTGTGTGGGAGGAGGGGCTTATCAGGTGGCCAAAGTGCATGAACTAATGTTCAATTCGGGTTAATTGTATGGACTATACAGTGCTAACTATGCCCTGACTATGTTCATTACCATTTGCGTTCATTTGCGTACATTTCCCCCCTGCAGATATGTTACGTATATCTCTCGGGGCAATATTCTAGGTACCCTTTTTCCTGTGCCCTGCTCCTATTCCCATGAATACATTCACGTGTGCGTCGTCCCATCTATGGGCCCGGGGAAATAATGAAATGCAGCGATAAATGATAGCCATGCTAATGCCTCCTGTTTTTTTATACCTCCGACCTGCTCCTGGAAATTGGTGGAAGCTTCAACATTTTTCGTGTAATGCGCTTCGATGGAAGCGCATATTCCGCCTGTGGTTATTTACTTAATTACGAGAAATAATTCGAAAGCTTCGAAAATGTGAAATTTTCAAGCTAGTATTGGATTTCAAGCTAACGATCTGCGAGGGGATTACTTCAAGTGTGCTTATGATGCTGATGGGTGGGAGAAAGCACACCTGCTGGGGAAAATCGAGCGATGGAAGGAACGCCATGGTAATGGTGTAAAAACATTCCATAAATTTCTTTATGTTTACATCTTAATTGGGTATTTTTCAAGCTCAAAACAACAAAAAAAGATCTAGCAAAACAGCGAAATTTAATACATAAATAAAATATCAATAAATAAAACTGAAAAAATTAAAATAAAAACAAACCAACGTATTCCCATTAAAATTTAAAATTTATAGATTATACCATACAAAAAATTAAAATAAAAAGATACAAATAAAATCAAATACGATTATCAAAAATCTTAAAAATTAAAAAACAATAAATCTATCCACATGCATTAAAAGACTAAATATAATATATAAATATAAATATTGTGACTAGTGCCTTAAATATAAGTAATTCTGGTAGCATTAGGATAAAGACTAAATATAAAGATAAATAAACAGAGTACAAAGAGCAATAAAGACCCCTGTCTAAGTATGATTTAAACATCTTTTAATCTTAAGCAATTAAAACATTACAGAGTCTATATAGTCCTTCATTAGTTCATTAGATACATTCCTGTGTCCCTTCCATTTAGAGATACTCGTATCTGCATTCTCAACACCTATTTGGGTACGAGTACATTACCTTCATGTCTCCTACTCCCTTATCGATTAGAGCAGAGCACAACTCTTTCACTTCACAAACAAAATTCCCTCCCCGAAATAAAGCAATTTGCAGTAAACGTATTTTTTGTGTTTTTTTTGTGTGGCATTTCTCTGAACATTCTGCCAGTCAGATAAGGTAAATGCCCCGACACTTCGACATTACCGCAGACAGGCGGCTGTTAGAGGCAGACAGAGGAAAAATGAGGGAATGGACAGGAAAAAACCCTCGCTTTTTTTGGCGCTTTGTTGGCGGTATTTTGACGCGTACTTTGCATTTCTCTGGCCCGCCCTTTCATTTTTTGCTTCGTTTTGTTTAATTTTTCCGCGAGAGGCGGGCAAAAGCCTCTTAAAACATTTTTGCAGGCATTAAAAGCGGTCGAGTGTGGTGGGGGCTTGGAGATGAGTTGTCTGAATGTCCGTCTGCATTTGATTTAGTGAGGGGGAGGAGGAGGATGAGGAGAAGGACCGAATGAAAGACGGGCAACAGGTAACGCGTCGTATGAGCAATTTTCTAACCTCAAGCCAGCGATTTCTCAAGCGATGATTGTGGTCCTGTGTTTTGCAGAATTGTCTTTGTATTTTCTGTGTATTTTCCTTGAATTTTCTCTGTATTTTCAGTGGGTTCTACCTCTGTTCTTTGTTCAGCTTTTGCCAGTTCGAGGCTGCATTCTTTCGAAGCTCAGGATCTGGCTCTGGGGGCAGGAAAATATTTCATTTATGGCAAGTCTCCTGCGGCACCTGTTGATGGGTGCCTTGTGTGTGTTATCCTCGCATCCTCACAGGCTCATATGACTTTACAATGGCAAAGTACCTTTGTTTGTATGCCAGTAGAGAAAAGCAGGAGAGACCGAGACCCAGCAGTAGTGGCTGGTTGCCTTTTGTGTATTTGCTTTCAAAGGCCTCTTCAAGTGTGTTTAAGTCCTGGCACTTGGCCATTAGCCACATGCCACGCCCACCTGTATACTGTATGGGTACTACCACCATCATCATCATCAGTGTCGCCAAAGTGTTGTCAACGTCTCAATGGCGTCGCTCGTGGTATGCCCATCATCAGCACCATCATGATGAGGCATCTACCAGGGTGTTGCCATCACCATTAACATTCTGCCTGACACAGGTCCTGTGCATACTTCTCTTTCTCCGCCTCCGCACAAAGCATATTAATATTTAAAGTTGCTGAGCGGCAACAACAGTAGGGTGAGCAGGAGCAGTTCCCTCAAGGACAACATTTTGGCTTCCAGTTAATTGTGAATGTTTCAGGTGCTGCGGGAGGACGAGAACGCTGGTGGTTGTGGCTAAACGGAGTTTTCCTTGGCTATATGCGTGATTTGTTGGCAATGGGTGGCACGTGTGAATGTGTTTGTTCAGTGTGTATCTGTGTGTATCGTGTCTGTGTGGCTGCGGTTATTTGTGCAACCTTGTGGCTAATGTTACTGTTGTTGTTGTTGTTGTTCCGACATTCATTTATTAAAGAGAATGCAGCAGCAGAAAGCAGTAGCAGCAGCTGGGGCCTGCGGCTACCCAGAGCCTTGAGCAGATTTATGTTGTACATATAAATAATATATATATTGTATTTAAATTCAAGGACTGCTTGAAGCGGCTTTAGTTCTAGTTAAAGGTAAGGCAAAGTACCTTAAGTTTTGTAGGGTAAATGCAAAGATTTGCTAAGAAAAGATAAACTTAACATTCAGTCCTTGAAGATGTCTCCATGATAACTTCACCACCGCAATAAATATTTAAATATTTATTATATATTAATTATTTTCAAAGCCCTACAATACCTACATTGTTGCCTCACGCATTCCATTTAATTAAAATATATTTGCATAAAATACATCTACAAAATATAGTGCCATTTCATCAGCATTCCTGTGCCAAGAGCTCTTGGAATTTTGGTGTCAGTTTTAAGCCATGAATGCCTGGAATGTGTTTGGAATGAATTTAAAATGCATTTCCACTTCGGAGCAAACCTTGGGATGTGATTGCCTTGCGGCATTGTTTGTATGCTGCCCCTTCTGTTGCTGCTTCAGCAAATGAATGCATACCATAATTATTATGAAAGGGGAAATGCCAGCAGCTTGTGGCGGCTGGACCCTGGGCAAAAGCCGCAAGTGCAACACCTCGGCTGGCCACCAACAGCTATGCAGCAAATACTCAAGCCCAAGCAAATCCCCCGAACCAAAATTATTTACACAAGACAGACAGACAAAAACCTGGGACTGGTCCCTTCTGGGGTTCAGCGGCCACTTCCGCTTTTGTGTCTGTTGTCTAACCCAACACTAAATACTTTTTAAAAGTAAATATAAATTTCCAGCCAACGTTGCAGCAAGATAAGCATGGCACCAGTGCAACAAAAGGCGGCTGGAAAAATTGGCTTCATTGGGAGTCGGATGGAGAAATACTCTTGGAGGAGCTGTACCAGATTTTTGGAATTACCGCGGAGCGATGGGTATTCCAAGAAGCTTGCTTAAGAAGTGTTATGGAGAGTCTTTTGTTGAAGCTAATTATAAATATATATCAGTATCTGAACAGTACAGTCGGAATAGCACCCTCTGAGAGAGTATCGCCGGGGACATGCAACCATTTGGAATTTCCCTCACAAAACGTAGCCATGTCCGCCGTGTCCTGGCCCAGATTACAGCCAGAAACGTCGTCGTTCTCGTTCTCGTTCCCGTTCTCGTCGACAACTGTTCGTTGCGGCCACATCCGCTCTACGCCAGTCGCTGTTCGTTCCGTTCGTCCTTCGTTCTAGCTTCCCACACTCCTCCACACTGCCTGTCCTTGGCATCTACCCACTGTCTGCCTATGTGTGTGCACTTTCCATTAGGCTGGCTGTATGTGTGCTTTGTGCCCCAAAAAGGCAGAGAAAAGGCAGAATGCAGCCAGCCATTCAGCCGGACAACCGTAACACGACGTTTCCGTGTCCTGGTCCCAAAAACAGTAGCCAACTTTTTGGGGGGCTTCATGATGTTTCAACAATGTTGCTACCTGCTACCTGCTACCTGAACTGAACCCACTGACCCCCGTCCCCGCTCTCTTAGAGCTGCTCATCAGGATCTAACCCTGGGCTTTCCTCAGACACAGATGTTGGCTTCTGGGGGAGAGAAGGCTCTGCCGTTGTGGAACGTCTAAAAAATGTTGCCATTCTACAAGATTTCGACTGCTTTATGGTATATACGTGCTTTGCCAGCTTTGTCTATTAAACGGCTTTCCTTTTTCCCACTCTATAGAGAAGACTCCTCGGTAGGCTCTCGACATTTTTGTCTCCATTTTTCTTAATTTTTTTTTGGTATTTTTGGTTTTGTGTTCTTCAGTTTTGAGGCGCATTCGCTGCACGTTTGGCATTTTGGGCAACAATTGTTGAAACATGTTGTCAACTAGTTAGTTGCCACGTTGTGCTCCTGCTCGTTGCAGCTTGGTTGTTGTTTTGCTTCCACTTCTCGTTGTCGTTTCACGTTGTCGTTTTTCAGTGGAGACCAAGTTTATTGAGTTAACTTGTTTGCCGAGAATTGAGTGTTGGCAGAACTTCCCCTCTCGAATCGGAGTTGTGCAACACATTAAGCCAAAAGCAATAAAAACTATGCAGATTGTGGCCTGAGCGTGCATTTATATGGGGTTGGAGAGCCGTCCTTTAAGCTATAGAGGCATCCGGTACCGTGGAAAGTACACAGAAAATTAGTCATTTCTTCTGTTCAGGGCAGCAGCTCGAACAGATCAACAGCGCTGTTAATAGCCCAGGTTAACAGCCTGTTACCGCTCTCCGTTAACAGCATGTGGTCGCTCCTAGTTGCAGTATTGAATATAGC
Organism: Drosophila helvetica; assembly: GCA_963969585.1. Lineage (NCBI taxonomy): Eukaryota > Metazoa > Arthropoda > Insecta > Diptera > Drosophilidae > Drosophila > Drosophila helvetica. The sequence continues at coordinate 3,766,756 of OZ018402.1, read as the reverse complement.
ATTCAACTCCGTTAGAAAATTTACAAAATGGATATAACTACTAAATAAAAATGAAATAAAATTATATTTAATAAAAGCAACAGCTTCATGTACATTCCTCTGGTTCCCAATTTTCAATTGCTATATCTAGAGTCTGTATAATTAATTGTATTAATATTTGCTCTTCATTTGAAGGATCCATCTAAATAATTGCTCTTGAAAACATCTTCGCTGGCACTTCTGTTAATGTTTAAGATGAATGGGTACCAGAATGAACCTAAAGACCCGGAAAAACACACTCGACAGTGCCTCATGCCGTGGCACTCGGTGGCAATTAACTTCGGTGCAAGTTGCACAATATTTTGCACACGGCAGTGAGTGCCGTGCCGGCTGTCGACATGGTTAAGTGGGGAAGAGGAAGCCTCCTCCTCTTCCGTCAACAAGTTCAATTAGCTAACCGAAGAAACCAGAAATTGCCTCTTTAACTTGCCACGCTCATCGAACATGAGAATCAAGAAGTTTGCTCCTGCACCGCCAAGAAGGGGGGCGGGGTGTGGAGGTGTGGCAGGTTTCCTGTCTCAAGAGGCAGGTTCTGGGGTAGAGGGGGGGAACATATCGCGGCTGTTTGGAAGTGTTAAGTTTTAATAAGCATCACATTTAGTGCACCATAAAAGCCTCCAAAGGTCCTGGCAGAAGGAGGCGACCTGCCCTGCCCCTGTGTGGGAATGTGGTGCTGCGGCACTTGCTCTTTCTGTGATTACAAGAGTCAAGCAGGAAGGCAGGGAAGCAGGGAGGATGGTGTGTGGAGCCATTCGGTTGCGTAATTAAATTGAGTGCTGCATAATTTTAAATTGCGGCTGCCAGTGTTGGCAACTTGCGTTGAGAGTTGGCCAACTGCAATTACCTGTTAGCCCTCCCGTTCAGCTTTCAGCGAACAGCAAACAAAAATGCAAGCGGAATTTATGGCAGTGCAGCAGGAGGGGCGAGGCGGCGAGGAGGCGTGGCACGTGGCACGTGGAAAACGCATTGGAAAAGTTAATTTTCATTATAGTTGGAATGCTCTGCCATTCCTTTTGCTTTTCCTCAGCCATTTCTCTTTCGCGGCGAACGTGAAAAATCGTCTTTGCGGTTCGACTGGGGCAAATGGAAAATGAAATGAAAGCTGGGGAAATTCTCAGGACAATTTGAAATATTCAAGTGGTTTTCGGTTTCCCCTTCATTGATTTATGAACTTTGGCTCTGGTTAATCGTTCCGACTTTTCCACGTTCCAGTTTCGTTATTTTCTGGGCAGTTTCCTTCATTAATCTTCCAACACATTCCTATTCCAAAGATTCCCTGGGCTGCTGGCTGGCTGCCTGGCTGCCTGGCTACCTGGCTGCCCGTCAATTACAATGTCTAATATCCGTTTCCAATTAGTTAAACGATTTGGCATGACTGCCAATCAGCCGCTTCCATTTGATCCACTTAAAGGAAAGCTTAAAAATGTTCGTCCTCTCCTGTAATCGAGCCGTGAACGAATCAATAAGGGCATCAAGTGGATATCCCCCACCCACTTTCCGGCCTCAGGTTGCATGGCAAAAAATAATTAAGAACCTCATCATCATCTTAGCCATCACCAGAACCAGGACCAAGACCAGCAGCGGGAAGATAGAGGAGCATCCATATCTTTGGAGCTGAGCTTCGTGAGTGGCCCATAATTAATATTTTTCTTGCCTTATTCCGCAGACTCAAGGCAAAAGTCGCCTGTTGCCTGGACAACCACTTGCCAGGGGATAAAATATTAAGGAAGAATCCTTAATGCTGTATAAAAACAATGAAAATGGGATGCTCTTTGGTGGAGAATGACTCTGAAAGATAATCTCGTAATGTTGAGACAGTTCTTCCAGTTTCCAAGGCACTTCCAACACTATCTTCAAGTATTATTTTACATTAAATTAATAACTTTTTCCTTGGTTTATATCTTTCTTTAAGCAATTCCACTCTATAATCTAGCATACCCCACTGAAAAGCAAGGGTATCCCACCTGCCAACTTCAGTTTAACTTACGTGCAATAATAATTTCAAGTGAGAGTGGATAGTAGATAGAGGTTAGAGGTTAGTGGAGGCGTGACTGGGCATCCTTTGGCCATCTCGCTTACCTGTGCTGATATGCGTCCCTTCTTCAGTCGCGTGAGGTCCGTGTGACTCCAGTGGCTGCGACCCCAGGGCATTACATTGCGCAAATCCTCATCAAAACTGGGGAAGGATGGATGGAGGCAGGAACAAGGGCAAGGATAATAACACAAATTGGTTTTAAAAATTAATTGCATTTTTACGCCACTCCCCCCTGGTCGTCCCCGATGGGATGGATACTCACTTAAAGTCGTTGAGCTTGTTGTGCAGGAACTTGCGGATATTCCAGGGTAAATCGTTATGGCCATCGATTAAAGGCACTTGATCCAGCAGCTGAACGGCCACGCGTAGGCGTTCCTCAAAGGGTGCACCTGCAGGACGATGCGTAGATGGAAGATGGAATATGTGTGAGATGGCTTACTAGCAGCAGCAACAGATTCTAACTAAGTTACAGGCGCATTAGCACAATGGACACCCACTCTCGCACACACTCTCGCCTTCGCACTGGCATCGCCCGACTCAAAGATAGTGTGTGCGAGGCAACGTGTCGTATGCGTTATGGTAATTGATTTATTGTCCATGAAGCGTCTCCATGGGTAGCTATCTCTCTCTTTCTGGTTCTGTCTCTGTCTCTGTCTCTCTGGGTTTTAGATACTCACTTGCTGCCACACGTAGGGCCAGGGGCACAGCCACACTGGCAGCCCCAATTATCAAGAGTATGGAGCTCACAGCCAGCCAATGCTTGGCCGCATCGAACCCTACACACAGTAGGAGCCAGGAGCCAGGAGGAATAGTACGAGCCATACGAGCCACGGGACCCATAGGAGGCGGCATCATCAGCATTCATGATGACCAAGGGTTCCACATCCACATCCCAATCCATTGTTGTAGTTGTAGTTGTTATTGGCAGTTCAATGCCAAGTCGTTTGTAGCATCGTTGTCGTCGTCATCATCATCATCATCATCATTGTTCGTTCGTTGGTTTGTGTTGCATTTTGTGTGTGTGCAAATTGCCGTGACAGTGGCATTGATTACAGCAACAATAGCAGCAGCAGCAGCAGCAGCAACACAAGCAACAACAACCATGGTAATGGTGCACGACCATCGTGCAGGAGGGCATCAGGAAAGCAAAGAAGACCAGAGGCAACATCGACATCAAGTTGCGGTGTGTTCCCATCATCGGAGGAGCAGCAGCAACAAAAAAGAAACGATAATAAGGAAATATGGTTAGTTAAACGTTTAAAATTGAATTGCTGCCGAGTTGGTTTTGGTTTACAAAATGGGGAATCAAAGAGAAAGAGGAGAGCGAGGAAAACCCATCATCAAGATGGTCTCCCGGTCTTCGTCTTGGTCTCAAATTCCATTCCAAGGATTGGAGTGCAGTAAATCAGCTTCGATCAAGCATGACAAGCTTGTATACTCATACGAGTACTACGAGTACTATATGTGAAGGAAATTAGCTGCATTGAAAGTAGAATGGAGCTTGGGGGTTTGTGTAATTCGAGAATGGTTTTTGCTGGCTAAAAAGGGTGCTTGTGGTGGAATTCAATTGGCTCTGGAGCTCTGGAATCATAAAAAGAAGGTAAGCTACTTGGTAAAAGTATTGATAAATGGGTTATAGAAATCTATTGAAGATTGAGTTGATTATCGAACAATTAAGACACAGTCGACCTTCTCTATTACGAATTTTGGTACCACGATGTTTTCTTTATAACGAATTTATTTCTAGAACGTTGAAATTTCGTTCAGTTCTATTATTTCTTTTTACGAATTCTATATTACGAAATCTGCGTGTAACGAATTTTGTTTGTTCCCCTTGGGATTCGCTATGCAATTCTATATAATCCCATAATTTAGAATACTCATCTATTGAGAGACTTGATCCTGCACTCATTTTCTATATATGGGTTTCCAAGCATTCGAATGCTCCAAGAAGCCTTGAATAGCATTCATTGAGTATTCATTGAGTAGCATTAACACATATTGAAAGCCTTGCAGCAGTCTTCAATGCCATCTCCTAAGCAGGCTTATTAACGCACAAGCTGCATGCCGCACAGATGCAGATACAGATACCCATCGTTGCATCAAAAGATTATTCCTTATTAAGCTGAAACTTGACTGAATCTGAATCGGAATCGGAATCTGAATACAGTTACAAATGAGCACATACGGGTATTACATCGAAGGGCTTATTATATTGTTCGAGAGCTCCGCTCTCCGCTCTCCGCTCTCCGCCTCCCTCTTGGGAGACAAAGCCCCTCAGAACTGATGCGATGGAAATGCAAATCTCATTATATGATTTCACTTATGTGGATAGCAAGGACAAACTGGTTGTAATTTCTAATTGCAATCCAAATTTGATTGTGCAACTAAAGCCGATTGATAAAGAGGCACCGAGAGGGAGTGGAGCAGCAGCAGGAGCATCGAAAGCAGGACCAGGACTTGCAGCTGAAACTGAAGCTAAGCAAATAACTCAACTGAGGCGAAAAACTAGCCATGGCCATGGCCATGGCCAGAGGAAGCCAGCTCTGTGTGTGGCGAAAGCGGAGAGCGATGCGATGTATCCATTTGATTACAGTGGCCGGCACTTGTGCGAGTGAGTCCAAAGTGAATTACCGATAAGCAAGTGCAAACCTAACGAGGAAAAGCCGTAGTCATGGACTGGGAATCGGAGAAGAGTTGGGTGTCTGCTCCTGCTACTCCTGCTGCTTTCGCTGCTACTGGGAGCAGCCGCATCGACGATTTGCATAAATTTAAGGGGACAGGACATCGTCCACAGCTACGCAGTTTTTGACTGCTAACGAATTGCAGTTGCCAGGGAGACATGACGAGGATGTGGGAACGAGAATGGTAGCTGGTAGCAGCAGAATGATGATGATGATGCTGCCGCTGCCGCTGCTGCTGCTGCTGCTGATGAGGAGGAGGACACCGACAGCGACAACGACAACGACAACGTTGTCCTGCTTGGGCTCTGATGATGAGACGAAAGTCACGCGGGCATTGGCAACGTTTAACATTTATCAGCCATGTTACACGAAGCGCAATCAAACGGCTAACGACTAAATGGAATTGCCCCCCAAGGGGGCGTGCCACACGGTGCGCAAACGGTTGGCGGAATATTAAGTGCAATGCCATGTCGATGTCTGGCCAGCACCACCCAACAGTTCACAGATATAGATAGCGAGACAGAGATATATACTTTGTACAGAGAAATGTCATAAGCTCTCTGCCGAATGCGTATTTGAACGGGGAAAAGTCACAAGTGCAATGGCGATTTTCGGATTGGAAAAGTTTCGAAGAAGGCTTAGAGAGGAACTAAAGCGGGCTATGGAGGATATAGCGACTACAAAATGCCCAGTACTCAAAGGTATTTCTCAATATATTAAATCTTTTAGGCGGAAATTCGAGAGAACACTTTTAAAGGAGGGGACCAAGAAAGGACTTTCTGTGAATGAGAATTCACATTTGTCGCTTTACATTTTCAAAAATTAGCCGAAAACATAATGAAACGTTGATAAAAGTTGGTAAATAAGTAAAGGAACTCTTTATGAACGATTCTATAAAATTTGTAATATTTATCCTCTGAATTGGGGAAGCCTATGACTCTTCTACATATTCAGAGTCCATTGTACATCGCACATTCGTAGGTGAAACAGATCTTAAAACGATTTTATCTGCCTGTCGCATACCATCTAACAAAATCGAACATACCCTCTTCAATCTATAGCTACTAGGTATAATAGTCCCCATTTAAAATCCCCTAAAATCCCCCCCGCCCCGAATACTTACGGAATGAATTCGTTCCCGAACTGGAGGAACCGCGACTGGGACACTGTCGGTGTTTCCATGGCATGATGCTCGTAACGCTCGAGTGCAGCTGGTGATGCTTTTGTGGCGTGACGGAGCCGGAGCCCGATCCACCCACGACCGCATGGTGTGCATGATAATGATGCGGATGCGAGTGCGGATGCGAATGCGGATGGGGATGGGTGTGCGGCTGTGCCTGCTGGTGCAGCGATGTCTGCGACTCGCGTTCTTTGAGCCCATGTCCGATTCCGATTCCGATGTCGCTGTCGAACGATGTCATGGTGAAGGTAGATGCGGCCAGTGCCCCACCACTGCCGGCACCCTGGTGCGGCGGCATTTTCTGATACGGCACCCGGCAGCCTCCGCCCCCACCGATGGCACTGCCTTCGATGTTGACCAAATTGCCAAAGCTGCGACTATTAATTGGCAATGTCCAGTCCATGCTGCTCGTGTGAAAGATGGCCGGCTGCTGTTGCAGTGGCAATGTGTGCTGCTGCTGCTGGGCCACCTGCTGCTGCTGGGGGAAGTTGAGCAGCGACTGGGAGAAGCAGCGACAACGCTGCTGCTGGAAGTGGGCCAGCTGCTGCTGCTGGTGCTGCTTCTGCAGGTAGCGACTGTAGTGGGCCAGGTGTCGGGCATAATCGCTGCTCGGTCCGATGGTGTTGTATTTCGAGGCAGCACTTCCGCTTCCGGCTGCACTTGCTACAGCCGTGGCAGCAGCCACTGGGGGCAGGAAGCACAGACTCGGATCCGATTTCTTCGAGTGGGGCGTGAAAATCTCATCCTCCTCGTGGGCAGCAAATGGCGGGTTTGGGGCGTGTTTGCTCTGCGGCTTGCTCAGACTCAGACTCTGGCTCTGGCTCTGATTTTGACTCTGAGTGTGGCTATGATTGTGGCCATGACTGTGGCCATGCGTGTGGCAGATATCTGGCTTCGCATTATTATTGTTGTTGCAATGACTGCTGCTGCTGTTGCTGTTGCTGCTGCTCTGATTGGTGCTGCTGCTGGTGGTGGTGCACTTGAGCAGTGTGGCAGTGCACTCATCCAGAGCGGACTTGGTGCACTCCTGCAGCAGATCGCTGCTACACAATTGAGCCAGATTGTTGTTGTGGCTGCCAGAGGAGGCCAACTGCTGCTGCTGCTGCTGCTGCTGCTGCTGCAGATGTTGCAAGAGTCTGAGGCTCCGCATGCTGCCATTCCGCTTCATGGCAGGCGGCGGCGGCACGGGCGGTATGATGTCCACATCCGACAAGCTGGGCGTGTCGTCGCCCTGCCAAAGAGAGAAAGAGAAAGATGCGGAGAAGGGAAGTGAGAATTCAAGTTGCTAACAAAAGGGGAAATCGCATTAAATCAATAGATATGAGCACCTTCCGGCGGATGTAGCCCCACAGACTGTCCACTGAGAGAAAGTCAAATATTCTTTCACACTATCTCCATGCGAAATGCTACTTATTTCTGCCCAGTGTGCAGTGCCCCATAAAATGTTGCTCCAAAATATTCATAAGAAAGCGATTTAGTAGTCACACAAGAAGTGCCGTGGCCTGTGTCCTGCCCCCTGGCTACATAAAATTTAATTATGCCATAGACACCGAGGCAGACACATCATCCCCTCACCCTCGCCCTCTCCCTCTTCCTCTCCCATAATGGGCGTGTGCGAGAAAGGCCAAGAAAAAGGTTTATCCACCCCCGAAATTTCTCCCAATTTCCACTTGGCAGAAGCTCCTGGACTGCCAGGTTCGAGGCCAGTCGAAGTGCGCATCGTCATGGCCTCCCTAATTGAATTTGCTACGGTCAGCATCGGCATCGGCATCCGCATCCGCATCATCATCATCATAATCATTCGAAGCACCACTCCCCTCCTCCTGGAGGAGCAGGAGCGGGAGCATCTCGAAAAGCACGCTCCGGGATTTGAAATTGAATTTCAGTTACGGGAAATACATTTGCATTGATTTGCTTTGCCCTCCCTCTCCCCTGACTGGTTTTTCCTGGCACTTTTCTTTCCTTTTCTTTTTTTTCTGTGTGTGTGTGTGTGTGAGTGTATTTTTATGCGTCTGCATTGCCATTAATAAAAATTTCCTTTGAATTTTGATTGCTTTATGGGACACCACCCATCGTTATTGTTGTCTGTGTCTCTTTTTTTTTCTCTTGATTATTTTGTATTTACTCTGTCTTGTCCCTGAGTCCCTGGCCATTTCCATGTCCTGTCCGCCTCCTGTCGCATCCGCTGTCTGTCCGCTGCTTAAGTGGAAATTGAAATTTTCATATTTTCATTTGGTAATTCCTTTTTTTTTCTTGGCCCAGCCTGTCGCCAGCTCTAAATAATTTATGCAAATATTTAGCGGCGGCGTGTGCTGCATATTTTAAGTCTAGCCAATTTCTGAACAGTTTTCTTGTTTCGGCTTTTCTTATTTTTCCCCCAATTTTTACATTGTTGTTTCTGTTGCGATTTTGTGTTTTCTTTGGTGGTTGGAGGGGAGCGGTTAGGTTAATTATATTAAAATGGTTTTGTTTTCGTAATTTTTATGAGATCAAAGATATCCAATTAATGATTTATAAGTGGAATAGGTCAAAACATGCTATGAATGATGTGCTTTTCTCGAGAGAATTTTCGGAAATTCATTCAAAGCTCCTGGAATTGATTAAAATTTGAATTTCTGTCTACAGTGTTAGAAAACCTGAAGAAATTGTAGAAATTAATTTTGAAATATTGATAAATTAATTGTTTCCTTCGCTTAAATCTATATATCGACAATTGAAACGCTTTGATGTCCAGGTTTATTATCCCCGGTACTCGAAGAGTATAGGGGTATATTAGATTTGTGGTGATAACGGTTGTGTGTAACACCCAGAAGGAAGCGTTTCCGACCCCATAAAGTATATATATTCTTGATCAGCATCAATAGCCGAGTCGATATAGCTATATCTTTTTTGCGAACATATAGTAAATGACATAAATCGTAGGCTCACATATATACTGACTGAACACCGGGTATAGAGTAGAGCCGCGGCCGTAGACGCGGCTCACAACGTTCCCCCTCGTATTTTTTTGATTAAGTGGCTCAAAGGACATTCTCCTTATACTCTTAAATACATTTTCTCAAGTTTGTTGCTTATCAAAGGATTAAACGTGAACTTAAACAGTATAAATATATCCCTGCAAATTGCCATGCCAGACACAGTTCATCCCTCCTCCATGCTTCCTTTTCTCAGACTCCTCTTGCACTCTTCCCAAACGAACGGAAGCACTTGGAGCACTTCCCTCTCTCTTCTCTAGCGACTCCTATTCCTCCATTCATCCCCTTTAAGCTTTCCTCTCGTTACTTGAACATCTCTTGCAGCTGCTGTGTCTGCAAATCACTCACTAATTAAACGCGCACTGGAGTAAAGTTCCCATTTCCCTTCCCATTGCCCACACATACACGTACATATTTGTAGAATAAATTTTGTGGGGCACAGTGCAGCCAAAAAGTATGCAACAGTATATGGTTATTTGGCGTTTATGTCGCAAATTTGACGCCATGTTTATGTGGCAGAGTTGCAAGTGGCAGAATGGTGGCGGACGGGGGGCAGGGCAGGGGCACCAGGATTCGTGGTGAACCGCATCTCTCGTTGAGTTTTTGAGCATTAAATTGCTTGATATATCGCTTTAGTTTTTTCTTTTCTATGCGACTTTTAGCCGGGGCTTTCCCTTTGGTTTAGAGGAGCTACATTTTTTCATGGAGATTTTTTCCTTTTTCCTTCCAGCTTCCTTTTATTCTGTCATCTGGTACGCTATTTATACTCTTTGCTGAAGGGTAGATACTATGATTTTTCGAAGAGATTTGCTGGAACCGGAAAGATATCAGATATATTCCAAGCATCTCACAAAATATGGCCTTCAATTTATTGTTCATAGAAACAGTGTGTCGAAATATATGTTTTAAGTTATCTACTATTTTCTATTTGAAGAAATCTCTGTTCCTTCATAGCTTAACAAAATATAGCACAAATAAAACAAAAACGTATTGGCGAAATATTCTGTTTTTAAGAGTATCTAATGCTTCGAACCCTGAAATGATGTTTTTTCTTTAGAGTTCAGCTTCTCATCTTCTCTGTCTCTCATCAGCCTTCTGCATCCCATCTCCTTGCGTTCATCTCTTGGCTTTACCCTTTTGAATTATGCTTTGGCTCTTTGTCTCGTTTTAAATTTCATAATGCACATTTTATAATAATTTTTCGTCTACTTTTCTACAGCACCAGGCACCAGCTCCTCTCCGCCTGAAATTTCTTGCTACAGTAACGAAAATTTCCACGAATATGCCATAGAGGGAGATCTAGTGTTTGTGTGTGTGTGTGTGTATGTCCTGGGCGTAATGTTGAGTTATGGCAGTTTTGTAGTTTGCGAAAAACTTTTTTACGAACATCTCTCTTTCGACTCGAGTCGAGTCGAGTCGAGTCTCGTAGAGTCCGGGTATTTAGTTAAATGTTCGTAAAATTGAGTGTTGGTTATATTTTACCAAAAGTTCTCCGTGTCCCTGGGTATTCCTTGCCCTCCCCAGACATACACGCACAATCGCATTTAATCGATTTGGCAAAAGCAATAAGCAAAAACTTTTATAAATACTCAAGTTTGTTTTAGTTTTGTATTTCTCTCTCTCTCCCTCTCTCTCGTCCCCTTGCTCTGGGATTCCTGCCAATTTGTAATTATCCATCAGGCTCTTAACTTTACGACTTTATCAATGGCCATTTCGGCTTTGCGATGGGAAGGGCAGAGCCTTAAAAACCATCTGATGGCCGAAAAACGAAGGAAAAGCGAAGCAAAGTTTCTAATTATTGCAGCTGTAAAAGTTGCGCCATAAAAACTGCGTGTGAAGAAAAATAAATGGGCGGGGGAGCTGTCCAGACTTTATGAGTGGTGTTTTATCCGCAGCACTTATTAGACTGATGCGTTGGTCATTTATTTATACAGAAGAGGATAAATACCGGGCTTTTTTTTGAGTAAATTGTTATGGAAATATATCAAATATACGCAACAAATGTTTACCCGTATGCATCACTCTCTCTCACTCGGGAAACATAAATACCGCTCAGTGTACTCCAATCCAGCCAGTCACCCATCCGTCAATCCATCCGTCTGTTGCTCGTATATGCAGCCATCAATCCAGCAAAGAAGTTGATAAATTTAAAGCCAGACTGGAGCCGGTGGAGTACGGTCTTTGGGAGAGGACTAACAACTAAATGGAGCTAAATGTAACGCATAGCGTAAATAAAAACTCGAAAACGTTGCTACTAAATTATGTTTGCCATTTGAACAGAGAGACAGCGACAGAAGCAGAGGATGAGGATGAGCCGCGCACTCTCTTCCTCCTGCTGCACAGAGAGCACCCACGCATGCCACCAAATTGCAGCCACAATTTGCTGCAACAAACTCAACTGAAAGTGGGCCAGGCAGTAGGCAGCAGGCAGCAGACAGAAGGCCCTTTCCCCCATGGAAAGGCATACATCAAATGTGTCAAAGAGATTTGTTATGCATGACAGCGACCTCCCCGAAAAAGAGACCAGGAAACAAGGAACCCACAACAGAATGTGGCACAGATCTGAGAGGAGAGAGAGAGAGAGAGAGTGGGGTGGGGTGCGGATGGGCTGGCATTTTTGTAATTGCACGGGGTGCACCGTGTTAATTGTGATAAATGTTGGCGTCTGATTGGGATGGGGGATGGGAGGGAAAGGTTGAAGGAAGGAAACACTCGGGATAGCTGCATGATCATAGTTTATATTGCTTTGCTTGATCTAACCGAAGCATATCCAAACTTCAACTTCAAGTGCATATAAGAGCATATCGATAGAGTGTTCATGGTCGAAGATGTGTGCGGCCTGAAACGATGTGTAAATCAATTGTGTTTGATTGTGTTCCATTAACAACGTCGTTTCCCCAAACGCAAAGCAATATAAAATTCAAAAAGAGAGATGAACTAAATCAGATTGGTTTTCTTGGTGAAGTTGAGGAATTCCTCGCGGGACACCTCGCCGTCACCACTGGTGTTGGCCTCATCGATCATCTCCTGCAGCTCTTCGTCGTTGAGATTCTCACCGAGCTCCTTGGCCACGCGCTTCAGCTTGGCGAAGGAGCAGCGATTGGTGCGATCATCATCGAAAAAGGCGAAGGCCTTCAGCATGTCCTCCGTGGTGTCCTTTTCGGCCATCTTGCGGCGCATCAGATACAGAAAATCATTGAACGCAATGCGTCCCGTCTTGTCCTTGTCGATATCATCCATCATGCTCTTGATCTCTTCCTTCTTCGGCTCAAAGCCCAAGGCGCGAATGGCCACACGCAACTCCTTGACCTCGATAAAGCCGGTGCAATTGGTATCGAACAGATCGAAGGCCTTCTTAATATCGGTCTTCTGCTCCAGCGATAGATCGAAGGTCGGCAGACGGACCTTCTTGGCCTTCTTGCCCTTGGTCAACGATGTGGTCGACTGCAGCAATGTGGCGGTCGACACAACGCTTTCCATTTTGATCGAATTCTAATTCCAAATCTTTTCTCGAACTTTTGTTTACTATTTGTTGTTGATGTATTTTCGGGAAATTTTTCAAAAATATGTATCGGAAAAATCTTTTTATCGCATAAAAGTTTTCTCCGATTTTTTGTTGTGAACGTGAACACGATCAGAGTTCGACTGTGAATATAGGAATGCTTTCCCCAAACGAGGGACGGTTCCAAACATAAACCTACTCGATTGAAAAAGTTATCGAACGTGAGGATCAGGGGGTTAAAATCGAAAATCGAGCTACTCGATTACGATAGTTTTTGTTTAGTTTTCGTTGGAAAAGACGGTGAGTGTTTTTTCCATTGAAAAAATCATATTCTATGCAAATATCTGCGTGGATTCCGTTGTGAAACTTTCCTAGGAGTAATATCGGGGAAACCAAATCGTCAAACAACAGATCAAGACACCGTCCCCATCCAACAACAAAATTGTATATTTGCTCTGAGATAAACTAGAAACCCCACCGCTTCTGCCTTTACGTAGATCCCCCAGGGACCCGGACAATCGTTACCCACAAAAAGCTAGCTGTCAGGTGGCATGCGGCATGCGGTGGCAGGTGTCAGTCGGGTGCTTCTGTCCGTGAGTTGAGTGTTCGTTCTACGTGCCGCGAACTGTTTGCTTATCACATTTGCCTGCCTGTTGCAGGCACGCGCCACGTGCCACCTGGATGCTCACGATTACAATTACAATTACATAAAGTGTAGGGTGGGGGGAAGGAGACTCACCTGCAGGTCCACCAATGCTCCGGTTACCGTTCCCGGTCCCGTTCCTATTCCCATTCCCATATCGATGGCGGATCCGGGTAAAGTCAGCGATAATTTACGATTACGTTCGCGCTCCAGTCTCATGAGTATCTGTGCGTTCTGCTCGCACGAGTATGTGTGTGTCTTCCGACGGCGCTCCAGGCTGTACTCGAAGAGCGGCCTGGCGGCGGCATCCGGCTGCAGCTGGAGCTGTGCCTCGTCGCCGGCATCGCAGCTGCACAGGGATTGATTGCTGCGTCCCTTGCTGCGCTTCAGCGATCCGCGATGGGAGGAGGCAGGCGTCACCCGCTGTTCGCTCACAAAATTCGAGAAGGTAACCACATTGTGGTTGCTGCTGCTGCTGCTGGGAGCCAGCGCCACCAGAGAGCCATTGGCAGGGACTGCCGCGACTCCCCCTTTTCGCTTCGATGGCGACACATAGAAGATATCATGCTCATCGAACTCCACACTGCGTTGAGTGCTTCCCAGGCCGCCTACACCCCCGCCTCCGACTCCGCCACTGCTGGCACCTAGGGCTGTGGTGGCCGTGGCCGTGCTGCTGCTGGTGGTGCTTGCCGCACTGTTGCCGCCGCTGCTCAGGTTGCAGCCATGATCCGCCAGCGAGTGCAGCAGGGGATGGGGATGCTGCCCCCCGCCACCACGCACCGAGTGCTGCTTGTGGAGACGCGGAACGGAGGCGTCCAGGCCATTAGCTCGTCTAAGTTCTGTCATGTCTTGCAGCGGAAAGTGTTGTCTCTTACTCTTTCTCCGATTCTCACTCTCTGCTCTGGCTCTGTCTCTAGCGACTTGCCGCCATGTCACAGCTTATTGTCATCACTTGGGGCTGGCTCTTGGCTTGTCTCTCGTCTCGTCTCTCTCTCTCGGCTTTGGCCTCATGAAATATTCATGCCCCAACACTCGACCCGTCTCTGTCTCTGTCGCTGTCGCTGTCTCTTTCTAAATCCAGCGCATTAGCATATCACTTTGTGTGCCGTCTTTGATTTCCAGCGACCGACTCTTCCTTCCATTCGTTTTTCTGCAATATTTTTAATTTTAAATTTCGGCTCCACTTTCGGTTGCTACGGGATGGGGGCCTAAGCCGGCTAACGATTTCCTTATGTCAATACAGCAGATTCGCAATCCGATTTGCCGGCTAACTGTTTCGATTCGGTTCCTGGCAGCCTCCTCTTCTGCTGCTCCTGCTCCTGCTCCTGGCATCGATGTCGCCTCATTGCCAGCTTTCAAGTCTCACATTCCCATCCGTGGGTGGTTTTTCGCACTCCCACTTCCAGAGGAGAGGCTTGTTTGCCCTGTTAATAGACTTGGCTTAGTCGATGCTGCTCCTCCTTCTGGTTGTTTGTTCTATAATAACTGCAAAGAGACACAAAGAGAGAGAGAAAGAGTGGGAGATTAGGCTTAGGCGATATGTGTGTGTTGAAAAGTCTATTCCAAATTGATTTCATTGTTTGCTCCCTGGAGGCAGGGGCTGTAATAAATTAGGGGGTGAGATATTTACTTATTTACCAAGGCGAAAATTCCCAAGGCAAACTTAAGACAAGAAATAAAGTGTATCTTCTAATGGAAAGTATGTACTTCCGAGTACATCAATCAATCAATCAATCAATCAGGCACTGACCTGAATATCAGCTTTTTGATTTATCACTAGAAACAATTTACATACTGATGCAATATGACCACCATTTTTATGATGTTTTCTTGGAAGAATATCTTCCGATATAATCCATTTTCAAAGCATATAAAAATTCAATAATTTCTCCCAGCAATCCCAAAGATTTTCCAATTATCCGCGACACCTTCATCTGTCTGCGATTTGGGCTCTATTGATTTTTTTCCCGACACGTGCTGGAAAAGTTATTGTACTTTTGATCTCTCATTCAATCGAAGTTTTTCCTGAGGCCGCAGACGCCATGTAATTTGTGTGGAAAGTCGAATCGCCTTATGCTAGGCAACCGTTTATTTGTTCGGCATTTTGTTTTCTAATATTTCGATGTCAAACTTTTCGCATAATCGATGGCAACTTTTTAATAAGCAAAAGCCAGCGAAACGAAAACAAAAACGCCAAAGAACAAATATAATAATCAAGCAAACAGCCAGCCAGCCAGCCAGCCAGCCATCCAGTCAGCCAGCGGAAGAAGGAATTTGTCCGTGAAGCGAGGAATGGCATGTCGAGGACTAAGCTCCCACCCGCGACAGTGTGCCATGTAATAATAACGTTAAAAGATAATGAGAAAAGCCAACAACAAGTGGAAGTTTCACCGATTCGGGATATATATATAAATATATATATATGTATATATGGTGCTACAGAAGCCACCAATGAAGAGTAACAAATAGGCAACCAAGAGGCAAAGTTTCAAGAGTCAAAACCGTTGCCATGTCCTGCGTGCCATCGTGTGCGTTATGTATCTGAGGATATTTATCGCTTCTTAAGTATTTTTAAGAAGTTTTCCGCCCGCCAACTTTTGTGTGTTGTGTCGCCTGTCGACAGCGAACACACACACACACACACACACCAGTAAATATTTTTATCTTGGGCATATTTCGAGTGGCACTTCACTTGTCACAAGTCTCCACGGGGGGGTGTCGACTGTTAAGGGCTGTTTGTTGGAGAAGGGATTTGTGGGTGTATCTTAAACATTCTTTTTGCCGAAAGTTTTTCGAAGGCTTTAATCAACTCGTGCCGCCTAATGAGCGCCTGTAATGAGTTAATTGTTTTGCATTCTTTGGCAGTTCGGAAAACTGTTGAGTCCTTGGGAGTTGCATTGTTTTGAAAATATCTCAGGGATTACCAGAATCTTGTTGGTTCTTGGTTGGGCTAAGCAAGAACAACTTGTGAATTAAGGGGTTTTTTTTTGGTAGGAGTTTAAGAATCATTTCCACATATTAAACGTAAACTACTTTGGTGTTTTGTTGAGTTTATGCCAGTTTGAGTATCAGTTTGACTGGAACTAATTAATTTTGGCATTGATTTTGGGATTGGGCCTTACTCCGGTCCCTTCTGTGGCACTTTCCCCAAAAAGGGTTTTATGTCCAAGTCGTAAAGAATGAATGGGGGAGCGGTCCCGACCCTATGCCCCGATAACTAGCTTACAGCCCCCCTAAAGGACAGCGACATGCACAAATGAAAATCTAATTTAGAGCAACACGCACAAAGAGCCAAAAGGGGGACAAAGAGGTGGGGATGAAGAGTGAGAGGGGGTGGGTGAGAGTCTGAGAGACATCCACAAGTGATACATGGCGTTCCTGGCAGGCAGTAAAAGCTTTAGCTTTCCTTTCATTTGCGTTTAAAGACCTCAAAAAGGACTTCCGCCTGCACTGGCCTACAAATTAACATGCCCCAATCTGTGACTGTCTCTCGTGCGTATTCGTGTTTGCGTATTTGTGTGTGTATATGTGTGTGTGCGTGTGTGTGTGTGTGTGGGTGGCATGAATTATGAGTAAAGCAGCTGCAGACTTAATGGAAAATGCTCGACCCGGGCCAAGGGTTTTGGTCGAAAGAGCACGCAAGGCGTAAATTAGAAGACAAGAAAACAAAAAAAAACCAGGAACAAGAAAGGAATCGCAAAGCGAAGCCATAAATACCCTGATGGATATGGCAGTCATATGATGGCTCTTAGATATAGTCATACGATATGATTTAATTGGTTTGAAATATGAAGCAATGTCTGTTAATGTTTGGTATCCATTTTCAGGAGCAAAAAGGTATTTCTGATAAATGATTGATCCTTTAAATTCTTTAACAGTATTTTAAAGCAATTATGATAGCCTTTAAAATTATATATATACGCAGATAGGTATAACGTGTCAATATTTAATGTTTCCTGACAGAAATTCTGACCTGTTCTCTGCAGAACGAAAATAATTGATTGAATTTATTATTCCACCGATTAGTTCTTTCATATGATATGGCATGTGATATATTCACTCGTATCTAATATTGTATCAGAAGAAACTCCCATACAGAAGCACAATTGGACATGACCAAAGGAGATATAGATAAATAGAGTGCACAAATGTCTGCTCAAAGTCCGAATACCATATCTGAAAGGGTATAAAAACCAAAATTTCCACAGCGCCCACGTATTTGCTCGTATGTGTCCTTTCTCTATACCCGACTTGTACTCGCACATGTATGTGTGTGTGTGTGTGTGTGTGCGTGAGTGCCTCGTAATAAGTTGTTGTAATACTCGCGTAACTCATAAATTAGACACGATCTATTACGGGATGGATTTATATGCACGAGGAGCCAGAGACAGAAGCAGAAGAAGAAGCACTCCAATGAGTGGGAGCGGAGTGGGGGAAAACCCAACTTGATGAAGAGATCAGGATGGGACAGGGACAGGGATAGGGAGTGTAATTTTTAATTTTTGACACGTAGCGTTAACCAAAGGCCCTGAACATGTGTTCTTGACATTGTAAAGAACCCCACAGACCGGGACGCGACATGCGAGCGTAAAATATATATAAAAATATATTTTAAAATTCCAATTGCCAAACGACGCGTCGTACGAGGACGAGATCGTATAATGAGTTCTCTTCGGGGCGCAGGCCATAAATACCATTTGGAGTGTATACGCGCCCATAGGTGGCCCATAAAAATTTGTTTAACACGCAGACACATACACGTACACACAGATACACGCATGCATACATGAGAGCAAATCAAATTTATTTTATTTAACTTTTTTCCATCTCTTTTGGCGCTGCTGTCGTTTTTATGACAGCGCAGCAAATTAATGAAATTTACGCAATAAATCATTTCAGCAGAGAATATAGCAGAAAAAAACCTACTTAGAAAGAGAGAAAGCAGGAGATGGCGCAGAGAGAGAGACAGAGAAAGAACGATAGATAGTAAAATGTGTTAAACAAATAAAAAAAAATATACACATATCAAAAGGTTGTAAAGTTAACCAAATATTGTAACAGTCTGTATAAAAAACAGGGAATACAAAATAATATTATGTTGGCACGGATGGTTAGGCTTACAGCTGGGATTTTGGTTTTAAATTTGAAATTAACACTTGACAGTTTTATGCTCTCAGTGCCAATTAATTCCCTTTTAATTTTCGCTAGTTAGTTGGTCACTGTCACTGGACTTACATAGGTGTGAAAACATCCAGAAACAGGAAAATGATTTATGTAAAACAATTAAAAATACACATATCTAAAACAGGAAAATTATGAAAAAATACCAATCATTTGGGAATGGGAAAGCATAGTAAAATAATAGCAAATATTTCAGGGCCAACAAGTGTGTAAAGTGTTTGCCAAAGAATTCATCCGAGGTGCTGATCAGTCGAAGAGTAATATATACTGCCTCAGAAAAAAGTACCCTCTTTTAAGATAGGTACAAAGCATCCCTATCCCATATTCACTCCATTCTGTATACCCACCCTTCAAGGGCGAAAATTCCGGGCAAAAATTTAATCAATTTCAACAAATTTTCGCCGCATTTCGCCTTATTAGAGAATATATATTTCCCAGTCAGTTGCATTTGGGCTAAGCTGCCACATTTATTAAAAGCAAAACTTTTGCAGCCCCCACTTTCCCTACTGCTTTCCCTCCTTTCTCCGATTCAGCCTCTGGCCATTTAGCAATCCCATTCGCAACTCATATTTTTGGACTTGGCCCCAAAGTGCGTTGACTGCACTTTTGGCGCTCGCATAAAACTTTTTCGAGAGCACAGACCCCCATATCCCTCCCACCCCCCACCACATTCCTCAGTAGTGTCATCTGGCTTTGTGAATCCCCCATTTCTAGCTTCCTCCCAGCACATCCCCCATATCTCTCTCTCGCTTGTAATTCTGCTTGCATCCGCTTCTAAAAAGTTACGCTGCATCCGAAAATTCAAGTGGTTGGACCAAAGGCTTTTAGCTGACTTAACACCCAGCAATACTCACACAGATACTACGCACACATACACTCTAATATATTGCTGTAGTGCTTCCTGCCCTTGCTTTCGCTTCCCTTCCCCCCCTTTTTAGTGGCCTCATAAAGCCCGAGCTTAAGCATGTCCCTCCTCTCCACTGCTAGGGAAAGAAAGGGTTTCCTGCTTTTGGCTAAAAATTTGCACAAAGTCGCGCTTGAAAATTGTGCGTTACATATGTATATAATTGTGTATGTATACGACATGTATTTCATGAGTGTGTGTGTGGGCTTGGGACAAACAATGAAGAAAATAAAACAAGAATGCCTCTGGTCGAGTGTCTAGACAATGGACTACCCGGTTCTCAGTGGTCTATGGGGGTATTCTTTCTTAAGCACCCTAAAAAGTAGCAGATCGGAAGGTTTCTTTTTATTTTTCCTACTTAAAGATGGCGAATAAAACGCTCTCTGTGAGTAGGGTTCACAGATACCCTAGATATAGGAAATAATGAAAATAGTATTGGGATCCCTCATAATTTTCATTAAAAGTCTGATCAGCCCAAGTACCAGTATTGCAGAAGTATTGTCCTACCATATTCTCCTTAAATCCAACCTACCCTTGTACTCCGCTGAGTACAGGGTATGCTGAAAAAAAGCTTCACAATGCCGCGCGTGACTTAAAATAAAGAAATAACTTACAGAATAGTTCAAGTCAAACAATGCGCGACGTTTGCTCGAAGAATTTAACATGGATACGCTCTGGAAACTTCCCTCTACTCTCCCCCACTTTGCCCTATCTATATATTCTATATATAGCTTTTGCTGTGGGCGTGGCTTTCGCTTCACTAACAGTCCGAATTTTGCATGTTTTTTCCCTGACCCTTTTCTCCGAATCTCTCTCACAGTCAGCCCCAGAAGTTTAGCACTTAATTTTTTTTTATTTTTTTTTTGGCTTTGGCATCTTTTGTGACTGGGGCTTAGAGTAGAGGGAGGGTCGATCTTTGGGTCTCTTTGCTAGGTATTATTATTTTTATTTATGGCCAAACGCGTTTCGAGTGCATTGCGACTTATTTACGTACCTCCTTCGCTCTGTCGCTCTATCGTTGACTCCTGACAGAAAGTGTCTCGAGCTGCCAGCTGCCAGTGAGATCTGTAATGGAAAAAGGAAGTAATCCATTAATGATTTGTTTTATTCTTTTTATTCTTAAGCTTTAAACCTTAGCGGAAAATAACAGAACTTATTCGGAATATCATGTCTTTCCATTCAATAAAGTCCTCCCTTTTTCTTTTCGTTCAATAACGATTCCCCTCTTAAAATTTGGCATTATGACGCTGTTGTTTGCAGTTTTCCAGCCAAAATAAAAATAAAGTGTAAGTACATTACGTGTTTGGAACGGAAGACTTTCATTCTATCTATAATTCTTTTATCACGTCAATTAAGCCATACCATTGAACATAAATGCAAAGGGCTTCCATCGTTAAAATATTAAGGGGAATTCTCATTTATAGGAAAAAACGGATTGGAAATGCGAAAGTAGAATCTTTTAAGGTGTTTTGACTTTAATCAATAAATGTTTGTAGCTAATTGGCCTCTATAAATATTTGCCATTATTCATTTCAATAGCGTCAATATTTGTATAAAATTGAACAACTTCAATCTCGCTTTGATTGATATTTACTCATTCCACTTTACTTGAAATCTAGACATTTTTCTATATTTCTCAAATATTCCCTTGCCATTTTTACTAATTAATTTACTTATTTTATTTGTTTCCAGTTGTATC
This sequence comes from Drosophila helvetica, assembly GCA_963969585.1. Classification (NCBI taxonomy): domain Eukaryota; kingdom Metazoa; phylum Arthropoda; class Insecta; order Diptera; family Drosophilidae; genus Drosophila; species Drosophila helvetica. The sequence goes on along the minus strand of OZ018402.1, from coordinate 3,745,914 downwards.
TGCTTCTTCAATCATAAATTCGACAACAAATTGCTTAGATAGCTGACAAATTCGTGTTTAATTTAATTTAGATAATTTTAGTTGATACGAGTATAACTTTTGGCTGGGCTTGTGTACTGATGAACTGCTGTGCTGCGGCTATGCTGCTGCATATTTGCATAATATTAATTTGCATAATTATGTTGGCCATAAAGAAATGCTGGCCAACAACAATTATGAAAGCCGCACAAACAAAGCAAAATGCATTTACCACACACAACACTCTCCCAGATACACACACACACGATGTCATAACTAACACAAACTTATTTATCCCCAGGGTCCGATTTATTTTACTTCCCCGTTAGCCGCCATGGCGGCGTCGTCCACTCTGGCCCCCAGCTTCACATTCTGGAGCAGTACTCCAAGGTCTGGCAGTGGCTCTGGCTCCGGCTCTGGCTCTCTCGTTCTGTAAATTTATCAGTGTCAAAAATATAATAGCGCGCCCGTTTTCGCTTTTAATAATTTCCCCTGCCGAGGCGAGCATTTGGAGCGGAAATTGCCGAGCAGCTCCAAATGGGTTCTGGGTCTGGATTCTGGGGACTTGAAACAATGGACAGGCTCTCTCCTCAGTTGCACTCGCAGCAGGACAACCTTCTCTATGTACCTCTATGAGTGCTCCATATAGAGTGCTCCATCTAAATTATTTCAATTGCAAAAGGTCTGTCTCCCGCGTTGGGATCGCATTTGTGTTTTTCTTTTGTTGGTGTCAACATCAAAGCCATCATTAATTTAATTGAATTTTGTTTTTCAGCTGAGCCTTCCTTTACTTTCCTTGCGATTGAATTGGATTGAATTTGTTTGTTTTACATGCACAATTTGCAGGCAGCTCTCTGGCTCTCTGTCCCTCTGTCTCGTCTCTTTGACATTTGATGAAACAAATTAAATTACCTTTGCTGGAAAAATATTATTATTCGCTAATGGAAAAACGAATTGAATTGGATTGGCCACGTTAATGCCATGATGAAGGCATTAATTGAACGGTTGACAAAGTGGAGAGGTTTTTTCGGCGGCCAAACTAAAATAGTTTTCCATCCATTAAGATTTCATAACGTGGTCCTGGCAACAGAAAAACTTTGGACATAAATTCAGGAGCCTGGCTCTCATAAATATTACCACTTACATCGATAAGGACGGCCGAGGCTCCCTTTCCATGGCAGCATAAAATATGCAGCAGGAGCCGAAACTTTTTGTTTCTCCTCTGTTTTTTTTGCTAAGCTATTGACTAAATACTTTGGCAAATTCATAAATTTAAGCACATCGTTGTAGCATAAATATTTAAAAAATGCCAAAAATATATAACAACGAAAAAGGCTGAAGAGGGAAAATTGAGTTGAAAAGTTCTCGAAGCCGAGTATCAGCGTGCCGCGTCCTCCATTTCGAGGGAGGGGGTGGGGCATGGGCATGGGCATGGGCATGGAACTTTATTGGCTTGATTTTTTGAACATCATAAAAGTGAGCCAAAGGGAGAGCGGGAGCGAGAGCGAGAGCGGGACATCTGCTTTCTTATTCATGGGGATTGCTCATCAAAGCCTACTTAATGCCCAATATTGGCTATGGCTTAAACAGTTTTGACCATTTCATGAGGCCGGACCCCAAAACTTTGTCAGGGAAAAAGTTTCAGCCCACTGGCCTCTCGGTCTTGGATTTTTATTTTCCTTCTTGGGCGGATATTTATAAGGCTGCCACGTGGATATTGAATAGCGGTAGGCGCTGTGGAAATTCTGGCATTAATATGCGGCGTTGAACTTGACTTCATGGGAAAGGTGAGACAATTAGGAAGGAGGTGGAGGCCCTAAATGGGCCATGTCCTGTCTGAGGTGTTGTTTGGCTCCATTATCACACACACACACACAGCCTCGAAGAAGGGGGAGCATTAGGCTTTAATAAGCCAATAAGTTTGCTCTCAGGTACGCCGGGTAGTGCTCAGGACATCCTCATCCGCTCATCCCGATGCCAGAGAGTGCATTAATATTTATGCTTTTATAACAGTCGGTGGATCCAGTCGAGTGGTTTTTCCTCCGGACTGCCTGTCCATGCGTGCGTTATAAATAAAATTAAATGTATCTCTTAAGTTGAATTTTCGGTTCAGTTCGGTTCAGTTCGTTCAGGCCTTCTATCCTGCCCTCCCATCGATACGAATTCGGTGTCGATAATTCGACTTGGTTTTCGGATAATGAGATACTCCTTGAGTGGAGGATGCTCCTTCGAGGAGGGTTGGTGGTGTGTGGGTTAATGATGCAGTCGTTAGCGTGGAAATCCAGCCCAAGGGTTGCTGCTCCTGGGGGTTTGCCTAAGCGTTGGATGAGAAGTAATGTCTTATGACCGAAGCTGTAATTAGGTTCTGGGCATAACTAAGTATAATGCAGCGTGCTATCAACTGGGAGGGGGGGATTTATCTTACTTGAGAGACGCGTTATCGCTATACGACTTTAAGGGGAATCACCAAAAAATATTGATAATTTTTTGGTTTGAGCTTCAAGGATAAACTCAAGAAATCCCGAACAATTAGGGATGTTAATATATTTTTTCCTTAAGCTCTTTTGCTTCCTGTTCAAATTTCCTTCGGTTTAATCCACTCGAAATTCCGACAAGTTTTTCCCTCCCTAAGACTGAAAACTAAATTTGAAGTTTATGTTGTTCGACTTTGCTAACTAACTAAAATAGTTCCCCATGCACTCTACATGCCGCAATCTCCACTCCATTCCCACCCCACTCCACATTACCAGCCAAGATTATGGCCCTTCAAACATTTTTGTGTTTCAGGCACGCGACTGAAATAAAAATAATGATCAACTGAAGCATAGTGTACTCTCGTACGAGAGGGAAGCACGGGAGTGAGATATTCGGGAATATTCGTGGTTTTTCCTGAGAGAACAACAGATACGAAGAGAGAGAGACACACACAGAGAGAGAGAGAGAGCTATAATAACAAGAACAACCTCAACAGTTCAAGGAATTAACTCACATGCCTGGCATAATAAACATAACGGCTTTTGCCTTGGCTTTTCCATTTTCTCTTTTGTTTTTCATCCGCTTTTCCTTGTGCTGCTGCTGGTGTATTTTTGTTTCGTTTCTGCTGCTGCTGCCGCTTTATGTTTACTTATCCGCCTCTGTAGGCGGCTTTTGTTGCTTTTACTGTTGGCTGTTCTTCTTGGCTGCCTTTCTGCCTTTCATTTGGGGCCTGGTTAACATGCCTCGAGCCACGCCAGCACCAGCACCAGCAGCAGCACCAGGAGCCCTGGGAGCCGAGAGCAAACGAGAACAGACCAAGCAAACATGTTGGAAAATGGCATAAACTTGTAGCCTTTCGGCCTTGGTAGCGGCTCTGATGTCTACTGCCTCGCATTGCTATCCAAAAACAATGCACAAACAACATAATTAGTGGGGAGCATTCGTGAGTGCATGAGGGGAACCAGAGAGAAAATGAGATGTTCTTCAAAGACCTGGGCTAATTGAAGCTGCTGTTCCAGTGCGAGTCGAACAGCAATTAAATTAATTTATTCTGAATTATTTTCTTCAATCCGTGTGAGTCCCTCCGTATCCCAGTCTAGAATCTCGAAAGTTATGACTTAATGCATCTGAAGACGCTCGGGGATCCCCTGTGCTGAGCCAGAGTTGGAAAATTAATTTCCCAAGTGCATTATTTAGCGCATGGGGGTAAAGCTGAGAGCAGCATTTCCCAGCTGCTGCTGCCACTGCTGCTCCTTCTGCCCCACAGCGCATAAATCGGCGTAATGGCAAATTGTAGCCAAAAAAAAAAAAGCAGAAAAAGAGAAAGAAAATGTTGTCGACAATAATGCGAGTTTGATGAAAAATGAAAGCCAGCCAGAAATGTTGAGCGTTCTACTTTTATGGTTAACGAAAATCAAATCGGGGAAAGCTTAGAACTGAGAGGAGGAGATAAGGGTGAGCAGGAGCAGGGTAGTCTTAGGAGAGAGAAAATGAAATTGAGAAGAATTTAAGGGCATGTTAAGGCAATGTTTCATAAGCAGAAGAAAGAGACTTTGATTGGGAAGGGACGATCTTCCACTCCATCCATTCTCTTGCCATTTATATCTCCATTATTTTTTCCAGCAAAACGCCATCCTATCATCCATCATATATCATAGATATATAGAATATATCTCACCAAATCATGCAGTAGAAAAAGAGCAACTTTAATGCTCATTTAGCCGCAGGCTTTAAAAAAGGTTCTCGAAGTCCCTGACAGCCGCCGGATTGCCGCTCGTCGGCCTGTCTGTCTATCTGTCGCATTGTTGGCCTTTTTTCCGGCCTCTTTGTATCCGTCAGTCAGTCAGTCTGTCTGTCTGTCTCTCTATCCGTGCAACTGAATGAGGCAGCCATTTTGCCACACTGAAAGCAGACTCTAGCCGGAGACAGAGACAGAGTAACATGCTCCACTTACTCTCGACTCTTGGCAGGCTCATAAAATTTTATGATTTCGATCAACTCGAGTGCGGAAATTATTAAGAGTCGAATCTGTTTCAACATCCTGCCACTCCAGTCTCTCTGTCTCTGTCTCTGTCTCTGGTAGGCTCTCTGCTCTACATATACCAATCCAAACACAATGTGTATGTATCTGTGGGTATACATATGTGTTTGTGTGTGTGTGTGGGATACATAATTTCATATGGCAGCTGCCAGAAGGCAAAGTGCAACCCAGAGACAGGACCTGGGAAACAGGGAGTCGCAGGATCTGCGCGTAAAGTGCGCGGCACATAAACTTCATTGCCCCCAGAAGTCCCCTCGCTTGGGCCTCCGCTTGGGCCACCCCAGCCAGTCGTGGAGCGGGGGAGCATGGAGCGTGGAGAGTGCCTGCCATTTTAATTTATATTGTAGCCATGTTAAAGTTCAACAATAATAAAAGAACACAAAAAAAGAAAGTAAAACCTTGCATGTGTTTCCTTCAGTTTTTCCACTGTTTTCCTTTTTCGCCCCCGCCAGCGGTTTCCCTGTAAAGTGCGTTTTTATCTGTTTGGCAGCTGGGAAATGGCAAATGGAGAAATCCAGGTGAAACTTTTGCCAATTTCTTAGAGGGGTGTGTGTGTGTGGCAGCCCTACAGCCCTATGGTTTTGCGTTTCCGTTTCCGGTTGGTTCTACTTTCGTTTTCGGTATACCATATGAGTCTTTTGTGGTTGCTGTTTCTTTAAGCATTCAAATCGAACAAAACAAATTAGATGCCTCGGCGGTATGCTTGACTGGATTTTCGCACTGGAAAATTACTTATAAATAAATTGTCAAGCGCGTGAGGACGAGAAATGCCTGCTCAGGCAGAAAACCAAACAGCCCCACTCCCACCCTTGTTCTTCCACCTTCATTCAGTATTTTTAACCCTTGTCCCCTGTCGGTATAGGCACAACCCCTGTGCAACATTTAGTGGAAATGACCGCAAAAGTTATTTTAAAATCATTTTCCAGCAAGCAAACACACGCACACGCACACAGGGAGAAAGTTTTTGGGTGAAAGATAAGCGCAGGAGCAGCTGTAAAAAGCACATAACCATGCGTGTCGAGGTGGCTCTCACTGGGTTGGTGGGTCCATTCTGGTCTTTTGGGGTTAGGATCGGGTCAGTGGGAAAACAAGCACCATCCAAACCACGGCCATGCCCACTTCTCCTCCCCCGTCTTTTCTTTCCCCAATTTTTGTGTACTTTTCACTTTTACTGATGCTCCTGTGGTTCTTATTTGTTTTTTTTTTTCGTTTTTCTTGTTGGGTACTTTGAAGCTACTTAAGCCGTTTTGAATTTTTTATGAGCCCCTTCCTCTTTGGTCATAATGTTTTTTCGTGTATATTGATATAAATGTTCATACACGCTCAGGTGTACACGTACATACGGTGTACGGGGAGTAATGAGAGGTAGAAAGGATGCGGTAGGATATAGGAAAGGATGTGGGGATAAAGGTGAGACAGTGGGTGACCTTTTCCATCAGTGGATAAGTTTAAGATTTGAAAGGTTCATCAAGGGCTTACGTTAAAACGCACTTACATCTTTTTGAAATATGGAATCATTTCTTTAAATATTATACAAATTATTGGACTGATAATATTTAAATACAAAAACCAAAAGCATTTCAAAAACTTCCCTAAATATTCCCTAATTTCTCTAACATTTTCCCACATCCGAAGTGCTCTCAAAATATTCCCAGAAATATAACGACATCATCGACTGCGTAGATGATAATTGCTTCCAGAATTATCGGTTAGGGCTATCTTCTCTTCGATTCGGGAAAAGTTTTCCATGCCTTTCATGTTTGATAAATTGAATTGTTTATCGCTGGAGCTGAAAGCTTTTCGCCCCTTCAACAACACGCCCTCACCTGTCTGTCCGGTGCTCGGATATTCCATATTTTACGTACTCGTATGGCATCATCATATATTCATAATGTTTGGTTTACATCTTATGAGTGGGCAAGAGTGGAATGAAATGGAATGCATTATTGATTAACTTTGTCGCCAAGAGCACCCAACGGTGCTGCCAAAGCTTTTCCTCAGGGCTATTTGATTTTCATAGTTTTTTGTGGAATTTGTTTTGATTGTGTTCAAAATGTACACACATTTTCTTTGCTTTTTGGACCGTATATACACGGAACCTCATTGTCGAGAAGCCCTTTTATTATAGAAAAATCCTTTTAGGAATCTCCGTTCTGTTTTCTCTATTTTCATCTGGTTTTCCCAACATTTCATAAATATTTTAATATTTTTGCTATTTATTTTGGACATGTCCTCGTTTCATTTCGCGTTCGCTTTGAGTTATGCATTGTTTCGCACATTTGGCGCGTCGATTTATTTACAGCGTCCATAAATTTGCAGGATGTGAGCGGGTCGGGTCTTGTGGCAGGACCCTGTCACGTGTTGCATCACCCACACAGAACCGCACAGCACAGCACAGCACAGCAGTTGGCATATTATTCATTTTTATTATATTTTGTCGCCTTAACGACCATAAATTGCATTAAAAATGTTGTCATTGAATATGCTTTCGCACCGTACACCCGAACACTGTATATATGGGGGTACCCATAATGGTCGAGGTGAGCTTCTAGCCACTGCCTCTGCCATTGCCGTGTAATTTATAGCCCAAGGAAATTTAAATGCAAAAAACCATACACAGAAGATTGCAAAACCCATCAGAAAACATCAGCGATGACAGCGAAATATGCTGAAATTCATCCGTGAAATATTTAAAATTCATTTTCCATTGGGGTTTCGAATGTCGTGGCATCCTAGCTTTCGATTTTTTATGGCCTGGCAAATGCTAATGGTCGCCCGGAATTGAATAAGGGATAGCTAGCGGGATAAGGTCAAAGATAAGGGAGTTAAGGCAAGGCAAGGCAATCCCCACATGTCCTTTGAAATGCGTATGCGCCAGACATCAGAAATATTTTGGGAATGTGTTTTTTAAGCTGAAATGCCAAAAAGTTGTTGGCCAACAACCAGAATGAGGGATGAAGATGGCTGCCTGCCGTCTGCTTAGAGGAGCGAAAAAACCAGGCAGCAAAAAATGTGTAACTTAACCCGCATCAAGAATTTGTCACGATTTGTAGTCATCGTCATCGTTCCTCACGCTCCCTGCGCTCTCTTGTCTCTTGTCCCGCCGCCACCCCATTTGTTTGCCATGAAAAATGACCAAATCCAACGCTGCGTATACGTAATGCGCTCCGCTGTTTCGTTGGGTGAAGGCTCTTTCTCCCTTGTGACAATTGTGTGGTTAGATTTTTTCGTGGTCCCGTCCCCCCTTCATCACTTGACGCTTTCAGCGTCTGAGACTCTTTCACACATCGTTTGTCACATTGTTCCCTCGGATTTCTTCTCCCTCACTGAGATCCTTTCCCCAAGTGTTTGATGCTGCTCCTGCCAGAGTTGCCATCGCTGATGTTGCTATTATTGTTGCCTCTGGCAATGCCATTACTATTTGCTATTGTCACAGTTTTTGTTTGTTGTTTGATATTTGTTGTAATTTTTCATCTCCTGCAGCTTCTGCTTTTTGCACATTAGTGCGGGGCGTGTCGTGTGTAATCAATTCTCGAGGAATACAACAGACAGACAGACAGACAGACAGACAGACACCTTTCTGGCCAAGGCAGCAGGTGTGTAAAGAGTTTTGATTGCACGATTTTTCGGGGGGGTTGGGGCAGGTGGAGCAAGCCCCTTCTGTAGCTCTTAAAGTTTTTGAAAATTATGCTTAAAGCCTAAAGTTTCCCATTGTGCCGCGAAAACTTGTCGAAAAACTCATTAATGCAAAACTGTGCTCGACATTTTCTGCTGGGAAATTAAAATTTTACAAATTTAATTACAAGCCCAAACTTTATTCCTGCATTTGTAAGGCTGCCTCCCTGCTCGTCGTCCCTCCTCCTCCAGACAATGGCTGTGTGGAAAATGGGAAAACGCGGGAATCAGTTTGCATATATTTTACGGCACACAGTGCGTATGATTGACATTAAAACATTAATTATGCAAAACGCAGTGGAACTTTGTTTTTTTTTTCTGTATTTGTTGTTAGTCAGTCTCTTCAGATGCTCTTTACCCTCCGCTCTCTTTGTTTGCAACTTCCTTTCTGTCGTTCTGTCGTTCTCTCTTGTTTTCTATGCGTGTGTGAGAGTGCTTTCAAAGAAGAGCAAACTTTGTTGGCTGCTCAAAAGAGCCTTGGCCCACATGTCGTACGCGCAATGTCAGCAATGCTGGGAGGGGAGAGCTCTGGCAGCGAAAGTCAAGTTTTTAATTGTTTTCGCGAATTGATTTAAAGCAGCTTGTTGCCTCAGCAACTTGTTTAACTCCAGAGTTCTGCCTGAACTTCATTAATATGTCAGTTGTATTTCCTCCCCTCCCAGATCACAGTCCCTCAACGAATCCCTTTCGCAATCCCTTTTCCATTCCCTGCTAAATGGCCTCGTCCTGTAATCAACAAGAACTGGCGGAGAGATCCGCGACAGCAGCTGATGAAAAGCATGATTGACAAGGAGCCCAGCAGAGACAGAGACGGATACCACAGGAAGACAGACCCTGGCTGATTCCGAGGTTGAGGCCGAGGACGAGGCCGAGGCCGAGCAAGGCATTAAGACACAAACTCTTTGCCGGCTCACTTGGGCATATTTTATTTATGAGCCGAAGAACAAGGACTGAGGGACTAAGGACCTGGCTGAAGGACCACGCTGATTGCGGCCGCCCTGCTCCTGCGAGTTTCAATTAAATGCACAGATTTTTCAGCCGCCTTCCTGCCAATTCCCGCCTCACTGCCACTCTGTAGCCGTTTTTAATTATATTTTCGGAAAAACGTTGCCTGTGTGCGGGGGCGTGGGGCTTCTGCAACATTGGGCGTGGCATTTAATTGTCGACACAAGAGCGAAATAATTTTCATATCAGCTTAAGTTGTTTGTTTCGCTGTCTGCTCAATCGAACAGCGAGTGAGTGCCTTCCCTAGAGGTAGGGCTGTAACCGGGTCAGGGGAGAGGCAGGGAAGTTCCAGAACAAGTTGCTTATAAACGAGAGGACAGTAGTTCTGGCTACCGTTTAATTAAATGCCACCTGAAATTGTTGCGCCCTCGGGCTGGATTTAGTAACGGTTTCTCAGGTGCTCGTTAATGAATATAAATCTCTGCGTTTGGCCTGCCAAATTTGTAATTTTGAGCTGCTTTCCGTACAGAATTAGGTATTGGTAAGCCTACTACTGTGGCCCATCGGTAAGATCAAAAGAAAACTTTCGTTGAGGGAGTATTTATTTGTATTTTGTATTTATTCTCTAAGAAACTAAGGGGGTTATGGCCCAGCACAGTAGGGGCGTCATAGTAAAGACGGATGTGGTGGGAACAATAATCGTTTCGGGAAGAAAGAGAAATGCGAGGTCTTTTGTGTAATATTCTGTGTTGATCATAATTTGTAATCAGCAAGAAAAAGATATTCATTTCCATTCTTTGGTGGAACGAAATTACGACGCTGTACGTGTTAGACTCTTTTACTCACGGTCCGATGAGTATCGGTTCCGGATTCGGTTTGATTTCTTTACAGAACTAATGAGATTATTCTGAGCACCATATAGATCTACTTTCTATTACAAATCAGCAAAGTCGCTTCACATCATCTGGAAGAAACAGTCCACTAATCCGCAACGAGAATGAAGCTAATTTTCATCGTAGGCGTTATCCTTGCCTTGTCTGGAGTTGCTCTTGGCCTAAAGGATCGTGAGTTTAACGAGAGAATGGGAAAATCGTAATGTCACACTGATATATCTGTTTTCACTGTCGCTTGCAGCGATCTGCGGTCTAAGACCGGCAAAGAACCCTCCCCAATTTAATAATTGCTTTGACTCTATACCAAGTTTTACCTATATTCGCCGACCGAACAAGTGTGATTTTTTCATTTACAAGGGATGTCAAGGGAACGCTAATCGTTTCGCGAAGAAAGAAGAATGCGAGGCCAAATGCAAGGAATAATGCCTTTGTTTAATATTCTGTGTTGACCATAATTTGTAATCAGCATTAAGCAGATTCTATATCGGTTCCGGATTCGGTTTGACTTCTTTACAGAACTAATGAGATTATTCTGAGCACCATATAGATCTACTTTCTATTACAAATCACCAAAGTCTCCTCACATCATCTAGAAGAAACAGTCGTCTAATCCGCAACGAGAATGAAGTTAATTTTCATCGTAGGCGTTATCCTTGCCTTGTCTGGAGTTGCTCTTGGCCTAAAGGATCGTGAGTTTAACAAGAGAATGGAAAAATTGCAATATAACACTGATATATCTGTTTTCACTGTCTCTTGCAGCGATCTGTGGTCAAAAACCGGCAAAGAACGATATGTGCCTTGCCTTTATTCCAAGCTTTACCTATTATCCCACGAAGAACGTCTGCGAAAAGTTCATTTACGGCGGATGTGGTGGGAACAATAATCGTTTCAGGAAGAAAGATGATTGCGAGGCCAAATGCAAAGAGTAATCCATTTGTTTAATATTTTGTGTTGATCATAATGTCTCATCAGCAATAAACGGCTATTCAATTCAATTCAATTCCTTTTTCCTGCACGTGTTAGGCTCTTTTAATCATGGTAAGATGAATATCGGTTCTCGGTTCCGGATTCGGTTTGATTTCCAGCCAAAAAAAAATCATTCTGAGTACCATAATTCTTACTTTTTATAGATCTACATAGATCTATGTGCTTCCTATTAGAAATACTAGCAGTATAAGCAGCATATTGCGCCAACCATTTGAATTTGAATCACCCAAAAATTATTTGTATGCTTAGAGCCCCGCTTGAGAGAGAACAAAATTTCAGTTTTATACCGGTTTTAACGATAAACATTTCATCTCCGAGGAGTGATAAGGAAAATCCTCAAAATTATAATTTGTTGCATATCGTGTCGAAAGTCTAATCAATTGGAGATTGAAAGAATAAAAATAGCAGTGGGAAATGGTTCCACAGACATTTAAGCCTTCTCGGCACAGTGGCAGCAATTTGGATGGATGCCTTTCTCGCACAAATCAATGGTGTTAATAGATCCGAAGAATCAACATTTTGTCTGCCGTGCCCCACAAAATTGGAAGAGTTATTTGCAACAGAAATTTACAAAAATTATATTTTTATACTTGTGAATAATCTGTTTGGTAGGGACCCAGCTTAGACCCAGCTGTCATAACACTTATCCCTAAAAAATTTAACTTATATCAAAAACGTACTTGTACTTGTACTTTTGCTTTCATTTCAATTTTTTGTTTTTTGTTTGTGATCCGAGGATTTAAGCATCGCCAGACCCACCTTCTTAGACTGGGGTGCCCAGTCCTTCTGCATGGTCTGGGGGCCCCTCCAGCTATTCTTCATGCTGCATCCTGCCACCTTCCTGACGAGCTGCCACTCCAGCATCAAGGGGCACTTTGCCTCCTCTACGGGCACCGATCCTTCGCCCTCGGTAGGCACCGGTCCTTCTGCCGGATCCGCTCCAGCAATGCTTTAAAAAAATCCCCATCATAACGGGCCCAGCCAGGAAAATCTACCCAATGGGCGCCGTTGGAATACCAATCCTCGATGAGCAGTGGCTCAGGTGTCGGGGGCTTGAAATATTCGTAGGCCTTCACGACGACTTTTAAAACAGCCGATAGATATTCGGAAAACATCTTATGCGCTTGGATCTTTAGTCGCTCTGGAAAGAGCACCAAGAGCTCACTGAGGCTCTAGACCGTTCGATATTCTCTAAACACTTTAAACACCAAAACCACTGATTGAACACTGCTCCAGCACAGGACATAAATGCTGAAGAAACATCAACATAAACGCATTGCTTTGAAGGCAAATACTAATGCGAAGAAAAACACGCGGAATCAAATCAAACAATATCACATCGTCTTCAGCCTAGTGAAATTTGAGGTAAATAAAAATGTAATCAGCCTGGAAGTCGTCAATGAAATTATTTCTTTCCAAATAGGTATCAATTTAGTTTGGGACAAAGTGCGGCAATATATTGGAACATTATTTCACACTATTTTCCTGACACTCAAACAATCTGTTCGGATGGGATTTGTTCAATTCCGAAGTTCCACAAATTTCAAATATGAAAGTTCTCAATTGACTGATCTTTGTAACAAATAAAAGGATGTTATTTAACCTATTGGCGCTCTTAGAGCCATAAAACGTTTTTGGTCGCTATCTATTTAGAGCTACATTTTGTGCTGAAATTCTAAAATATAAAAGCAGATAAATTTGCTCAAATTTGCCAAAAGTAAATGTTTTCCAAGTGGCTGGAGCTTCCACTGGGGCCTCGAGTTGATCTTTTCCCATGAAAGGAGTTTGCGGGTAGGTGTCATAAAAAGGAACGCTCGAGGAGTAGAGGGGTATATTAGATTTGTGGTGATAGTGCATATGTCCTTGTTAAAATTAAGTTCTTCTCCTTATAATGTATAGAAGAGGAAATTGCAGGAAAATAAAAGAACGATTGCTTGTTCTTTATATTCCTTTTAAATATTTGTTCACAATTTTGAACACAGCACTTAATTTTAACGACGAGATCGAGATCTGCACTGCAGCAGAACCTACGATGAAAAGCTGGTAAAAATCAATTCAGCTGTTCGGTCGTACATTATCTACGTCACACGCGCACTATTTTTGTGCGCTTCTAACATAATGGAGCTGCGCATTGCGCTATCTTGTTATACCCGGTACTCGAAGAGTATAGGGGTATATTAGATTTGTGGAGATAACGGTTGTGAGTAACACCCAGAAGGAAGCGTTTCCGATCCCATAAAGTATACATATTCTTGATCAGCATCAATACCCGAGTCGATATAGCCATATCTGTCAGTCCTTCCGTCTGTCCGTCTTCATGAGCTAGATCATTTTGCCACGCCCCTTCCGCCGAATTCACAATTTTTAAGATACGTGAAAACCACCATAATCATGCAGAATGACCGTATGTATCAGATGGCCGAATCTGGACCAGGTTAGATCTCTCGCACACTTTTCCACGAGCCGTATATATGTAAAGACGTAGATGTAGATGTAGATGTATAAATGTCGAGAAGACATGTACAAAACATTCGGAAACAGATAACAGATATATGTAATATATAAAAATTTCTTTTCTACAATAAAATTCAACAAAATTGCTTAGTTTGCGCGCAAGCTCGGACAAAAAACTGATCATGGAAGTCGACTGGCAGAACAATCTGACAGCGATTAAAGATCGCGGCCAATATTTGCTGCAGACTGGCAAATGGGCCGACTGTCGCTTCCTGGTGGGCACATCGCTCAATCAGCGCATCATTGCCGGCCACAAGCTGCTCCTGGCGATGGGCTCGCCGGTGTTTGAGCGCATGTTCTTTGGCAATCTGCCGGACAAGACCGATCCCATTGTTATACCCGATGTGCTGCCGGAGGCGTTTGAGGCCATGATGGAGTACATCTACACGGACCGCATCACCATTGGCTCCTTTGACAAGGCCTGCGAGCTCTGCTACGTGGCCAAGAAATATATGCTGCCCCGTGTCGTCACCCGCTGCACCAACTTCCTGTGGGCCAATCTCAGTCCCAAGAACGCCTGTCGCGTCTACGAGTTTGCCAAGCTATTCGATGAGCCGCGCATTATGCAGAGCAGCATGGACCTGATTGCGACAAACACCAGGGAGGTGCTATCGGATCCCAGCTTCAGGGACATCGAGGTATCCACATTGATGGCAATACTGGATCAGAACCGTCTGAACATCGACTCTGAGCTGGATCTCTTCAACTGCCTGCTGAAGTTTGACAGTGAGAAGGGTACTCTCAGCGAATCTAGCCAGCCCGAAGGCCACTTCATGTCCGGCGACAAAGAAATCGCGACCAAACAGTTGCCAGACCACACCTCCGCCCATATAATGGTGGAGGATATCAAAATGAAGCCCCATGTGGCAGCCATGGTGCTGCAGATGCATCAGGACGCTGATGGGGACATCTTCGAGGCGGCTCCGAATGGGGCCTCAAACGCATCTGCAGGCACCGCTTCAACTGATGCGAATTCCAATGCCGATGCCGATGCCGATTCCGCTGCCCCTGTCGAAAGCGATGGCTCCGGCAATGCCCTCGACGATGAGGTGAACATGATTAATATAATGCACGCTCAGAGCACCATCCTGGATGGGGCCATGCTGCGGCAAGCCGTCAAAAAGATACGTTTCCTTAGCATGACCCCACAGCAGTTTGCTGAGGGCCCGGCACGATCCAAGCTGTTGAAGCAGCATGAGGCTCTCGCCATCCTCATCAAGATCTGCAGTCCCACCCTCAACGACTGCCACATGCCCGAGGGCTTCTGTATCTTGCGCAGCACTCGCAGCTTCTACGAATCTGGACACCGTCAAAGGAAATTGTCGACCTCCTTTCGGCATTCCGGAGCCGCTGATGCATCATCGGCAGCTGCAGGAGGAAGTGGTGGTGTGTGGCGCTCATTCGTGCCCTACTATAATATAGAAATTTGAGTAAAAATTTGATGATATGCGGACATTTGTGACTCTATTGGCTCGACTGCTGTTGCACCCGATCTGTGTCCTCTTTTAGACGCGATCCTGAGATCGGTTCTTAACAAACACTTAATGGTACCACAAAACGATGCATTTAAACGATCATATACCCGGTTTCTGATATATTTGATAATTCTTTCTATGGTTTCTTTGTATCCGTATCTTTGGGGATGCATCCGATATTTATATATCTTCCCAATGAATTTCCCTTGTTTTCCATCATTTAACCGACATCAATTGCCATCTGACAGCTGTGCCCTTACACATCTTACAATCCCTCAATTAGCTCAATTAAGTTGACAAAATCTGAAACACTCGCACATTCGCTCCCTCTCTCTCCCCCTGAAAGTGGGATGTGGGATGTGGAGAGGATGACAACTGACCTCAATGTCGTGGGCAAAAGTTCCTTTTGGCATTATGAAGCAGACCCTTTCCCTTTTCCTTCCCGGATGTGCCCCAACGAGGGACAGGGGCAGGGGCTGGCACTTTGGATTGGCCGAAAAATGGAAATTGTGTAAGCATTTTGGAGAGCATGAAATATTCATAAGCTGCAAATTAAAATTTCATAAGGTAAATGAAACAAGGGAAAGACATTTAACGTTCTCCATTCAAATTTTAATAAACTCAATTATGCAACAATTCTGTCGCTCTCTTTCCCGGTATGCCCCTGCCCCTGCTTTTGCCCCTGCCCCTACCAGAGGCTTGACAACTTTCTGTGGCAAATGTATGCACAAAGAGAGAGGTGGGGGAAGTGTGGGGGGTGGAACGGAGTGAAAATCAATTTATTTTTTCCATGCACTTTGCTGATTTCAATTAAAAAAGCTGACAACTGAAGTTGTTTTCCCTGATCCTGTCCTGCTCCTGTCCCGCCTGGGCTTCTGCGCTCTTTCTGTTCCTGTCCTGCTGCTGTCCCGCTCCTGTTGCTGGTCTCTTGCCTGGCCGCAGTCCAATCAAAGTGTCAAAAGTAATGCCAGCAGCGGTCCTGCCCCAACCCTTTGGATGGGATCTCGACTCGATGGCCACTTAAGCTGCCACATGAAATATAAAATGAAATAAAATCAACCGAGTGAGGAATGTGGAATGAGGAATGTGGAGTGACTGCGACTGCAGCTCGAACTGTCATCAGGCCACTAGATGTCTACTTGTTACAGGTACCCTTCAAATGGGCGAGGGTATTACGACTTGGAGAAGATCTTTGCAATAAAGAGAAGCATCCTTATACCCCACAAAGCATATATGTAATACATATTATGTATGTATCGCATTACCGATAACAAACATCCTGAGACTACATTTTATGATATCCAAATTTCGGCACAATCGGTGGAGAACTCTTCGATTTTTTTTTAAATCAGCTATAAACCAACTGAAGAACAGATTCCTTACTTTGATATATTCTATCATATATCTGCCACAGGAGAGATCTTCAGCCCCCAATCCCGGCCTTATTTCTTGTTGCTGTTGGTGCTAATGCTTCCTTTGAGCGGCAGCCATTTTGTGATAAATTTTACAAAATGTCCGAGTGTTGTTTCCTGTTTTGCACCACTTTTGTGATTATATGAGTGCTGTGTAGCGACCATCCGCTTGTCACACACTCGACACACACAGCTCCAGCTCCAGCGCCAGCTCTCGACTCGATTCAGACTTTCCAACTTTTGTTTTCGATTTCAACATGCCCGCCACGCCACGCCACGCCTACTCTACGCCTAGTAGCCCTTCCCCTTATTTTGCATAAATTGTTAGATGTTGTCGTCCTTGGCAGCCAGAAATCAAAAAAATGAAACAAAAGATGTTGGTAGAGAAATGGCATGAGGGAGGAAGAAGGAAAACCACGTCTCTGTTATTGCTGGAAAAATTTTTATTTATCTTATAATTATGTAAATGAGTGTGGCAAAAGGAGGGCCAGTGAAAAAGAGAGAGAAAGAGAGAGAGAGCAATGTGTGTGTGTGTGTGTTGACAACCAAAAGTTCTGCTTTCCCACAAAATGTTGTTTTGCATATTTCTACGATGCTCGGGCTTGTGTCAAAAGGGGCGTAAGCCGAGACACGCCTATGCTCTGAGTTCGAGGAAATTTTTCTTATGTTTTGGGAATTTTTCTTCCACTAAAGAGTCAAAGATCGCTGAAGAATCTACAAATCAATCAGGGGAGGTTTCGTTCGAATTCATTTTGCCTCTTTTCTAAGAAAGCAGAAGAAAATTACGCAAGAAAAAGTTGCCAACGTAAAGGAAATAAGAACAAAGTCAATGAATCTGTTGGAATCCGCAAATCAATCCGGGATTTCCTTTCAGGTCCCTCCCCCTCTAGGCTACGCCTCTGCTATGCTTCTGTGGCTTCTGTTTGTTGACCCCAAAAAAGAATAAAAGCTGTTTTTTCTCTCTGACTTTTCCGTTGATTTCCTTCAATTAACCGAATTTCAATTACTGCTCCACAATCCACAATTGTTACTCGGCCTCATGCATATGCATTAGCAGATTAATTAGGACAGAAAAGATGCCTTATTTCGTCCGTCCAACCATCCGTCCAATCTGATTACCCGGCAGGCCAGTCAAGGCTTTTGTCAATTCTGTCATTAACTACGAGGCCAAGAGGAAAGTCATTCAAATGGAATTTGAAATGCAAATACAAATGCGGAGAACCACAGCTAAACAACAGGAAAACCCAAAGAAAAACCTATCGAGAAAACATATACAGATGCAGAGATACAAAAATGACAAAGTCATTGGGGAAATCCAGTTCCAGGATATTTGTTCAATATGTGCGAAATGCTTGAAATCTCTGTGCTGTCTCTGTCTCTCTCTCTCTCTCTCTCGCTCTATCTCTATCTCTATCTCTCTGTCTCTCTGTATAATATTTTGTCAGGTTTAGCTTCCTATTTGCTTGCTATTTTCCTTTTCTCGGGCTGAATTTCCCATTGCTCATCAGAGTCAAAAGCTGCTTTTCTGCCTGCGCATTTTCTCGGTCTGATTTTTCCTTAAATTAGGAACCAACTTCTCCGTCCCACACACAGCTTGTGACATGTCGTGTTTATGGGATTTTGCTATTTTTCCTCTGTCCAGTCTCCAGGTTCTTACTCTTTTGGGTCCTTCTCTGCTTTCAATTTATTTTGTATTTTTGTATTTTCTTGTGAAATAAGATATTTATTTGCTGCTTAGTTTCCTACCAGAAAGGCTTTCAGCCTTTTCCAAATTGACAAATAAATTGCCGCTCAGCCACTCCGTTCAGTTCGCTCTCTGCCAAAAGGTCAATTGTTGGTCTGTTGGAGAGCTTAGGCCTAGGCCGAGGGTTTTCTTTTTTTTTCGTAAGGGTACTTTTCCAGTGATTCGGGGGAGAAAATTAATTCTGCATAATATGCAGAGATGCCAAAAGAGAAATGCAACATTTTGGGAACTAAAAATAGATTTACTAGCTCCTATTATCAACAGAAAAAGACTTACTAAAGTCGAGCGATCTTCTGAATACTGCAATGTCTTATGTCCTACAGAAAATAGGTTCTTAGGCCGATTATTCCCTATAGAACTTCTTAATATTCTATAAACAATTAAGTGGGTGATTTCTTAAGGAAATAATGACCAAGTTTTGAGTCTTGGAAAATGATTAAAGTGACTTCTGAAACCTCGGAAATCTCCATTTCTCGACCAGGGCTGTGCCCTTTTGAAATATGAAATACCTACAATAATATCGAACAGCTCATCTACTTACTTCCATTTCCATTGTTTAAATACTCCTATTAATATTATAAGGATATCCCCCATTCATTAGCAATCATTCTGCGAATGCCTTACTTAAAAATTCCCTTTTTCGAAGCTCGAAAATTGTAAATTGAATCAAATTTGTATTCCAGTTACGAAGGGCTCCCCCCTCCATTCAATGCCATATTTCTTTCATATTTCAGTTGCAGCTTCATTGCTTTATCTGCCCCTCGCTTCATCATTCTGTGGCAGTGGCAGGCAGTCGCTGAGCCTCTTGTTACAAATGCAATAATTTCTCTGCTGCAATCCGCGTAGCGAGAGCGGGCTCCAAATAATTATCGCTTAATGATGTGAAATGGCAAGGAAGCAGAGAGAATTCTACATAAATTCTGATTTCTCTTTTTTTTTTTTTAGTACTGCTTCTGGTTTGGCACTGGTCTGAAATCTCAGTTCAACGAACCCCCCGAAACCGACACCGACACCGAATTGCACATTGCAATGTTTTAATGTACATTTATTTATGGCAGAGAAGAACACAATACTGCCTCGGGCCAAAATGAAATCAAATTGAAATGGTTTTGCACATAAATTAAATTGCTCAAGTCGGGGGGGAAGATGATTCCATCAGGGCAGAGCAGACAATTGTTGGCTATAATTGAAATGTGATTTATAGCATTATTTAAAGTGCAGTGGGTGGGGCAGTGTGGCCTCGCGGTTGAAAGAAAAAACCCAATTATAGCCCTAATTAATTTATTTGCTCAACAAGCCATGTTTGCCCGCAAACTCATTAACTTGTCACATGTAATCAGTGTCGTCCAGTGGCCGGCTTGCATTCCCATTCCCAAAAAAAGAGGTTGAAGGAGAAGGGAGTCCTAAAAACGGCAAAAACTGAAAAACTAAAATTGAAACTAACTGACCAGCAACGCAGCAGTCAGGACAGTCGCAGGACATAGCTACGGACATGGAACATCGACACGGACATGGACATGGACCCTGAGCAAACTTTGCAACGTTGCAGGCGCTCTCAACTTTTAAGTGAGTGACTTATTTTTTGTGCTCCCTCCTCTGGCCGGGCAGTGGAGTGGATTGGAAGGGGGAGTTTTCAGAGATGCCAAACTTTTAAATCGATGCTCGGGCAAAGTGGCATCGTCATCGCATAGTTGCCTTCGACAACACAAACACCGGGCAGGCCTCAAACACAATTAAGCTCCGGCCAATGCATCAGCAGGATGCAAGATTGTTTGAGGTGGTTCCTCAACCTCATCTCCCTCTCCCTTTTGAGCAGAACATTTCAAACTCCCATCCATTTGGCATTGTAATTAAAAATCTGCAAGTTTTCAGTGCCGTCGCATAAGTAGTGCCAGTGCCAGTGGCCCTCTAATGCCTCTCTGATGGCAACTGACACGTGTAAGCGGCGGTTCAGAGGCGCAGGGAAGCACAGAGAAAAGATTGCCCTGTCATCGACATCGAGTTCATCATCATCAGGAGGAGCAGCAGGTGGCAGGGTGCAGGTGGCAGGGGGCAGGTGGCAGGGTGCAGGTGGCAGGTGGGAGTAGCAGCATCATCAGAGCAGCATCAGCGGTGCCCAGCGTCGTATGACCACAAAATTTAACCCCGTCCATGGATAATTTTGTCAAAATGCAACGGTTCGATATTGAAGGCGTAACCGAAGAGTGGGTGGTCGGTGGGGTGGCACAGTCGTGTGGCAAGTGCCTTGTGGGTGGCTGTCTGTGTGTGTGTGTTCGTTTGTTTGTGTGCGCTGCATATTGATGGCGTGATTTGCATTTGAATATGCGGCCAGCATGGCGTCGTCCTGGCCTTTCCTGTCCTGTCCTGTCCTGTCCTGGCCCCCGGACGAGTATCAGCATCCTCTCTCTGTGTGTCCTCCTTTCCGTGGCAGTGGCCATGTCCGTGGTAGTCTTCTTCTTCTTTGCTGTTGTTGTTGTTGTTGCTGTTGTGCATATTGCGCTTCGCAATTTTCACACGTTGATAAACTTGTTTCAATGCTGAACAGTTTCACCCACATGTTACACCGAAAGAAAATACATAAATGCCAAAAAACACAAACATTATGAGGATATCTACAGGTGAAAAGTGCGTATAAGAATTTCATATTCTTAAGAGCTTTTGGGTAGTAAATACAGTCCTTAAGCTGATGTAAAAAATTCACAGAAATAAGATCTGTTTTATCAAATTCTGTGACCTCAAAAAAATATTAGATGTTCCGCTAGAAAAGCTGTCAACAAATATGCATCGGTCAGAGGTCAAAAGCTAGTAGAAATTCCCGTGAAAATTGTACATTTTTTTTAGTGTAACAAAAGCAGCAACAAATGAGGCACCCGTTGCCATTGGTGCACCTGCTTGCCTCGCTTATTGCTGTCTGTCCCCCCACATCATTGGCATACTGCATCCGGCCGCATCCCCTGTCCCGTTCCATGCCGTCCCGTCCCCTCCCCTCTTTTCGATGCGCAAAATTTGTTTTTTAAGCAAATGCGTTTAATTGCCAGAGAAAAAGTCCTGGCGGGAGAGACCGAGAGGTAAGTCCGTTGCTGTTCCCATCGAAGTACGAGTATTGTTGCATAATTTTGCTACCTTGTTCGACGGAGCCGAGAGCTCACCGCCAGGCCATCCTGGCTATGTAGCCTGTTCCTGGTGCTGTTTCTGCTGCGCCTAATTGCATTGCTTTGTTGTTTCTGTGCATTATTGGCGCCGATTGCATATTGCCTTTGCTTTTCCCCTCTCCCTCTAGCCTCTTGCCGTTTCTCTCCTTCTGTGATTTTGCTTTTTTTCCATTGGTGGCTAGCCCGGAAGTTGCAGCGTTGATTAGAAATCGCCAAATTGGAAAATGGCGATCGAAACAGCGCGATTATTGCACAAACATCGTTAATGCGACTAATTGTTGATATTGGAGGCCAAGAGAACGGCAAATACGAGTCGGTTGGCAGGACTGTTTATTTTTGGGGCATTATTCAGAACCACATGTTGGTGGTATTGGTATTGGTATTGGTAGTAGTGGAAACTACAGGGGACTTAGCAATCATTGTCGTATGAGTATTATTGATAGGAGGTTATAGAATTTGGCAGCATGTCATGAGGTGTATGTCATGTCTTTCCACGCTATTACTACCACTAGTATTTTGAAAAAATAATATAAAATTTAATATATGATATAGATGATAATACAATATTTTAAATCAAAATAGAAATGATCTAGCTTTATTCTTCATTAAAAAAGAGAACAGTTCTTTGTTTCATTATAACTTAAAAAATTCAGCAAACCAACCGAAATTATCAGCTCCGCCTTCACACCCAATTATTTCAGCAAGTCCCTTTCTTCAATCGATTGAAAGTTTTCTGCGAAAACCCAACGCCAATGTCTTTATTTTTCAGCAAAACTTTTCCTTTCATTTCACATAACGACTTGGCCATTAAGTCATTACGATTCATCAGTTCCCAATCAGAATCGGCAATGAGTTCACAAAGGACTACCCGTACCTATACCCGTACCCACTCCACTCCAGTCCAGTCCCAGTCCCAGTCCGGGACCCCTGCTGAGTGCACCATTGTCTGACGGGGACAATTCATCAGGCCGTTTGGGCCATTCTTGGAGCCACCCCCCGCCGTGACTTTCTACGCTGGCTACGCGGCCCCTCGCCTAAGCCCCGCAGGTGTGGTGGTGCCCAATAAACGGCATAATGACTATCGGTGACCGCAGGGTACGTGGCGGTGGCCGTGGCGGTGGCGGTGTCTGTGGCGAGGGTCAAAGGTCGCGCGATGGCGGCCAGCTGGGTGCCATAACTCATGACAAAGAAATTACGCAGCCGAGGCAATAAAAAAGTTTTTTTTTCGGCTGGCAAAAGAACCTCCATTATCATTGGGCATATTAAAACTTTTGATGTTGCTCAAATTATTTCTGGAAATTGATGCCCAAGGATTAACTTTACCCAGAGACACGCCACGGCACGACAGGATAGGACAGGACACGATACGACCAGCGAACGGAAAAAGTTAAAGAAATATATAATAAAGGACATATCCATCCCCGGCCCCGACCCCGACCCCGACCCCGACCCCAGCCCCAGCCCGAGGAGAGGCCACATCAAACAACTGTGGAGCACACCGCTGGGACCCACGAGATCCTGGTGGGAGTCTCAGTCTCTCTTCCTCTACAACACCTCTACAACTACGTGCGGCGGACGATGATGATGATGATGAGCAATGATGATGAATTCCTTGGCCTTCCGCCTCCCGCCTCCAGTCCCCTGCTTTCAGCTTTTCTGCGGTTTGTGAGGTTTCGGCGATAAATTTACTGCCCAGGAAAACGCTTTTTGCGTTCACTTTCATGTTAGCATTTTACGTACTCGCATAGTTCCCTAGTCCCAAGACTCCAGACCACAGGCCGACTGACTGACTGACAGACGGAGAGAAACGCCACTACTCATCAGCTCCAAGCGATTCGCGTAACTTTTTCCCCGAAAAGAAAGCAAAAGAAAGGAAAGGGAAGGGAAAGACCCTTAACGGCAACAGAAACGAGAATGCTGTAAAAAGAAGTTGCCCGGCAAAGGGAAAGGCAAAGGCAAAGGCAAAGGCCGAGAGTCATTCACATTACAAAGAAGTTTTCATTTCCCAACGCCGCCGCAGGACATTATTTCTTCGACGGTACCCATACCCATACCCATACCCACACCCACACACCCATGCCCTTCCTTCACTCTGCCCACACTCTCACACACGCTCTCTCTTTCTCTCTATTAGGGAACCCTCATGGGCTGTCAGGGCTTCGCCATGAATATGTCTCCATATTTTCTCTCTCTCGGTGTTTTTTTTTTTTGTATGCTTCTTTTTTCTTTGTGTGGATTTTTCCTTTTCTCTTTTCGCTCGTTTTGTTTCCGTTTCTGTTCCTTTTTAAATGCTTTTTGTTGCAGTTGTCACAAACTTTGCGATAAACTTGTGATAAAACTTATGACAGGTGTCTGTAGTATCTCTGTGGGCTCTCTCCATCGCGTTTATGGTTCTGTTTCTGGTTCTGGTTCTGGCTCTGGAATATGCAATTATTCATTTCGGAGAACTAATGATGCAATTAGATGGGGGCCAGGGCAACTACTGTCCTGTACGCCCCAGACAAATGGCAGCCATTCCATTACTGAGGGAATATGAAGGGGAGTTGGAGTCGAGTGCTGCCAACTTCTGATCTCTGCAAATGAAAGTTGCACATTTCAGAGATAATAGAGCTCATTTTGCTGTCCAGCAAAGGTACAAATTAAATGGGGTTCACGGATAGTCAGACAGAGCTAACAACTTGCGATGAAGCTGGCATACTAATTAAATCTATAGCCTATTCTTATTCTCTCGTCCTTCTCGTCCTGGGCCCCATTCCAAGTGCCTCCAGCTTTTGCGGTTATCCCACGACAATTATCAAATCCCTTTGATATCAATTCGCATATGTATTCGTATTCGTATTCGCATTCGCATTCGCATTTTATGGCACTTGGAACTCGCCTCTTAATCTTCTGCCAGGGCTATCATATTCATTCATTTATTCGTTTGTTCATTCGTTCTGGCCGCTTGGCCATTTTTTTATTGCACTTTTTCTCCTATGGCTGTGATTCTTGTTTTGGATTGTTGGTTTTTTTTTGTGCTCCCTTCTGATCTGTTTTTATAGCGCCCTGCCACGCCTACACTTGAGTTGAGCCCCCCGCTCAGTGCCTCGTTTTGCCTTTGTTCCTGGGGGCTGCTCGCCGGCTCCTGCTGCTGCTGCGGCTCTCTCCGTTACGAGGTGCTAAATCAAGTTAACGTTTAAGTGGCCGTTTAGTGCCTATGCCGGGCTCTCCTCTCCAGCCATATCTGTATCTGTGTCTGTGTCTGTGTGGTTCTGTATCCTTGTTTGATCCTCCGCCTGCTCTGGGCTGCATCTGCCTCGTGCACTCCAGCCACCCCATGCCTGCGTCTTTATTATTATTTCTGCCTTTTGTCATAAAGAGTTTTGTCTTTTAGCGTTTCGCCTTTCGGCGTTTTTTATTGACTGTAAAGTTTATATTTTATTTTTTTAATATTTTCCCCATGCCCCGCGCTGCCTTCCTTCATCCTGGCATCCATCCTTTGGCGCTCCGCTCCTTCTATTCCCACTGCCTGTAATTGTTTTTTAAACAAAGTTAATAACTTTTCTTTTTTTACCCATCCTCGTCACGAGTTGCTCCATCATTTTTGTTGTTGTTGTTGCTGTTGCTGTTTATTTTCTTTTTGAGTTTTTCCTTGGTTATTTTTCCCATTTTGTGTGCATTTTAATTTGCTTGTCTGCCTTTTAATGGCAGTTGTTATGCAATTTTTGCCGGTAGAACAGACTCCAAAAGGCAAAAGTGCAATTCTTTTTTTTCCTTTCCCCGTCCCTTTCATTTTGTAATATTTCTTGTGTTTTTTGTTCAGAGCAAAGAGCAAATTACTAATTAAAAATATGTTTGATGTATGATGATGGGGGAGGATATCTACTGTCATTAAAGTTCTACCGTAAAGAGCTTCAAACGAGAGGAGGGGGAGTGAATCTTTATGCGCAATATTCTGCTAGGTACTTTTCGAATGGAAGTCCAATGCAAACCAGATTTATTCACGCATTTCTGAAACTTTCAATTGTATTATTTCTGAACAGATTCCCCCCACACATACAGTGGATAACATTAATATTCGGTTTTTTTTTTTTTCAACTTTAAAGGCGAATAAAATGTATAAAACTAACAAGAACAAAAATTTAAAAAATAGTATAGTAAAGCCTGGTTTATTACCTTTTCGTAGAGGTACATATATAAGGACTTTATTTCAAAAAAAAGGAAGTAAACGTACAAAAACAAAAAAAAGCCCAAAATTTTCGTTACTTTAATATTCGGTTTTATCTTATAAAACTAACTTATAAACTATTTAACTAGGGAAAAAACTATGTCTAATATTTTGTATGGTACCCATTATTTAGAACAGTATCGTTTAGACGCTTGGGCATATTTTTGATAATTTTGCTGGTATAATCTTGTCCAATTTTAGCCCACTCTTCCTGAAGCCGTTTCTTCAAATCCGATATGGATGATATTGGCGTTTTGTGGACACGGCGGTCCAACTCACTCCACAAATTCTCTATGGGATTGAGATCAGGCGATTGGGGCGGCGTTTCCAAGACTTTTGGGCAGTTGTATAGCAACCAAGACCTGACTTTATGGGCCTTATGCTTAGGGTCATTGTCCTGATAGAGCTTGAAGGTGTCGAGGATTCCCATTTTCTCCGCCGACTGTTTCAAATTTTCCTTCAAAATTTTAAGGTACTGCTCTTGGTTCATTATGCCATTAATGAACACAAGATTTCCCACTCCTTTCGTCGAAATACAGCCCCAAATCATCACACTACCACCGCCGTGTTTCACGGTGGGTCTTAGGTGTTCCTTCTGCAGCTCAGTATTTGGCTTCCGCCATACCATTGTCTTCCCGTCACTGCCAAAAAGGTTGAATTTGCTCTCGTCCAAGAAAATCACGTCATCCCAAAAGGTTTCTTCCTCTTTGGAGTACTCCTGAGCAAACGACTTCCTCAATTTCCGGTTGCGCTCAGAAAGCAAAGGCTTTTTCCGAGCGACTCGGCCGTTGTACCCTTCTTTTTTGATTATACGTCGGATTTTTTGGGCTGAAACGGTCTTTCCGTGGTCGGCGAATAGTTCAGCTGTCAGTTCCGGAGCACTAAGTCGAGGGTTTACCTTTACTTTCTTTATAATCTCGGCTTCTTCGCGCTTAGTCAATTTTTTGGGTTGTCCAGTCTGCTTAATTGAGGCGATTCTTCCTTCATTTTTAAATCGCCGGACGATGTCACCGACAGTATTTGGCTTCATCTCAAGGATTTGGGCAGTTTCTTTATAAGACTTGCCCTCTAAATGCAACTGGAGCACAAGTTTTCGCTTCTCGAAGGACGAATTATTTCCTTTACGGCCCATTTTAAATTTAGGTGTGAAAGTTCAATTTTGCGGAATATTTGCTGTCAATGAATGTTAGTCAAGGTTTTGATTGTTCGGGGAAACCCATTTTTTGGGCCATTCGTGGTCTTTTGGAGTTGCCACAGGGTTTTATTATACGACTTCCCAAAAATACCGAATATTAAAGTAACGAAAATGTTGGGCTTTTTTTTGTTTTTGTACGTTTACTTCCTTTTTTTTGAAATAAAGTCCTTATATATGTACCTCTACGAAAAGGTAATAAACCAGGCTTTACTATACTATTTTTTAAATTTTTGTTCTTGTTAGTTTTATACATTTTATTCGCCTTTAAAGTTGAAAAAAAAAAAAACCGAATATTAATGTTATCCACTGTACTTGCGCTTTGCAGAGCGAATGCTTCTGCCCCTCTCAAGGTCATATTTTTGGGGACTCTTACAATTGAAAATCAGGGCAAGTGGTTGGCGCAACGACAACGTCCTTCAGGCCTTAGCCTTTAGCCATTTGCAATTTTCAATTTCAATTTCAATTCCAGTGCCTCTCGTACTTGTACATTTCAATTGCATTTATGTAATCAACGAACACGCACCCCCACTGTGGAGGGGGAAGTCCCGCTTTTCCAGGCCTTCCATTATTGCTGCTCCTTCGCTCGTCACTGTGCCACTTGCTTGGGCTTGGGCTTCGGCTTCGGCTTGTTGCTGTTGCTGTTGCTACAGTGTTGTTTTTTTTTTGTTTGCCGAGTTGAATGAACATATTTCGCCTTGACATACATTGCATTGTTAGCAAACAAGAGTGTCAGGGCAGGAGGGGCCCCCATCCACCCTCGCATCCACTTGAATGTGCAGCCACAGAGATTCATTCCTCTTCGCCTGCTGCTGCTGCTGTTGCCTTGGATGCTGCTGCTGCTTCTTCAGGGGCTCGACATGTGGCCCAGTGGGGGTTGGGGGTTGGGGGATGTGGGATGTGAATGTCCATGGGTGTGCGCCTAGTTTTTGTTCAAACAACACGAAGCTGGTACAAGAAAACCAACAGCGGCTACATCACCAGCAAACGACAGCAACAATAATGACATTCTGACTGACTGACAGACAGACAGACAGACAACAAGAGCAACAAGAACACAAGCCCATAAGACAGTTGGACAGAAGCTGAGAGAGATAAAGGGGCTTGAAGAGAAACTTTATTGCTAACAATAGCAACATCAACCAACAGGAGAAAGCGGCCATATATCCCACTGGTCGAGGCAGTAGATACTCTCGAAGATTGATCGTAGCAATCGAGCGGGTTCATGTGAGAGAGGGATCCCGTTCTGATTAAAGGAGAATAATTCTATAGATTTGTATGATTTTAATGCTGTAAAATCATATTTAATATGTACATGGGGTATCCCCTATTATTAGGGTATTTGAGTTTCGACTTCAACCACTGGAACATACTCCGCCTTGTTCGCTAACCTTCTGTATTGCTTGTTTGCCTAGGCTTCTGCTCCTTCTGCTCCTGCTGCTCCTGCTGCTCCTGCTTCTGCTGCTCTTGTTGCAGATGCACCGACAACCGACGTCTGAAGTCTGGTCAACAAATACTTAACATTACAATCCCCAGTATTTACTCGAATTGTTGCAATTTGTTGTTACTGCAATTAAGATGCCATGCGAAAATAGTGGGATAATAAAGTCCGCCACACTGATTGTGGATCAAGAGATTGTAATCTATCAATCGGCTTTATAGATGGTTCTACTGATAGTACGTTAACCTGATTTAGAGTATTGCATTCCCAGGGTTAAGAATTCAACAGATTTGTTTCGTAATATATACCCAAGTCCAAATCGAAATAATTTCTCCACTGCATCCACTTCATGTCCAGCAGCCTTCGCTTGCAGTAAACTACATCTTGAGTTCATTTCTCCTTCAATGCATCATTAACTGCCTGTAAATTTTCTAGAAATTAAATCTCAAATATATACTAAATCTCTCTCACAACATCATGGACCTTGCCTCCCGCTCTCTGGAGAAGAGTTTTGCTGCCTAATTGCTGCCTCAATAAAATGCACAAAAATCTAAATTTCACGTATTTTCTGCATTCGATATGAGGGATATCGGTGTTACGGTCAATTGCAGAAACCAATCAACTCTAAAGGTTCTTTGTGGGCAAAAGGCTTATGCCTGAATGGAGTCCACACGTCCACACAGGAAAGGCTCACACAGAGAGAGAGACTGCATACATATACTCTGCCACACGAAGAGCTTGACTGACAGCTGCACTCATTGAGGCAATTTGCTTAAGTTACAAATTGAAATATTTGCATTTTATCTTAGAAATGCAAATTCCCCTCCCACCCCACCCATACCCCTTTTGCGACGCTCCCCCGCAAAAGTACGGGTATCTGTGCAAACAATGCCAAACAAATTGGCTATTCAAATCCGCAGACGCCGCACCGGGTCTCCACACGAGTTGGAGGCTGTCTGAGACGGTTCCCGGCACGGTCCCCAACAGGAGGCTCCACAAGGCGGGGGTGGCGATGCGCAGCGGCTGGTTGGGTTACAATTTATGCGTTTGGCCCCCGGAACGTTGAATGCATTTTGCAATTTTCATGGCCTGCCTCTTTTTTACCCCCCTCCAGTTGGAGGAGGGTATTATTCTTTTGATCGGAGGTTTGCGACGCATAAAACGAACAAGTTTGATCGTCTAAGCAGTGTAATCTTGGTAGGCGTTGGCCAGTGGAGGTATCTATGAAATCTAGCAGCCGTTGGGATCCTGAGGATGCCACAGAAATGACCAATCGATAGAAAGTCTATATAGAGCGAGCCTTTTCTTACAGCCAAAGAGTATTCCCTGCTTCGTTCTCAGTAACCAGCCTTTTTATCCTCTCCCCATTTTTTTTCTTTGCTGTCTCGGCTGCAACTCACTTGGCAGGTTCTTCTGCAAGTTCCTCCTGCTGCTGCTGCTGCTGCAACAAAAAAGCCATTAAGATTACTTTCTACGGCCAGATTTGGGGTGGTGGCACGTTGAGTGGATTGGGGTTGGGGGTTCACAAAGAGTCAGAGGCCATGGATGAGCCCCTGACGGGCCTCATGCAAAACGACAGACACAGAGCGTAGTCAGAGGCGGGTCCGTCGCCCTGCTGATGAGATTTTGTCCCATCCTTTGGCGAATACGCATCGTGCAGGAGGCTCCTACTCCTAGGAGCTGTGGCAGGATGATGCGGCAGGATGATAGTGGTAGAAGGGATGTTGCTGCTGCTGCTGCATATCAGGATACAGGATATACAAAAGGCTTGGGAAGGCAGCCTCCAATAAATGCCAACCGTTCGCCCATAAAGTAAACGATTGATGAGGTTAGGAATCTGAACAGCACTTCAACACAATGCCACGCCCACACCACACACCACACACCCCGCCCACAACACACTCTGGCTTGGAGCACACTTTGTTGCTTCATTTAACTGCAATGGATGCACATTTTTTTACCAGCAAATTGTTCCTACGAGCTAACTGAGCAAACTGCATGGCAGGATGCAATATACTCCGAGGATGTTGTGGAGGAGCATGAGCATAGCTTAGAGGAATGCAGCACTGACTGATGTAATTAGGTGGGGCTTATAGGGGAGTGATAAGAATGATCATATCTATTAGATTACAGGAACAGATTGAAATCTATTAGGCTCTTTGAACACCACCGCGATGCATCGCTCTCGAACATTATTAATGCAAAGCCAATACGTAAAAGGAAGGCATACTTTTAGGATGCAAACGCACATCAAACTATGATTCATACAGGCATGCTCCGGTTTTCGCAACTTTTTGCTATCGTTAGTGTTTTGTTCCCAAATTCTTTTGCCATATATCACTTAATAAAATAGTTGCTTCTATGCCTTCGTTTTGGCATTTGCATTATATGAAACCAAAATAAAACGAGCAATTCGTGAATTTAGGAACAAACGATATCTGTAGCCCATGGCAACTATTAATATGGATATTTTATCTGTCATCGGGAACTCGCTATTTGTTGTTTATTTTGATTTATTTCGGTGAAGTCAAATTTGAAATAAATCTATTGAATATGTGTATAAAGATATGCGAAAATAAATGTCCAATTGTATAAATAAAAACTCAAAACATCAGGAAATATTTTTAAATTTGTTTCGCGTTCATAAAAAAGAATATTTTGAAATTGCAAGCTCTTTGGTAACCAGGTTTAAATCGCTAGAATCATATGGTTTCCGAAATCCGGAGCACGCACTTTTGCGATAACCGGAGCATGGCTGATAGAGACTGAGTATCGGGTATTGTGGGTTCGCGACTCTACACGTTTCGATTGGTTTTATTTGATTTTCTTCTATAACAGAGTATGGCCTGGAATTTCCTTACACTTCAAAACGAAAAACTGTAAAAACAATTCAAATTCAAAACCAAAATGTCTTCACTTACTTTACTTTATTTTGGCATTTTGCTTGGCGCTGTCATCGCACCCGATTTCAATCCCTTTCTCGATTTGGAATGTATGGACTGCAAGGAAGGCTGTGGTGTACGCTCAACTGGATCCAGTTGCCTTTCAATCGATGGTGTAGCATCAAGAACATTACCTATGAAAAACATGACGACGCGCATTACCCTGGACCATTATCATCATCTTCAGAAGTGCATACCAAAGGATGAATATATAGAAGGTATTGTGTCGGGGGCCAAGAGCTAATTTTTAGTCTAGAAATAATCTTTCTATTTCAGAAAAAAACCCGGATTTCTGCTGTGCCTGGTCGCCGGAAATCGGCTGCCAAATGATCAAGCGGACTAGTGGCTCACAGAGAACTTGTGATTCTTGCAAACAATTGACCCAAGACACTCCTGAGATCGAGCTGTGTCCCTGCAAGGCAGCCTATGCCAGACTCTTCAATGGTCTCCTCATCATCATCATCGTCAGGACGGGTATTACAATGCTGCAACCCATCGAATAAGGCATCCATCCCCTACGGATGGATAGTTGAACAAAGCAAGCCGTAAGCATTTCTCGCTCGAATAAATCTGTTTTTTTTCAATCAGAACTCATGGAGATTTCCTTTATTTTCATCATATCTACTTTTCTTATGGGAACATCGTCCTACAATCCGTATGACAACATGATATGTTTGGATTGCGGGGACTTGTGTCCGGTTCGCAAAAGAGGAACCAGTTGTAGAGCTGCTCCGAAAAATATGGATGCATGGAAGAGTAGGAAAAGAGGAGAGGCACGCATCAACACAACGCATCTTGTGTGCATTCCAGATGATCTAAGGCTCAAGGGTAAGGAATGTCCAAAATAATTAAACATCCTTTTTGATCTCCCCATGTAATGGCAGAAGTGGATCCAGCGTTCTGTTGCATTTGGGCCCCGGAGTTTGGCTGCCGTCTGGTTCGATCTGTCTTGGACGATCATATCCAGTGTAAGAGGTGCATAAATCCGAAAAGGAAACGAAAGGGATACTCGCTATGTCCTTGTAAGGGATATCATGGAAAAGTATGCAATGAACTTTTAGCTATTGTTGTGGCAATGAATATCATTCGACAAAGGAATAGTAGATTAAGCTGAATAAAAGGCAAAAATGCGGAAAAATATGCTCCAACTCTTCTTTATTCTATGTCGCATTTCCTTTAAAAAAATACGGATTCAGCTTGAGGGTTGATTTTGGAATACCATCATCGATTAGAATCACTGACACTTGAGACATAATGAATTATGGAAAACCACAAAAGCAGGGTTCTCTAATGTCTTCTTACTGATGGATTATTTGGAATAATAAATTTCCATATCTGAAATTGTCACAATTTCCACTTTTGCCTTTTGGTGCTTTCTGGTTTCTGGTAATTTCCACAAAATGTCCTTTAATGGCTTCCGTTTGGGGCTGCAGAGAACAATGCCGCCCGCAAAAAGGGAAAGGCAAGGCATTTTCAATTCAAAAGCAAATTGTCTTTTATTTCAAGCTCATTAGCTTTTAATGCAATTTTATGCGGCCCAATGCCTCTGAATTCTGTGCCACGTGCCACACAATGGCTAGAACGGGGCAACTGTCTGTGGGCAGGTGGGGAGACATCCGCACATCGTTTGCATTACATTTATATCATTTCATATATGGAGATGAGAAAGAGAATGTGTGACTGTGTGGCTATGTCTCTGTCTGTCTTCTTTTCTTGCACCATATGTTTTGTGGATTTACAAAATTGACTTTTGTCGTCATGAATTAATTTTTCTTCTGTGTGTTTTTGTGGCAGGTTCGCCCCACTCGCCCACTTTGTGTATCTGTATCTTGTGGCAATGTTCTTTTTGGCATTTCTGCGCCTTGGCTTGGCAGAAGCTTTAACATTTTATGTAAATTTTGTAAAATATTTATGGAAATGTAGCAGATTGTGACTGGCGACTGCGTCAAAATGGCAGACGAGTAAATACATTTACATAAGCACACATGAGAGTTGCTCTTCGCTTCTCTCTCTCTCTCGCTCTCTTAACTTCTCTGGATGTGTCATTTGTGGCCTGTTCTCTCTCTCTAATGCAGGATGAGGATAATAGGACAGATACCAGAGACCAGGAGACCAGAGACATCAGCATACATTTTAAATAACTGCTACAGAAAAGGGAATATTAAATGTTGTTTTGGGTGATAGACAGCCAGTCCGGGATTTCATGGAGGACTCCGACCTCGTGCACTAAATGCCTTGCTTTTCCCTAATATTTTATTCCAACAAAATCTTGGAGCTCCTCCCCAGCCTCTACTCTACCCTTTTCTCCTGCCGTGAACATGCGACAGTTGAAAGGTTAAACCAATTTAAGCATCAGGAGAGCCTGGACCTGGCAACAAGAGTTCACTTCACTTCGGCGACCCGACCGACCTTTTGTTGCTGCCGATGGCGTTTGCATTTTCTTTTCAAGAGCTTTGCCACGCTGTTGGTTTTTCTGGGGTTTTTCCGAAGGTACTCATAGGAGGAGGAAGGTCTAGTCCTGGGCTAGGACTCAAATATATAAATGAATATTTTACACATTTGAATATAGAGATGCAAGGAGTCGGAGTCGGAGTCGGTGTCGGTGCTGAAGTCGGAGTCTGGCTATCATTTCATTTTACGCTGATGTTGCACTTTTCCTTTTGTGTGAACAAAGGCCCGAGGGGGCAGAGGGGAACATGTGGCAATATGTAAATGTATTTGCCAAGTGGCAAGGCGACATTTTTATTGAGCTTATCTTGGCTTTCACATTGTTGAAGAGCTCTCGCTCTCTCTCTCTCTCTCTTTCCTTGACTGACTGACAGACAATTGCTGAGAAGCGTGATTAAAGAGGACGTGAAAAGCATTTCCTCACAAAGAAAAGCTTTCTGGAGATCGTAAGACAAAGCAGAGATCTTAGCGAAAAATGGCGTAAATGTGACACATTTATTGGTTACTTTTAAGACTTAAAGGAAAGTTCAAAGAGCTCCCAGATTCAGCTCTGGAAGGGTATCGAGTGCTTCTACCTAACGTAAGACTTTTCCTTATTTTTTTTGTTCCCTTTCAATCCTTTCTTTTTGTGAAACAGTACAACTCTGACTCCTAT
Source organism: Drosophila helvetica (assembly GCA_963969585.1). Taxonomy (NCBI): domain Eukaryota; kingdom Metazoa; phylum Arthropoda; class Insecta; order Diptera; family Drosophilidae; genus Drosophila; species Drosophila helvetica. The sequence goes on along the minus strand of OZ018402.1, from coordinate 3,711,698 downwards.
TTCTATCCCACTTTACCATTCTCCTTTTCCATTGTCCTCCATTATTCTCCGCTTAATTCTATGTATTATTCCGACTGTCTTCCTCTCTGTATCGCTCTCTCTTTCTCTGCACAGAAGTGCCTGACTTCAGGACAACTTCCATTGTCGTAGCTGCATTTAGAATGCATTTTAATTTAGCATCAACAACTTTGCCATTTCACTGCCTTTCAGAGCTTCATGTCGATTTGCATAGTTGTATTCTCCTGTGAAGGGAATACTAGTGTACTGCCAGAAGAACACACACACACACACAGTTAAGTATTATACAGCATTCACATAGATATGGACACTTTGTTCCGTGTTAATATTTCTCACATCTAATAAACTTTCCTCTCGCTCTCTCTCATCCGCTGTGCTATCAAAAGTTGCAACAATCAAGTAGCAGGAGGCAGGACTTCATCTTCTTCTGCGCCTTCTTTTTGCCCAGTTTATATAATACGCTTAATCAAATGTTTATCTTCCTCAGAAGAGGAAGTGGGGGTTTCTTGTGATTTTTCTCATTTATTTTCCTGCGCATAGATTATGTAAATTTTACTACTTTCACTTCGACATTTTCATTATGTTGGAGCCATAGACTACGGGCCACTGCCTGTCACTGCTCCCCCCCACTCCACTGCAGTCCTCGCATATCATTCCTTTCCTTCAGAGCTGGTGAAAAATTGCGCGCTCATTTTGAAGGAATAAGAAGGAGAAAAGCAACACGGAAAAAATGTGCTCAGTGAACGTATTTAAAATACTTGCACATAATTTATTTTCGCGCGAATACAAATCATTTCATTTTCGTGCAAGTCACGATGGCAGAAAAGTGTAGCATATCTTACGGCGCCAAGCCCATTAAAGTCAGCTCTCAGGCAGCCAGGCAGCCAGGAGCAGAGCCTCTGATGATGGTTATATTACATTAACTGCAGACAGAGCCAGAACCAGCAGCAGCAGCAGCAGTTCCAACAAATAGTGGCTTCGTGAGCCAAAAATAAAATGAAAATAAAATGTAGCCTAAAAAAAGGGGCTACAACCTTACCCACACTCTCTCTCACACTTACACACGCACACACTAAGAGAAGCACCCACAGACTTCAGCGCAATGAATACGTAAAGAGCAGAGAAAGATACACATAGAAAAATGGAGGCTTTCGAATGCTCGACCAAGGGAGTGATGGGTATTTGAAGGAAGCGGGAATGGAAATGGGTTGAAGGATAAGGATATGCCATGAACTTGAGCCTAAAAAACAACTACTCATTTGACATTTTGTTTGATGTCAAGTGTCAGGAAAAAAGCGCTATCCTTTTCGTAGTACATTCATTTCCATTGAGTCTAATTCCTCGAAACCCCTTTCTTTCCCACGCTCCACCACACAGTCTAATATTCCCCAGAGCTACCCTCGTTAAGAGCGTTGAGCGAGTGGCAGGGAATAGGAAACTCCAGACAGCTGGAAAACACTTTGTGACGCCTTTAATGGTGTCTGTTGGGGGGAAAACAAACTCGTACATATGTATGTATGTGTGTGAGTGCCAGGGATAGATGAGTGTACGGGTGGGGGGTTCTTGGCCATGCTCATTAGGATAGTGCAACTCTTCCATGAAGAGTTTACTCACAGAGCGAGCGAGCGAGCAGGAGAGAGTGAGTAAAGGATGGGATGCAAAATTACTCAAATGTCCGGGGCTTACTAAGCGTATGCGTAATTAAATTTCACATGTGAGATGAAGGAAAAGAAAGCATGAAGGTGTCACAAATGAAACCAGGTTGTCTGCCAGGTGTAAATACATTTCACGAGGGTGCAAGATATTTGCATTCCATTTAATCCAATCTTAAAGGCCCAGACAGCCGCAGGCCTGTGAAAAGTTAAGTGATTGGAAAATCCATCCAATCCCCACACAAACACACCCATGCACACACACATGCAGATATCTGTGCCGCATCTGTGTCGTATGTGGGTGGCGCAAACACAAATCAAAGTCACAGGCAATGCCAGTGTTATAATACCCTTATCTGTTATCTTATCAGCCAAAGGACTATCACTGTCGTGCCCTGTCCTGCCATGTCCGTTGTTGAGGCTGAACAAGCATCAACAAATGTCTGGCTGGCTGGCTGGCTGGCTGGCTGTCTGTCCGTCGGACAGGCATCAGACATCGCCTGTGACACTAATTGCTTGACCTTTTTTCTCTTTTGTTGGGGCAGCAGCCCCCATTCTGTTGACCTTTGAACGCGCCCTGAATTTGCATGCGAACCGAACCGCTGACCCGGCGACAAGGCACAGCCGTTGACATGGATAAACCACTTCAAGTCAAGTGCACACAGGGCCCCAAGTCGAAGCCGCAGCCACAGCCGCAGCCACAGCCGCAGCGGCAGTCAGTAACCAGCCAATCACCCGGCTGTCCCCCTATCCTCCTCCTCCTCATCAAACCTCAGGAAAATCCATTAGAAATTTTCAGCAACAAAAAAATATATACATATACCGAAAAAAAGTTCAAGAAGTCATGGTTGATATAAAGTTGAAATAAATGTTGTTGTAACCGCGGCGACAGTCCTGCCTGAAAGAAAGTTTCTGCGGCAAAGGGTAACAAGGATTTGCTTGTGGGGTTTTGAGGAAGGAAAAACCAATATTTGCAATACGAACTAAACAGTTTGCTACCATTTCAGACCATTTAAACTCATTCTGGAAACTTAAAGCTTGGGTATTGTTTTCCGTATACCATCACCTCCCCCAACCACTGCCTCTCTCTCTCTGTGTTTGTCCACCTGCCACACCAGATCTACCCACAACTGTCATTCTAATAAGCCAAGTTCTGTCCCCTGCTGCCTTTGCATTCACAATCTCCTGCCCTATCCCTGTCCCCGTACCTGCCATACCAGACCAGACCAGACCACTCTCTCCTTCAGAGCAGAGTCAGTGCCAGCTGCTGGCGACAATATGCATGGCACTTATTGCCACTTCAGTTGGCATGCGAACCAGGCTAATAGCCTGGGCCATGCCCCCGTATCGCAACACCTCCAGGCCGCTCCAGGCACACCTGCAGCGCTTCAAAAATTTGATTTGCTCTAGCTCCAAGGAAACTTCTGCCCCCTCCTCCCACACAGTAGACGTGGAAGGAGCATCAACAGGAGCTTCGGTGTCGTCCTGGTGACACTTTTTGGTTTTTTATGCTGCACATAGAGCACTCTTACCATATCTGCTTCCTTTTCTCTCTGCTGCATCAAGAAATCTCAACTTTCAAAAACCAAAAAAAACTGTGGGAAGAGTTAAGGGACATAAAAAAGCAGTGGGAGGAGTAGAAGCCGTAACTTGGCTGCTGCCGCGTGCCCAAAAATCTCTGCAAACAGATACAGTTGGAGTTGCAATTGCACCGTGTTGCACCGTTGCAAGCTGCTTCATTGCCTCCAACTACAGACTGCATATTAAATCTATGTGCGCACGTGTGTGTGTTTCTGGATGCTGCAGGGTGCAGGGTGCAGGGTGCAGGGTGCACGGTGCATGGTGCTGGGTGCAGAGCATCATAACCTCTGGAATCTCCTTAAAATTTATGCACTTGTGGGATTTTTATATTGCACTTGCACTTGCATTCTAGTCGCTCTTTCTCTCTCTCAGAATCCTCTTTTTCTTTATTATTTTTCTCAGCTTTCCCCCTGCTTTTCATTTTGTTTTATATTCAGTTTTTGTTGGTCGCATAAAAATTATGTGACACCTTGATATATTAATATGTTTGCTCTACTTTTACAAAATTTATTTAAGCCAGCATGCGAGGCTAAGATATAATGGTTTTGATCAAGATTGATAGAGACTAAATGGAGCCATGAATATAGATTACAAATTACACTGAAGTTGAGGGAATTTGAAACGAAATAATCCTACAGATAAAGAAATATTTTTACAATATTTCTTAGAATTATTTTATTAATTCACTTAAATATTTTGAGAACCATGAGAAGCATGGTTTCACACGTCACACGTGTGTTTCACACGTCAAAATATCATCTTCTTCCTTTGTTTTATCATTCACTGTATCGCCATAAATCTCCTTTAAATAATTCCTTCGAAAATATTCCTTTCTTTTGGCCTTTCCCAGAACCCTTTCCATAACTCAATGCCGTCGTTTTTCAGAACCCTCTTTAATAACTGGTGGCCTCTGTGAGGCGATTGCTCTGCAATTGCTTGACCCACATTGCACCATAAACAATGAAATGTATTAAAATATATATACGCTCATATACCCATATGTGTACCCTGCAACATATGCGGCACACACAAGAGAAAGAAAGCAAAGTTAAACAAGGAGACACGAGAAGGGAGAAATACAGTTCTGTTGTGTGTTTCAGCTGTTGAAAATTTAAACAAATTTTTGCACATTTCCTGTTTTATCCATTGTTGTTGCACTTGCAGCCTGACACAGTTTTCAGTCACACCCATTTATTTACAATGTCAACGAGGGGCGGCCAAATGAAAGAGATGAAAAGACTCTGAAAGGGAAAGGGAGAGAGCGGGAGAGAAAAACCCCATTTCGAGAGGCCCTACCGGGGCACAGGCCTTGTTGTCGCTCGCATGAGCCTCGGAGCCATGAAATTTGCATGCAATTTTAACAGAGAAAGAGAGCGAGGGAGAGGGAGAGAGGTGGGGCAGAGGTAGAGCCTTAATGAAAGAAGCCTTAACCAAGGGGATGAAGTAGGATGTAGAGTGATTGGCTTTACGCCTGCTGACCTTGCCACGGAACCTTGAACTGCGCCCGCAATGGACGGCCCAAGACACAGGCGACAGACCAGTCGCCTCCCACCCCCCATCACCATTCCCAAATCAATTCCAGTGGACGCCCCTTTGGTGTCGCTTCTAACCGAGTAATTTCTGTGGCTAATTAGACCACATTCCTGGGGAGGGAATGGCATTGGCACTGGATAGCAGTGGAATCTATTGGGTGGCAATGTAGATACCATTGAAGTGGAGAGTCAAAATGGTAATTGTATTAATTTGCACTTGGCTCAAGTCTCAAGTTTCTCTCGGAGTTTGCTTTTTCTTCAGGAGTTTAAGTCTAAGTTTTATTTGATTTTAATTTCCGTTCTGTGGCTGGCGGGAAAATGGTCGGGCGTCTTCGATTTGCTTTTCCTTTGATTTCTCTTCATTTCTTTGGTTTTCTTTTACGTTGGCCTTTTCGTATTCCGAAAACCGCACAGCGTGTGTGAAAATTGAAATGTCACCAGTTCAGAGTCGAGTCTTGTACTGGGGTTTCCCTCTGGATAGCCTCCTACCATTGCCGCTGCTGCTGGCTCTGGCTCTGGCGTGTTTCGCTTTTCTGCTTGTCTGCCTCTGACAGTCATTGACAGCGCTGAACGGGCGACAGGCCACAGAGTAGAGGGGAGGGGAGAGAGGGCGTATGCAGCATTGCATGGAAGCAATGTTGCATGCCAGTCTGCACTTAATGCTGACTCAACGCAATATAAGTTCTTATTTGCACAGGCGACTTGGTCAGACCCCAGACCCCAGTTTCAGACCCTTACTCCAACTGTCAGGGGTTGCGCTTTCTTTTGAAAATCTGGTACCCTACATGGTTCTCAGTAGACTTTTGGCTAAAATGAAAATTCAAGAAGATCTTTTTAAAGAAAAATTAGCTATTTTTATACTTAATTTGCTTTCCATTGATTTTCCACCATTTATTTTCTTAGGAATTACTTAATAAAAATTGTATTGCCTACTTTTCAGCGCACTGTACAATACTTTCCTCAAAATTCGTTGTGGCCGAACCACATATTTAGGATTTTTGTTAAGCAAGCCACTTGCATTAGTCTACCCCTCCAGCCGTGCCCCCCTCCGCCATCTGCCTTTGCTGACTTTCACATTTTCTACTGCTTTTTAGCACAAATCCTTTTCTTCTTTTTCTTCGAGGGTTTAAAAGCGTTTTCGACAGGATTTAGTTGCATGACTTTTTGCTTTTAGCATTTCAACCGACAAACGTCAAAGCTGAACTAGCTCGCATCCCTTCGCCCCTCACCATCACTTTTCCACTGGACCCTAACTACCACTGGAGGGTGAGGGAGGTCTGTGTGTGTAGATTTCGGTTGGCAGCTCCTCAATCCTCCCATGGACCAGACACGTACCCCTGTGGCTGGACGTGCACGGCATTTCCAAATACAAATACTCAACATGGCCGCATTTTTTAACAGCCTCCCCTACAACCCATTTCCCACTCCCCACCCGCACTTTTTCCACCCCAAAATGTAGTTTCTATAAATTGTGTTTTAGTTTCGCTTTTTTGTGGCAGTTTTCTTTTTTTTTTGCGGCGCTGCACTTCTGATGTTTCGAAATATTTTGGATTTGTAACAATTTGTTTTGCAGCAAAGATTTTTATTCAAAATGGAAACCATTTTGATATTTTGCTGGCAAAATATTTCGGCAAAATAGTTGCCAGAGCAAATCCCAATGAAATTTCTGATTTTTTATTAAAATAATGGAAAGGGTTTTTAAAGGCAAAATCTAATACTAGCACAACTTTTCTCCATACAAATTTTAGCTTTAATTTATTTTCCTGAATATCCTTGGGGAAAGGGATATTTTCTCAGTTTAGTCATAAGTTTTTCGTTCACCGCCATGTTCGGCTTAGTTCCCAAGACATGTTGACACTTGCCACCGAAACCAAAGTAACCCACTTACAAAAGCGGCAAAGAAAGAGAAAGGTAGAAGGACAGAAAGAGAGAGAGAGAGAAAGAAAAAGAATGACGGTGTGCAAAAGAGATGGGTAGCAGAGTGTCTCCCTTCCATTTGGTGGCCCCTTTGTTTGCGGTGAAACTTTTTCTGCTGCAGCTTTTGTTAATTCGGTCAATATTTGCGGACGCACGAAATAAAAACGAAAACTCAGCGGAAAAAAGAAAACTTTTGCCCGAAGTACAACACCAACAAAAAACCGGAAAAAATAACTTCCTATTTAACCCCTTAATGGTAGTTGGGTTAAAGTTTTGTTCCCTCAGTTAAAATAAACTTATTGACAGTTTGTCAGAGCCAGGACAGGGGCAGCAACAGTTGCAGTCGTCCTGCTGTCCACCTGGACACTGGACGCACGGCGGTGCATTATTCATGGAAAACGTAAATTTGGTTACGCGTATTTCATTTAAGTAAAAACCCAACCCATTCCCAATCCCACAAGCCCCACTCTGGGACTATCTCCGTGGTTTTTTCTCTCACATCCGCAGCCGCAAGTGCTTTGAGTCTTTATGTAAATAACTGAAAAAATAGAAAAATAAAGGAAGCCTGGCTGCAGAGGCCGAAACGGTTGATACTCTAAACGATCTTACGTTGATATGGAATCTATAGGATATAGACCATCTGATCTACTATAAGAATGCAAAACAGCCAGTGTAAGCTATTTTCATATCGCATGAAACCCTAGCTAGTGGAGTATTAAATAAATGATCTTCTGGAGCAAATAATTTTTGGTTTCAAAGACTTGTTTTTCGAAGGATTATTCCAATGTCAGGGAAAGAATAATGAATAGGAAAGGATGTAGCAAGAAATATTTAAAGTTGGATGAGAAAACCCCTCCAGATCTCGATCAAAGATCCCCTCAAAGTCCTATTGCCCACCGATAGAGTATGGGAAAATAGAAAAATACTAGAATACCCTAGAAAAAAATTCCCATTTGGAATTGGATTTTTTTTCAATCTAGGTGCAATTCTCCAGCTTCACCTCACCAGTTCATCTCCCAGGTGCTGATTCGCAGGCCTTGGTTTTCCCCCATCCGCCCTCTGCCATCTGCCATGTGGCAACCCCTTGAGCGTTAATTGCGATTCGAGTTGTTTATCCAACTTACCTCCTGTTTAGTTTAGCCTCACGCTCTAGTTCCAGTTCCAGTCTCCCACTCAGTTTTAGCCCGGATTCCTTACGGGTTAAGCCTGAAAGCAACAACAAACGAAAGTTTTTTTTCGGCGTTAGTTAAATATGTTGAAAATTATTTGCTTTTCCTGTTGTTGATGATGGTGGTGGGGGAAAGGGGTCTGGTCGGGATAGGGATAGGGTTTGGGATTTGGGGGTCTGCTGGTCTGGTTGGGGAATATTCTTGGAGGAGCCTTAAGTTAATTAGTTGAATTTGTGTTGAAGAGTTTTTTCTGTGTGCTGTGTTCTGTGTGCTGTGTGCTTTCAGCTGTTGGGGAATTTTTCCTAGTTTAATTTAGTGGATGCAAAAGTTCTGTCTGAAGTCCGAACTAGAGGAAATACGAGTATGCCGAGAGAGGGTTCGGTTAAATGAGTTAGGAAGTTTAAGAAAGGGAGAAAAGCCATGGGCTAATAATGGAATTTTCACAGGAAATTGATTTAAGATATTCGTTGGCAATTTGTTTAGTTTTTACATATTTTTTCACAACATTTTCGTTTCAACCATTTTTGGAAATTTACATAAATCAACTTTGAAGCCAGTTGTGGCTATCTTTTCTACACTTTTTCCCTGACTCTCTTTCCAGCTTTCGCACTGCCCCCTCTCTGCCACTCTGCCCATTTTGTTAGCCAATTTTCAATGTTGGCTTCTGTTGGTTTGTCGGCCTGGCCACAACAAACAACACTGACCATAAATAATCAAATCTTATACACAATCTGCAAACAGATTTTGCGTTTCTAATAAATTTCACTTTGCAAGCACACACAAAAAAAAAGAGAAGAGAAGAGAAGAGAAGAGAAGAGTGGAAAGACTCCTAAAAAGGCACCAAAAAGCTGGAGGGAGTGCCCGAAAGGCAAACACTTTTTGTGCGTTCCTCCAGACAACGGGACAACAGCCAAAAAAATATGTATAAAATTTATATTTATGCGATGGTTGTACAGAAAATATATAGGAGATGTCCTGAATATTAAATACACAGAGAAAAACGTTAGATACATTTTCGAGAGTTTTTTTTTATGTTTTAAAACATTATTGCACATCCTTTAGATAACTGGTAAAATCGTTAGATATTTTGAAAAATCCTACTGAAATATATCAATTTCTTTTTCGCCCAGTGTATGACCTTATACCCTATTTATCTTTAGTCTGCTTTGAGCTCATATTGGAAATCTTGATGGTGCAGAAAACTATAGCATGAGAGCGACAACAAATTATGGTTGACTGGGTTTTCTAAACGTTTTTGTCCCACTCTCTCTCTCTCTCTTTCCGCCATTTCTTCGGTTCAGTGTGTCCTTTGCTGTCAAGGACGAGTCGTGGCAAGGACCCTGGTTTCATATTTATTTGGTGTGAAAATGTGGTTAGAAGTCAATAACATAATAAAAACGTTGACGTTGAAGGTCGCCTGAAGAATGGGCCTGGAATAGACACATGCGACGATCGACCGACCACAGGACCGTAGTACAAAAGATAGAGCTACAAACGGGGGGCGGGGGGGTGGGGAGTGGGATATAAATTTATGAAAATTGTCTGTGCCTGGAGGCTGGGCTGGATGGGCTTCGGGCTTTGGGCTTTTTCGAAATTGTTATTGAGAAACAGAGAGACCAAGACCGAGACCGAGATTGAGGTTAAGGGAGGAGTGGTTTCCCCTCTAGTGGGGTGGCGAACAATGCGCGAACAAAACTTTCATTGCATAACAATAGGCGCAATGGCGAGCCGCAAGCAGCATTTAAATGTAAATACCTGCAGCCCACAGGCTGAAAACAAAAACTTTTCTGCGCTTTCTGGCCATGTAATGAAAGTCCAGGCATTCCATTCCTCTGGTCTCTGGTCTCTGGTCTGGATTCGCTCCCTTCTGGCCTTGCTTCTTTCTCCCTGCCAGCAAGTGGCTCGTGGTCGTTGGCACGTGAAAGAAAAAGTGCAGGTGGCTCTGGTCTCCCATTCCCTCTCTTTCTCTCTCTCTCTCTCTCTCTCTCTCTGTGTGTTCCACAGAACAGAATAAATAAACTTCAACTTTTTGCTGGCCACAATTTCTATTTTCTTTTTTTTTTGCATTTTATTTTCAGTACTGCGTTCCCTTTTTTTGGCAGAGGAGAAAAATATCTAAAATTGCGGCAGTGCGAGAGCGTAAAACAACAATAACGAATCGCACACAGAAATGGGCCAAAGAGAAAGAAAGAGAAATTGAAATAAAAGCTGGAGAAAAAATGTTCGCTTTTTATTCGTTATTCGTTATTTTATATTTCTTTTTATTTTTATGTATATATATTTGTATTATTTCCAGAAGGCAAGTGGGTGGAAAAATGTTGTTAAGCTTTAAAATGCTGGCGGTCTCAAGATGTGAGAGTAATTGAGAACAAATAAATACAAGTGAGAAAAATGCGAGAAGGGGGAAAAACGTAAAGCGAAAAAAGCAAAAGAGCGAAAGACGGAGCGGAGACAGGGTGTCGGAGAAAGATAAAAGAAAGCCGAGTCAGACGAATTATATGGAAAATTACCATCGAAATGTGTGAAAATGAAGCATGAAACAAAGAAATTAATGAAAGAGAAAACAAACGAGAAAAAACTGTACATGAAATAAATCAATACAAAAATAAAGAGGAAATATTTAAATACTTGCACCAGAAAAAGATTACAGGGCATTCTTGAAAGGAAAAAGATTAATTATGCAGAGGACAAATTTAAGATACATTTCGCAGTAAGAATCTACGAGAAGCAGATTATATTATACACCGATATGTATCCCAATCTTCATCAAACTATCGCTTTTTTGACAGTTGAGGTCTGCTTCGACTTGTTGTCCTTCAACGTCATTCATTGAATGACAAATATAATGATGGGTTCTCCTCTTATTCATACCATTTGAGATGGTATTCTTAAGCTCTCATTCGAAGATGAGGTTGATGAACTACTCGAAACAGCCTATAAATCTACATCTAGATCCTCTCGAACAAAACATCTTGAACATTTGATTACTGACTTTAAGCGATATTTCCTGGAATCAGATACGAGTATCTCTCATGTCTTATTGCTTTTCTTAGTTGCTTTTCCATCAGCCTAAGTAGAGCAGCTGCTGAGAGCCTTAGCCACATTTGCATGTTTCACTCCCTACCGGTTTATCCACTTCGTCCACTGCTTTACACACTATACTCTTCTTTTGATGTCCCACTTTCCACTGATAAGGTTTCCCAATTTGCTTGCCATTTGCTTTTCCCTATACACACAAACATACACACACAGATACAGCCACATACAGGGATACAGATACGAGCATGGGCCTGCTGCTCAATTTCATTTTTACGCTCACCAATTTCTGTTATTTTTTCTGCTTTTCATTTCTGTTTTTCCTGTACATTTGGTGGAAAACATTTGCCAGTTTTTTTTTCGCATTGCTCTTTTGTGTTTTTTATATACTTTCTTCTTCGTGTTTATAGTTTGTCTCTCTGTCTGCCTGTCTCTATATGATGTTTATGCCATCTCTTTCGGATGATGATGCTGACATAAATCTTTGATATATTGCCATGCAGCTGCTGGACTAATAAATCCTGGGCCTCTGTCCTCTGTCGCCTGTCACTTGGTTTCATTCATTCTGCCCGAAATCCTTTCACTTTTTTAAAGCTCAAAAATCAAATGAAATTCTTGATGTCCGCCCACTTCTTTGGGGCACCCTAACCCGAACACGCCCCAATGCATTGTACAAAAGTCATTATAGAACAAGTGTTGGCCGCTCTCCCAGCGGACACTTGAGCATAATTAATGTCCTGCCACGCCCCGCGCCAAACAGGATGTGGCAGCCGGAACAGATCGTCCTCCATCGTTCCTCCCCTCGTCTCTCCATAGAGCAACCACTCAAATAAGACTCGGCGCAATTGTCGCTCCCAAATTAATTTGTATAATTTTACAGTCGCAATTGGACGGGACTCAGGAGGGGGCAAACAGAGGGAGGCGGTGAGGGGAGCGTAGTCTACACAGCGGTGGCCACCGAGACTTATTCCCAGGAGGCAGGCGCGAAACCCCGCAGCATTCAAATGAAGTTTCGGTGGCGCCGAAAAGTAGGCAATTATTTTTTAGGCCAAGAAATGGATGAGAGAAAGGCCATGGAAGAACATAGCAAGATGGAAGATGGAGGTGAAAGAATAAGAAAACCGAAAAAAAAACGAAAAAGAAATGTGAAGCGGAAAAACCATGGAAATGAGTTTAAGGTATGGAAAGATACACTCGGAAAAAGTGGCCTAGAAACATTTCATTAGAAGAAAATTTGATATTTGAATACTCAAAAAACATGTAAGAAAGATATTTCCAATACGATACAATCGATCTTCTTTTTGCCATCCTGTAGCATTACAATTTTCTCAGTGCACTGCAGTGTAAGCAGATAAGCCAATGAATAATGTGGCTTCCAGCGATATTTCTTCAAGAACTTTCCCCCACCCACCACCTAATTAGTGTCCTCCATACCTTTCTGCAGCATCTTTCAACATCCTTTCGCTTGGCCACATTCAACCTGATTAATATTTAATGGGAAACCCCATCCCGTTCCACTTTCTACTACGACTACGACCACGACTACGCTATCTATCGATTCTGCTATCAATTGCAATCAAGATGTAAATGCAACTACTTTCCAGATGCCCTGCGATGCTGCAACACTTGATTGACTTTCACAGCACATTTATTTTGAAACCTTCAAGCTGCCGTTGGCCGCAAAGCCAACTTTTCAACGACTTGGCTCAACTTTAAACTGCAGGCAATGGCTAAAAAAGTAATTCGTGGCTTACACAGGCAGAAGAGAGAACTGGTCACAAGAAGATGCAAGTCTTTCACCCTGCAAAAAGAAAAGTTTCCAAGCGAAGAAAACTCAAAGCAACCCCAGAGGTGGCCTCAAGTTATTTAGTGCCTGGAAAAGAAGTGCGGAACGACGACCGTCTATTGAAAACGGAGTGTTTCCACCTTCAGAGAGAGTTTCCTCTTTTTACCGCACGCCAATAAAATGTAATTTCCTGTGATTTCTCTTTTGTCTGCTCGCGGAACTTGCAATTGCAAATTGATAAATACATTTTACAAGGCACTGCGGCAAATAGTAGATATATCTTCGATATACGCTTACGATATATACCATATATATATATATATATATACTTTGTACGGAAAATCAGGAAAGTGTGCACGTTTCACCCTCATGATTTGGTATACTTCAGCGATTTGTTTCGCTTTGTGGGTGCGGGTAACACTGTTACACTGCTTTCCCCGCTTTTTCTCGCTTTTCCTTGGCACGGGCCTGACCTAATTTACGGCACTTTCGATTGAGGGGCGCCCTCGCGACACATGTGGCTCCTCCACATCCACAACACTCGTATATATATAGCACAAATATATATCCCTTATAGGCAGGCTTCTTCATATGGTTTTCCTTGGCCTCCCCCACGTCAATTTTTATTGCTGCGGCTTTGGTCGGGGTGGTCGTGCTCCTCTTCTGGCAGTTGCTTTCCAAGCTTTGCATAGCATAGTTTTCGAATTTTCCTGCTCGGATTTTCCACTCTCCATCTCTTATTCACTCTATTCTTTGGGGAACTTTTGGGAGAACATAAATCACTAGAGCATAGTTTTTATTTCAAGTTTTATTTTTTTGTGTGTGTGGAGGGAAAACCCAACTAATTGTGTGTGTGTGCGTCAGTGTGTCTACAGAGTGCCAGTGTGTGTGTGCGTGTGGATAATTTGTTGCTCTCACTTCGGTCTGGCTTTAAATTTATTGTTGCTGCAAGAGCAAGTGTCAAATGCAGACGACTTCAACAATCGCATGATAAACGAGCAAATGTTGCCACCTTCCGCTCTCCGCTCTCCGCTCTCCGCTTTCCGCTTCCCCCACCCCACAGCTGCAATTCTTCCTGCCACATCCTCTCCGACTTTTGTTGCACTTTCCCACTAATTATGTCTGCTCATTATTAACCCCGATGTCGAGCCAACAAGCAAACACATTTGACATCAGACAGAGACAGACACATACACAGCGAGAAAACCAGAAAGAGAGAGCGCAAGAGAGAGAGGGAATAACACCAGCAAAAGGTGAAAATAAATTTTACTCACTTAAGCAAATTTGACAGACAGGTTTTCCATTAGCAAACATGCTTTTGTCATTTGCGCAAATTAATGCATGACAGATGGCAGCGATAGTAGGGGGTTAAGTAAAGTCCACGAGGGGTTAAAAGTGGGCTTTGCCTTGAGTGCTGCTAGAGGGAGAGAGAGAGAGATAGAGCACATGCTGCTTATTTAGGGATTCACTCGGCCAACTCTTAAAGAAGGTCAGCTCTGTAAGTGTGTGTGCGGGTGTGTGTGTCTTGAGGGTCACTCTGTTGCTTTTCTTTGATGTAATTTATTATCCATAAAAGGGAAAGAAGGCGCTGGAGCAGCATATGTGGCTGAACTTTCACTCACTTGCATAATTTGTGGGAGAAAGTTATAGGGAAAAGGTAATCTGGAATTGGATTATTCCATTTATATTCTCCAAAAGCCTAAGAACATGGTAGAAGAAACTCCTTAAAGGTTCTCTAAAAGTGTAGTTCTAATCCGATTAATTACATTCCAAAAATATTACTATCCAATACAATTGAACGATAAAAATGTCTATCGGATGGGTAATAATAATGACCCATAATAGCGATATAAGTCACATAAGTATCGGACGACGACGACCCAAAACTTGTTTATGGTATAAAGATATATGTACTTTGAAAAGCCACGCCAATATTTTCAGCCAGCACCCACATTTAAACACAGACACACACCTGTCAGTGTCCTTGTGTTTTGCTCGTCCACTATTTCTCGTTCTCTCTCACTCTAGAGGCGAGTCCTTCCACTCAGTGGTCACCTAGCCAATGCACTGAAGAACCCCCTTGAGGTAAAAGAACTGAACCATAATCAAGTGAAAAATGTTTTTTTCATCGCAGAGGGAAATTGATTTTCTACGATTGTAATGAATAGAACACAAACTTTGAATTCAAACGAAACGTACAAATAACAAACTAAAATTAATATTTTGCGTGCTTTTGTGGGTCCTTATTACTCCTTCAGGGTCTGGTCCACAATGGAGTCCATCAGGGGGCCGGTCAGCTCGGTCCTGAGTGCGATCTGCTGGAACCTGTGGCCCTGGTACTTGGTGTAGATGGCCGTCAGCTTGGCCTGGGGTGCATCGCGCGCCACCTTGGCGATCAGTCGAGCGATGGGCCCCAGATGCGTGGCCGTGTAGCGAGAGTAGTGGGCCAGCGTCAGTGTCCAGTGGTTGTCGTTGAGGCCAGTGCTGGCCCGATCGTCGCCGTTGAGCAAGTTCAGCGACAGAAACAGCGAAGCTGCAGCAATCTCTGATGGCTTATAGCTGGCCAAATCATAGTCGACCGTAGCCAGTTCCACAAAATATCTGGCCATGGCATGGTGATCGTCCTTTGCCCCAGCGGCCTTTGAGTAGCGCCGCAGAAAATGGATCGGCAGCGGACGCGACAGATTGAAATCTATGGCCTTTAAGATCTGCAGCTCCATCTTGCGGATCTCACGGACGGAGTAGGCGTGATCGGTGAGAAAGACCAAGTCTGGAATGGTTGGCGGGTATAGCTCCTCGTATTTGGTGGCCATAAGGAGGGCCGTCAGACCCACCATCTGCAGATTACAGCGCTTAGTATCCTTGACCACCTGCAGATAGCGATCGATGATGCCCACGGCCAGCTGGAAGGTGTCGTCGACCAGTTGGTGCCACAAGTGCACCTCGCTAATCCAGTTAATCAGCACGGAGCGCATCTTGGGGAAGACTTCCTTCTGCCCCGCCAGGTGATCGTTGTGGATCGGCTGCTCGATCTCCAGCTTGTACAGATAGTCATAGATCTCGTTGACATACTCTGGGACGAGCATGAGTTTTTCCTTATCGTTGGCGTCGATGTCTTCGATGCCGGCCAATCGCTGCAAGCTGGAAGCCTGAATGGTGGTCGATGGCTTCACGATGGCAACCCCTGGCACCACACCGATGGCCTCCTTCGTGTTGGCCGCAAATGAGTTCAGTCCGCGGTGGCCCAGATCGCTCAGAGCAGCACGTTTTGAAGGCAGCTGGACCTGGTCAATATTCCCCGAGGCATTCTCCTTCCCACGTCGTTTCAATATTGTGCCGAACATTTTGAATGGAGTCCTTTGACAACTATACAATTCACACACACGAATCGACGCTCTAGTTAGCTTTTTTCTTGGTCTTGCTAAAGCGGACTATTTTTTAGTCCGCGATTTTTACAAGTAATAAAACAATACTTACAATTATTTACAATTTTCAATCCGAAAGTGAGTTTTTTTTTCCCAAATCGGTCTGAACAGATTTATTTTCATCTGTTCTCTACAAGAACCCTAGACCGACTGAATATATTTTTCCTTTTTGGGTATTCATGATTTCAGTTTTAACAAAGCCGAAAGTCACAGCCTGCTTTCTTAGAGAGACTTTCCATACAAAAAATCAATTTTAGATTTCTCCAATTTTCCGTCACGGCCTGCTTTCACAGTATATTTCATTAATCCCATGAAAATCGGTCCAGTTATTTATAAATATATAGATTATGTCAAGACTGTTGCTGTTCTACGAACTTTTAAACCATTCTTTATTAAAATATTGATTTTATATCTCTTCAAGCTTCAATGTTCCCTCTCCCAATTTGTCCTCTATATATATTCCATATCCCATCTGCGACTGTGATTTCGGTCTTACTTTCGCTGCCCACATTAGACATTCATTTATCAATGAAGCATAAAACATAATTGAAAGATCAAACGCAGAGGCGACGTCTGCCACATGCAACCACGAACACATTCACACACAGAAATGGGTGGGCATACCTATCTATGTGTGGGTGCGTATCTGTGCGTGTGTTCGTTCTGGCCACATTTGTCGCAACTTTCGCTGGCTGGCAATGATGATAAAAGTGGCTGCACAAAAGGCCAACGACGAAAAAACATGAACGAAGGCGTAAGCGAAAAATGTTCGGAGCGTAAATAAATTACAACAATAATGACGCCAAACATGATAACAACAAATGGTAAATGGCAGCCAGAGGGGTTGGCAGGGGGTGGTCCATGGATGGGGATGAGTTGAAGCTGCAGGGGACAGGCGATTGTTATTGATCATCGCAATATTTTGCGCATTAGGCAGCCAAACATATGCAGCAGTCCAAGGAAATATGGAAAGAGATGATACACTGCAAGAAAAATAGTGTATCCGTCTGTTCTTCTAGGTAAGGGTAAACCATTTTATAGTAGGGAAATTTATACTTTTCTTTCAGTGCATGGAAAGGAGGCTGTAGACAGCGATACATATTGTAAGAAGGAGGCGGAGGACGACTTGTGCCAGATCGTTACGACTTCAGGACTTATATGTCATGGCTTTTTATCCGTTTGACTTGTTTACGCAAAATGGAAGCAGCAGCACACAGCAGACGAGCCAAAGGATAACATTGTCCTACTGCCACACTGCCACACAGAGAGTCCTGTCGTATCGTGTCTTGTCGGGACGGGGCCGCGGCCGCGGCCGGGGCGGGGGTGCAGCCATTCAAAGTCCTGAAAGTCCTAAGCCATTAAAGCATATTAGTTTTACCCGCTGCCATATTGTGTGTGTTTGTATCTGTGTGTGTGTGTGTGTGCGTGTGTGTATCTGTGCCTCCTTCGTATTTGTATTTGTATTTATTTTAGGGGCATTTTCGTTTACGCCCGACTGCACAATAAAAGTTTTTAAAAAGGGATTTGACATTGTTGTTCCCAGATATTGTTTCTGCTGTTTCTGCTGTTGTTGTTGTTCTTCTCTTGTAGTTGACGCCATTTTGGATTTGCATTGCTCTTTGCTCTCCCTCTATTCTTTTTTGTTGCTGCTGTTGTTTGCTGGCTGATTGCCGAACAGTTGCTTGGCTCTTTCAGTTTTTACGACACGACACCGTTTTGCATGCAACAGTTTTGTTCCGCTAAGCGGCTCCCAGCGCGTATACGCAATATTCTGTAGTCGGCTTTTTGTACTAAATCAATTTAAATGGCATGCAAAAATAGGGCGGTGTAGGAGATTGTGGATTGTTGGAGGCGAGTTTCACAGCAGTGAAATGTGTATGTCGGATATGTGGAAATGGGAGTTAAAGTGATGTTTGAATTTTTATAGCATTTAGCTTCCTATCATCAAAATACTTTTCTGTTTGCAAATAATTTAATTTTCTATGAATGCTTTATGCATTCTTTTCTAGGGACGGTAATCAATTTAAGTTATATTTAATTTATCACACAACAAAAATGTAGTTTATTTTTTAAGGATAATCATTAGTTTCTAGTTCTATTATTAATAATATTCGATAGTAATTATGATTGAGCAAATAAAAAAAAACTAAAATATAATGATTAAATTATGAGGTTTATTTTTGATCGGAAATAAGAAACTCAGAGTTAGACATAAAAAAATCACCATGGCTGGTTGCACAAATTAATAAATATCCTTAATAATTTAGTCGAAAGAATCCTCTCACTTCCATTGAATACCTGAATAGATTTATTCCTCTCCAATAATAAACTCCCTGTGCCTCATCCCTCAAGTTATTCTCAAGAGAACATCCACATGCGTACTCCCACCCTTCCCATTTAATTCCCATTACACATACAGGACATTAACCCCCGAGACAATCAGCAATAATAAGCAGCAATAAGCAGTCTTTTTCTGCCTTTTCTCCCCCTGCCCCAACGTATTTCTGAGCCATTGAATCTTAATTAACTAATTAAAATTTGCTTATTTGGCAGGGCTTTTATCCTTTCATCACCCAATTTTAATAGCAATTAGGGCAGCCATTTTTTGTGATGGAATTTTAAGCAAAAGCCGAGGGTTTTGTCCGCCTCTTCTACTCCCACTATCCAAACAATTTGACAAAGAAAACACGCTAGAGAAAAGAAAGAAAAAGAGCAACGACGAAAGGAATGCAATTTATTTTGGTAATAAAAATGCATTTTTATTACAAAATCATAGCCATGAAATCTAGCGCACGAAGCCAGTGGGATTTATATGGCATTCATTATGCTGCTGCAGGGGAGGCTCCTCCTGTTCTTCCTTTTTCCCCATATAAATACAGATATATCTTTATACACTGTGAAAAAAAGGGAAAAAGATGCATTCTCCATTAATTTTTTCCATTTTTCCAATTATTTTGTACAGCAATTTTCATTTCAACCATTGGATATTTTCTCTCCTTTGCTGCTGTCTTTTTTCCAAGTGTAGAGGAACCTTGTTTTGCCATCCAAAAAATTTGTATTAAGCTATTTGCATTTGGTTTTCATTTTTCCCATTCCAATTTCCATTTGTTTGTGTGTGTGCGCTTGCATCTGTGACTCTGTGTGTATTTGCAGCTGGGGCACCTGCAACAACGCATCGCGTGGGCCCGAAATTTATGTATAAAATATAGAGCGCCAATAAATGCGATAAACTGACCCGCGGGCGGCTTTACCTTTACCCATTTTCCTCCCCATTTCCACCACTGAACGAGGCGCCACCACAGTTTTTATCCATGGGCTATAGGCATCCATCTCCAGCGCTTCTTTTTTTGGGGTTCTGGTGTTTGCATTTAATCCCCATGACCCATAATAATTTGTGCAAATTTATTTTCCAGTGCTTAGTGATGGAACAGTGGATGGAGTGTATGGAGCGGGCTTCCATCTGGCGACTGCCAGATATCGGGTAAATAAAACAAATTGCCATAAATAACCCTGCTGGCTGCCATAAATCTCGGTTAAATGGACATTTTTGCATCTTCAAATCGTTGTCGAGTGCCCGGGAAGAGACACACGACACAGGATACAGGATACATGATACAGGCCACTGGACACTGGACACTCTGCACAGCAAAAGAAAGAAACAAAGCAAGAAATACGGGTATAGTGCGTCTCTGCTGGTACTTGAAACAAATCAGCAGAATGATAAAATGCCTCTAGACATCCCCGGGACATGAATGGGGTGGGGCGGAGTGGTCTATCTAGCCTATCTCTCCGGGCAAGGTCGCATCTTGGATGAACTAAAAGTTTGAGTTACAAAGAGCTGTTTGGAGCAGATTTGAGGTAGAGTTTTTCCTAGGAACTGTTGAAGGATATTCATTTGTGTGGTTTTCTTCTGCCTATTCTTGGGAAAATTATAGTTTTTGCCGAGAATACTGGGTAATTTCTTAACTGATTATTTAAGCGATTCATTCGAAAGATGATTGTCTTTAAGAAGTATTCGAACTCCTATTCCATGAGTTCTAGTGACACTTACGCGTTATTCCTACTCCTGCCATTTACGACTTGAATATCCATCCAAATTCCCATGTAATCTCCCTAATCTGAAGCGTTTATATTTCGTCCTCTAATCCCCGATTCAGTTCCTGTCATAACATGCCTCGTCTCCGCTCCACCATATCGATACGTACACTGAATGCACTTAACAATCAAATTCGAATTCCGAATCATATTTTAAACAAATCGGATTTGGTTAACGTTCGAGTGGAAGTGCACCCCCCCCCACAACCGGCTTCCGTTCGGTATTTTTTCTAAGCCGTAACGTTATACGAATTCAATTTGAAAATAATAAAAATATCTATTCAACTCAGTGGCAGTCGCAGTCGCAGCCGAAGACCCTATATTGCTTCCACCCTCCCCCCACCGCCAACCACCAACCAACACCCAAATCCCCCTCCCACCGACATGAAGCCTGTTGACTATGATTCCTGATTATGATTATGACTTCAGCCAACAAGGACGCACGGAGGGCGGGTGGAGGGGACTGACAGCAGCACCTCGTACTGGTTGTGTTTTGATGTCGTTACCAGACATTGAACCGCATTAAACTATGCATTGCGTCGACGACGCAGACGACTACGAGGACGATGTCGACACATATGGCCCCTTTTCTGCAAAAGGAACTCTGAACTCATGAAGGAGCTATGGGGCAGGCAGCATGGGATATAGCGACGACGACGACGACGTGCTAGAGGCGTTGGGCAAATGCAATTTGATGCAGACATTACGACTACATGACGATTTTATCGTTGAGTGTAGTGCACAGACATAAACATATATCTACATATGGCTTACAGAACGATACGCGTTGCCTGCACTCCCCCAACTCCTCCACCCACCCACTCACCCACTATCCGCTCCTCCACTTCACGCGGGACTCGACTCCTACTCAGCTCTCAGTTTTCTAGCGCATATATAACATTATTGCATACGCAAATATACACGCACTGCTACACACACACACACACACACATACACAGATACATATGCATCCGTAGATAGCAGAAAGAATCTTGCACTCGCCGCGCTTCGATGATGCTCTTAAATATTTGCATAAAAAACTACGGAATATGGTAAATGGTCTAGAAGTTTTTGTGCCCCTCCCCCTCCCCCTCCATCCACCATCCACCGTCGTAATGCTCCTCCTTGGCACACTCGTACGCTCGTACTTCTCCTGCCATTAACCGCAACAGCAGAGGCAGAAGCAGCAGCAGCAGCAACGATAATAATAACATACACGCTCCATAATCAACACATACTTAACGTCCTGCCGCCAGAACCACCATTCTGGCCAGGATTCACTCGTATTCGCACTGGCACTCGCACTTTGGGAAACGTCTCCCACAGAGATTTTGAGTGCAGTTACCGCTGAGTGCAGTTTTCGGTGAGGACAAAATGCAAAAAGATAGTTACAGTGAAGAAAAGAATCTTAAGAGATGATTCCTTGGGGGAATAGTACATTGGTAGATGTACTGGAATAGAAATTTCCTCGAGAATAATATTCGAAGGTAAATGTTCGATTGAGGGACAACCTCTCCAAAATTCACGAAATTTGTATCCTGGATAGACCTCGATTTAGCATGAACCAAAAACAACAACACAGCAAGTGCCAAATTTCAAAATTTATTTAAAAAAAAACTATCAGAGACCGCCGCGAAATTTGTTCACCTAAATTCATGATAAATCGGGGTCTATTTAGGAAAAAAGTTTCTCAATTTTTTGAGAGGTTGTCCATCAATCGAACACTTACCTATTCGAATATTCAAAGTGTATAATATAAACTTTAATTGAAAAAAATATACTTGTCTTCTGATAAACTACATTTTTCGCAGAAAAACTAACTTTAAAATAAAAAACAATATACAAAATACATCTAATTAATCGTATATCCACAAGAAAATAAATCAAAACACAATCTTGTCTTCCCGAAAAACCCATTTTGTATATTTTATATTCTAAAATATGTCGGAAAACTTTTTAGACAATTTATTTCTCCCGTTTGTGGGCTGCTTTCTTTTCAGTGCACGTTCGAAGTGTTACTACTGATACAGTGTTAACTGGATAAGAAATTTAATTACACTCGCATCAAATTCTATTCGTATTGTGTGACACTCTTTTAGCCACTAACACAATTGAATTTGAAATGATTTCGTGTGGACAGACAACTGAGAGGCTGAATTTGATTTCAGCGAGAGCGAGAGCACTTCATTTTAGCAATCAACGCATGCAAATTGGAGAACAATATTTCATTTCAACAAAGAATAAACAATTTGCAGCAGCAATATAATACGAATATATATATACCGGTACTGTGTGGAGCCATCAATAACGAGAAGCGACTTGACCCGTAGTGCTGCTAGGGACACGACTGAGAGGGGGACTGTGCTGGCATTGGCCCACTCGAGGAGCCAAGGCTAAAACAATTGATTATTGTATGTCATAAGCACACAATTTCCACTCGGGCTAGAATAATACGAGGAGCAGCTGGAGCAGCAGGAGGATGTCCTCATTCAAGTAGAAATGAGAAGAAAATGTACCATCAAAATTCTGGCTGGCCCAAGCCGAAACCCAACTGTCAATTGCATTCGCCTTCTGTCTGGGGCGACGCCAAAAGCAAATTTAAATGTTAATCAAATGCGGCAAAGGAAAATCCATGATGCTGGTGGAAAAACGGCAGAAAAAAGCCAAAAGCCAGAACCAGAAAAAGATGAATGGAAATAAAAGAATTGAAGGAAAATTTCGCATGCATGCACATGAAAATGAGTTTGATATGGGATGTGGCATTGGGCAGATGAGGACCTCGGTCGGGATTGTGATTGGGATCGGCAGCGGGATGGGGATCGGGATGGGGTTTCTGTGGTGATGGTGGTGATGGTGGGGAGAGGGCGTTCACAAATGTAATTGACAGTTCAAGTGACAAGTGGCCGGGGGGCGGGGGGCGGGGCGGGGCTGGAAGGTAAAGGATTCCCCAATAAAAGGAAATTCACAATAAAAATTGAAAACCCGAGTGGAGAGAATAAACATTCGTGCTCACCTTTCAAAATGCAGAATGCTGCGCTGCGCAGCAAGCAATATTTAATTAAAAAAGAAAAAGAGAAAAATGACAAAAAGTGCATCCAATATTTTTTGTTGTTTTTTTTTTGCTTGTTCGGTCGTTGTATTGCATTAAAATTAATGTCAGTTTTCAACAATTTTCCAGCAGCTTTTTTGTGCTTCTGCTGCTGCTGCACTGCTGCCATCTATTCCGCCGGATAGCCACTTCCACAACCGCCATATGTTTCAGCTTCATTGAACCTTTGAGCACACAATATTTGAGAGAGTGGTTTTTGCCCTTTTCTGCGCTTCAGTGGTTGTCCCAGCAACGTGCGGCATCATAATAAAAGGCTAAGCGAGCAGCAGCATTGTGGTTGATTGAGGGTGTGGCTGATGGTCAAAGTCCATAATTGAGAGAAAATATACTAAATCGATGGCCGACAGAGCACTGAAAGGTAGCAAAATATACACATATTTGATGAAAGAGTTTCTGTGTCTCTCTCTATTGGAGTTACAAGGGTTCCTTTGAGAATTATTCAAATAACACAATGGTGAGTGCACTCACAGTATGGAATGACTGAATAATCATATTGGAAGGAGTAAGTAAGGGCTTTGAAAATGTCGATTGGGTATTTGATAGTTCTCAAAGTCATCAATGGAGTTCCCTCAGATGGTGCCAGACCTTAAACTTACATCCGAGACAAAGTAATCTCTTTCCAGTTCCCCCCTTTCACTTCTTTTCACCTACAACTCCTCATGTTCCTGTGAGATCTCCCACTCCCCCTCCCTGACCAAATCCCACCTAAATCATTGTTAGCTCCATCATTATTTACAGTTTAATTGCAACAATTTCCTGATTTGATGGCACGAACTCCCGAGCTGCCGAACTTTCCTCCATCTCCTGTGAGGTCATAAAAGCATTCGTGCCACATAAAGTGAGCCGCAGTGGCATCAGCAGCAGCAGCAGCAGCAGCAACAATGATGGTACTCCTGCATCCAGAGAGGAGTGGCACGGAGCACCAGAAGCAATATGATGATACAGTTTTATGTGCCGCACAACCATTGAGCGCCGAAAAACAATCCCCGGAACATGCAGGATGCTCTTCGGCCTCCACTTGCCCCACTTGCCACATGCCCCGATGGAAGGCGGAACCATCATCATCGCTCAGACCAGTTGCCCGCCAGTCAAATCAATTGGCTGCAAATAAAAAACCAACAAAAACACACAAACCATAAAGAGACCCGCCGCACATGCACATCTCCACATCCACACCCACATCCACATCCACATCCACATGCTCGTGCACACATTTCCCACTCTTCCAGAGACAGAGCGGAAAAGACTGTACAAATACAAATAAATCGCAGCATTTCCGCAACGGTCATGCTCTCCCGCTTTTATGATTATTATATAAATTTTCCCTTGAAATGTCATAAAAAAGCCAAAGCAAATAAAAAGCATCCATCGAGAAATGTGTGTGGTCTCCGGTAGGAGGTACACTCCTGCTCCTGCTCCTCCTGTTCCTCCTTCTCCTGCTGCTCATCTTTCTCTTCATTTGGCTTGCAGTTTTTTGTGTACTCTTCCAGAGAGAGGGTATTATGGATAGTTTGGAATGCAAGAGGTATATTCTGTAAGGTAATTCTTGAGTTTTTATGCAAATTGACATTCAAGTCAGATCTCTACAGCATTGGCAGATCTGTCACCTGATCGTCCAGGGTATCTGAAGCTTCGTTTCAGCAACTACCAATCCATTCATGTTACTTTTTTTGCCACTGTTTTCCCCCTGTTGATGATGGGAAAATGAAAATGCGCACGTCATTCGCTTTTCGTCAGGAGGGCGGAGCAAAAGCACTCCCAAAGAGAAGGGCCAGTGTTAGACACATGTCTCTCTTTCTCACCCCCTCTCCATCTCTCTCTCTCTCTCTGTCTGGCCAATATTCAAATGTGGTTGGTTTGTCCCGGCCTGCTGGGCAGTGGGCCAACTTATTAAGTTGTTAAAACATGATTTGTGGCCTCTTCTGCCCACAAAGGAGCGAGAGGGGATTTCCATGTGAAATGTGAAAATCCAAGAGTGTTGCCCGTGATGCTTAGTAGATTTTTCTTCCTGCAGCTTATGAATTATGAAAGTTTTTCCTTTTTTTTGGGTGGAGAGGGGATGTGTGTGTGTGTGTGTTATGCACGCGTGTTGGCCATAAACGCCCCGCTTTATGGGCCGCAGAGCCAGGCAAATTGAAAGTGAAAAGTTAAGTTGAGTTGAATGGGGGCTGGGAGTGGGCCACAAGAGCCAGGCTGAGAGCGGTCCAGTGCGGGGCCAGGCTAAGCCTCATTGGGGTTGCGTTATGAGGCATGAAAACCAGGCCAAAATGCACGCAGAGCACAGAGTGTGGTCGGGAGAAAGTGGAGTGAAAGTGGTACTGAAAGCCAGCCAATTATACACTTTTGAAAGTCGACGCGAAATAAATCACTAAAAAAAAAATACTTTTCATATTTATTAAGCTTTGCATTTATTAAACTTGTTCCCTGGAAAAACTAGCAGATTGATGGGAGGAAAATGCATACAAATAAAAAAGGGAATTATTATACGTTAATATTTATTTTAATTTGCTGGAAGCGCATTCAAAAATGATACGAAATGGTTTGGAAAATGTGCAGAAAAAAGGGTAATAAAGTTTATGAATAATTTAAATGCAGCAAATAAACATTATGGAATGAAAAAATGAATGTAGAGAAATTTTTGAAGTCGCGGCACAAGTGTCCACTTTTCTCTAGTATTCAAAGTGTTGGATGGCCAGGAGTTCAAAGAGACAAACGACAGGATTATTATTATTATTTTCTTATTTTTTTAAATCAATTTTTTAAGAAAACAAAATGCGGATTTGGAATTTTTTGTTTTTAGAAAATTATTGACCATAAAAATGTTTTGCTTAATTAAAATTAAAATTTAAGCAATTGCATTTTACTTGTGTTAATAATTCCCATAATAGTCTTAGAGTACATATTACCATTCATTATAATTATGCCATTACGGTTTGCTCGTATTGTTAATGTAGTCCATCTATAGTACTCCTATAGTTTTCCCGGGTAATCATTTTATTAATTGAAAATCGCAGCCCCTTTTTCTTTCTTTCTTTCTTTTATTTTCTAGCACATTGTAGCACAGCTTGATCGACCAATTTGCAAATTACTTTTATGTACATTTTACGCTTTTCACTTCAGTCCGAGAAAGTCCTTCACTTTGTGCTTCCAATTCATTAGAGAGTCGCGTGGCAGAGAGAGAGAGAGAGAGAGAGAGAGAGTTTGGGGGAAAATGTTAATGATTTCCGTAAACATGGCCAAACAAATAACGAGGCGACGGAAAGAGCGTTGATTTTTGTTTTTTATGGCTCACTTAAAACGAAACGGAAATAGTGAAAGAGTGGGGTGCAAATGTAGCAGAAAGTGAAAGAAAGGCCACGAATGGCAAAGAGAGTGGGTGGAGCAAAGGAAGAGGATACTAGGACCAGGCGGACCAGCCAGTTTTTAACGTGTTAATGCCAAGGCGGCTGCTAACAAGTAGACAAACAAAGCGGCGAAAAAAGGAGAAAGTAACACAGGAAAAGTGGTGGAAAATTGGATAGCGGAAAGAGAGAGAGCGAGAGATGGAGATGGAGATGGAGAGATGCCTCAGATGAGAAATGAAACGAAATGAAATCAACGCCAGTGTTATTTGTCGTGTCCCTCTCCCCCTTCCCAACATCTCCCACATCCCCTCAGAGACAATCTCTCCTTGGACTTTCCTCGTTTCTTTTTTCGGTACAACTTTTCCCTTCCTCAGAAAATTGCTTCTTGCTTTTTGCCTGCGGCATCTGCATCTGGATCTGTGAGTATCTGTGTGTGTGTGTCTTTCCACAAATGAAATTTAATTGCAAAAATAATAAAAACAAAGATAGAACAATAACAACCAGAAGAACAACTTCATTTGCATTTGGGGGAGCTCGAACACGAAAAAGTAAAATAAATATAAATATATATGGGAATGGGGAGCAGTTTTTTCCGGTTTGCGGGAATGCTCGTAATGTGGCAGTGATTTGAATGTTCCTTGGGAACGGGACTTGCTCTGATCAAAGAAAGGTCCGAGAGATGAAATATGTTTTGGCATGAAGGAAACATGTCCGGAGAATACATAGCAAGGGCTCTTTGATGGTTTGATGTATTTGTAATTTTAATTTAAATACGTTTCTTGAATAATGAATGGCTCAAAGCATTTTCCTTACTCTTGACAGTGAAGTCTTCCCCAAAACTACCAACTAAATAAATAATTAAATAATTAAATTATTAAAGAAAAAATAAAAACTCGAAGCATTGGCCTGCTTCTGGGCCTGGCTACTCAAAAATTGAAAGATGCCTTAAAGCTTGGGCACTCATGTCTTCGAATATCTTTATAAAACTTTATTTTTTCTCCCCGCTCAAGCCGAAAATGAGACAAAAGTTATAGAGCTTGAACCAATTACTAACCGGTTCGTTCGATTGCGAATGGCTTTGGTAAGAAAAGGTTCCTCCTACTTACGGAATCATCTTAGATCGATTTGTAAATCTTTAGAATTTTGTAGGAACTTTAGAATTTGTCAGGAAATGAAAGTCAAACTGTGCTTGAAAATACAGGTTTTATGAAGGCTACTCTTTTCTAGTTCTAAAAACGTCAATCTAGCACACACGCATCGCTCAAACTCCTAAAACCATGAATATTAAATCAATGCCATGCACATCCTTTATTAGCCATATCCTAAGCCGCCTAAACTCCTCCACTCTCCCACCGCAAAATGGCACCTCTCTCCTTTCATCGATCTGACCCACATAAAATGCAATTCAATTAGAGTACTGATTAAATTTTAATTGGAAGGCCATTAAACATGGAAAGCGAGTCGACAACAACAACAACGACACACCATCCCAGTGCACAAATATTGAAAAATGCCCAATGGCGGTTTTGGCATGCTCACTTTGTGGGCGGGGGGTGTCGTTGGGGTGGGGCAAAAGCACTTCAAAAGCGAACAGGCAACACCCACGAACATTACGCATACGCCCGGTTAGCCAGCGAGTAATTTGGCTAAAGGCCAAAAAATGCCAAAAACGGCAAACGTAAAACATATTTTGAAAACAGCGTTAGTCGGTGGTGGGGGGGTGGTGGTGGCTGTGGGGGGTTCTGCCCGCTTTCCTAACAAGCGCAAACACATTTCAAATTAGTAGATCGACCTCCCAGGCAGCTCTCCGCTTTCCACCTTTCCCTTCGCCTGAGAACCGCAAAAATTCAATGCGTTTATAGACATTTATGGAATTTTTGTGCAGAACTCTCTACCACACATACAAATAGAGAGAGAGAAATAGAGAGAGAGAGAGAGAGAGAGAGAGAGAGCGAGGAAAGCTGAATTGTGGAAAATTGCCAAGGAAAAGTTTTTCGGTTTTAGTTTTTTTTTATATATTTTCGCTGAGTGAAAATAAAATGCTGGTTATAAAATGTTATGTCGATTGAAACGTTCACGAAAAGCATATTTCCTTTATGGCTTTATTTTATTTACCTACTCTGCTGGATTCGGTTGCTCTTCTTGGATTCTAGGTCCTAGATCCTTGGGTTGGCTGCACTTCCGCATTGCGCTCCAAGGGCATTATTCATTGTCTCTTGGAGGTCCTGCCTCGCCCTCTCTCTCGCTCTTTGGGGGCCACTTGTGAGTGCAAGAGCAGATAATAATTCTTACATGTCGCAGGGAACTGCAATTCTTGGTCCTTGTCCTGTCCTGCTGCTCATCCTGCTCCTTTTCTCTTCCCTTTTCAGAAGTGGTATCTAGTCCTGGTCGTGGTCTTTTTTGTTTGTGTGTGTGTGTGTGTGTTTCTTCTGCTTTTGTCTTTTGGTCCTTTGGCGTCTTTTGTCTTTCACTTATGCATGTGCGTTGCTGTCTTCCGTTTTCCACGATGGCTTCCTCGATGTTTTCTCTGTCGGTCTGTCGGTGGGCGGAGATTTTATGACGCGTCTACCGAGCCTGCCTGCCTGGCTGGCTGCCTCAGCCATATGAGTCCCCAAGGCAGTTGGCAAGCAGGACATCGTTGGTGGAGAGCATCGCTTTCCGCCCCCACCCCATAAAGTTTCGCCATGTTGGAGCACAGTCAAAGCTCAAGATGAAGCTGAAACAGCAACTGAAACTGAATCTGAATCTGAATCTGAGGCTCCAGACTCGAGAGCTCGTCTACGCTCTTCTAATACTTTGATAATCCCTGGCTCCAGTCGAATACAGAGACATATAGAAAGAGAGAGAGAGAGAGAGAGAGGCAGAGAGGGGGTTGCCACAATAACTTTTGATATGGCAGTATGTACCCCTGCCCCCACACAGACTTTCTCTTGCCATGGAGACAGCCATTCAACTTTGTTACTCGAGCTTTATCGCATTCTCGCATGTGTGTGTGTGGGTGTGTGTGTGTTTGTGTTTGTGTCTGTTGTGCTCCCAATCTCTATGTGTCTCCATGTCTCCTATATCGCTCTCTCTCTGTCTTTCTTCGCCCCTGTTTGTGTATGTGTGTGGCAAATTATATAAGCATGATAATATTGTATAACACATCCTCTCCCACACCCCCCTTTGGCATGTTCACCCCCTACTTTGTCTAGTTTCAATTTCAATTTGATTTCTTGGCACTCGTGCCATCATTTTGATTTGCTTATTTGTCCGACTCCAGACTCCGGACTTCAGTTCTCTCGCGTTCTGCCCCTGGAGGGGCAATCTCTTTGGGAAAGTTCTCAAATTGATCACAATGTTGTTGTCTCTGTGTCTCTCTCTCGTTATCATTCCACGGGGGATCGCAATTGGTTGGACATTTTGTGCTCTAAGCATTGTTCTCGTTGGTTTCCCCTTAAATTTATGGTCTTTTGGGTGCCTGAAGGTGGTTTTATGGCTGGTAGTCGACTGGGGAGTGCCCTGGAAATTGTGCAAGAGGGGAATCTGATTGTGAAGGGATTCTGCTTCTAAAATTTCTTATAGTTTCTCACTTTCGAACTTAAAATAATGTCCTGCAGATGCTTCCTCTGCCTGGCACATCTTCCGTTGTCCCCCTCTCTTTCACAGGGTATTCCTTCGTTCCTGTTGCTGCTGTTCCTGCTGCTACTGTTGCTGTTGCAATTCAACCGCGCTGCGGCAGAGTGGGTGGAAAAACCGCAACAGGCGCTGCCAACCGCAAACGCTTTTTGTGCCTGGCCAACACTTTCAGACTGCCACAGCAGCAGCGGCAGCAGCAGCACATGCAACCAAAGGGAAAAAGAGAGAGTCAGAAAAGGGGAAGGCATATACACAGAAAAAGAGGCAGAAAGAGATGGAAAACGAGGCAGGAGGAAGGCACAGCGTAGGGCCAGAAGCCCATAAGTGGCAACATAATTACAAATTGATAACAATTTCAACGTTAATCAGTTATGGCAGATATATAT
This sequence comes from Drosophila helvetica, assembly GCA_963969585.1. NCBI lineage: Eukaryota > Metazoa > Arthropoda > Insecta > Diptera > Drosophilidae > Drosophila > Drosophila helvetica. Next base: position 3,681,030 of record OZ018402.1, on the reverse strand, counting down.
CTCTGTGTGCGCTCACACACTCGCATGTGCAGGACACACAGGACCCCACAGCAGGCAGTCCAGCAGTCCGGAAATGCACAATTTGTGCTTTATTTGTTAGAATCAATAGGCATTAGATGAGCAAAATATATATGTAAATGCAAATTCGCTTGAGAGAATATGTAAAATTATAGACAGAGGTGTGCATACACATGATGGAGGGGCATACAGAAAATGAACTGGAAAATAGGGCATCAAATATTCATGGAATTCAGATTAGATAGAAATACAAAATAAGGGCAGAAAAGTCCGCATTTTAAGTGGGGAGTATCTTGATAAAGAATATTAGTTTATTACGATCAAATGATGAATCAAAAAACCCTTCCTTAAATTAAGATATCTGCATGGTTTTTGGTATTTTTTCTGCAGAGCCCCACGACCTAATAAATCCATTGTATTAAATCTTAACTTAACATAGCTAAGTTTTTACTGAAGTTCCCAATCAAATACATCTAAGTCCATGATGCACCAAAGGATATTAGTAGATCTAGAGCACCAACATCTACGTGGAAGGATATTTCCTACCCAAAACGTATGGAAATTTAGCTATAATTAATTCCACATCTAAAAATCCCATCCTGTTTTGCCTCTGGAGGATGGTAATATGGCACAATTTGGAAGCGATTAAACCGATTAAATTGACAATATTTTTGAATCCAATTCAGACACACACACGCGCGCTCTACGGACACAGCTTATAGCATATAGCGTTAGGTAGCCTCATTAGACAGGGCCCATAAATTTAATTGATAATATTGTTGACAGGCGTGGAGTGGTCTATATGATTAGTTCTGAACCCAGAACCCAGACCAGACAACACACAGAACCAGAGCCAGTCCTAAAGCCAAAGCCGAGCATCAATATTTGTTCATTTTCGGAGCCAAATATCGAGCGATATATATAGCTGCCATCCAAAATGTTTGCCCATTAAACATTTGCCTTTGGACTTATAAATATTTTATCACACTGCAGCTGCAAATTTATGTTTAATGCGCTTGACTCCACTAGACTCCCCACTCCCTCTCTACCCTTCATGGGAGAGGAGTATATGCATATGAATACCCCTCTAGAAGCCACTCAAATTATGCACAACGCATGGAGCGGTGGATAGCTCTCCCCTCTCCCAGAGGAAGATGTCAGAGCGGGCTGGATGCGATGCGATGATGTTGTATAACTTTACATGGACAATTATTTACAAGAGCGCAGTTGGAGAAACCAAACGGAAATACTTGTAAGGAGCGGAAAGGCCTACTGGATGGAGTTGAACCTTTCAGAGGTACCCTGTAGGTAAGGAGTTACTCTGTGAGTTACTCTGTGACAAGAGCTCAAAGATTACCATTCAAATCATCATATCCCGTTCGAAGGTAGCAAAAAGGAAAGCCCATGTCTTCGTTTCCCACTCCCATGACTTCCATCTGTGCCAAAGACTCGAGCTTAAGTGACACTAACAACTCAGGGAGGAGAAGGAGCTAAGGCACCCATCCCATGCCACAGAATCCTGGCTCCCTGCCTCAAGTTGGTGTTATGTTTTGGCTGCTGCCACTGCTTCTGCCACTGCTTCTGCCTCTGCTTCTGCTGAAGAGCAACTCAATCTAAATGCGGTACAATGACATCTAAAGTGTTTGGGCTAGCTTTTTTCCATGATGCCAACTTGTCAAGCCAAAAACCTCTTCCCATTCCATGACTCTGTCGTTGCCCTGCCTTTTTCTCTCCCCCTGCAGCTCCTGCTGACATTAGTTTTGCTTTCTTAGAAATGTGTCACGTAATTTCAATGTGGCTGCTGGGTAGATGGCGGTAGATGGCTGGAGTATAGAGTGTGCTAGACGATTGTATATGGCTGGCATTTAACTTAAATGTATGTGGAACATTTTGGCATTACGCTGCGGCACACCCTCTATGTCGTGTCTCTTCCCCTGCCACAGCCAGAGCCACATCCCATCACAGAATGTGTGTCAGCTGACATTCAAAGATCGTTAACAGTTTGCACAAGGTACTCAACAGAGAACTGAGAACTAGGGAATGGTTGTATCCCCACAGATACCGTAAGTGGTAACAAATTGTGGCACTGAAACCCGTTGGATTTCCACTCATAAACTGTTTTTCCAGCTCTGATACTCGTTTCCATTAAAGCTGCTTAATGAGTGTTCCCTGCATGAAATTACTCAACAAAATCCCCATGTAATTGTAAAATATATCTGTGATTAAATTCGATCCGACCCGCTGATTAAGCCAATCGACCGCATTCAGTAGAGGAGAAAAAGGAGTTAAGGCATTTCCCTCGTATGGCCAACAAATCAGCACTTTACGTTAATCACGATTTTTTATGCTGATATGGCATTTAAAATGATTTGCTCCTTAACAGAGAAGAGAGTGGAAGAGAGTAGACAGAAGCCGAAGAGGGAGCATGGATTAATGAAATGCACGTCCGTTCGTTGGGGGCGAATAAAACTTTTGTTGCCACTGAACACACATATGCACAAACACACATACATTCACACACACACACTCACGAAAGATAGAGAGAGAGAGAGAGAGAACTGTATACAGTGATGACAACTTCTCTAAACGGATATCCCCCCTTTGGTTATAAAAAAATGTCGCTCCAATTTGTTGCACAGTTGTATGTTTCATATGCAAATTAGTGCAGTCAACGGATGCAAAAAGTACACCAAAAAAGTAGAGTCCTTAATTGTCCCGGCATTAAATGGCTTAACTGAAGTGCTCCCCTAAGAAGGAATGACTTTTTCTCCTGACTTTTGGCCAGCAATTTGTCTGGAAGGCTAAATCATTAAGGGCTTCAGCCAAAGTTGATGGAAATATAACTTAAGTCAACGAAAAAGATAATCAGATATGGATTGTCATACAAGTGTACCTCTGGTTAAAGGTTAATCCTTGCTTCAGTGCCTTTGGGTGGAAAGTTTTCAATTCAATTTGTTCAACTTCTTGCTGCTTGCAAACAAAAGATACACTTGAAAGCAAATATGGGTAAACACATGTACAATATGTTCTATAAATACATTAATCCATAAACATGATTTGCTTTTCATATTTACATTTGATGAGGGTATTTCGGTTTTAGCATCTACTTTCCATGGATACAAATTATCATATATCTTTCGTCGGAAACATGTACCTGCAAGGGTATCCAAAGATTCGTTCTCCAAATACAAAGCCACTTCTCCTTTCATCTCATTGTTGTTTTCGCACAGTTTGCTTTTGCTATTTGTTACACTTCCAGTTTACATCAAAACTGCTGTCTAGGCCCGGAGAAGGGAATCTCTGTGTGTGTGTGCTCTCTTGGTTCCGCCTCTGGGCCGCCCACTCATCATTACATTTCATTAAGCCCTGCCCGAGAACCCAGCCAGAACCCAGTCACAGTTGAGACTCACTCTCGGGCCTAAGCTCTTTCTGTTTCTGTTTCTGTGCCTCTGTCTGTGCCTCTGTCTGTGTCTGTGTCTGTTTCTGTTCCTGTGCTGCTTCTTTTGTGTTTATTAAACGCTTTTCGGGGCGCGTGTTCATTCAATTTGTTTCTCCCCGCATGCCGAATGTTATGTCTACAAACACAAAAGCAACAACTGCCGACGAGTGGATTTCTTGACTCAGAGAGGGAGAGACAGAGAGAGAGAGAGCAGGCGTGTGCTTAGGAAAATCGTTTTAATTGTTCTGTTTAAATAACAGATGGCAACGGAGTGAGAGCCAGAGGCCCAGAGCCAGAAGCCTGGAGAAGGAGGCAAGCCCATAGCCAGCAGCCCACAAGCAGCCCAGAGCGTGCGTCTCGTGGGCGTATACTTAATATGACGAATACGCCGCGTGACCTCGGTGCTTTTGCTTTTGTGTGTGCGTTTGATGTCGTGTGACCGCGCCAGATGAAAGCCAAAATAGTTTCGTGGAAATTTTAAACTCTTTTCAGGAAAAGTGAAAGGGGCGGCGGCACTCAAATTAATATAAGAGCGGGAGTTCAATTGGAAATCGCTTTTAAATGTCATAGGATGTATATTTATGGCATCCCTAATTGCATAGTGATATACTTTTTGATTTTGTTTTTATAATAATAATGTTGTTTCCTTTCAAATGCCTTTCAATCCTTCTGCTCTTGGAATTTTCTTTTATTTCATTTATAAATATTCAAATCTTTTACGAAACATTCTAAAATATTTATTTGAGACAAGCGAGTCGAATTGAATCTTTGACCTTTTCTTCCGGCGAAGGCCAAGTGCAAAGTTTTCAGCCGTTTTATGAATTCCGAAGGCATAGGAAAATTTATTGAAAATGCCTGCTGGCAGGACACGTAGCAAAACGAAAACTTTTTGTGCCAGCAAACGCATTTCTTCTGCCATTTCTTGTGCGTATATTTTTGGTACGTGAGCTTACTCGAAAAAACTGTGTAATTAAAAAAGAGAGCCAAAGACGGGATCGAAACAAAGGGTGAGGGGAGGATAAATTTAGACAGCTTTTGCCATTTGATATGATAAATCTACTTAATCCAATAAACAAACAGCGGGGGATTCCAGCCAGAGAATTGACGGGAGGGCGTTCCGTTCCATGGGCGAGGCGATGCGTGCGTGCGCAGAAGCCGAGGGAAAGTGCCAAGTTTTAATTGTGAAAGTTTAGCCGGGGAAAAGCTAGGATAGCAGTGGGAGGTGCCCCATGCCCCACACCCCACCACACATATAGAGACACACACACACACGGCACACGGCACACGGCTCACAGCAGGTGCGGCAAATTGCTGCCCGCACTGGGACATCGAAGGCCCGCATCCGACAAGCGACAAGCTTTGAATTCAAGTTGTTTCTCCCTGACTCTCTCTTTTTCTGCCGCTCTCTCTCTCTCTCTTTGTCCCAAGGATCATTCTGTGCGTCCTGTTAGTGCTGGCTGCTGGCGGCTGGCGGCTGCCTCCCTGCGTGCTGACTGTGCTGTCATTCTGCGTTACTTGTCATCAACTTCATGCGTTTTGACATTTTTATTAGTTGAATACTCCTTAGCAGCACGCTCCATTGCCTCGGGTCCCTATCCATCTATCGTCCCCAGTCCTGAGCCTGTGTTCTTCCTCATGCCTCATGCCACTTGCCTCCTTGCCTGTGACATCTAATAAGTGTTTACTGCGTCATGAAGCTGTGGCAGTGCTCTAAAAACTGCTCTTTCTCACCCACTCTCTCTCTCTCTCTCTCTCTTTATTCCTCGAGTGCTTCCCAGGGTGTCCTTTTACAATTGCACCCCTGACACCCAGGCATCATCGTCATCGCTTGGCAGTCAATAAACATTGAAAACGATTTGGTTTAAAATTCATCATTGATTAATTGTTGATGGTGAAAATAGGGGCTTTGCTTTTCCCAGAGAGATTTAAACGACTCTCCCTGATATACCCTCTGAATATTTCGTATTTTTTATGGGCAGGAATTCTGGTGATTTTGCCAGCAATTCCATTCAAGTTTAACACAATTTTCGCTCGTGAATGTAACACCATAAAAACATTAATGAAATTATTGTGGAACTATTATGGGACTTTGTATTCCATTTCCAATATATGGTTCAAATGCCTAAAAAATGCTAGATATATTTACTCAACTTTCGATGCCAAACAACACACACTGAGGGCGTGGGTGGAGGTCAATGCCATTCATTCGTGGCTTCAATCTATGCAATTAAGCAATTTAATTAGTTAAGCAGCAAAAACGAACAGTACGAGTAGTACGAGGATACAACAGATGTTAAACAAACACTCGCATTTAATGCAGCTGAGTAGGAAAACAAGTACACAGCACAACAGTGGAGGGAAAACACCATTTCACAATCAACTATTTACTGTTTATTTGGCAGAAACCGAAAAACCAATTTAATTTTGCAACCGACACGGAACCTCAACAGAAGCCCACAAAACAGAAGGGCTGCAAAAAGGACATTGCGTGTAAAAATAAACAATTAAACGTTCAGAGATGCGGCACACGGACTGCGACACTATGATACAAGGTATTTCAATCTGACTATAATAATATATATTAAAATCTCAAAAATTCTAGATAACATCTACGGCACTTGAATATCTCTGAAATTCTTTATAATTTCCCGTTTTCAGCAATATTCGTGCTGCGGAAGTGAAAATTATTCTACTGATGGCTTATACAAATTCCTAAAATGTTTCATATACCATAATCTTAGCTTAAACTACAGCAATCCAAAAAAAAAGCATATTTCGCTCTAGCCTTAAGCAGAAACTTTGATCTGCAGACCCCGCACAAGTTGTGACATCCTTTCAGAGCAAAATTCCACAACTTCAAAGAAGGGACACATTCAAAAGTGTCCGCAGCAGCAACGACAGCAGCAACGGCAGCAGCAGGCAGGCAAATGGCTTGCCCGAAGGACCTGGACATGGACCTGGACCTGAACCTGGCTAATGCTAATAGAGTGTCACCAGAGAGAAGGCCTTCAGTCATTCAGGATGGAGAAATTGCCAGCGATATTTATGACGGGAAAAATACCCAAAGTCATACAACAACCTCAATGTCCATTTGCTAAAGTTACCATAAAAGAAAGTCTTGCCAGCAGCCCCGCCCCCCTGCAGCATCCTCTTGTTTGCTGTTGATCCAGGAGAAAGTTTTAAGCATCTGGCGAGGGTCCAAATGGAAGACAGAATGGGAGAAGCAGAAGACAGCGGGATGGCGGGATGGCGATGCGAAACTTTTAAATGAAATTTTTGTGTTCAAGTTTTGTCAGGTAAGGCCACAGGTATGGCACAAGGCAGCCACGCAATGCGACAACAGCAGAGCTGGCTTAGGGTCAGTTGAGCAACCCAAACACCCAGGATTCGCCGACGTCGACGCCGCCGGCGCCGCCACAACAGTGGTCTACCGCAGTCACACACCAAGGCTGAGGCAACGCTGAATGAAAAGAGGCAAAGTTGCAGCTGTATTGTCACGTAAAATGGTGACAGATTCCACCAACGCAACAGACCAGCGTAGCCCGCACCGTACCGTACCGGTCCAAAGACGATGGCTCTGGCAGACCTCCAGAGCCAGGCAAATAACATTAAAACAACGAACAACAATGGACAGCAGCAGTAGCAGCAGCAGCAGGAGGCAGCAGGAGGTAGGCATCATCACCATTACGGCTACTGCAGGTGGGGGACGGAGTCAAAGTGGATCCATGGGTTCTTTTGGTCCGTTTTGGTCCCGCCATGAACGTGAACCAAAGTTTCATTCTGTGACTCTCTGACTTAATGGCAAGCAGCAATTGCTTCACACCCACCATTTTCCACCCATGGACCTTCCATGGAATGAAATTAGCAACACATGCCGGACCCCAGGATACCAGGACACCACCGCCAACACAAAATGAATGGCATTACGAGAGCCACCATTTCCAGTTCCCATTCTCTGAAATGGAGAACATAAAAGAACAGAACAGAACGCGCTTTCGTATGCCTCTAAAGTGATTATAAGAATTTCCTCTGGCGTACTCGTACACATGAGAAATGTTCTTTTGGCGACCCTAATGTTTCGGTTAGAATTATGACAGTCGGCTGCTGGTGAAAGGGTGTTTAATCCCCCCTCTCTGCCCTGCTTCCCTTTTGGGGAAAAGAGCTAATGCGTTTTTAAATATGCTGCAGCGGAAGCGCTTCGGCTGGCATTAATTAACAGGGAAACTGCAGAGGATACCATTTGGTGGATCTGTGCCTAACGGATGGCAGCCCGAAAGAGTTTTCCCTCCAAATGACTTGCAGATTGCGGTGAAATTTCGGTGAAAGCGTGTTTTAAATGGTTAGATGTTTCCCAGTTTTATGACTATTTTAATGTGGAAAAGCTGTCCGTTAAAACTGGAGACCATTTGGTTGAAGCTTTTTGGAAACAACGTCACTTGAGTTGTTCTGAAATGTTTTATTCTTGGTAATAGGAGCGTAGAGCGCTTGTGTTTTCTGGGAACAACTTGGGTACTTCCCAAAATAAATCAACTGTTAATCAAATCTATGAAATTTGGAGAACAGAATGGAACTTTTAAGCACTCGGTCTTCATAATTATTTCCTTCGAAATAGAGCACTTAACTAAGAACTAACTTAAGAAATATGAAAACCCAATGAAAGGTCATACTACCTATGCAATTTATATGAATTTTCCTTCCATAATCTTTTTTTCATATTATTTCGAATACCATTATGTTCAAGTATGAAAATTTACATCGAATATAGTTGTAGTAGGACTTAATCCCAAAATAATATTAGAGAACATCAATAGCTAAAAATGAAAATAAATACTAAAAAATTGACTACTAAATTTGACTGCTGATAAATAAACCAAAATACAAGCATGTTAAGAACTTCCGCTTACCGATAACAATTCGATATCAATAAGCTAATGTGGAATAAAATAAAAGGCTGTTTAAAGTAAATGTAACTTATTCAAATAAATTAAATTATAAAATAATGAGCTCTAATTGATTTTAAAAATAGCGTAAATGGCAGAAAAAATGTGTTCATATTAATGTTTAATTTCCTAGAGTCGCAACTACAAATAAATCATCTTGTACGCTCACTCTGTCAGCTGTCGCATCGAATGGGATTGAACAATTTAAATTTATGCGAAAATTCTTAGAATCCTAATCGCAAAAGTTTGCCAAAAACGGAAAATGCTTCATTAATAAGTATTTCTGACAAGCGTACATTGGTAGGCAATGAAATATATCCTACAGTATTTTCTGCACTTTGAATTTCCCTAATTTCTGCCCTAGGAAAAACGCAAACATCTAATAGAATTCTTGATCATAAGTTAAGACAAAATCTCTTGTACACATACCTGTTGCTTCTTTCCTTGCGCTTCCGACACTGCTGCTAGTTTCTCCACGAAAGTTCACGAGGCGTATGCTCAATATTTGGTTTAGTACACAGGAAGGACACTATCATACACAATATATATTAAACACACACACAGAAACCACACGCGACGCTTAATTTCTCTTTTAATTTCAATTTCTTGCACGCTTTCTCTCATGGATGTTGTATGTTTGCATTAGACATTTTCTTTATACGAGCATAAGAAAAATTCTGGGGCAGTAAACATGTAATAAGCCGCACTTGTAGCACACACTCATACAGAGACAGACACTGAGAGCACTTCCACAAAATGTTTGTGGTTGTTGCAGGGTCAGATTTCCACTTCCTTTGGGTCTAAGAAAGTCCTATGGCTATCCCCGAAGGTTGGGTTGAGGGTTGTTTCTGCTGCTGGAAGGCAACAGCTTGAAATGCTATTAAAATATAATCTTCTGATAATCTGCACTTAATTTCTGAGAAAATAAAGCAGAGTATCCTGTCCTGTCCTGTCCAGTGCTGTCCTGGCCATCAGCTGCTCCTTGTGTTGCGGTGTTTAGCGTTTATTTGCTTTAGTTTTTTTTTTCTTTTTAATTTCTTCAGCACTAAAATTATTGTTCTCTCACTTTGTTTCACCTTTTGTATGGTTTGTATTGTGTTTCCTTTCCTTTCGTTTCCTTTACTCTTAAATGGGTGCTGCCTTTTTCTAGCTTTTGTGAAAGTTTTACGCTTCGCTGATTCCGATTTTTAATGTTTGCAAGAAGCTCGCTCATGTGCGTGCGTGTTGATTTCCTTTCCGTCGCTACCTTTCGATAGACTCGCACTCGTACTTTGGGCTTGGCCTTTTTTTCTTCTAAAAATTGATCAAATTTTTGTTTTCTGCTTTCTTGTTTCTCCTGGTTTTCCTTTCCCTCGCCTTTCCTTTCAATCAAATTTCCACTTGATTGGAGTGACGACAATTTAGTTGATTTCCGGTTGACGTTGATGCTGAAAAAAAGAAGGAAAAAGCCAAATAAATATCTATTGATGAAAAGATTTGGCTGAAGAATTTTCTATATAAGGCTAGAGTTTTCCCAAAATGTTTGTATTGAACTTTCATTTGTTGTATGAAAAGAGTTTTTCTGGCGGAAAGTTTTTTTTTTTTGGAAATAGTAAAGGCAATTTCTGAATGGGTTTTCCCAGGAACATATCTAACATTTCCAGTAAATGAAGGCTTTCTGCCCATCATGTTACCATCACCATTTCCAGCTGATGGGCATTTCATTTCCTTTTTAATTTAATTCCCAGTTTTTCTTTTTTTCCGCTTTTCGCATTTTACTTAATTTTCCTGCTTCCGCATTACAGTTATGGCTATCCCCACATTCTTTTCTCACTCCTGTTACATTTCGCTCTCTGTCGCGGCCAGGACTGATCCTCTTAACATCGAGTCCTTTCCACTTCTCACATTTTTCTCTTCATAAAATGCAACACTGCCGCATTAACGCACACACAAACACACACACACTACATACACACACATAATATACGTTCGCTGTAAAAAGAAAATGTTTCCCATTTTCGTTGATTTCATTCCAAGTATTTTCATCCTGCTGTCGCCTGTATGAAATTATAATTGTATTCTCATCTCAAACCGCAGACAGTAAAACATTTAATTTCCTCTTTTTCGCAGGATAACAGCCCAGAAAGAGATTGAAAGAGAAAGAAAACGGAGAGAGAGAGAGAGAGAGCGACAGTAGGCTTGCTATAATTCCTTCCGGTTATTTTTGCCACCAAATGGCGCTTCGTGTTTCTAATTCCCCCGCAAAAACCTATTTGCCATACCACCCCCCTAGCCATCGTATGCCCCCTCAATGGTTATTTGTCGTTTCGGAAATTTCCGCAAGAAAAATAAGAAAATTATACAAAAATTAAATCACTTTTCCCCCTCAACACATACCAAAAAACATTCCTTGGCTTCTCTTCAACATTTTTGTGAATATTTTTCAACATTTATGCTTCATTTATTTTTGATGGTTTTCCCGCAGCACAAAATGTTTAGGGAAAATGGTTTATTTGGAAAATTATGACATGCACTTGTGCTTCTTTATGGCCTGGAATAACGTCAACATAATGGGGGATTAAACAGAATACCTTGTCAATGAGAAAATGCTTAGATTTTCCCTCAAGTGTTTTTCCTATGAGTGTTGGTAATTAAGCTGTACATTTTGCTAGGAAATAAATCATTTCGTTGCCTATTTTATTGATGCTGGATTAAATTGAAATCAAAGGCAAGCTGCTGCCAATTATTTTTACTTAATTTTCAATTTCAATATTGTATCTATAATTGCTTGGACAAACTGTTCCAATAAAATCATAATTATTTGGTTACAAAATTGTCAACAAGCCTACAATTCTATGCAGTAAACAAGCTGCTAATTTGCAGTCGTCTGTGATGAATATTTATCTTGGTTTTCCAATTGAACGCATTGTGGCCGCCTTTAATAGATATTTCCTCCCTCAGTCCCGTATGTAGTCCCTGTACCTCTTTGGAGCGCTAATTAATTTCCCATGCAGGCCATATTTCATTAGCTTTTCAGAATCGCTGACATATTTCCGAGTACCAAATCGAGTGCGCTAATTAAATTAATTAAATTAAAATACCTGAGAGCCATGCGGGTCACAGACTTGGAGGGGGGGTGGAAGGAGGCTTACAGGGGATGGATACTCGTAATGATAATAAAAATTCATCAACTGCCGTTTTATGATTTCATTTTAAAGCCCAAAAAACGCACAAGTCCGCGAGGCTGAAGCCGAAGCTGAAGCCGGAGAGCAGCACAAACACAAAATTTTCACAGTCTGCGGTTCTCATTTTCGAACGCATTTTAATGAGGTTTTCCAGGGGGGATGGGCGGTGAATGAAAGGGGTGTCGCGGCACAGACTGTATTAATTAAAAAAGGGTTTTCCATGAACTCTACTCCGCGGCTAAAATGTCAACCAAGCGTTGACCCAGAAAGATGGAAAAAAAGCCAAGCGCTGAGCCACAGCCAAAGGCGCGTTTAAGTCTTGCCTTAAAAGTCCTTCGATGCGGCTGAAAATGTTACACGTATCCTTTTCGGTGGCCCCGAGGCCTTAAGGCACACAATTTCAATTTGTGCAGTGTGAGGGAAAACGCTTTCGGCTTTTCTTTTTCGCTCCGCCCTGAAAGTTGCTTTAATTTCCGCTTGAATGCAAAGCAAAAAGGTCCGTCCTGCCTTCGCATGTTGACTTGTTCCTTGAGTCAGGACCAGAGTCAGAGCCACAGCCTGAGACCTATAACAATAACCGAAAACAAAAGGCAGAGCCACAGCCATAGCCAGATCCCTGGCCCCACACACCCAATAACCTGGGGCCTCAATCTTTTGTGGCATCTTCGCCGCCAGACCAGACCAGACCATACCAGAGAGGAAACCTTTTCAACTTGATTAATTTCCCACAATTTAAGTTGATGAGCGCCGAACGAAATTTTCAACAGAAAAACAAACAGATACCCAGGGCAAAAACTCAGCTTGGCATTCGCTTTCTTAGGCCACAGGGAAAACACTCCACTCTCAGCACAGGATATCGTCCAGATGGCTTTGTGAATGTGCTGCGATTAAGGGGGGACCTTCGATTTGATTTATATCTTAGAGAAGGTTCCCGTTCCCGCCAATCAAGTTGGGATTAGGTTGCCCGAACATCTAATTGGGAATGCAAAAGGAAAGTCATTTCAAACTTCAATTCAAATCGATTTGCATGTCTACATTTTCAGGCATCAACATTTCTGACAAATTTCCTTTCCGTCGCACAAAAATTATTCATCTCCGGAGCGGCAATGGAAATTTTGTAGCTTCGACAACATTGCTCAAGTTGTTAAAAAAAACACATTGCTCATACGTCAGGTTGGCCAACAATATTCCAAACTAATTCCTATGGATGCCTGCCCACTGCATATTTCCTCCCAACATTTTACGGCTCTTGAAATCCCAGGAAAAAAAAAAATGTCGGCCAGCCTGTTAAAGTTTCGTCTTCCTCACAAGTTTCACCCTCAATGATTTATTGGCCAAAATGCTGCTTTTGCTTGGCCAAGCCATCAGCCCATCGGTCTGTTTGTTTGTTTGTTGGTTTGTTTCGGGCACCAGCACTGGGCCAAAGGTAAAAGAACTTTGCCGAGTTTTGAAATGTTGCCAATATGTTTTTCTCGACTGGCCACCGACTGGACTGGCGCGAGAGCGTTTAGAGCAAAAACGATGCCAACTATTTGGATACTTGAGATTTCGAATAGATTTCTGTTGTAAAAGTATGTGTTTTGTTCCACAAATTGTTCACAATTTATCAATGAAAGTTTTGGCTAAACTTTTTCATAGAATATATCCATAAAATTCCAGACAAAAGTCTCGTTTAGAAATCGATACAAAAACATTTTCAAATAAAACATTTTTGCAGTTTATCCATTAATTTCTGCTGCTCAGAGTAGATTTTTTCTGCCAAAAACTTTAGAATATTGGAAACTTTTCACGTTACAATTTGCGATATGCTTTCCCGGAAAAATCATAACCTGGTTCAATCAGTTTTTGTTTGCGGAAATTGTTTCCCATTTTTGAAAAATTTTTCATCTGTTTTCATGGAAAAACGAATGCGTTTTTTTCCAAGAATTCTCATTTAAAAATATTCGTTATTTGCTTTCCAAAAATTGTAAACCTGACTTAATGGAGTTTCTGTTGGATTTGTCACACATTTTTCTATTCGTATTTCTTGATTCAAGTTTTCGCTGCTTTCCAATTTCCCAGAAATGTATGATTTGCTATAGAGCTTACTTTTCCGTTTTCTTTTCTGGCTAAAACTCGTGTTGTTTCTGCAATTTTTTACACTCCGCCGTGCACTCCGTGTGGCCGTGTGCTTATTCAATCCGTTAGCGTAACCGTAACCGTGACCGTCCTTTCTTTTGCTGTCTGGGGGCGCCACAATTTAAAGTTCCCACCGGTTTGGGCCACCTTTTTGCCCGAATATTTGCCACACGCACTGTCACACGCACACACGTGCACACACACACCTATGGCCCAAAGGATGGAAGACCGCCGATGAGGAGGACGCGTTGACGCGTCGTGTAGCTGTTCGGAGAGCGCGTGTAGTGAAGTGCTCCTCAGTGAACGGATGCTGGAGCTTGACTGAAACGCCGTTTTACTGGCCAACAGCCATCGAAGTCGGCCAGAACCTACTACAACATGGGCGAGCCGAGGTAGTGGCAGTGGCAGCAGTGGCAGTCGCAGCAGAGGCACGAACGAAGCTCCAAAGGCAGCCACGAGGATGCTTGGAACTTCTTCACATTACAGCATCCCTGTGGAAGCTTTTCTAGGGGAAGCTTTCTCTTAAGAGAAACGCATGGCCACGAAAGAGTAAGGTCCTGGAGCTTAGAGTCCACATTCAGCGCGGCTGAAAGGAGAGCGAAGGAGAGAGCTTTCCGGAAAGCTTTCGTCTAGACTTCAATGGGGGTAGAATGGGGTATTGTTTGCGTTATAATATTTGAAATGTCTGGGCTATTATTTATTTTGGTAAAAAGCTATTCTCTGTCTCTCTCTCCCTCCCTCTATGTCCCCCTGTATCTCTTCTGTGTATAATTTTCAGCATTATCCCCCTGACTCTGCAAAAATGTAGTGGATTTTCACATAACAGGTGGTGGCCTTTCCTCTCCGACCAATTTGTAATCTCTTCATTTCGAAGGACACGAAATACCTAATCGTTTGCACACCTTTGAAAGCCACTCAATGAGCCATGGCCCCAAACAGAACCGGGGATCTACTCCTGGTGCTCCTCCTCTCGATCCTGGGTCAAATGAAAAGCTCGCCTAAATGCTCAGCCGTGGCCAATGTACGAAATTTGTCCACATGGTTGACTGGCAGACAGCGCTAATTAAACCACACGAATACTCGTACCGGCAATGGGAACGGGGCGAAGGTAGGCGATGGGCCGGGTAGTAGCCAAAAACCAGGACATTAAAACTGATATAAGGCCCTGAAAAATCAGGGATACCCACACACACATTTTCCTACCCTCCTGCTGCCAGTTGTTTCAACTTGCAAGCCATTAACTGCTTTGTTTGCCAGGCCAAAAAGAGGGGAAAGGGGAAGCGATGGAACACTGATTCTATAATGGAAGGACGTTGCTGCTGCCTAAATGCAGCCCAGCCCCCGTAAAGGTCCTGCAGGTCCTGTAAGTGACACGTAGAGACAATCGAATTGTGATTTGTCAGAATGAGAGGAGCAGTGGAGTCCGTGGGCCATGGCCAGGCAGCACTCTGTCAGAGTGGCAGGCGGGACAGGAACAGAAACAGGGACAGGGACAGGGAGCATCCGTAGCGCCACTTCCTTGAACTGTTTTTGGCCATTAAGTGGCGCCGCACATGTTTGGCCACTCCAAGGAAAGGGCACCCCCACGCACACAGGTGTCTTTGACCTACACTGTGAGAAAACAAGCCACAGGATAAGATATTTCTGGAGCAGAAATCTACTGAGAGATGAATGATTCTGGTCTTACTTTAACAGCCACTAAAAACCAAACTTATTCCCACTGATTGTGCGGCAAGGGCAAACTTCTTAGTAGTTTGTCCGTTAATTCTGTATCTCGGTGCCATAAAAGAAAATTTCGGCAAGAGGAAAGTGGGAAAGCAGGGGAAAAACCTATCCAACAACTGTGACAATCTACATAAAAGCTGCGCTGGGAGACTTCCTCAACATTCCTCTCTCCCTCTTTATATCATCATCATCCATGCCTCGCCTCCTGCCACACGATTTTATTCCCTTCGAGAGGGTATAATGATTTTGCTAAAATGTTTGCAAGAAAAATAGAGGATAACTTCAAGAATTTTATCGAAATCTTTAAGATTGTGTCCCTGTATCTAACCATTTAAACAATTAATCGGTCGAAAAGTAAGTGTACATCATCTATATATACCCTCTGTAGAGACAATACATTTTCAAGGGTATCTCCAGTCTCGAACCTTCTTCAATACTGCTTTTTTTCGCTTTCAAAACTTTTTTTGGTCTCCAAATAAAAGCAAAAGTTAGGAGAAGCAAATCCTTCGGCTGTCCTGACAACTCTCCCCTCCCTGTCACTCACTCGCTCTCTCACTCATATATCATAGATTTTCATGAGTGTGTGTGTGTGTTTACTCCCTCCTTACTTCCCCACCCTCAAAGATGTTGTGGTCATCCTCTGTCTTTTGTGTCTTTTTCTTTATTTTTCATTCTTACGGTTCGTCTCTTATCCAGTAATAAACTTAAATTGTTATTTTACCTTGAAAGCGCTACATAAAGATTTACGGTCGTCTTGGCACCTCAGCTCTCAGCCGCCTCCCCTTCTTCCCTTACCTATAGATCTCCCCCATACGCCCCTTACTGTAACCCACTTCGTCCTTTATTCCCACTCTCCATTCTCTGTGGTTCTGCCAGCATTTTTATGCTCATTACATCGCATTTGTGCAGTCTTCTCACTCTCTCTCCCACTATCGCTTTCTCTCTCTCCCTTTCTAAGGGAAAAGCTTCAACTTCTCCCTCCTTTCACTTTTGCCCAAAAGCTTGTTTTGATTTTCGTTCGTTTGTTTGTTCTTTTTGTGTGTTGTCGCATATTTACTATGGGCCCCTATATTATGATGTCTAGAAAATGTCCAGACAATTTATGCCCTGGCCATAAGTAAAAAAGAGACAGACAGATGGATAGAGAAGGGAAAAGACAGAGAATAGAACGGGGAGAGAGTGGACAGAAAACAGAGGACTTAGACCTTAGGAAATTGAGTTTATATTGGGGTAGGCCTCTAAGCCAAACCTTAAATGGCATTAAATGTTTAATTTCTGGGGGGAAAACACCTACTTTCTATAGAGAATGTTTTATAATCTGACAATTAAGGAATTCCAAAGAGTAAAGTCCACTTGAAATGAATCTAAAGGAGTATCCAAATGAGTTGGCTATTCATTCTACATTCATATATCAGTTAAAGTGATACATTTTTGTTTGGTTATTGCAAATAATTAATTAATTAAATACTTAAACAGAAACCCCAATATAAAGACTTGGATTTGAATTGGAAGAATGGGATTAAATCGAGCTGGAAAAGTAACCACTGGATCAGCCTTCCAAGGACTGTCCCGTGTCAACTATTGATGATGGGAACGAGAGGCTTAAAAATAAAAGTTTATTGTGTGATTTTTAAAATATAACTTATACTCCTTACGATCTTGGGTGGAACTTCGAGACGTTCGAATATAATTAAGCTATTTCAGTTTATTTTTTATTTATATAAATTTGTCTGCAATGTAAATCATAGATCGAACTTAAATTTAGCTATAAATTAAGCTATAGCCTTCAGTTTTATTTTCAATGATTATACAAATCGTAAATTTGTAATACAACGAGGGGGAACGTTATGAGCCGCGTCTGCGCCGCGGCTCTACTTTATACCCGGTACTCAGTCAGTATATATGTATGTGAGCTTACGATATATGTAATTTATTACATGTTCGCAAAAGGGAAAAATTGAATTTTAGCCAAAAAAAAACAATTTAAGTCGAACCTTTTCGGAGATTTTGATCTATTAGATGTTTCCATATTGGTTAACATAAATTTTTTACATCTGCCATTTCTACATGTTTTTATCTACTTCCTACATATACATACACGGCTGTGTGCGAGAGAGAGAGGGAATCAGTCTGCGCTTGGGAGGCCACTGAAATTTCATTTGTTCCTTCTGACTATATTTATGATCCGATCTGATCCAAATTCAATACTCTGATAGATATAGTAATTTTCTATGATTCTGCGTTTTTGGTTTTCCCGTATCTTCAAAATTGTAGATTTTCATCTTTTGTGGGGGCGGAAGGGGGCGTGGCCAAATTTTAAAACAAACTCGTCTCGGTTTGATATCACAGGAGCTTGGATAGAAAGTTTGGTGGTTCTAGCTCTTATAGTCTCTGAGAACTAGGCGTCAAAAAATTCGATCAGGCATAGCGCCTACCCCTGTGTGTGAGAGAGAGCGAGAGGGAACGATGCATTTCGAAATTGTTTTCTTCATTGTGGCTATATTTATGAGTCCATCTGATCCAGATTCAACACTCTGATAGATATTGTCATTCTCTACGATTCTGCGTTTTTAGTTTTCTCGTATCTTTAAAATTGTGCATGCCACAGATTTTCGTCCTTGGAGTGGGCGGAAGGGGGCGGGGCGAAATTTTGAAATACACTTGTAACAGTGCGATAGGACAGGAGTCTGGATACAAAATAGTGTTCCTCTAGCTTTTATGGTCTTTGAGCTATAGGCGCTAATGAAGACGGACAGACGGACAGACGGACGGACAGACAGACATAGCTATATCGACTCGGCTATTGATGCTGATCAAGAATATATATACTTTATGGGGTCGGAAACGCTTCCTTCTGGGTGTTACACACATAGATTTTTTGCACAAATCTAATATACCCCTTTACTCTTCGAGTACCGGGTATAAAAATCAGAAGTTTGAGCTAACCGAATTTAATACGCCCCTTTTGGTAGGCGCAATTAAAAAAATTAAACTATTAAAATATCTTTAAGCTTTGAAAATAAATAAAAAAAAAATCAGGAAGATAACTTAAATAATTCAAAACTTATTAATTTTGCAACGTGTTTCGATCAAACGGGCCACTGTGCGTCGTCAGAGGTCCCGACGCTTGACAGGAGCAACAGGAGCAACAGTATATAACGCCGATGTTACCTTTTGGTGGGACACAAATAGCACTGCATTCATTTATTAACAATTAATGATTCATAAATAAAATATTAATATTATTAATAAAAAAAAGAACAGTGGGAACAGATGAAAGGGTGATATTTTAAGGACATTTTGCTTCAAAATGATAGTCCGTTGGTGGGTTGGTAGACGGTGAACATTATCCAATCATCCAAAAATTAAAGAAACATTTTCTCCAGCATTTTCCTACCCCTTTCCTGGCCGGAGGGTATATTTGTTTGGTATAAATTCATCCCCGGTATTCTCAGCCCCAAGATTTTCTTGCAGCATGCGCAGCTTCTTGTTAATCAGAGGTTGGAGCTGCTGGTGCCAGCTCTCGATGTCGTTACGGTAGTCTTCGTTGTGGCGGCACACCTGAGCCTGGGCCTGGGCCTGGGCTGAGGCAGTGCTGACGCCGTTGCGGGTGTCATCCATAATGCCGTTCATCTCCTTCCGCGACTTGCAACGAATGGAGTCTTTAATGGTGTCGCTAGTACCGATGCGCGGAGCCATCGTTAGGCAAGAGCGTGGCAAGAACTTTGGCACCTTTGAGCCCTTCAGGAAGTCGCAATTCAGCAGCTGATCAATGGCTGGGCGGCTCTCAGGGTCCTGCTGGAGCATGGAGATGAGCATATCCGCGGCGGGCTTTCTCAAGTAGCTGGGCACGCGGTACTCGCAATTCTTGATCTTCGAATAAGTGTCCCTCAGAGTTTTGGTGTCGAATGGGGTTCGGCCCACCAGCAGCGTGTACATGACGCAGCCAATGGACCATATGTCCACTTCGAACGAGTGCCCCTTCTTGGTGAGGATCTCTGGGGCAATGTAGTTGGGGCTGCCGCACAGAGACTTCCTGCGTTCGCCCTTGAAGTCAATTCGTGTGGCCAGGCCAAAGTCGCCAATCTTCACGTGGAGCATATCGTTCAAGAAGAGGTTTCCCAGCTTCAAGTCGCGATGGATAATGCGGTTGTCGTGCAGGTACTTGACGCCCTGGATGATCTGCAAAATGTAGTAGCGGCACTCGAACTCCGTGATGGTTTTCCGGCGCTTTTGCAGCTCCATCATCGACCGCTTTTGGCACAGCTCCAGGACAATGTAAGTGTTCTCAAAATCCTCGAAACAGCTATGGAACTTCACTATGTTCGGGTGATTCAGGCCGCGATGAATACTAATCTCCTGGGCGACCTTCTCCTGAGCGATCTTCTCGTTTGTACTGTGCTTGATCATCAGCTTCTTCGATACGATTTTGCAGGCAAAAGCATCGTCGGTCTCCACATCGATGACTTCGTAGCAGAGGGCAAAGCCGCCCTTTCCATAGAATCGCCTACGCTTATACGTCCTGCCTTGATTGGAGTCGATGAGACAATCCAGTATATCTGTGGTCTTATCCTCCGGTGCTGCGGCCATTTCGCTCTGATGTCCTTTGCCACAAAAAAAACTTTCTCGTATAATTAAGCAGGAAATCTTCTTTTATATGGAGACAGCACGGCCTACTAGTCCGAATTTATGCTGCAACTTGGAATAGTCCCCAGAAATAGAGTTGCAAATGACAAGTGGACTCTTTAAGTGTTGGAAAGAACCGATATCCTGCATTAAATCCTGCATTTTAACTCAACTCGAAGGGACTGCAATGAGAATTATCTAAACAAAATATTCTCTTATCATAACAAACGTTAGCTGATGTAAATCTCTGTTTTATGTACTCCTTATTATGATTCTTTATGCCACATGATATGCTCAATACTTTCTCTGGTGGCCGTTCCCCACTTTCCAGCTCATTATTATCGCATTACAGCCGAACAGCCAGCAGTAGTCCCGAAAACTTTCCAACTTCAATGATACTTTCGCGGAGCATCCTGTCAACACGCCTCCCTCTCCCTCTGCTCCCTGTTCCCTCTCTGCAGGCAGTTCTCCTCCCCAGAGCGCACTATTAATTAAATGCAAAATGTTTACACTAATAATTTCAGCATGAATTTTCGCATCTTAACTGCGTGGAAGAGCGGCCGCGGCGCTGCAGCACAGGGCCAATGGGAAACGGAAGGAGCCATAAATTTTGCCTTTGGCTGCAACCAGAGAGATGCGACAGAGAGAGAGAGAGATAGAGAGAGAGAGAGCGAAACGCGCACGCAGCGGCCACAAATTGTGAGTTATCTTCAGGCCCAGGGCACAGGACCCAACATCCTCCTTGGCTGCCGCTGCCGCTGCTGCATGCAAATACATTAAATTAAATTATTGTCACTGGGCGACTGGGCGACTGCATCCTTGTTTCCTTGTCCTTGTCGCTGTCGTTATTGTCCGCGCCTTAGTTCGGGCTTGTCGCCATGTTTGTCCTTGTTCTTCGAATGGCATGGCATGGCATGGCCTGGCATGGATGGTGCGGTGTGGGTTCCTGGGAGGATACTAAATGTGCGCTAAATAGCTGCCTTCCCAATGGGGGTGGTGGAAAACTTCTTTTGTCGCGCGACAAAGTATTTTACACAGTTTTGAGGCTTTTTGGCCATGACACGTTTCATTAGGCATTAGATAGGCAATGAAAGGCATGATTGATAGTGCACATTCCAAAGACTTTAAAGCAACGCTGCAGGACTTTCCAACACTAAAGGCATCCATGCGTCACTGACAACACTATTCTGAGGGTCTATTGCATACTTAGGCATTTTGCAACACTGCTCAAGTCATCATGACTGTCAGCAGCCAAACAAATATCATTATCAAATCGAAACTTCACAAGTGAAAATTAAAAAACCTGAAAACAAAAAAGGAGATTTGTTCGGAAAATAAAGTCCAAGGCAATTTCATTTTTGATAAAATATTTTCCAACCCGAAACGCTGCAAAAAGAACCTAATTCTATCATTTGGAAGACTATCCCTGACGTGGGTGACTCGTCCGATCATCTTGTAAGTGGAAAAGCTTGGTAAATGTTCGATATTTGTGCTCCAAATATCACTAAAAGAAATAGCCCCGATAAAGCGCGATTTGTCAGGAATTTACTTGCAAAAAGCAATTTGTTTAGCTACTTTTTTAGCTAATTTTCAAAGTTCATACAAAATATAAACATAATTAGAAATTCTTTTGAGTAAAATGTCAAAAACTTGCACACAGATTCATCCAGTTGCTCCCGAACTTGCAACATGGATCGTCCGCCCAGGCCAGACATGGGACTTCGCCCGAAAAGCTCGATTCCAACGCCGATTTTGGGGCCCAAAGAAGAAGGCCACAAGCCGCAAGAACCTTACAAAATTAAATTCGCCAAAAACTCGAAGAAAAGTGGTGTTTCGACCATGATGGGCCGCTGGAAGCCCATTGACGACTTGGCTTTGATGATTGGGGTCGAGCAGACGAACGATTTGCGCACTGTGCACAGTGCCACAAAGTTCTCGTGCAACTTCACGCTGCAGGAGGTGCAGCAGCGCTGGTGTGCCCTGATGTACGCCCCGTCGCAGTCCCGTTTGGCACTGGCGGCTATTGGGAATCTCCACCCGGAGACGATGGAATCCGTGCACAAGAAGGCGATCTTCAGCGAGAGGGAGGAGGCATTGCTGGCCACCTTCAAGTGTACCGAGAGCCCCACGCTGGAGCAGTTTCAGGAGCTGCTCGACCAGAATGCAGGCTCCTTTTGGCGCTCGCGCACCGCCAAGGACCTTCAGGATTACTGGCTGCTCATGCAAAAGTACTTCCTGTTGCCCGACCAGGTGATTCCACTTGATGGGCCGGACCCGCATCCGCCGAGCTTCTCCGATGTCGAAGAGGATATTTTTGATGTGGATCTGGATCAGCCACTGGACGAGGCCCTGGAAAAGGAACTGGAACTTCAGAATCGCCGCAATAAGCGTTCCGTTCGCTTGCTGGAGAACGAGATGTCCCGTCTGTCCGTCCTTGTGGACTCCACCCTGGGACCGAATGCTGCCAGCCAGGAGCTGGACAGCGACACCTTCGCCTGCCTGTGCGGCCAGCAGGTGCGCTACATGATGCAACACCACGAGATCACCTTCGGACGCGATGCCAAGGAGTTTTCGGTGGATGTCGATCTCTCGCTGGAGGGTCACGCGGCCAAGATCTCTCGCCAACAGGGCACCATTAAGCTGCGCGACAACGGGGACTTCTTCATCTCCAACGAGGGCAGGCGCCCCATCTTTGTGAGCGGCAAGCCCCTGCTCCAGGGCCACAGGACTCGTCTGGCCCACAACAACCTGGTGGAGATCTGCGGACTGCGTTTGAATTTTCTGATCAACAGCAATGCCGTTAATGCCATACGCCTGGAGAGCTACAAGACCACGCAGCCATTAAAGTGAGGATTGAAGGAGTGGTGCTGCTTCTCAAGTGCCAAAAAACGAACCTAGTTACCATATATTTCACACATCAAGATATCAAGATATTATAACCACGCCGAATAAGCTTTATTTGGTTAATTTGTTCGTAAATAAATAATACAATATTTTGTGGCACTTAGACTTCCTTCCTCTTCCTTTCATTTTGCTAGAACTCGACGCTAAATTCTCTGTAATTTTCATGGTATTTGGGTTTTGCACATTTCGGTATCTATCAGATAATATCAGCATCTAATGACTATGTGTTCCACTCTGCTTATATGAGATTTGCATCCAGAGATCCCGAAAATAAAACCCTATCACACCGCAAATCGGTGGAAATGTAAGTTCTGGTAGGAAAGAGGGAAGAGCCTTTCCTCTTTCTTAAAATAATAACATCGAAAATTATATCGAATTTATTTCTAGAACACTAAAATTAGCCTTTCCCAGGGTATCCTCCAACTTCGACTATCCATGCTAGCCTTTATCGCCTTTTCCTTCCTCTTTTTTTTTTGCGAAACTTTTAACAGAAATTTTCACTTAGCCGCTAGTCAAGTTTTTTGCATGCTCATTATCTGTGGCTGACACAACATTCAACCATTTTGAATAGCCACTAAATGGAAAAGAGTTAACAAAGACACACATACATGCACACACAGCTGACTGGCACACCGACAGGCGGCAGGACACGCATTTTTTATGGCCATTGTAATTTGGTTGGAGCTCAGTCGTGCGCTTCGCTGGTCGCTTTGGTCACTTTGGTCACTTGGAGTTCTTGGAGTTGCAGGAGTTGCAGTAGAAGGAGTTGCCGTAAGGGGCAAGTGCAATTTGTGGCAAGCTTTGACCGTGCAACGCATTAGCCATCCCTCATGCACTTTTACTGCCTTCTTTTCATGCGTTTCCAAGACGCGCAGGGTGACGGGGGAGGGCACCATTAGCAGCAGCTTGGCTTTGGGCTTGGCCAAAGTCAAAAGCGTTTTAATGAGCCACCAGTTGAGGTTTTCCCCCAGCCATATCTGCGGAGAAGAGGGGGAGGGTGGTACATGCAAATTTTTGTGACCAAACGGAAGTTGCATATTCATGGCGGAAAAATGTGTGTGTGTGTGTGTGTGTGTGTGTGTGTGTGTGTGTATTGCCCCAAAATGCATTTGCGTGCATCTCCTTTGCATATTTTGCGATTACAGGCTTGAGGAGCAGTCGAGTCGAGTCGTAAATATAAAAAATATGGCACATAAATTCACTCAACATTCAACATAGAAAGGCACTTTCCCCCAAGCGGAGGAAAGACACGGGAGAAAAGCCATGAGAAAGTGTGAAGTTTTCCCATCAAGAGAGATCTCTGGGGAAATGCTCAATGAAAACTAAGCAAAAAGTTTGGCCAATTGCTGAAGGACCTTTGTCCTGTAAGAGACTTCAACCCAAACCAAAAACGGAAGGAAAAAGGAATAAAAGAAATGGAAAACAAGAACTGAAAATGAAAATTGTACAAGTGCAGACTACAGACGCAGCTAAGAAAACATTTGGGGTGCTGCAAAAGTGGGTTAATTTGCCAAAGGATTCTTTATGCCATATGCCATATGTGTGCATCTGTGTAGGTAGCTCTCTCTCTGTGTGTGTGTGTGTGTGTGTTAGCCCACTCACATAATTGCCAAAGCGTGCAAAAGTTTCATTGTTATGAGCAGAGCAGAGCTGTCTTCTCTTCTCTGCTGCCCAAAGTTTTCCTTCCCTTCAAAGAGAGCCAAAAGTGAGAGAGAGAAACGAAAGCTTTTTGTGGTTTAAGGCGTTCTGCTCTGGAGCATCTTGTTTTTCAGTGGGAAAGACTAGTGACAATATGGTACAATGGCATCATAGGATATACCTCCTTTTGATCCTTTTGCGGCTAGAGACATACCGGCGCCAGCTAAAAATTAAGAAAAAAATAAGACAGGATGCTCTGATAAAAGGTTATAGGTCACATATGTATGTGTAGACATTTCAACAGATGTTTTCATATTTATTTTATTAAACATATCATTCGGTTATCAAATTTCAACAATAAATAAAATATAAATATACGATCCGTTCAACAAATATCCCTATAATAAATACAGCATACATATGAGTACAAACATATAAATAAATAAAAATAAATATAATATTTTTATTCCGTTTATCGAATATCTCTATTTTTATGTTGGGAACCTAAAGGAAATTATAACCATCAACCATATTTTAGATAAAAACATTTTCCACCCTCAAATATTCAGCATCTTAGATACACTTTTGAATGTCCAAGGCTAAATTTCAGTTGCCATTTTCCAGGAATTTCCAAACCTCGATGCCATTCAAGAACTTTGAACTTTCTGTTAGCCTTGAAGGGCCGAAATAAATACCAGAATAATACCCCTCAATGTGTTGCCTGTCACTGGCAGTCGCCTTGAACGGTCACCAAGAAAGCTAATTAGTAATTTATTTTTAGCATTTGCCGCATATTAAATTTTTGCACAAAACTTAATTCATGTTGGCAGTGGAGGCCACTGCCAGTGGCAGTGCCAGTGCTAGTGCTGGTGCCAGTGGCAGTGCCCACTGAGGCGTCGCCAGTGCTGTAAATGGCCTCCAACATGCAATTAATTATGTCATTGTAGCCATTAACCAGACAGTTGAGCTGTAACCCAATTTGTTCGCTTGATTGTGGCCCTCCACCCCCAGATGGAGGCAGAGGGAGAGCCACTTGACCGCCGCCCCTAATGGCCCGGCAATGGGCACAAGAAGGCAATATAGAAGGCCACTATCAAGGGGCCTGCCAAGGCGATAGGCAGCTGGATCCAAAATGTGTTCATTGTGTGCCAGTTTGCAATTAAAACGCCCCTAAAATAAAAGAATATACGAGGATGTGTGTGCTCCCCATAGGGAAGGAGTGCGAGTCCTTCGAGTGAGTAGTAAGGTTCTTGGGCCAACTCCTGGCATATGTCTTGATATGTCAGTTGTCATGCATAATGAAGAAGGCTCCCTCATTCCCTATATCATTCTTGCATACTTAATGGGTTACCTTTTGAGATGAAAGATTAAAGAACTTTTGTGATAAAATGGAATCGTAAATTAGTTGCTACTCAGAAAATTCGAGTGAATTCAAAAATGAATAAGAGCATAATTTAGGGAATTATTTTAAGAATTTCTTTGAAAATCAATGAATGTAACTTAAAAATATGTTTTTTTTTTTTTTAAATTAAATCTTGTAATTATTTCTAATCTTAAGCTAAGAGAATAATTTAACGAATTATTTGAATATTATTTATTTAATATTTGTTGATTTATTATTTAAATTTTTAATTTCTTTGGAATTCAATGAATTCTACTTTCAAATAAAGATACCTTTTATTTTTGTGCGATTACATCTTGTACTCATCTCTAATCTTAAAGGAAGCCGCAATTTCCCGACGTTTCCAAAACCCCATTGACGCAAGCTCCGCTGCATCGTAGATGCGGCGTAATCCAATTCCACATGCCACATTTGACACACCAGCAAAGTGATTGCATAACAAGGACAATGTTGCAAGTTGTCAGATGCCATTTGCCATATGCCATATTCATGAAACGCTAATGAGCGAGCGGACGCTGATGTGGTCAACCACATCATAATGGTGATTGTTTGCCAGGGGAATGCGCCCTCTTCTGGTGTATTAAGGGGGTGTTCTTGAAACCTCAAGGCAGCTGGCATTTGTAGGTGTTTCTGAAATGTATAGAGATCTCAAAGATGTCCTTAAACCTTTATGGTTTGCTGCCACACCCCATTATAACTAGCAGTCTTTTTGATTACCCCCCAACAAAAAACAGTACTTGTATTTATTGAAACGATTTTAATAACCTTTCAACCTTAGATCCGTTTTCTTTTGTGTGAAGGGCACCTGTGTGGGAAATGCAAAGGGAAATGCATATGAAAAGCTTTACATTTTATGCATATTTTGTATGCCATCTCCCGCAGAGCCACAGCGCCGCAGAGCCACAGAGAGAGATAGAGATAGACAGCCTCAGGTACTTAATCTAACATCGTTGCATGCCCCATCATTGCTGTTGCTGTTGTCATCATCATCTCCATTCAGAGCTCGTGCTGTGGCATAAACCAAATATATTCTATATTCAAATGCTTATTGCTGCTTGCTGCACATTTTCCCCTCCCCACCCCTCTCCCTCCCGGGTGGCCCTGTTTGGCCTTTTGTGTGCACCCCTGCGGCATGTGCTTATGGCTCGTTCTCGTTTAACAGACACAGAAGCCTCTCTCTCTCTCTCTCTACCTCTACCTCTATCGCTGTCTCTATCTCCATCTCTCGTGTGGGAATATTGAATTTTATTTGTTTGACTTTTCCATTAATATTTTGTCAATTGACGCCCGGCAAACATATATCATATATGTATGCTCTGAGGTGGTTTTTGTTTTTGTTTATTGAGGTTTCCAATTTGCGAATATTTGTTTTCTAATCTGTTAATGCTTGAGGCAAGCTCTGCCTCTGCCTCTGCCTCTGGCTCCGGTTCTGGCTCTGGCACAGCCTCCTGCTGCTGCCACCAAAAATATGTATGGAAATGCACTTTAAGGAAACACTTAAATACATTTGTCAGGGCTTCAGTTTTTTGTTTCCTTTTTCGCATCAGAAGGACCTGCCCCTCATTAAGCATCGAAGGAGATTTCACTGAACGGCTGGACGATGACAGCTGGCACCAGGACAGCGCCCAAAGCTGGACAATGAGGATTACATCTGACGAGAGAGCTGCTCTGTCCTGCCATTGTGACTTCTTCTCGAGGAGGAACCCAGCCTTTTCCGCAGCCTTTTTTCCCCAGCCTTTTTCTTGTACGTGTAATACAGCGGCCGGCCATAATTTGATCGTTAAAAAGGCCAACGCCGCCATTTGCCGCCTTTGCATCGTTTGCCAGGCTGCAATTAAATGTCCTTTTTTACGATTGTGCAGCATTTGCAGTCCGTGTAATGAAATTAACAGCAATTCCAATGGGCCGGACCGAGCCGAGTCGAGTCCTGTACCATATCCTGTATGGCACTGATAAACGATCGCGTCGCATCCCACAATCCCATGTCCCAGCCAGGCTTTAAAATGCCACTTAAGTGTAAAGTAAAACTGCCATTGAAGTGCGGGCAGGGCAGCATTAAATTGCCAAGAAATACATACAAAGAATATACGTGTATGCGTGTGTGATTTTCGGGGTATAGCTCCATGGATGTGCTCCATGTGTGGCAGGGGATCAAAGGACTGGAGACTGGGGACTGGGAACGTCAGCGAGTGTCCGCGTGTGCCAGGGTGTGTCTGTCAGCCATAATTGCAAGCCAACGAATGATATTTTTTTTATACTCTACCCAGAAAGTGTTTTCACTTTGGCGAAAAATGTTTGCTAGGAAAAGGGACTCCTTCTCTCTCTCTCCATCGCTTGCTCTCTCCCAGTGATACATGAGTGCTCCAAGTAAATTCTTAGATTTTTGCAAACGGATCATTTTTATAGTAGAATGAAGAAAACAATTTCCCCTTCGGTCTGTGTCCCTCTTCCTCACCCAGTGCTGTTTAGCAGTTGAGGGTGGGTAAGTGGTATCTGGATGTTGATTATCGTGTGCCTTGATAGAAAGCATTACGACTGGTTATGAGACCCTGAAACGTCCCCAACGGATGCCAGGACCCTAACCTTGTATAGCTGTCCGATGAAGCTGGAATGATATATAGTCGATCGATCAATTAAAGGAAAACGTTTTTCGAATCTAAAGGAATAAACATTTCTTCAAATTCGTTCCAAAATTTAATTTTAATTGCAGCTATATTTTATATTTATATTTTATATTTTAAATATATTTAAATATTATATATACCTACCTATATTTTTATATATAAAATAGGAACAAATTAGTACTTGAGAGAATAACCTGGCCTGCTTTCAGAACTTGACCATTACCACAATTTTTGGATTTTTGTATTTTGTAATATTTTTTGTATTGAAACCAATAATATCTATTGGAGCGTTGACCTTTAGATTATATATTTTGCCAGTTCAATATAATTTGTGCTCATATTTTATGAGCTTTTCCACAGCATAATTTTGCGATATATTTCATTATAGTTCGATGATGGTTCAGATGGCTTATTGTGGCGTATTTTGGATAAGAAATATAGCTGCTGAACAATAGCAAAAGTTGTGCGAATACGATAGCGAGACTTAGCGATAGAGGATTTGATAGATTCAAGATAAATTCAAGCTTATCTATCTTCTATAACATTTGAAGTTGTAATAGAGGACCTTCTTTTATAGATACACTCACGAATTTTGGTAATCAAAAGTATTACAAACTTCTACACATTTCCACCAAATTTCATAAAAATCGCATAGCTTTTATGTCTTCTATAGCGGAAAAAACTGCAAGCTTAAGAGCATTCCCCGCTTCGGTTCTTATGGCAGGTCCTTCCTTTATGTGTCATTATCACTTGGACACACACACGCACACACACACATGCAGCGAAGCACTTGGCTGGCCACAGGTGGCGCTTTAATTTGCACCTTTTACTGGCGCCTGGGAGCCCTGTCAACGCTGGTGGTGGCGCCGCGGTGCCTCACCCAAAAGTCCATACCGCAGTCAGAGTCAGAGGCGAAGAGTCGGAGAGTCGAAGAATAGCGTGGCAGCTCGAAGCGAAGGCTAAGTGAGCCACTATGTCAGTAAGCCCCCCAGGAGGATGTAGGGGCGCAGCAGATGAGTGAGGGAGAGGGTGAGGGTGCGACGCTGGGGAGTAATTAACACTGCGTCGAAGCTGGAGCTGGCGCTGGCGCTGGCACTGGCACTGGGTAAACAATGGGAACCGGGAACCGCCGCAGTCGTTAATTACGCCAACAATGCTGCAACACACGACGGATGGTGCGGCGCGAGGCGTGGCATGCCAGCGAAGTAGGGGGCCAGGCCGGGGCAGGTGGGGAGGCCAAGGAGCAAAAGGTAAATGGAAGAAACGGAAGTGTAAATTGCTGCTAGAAGGAGCCGCACAATCAACGGGCCAAAAGCTAAGGAAGCAGATAAAAGCGGCAAAGATTAGTTCAAAGAAACCGGAATGAATCCCAAGAAAGGCATTTAGGGCTGGAGATAAAAGCTTCAACGATTAGTTAAAGATTCAGTGGGGCAATTGCTATAAATAAAAGCTATTCCATGAGTAGTCCTAGATGCAGTTCTGCTTCGATTTGGGAAACATCAGCTAAGAAAAATCATAGAACTTACCTTGAGATCCATTCTCCTACTGCAGAATCCCCATCATTCTGTCAGGCCAAAGATAAACCTTCAAGGTAGCACATTCTCTCAAATTATCTGCCCCTTCCCAAGGCAAATTTCATTACCGCTAATCCATCAATTTATTTAGCTATAAATCTTCAGAAAACTATTGCTTAAAAACGGCGCCAGAGCTTGTAGAGCGTACCATTTGTACTGAAAATGCTGCGCAACATAAAGACCTGCAGCAGACCCACGAAGATCATGGCCAGGAACTGGGCCCAGGACCAATTGTTGACCATTTCGTAGTTGGATTCGGCCAGTCGGCGATCGCGTGCCTCGTGGGCCCGTATGTAGTCCTGTGTCTGGCGCGAGCGCATCAGATTCACCTGGACTTTGTTGACGTAGTCGCTCAGGTCGGTGTAGACTGTCTCGAACTGGTAGTCGGTGAGCATTTCCTTGCGCAGCTCCCGCACCTCTCCCTCCTCGTGGTCAGCGGGCGAGACTTCCAACGAAAAGGAGACAATCTTCTGGCTGAAGGTGCTGATGGTGTTGTCGAAGCACAGCTTGTAGATGCCCGTCTCCTTGGCCACCTGCTCAAGGTTGCCCTTGTCCTTCTTCTCATCGGCGGCCAGCATCTTCCGATGGGGGTCCATCAGCGTAAAGCTGATATCGGTGTCCCCATGGCCGCCAGCAATCACCTGGTAGTCCATCTTGATGATCTCCGTGGCAGCCACGGGCTGGTGGAAGCACTCCATGCGGCCCGGATCCGCATAGATGGTCAATCGTTGGTTGAATGGCTCCCCCTTGATGGCCAGGATGAATCCCACACAAATGTAACAGACGATTTGAAACATTTTTGCTGGTTGGTTGTGATTTTGCACGTTTTCGGAATTGGATGGATTGGGAATGATTGCTCTCTCTCTCTCTCTCGAATGGGGGAGCTTTGTGTGTGTGTTTTTGGGAAACTGAATCCAAAGGCCAGGCCTACTGTGTTGCTGCCCGAAGGAGATACAGAGAAATGGAGATACAGCTGGACACAGATGCAGATGCAGGTACAGATACAGATACACTGATGCAGAGCTGTGGAGCTGTGGAGATACAACTGCTAAATGCAGCTTTTAATAGCCAACGGCGATTGCTGCGGCATTACAACTGTGCAACCGTGCAACAGCAGCAGCAAAGTGCATAAAGGGTCTCCACATTCCATCCTCCCCTTCCTCACTCTATATATCCCTCTATGCCGCATTCCATAGAACCGAGTAACCACCTCTCGCTGGTCGCTGGTTAGGGTTTTCCTGGGAAAACTAAAAGCAACAGCATCAAAAGGAATATGAATTGAGGTCGATGTGTAAATATTTGTCAACGGTAATGGAAATTTATGCTACCGTTGCTGCCACTGCTGCAGCCATTGCCACTGCTACTGCCTCCGCCTCCGCCTCTGCCTCTGCTGGAAATGCTGTGGCATGGGCGTGTAGGGCGTGGCTTGCAGTTTTTTTTTAAACTGTTGGCGAAGCCAGAGACAAAAAAAAGAGAAGAGTAAGTTATATCGATGTGAATGTGGGGGAAACAGTGATACTCTTTGCGGTGGAACGTTTTGCCTCTGAGGTGAAATGATCTCTATATGAAATGTGATTTCAGGGTGCTATAGTTAAGAATATATTTTTAAGATTCTCAAGAGCTAATGGATTGATTGATAAATGCAGCTGAATGCCAAAAGGTTCAACAAAACTTCGTATAAAGATCTTCCTGGTTCCAATTTGTCCTTATCCTAAGGGCAAATGGTATCTTCACAGGGAACTGTAGCCCTTTAAAGGATATTGGCAAATCCGTTGGAATCATCTGGATTCGCGGAATGTGAGCGAGCTGTCCGGCCGCCGGCCCAGGGATGATTGTTGCTACGATCGCATTATCAAAAGTCTTGTGCCATTACACATACTGGAAGGGCTTAAATTTCTCAATAGCATAATGGGAGTGCCTCCTTTTAATTTTAGTTCGTGGGGTGGCAAGCCGCTAGGATGGAAATTCTTGTGGGTAGTGGACGGTATCTTCGATGTTGCACACGGTGTCAATAGATTTGTACAATTTAGAATTACCCTGTACTTTTTCCATAATTATTCTATTTATCTCATTTACTGAATCTTTTCTCGGTGACAATATCGCCCTCGAACAGAGCCAATTAAAATTTCTTCCTGTGAGATTTTCGATGTCGGGATAGATTGTGCCTATAAGAATTTCTAGACTGTTAACAGTTCGAGCCAATTCATTGTCCAACAATACTTGGGGGCTATTTGCAACTGTCGATATTAATTTTCCATCACCAAGTTTACACTTCAGTCCAAGTAATAAGTGGCCTGCTATGTTAAGAATTGCTGAATTGCGACTATTATTATAGCCTATGTTACTCACGGTGAATGTAGCTTTCTAATGGTGAAAGAGTTATTGAAATCGGCTCAGTAGTTTTTGAGTTTATTCGTAACAAACCAATATTTCCTTTCCTCTTTATATATTAGTATAGATATAGATATAGATAATTTGATTAATAATAAAACCTTCTTATTACTTTTCATATTCATATTTATTCTGTTTTCTTAAGGGATTTCCTTCCTTATGGCTTATTTTCTGCCTGGCTTGATACTTTCTATGTTTCACATAAGAAACACTCCTTTCTTCAAAGACTTCACACACACACATACTCCTCCCAATTCCTACCCAAACCTTCAGCTCTATAACCCAACGAACAAGGCAGCATCCTCCACAGAAAGGGTATTCCAAAACAGCAACTCCTGCCGTTTCAGGAGCAAAACCAAAAGAAACAAAAAATACGGAAACAGGGGCGAGCGAGAAAGAGGAGCGAAAAAAGGAGTGAAAGCAGCAAATGCTTGCGTTTGGGCAAAGAAACTTTACAAATAGATGCAGCCACCCACAAACAGCCACACACACACACACACATGTACACCGCTACTCATATGTATTTTACACCCACGGATACACCCACACACATGCCCACGCACACACCTATACACCCATATATGCGCTCGCTCGCACCTATTCTCTCTCATGTTTAGTTGCATTTGTTTGCACACTGCAACGCTTTTTTTTGTCGCTCATTCTCGTCCCTTTGATGCCCTTGCTAAGCAAGGGTATTCCTGCTTGGGGGAGAGATTCGCAAAGGCAGAAAGTGAAGAAAGGAATTGGCTCATGATCCTCTTCAAAAGTCGAGCAAAAAGTCTTATCTGACTGCCATTTCCATATGAATTTAAAAGACATCTTTCTACAGGCTCTACAGCTACCCTTGAAGGGTATTCAAATATTCGTTCAGCAAAAGAGCAAACTTCGTTTCCGCTTCTGTTTTTTTTTTTATTTTGTATTTTTGGTTGTGCAGAAAAATTTCAACGGCCTGCCGGTCTGCACTTCAGTTTTTGGTTATTTATTTTACAAAAAAAAAGTCGTGCAATGAACACCCAGGCGACCCCTGCCACTAACCCTTGCCCCTCATCCAGAGCATCCCCCGCCATATACACACCCCACCTCCCCTCCCCTCCCATCGTACTGGAAAGAGCAAAAACTTGCATTCGCGACGTCGTTGAAATGCCGACGGCTGGAATACGCAGTCGAAGCATGAAAGCTGCAAATAGGACGCATAAAAAATGTGTTTCCCGGGGTCGTCTGCAGGTGATGGCAGCTCCAAAAGGGGGAGTGGCGGGGGGGGCACAGGCAGGTAGGTGGTGCCGCGCAGGCGAGAGCACAGGAGAGGGTGGGGGGAGTGTGTCTTACAGCGTGAAATGTTGAAGGCGTTGGCAGCTGCAAAGTAGCCGACACGGGAGTCCTACCGGCTCTGGGACTTTGACTCATTCGAGCGTGTTCTCCCTCTACCACCCATCGCTCTCGGTATTTGTGTGGGTGTGCATTAGTGTGCGTTTCTTGTGTGCCTCTGTGTGCGTGTGTGTGTGGGTGTGCTTGTTGCTTTAGTTGATTGTTTGCTGGAGGCGCTTCAGGTGTTAGGGCGTTTACCATTAGAAGGGGGCATGGTAGGGTGTGGCTGAGTATGCTGCTGGGGATCCGAGGCAGCAGCAGCTTCCTCAGAAGCCAATTTAATTTGATGAAATTAAGAGATGGCCAAGGAAGAAAAAGGAGAGAGAGAGAGAGAGAGATGAGAAAAGAGAAAAATAAGTGGACAAAGAGGCAGTGGAGAAAGATGAGTAGCCAAACGAGTAGACAACCTTAATTTAATAGCAAAATTGACAGACTTTTTCTTTGGTAATCCATCTTTAAATTCAATGAATAGCTTCTAAAATCTTCAATATATTCAAGAAAGCTTATATTCTAAAATTTATAAAATATTCTTCATCATTCCACCTCTATCTTTCCTCTCATATATTCCTCATTCAAGTCTGATTGCTGTCGCAGAAATCTCTCTAGTATTAGCAATCCGAACATCCCTAACTTCAATCAATCCTTGGCCTTTGTCCTCGTCATCAAATCACAGTCTCAGCCTCTGACAAATGCATCACCCGGAGAAGCCCTTACCCCCTTTCTGTCTGTCGAAAAGACTGGACTTTCGGTTGGGTCTTTAGCTGACAGATGGCCTTAAGGCGGGTGCTGCCGGCTACTGCTTCAGGGGGGGGGGCCTTGGTTAAATTGACCCCAAAAATTGTGAAGGTCAGCCACAAGAATGAGCTCATGAATTATTAAAGACACAACGGCAGCCGCAAAATTTGACCCTAATCCTGAAGCTCAAGGTTCGGTTCAGCTCCTGCCAATGATTGCGAAATGTTTAGCCAAATGGAACTAAAATTTTGTGGGGTGGAGAAAACAAACCTCAAAACGCCCCAGAAAGATATTCTAAACAATGTTTTTTCGGGGGGGGTGGGGAGGTAACATTCCTTGACCAAAAACCAAGGTCCATCTGGCAGAAGGACTGCTCTTCCAGGACTGCTAGGTCTTCGGTCTTCGGTCGTAGGTCGGCGGCGTCCTACTGCAAAAGTAGCACTTTAAATTAATGAACTGAGATTAAGCAAGACAAATTATTGTGGAGGCTTTTGGGGGGCTTGGGGAAATTTTCTATAAGGGCAAATTGTTTTTCGTTGGAAAATATATTAATTTGTATTTTGTGTGTTGTATCTTCGTGACCGAAACTGCCCAGCCCCCTGCCCAGTCGCCTCCCTGTTTGCCCACAGCCTCAATAAATATACAATTTATTGTTATTGATATTTGTGTAAACATTTCTCGCCACTTCTCTTCGCCTCTGCCTCTCTCTGTCCTTCTCTTTTCCATTTTCTTTCGACTGCAATTAAGAATTTAAGAGCCGAAACGTGGCGGTCGTCGATGGTTGGAAAATTGAATGAATTTTCCCTGGGACAAGCAGCTGACAAGTATGGAAAATTTATAGCAACTGCAGGACATGCAAAATTCATTCATTCAGAGAAGTTGCACTCGGAAAAACTAAAGACTAAATTTCTGTATTTTTAGCTGAAAAAAAAATCATCAAAATAAATACTTTCTTTATTTTATGTTTGGCTAAAAATGTCATCAAATAAATCCTTTAAAAAAATACGTTTAACTGGTATTTTCCTCAGTGTCGAACACTTTCACTTGTCACCGAGGAAGCAACTAAATCTCATGGGGAAAATGCATTTCTCGTTTCGTTTTTTTTTCTCTCCGCAAAGAAAATATTCATTGAATTTTGTAGTAACAAACGACAGAGTTGTCTGTCAGGGAAATGCAGGAGAAAAACCAAAGCAATTTTCATGGAAATTTATTGCCCCCGAGTGACCAGCAAAAAAAAAAAACACTGCTGCTGCTGTGGCTGCTGGACAGCAGGACCTGTTCATCAGGTTGCCATCAAGGATGTGCCAAGGATCAGCAGAGACGCTGGGCATTATGCCATTAGATGTTTGAACTTTTCGCCACGCGAACAATCCCAAATAAATAAGCAATTTCCGAGGACAACTCGGAATGGGGATAAAATGCAATGGAGCAACAATTTCCAATCGGAACAAAGGCAGCGAGGGAGGAAGGACCTCCTCTGACTCCGACTTTCTGTGGCAAGGACATTTGTGCAGCTTTAGCCAAAGCTCTTCAAAGCGCTTCTTAACTAAGCTTAAGAGCAATGCCAACAGCAACAGGAACCAACCAGCCAGCAGCCAGCAGCCACCAGCCACAACTTCGATTTGGTGTGGAAATTGCAGTTCCCCACACTACACTTTCCACACTCCTCCCCCTGTTTTCCTTGACAACTTTTCAGCTGTTATTTGTTCTTATAGTTGTTCTTGTTTTTCTTGCTTTTCCCTTTTGCTCATTGAAGTGTGACAAAGTCGCCGACGTTGCATCGTTGCGGCTATTAGTTGGGTCGCTAAGGTGGCTTTAAAGGTTTTCCTAGGGCCACAACCGAAGAGAGAGGGAGAGATTGGGGGAAAGGAAAATGCGGTTTAAAGATGCAGTTGTTTAGGGGGGTTTATGCCGTCTTCAAGGAGAGATTTCTTCTTAGAAGATTATCTATCATTTGGCTCGGACTTTGTTGAATGGGAGACAGATAGATGATGTTGCTTTATTCAATTCAGGCTAGGTTAAACCATTCCCAACACTCCTCTTATACATCCTAATCCCCACCAGCGAAAGCACTTCTAATACTCGTACTTTCCGCTAATTCAATAAGAACCAAAACATTCGCCAAAACAGAAAGCAACAAGGGAATTCCTCGCTTAAGCCAAGGACTCGCCGCATAAACGGTGGGTAGGTAGCAAAGGAGTAGAACCAGAAGTAGGAGTAGGAGTAGGAGCAGTAGATGGCGACATCAACTAAGCTCATTTGTGGCCGCCATTCACGGGAGTTGGGGCCGGGGGCCGGGGGCTGAGGGCTGGGGGCAAGTGGCAAGTCCCGGTGGAATCGCTGAAATCCTTGGGCAGCCAAGCGTGGCAGCGTGGCCTTTCCACCTGCCTGCCCTGCCCTGCCACTTCGATGAGTGCCTTTGGTGGAAAGTTCCGTGGGTTGCCTTCATTTGTGGTTAATTTTGGGTCCTTCGGCTGGCCCTTATCCTTTCGCTGCGGTGCTCTCGTATCCTGCTTAGCTCCTGCCAACTGTCACAACTTGAAGACGTAGACAGGAGACCGCAGACAGGAGACGGCGGACACTTTGGGAAGTGCAGCCTTCGGTTCGTTCCGAAGGAGCCGATTATGGTGGCGGGCGGGGAGCATTGCAACGTTGTCCTTGGTCCTTGGACCGCTTATTCGCCTAATTTCCGTCGCTCCTTCAGCACTGATCCTTCCTGAGCACTAATTGGGGACACCGAAAATCTATAAACAGCCCCCCCCTCGCCCTGCCTGCCTGCTGCCAAATCCTGTCTTCTTATCGTTGTCCTTGTACTTGGTTTGGTGTCCCGTTTAATGTGCGTCCTTAAGCACAATAAATCTGTTTATCTCTGGCAAATGTCCTGCCATCCTGCTGGAGTCCTTTTGGCGGTGGTCGGTTCGGTGGTCGGTGGTCTGCTTAAAAGTTAACCTGAACAGCGATAAAAAGTTTCCCTTTGCTGCTGCTGCTGCTGCTGCTTTCCCTCCTTTGTGTTCTCTGGTAATTTGTGTGCGTCTGTTGTCCTGTTGGCAGGCACAAAATTTGTTAGCTATTTGTGGTGGATAATCCTCTCCTCGCAGACGGACAGCAGGGACACACGGCAGAGTGAAGCCTCCACATGGTAGCATCAATCATCAGCGGGGAAATTAAATTGCACTTCGGCTTACCTCAGGCGGAGGCAGCAACGGCAATGGCAACAGCACTGCCAGCAGCCCAAACAAACAACAAGAGGGAAAGGCTTCTATGATTGGTGATCGAAGGGGGTAATACCCTCAAAAGGTTTCGGGAAGGAGTCGATGGAAGAAAGAATCCTGTCATGGCTGCACCCGTATGATATTTGATATATGAAAATGATTATTTTATAATGTCCTCCAATTCCCAATCGAAAACTCTTTCATTCTATCATTCGATGCATAGTTCTGCGTATACAAAATCATACAAATAATGGCATTAGCCTCGATCTTTGATATTTTCCAAATCATATTTTGAGATACATCTTGGGAAGATAATTAAAAAGTGATGCATCTCAATCTCTTACGATTACCTATGGAACGGGTTTTCGACATAGATTTATACATTTTTAGGGATATAGATGATCATAATATGAAATACTTGAGCAAAACTAAGGCTAAACTTTGATTAAAGACTTTCAGATCTTAGAGAATCTATATATCACGCGTATCCTTTCAGTTACTTCCATTGTCTATGTCCTGTCTTCTGTCCTGCGAATATTATACTTCTCAATATCTAGCAAAAGGTGCTCCTTCTAACAGTATCGAAAAACCCTCTCTACAGGGTATTCAAAAGACTGAAGCAATAGCAATGACAGAACCTAACAAAAGAGAACAACCCGGGCAGAGGCCCAAACCCAAACTCAGACACGTCGGACAGACACGTACCCAGATCCGGACGAAAGCCAAAGAAATGCCTTGGCCATTGGCCATTTTCTATGGGTTTACTTTTTGGTTACGATACGGCCACTGCCACTCCCGCTGCCAAAATGTTTCGAAACACCGACACGAGTCTTTACAGGCTTTAAGACTACGGCGCGTCCTGCCTCAGTACCTGCCTCCTTTTGTTGCGCTGCGGTCATTTGTGGAAGCGCCCGTCCACCACCTGTGCCCGCCATCAATTGCAACCGCAAAATGGCAAAACAATCAACAAGCAACGCCACGCGACGGGTGTTGCAAGATTCCAGGTTTCGGGGTGGGCAAAGGAAAGGCTATAGTTTAAGCCCAGCTACAACTCGTGTTCCCCATTCCATGGCCACGTGGGAGGGGGCTGAAGCCCACCCCTCCTGGTCAGCCGCAACGTGTTGCGAGTGAGGTAAGCGAAATTGTTTGCCCCGAAAGCTGAAAGACAAAGGAGCCGGAGGTGTGCGGGCGGCAGGAGTAGGATTCGGAGTCGGAGTCGGAGTCCCTGGAACCCTGGAGTAGGGAGTCCTTATAGTGGATGGGGGGGTTGCCTGGCAATTGCTTAGATTGCTGCCAGCCTGAAATTGGATAGTTAGTCAAGTGAAATATGAGAGACAATCCGTGGGAGGGGCAGCAGGACTGCCAGCAGGGCCATCAATATAACAGGGAAGCGAACTTTAAGGTTTTTATTGAATACGGAATAATTTAAAGTTCACTTTTCCTAACTGTCCCTGGTGGAAGGTGCTTCAATTTTGCATGAAAACTGCAGGGCATAATCGAAAATAGCGATGATAATATATAGGCATGGTGAAAGAAGGTCCAGGGACTTTAATTGTTACAAAATATGTAATATTCCCAAATACAGAAAAAGGTTTCAGCACTCCACTGCCTTCTAGAATCATGAAAATATAATGTAGATTCTGCAGAAGATGTTCCCTTAATATGTGGTATAAATCTGTAGTTAAACATCATCTTTATTTGTATAAAAATGCCATAACTATTTGAACCCTTGTGGAATCATGAAAATGTGCGAAATGCAATTGAAACTCTAATTTCTTTAATTATTATTCTTCCCACCTTCATTCTATGTTTTAAAATTACTCAAGAGATACAGTATCTGATAATCTTGGTCTTTTCCCTTTCCTTTATATCGCCCATTACCTATCCTCATTATTCTGCCATCTTCAAACAGCTTGAACTCCCAAGCCAAAAACCTATTTGTACACGGCAATCTAAGCAAATCGTTTTGTCGAGCTTAATTTCTAGTTTCTAACCTGTTTGGAAGTCCATCCTCTCCCCGACTCTCCTGCCACACCCCGAATCTCCGGACTCCACGACTCTCTGAATGGCTAATCCCAACAGACTTTGGTGGAAAAGTTGGCAGCTTTTACGGCTTCACACTGGCGGAAGGCGCCGCAAGGAAATTCGGTCAAAGCGAGTTTTCGGATGCGCTGATGATGACGATGATGAAGTTCTGTGGCCCAGGAGCTGTCCCTGCCCTGGTAGTTTTTGGGGGGCGGTGGGATTCCCACCCCCCCGACGGAAGTAGTCTCAAGTGTTGTTGGGCATTGTTAAGGGAATTCCATTCTCGTGGCAACTCTGGCAATTGACAATAGTTTTGCTGCAGAGTTTTGTTCGCAAAAGGCCAGCAGTTGCACTTGACTGCTGGCAATGCGGCAATGAATGAGTGTACGATATAATCCCAAAGGAAAACCCAAGTCGGAAAACAGCGTAAGGGCAGGGCCTTGGGTAATTGTAGTTTCCCGGCCTTACCGACTTTTGTTTTTTGTTTTTCTGGCAATTACTTTGCCTTTAGCCTCCCTCGACCTATTCGGGGGCGATCGGGAAGAAGTTTCATAATGAGCGAACACATTCAATTCTCGTTTAGATTTTCGACAATGAAATTGCTTTCGAATAGGGTCATTCGCAGGGGGTGTTTTCCACCTCATAGATTTATAGAAATTTAATAATCCCAATAATAGTACACTCAAAAAAAATTAATTTAAATAAACTTATATGAAAGAAAAATGGTACAAATATTTGATTTAAATATATTTCGCATTTAAAATATTTTTATTTCATATTAAAACTACATATTTTCATAATTAGATTAAATATATATATTTCATAGAACATTATTATATTATATTTAAATTAAAAATACTATTAATCACAGATCGTAAATGTTTCAAAAAAAAACTTCAATCTAACAAATAGAAGGGTTGTTTTTGATATTTATTGAAATCAAAATCAAGAAAAGGTTTTGGTTCTCATTTGTATCGAACAAAAATATATTTAATTATTTTTCTAATCTATTCTCTAAAAAAAAATGTGCATTCATAACTCTTATTTGCGGCCCGACTTCAAATCTAAAAACAGAAATGTTAAAATTAAATATAATTCACTTTGATTCAAATATTATATATTGATATTAATACATTCAAAATATATTATATTAAATTCCAATAAGAAATGTATGTAGACCAAATACTTTCATATTACGTTCAAAATGTAAATGAAAACACTTTAATTTTATTATTTCCAATCTCGGAGGAAAGTGATTTTTTCTATGGGTGTGGGTGTGCCATTTTTCTCTGAGTGTAGGTAGGGGAAACGATATTGTAATGTATTCATTGCACAGAAAAAAACGTTAGTTTCAGTTGCAAAAACTAATAAACGACACGAAAAAAAAGGAGTTCCGCGAGTTACCACCGTGAGGCTATGGATACGGGGGCTATATGGTGGGGATAGTTTATAGACAGAGCAAGGGGGATATATATAGAGATAGATACAATGGCTGCAATGGCAGCTGTTGCCGCGCCAAAACTTCGAGCATCAAGTGGAAAACAAGTGGACAGGCAGCTGATGTTGACACGGACTTTTTGCCTGCCCCATAGCGTGGGTGTTTCAGTGGCGCTTGGACAGTTTTAGTGTCAAGCCCTGTAACGGTAAATTGCATACAAAAAACGTTAGAACAAAAAAAAAAATGAAAAAAAAGAATGAAGGAGTCACCGCTTGAGGGCGACACCGTACAGGCAATCAAATTCTGGCAGGGAGCACCAGCTGGAACCACCTGGAAGCAGGGGAGTGCAGGGGAAGGACCTTTTCTGCTGCAAGTTTTTCCTACTATAATCCGACGGGATGACGGGACCGGCACTGGGAAATATGAATAGAGCTACTCGTGAGTAAGTGAGTCGCTGGGAGTCATGAATATATTTTGGGGAGGGCAGAGAATGGTCCAATGGTCGAAAGCTGAGGATAATTTGAAAAGCGGTGTGGGATGATACTTTGGCTTTGTGACTCTTCCAAAAAGAAAAAGAACAATAGAAGAATGTCTGAGGACATATTTAGACCAAATATTAGCCATGAGAGTTTCATGAATGGTTAATTATTGGAAAAATATCTTGGAAAACATCTTTGACAGTCGGTAAACATTCAGACTGAAGACTTATCTTTCCAGTGGAAAACTTTCTGAAGTCAGTGGAATTTGTTGGGACTATTTACCGTTTAAGTTAACCTAGGTTAAGGGTTGGTAATATCCATATAATATTTAATGCTTTCGAGTAATTTCCAGCGATAGAGAAATTACGTATTTCGAGAGATATTAAGTCCCTTTGCTACTTAAATCTCGAATTCATTGTGAAATTGTGAAATTAAGTTCTCATGTGTTTTTTTAAACCTTTCTGTTGGATATTTACCCAATAGTTCCTCCCAATAATGACTTAATAGGTCCAAAGGTTCAATCTATGGTTCTCTCAACAATCCATCAATGGATGCACAATCGTTCTTCAATGGCTCCTTAATGCTTTCTGTATTTTTTCAAATATTTCTCGTGAGTGAAATCACCCTATCACTTCCCTTTCACTTTTTGCTCATTTTTGACACTCGATACTTATCGATATCGTGTCCGTACCATCTCTTTTTTTTGTACCCCATCAAACCAAGCCATTCTTTCAATGTCAAAATCCCCCATATCGTAGCTCACACGAACAATTCAATTCCGTTGTGGTTTGTCTATTTAGTCAGTTGATATTTTTGTAGTACAAAATTAAAACACACGAAACCCCAAGTACTCCCGAAATTATTCTGTCTTCAAGGCGGTCCATCGCGTGAGGTTCGGCCAAGGCTCCAAAGGACCAACGAAATATTCTAATTGGCAGTGGAGATTCTGGAGGTGCTGCGATCGAACCCCCAGAAAAAGAGAAGAGGAGTAGTAGCCAAAATTTTTGTCTGTCCCATCCCGTCTGCAAATCTGGTCCTGTAAATGGGTTGTGCAGATGTTTATCTAATTGAGAATTGATCAAATGGACAGAAAGGTTCAGCATAATCAGCAGCGACAGTTGCAGTTGCAGACAAAGTCGCCGTACCCGTCGTGGCACAACGCCACCTCCAAAGAGACATCCACCAAGGAGCCATCCACCATGGCATCAGGGAAGAATGGTGGGACAAAAGCTTCTGCAGCCACGAAACCGACATCGGGGGCAAAGAATAAGCAAAAAAAGAAATTCCTGCGACCCTACTCCAATCCCAAAGAATCGGAAACCAAGCTGATCGGAGAATCGGATGACCTGCCCGATGCCAATACGGGACGAATGAACCGGTACTACAGTGGCAACAAGAACCCATCGGCCACTGGGCCCGACATCGTCCTGGCCAATCCCATTGTGTCGCACGATTTGGCGGACAAGATGTCCAAGGCTGCGCGCAGGAATGCGCTCAAGGAGCTGGCCGCCATGCAGACGCGCCAGGAGCAGGCGACGGACAAGAACGAGGAGGCCTTGCGAGAGCTGCAGAAGAGCATCCCGGAGATCAGCAAGATCTTCGATGTGCACTGTCGCATCGGTAGCGGGACCTTCAGCAGTGTGCTGCTGGGCACCCTCCAGCGGGAGCGTTGCCTCAGCGAGACCAGCCGACGGCGGTTCGCCATCAAGCACCACAACCCCACCAATCATCCGGAGCGCATCCTGCGGGAGCTGGAGTGCATGTTCCGCATCGGGGGCGTGGACAATTGCATTGGCATCAACTGCGTGGTCCGCTACAACGACAATGTGGCCTTTGTGATGCCGTACATGAACCACGACCGCTTCCACGACATCTACCGCACCATGGGCCTGCAGGAGGTGCGCAACTACATGCGGAATCTCCTGATCGCCCTGCGGCACGTGCACAAGTTCAGCGTGATCCATCGGGATGTGAAGCCGAGCAACATCCTGTACAATCGGCGCACCGGCAAGTTCCTGCTCTGCGACTTTGGACTGGCCCAGAAGATCGACGCGAATGGGACCATCGTCCAGGCCAACGAACTGAGCAA
Organism: Drosophila helvetica; assembly: GCA_963969585.1. NCBI lineage: Eukaryota > Metazoa > Arthropoda > Insecta > Diptera > Drosophilidae > Drosophila > Drosophila helvetica. Next base: position 3,637,124 of record OZ018402.1, on the reverse strand, counting down.
CGCTGCCACGATGGCTCTCATGCGGGACATGGAGGCGACTCGCAACCTGATGATGCAGGACGGTAACAGTGCCCAGGACGAGGTCCAGGAGTATCTCGCCTACAAGCAAGAGCAGGAGCTCTCGCTGCGACGCGTTCGAGCCATGGGCGGTGGTGGCGGAGCGGAGCATTCACTGAACAGTTCCCTCGAGGCTCAGATCACCTCCTTGGCCAAGAAGGACGTGGCCGCCCAGCGGGCGGACACACAACGGCTGATCAATCGCCTGCGCTTCGTCAATCCGAATGCGGATCCCAACAACTACGTGTCGCCGACGAACGCCAACAAGAAGGAGGTGCATGCCTCACGGGCGGGCACTCCTGGCTATCGGCCGCCCGAGGTGCTGCTGCGGTGTCCGATACAGACCACTGCCGTCGATGTCTGGGCAGCGGGTGTCATCATGCTGGCAACCCTCTCCTCGCTGCATCCCTTCTTCCGGGCGCCCAACGATTGTGCCGCCCTCTCGGAGATCATCAACGTCTTCGGCGATATTGAGGTGCGAAAGACCGCCTTCATGATGGACCGTCTGGTGCTGCTCACCCAGAAGATGACCGCCTTGGATCTGCGGCGTCTGTGCATGCGGTTCCGCCTGGCGGACCACTTCCTCTCACCGGCGGTGCAGCGTCGTCATCGCCGGGCCGATGGCACCGTGGAGGCGTGCAAGAGCTGCGAGCAGGCCACCTACAACTGCATCTGCCGCCACAGCAACCACAAGATTGAGTCGTACGACGGTCTGGACATCTATCCGGCGCATGCCTACGATCTGCTCTCCCGTCTGCTGGAGCTGAATCCCCAGAAGCGCATCTCAGCCGACGAGGCACTCAAGCATCCCTTCTTCAGTGACCAGCATCGCATCGTATCGGGCATCTCGCTGCAACAGCACCAGCGTCTCTTGCAACAACAACAACAGCAGCAACAACAGCCAGGACCATTTCGTGTGAGAGATACCCTGCCGGCTGCGGCTGCCCGCACGCTCAAGCCGTACATCTGTCAAGCGATGAGCGGCATCCAAACCAAGGTGGAGGTCCTCACCAAGTCAGGAGCGGCGGCCCCTGATGCTCCTGCCTAAAGAAAAGCCCATTCGATTCCATAGTACAAATCCAACAAAACACGGGCCAACATGAAAATGTCTCCAAAATTTCCATCCAAAATAATATATAGTAGTTTTCATAATATTTTTCTTTAATTTAACGAGCTCTTTCGGTCACACCCACAACCACACCGCCACACAACCACAGACCCCAGCCACATTTCTATGGATATCTGTTTTCCTGTATTTTCTTTTTCAATTATTTTCATTAAATTCATTGTTCTTATTGTTTGCAAAACACCTTCTCCTTCACTCATAACCTTCATTCATTTTGGGGTTTTTGGTTTGCTTTTACAATCAATTTTTGATACCCTTTTAATGAAATGAGAGAAGTGTCTTTTCGGCCACAACATATTCCATATTGCGCTCAAAATCATGCTACAAATTTGTAGTTCACTTTTCCAAGTCCGCAAAATTGCATTGCCTACTTTTGAGCTGCAAGTGCAAATTGGTTGGAATCTTTCCAATTGCTTAGAAGGGTATTTCGAAGTTCCTTTCATTTCCACTATTTAATTTCCTTTAATATTCCACCCAACAGCAATTTTCCCAATTGGTTTTTTGGTTGCTGCACTTCGTCTCTGCACTGCCCTGGGATTTCTTATCAATTTGCATTATTGACGGTTATAACTTTTGTTTGTTCTTGCAACCAGAAAGCCTGACAAACAGACACGACATTCCGACAGAGACATAGAGAAAGGTTATGAGTTTTTGCTTTCAGCTGAGTGGAGATTTGTCTTCTTGCATTTTTTGGTGTACCAGCTTTTTTTAGACATTCGTTTTTGTCTGCTGCCAAAAAGTGCATGGCTCAATGCGAATTATGTTGACAATTTCATTCTGTGAACAGCGCAAAAAAATGAAATCTGATAAGCAAGGAGTACAGACATACATACATATATCTGCATATAGAGAAAAAAGTAAAGGATTCTGGCAAGTCACCAAAAGTAGCAGAAAAAACTTCCATCTGTCGACGCTGCAAAATAGTTTATTAAAAAGTTTTCTTTCGACTTATTTTCGCCAATTTCTTTGTCTGAGTGAAAAATTGTTGCGCTCTAAAGTATGCTGCACAAAATGTCTTCGTTCAATGCCAGTCAAATAAATTTCATTGCATACTTTTGAGCGTTGCGAGAAAATTGGACACAAGTGCAGTGAAGACAGCATGTAAATCTCTAAGAACCATCTCTTGTGAGCAGCTAATAGATTCCATCCCCATATAACTTGTACTCCTGTTTTAGCAGTTCTCACTGCCCCTCCCTCTCTGCTGGCTAACATCAGTTCACACAGAGTACCGTTCTCCATCCTTTAGACAGACACAAAAGGCTTTTAGACGCTTCGTTGGGGATCAGGGCCGCCACCTCGTTTAGCCAATAACAACTGTGCCACAGACTCACAGACACACAAGACGGCTCCCAGGAGAGCCATAAACATGACTCTGCCTCATCCGTGGATGTGGATGCCAGGATGCCTCCTCCATGACCACAAAAGCCGCGTGCGCAACTCGCCGGACACAATGCGGCTTATCAACGCTGGCAAACACAAAAAAAAGGAAGGAAAACCCCTGGAAAAGTAAGGGAATAAGAACTAAAGAGGGACCGGACTGACCTGCTGCAGGCCGACTGCAACTCCTGTGTTGTTGCGTCCCGTTTGGCGCTTTATGGCACATGATAGATTAGTCCCGGCCGCAGGTGTAACCAGCTGTGGCTTTTTCGGTGGCTTTGCCCGGTGTAAAGGGCTTTTTCTGCCCCCAACCCATCCACTGAGATACTCAGAGTCCACGTAATTAAGTAATTAGAGAAGGCAACACTTTAAGCGTTGGGGTAAGGGTACGGGTACTCTGCGTCTGAATCCTGGGATGATGTGTATAATCGTGTTGGCTTTGAATCTGCATCTGCTCAAAGGGCGGATGGATAACCATTTTGCCAGCCACAAAGCTCGCTCCTGGATCCTGCACTTTAAAGAGGGCAAAAATTGAAAGCAAATACCGCAGGGTGCAATGTCCTGGAACCGCAAACTCCATTTGACTGTTGACTCCTGGTATATGTGCGATGGTGGCATCCTCCGGCTCTTGCTTCTGGTGCTTCTGGTTCCTCCTGTTCTGCGGATCCTACTCTTTCCTGCTACGGTTCCTGCCACTCCCTTGCACCCACCATTCATCTGTCTCGGTGGCGTATTTCTGCTGTCAGTTGGATGTTTGTTTGTCCGCCTGTCGCGCTTTGTTTGCTTTCCGCATGCGTTGCACATCCACCTAGCCATCATCTATGCCACACACCAACACACCCTCGGTTCTCCCCCTGACCCACCCAGTCACCTATATGACACACACACACACACCCCTCTATTAAAGGCGATGCTCATTATGAGCTGCCACATCGATGCTGATGATGATTCTAAAGGATGCTAAAGCCCTCAGTTGCAGCAGCTGCTGACATCATTCGCTAGTGTCGGGTCACTAAATGAAGAATGATGGACATACACGTAGACACACTGCAGTGTCAGAAAGAGACAATCAAGCAGAGAGAGAGAGAGAGAACAAGACGGATAGATAGGTTCTAGATTCCTTAGAATGCTATATTTTGTCATCTTCAATAATCCTGCAAATGGGTTCCCATCCTACTTGAACCACGACCGCTTCTTCTTCAAGTTTAAAGTTAATTGGAAATTTTTAGCAATTTCCCTAGCTTTCCACCTATGATTTTTCTCGCCCACACCTGCATCCATCCGTTGCCATTGTAGTTGTTGGCCAATCGTGAAATTTGCCTTGGAAAATATGGATTTATGTCAGCAACAGAGGAACAACAGCAACAACAACAATGTGTCCACAATGCCGTCACTTTTCGCGCCCTTCCAGCCATACACTGAAGAAAAATTACGGAAAGGTTTTATATTATGAGATCTATATTTGAAATGGTGAAATATAACCTAAAATATATTCGGCAAAGCCAGTGTGCCCAGACTTCAGGTGGGATTTCCCTGTGATTTCCCAACACGAATAGTGTGAATTTCGAATTTCATCAACCATAGAAAAGCTTCAGTAGAAAACGTATCAATAAATAAAATTATTTTCAGCCACAAAGAACCAAAAAAACAAGTTCAAGTGCATCTGTCATGTGGCTCTTTGAACTCCCGGCCTGGCTTTTGATCAGTGAAGTATCGCATTGATCATTGAGCATAACTTACTTATCATATGGAGCCAAGATTGTATCAAAATGATCACTGATCGCTGATAGAGCAGTGCATAATTTTAGGATGCATAAGCAGAGCATGCACTGATGTTATATTATTTAAGATAATCACAGAAATCCAACATTTATTTCCAGTGTAGTATAGTACACCCCTCTAGCTATCACCACCCACCTCTTCCCACTCTCTCTTTTCTAGTACGAGTGTCCTCTCTTCATGGGTTGTCAGCTGCTGGCTGTTGGCTGTTGGCTGTTGGCAATGCATCACTGATTATGAAAAGCTTGGCTAAAAGCTGGACTCATGATATATTGCTTTGTTGTTGCCACAATGGTGCTGTTGTTGTTGTTGTTGTGCTAGTTGCAGGTGTTGTTGCTGCTGTTGCCGTTCGTGCTGCTGGTGTTGCTATTTTGCGGTATCATTCCCGCTGATGCGACTGCCAGATGTTAACGGCATTCTATTGCCATCATCGTATCGCACGTAAGCGACACGACGCAATAATGAAGTTTTATGCTTTGCCACCTGCAACATCCATATACTGCTCATCTATTGGGGAGGGGGGAGAGTGAGACAGAGAGAGAGAGAGAGAGAGAGAGATAGAAAGAGAGGAGCGTACAACAAGAAGAACAACAGCCAGCAGCCACAACGGCGCAATCAACTGAAAAACGCTGGCGATTTCTTTTTGTGACTTTTATGTGGAAAGATAAGTATGTGCCACACGGTGTTCCACGCCGGGCTGTGGAAAAGCTGAGCTGAGCTGTCTGGGAGTTCGTTAAGGGAAACCTCATCAATAATGCTTGCAACTGGTCAGAGATTGTGCAGCAGCAGCAGAAGCAGCAGGAGAGGAGTGGCGGAGTGTAGGAGGAGGTGTAGGTGGTGCATGGTATGCGGGGTAAAACGAATGAAGGACAGAGAGATATATTTCCCGATAATGAGAAATAATCATCCGTGAGTGAGTGTCTGTGAGAACTATGACTATGACAGTTTAAAGAATCTTTTTACGTTGTAAAAGTTCTGTATGACAATGAGGTTGTTATGGGAAAATGAATGACATGTGAATAAAGAGTGAATGTTTGGTAAAACTTGGTACAGCTTGGAAAAAGAGGTTTTTATCTACTTGAAATCAGTATTTGAAACTGGAATGAATAAAAGTTTAGTGTTTAATAAAATTTAATAAAAAGAATTGTTAAATTTAGTAGAAAGTATTTCCCATGAAAATTATAGGAGGGTTACGAATAAATAAAACTAATAAATAATAAATCATAAATATAAAATAAATCAATTAAATGTAAATTTATTATATTTATTGCTTTAAAAATGTAATAATTCTTATATAGAATATTGATTGGGTTCCTCTACTTGAAACTTCTTTTAAAATAGTTTAAATGTAATAAAGTTCATAAATAACTCACTCTATGACAAAGGTATATATGTGTTTTTTGAACGATGTTTAATAACTTGGAGTAGGATCTATCCATATACATATAAGCAATCTATAAAGAATCAGAAAAAGGATCAGCGTAAATACACTAAGAAATTGACTACGACACTGTCACTAAGCGTAACTATAGAATACTATTATGTATTTAAATTTATCTTTAAAATATATGATTTATTTAAATACATATATCTACATATATTACGGAATATTGGCGTCGTAACGCCTTCAATCGCAATTAAGACAAAGTATTAATTAAACATTTTAATAGAGCAGTTATAGTATTGCCCCATTTTAATTATTATCGGCCAAAATAAGCAAACCTTTATTAATTAATTAATTTTATATTTCATATTAATGGTTTTTCCAATTTTTAGTGAGGATATAAGCACCCAAACAATCTCGTAAATCAAAGACTTATTTTTTAAATGCAGAACAACTAGAAACTCATAAAATAAGAATAATTAAATGTTTATGAGAGGAGTAAATATCAATATAGCCAGCAATTCCTTCGATTTACTTGAATTCAAAAGGGCAATAGTACAACCCCTCATCGATAAATCCATAATTCGCTCTACTTTTACCATTGCGAAGACTATAATTTTGTATTCCAATTCCACATCATCTAATTATTGAACAATTACTTACTACAGTGACTCTATGACTCCCGTTTCTCCCACAGACCCATCATTAAGGTCACTTGCGAGTTCATTTTTCCCCCATTATTAACGGTTTTAACCCACATAACCGCTTTGGAGGAGAGCCCTTTCATAAATTAAACAATTGAGGATAGAGCCCCCAAACAAAGGTGCGAGCCATGACATTACGTCAGTCGGCATTAATGGGGGGACACACCAGTGGCAGGAGCAGCTACCAAAACAGGAGCTAAGCCAAAAACTTCAGGTGACAACTGACAAGATTAATTAACTGCCGCCAACAGACAAAAAAGAAAGGAAAGAAATGAAAACGAGGACAGCAGCACAGAGAGACAGAGAGAGAAAGAGAGAGCAAAGCATAACTGAACATGACCATGAAACAGTTGTGAAATCAGAAAACTGTCCAAAAACACACATATTTCCAGGGATACACCTGACAGCCAGTTGCCACGTCAGCTGTCACAGTCATGGGGCAGGCAGGACTTGGCCGCGTGGCAGGATAGTGGCGGTGTCATGTGGGAGGGGTGGAGTGGAGTAGTAGTCGCAGCAAAGAGTCAGACAGACAATCCCTGCGCCTAAATGACAATGGCAAATGCCGCCTCGTCCAGGTTTCGTTTTCCTAATTTTAATTAGCCGCAACAGGAGACCACAAAAACGAAAAAAGGAAATCCAATATGGATGGGCCGAAGCAGGGGATACTCTTCTTGGGTGAAAACTGTGTAGGAATATGTAGCTCATAGAAAACAGAGTATTGTTGTTTTTTTGTAGCATAATTTAGTGGAAGAATTTTGTTCTAATTTGATAATACTTATTAGGGAAATTATATACATTTTTTGAATATTTCTTGAAACAAAAGCTTTGATAATTTTACACTGTTCTGGAGAAAACTGAACTTTTAGAAGAAACTTTATTTAAACTATTTATTTCCTTCTTAGTTATATAAGAAAACAATCAGCTACTGCCAGTTTTATTTGAATGCTTTTCCATCTCCAAGAAATCACTTAACATGTTGGATAAATACTTAGAGAATAGTTTAAATATTTAATAGAGTGTCTAGAAAAATCAAATGATCGAAAAACGAAGTCGTAGGCCATCTTTGAACGCAATGAAATTATTTAAAAGCGGATACATACGAGAATATGTATAGAAATGATATTTAAAAATTGTTTTGTACTTGGTTTCGTTTTTTTACAGATTTGGAATAGCAAGAGATCTCAATAGATACTTAACGATTTTATTTAGAAATTGGGAGTATAAGGTCTAGGTTCCTTAATTGCACTAGACTTACGTTCTATTAAAACACGTGTAAGAATTACCGATTCTCAATATGAAATACTAGAATTAAATCTTCTTTAGCTCCTTTAAGCCATTCCATTCCAGCCAGAATTTCGTGATGTCTCATTTTGGTGTGTAGTGTATAATAATAGAATTTGTCCCCGCATTTGTTGCCACGATGTTGCACGATGCCAGTGAGGAGAGAGAGGGAAAAAGAGATAGAGATAGAGGTGTGTGTGTGTATAAGAGTATGTAAGAGTGGGAGTAAGAGTGCGAGTCTTGTGGTGGGGGTAGCAGGCTGGCAGGCAGGCTGCAGGTGCGTGTAGCATTTATGAACTCGTTACACGTAATTAGGGTCAGTGTGTCTCTCCAGTTACGCGGTGGCGTCTCCCCATATTCCCATACAAGCCCATCCCCCTTCCGAGAGGGAGTGTGTGTGTGTGCGTGTGTGGAGTGACAATTAATTACGGAAATGCAGTCGCGGGATGAACGGTCAGAGCCGAGCAGCACAGCAGCACAGCAGCACGGGTCAGAGCGGGACAGAGGCCTATTGAAATATAAAACCATTTGGTTTTGGGTTTTGGGCCTGGCCCGAACCAAACAGCGGACATATCCAGACGGCCAAAGTCATAAAGCTTCTTTCAGGGACGGGACTGCCGCTTTAATTAGCGTCGGCAGGAGCCCCCGCATGTAAATTAGAGAGAGAGAGAGAGGGACAGCGGTGGGGGAGAGGTAGGACTACAGGTGCCACGCCCTCGAATGAACTATTTATTATGGAAGGGAGTTTCATGCATGTGGAAATGGAAAGTGGGGAAAGGGTATAAGGGATGGAGAGGCGTTATAGCCACATTAATTGGCAGTGGCCGGTACTGGAGCTCCGTTTTAATTAGTTTTCGCAACGCTTGAAGCCTGCACCCAGAACCGACTCCTGTGCCCATGTCCAGTTCTGTGTCCTGCTTTCTACGTTCCATGCGTGAATTATTATGCCCAGCGTAATATATTTTATAAAACGTTGACTCCTGGCATACCCTCGTCCTCGTTCTCGTTCTCGTCCTGACGTCTGGCAAATTATGCAACAGCGAATATTTAAGCGCCGCCGCCGCCAAACTTAATTGAGTTGCATGTGGCAGTCAGGCAGTCGGCTCCTGCCTCCTCGTCATGGGTTTCGCCTTCTGGATTTGGGGACCGAACCGATCCTGTCTGATAGCCAGCGACAGCCCCAGCCCCAGCGGTCCGTTCAGCTGTTAATAAAACGAAAGACCTCATGGCGTTGCTCTCAATTTGTCAATGTTCTAGCGGCCCGGTTTTGGCTCTCTAATTACACGGCCACCAATGCTCTGGTCGAGCACCACCGATTTGCATTGCACTCGAAAATAAATGGCAAGGGGATTCAAAATGGGAAATATTTAGGTATTTTTTGGGGAAAAGTTGGATACAGTTGGAAAGCACATAGAAAGGTAGAAGGGAAACAGAGTTGAAAAGGCGGGTGATAGGTAATGTGACAAAAAGGATTCAACTGAAGCCAAGACTGAGATTGCTTTCTTCAGAAATGTAGCCAGGGCAGAAGTTGATTTATTCTTTTGTCCATTTTCCATAAATATCTACTCATTTTATCAGTAATTTGCAAGATGTTTTAATTTAAAAATGTACTCCATTATTTACTACGATACCTTGAATAAAGATACTTTAATGATTTATCCTTTAAGAGCTGGTACTTAAAGCATATCTTAACTTAAGAGGGGATCTGTTTCTAAACATTTTTCGTTTTTTAAATGTAAATAGATTTAATCTGATTCACGATCCAATAAAATATTCTATGCTTAAATAATGCTAATATATAAGTATCTGAATCAGTAATTTTTTTTTTGGTACCGTCTCATAATGTTGATTTTAATAAAAGACCACACACATGTCTTATAGTCTACCTCATATTATACTGAATTCCATCGAATTTTTTTATATTTCTAAGTATCTACTCGTATCAATCAGATTTGTTGTCGTTCAATTCCAGAATTACCTTTTTGAAACCGATCAAAGATCCCGAGATGGAAAACTGTCCTAATTGGCTTTAGTTTTGAGACATATGTAATTCATAATTCTATAACATTTCCAGATTTATTTTTAAATTTTTATTTTAATTATTTTTATTATTATTATATTATATTTATTTTTATATATTTTTGCCTAGGGAGAAAATATTACATTTTTCCTTTTCATTTTCCCTAGCCATTAGCTCTTCGTGAGGCACTTAAAGTACCAGCCAAAAACCCAACGAATATTTACAGTATTTAAACCTGTGACCTACAACCTTCGCCTTGATTAAAGTTCCAACTTTATGCCGAATCAGCTTCCTCCATCTCGTTCCCAAAAAAAAAACACATTTCGACAATCAATTATTCGAAGCATCAAATAGTTTGTATGGGACAGACTCCTACAGAGCAAGAGAGATTCCAAAGGAAAAAAAAAACCCAAAACTGAATAAAGCAAAATCATGAAATTTAATGAAATTATTTCCAACTGCAGTCAGACGGAAGCTACGACCAGAAGAAAGACTTTCCTTATATCGTTCTGAGCGAGAGAAAAAACGCACCTCACTTGTGCTGTGCATTCAATTAGAAAGATATTCAGGAGAGAGGAGAGTGGAAAGGAGAGGCAGATGCAGAGGTAGAGGTAGGGGCGGAGGCCCTGCTGTCACAAATGATGTGGGAAAATAAAATATATATTTTACAAACAAATCAAAGGAGAGCATTTTCCATGCATTCGAAGCAGGTCTAGGTCTGGGTCTGTGTCTTGGTCTTGGTCATGTTTTAATATGGAAATTGATATGCGGGGAACACTTTACATTGGCTTTGGGTCTGAGCCCTGGCCTTCCCGCCACTCTCCCCCAGGTTCTTTGAGCTTATTTATGCATGAAGATGACTCTACATACGAGTATGTACAATCCCATTCCCTGGCAGCAACAGCAGCAACACTTTTACGGTTGTCCGTTTGCTCATCTGTTTGGTCACGGGCTGTTGGACAGGCCAACACAGGCACAGAGAGAGGAGACCCAAAGAACGAGTTGTGTGTATATTTATTTGACTACCTTGAAAAGAAGACAGAAAACGGAGCAGCACTGGCATCCCTCTCTGTAGCTGTATATGTATCTATATCTTTGGGAGTGGAGTCGAGGCGAGTCGAGCAGCGTCTTGACCTTTTTGTGGTCAAAGTGCACACAAGCATGAATCAAGAGGTCTACCTGGAAATGGTTTCTCTGTCCCTCTTTGCACTTGGCTTTGGCTTTGGCTCATATAACAGGTTTTCTAGTGTTCTTTTCGGGTCTCTCTTCTGATAGATGGCTTGTCTGCCATAAATATTGATTAATAATATAGTTTTACATTCCATGGAATGCACTTTACGTTTACGGGCGGCCAGCAGCAGCTGTCGATGGAGAGGCTCCGGCCAGGGGCTCATCATCATCAAAACAACTTCATTGTGCAATTGACTCTCTTTCACCGAAGAACAATGCCATATCCTTGGCTAAGTAGACGTCTTAGACGTTAGATCTTAGGGGCACTATTCGGGGGTTGTTTCCCATTCATTTACAGGTGTCGTTCGCACTTCACACGGTCTTCCCTTGAGGGTCTTCTATGGGTCGACAACTTTATTAGACTTCCCTTTTTCGGTTGTCTATTTATTTATCGTTTCGGTTTCTGGCCAAATAATTGGATCTCGTCTTTGTGGTCGGCTAGGGGCTTCTTAGGAGGCTTCTTGGGCCCCGTTTTGAATGCATTTTGGAAATGTATCTTCATAGGTTTTGAGTCATGGTTGGTCTTACTTAAAGTAATCTCTTTCCCTCCCGATGATGGATTTCATTAAGGAATTTTTTAAATTAGCTTAGGAAATGGTTTTTGGGTTGAAACGAAAAATGGTTCACTTTAGAATCATTTTTTCTCATAGAATTTATGGAACAGAGCAGAGGTTTTTGGCTTTAATGATGATTATTTTGGTTAAACTAAGTTGTAATTTATATCTATATTTTCGAAAGAATAGTGGTAGATTGGTATTGGTTTGAAACAAAATTTAGAGAATGGAAGAATATGCTTAAACTTGTACACCCAGAACAAAAATCTCTGAAATTTAAATACTTTACACCTAGATTTAAAATTTGTACCAATGATTTGCTCCGAGAGTGGAAATTGTAAAAAGAAAGTGATTTTCAATTTAATTTTGAAATCAATATACAAATATTTAATTTAAATATATATAAATATTAAATTAATTATTGGTACATATTTCATATTTAAATTAAATATATTTCCTATAAATTTAATAGGTTATATTTATAATTAATATTGATATTTGATAAAAATATTTATCAGTATTAAATTAGTTATATTTAAAATTGAAATTAAATATATTTCCTAAAAGTATTTTACATCTAGATAAAATATGGTATAAGAAATAATGTTAATACATTTAAAACCGAATATTTAATTGCCATAAGGTTGTGGTTCTTGTTTAATATATAATTTTTCTCTGGGTGTTTCATTTTAATAGCTTTCACATATGTAGATCCATTCCATATTGCTACCCCTCATATTCTGCCTATAAAAGACCTACCACCCACAACCAGTCGAATTCCTTCTGCAAAATGCTGCTTATTAAAAACCAATAATAATGCATCATAAAATCCTCATAAAAGTCCTGCCCGTCGAGTGTCCGGCAAAAGTTCTGCTCACCAGAGTTGTAATGTCCTTCGGCGAGGATAATAAAAAGTTTTTTTATAGTTCCGCTGGAAAATCCTGCCCAGAAGCAGTAGCAGCGGCAGTAGCAAGAGGGGACCAGAAGGAGGCCCATAATTATTCAAGATTTGATTTTGATTTGATTCAATTTTCCGACTAAAACTAAAGTTGAATATAAACAAAACTTTGATTGCTATTCAAATCTGTTAAATGCGGAGGATCACTTTGAAATTCATGTGTCACAAAGTCGGACAGCAGCAGCAGCAGCAACTGAAGGCAGAAGCCCCTCTCTCTGTGGCATGAACTCCGACTAGTAGTACGCAACAATTTATGTGCATTTATAATTCAAAGGGAAAGCTGGCGAAAAAAGAAAAACGAAGGGGAAAACTCCTAAGAGGAAAAGGAGAAAGGGCAAAAAAGGGGAGTAAGAGGTCGTGTCCACTCTGTCGGCCAGACAGCAGGCGACAAAACACAACACAAATTGAATTGGCTAAAAAGTTTTAATTAATTTATTGTTACTTCAGCCAGTAGCAATAGCAGCCATCCTGTGCGTCCTGTACAGGACGCTGGGTTGGTGTCCTTTCTCCTGCCTTCCGCACCAAAAGTCAGCTCATTTAAATTGTTGTCCTTCTGTTAATGCATGGCTGCAAAAGTTATCTAATTGTTTCAATGCGGTCCTAGAGCCAAAGGACCAGCGACAGCTCAATTGGGGTGTCGACACTTGCACCGAAAGGTCGCAGAATGGTTTAAGGATCTAAGGAGGAGGCTGGTGGGGGTTTTATTAAGGGACAAAGGATGGGTAATGGCCAACAATGAGTCAGAGCACTTGTGGCAGGCAGACAGAGATAATCATGGCAATTGCTGGAGTTCTAAATGTATCTGTTGGATGCTTTTCAGTGGTGATGGATGCTCATTTATTCATTTTGTTATTGCAGGAATATGGGGTGCAGTTTTTCAGATGCAGTACAGATTTAAAGGCACATCTTAAAGTACTTTTTTTTAAGTGAGATGATACAACTTTTTGCCTCATTTATAGGAAATATTATGATTTTGATGAAAGGAAAAGATGGAACGGGGATCTGGCTTTCAACTGCTTCTACAAAATCCTTTATTAGACCTCTTTTTGCTTCGGATAAGACCATTTTCCACAAATAATTTGCTCCACTTTCTCATAATCGAGGCAAGGGCCGCAGCTTTACTTTTAAACCGCTCTGGAAATGAAAACCGATATTTCTGTGATATATTTTGCTCAAATACTAATGCTTACGCTTACATCTCTTATCTAAAGATACAAACATAACAATTCCCTTTGCACCTCCCTTCTTAATAGTATCCAAATTCTAACCCACAACCCTTTTTCTGGCCACAGAAGGATACATGTATATTTTTGTATATATTTTCCAAAAATATATTCGAAAATTCCGCACTCTAAATCAAATTTCAATTGTCTGGACACACACCACTCCAGGCCCGCACAAAAAAGGGGTCAAAATCTGTTGGAAAATGAGTTGGAAAATGTTTGTATTGCTGTGACATTTTTATTGAATTTTAATTTATGCCCCTTCAAGTGGCACACACAAGAAACACACAAAACACATCAAGTATTTATTGTCTCGAGAGTCGACTCGGCAGGCCTCAAGAAAAATCTAGGCAAAGAAAAATCAAAGAAAAAGTCAATAACCTGGGCCTTGGGATGATGCTGCCCCTGCAACAACAACAAAAAGAAGACCCAATTCCGACTCTTGAAGCGTGACATCAAATGACAACGAAAACGAGAGAATTTCCATTGGACACAGATTCCAGATTCAATTTTTACCTGAATGACATTCTGTATCCCGAGCATCTTCAGGGGTCATTCCACTCTTAGGGATCGCTGCCTGTCCCTCGCCCATGTTAGAGATACGTAGATACGTAGATAGGGAAGTTTATAGATACTTTTGGTCGGCACTTTAGCCATGGGTTCGATAGGCAATGATGTGTCTTTTCATTTGCTGGGTAATTATGTAAATTTCCACATCAGAGATCCATAGAGAAAGGCGGCATAAAGTGCACTGAGAAAAAGGGAATAATTTCTTTGATGAAATATATCTAATTTTCTGCGAGTGTGGCAACTGTGCTCAAACATGTGGCATGTGGCATTGAGCTAATAACATAAGCAGTCGAGTAAACAAGTGGAAGAAGTCGTTTGCGCCCCGCCCCGCCCCAACCTGCGACTATGTCCAATGCACTTTAGCTCAAACCGAAATCCGAAAAACTCTCACCCGTAACCCTGATCCTGGTGCTGTTGCTGTTGCTGACAGGACGAAGGACGAAGCAGAGATAGCAGCCAGCAGACAGCTCTCGTACGGGAAAACTAATAAAGACAAGTGGCAAGTCAGCAGCACCAGCAGCACCACCAGCAACAGCAACAGTAGCAGGAGCAGGACCATCCTGCAACACACACTCTGTGGCCAGAGCCTTTGAGCAAACACATGACTCCTTGTGTTGGAGGGAGCTTCTTCCCCCATTAGTGCCATGGCGCTAATCGCCATTGTCCACCCTTGTCAAAAAGGGAGCATGGATGGACAAGTACTCTCTCTCTCTCTCTTTTACCATCAAGCTCCCTTTGCCCTCTCTCTGGTTTTTGCCTTCTTGCCACAATTTGTGTCACTAAAATCGCAGCTTCACCCCAAAAGAAAAACCAAGAAGGAATGATATTATTGAGAATTAGGACATGGGGATACCCATTAATAATATTTATATTTCTAAAAGTGAAAGTGGAAAGTGAATTATTTTATTTTATTATTTAAATTAACTTTAATACATAAGGAAACTTCCTTTCCTTCGGCCTTCGGCTCTATGGTAATTGATTTAAATTTTAAATGAAGCTGACAATTGGGAAAAGCAAATTCTAGAAAGCTGAAAATATTTCCGAAAAGAAATACATATGTATGTACATACACAATATATAAATATATATATAAATATTTCCGAAAAGAAATACATATGTATGTACATACACATATGTATCTGTATTATATCTAAATTAAGAGAAATTCATACTATATGTGTGGTACCTCAATTAGGTTTATATTTTCTCTTACTTATCGTTATTCGATCTTCTAAAATTTTCGATTTTTAGGTGGAGAATAACGATTTATTTAAGCCCATAAATTTTCATCTTCATATCTCTCAATATATGGATTCCACACTGCTTTTAATGACCATTCGGCAGCAAAAGGATCTTAAAACAAGCCTGGTCTAAATGCGAATCATATAATTCAAAAAATAAAATAATCTTTGCATCTCCAGCTCTAATCGTCTCCAAGACGATGTTATAGCTATATGTTTTAGACGATTTTCGACATTTAGGTAGATTATAAGAATTCCCATAAATTTACCAAATATCATTATCATATCTTGCAAACTGTAGAGGCTACATTCCTTCAAATGTGTTCTCGGTATCGTAAGAACCCAAAAGTATGCCTGATTTTTATAGAAATCATTTAGCCATGCCACATGTGAAGACGTACCCATTTCCGTCCCCCTAGCTCTCATTTTCTCATCGATGGAAAATCCTATATACCCCGATCCCCTTCTACCAAGCAGAATGGCTAGGGTCCTTCAACCTAACACACATTTCTAGTCCAGCCCAACATACCCCTTAATTTCCTACAATTAATGGGTAACAGCAGCGGAAAAAAGAGATGTGTGGAAAATTTATCTCAGTTTGTGGCTAAAGCTAAAAGCGCAAATAAATAATCAGCAACAGTTGCCAAATAGATCAGAAGTTTTTCCGCCCACCCTTTGCCCCAACCCCCACCGACCTTAGGGTGTGATATGGGATACATTGTATAGGGGCGTGGCTGGGGAGCCACTTACTTACTTACTTACCCGCACGAGCTGTCCGTCCGTCCGTCCGTCCGCCCGTCCGTCCATCCGTCCGGGCGGTTTGTCACCATCTAATCCGTGTTTGCCCCAAGACATTATCCAACACGAGTCCGATTCCCTCCTCCTTCTGCCACTTATTTTTTCGTACAATAAATTGCCAAAGATTATTGTCAGCAAGTTGCAAGCATGACAGGCAGGCAGGACGAAAGTCCGGGAACAACCCCGGCATTTGTCACGCGGTTCTTATGGGAAGGAGCGGAGCGTAATCTCTGCATTGCATGCACATTGAATGATCGCTGTATATATGGATGGATATGCTCATAACTATACATATAGTACATTGAAATTTATTGAAACAGATGTAAATCGTCGATAGCTCAAGGAGTGGAAACAATTAAGGGAAGGCAATGGCCCATGGAGTGGCTATCGATGGAGCGGAGCACACACACAATCTTCAATGTTCTATGGCTTTGCTAATTGTCCCAAGGGGCACGAGGGGTAAGAGAAACCCCACCAATGCCCACCCACAACCCAAGGGATGCCCATAATTGAATAAATCGATGAATCCATGAATGAAACCAAAGTCTCTATGGATATTTCGTGTGAAATTACACCGAGAAGGCATTTTCCGAGATGGATTATGGATTGGCAGAACGAAACGAATGAGATGGTAGTTGAAGATGGAATGAAAATGAAGGAAATACATTAGATGCTGATTAATATACTGTGGGAAAAACCTACAAAATATGAATTCTGGTTACTACTTATTTTATTAGATTTTTGTAGTAGGTCTTAGGGATCTATATTTTTTGGAAAAACTGAAAATGTTTGGGAATCGAAGAAGCAGTAGATTTTATAAAGCAAACCAAAGGTCTGATTGTTCAGGAATATAATAAAAACTACCAAAATAATCAAGAACTATCAATGAAGTACCAAAATTATTAAAAAATTTGTATTAATAAATAAATATTTAGGATTTTTCAAGAATTAACAAGATTATTAATGGTACATTTGCATTTATGAATTCCAGACTCATTTCAGACACAACACTTCCTCATGTGTTGCTGATCCACATTTGCCGCCTCGAAACAATGTTGCAACGAGCAATGTTTTTGACATATGTTGCTGGCAACATTGGCGCAAAGGCCTGGCTTAATCCAGGCCCCATCATATCGTAGGGGCTGTTCATTTTTGTGCGCTGCTTTTTCCACGAATCCGAGATAATTGAAAGAGCCAACAGCAGCAGCAACCCCGAGCCCCGAACCCCGAACCCCGGACCCGTGATAAAGCTGAAGCCAGAAACCCGGCAAGTTGTCATGTTGCCATTGCCATTTACCATTTGCCGGGTCGGAGCTCTGGGTCCCGTCCCCGTCCTGATACGAGTATCGTATGGTCTTCTGGCTTGGATTGGCTTTTGTTTCTGGTTCTGCCTCTCTCTCCCTCTCTGTATCGCTCCCTCGCTTGCCACTCTGTTGACAACGTCATTACTGTTCTCAATTTCACATATCGCATGGCCGACTAGCAGCAAGCAGCAAGCGGCAGAGCAGAGCAGAGCCACGACGCCACCATGCATCCCATAGAGCCGCCAGTCAGCAGTTCCTTGTTTTTTTCCAAGACGAAAGCTGCCTTCGCTACCTGGATCCATGGCTCCACGGATTCAGCCTCTGCTTGCCCCGCTCTTCGCTGCTGTTTGCTGCTGCTGCTGCTGCCAGTCTCCGTTAATGTGTCGAAAATGTTACGAACAACAAAACATGTGGCTTGTAAGCTCCGCTCCGCTCCGCTCCCTATCGGCTCCCGCTCCCGCTCCGCAACTCAAAAACAGGCAACACGAAACCGCAACTTTGGCAACCTCTTTGGGTGGCAACTGCAACGGCACTCTTTCCTGGCAACTTTTGATGTTCTGCAGACATAATTCTAAGAATTTTTGACACTTTTGACATTTAGTAGTTTTGTCTACGGCACGGCACGGAACTGCAGAGTGAAAGTTAAAGTTTTACTGCCGCTACAGGACCAGGACTGACTCTCTCTTCGCTTTAGCTATTGTCTTGTCCTGTCCAGGATCCCCGCTGGAAGCTAATCCGTGAGACCAATTAAAAGTTGCGAAAAGCCAAAAGGAGGAGTTGCGGATGGGGCTCTGCTCTGGCTAATATCCAATGGTCAGCTCCAGGGATCTATGGTCTGGGGGCAATACATTAGCCGACTGTGTTTTAGGTAAGACGAAAGTTGCCGAAAGTTTTCCCTACCAAAAAAGATTGAAAGACGGGGCTGCAAGGGGCGAAAACTTTTCCGAGACAGCATCATTTTTCAGACAGCATATTTGAAAAGGTAGAAAGAAAACAAACGATTAATTCGATATTCTTTGCTGTGCAAAGTTTTCTTCATTATTTTGATTGTTTTTATTCCAGGGAAAATACAATGTCTTGGGCAGATTTTATTCAAAAAAAATATTACTGGAACCCAAGAAATATAATAAATAAAATTTCTTATTCTTAGAGCAACATTTCCTTGCACACAAGACCTTATCTCATTCTTCTTTATGCAACATTTTATATGTCATTTACCTTTGGCTGCATGCAACATGCACAGCGGCAACACCAGCAAGCAACATGTACTCCTTGCCACAGAGGAGCGAGAGGGGTGTTGTGTGGGTGGATGATATCTTCGGTGGTCGCCCAATAATTTCTGTAACATTTTGTAAATGCGGCCATAAACGCCACAGGCAACACCGAAATGAGACACCTATGGAGAGGAGAGTGGTGGAGGGAGGAACCTACCCAAGCAATTACATGAAGGGAGGGGGGGGGGGGGGAATGGAACCCGAAAACCGGACAATATGTGGCAAGGTATGGTGCATGGCCAGGCCAGAAGAAGTTGCAGGCAACACAGTAACCCAAGGCATTGAAAGCGAAGCTTTAAGAAGCAGCGGGAGATCCACAAAGAGAGAGAGAGAAGGGACCCACAAAGATATTGGGAGGGGGGGAGGGGTAGGGGGGAAAGAAAGATGAGTCCAAGATGGTGCTGCAAGAGAACTGGGTGTGTGCGAGAGACTTGCAACAGTAGACGACTTTGGTTATACCACTACCAACATGCCACATGCCACATGCAACGGCAGCGGCGGCGGCGGCGGCAAACCTGTTCTCGAATCCCCCAAAGCCCCTCCGGGGGGATACACAGACACAGCTACAGATGCGGATACTCGTATGCGTACAGCACACAAAAAATAAAAAAAAACTGAGTTTTTAGTGACGACACAAACCGGCTTGCCTCAGGGGGGAATAATGGGAGGGGGAGTGGGGAGTGGGGAGAGGGAGTCCGAGTCCGAGTCCAAAGTGAACTTCACACTGCCTTTGCCTTCTTATTGTTATGTTTTATAATATTTTTTAGAGAGACAAAAGACAGAAGACACAGAAGAGACCTTTGGAGCTGTTTGGAAATGGTGGAAGGTCTGGCCCGAGTCCGAGTCCACCTTTGGGGCTGGAGCTTGCAGGGGAGTGCAGGGGAGTCCTGGAGTCCTGGAGTCTTCGAGTTGTAGCTGCTACTGGAGTCTGTGCCTTTTTGAGGGAGTTTTGGCGGTTTGGGGACCGTTTTGGAGTCCGCGGGAGCAACGCGGTGCCGCCTGCTACGGAGGCGACACTTTAGTTATTTTCCACTTCTTGTTGCACTCCACTTCACTTTTCAAAGGCCGCATTAAAATGCATGATAAAAACGAGTTGGTTGCATGATGATGGGCATGCTGGCATGATGATTCTCTGGAGGATAATGGGCGTGATAATGATGAAGATGGTGCTCTGGAGTAGTCTCCCACATCAGCAACATAATGATGATGCTGCTGCCTGTCTAGCATAAGATAAACATTCGGCTGATGATGATGGTGATGATGATGATGATGATGATGAGGCTTGCCCCGAGGCCTGGTAGGGGGAAGACTGCAACTGGTTGGCCTATGCCTTGTCAGAATTGTGGGTGCGGTATAGATGGATACATTTTACATGTGATGTGCCCCAAGCTCCTACCAGACAGGCCATTCTCCTCTCGTGCTCTTGCACCCACTCTTTATAGTGCCTGGCTACACAGAGAGAAAAGGAGGGGTTTGCTTTGATTGAATTTCCAGAATAAAATCGGTTTGAATGTGGAATTTTTTGTGGCTTTTTTTATTATTATTTATTTGATCGCCATATAGTTCTATAAGACTACAAAAGATGGATATATATCCCATGAAAATTATATTCAGAAAATTGCAATCGTTAGCCTTGGATCCCGTGGTCTTCTTACAAATGTTAAATATTTAAACTAATTTATTTTAAATTTATTGCTATATTTTAAATTTATTTTCATATTAAAAATAAAACTCTTTTTTCTCATATTATTCATTTTATTATTATTATTTTATTGTTTTTCCCTCAAAATACTTATATACCACGATTTCCGATCTTTGAAAGTGTAAAAATTATCTACAAATGTTTAGAAAATATATTTATTTTTTTATCATACTATGTATATTTTTCCAGTGTTCTTCTCATTTCCCTGTAGAACTCCTTCTTCTATTCCTCTGTTTTGGTTAACAGCCTATGTGGGCGTGTCGGCCTGGCAATTGTTGAATGCCAAAGAGAGAGTGGGAGAGGGAGGAGGGGGAGGAGAAGCAGACCTTAACCCTGGCGTTGGCGGGTTAATGTCAGTGTCTGTCTGGCTCTGGCTCTGACTCTGTTTCTGGCTCGGTTTTTGGGTCTGAGAGTCTGGAGTCTGTAGCTCTTGGGTCCCTGACTCCTATCTGGCCGTCACATCTCTGCCTTGGAGTTTCTCAGCTTGCTCTAAAGGTTAAGTATCTCCCCCTCTCCGCTTCACTTTGTATCTTTGTATCTCTAACTCTGCCCTTAGCCTTGAATCAACAGTGCAGACTCTTCCACGAAGGAGTTGGAGTTGGCTCAAGTTTTCTGCTGTTGTTTTTTTCTATATAATTATTAGATTGCATTTAGTGGAGAGATGCGAGATGCGGAGTGCTTGAGCGCGTAGTAGCCAGAGGGTTTGACCTTTTCTCAGAGAACAAACAGGCCTCAAACATTTAATTTCTATTTTATAAAGAATTGAATTTAAGTTATTCGTATCTGTGTATCTTTGCATCTGCATCTGCATCTGGAACTAATCACACAGATACACAGATACAGATACTGATACAGATACTGATACAGATACAAAAGCTGTAGCTGTTGAAAAGGAGAGTAAGCTGGAAGTAAAACGTTGAATAAATAACAGACCAAAGTCACATTCTTCTCCATCTCCATCTTTCCCCCTCTCTTTCTCTCTCTCTCTCTCTCTCTCTCTCTCTCTCTCTCCCTCTCTCTCCATCTCTTTCTATTTCTTTTTTGAAAGGAAACAAAGAGATGAGATGACCGTTTGCTGGCTTTTTCTTTTGGTGTGGCAAGAGGTAGCTGTGGCTGCAGCAGCAGCACTGCAAGCAAACAAACAAAAGATACAGATACAAAATAAAACCCAAGATACACACACACACACATGACATGGCAAAAGCGCGCGCAAAGAGCATAGCATTCAGAAAACCCCAAGCAACGGCAATCACAATAGCAACAAAAAACAGCAACAGCAGCAGCAACAAATTTAACCGTCGGACAGACAACAGGTACAACAAAAAGGTACAGTCACAAATGACGGTTGGGGGCAGCTACGCTGGCAGAGGCAGCGCAGTTAACTTGGCTAAAAGCAGAGAGCGAGAGAGAGCCTGAACTTATGGTACTAACAGTGGTGTGGAGTAGAGAGCTTAGCAGGTGAGATAACAGAGCTCTAACAGAAGAGATCTTTAGCTGTGGGTGCGACAGAAAGAGACAGAAAACATACGAAAGAGAATGAAATGGAAATGAAACACCCATACAGCACCGAAGAGAGAAGATAACATAGGCAGAGAGAGAGCTAGAGCTGGTTTGGCAACAGAGAGCACAGATAACAGAGTATTAACAGATATTCTGTTCGAAGGCGGTAGAGGGAGAGAGAAAGATGAAGCTTAACAGAATGAAATGGAAATGAAACTTTAACAGAACTGGAAATAATATGGCTTCAACGAACGAGATCTTTACTTTTATTGGAGTTTATTGGAAGATAATTTAACAGAGCAGCGGAGAGCAATGAAGCGCTTTTAACACTGCAGCAGCAGAGAGAGAGAGAGCATACACAGACAGAGAACAGAGAGAATGAGAGAGCAGTGCTTTCTGTTACAGTGAATGGAAATGAAACAGATCAGCAGCATGTTGACAGAGATCGTGGAGTTATGTGTGAGAAAGAGAGAAGGAACGAGAGGGAGTTATTGAAAATAATGGAGGATCGAACCCACAATAGGGAGAGAGAGATAGAGTGAGAGAGAAAGAGCCTACAGAGGTTTTTTCATCTCAACATCAAAAATACTCCAAGCGACTTGCCAGAGACTCTCAGGACAGCAACAAATGTTTCCAGCAACAAATGCTGCCGCAGCAATGTTGGGGGAACAAGCAGCAGCAGCAGCAACCGCAACAAATGTACCCAAGGGAATAGTTTGATAATGATTATTCGTAAATCTCACAATTTATACATTTTGGTGGACATTCATAGATTATCCTTATATGGTGCTATTGGAAGTGGATGAAAAAATACAAAATAATTATTATTTTCGGTCCCTGCCTTGAACAGAAAAATGTTATGGGTTTTTTTTTGTTTTATGATAGTTGGATTCCATCTCTCCCACCAAGATATATACTCCAGTTTTGAATACCATTCAAATTGAAAATGACACCCATTTACTCTGCCATGCTCTGGCTGCAATCACTCGGGTATTGTGCCAAGGATGCACTTTATTCATTTAATTATCCTTGCCGCACAAAATTCATTTGTATCTTTGAGTGGAGTAAAGATACCCCCACGAAAAGTACTTGTGCTCCCTTAGCCCTTAAACGAAAACTTTGTCATCAAGTGACACCGAAAGAAACCCCATGCCCCCCACAGCCACACACTCTTTGAGCTAATGTTGCAATGGCAGGAGAGGCGACAACTTGGCAAACTTTTTTAACCACAGCTGGCAACTGTTAACCCATTGCCATTTCCCATTTTGCCAGTTTCCCAGACGGTCACCAGGCCACATCCACAGGGGGAGAGGCAGGGAGAAGGAGTAGAGGAGAGGAAGGGGAAGGGGAAGAGGAAGAGGCAGCGAAGGACAGGACTCCTCTCTCTCTCGCTGGGAGACAATTGGCTGAGGTTGTGTGCAACTTTGGCACACACATACATAAATCTCAATTTGTAGCAGCACTGAGAGTGCGAATAGTTTGCAGTTGCCAACCCCCCAGCCCCCTCGCCCACTCGAAGGGGTGGCAAGAAGTTTGGGACATGGGGCCATGGGGCCATGGGGGTCACTCGGCAAGGACAACTCATAAGCTCCCTTGGCTTGGTGGCGGAAAGGGACACATTTTAATTTATGCTCTCACTCGAATCCCTATTGGAGCCAGCCAACCGCAACATGTTGCACGCACACGCCTCGCTGCAGCAGTGCAGCAGCAGCAGCCGCATCAGCATCATCTAAAAGTTTTCCCTCCCCCCCCTCCACTTTTTATAAATATACATATATATTTTTTTTTCACCGATACCTTTTTTGCTGACTTGCAACCGAAATGTGGATGATGATGCCACACGAACAAAAGGTGGCACAAAAAAAAGACTTTAATGCAAATTGCCAGAGGGCTCTGTCAGTCCATCCACCCACTCACATGCACGTGTGTGTGTATGTGTGTGTGTGCCTCTGCAGCTCCCAGCCATCCTTCAGCAACATCATCCTGCATCATCATCCTCATCAGAACTGAAGAACCAAAGAAAGAGAGAGAGAGAGAGAGAGAGAGAACAGAAATTCTCATTACAAGCGCCGTTTAATCTGCAGTCAACGTCAGGGCCCAGGGGCGCCCAAAGGGAAGGGCATTGAAAAGGAATGCCTAAGAGGGGGTATATGAGTGGGTGGGGAGGGGGTGGGGTGGGGTGGCAATAGTTGGTTAAAGCAACGAACGACTGAAAGCGAGTCAAATGTGTTAAGCTGCTGCCTTCCCTCCTGACTGACCGATCCCCGGCTCCTCCTCCGGCACCGACCTCCGTAGCGTCGTGTTTCAGTCTTTCACTGCACTCGAACTGCAGTAAGCACCCCCTATGATGGACACGCACTCTCCCCACAACACACCTCCTCAGTTCCATTCGCTTGGTGTTTATGTTAAAGTTGAAATAAAACAAGAAATTAAGTATTGTTTTTGTCATCGAAGATTTATATGCACTTTCGAGATCTATAGTTCCTAGAAATCTATCTATTAGAGATCTATCATTCTTAAGGGTTCTCCCTTAAAGAGCTATATAGTCATCCAATCTAATATAAATTATATAGTAATAAAACGAGAAAAGTGTTTTTATTAATGATCCTATTCCTAGAACACAAAGCCACCCAAAAGAGGCAATCGACGTTGATGATATTGTCATCTCCTTCAAGAACACTTTATAGCATCGGAAATCCTTCCGTTTTTATTTTTTGCTAATTCCAAGCTTTTGTGCAAAATTACGATACCCTATTTCGGCAAGGGCATAGAAAAAAGTAAAACAAAAGAAAGGAAAAACAAATATAAATTCATTGTTTCGCACAATGTGAACATCGGGGGTCCAGTCGGTCCAACACACTCCTCCCCTTCCAGCCACTCCTTTCCCCATGGACCACCCGGTGCACCCCCCTGGTACTCCCTGGTAGCCATAGCACCCACTCCGCCCCTCCATCCCCTCGCTTGTTATGTCGTAGCAATAAGGGGTACAACAAAAAGCAGAAAACTGAAATGTAACTCAATTGTAATGCAAGGTCTTATTCGCTCATCCGTGCTCTCTGGTCCACAGCACAGCCTTTCCCCCCCTCTCTCTTTCTCTCTGTAGTAGCCCCTCCCTCTCTCTGATATTCTCCTACATTTTCCTTTCCGCAGTTCCCTCACCATCAACCTGCTGCTTAATTTACATGTTTTTTCGGGTAACTTTATATAGAAAATCTCCCCCTGGCTCTTTGGCTCTTTACATACTTTACATATCAGCACCCACACACACACCTCTTGCAACACACCTCCTACACACAAACACACTCCCCCTCCCCCATTCCTAAAACAATCCTCCCCCTCACACTCCCTGGAATCTCTGGACTTCTATGCGATTCTCGTTTCATTAAGTTGGTTCGCTGGCTTTCTGTTTTTGTTTTTGTTTTTGTTTTTCTGTTTGTTTCTGGTTTTCATTTGGGGCTAAAAATGTCAGGGAAATGACTTGCAATGATATTCTAATGAGTTTAACTGGCGGTTTGACATCGTGGGAGACTGTACGAGTCCAGTATGTTTAAAGTTTAAGCAGGCAAATGGTTTTAATAGGCTACAGAAGGTTTTTCCTCCTCACAATCGGTGTACATCGAGAGGTCCTTTGATGAATAAATAGTAGCCTTTATTTAAGAACTGGGGGAGGGTTATTTTCTATTTTCTTTGCAATCTATTCCCTTATTTCGAACGCTTTTTGCTGGACATACCTCTCAATGGTACATATGTCTAGAAATATATGGTATTTCCATTAGAACTCAAGAATCTTTTATGGCCAACAAGTTCTGTAATCTTTAAGAGAAAGATATCCATTAAAACCATGACAGATACTTTAGCTACTCTTTCATTTTGAATTTAATCCCCATGTCCATAGAAATCCTAACCGTAGAATCCCCGAGAAGGATTTTTCGTTTTCTCAATTCTTTCTGTAAGAAGGATATTTCCTTCCCCCAAAGGGAGAGTTCTATCCCGAAAAAGTTCTGTGAAATATTGCCCCTCGAAGCCAATTTGGTTTCTCTTGGGAAAATTTAAGAACAGCAAAATGGAAATGCAAGCCGAAAAATCGAAAGGAAACCGCAAAATTGTCTTAGTTTGTTGCCAGCCCTGCTGTGGGATGCTGCTGTTAACACATATGTAAAATAGAGTTTCAGGAAGAAAAGCTGCTGCTGCTGCTGCTGAGAGGAGTGGCAGGAAAATGGCAAAAACCAAGGAGATGTGCCAGTGGCAGTGGCAGCTTTTCCGGGGCTTTACACGCCGCACACTCTGGCTCCGGAGAACTTCCTGCCGCACTGCTCCTCCGCACTAGCCCCCCCCCCCCCCCTTCTGACCATTACACATTACGTGTAATCATCATTTTGTGCTGGCAATAAACACATGCTGTCAGCGCTCTCACCAACTGCGAGGGAAGGAGCACCCCTGCTGAAGCAACCCCCGCCCCACCCAATCACACCACTCACCGCCGACCACCATCTCCATTGGTCACACATACTATCGTATAATATGGAATTTACAATTTCCAGAGCGTTGCACACTGAACACACATACTTTATTGCATGCGATATTTTTATTGCATGCAAAATGCACAACTGAAGGAAAAGAGGGCGTAAAAAACACGGAAAATTGTAGGGGGCAGAAAAAGGGAAATTGGAAAAAGGATGGCAGGCAAAAGGGGTTGTGCAATGAATAGGGGTGAAAGTAGAAGGTAGATGTAGAATGACTAAGGAAATGCCCTGAAGAAAACTTCAAAAAGGTGTTGCAAAGGAAAACCACTATAAGTGTATGTTCTGCAGTCATTCCCAGATGGTCTGTCAGAAAAATGAATGAAAAAGTGAATCATTTCTGTTTAAGGAAAACCCTAGTATACCGAATAGGTATTTGGATTTACCAGTAGGCGCTATCGGTCACGGCATTATAAAACTATTCCAAAAGAACCTACTGATTACACGATAAAGAAACACATTTGTTGATAAAGAGGACTCTTTAGAAATTCATGTTTGAAGAAAAAAACAATTGGTAAAAAAACAGACTTTTCGGGAAGTTAAAAAATGTTTTTAAGAACCATTAGAGAACTTATTTTTCAACGATCAAAACATCTACTGCTTGGAGTTGTATTGGAATTTATATTATTATATTTATAATTTATGTATATATTATTATTATATATCCATTTTATTTATACATTTTTTAATTTATATTTTATTGAGGGCAAAATTGGATTGCGAAATATATAACTTTAGCAAATAAAAGCTCTATATATTTTCGATTCTTATCTTTTTGATAAAAGAACACTATTCTTATGTACATACATATAATCTTAAGGTCTCAGTTGCTATAGCTCCAATCCATATAATATATTTCCATAAATATATTTCCTATTAATTTAATATAGTTTTAATATTTATTTTACAATTTTTTATATTTAGTTTAAATATGGACCGGATTTAAATAAAAAAACTATTTATAATTTCACTATGTTTGTTTGTTTTAATGTTTTAATATGAATTGTTAGTGTTTCCATTTTTCTCCGAGTTCTCAAATATCTTTCATATTTTCTTTCATATTGTCAAACCGGTTCCGAAAGTCCCTAAACCCCTTCTGCCTGCCTATTAGATAGAGTATTTATGATTTCTACTCGTTTGCGTTTTGCCCTGCCTAGTACCTGCTCTCCACTGGAGTGGCGTACACAAAATGTTGGCCCAAAGCTTATTGAATGTGTGCTTTGATTAAATTTAAAATGTTCGATAATACTATTTGCTGCCGGAACACAGACGCCAGGTAGGGTGCAGGAGGCTATAGGGTAGGCACAGGGGGTGGCATGAGCTGCATAGTGGGTGTAGAGGGGGTGTATTGGAGGCGTGTGGCTTGCCAGTGTAATAATGCAGAAGTAAATACATTAAAGGCCAATGAATCGTAGGTGAATCGAGGGGCTCCTGTGTGCCTTAAATGCGCCCTTTGGTTGAGTGCTAAAATTTTGCAGAAGAAGTTGTGTCTTTTGGAAGGACTATGGGTACAGCCAAAGCTTACAATTTAGTCCTATATCTGTTATAGTCCTATAGCTGTTCATTCCTCAAAAAGAGATGGTATCTCCAATTATTCTCTCCTTTTTGATCACCCAAGAACCTTGGCTCAGGCAGTGAGTTAACATCTTAGCTATCTGTAGACATTCCATACATAAATATCCAATATTAATTTCCTGTTTTTAAGCCACTGTCGCCCCACTGTATTGTTTTTCGCCATAAATCGATTCGATTCGTTTCGTTTCGATAGTGGACATTAAATTTACATCATTCTAATCATTGTGGGTCAGGTACAACCTCCTGTCTGCTGTCCTCTCTCTCTCTCTCTATTCAGATCTGGGACAATGGCAAACAGCGGGTGGCCGGCTTTCAATATTTGCGGCAAGCAAAACCCGGAACCCAGCCAGCAGAACGAGGAGCCACTGTGCCAAAGATTTTCTCCGCTCCTCCTCCCCTCCTCTACCCCTCTGTGTGCTCTGTGTGCTCGTTGCATACAGCATAGAGCAGCAGGCAAACAAAAGGCACAAGGCAGAACGAGATGGCGAGAGATTATCAAACGACAAATAGACAGAAATCCGGCAGCAGGCAGCGGGCAGCGGCAGCAGGCAGCTTTGGCGACAGGCCGAAAGCAAACTTGGCCAAAACGACAGGCAACAATAATAGGAACAACAGCAACAAAAGCAACAACAAATAAAAGTACAACTACATCTGGCAATGCACCAGAGACCAACAAATTCAAATCAAACTTACAGCAACAGCAACAGCAAAACACAAGAGCAAATCAAGAACGAAACGGAACGGAATGACCCTCTAGTAGAAGTAGGACAGATTTCGAATATACGGATACCCTCGATAATTTAAAAGTATATTCCAAAGCCTATGATACATATATCCAATGAACCCCCAGATAATGGAAACACAGGGTATGCAGTGAATTCATTCCCGTAGCTTGTACTGCTGGACAAATTCGACATTCGATATCGGAACCTGTTCTCCGATTCCTATAATATTTAGTGTATTTTTAAATATTTTGTATTATTTTTTATTATTTTAAGAAATAAGTTTTCCATGTCATAAATATTGAAATTTAAGCTTCATTTTGTTTCTCAATTTTTTTTTATTTTTTTAAATTTTTCTTTATTCGTAATAAATTATATTTAAATCAAGTTTCTACCCTTAAAATTGGTTATACCATACGTTGATATATGTCCTGCCTTTAGAAAATATCCAATCTTTACCGCATTTGTTATTTTATTTTTTTATTGATTTTAAATTTTTTTTTTTTTTTTTTTTTTGTTTTTATTTATTTTAAGAATTTATTAAACTTTGCAATAATACCTAATTTTATTGATTTATCTCTCATAGATCCCGAGATTAAGATGTAAAAGTTGTCTTTAGTCTATATTATATAGTCAAACCCTCAAAATCTTCTGCTGCTTCCTTCTGTATTCCAAAAAACCCAAAAAACAGGGTACCCAAAAGACTTTCGAAAGCGGTACAATCGCTTGGCAACATTCCCACTTCTCCCACAGCAACATGTTTTTGGAGTTACACCAAAAATGTTGCTAGCTTAGTGCGCATGTTGCCAAGTGGCCGCCTAGACAAATGTTGCCATTGCAGCGCAGTTGACGTCGACTGCATATGTAAGAAACGCATACAAGCAGACCAGACCCGTTCGCATACGATGTTGCTACACATTCGTGTCTGTGCGTGTGTGTGCAGCTGTGGCTGTGTGTGTAAGCCGGGGCTTCCATGGCCGTCGTTTGGCAACTTCATTCTGAGGCAGCGTCACATTCAACGGTTAACTGTTGCATTCAACGTATCGTTCGCTCCGCTTCGGCTCTGCTCATCCACATTTTTCAGCCGCGTGTACCGTACACACCGAACATTTACGTCTCGTCGTTCGGTTTGCGTCGTGTTTCGTACGTACGCCCTCGCCCGCGCCCTCGCCATCACCATCGCTTCGTGTCCGATAGATACGAGCGTATTGTAATATCAACATCGTTTCGTTGTGCGTGTGCGTCTGTGTGTGTGGGTTGCCGCCGCCGCCTCGCCTCGCCTCGCCTCGTCTCGTCTCGTCTCTGTGTGCCGAAGGCGTTTTCGTCGTCATCAAATCCATAACGTCATTTCGTTTGTTGCCGCTCAAACGGTGAGTGAGGCGTCCGTGAGTCGAGCAATCTCGTGTGCGTGTACTTCTGTCCATCACTGTAGCAGCAGCAGCAATCTCTCTGCAAAAGGTGTGTGTGTGTGTGTTAACTTATTTGAATCACTGTACTACAGTGTGTGTACTTCTTTGAACCACTGTACTGCACTGTGTGTGTACTTCTTTGAGCCACTGTATTGGCTAAGGCGGCGTGTGCTATTGCCCCTCACTGTGACTACTATCCCGCACTTTTTTTTATTTGGTTGAAAGTAACCGTATACTTCTGTCTCGCACTTTACTGTAGAGTTCAATGTACTGCTGTACATGTACTTTTGGCAATCAGTGTACTGTAGCCTCACTGTACTTGCGTGTGTGTTTACTGTACTATTGAGTGTGTGTTTTTGACCATAGACTCATAGAAGCCACACTGGCTTCCTACGATCCATTCAGCGTGTGTGTGTGTCTACTTTTAACCCTCACTGTGTCCCTGCCAAAAACCTACCAAAAACCGCCTCCAAAATATGTGAAGTGAAATCATTTTCCAAAACGAAACGAGTTCAATAAACGAAAGTCCATAGTTTCTGTGCTGACAGTGCGCGCTAAAAGTATATTTGCACACACACATATAAAATCCATATGGTACAGAGCAAGCCTTAGCGACCGTAAAGTGCCAGAGAGAAGTACTACACTCAGCCCCGAAAGTACGCCCCCAACCCCCCACCAAAACGACACATTTTATGCATGAAAAAAAAGCTACAGCGAATGCAGTAACCAACAACCAACAAAAATCTCTCCCTTTCTCTTCCAAAAAAAAAAATACAAATAAAAAACCAAAAGCCTTTTTTGTAACGGAACCTCGAAAAAGAGTCGAAAGGAAAGAAGAAAAGTAAAGAGAAAAAAATAAGAACCTGGGATTACAGCGCAAATAAGGAAGGAAGGAAGGAAGCCAAAGGAAGTCGCTCCAAGAAAACCCCCCAACAAACATCATGTCACGGATCGTTTTTGTATTATTTGCAGCCATCTTAACAGGTAAGAAAAACGAATAAGAAACAGGCTAAGACCCGCTCATCAGATGATATCACGCGCCCGTTCAAGACCCGCTTTTGAATGTGTGAATGTGTGAATTTTTTTTCTATATTTTTTTCTATAAACTTGTTCTCACCTTTAAGCCCCCAGAGCCCCGACCAGAGGCAAACATAGTGCTAAATAAATATCTATCCGTATCCATATCCATATCATGCTTGATTGATGAGACATCCATCAGATACAGCCCCAGACAGAGCCCCGAGGGGCGTGGATTTCGAGAGAAAGTGTTGCCCGGAAAACCGTGAATGAATATCCATGAAATATCCATGATATTCGCCGGTTTTGACCCCCCTTTTATGCGACTGCGCATGCTCAGAGTCTGTACTGTACGAAGCGAAGCGAAGCTGTGATGTGACCTTTATTTTCGGTACAGCCACAGCCAGTGGCCTTTTTGGCATGCGCTGACACCAGTAACATCATGGAAAAGGTCAACCACACACACTATCGTAACTCTGGCTCCGCTCAAGCGATTCGAAAGGAGTCGGGCTTGTTCAGCAGATCTTAAAGAGTAGATCCATCATGGCTTGTAATGATTGGAAGGGGTAGCCCATTTTAATGGGTTTCTGTTTTTACTGGCTTACAAAACGAATTTGATTGGTTTTCAATAAACATTAAGCAATGATTAGCCCATCTTTTATGTGGTTTTAATGGGCTTTTATTATAGTAGGCAGTATATCTTTTAACTTAAGAGACAAGACACATTCCTTTGTTTCATTTAATCAGAATGGCGGGTGCTTATGACATTATGCATCCTTGAAATTAAGAGCTCTTACTTTCATCTCTCTCCCACACTCGCGCTGTACGACTCTGGCATATAAATTCTATGAGGGATACATCATTCCGGCTTGTAAGCTTACCGCGTACCGCGTGGCGCGTATGAGGAGCCCTGTCAGCCTATTTAATTAAAATCCTTCAATGTTTCATGCCTCTACTTGTTATTTTTGTACCCGCGGCTGCTGCTGATGCTCCTCTTATTACGCCACAGAAACTCCGAGAGCGAGAGAGAGAGAGAGGGAGAGCGGGCGAATGGGCTCTGGGAAACTGAGACAGATTTCTCATTAGCCTGAAAAGAAGATGCTGGTTTATGCTAAAGCCTAACAACATTAACAAGTACGAACAACACACGGAACGGGGCAGGCTGCGCTGCTGTCTCATTACTGCCCCTCATTACACCCCTGCCATCTGGGTCTGGCCTCCACCCCCTCCCGCTCATGACGTGACTTTAAGACGGAGAAACATTTCATTCAGTATTCGCTAAGCCTCCCAGACTCTCGGCAACCTTTCAAAAGGTTTTCGGTAAAAATGTAAATGCAAAAACTGCACACAAAAAAAGTCCTGCAACAAACCAACAAGCCGTCCCTCCTTCCCCTTCTGTACGCCGGGCTTTGGGGGCACTTCACACTGAATACTTTTACATTTTTATGGGGCCTGACGCATCGCCAGACATCGCCATCGCATCAGTTGACTGTCTGTCTGTCTGGCTGGCTGGCTGGCTGTTGTCTTGCAATTATAAATGTTTAATGCGGCAACTGGATGAGATTCTGTGTTGGGAAAGGTTCGGCTGCTCTGGCTGTTCCCTGAAAAGGGGAAAGATTTTGAGCAATTTTTGCACCGTAGAAAATGCAAAGACGGGGATTAAAGTGGAACGATATATCAAGGGGGAAACAATGTAATCCTGCTCAGGAAAGCATATATATACTCCGAAGTAGAGAAGAAGTGACTCTAAGCGCACAGAAGAACCCAAGCTAAGATAGATCGAATTTTTGTAAAGAATTCTTTTCGAAATCTCTGCCCAATCTCACGATTTATCAGTTTCCATCAGTTTCCTACAATCTTTAGCCACAATTCTGAACAAATGTGACCCACAACTGCCACCCATTCAAAGGCCATAATACTCTTTCATGCAAGGACATCAGAAAAAAAAGTGCCACGGAACTGCCACTGCCGCATGTGCAGCATGTAAATAAGGCAGGCAGGCAGGCAGGCAGGCAGGCATCGCATCCAAAGAGCATTCACAGTAATTCAAATGGGAATGAAACCAAAAGGAACTCCAATGCGAATGGAAACCCAAAGCAATGCCAAGCAAGTCCTGAAGTATTTAGTTATGACTGCATCATCTTCTCCGGAGGACAACGAGGACAAAAACGGTTCCCCATTTATGCATTTTAATGGCCACCAATTGAGGCATGTTCTGGGGGGCGAAGAGGACAAAAAGAGTCAAGCATTGAATTAAATACGTGCTGTGTTTGCCTGCCCTGCCCCATGATGTTTCCTAACTCTTTGCAGTGACTGTAACTGCAATTGTGACTGTATCTTCTTTTTGGCAATCCCCCCACTCGTACACCCATGACATATACATATAATTTTCAACTCTTTTTCCTACCTATGGTAATTGCAATGGGAATGGCGAATGTGGAATGGGAGTGGGAGTGGGAGAAAGAGGAGCATGTAGGGGGCACCCACTGTCCTCTCATTCTCATTCATATTCATAACATCGTTTCATTTTGGCTTTTTGCTTCGCTACCTTTTGGTCAGCAAAAAAAATAAGAGAATGAAGAGCGCAGTTCGGTCATCGAAAAAGGAGAGAGAGAGAAGTGCATTTTGGTCATTAAAAAAAGGAGAAATAGTAGAGCATTTTGGTCATAAAAAAAAGCAGAAAGAGCGGAATTTGATGCTGTAACTGAAACAGGAATATGAGATGGTCCAAGGACACAAAAGCTTTATCGCGCCAGAGGAAATTTCCAAAATGAATAACAGCTTTCGAGTATCCCCAAAACTAGCAACGAAGTGGGGTGGTGCGGAGGGCAAGGAGAGCCATTTCCTTCCTCTTTCCATCTTAGTTTTCCTTTGTCTTCCGCTGCTTAATTGTTTGCCGAAATACTGGAACCCATCTTCCTCCTCCTTCCTGCTTTCCTGCTCCTGCCATTGCTTCCTTAATTTATTGATTTGTGTGTTTGAAATTAGTTTGATTTTCCGCTTTTTCGCTTTTCATTTAACTTTTTGGCATTTTTGGAATTTTTGTACATATTTTCTATACTAATGATGGCTTAATTTATTAGTTGGCAGAGTCATAATAATTATGCAATTATAAAAAAATAATACAGCATGTTTTTCCTAGCTTTTATGGATATATATTTTCGCGAAATTGTGAGGAAATATTTGATGATATATCGTACGTCCTCGATGATTGTATACCCACCATTTTAGAACCTCTCCTAAGCTCTCATAACTCTGAAATACTAGAATAATTAATGATGGAAAACAACACTGAAATCTTCTAGAAGAAAAGTACCTAGAACCCTTCCTCCATCTCAAATGGGGTATCCATAACAGTTTCACCCTTTAGCCAACAGTACTCCCTCCAGTAACCATTGCTGTCCCTCCCTACAGATCATTCACTGTAAATAAAATGCATATATGTATGTATAAATATATATTATATATATGTATGTGTGGTATAGTTTTTGGTGCGACATATAGAAATGCACAATTTCATGACTAATTTGCTGAAAAATGACTGAACAATGTCAACAACACAACTTTTGCATGCATCCTTTTGTCTGTGGGTCTGCCAGTCCGCCGGTCCGTCCGTCCGTGTGACAGTCGTTGGTGGCTGTTTGTCTGAACGTTGCGCGTGCACCGGAAGTTGGCAACGCTTTGGGGCATGTTGGAATTTTGGTATTTTCAGTCTAAAGAGAGAGAGAGAGAGAGGGAGGGATAACGCGCAAAAGGGGTAGACGAAAGTGCGATATTGACAAAGCGTATGCCAGGCAAATTAAATATAATGGGGATCTACCCTATTTATACTTCGCCTCTGCTTCTCCTCTCCTCTCTGGCTCTTTGGAAAACCCGCTGAAAAGTAGCTCACAGAGACAGAGAGAAAAACAGTTGAAAAGACAATAAAAGAAGTAAAAGGAAAAAAGTTGCAGCTTTTGGAAAACTTGCTCGTGTTTCAACAGTTGTTGCTGCTTTTTTTTCGGGCTGGCTGCAAGCGTACAAACAACTATTGGAGTCCCCATCGCACAATGGGGGGATGGTGGGCTGAGGCACAACTTTTTGATCGATTCGAAGGCACTGAATTGTCTTTATAAGCACGTACCGTCGTTCCATGAAGCGTGTGCAGACTTTGCTCCGAAGAGGCTTTCGAGAGGAGAAATTTCATATGTGCTCATAGGAGCACATAGTAGAGGAGGAACGGTAGGACAGGTACAATACTGTGTTCCAGAAAGCCGCAAGAGTGTACACAAGTAAAGTCCCAGTATAGGGGCTTAATTACGGGGAACATACGTATGTGACACAGCAAATGATTCAAAGAAGTAACTATTTTCGAAGAGTATTGCACTTTCTTTAAAATTTAAAAGTTAGAGTACCCTTCGAATCAGTCACTTTTAAAGAATGATTAAGAATGTAACTATGATTCTTCTAAGGGAAACTTTTTGAGTATACATCTATTAGGAGAATTATATTATATTATGGCCAAGAATCCAAGAGAAAAATTGTAGCCAACCGAAAGTTACGGCTGCATGACGCATAACTTGATATTATGCATAGAACTGCAATAGAATTATCTTTCTATCTTTCCATCTTTCAATCAATGATCGATCTTTCTGTCTGTCATTTGTGATTCCATCCAGTATTTATATTTAAGCCTATCATCTTTTCTCTCATCTACAATATTGTCTGAAAAATTGTGGCTTTTTATGAGAGATTAAATCACATGTTTCTTTCTTCCGTAAGCCCCCTATTTATTTATATTTTGTTTATATTTTCTGCCCTTAATTAAAGGTCTTATCTCTAGGGATTCCTTCTCCAGCAAAATCGTTCCCCTTTTGCAAAAATCATTAGGGATTCCCACTCCAACAATGTCTTTCCCCTTTTTCAAAAATTGTAGCTTAAAGATTGGTTTCGCACTGCTAATAAAATTCCCATTTGTATGTACATATATTCGAGTATGTATCTTACGAATACGTAAGACTGTAGCGCAGATAATTGCAATTATTATTGTTTTGTTTTGTTTTTTTTTTTCTTTCTTTCATCAAATAAAAATTACTTATTCCGTACAGCAACAGCAACAGTTGGAATGATGATTCAGAATCTATAGTCTCTCTGTGGCAGTCAGTAGTTACTCATGCAGCTGTTTACTTGACCAGCGACGACACACACATACTCGTACGCTTACTCGTACTCGTATTCGTACTCGTAAAAAGCGAATAAATAGTAATCGACTAATTCGAAGAGCTGTTCGCTTGATTGACTCTCGAATGCGCTGGCTCTGGCTCTGGGTCTGGCTTTCTTTGGGAATTGTGTCAGGTTTTACTTTACTTACTCTACATATATTCTAGATACTTTTTTTGTGTGTTTGTTGGTGCATTTATTTGCGCTCATTGCAGTTGGGTCTTTGATTTGGGTCATGATTCGGCTGCAGATAAGACCTCCATATAAACAGAGAGACGGAGAGACAGAGAAAGAGAGAGAGCGTGCTCCGATTCACCTGCTATTCAGTTCAAAAGTTGCTCCGTCTCTGGCTCTCTGTTTGGGGAAATGTGTGGGCGATTAGATAAGGTTTATGTTGCTGTCAGGTTGCTGCTCGGGGGACAACGACGGAGAGTCCCTTATCATCAGAGGAACACACATACGCACACGCACACGCACACGAAATGGTTGATAATAGTGGGTCACGATTGTTGGGGGATAGAACGACATGTGCAACGAATGCAATTCGATTCGGACAAGTGCATATTGTTGGACATTAGCTAATTGGAAATGTAAAATAATTTGTCACACACACACACAGAGCCATCCACAAATACTCGTATTATATCCACAATCTGGCTCTGATCTTTTGGCCATAAATTCAATTAAAATTTCATAAACATCAAAATAACTGGAGAACTGTATATATCCCATATATGTATATATCTGCTCTATCATTTATCATTTGCATGGCGTACTCTAATCAATATTTCAATGCGATTTTTCTAGTGCCATGAATGAGTGAGTGATTGAGGGACTGTATATGCATACATATATCTGTATATCCGTAACTGTAAATCCAGCATTAAATTATAATCGGTAATGAGAGGGGTTTTCTGATGGCTTCAGGACGTGGCATTCCATGGCAGTTTTCCCTAATTAAATGTGCAGTTTTAATTAAATTTACATGACTGACTAAAACAAACCAAATTGACAGACAGATAGAAAGACAGATGGACTGACAGACAGCTGGTTAGATAGACACTCTGAATGGCTTATTGGCTTTGGGTTTTGGGGGTTTTTGGGGTGGGTTTGGGTACACTAAATAATTGAAAATAATGTTTTTGTGCGATGTGGCATTATAATTATTAATTATATCAAATCATAATATATTTTGTGCACACGAGTACACAGATAATGAGTCCCTGTATAAAAATTATGACCATAAATCCATCACTCATAAATACATATTTTTAAGTTAAGTAAGAAAAAAGAAAACCAGCTGTTAAATAATAATAATTCAATGCTTTAAATACTGCAATCAAGATAGATTCACATATGTGAATACATGAATAAATAGTCAATGATATGAAATGTGAGTATCTGGCTATAAAAGAGTGAAAGAGAAATGGCAAAACAGAGGGAAAATTGTGGCAAAAAGAAAGCATAAAAGAAATAAAACATATGGCAGCACAAAGACAAACATTTGAATGAACAAAAACATTGCTTAATGAATGAAATAATTGGATTTATTTTTGAAATAATACAAAATTATTTAATTGGAGAATAAGTATAATAAAAAATGAAAAAATGATTTAAAAAAAAAAAAAACTAAAACCGTTAATAAAGTGGTAAAAAATGTATATAGAAGTGTAATCAAATCCAAAGAAATAACCAGAAATTGAAGATTAAGTTCATTTCATTTTATTATTATATTATATCAGAATTTTCGAATTTATGCATGAATTAAGATATTATTTCTAGAATATTGTAGTACAAAGAAAAGAAAAACCCATAAACCAAATCTGATTAGTATGTTATCTAAATATCAATCATTAATACGCTGACCCATACCCTAAGCGGAGCTTTTCTTTCCTTCTTTCGATGGAGATGAACACAGAAATAAAAAAGAATTATAATTAAAACCCTTATTAAACCATAAAAATAAGGAAAACCCCATCATAAAAACCAATTTGATTCGCACAAATATAAACCGATTCATCATCTTCTCCCTCCCGAAAAAAACTTGTTCCAAGAACTTTTTTCATCTCCCAAACCTTTCTCGAGGCCTAGTAACAGTCAAAGATCTAAAGATCTCCATCTCCACAAAAGTTCAGAGACGAGACTCACCTCAAAACAGACCCATTCCATTCATTGGCCTTATAACATTTTCTTGGTATTAAAACACGGCTCTACCCGGGGCCTCTGTCCCTGCCCCCTACCCCAGCCCCGAAAAAGCTTTGTACAAAACGCAGTCAGAGTCTTTCGGGCGGCGACTATCTCTCACCATATATCTAAAATGCTAAAGTTTTTCTTCTCTTTTCTGATTTTTTAATTTTTGTATCTCACGGATACAACACCGAGCCAAAGCTGTTTTGTTGATTTTTGTTGTTTGTTGGCCAGCAGCTAGCAGAGCAGAGCTCCATGGCATGGCTCACAAACCGGTTTCAATTCTGTTTTACTTATTTGTGCTTCTCTGCTCGTTTTCCTGTCCGACTCTGTTCCAACTAGTTTCCATTTTTGTTCATTATTACTTACCGACTGTTTTATTTTTATATTTTTTTTTATTTCTCAACATTTCTACAAGTATTTCTTTTCAGCATACCCTTGATAATTGTGCGAGGGAGGGGCATGCTGGGTATTCGGAAGTGTGTGTCAATGGTAGAAAAAAGTATTTGGGAGGGAATAAAGTATATACCATCATGTTTGGCAAAAGCTAATCGAAAGCCCCTTAATATATCTATCAATATCAAAGGTTTCAAAGATCTAACGTAAATCTAAATCTAAAAATGTATAAAAAATATAACCAATCGGGAAACTACAACTTCTTTTGATGTGCATACTTTTATGATCGATTTTAGTGAGTTTTCATCCAAATATACCCATGGAAAAAACTGTGGTATCCACATTTTCTTTGGCACTATTAGAAGAGGTATCTACGAAGAGGTATCTTAATGGTCTTAACCTTCTCCCTAATTTTTTTACTGATTTGCCACAAATGGTCTCTCTCTCTCTTTCTCCGTCTCTCTGTCTGCTGCTGCTTCTGGCTGTTTTTGGTATCTTTCAAGCGTAAAAACCAAAGCACGCACACATGCGCAATGCCTGGCGTATCTGTGTATGTGTTAATATTTTTAACTGTTATTATGCTTTTTGTTGTTGTTGTTGGTTTTGTTGCTTATTGTGGCTCTCTGTTCTACATTATTGCCTCCTCTCTTCTGCTGTTGCTCATTTCTCGTCATCGCTTTTTTTGATTGTTTATTCAATGGGGTGTTGGTCGACTGCTGGCAGAGACTGTAGCCAGCAGTCGTCTGTGAGTGCGTATTTGTGTGTGTGTGCGAGGGAGAGCGAATTGTTAAAGTTAATTATTTTATATTTGTATTGCCAGCACGTTGTATTTGCTCAACTTTTTTTTCCGTGTGGTTCGCTTCTTGCTGTTTGACTTTTGATGAAAAAAAAAGAAAAGAAAGAAAAACGAAAAAGATATGTGAAAAACCAAACCGAAAAACCAACTGGAAAAAAGTCTTTTGGGAGGCTATTGGCCTGGCTTGGTAATTGACAGTTTCGTTTCAGGTTTTATTTTTTTTACAGAGGCTATGACCTATTTTTTAACCAGAGCCTTGGGCGTGGCATAGAGAGATCGTCGTACTCCGTGAGAGTCCAATATTTGCACGCACTTGTGCGACGGCTAGGGCCACGTCTACGACCGTGTATCGTATAATTAAGAGACCCTTGCGGGGGTGCTAATGAACCACACCCTGTCCTATACGGGGAAGAGTGTACACTGTACACCATAAATGTATGTCTAGATTTGTTTTGCCAAGGCAATTATAGAGCCTGGACATGGACAGGGGCAATTTTCGAGGAGAGAGAGATGACATGACACGAGGCTCGTTATACGTCCATTGTTGGTTTACCATCTACCAACTACAAAAATAGACAATTTAGCACTTGGCCAAAGGGCTACAGGACTAGAGGGTTCCTGGGTGTTTCTACACCTTGGACATAGGCAAACATTTGCCTTGTTCCGGTTGCTGTTGCTGTTGCTGTTCCTGTTCCTGTACGGCCAATCTCTGCCATCTCACTGAAAACTGTT
The DNA here is from genome assembly GCA_963969585.1 of Drosophila helvetica. Classification (NCBI taxonomy): domain Eukaryota; kingdom Metazoa; phylum Arthropoda; class Insecta; order Diptera; family Drosophilidae; genus Drosophila; species Drosophila helvetica. Next base: position 3,596,489 of record OZ018402.1, on the reverse strand, counting down.
TAATTTGATAAATGTCCAACATGTTCGTGCAACAAAACAGTTGTCAGCTGCCACAGATACTCGTACACCATGGCGCATGGCTACTGTTCTTCCCTTCCCCCTTCATGGCTCACATATGTGTGGCTCCTTCTCTCTGTGTCGCTTCCTGTGCCATTTACTCATTTATTGGCCAGCAGACAGACAATGGCTTTGGTTTCTAGCATTGTCAATCTCTCGTTCATTAGGAGGACAACCAACAAGATTGAGTGACTGGCTCGAATCGACTCGACCGAGATTAGGATTGATGTTAGCATATTAACATGTCAATTTGAATGCTTTTGGAAAATTATGACAGCCAGCGAGCAGGCAGTCCTTTCACGATGCTTATTCGCTTTGATTGGATCTACGAGCAGAGTGTTTTCCATGAAAATAAGGGTTTCATGGAAAGAAGAAGGAATGCATTACATCTATGGTTTTCCTAGTACTTTTGCTAGTGATTAGATTTAATTTTAAGAAATACATATGTAGATAAGCCATCTACAAGTATCTCTACATACATAGCCCCAAAGAACCGCCAATTGCTAGAAATATTTAAGAATTGTCTAACATCTAGATTCTTTCATCACTAAGTTTTATCGCAGACTCTTAACATACCCAAATACCCTGTAAAACCGGCTGTAAAAGGCCATAAAAGCCAAAGAAAACGGCCTATTTATACGTCGTGCGTGACTAAACCAATAGCCAGACCCCAGACCCCAGACCCCGTTCATTAGACCCTAAAAGTGAAAAGCTTTGGCCATAAAATTGCCTGCCTGCCTGTCGCTCTCTTTTTATACAAGAGGGAAAAAAGGTACAAAAAGTACATAGAATTAAAATTAAATTTAAATAAATTTCACAACTCACGCACTTCTCTGGGGAGTTTCCCCCTCTCTCTCTCTCTCTCTCACTCTCCCTTTCAGCTGCCTTTCTCTATGGGTATTTATATTAGATGATGTTTTTTTTGTAAGGCTTTATTTTTGTTATACGTAATTACTTTCTAAGTGAGCGTGAGTGAGTGCGTGAGTCAGACAGCAAAAGTTTTTCACTTTATGGCATTTAATTTTGTGAAAAAAAATAAAACTTGCAGAAAAAGGGCTTGCCAAGATAGAGCGAGAGAAGAGACAAGAGGGAAGAGAGAAGGGGAGTGCGCAGGGAGAAACAGCAGCTGAACGTTGTTTGTACTAGTCGCGTACTATCCTCCATACCAACCCCGACCATTGTGCACCCTCAAACCCCCTCCTCCCCCTTGGGGTCCTAGTCACGCCTGTTAACTTATCGCTAGAAATGAATATTTCCTCCGCCGCCGCTGCCGACTTTATTCGCGTCTAGTCTAGGCCCAACACCCAGCTGATAGTACCACGAATAGTGGAGGGGCCTGGAGGGGCCTGGAGGGGCCCCTGGCTGGTGTTTTCTGCGGGATTTATCAGTCAGCGACTTGGCTTTTGTATAAATTCCATTTTTTATTTGCCACTTGCCAACTTTTTGGCCTGGCAACGCAACTAAATGAAAAACTTCTTCGGAGGCCACAAACACAAATGATAAACAGATAAAAAAACAACAGCAGAACAGCAGAAGAAAAAGTTCAAGTTTGTCGTTCAAGGAGGAAAATCCAAGGGAAAACTATGACAAACTTTTGAATGATGGATGAACAGGAGCATTATAACATAGTTGTGGCAAGAAAACAGCTTAGGGGCACACAGCTAAAGCCAATTAAATATTATGGTCAAGCTATCTTTCATCTTTTCTTTTTCTTTTTTTTTTGGGGTAGAGGCCTGTAGATTACAGACTTGGGATGTCATAATATTGATAAGAATATATTTATAGCAGGTAGTTCAATGATTAAAAAATGAGGCAAGTCAAAGCGCTTTAAAAGAGTTTAAGGTACGCCCTGGTTATAAAATGTTATACAATTTATGTAAAATTCTTTGGGATTTAAAAATTCCTTCCTATATTTGTTATTGATGCAATGCATATTTCAAAATGGATAATCCTTGAAATTCCTAATACAATGCAAGAAAAAATTGATAATAAAAAAAGTTGAATTACTTGCACAGAACCATCTTGAAATATAACTAAATAAATCAATTAAAAAAAAAATTAAAATTCGATTCTCTGTAATTCTCTGACATTAATGGTATAATTGCCCAAAGGGTTGCATGGCACCACCTTCCACCCTCCACCCTCCACCCACATTTATGACTTTTATTGATGCTTCAATTAAGCATAAAATCCATAAACATATTTGTGATATTTTCCGACATTTTTCATTATCATATTGCCCGTAATTTAGTAACAATTGCGGAAAATCTAATTATTGAGGTAAATCTAAAATGATTTTTGTGTTGCATTTTTCCACTCTATATATATTTTTACGATGGCCTCACATAATTTAATTATGAAAATCGTTTTTCACTTAAAAATACATTATGCATGAGACCCCTGAAGGGTATGTCGCTGCAGGGGGAATTGGATCATAATTTTTATGATATTACAAGCATAAAATAATTATAATAATAATGATTAAAGCAATCAAATTTGTGAGGGGCTTTCGCAGACTTAATAGAACAAATGATATTCATAATCAATTCCTATTGTTTTTCGGATGTTTTTTGTTTTCACTTTATTTTCATTTATATTTATTTAGTTGGCGAACATTTTAATTACTCCTGTTTCGACCCTGCCCCTTTCCCTTATGGAAGGTAAAAGTTTATTTTAAATTTGTATGTTGTGAAAACTTATGGGCGACACTGTAGGAAATACTCTTTTTTTAGGGGTTTTCAAGGTGAAAGTTGTTTCTGCTTGTACATAAAACAGAGGCTTTGTTTTCTGTGTGTTTAATTGCCGCTTTTTTCTGGTTGGTTTTTCTCGCTCTCTTGACTTTTAATTACTAAATTAAATGCGGAAATTAGAAAGATGGAAAGGCAATGGTCAAAAGTGAGAAATATGAGAATATTCAATTTCATTTGCTGTGGCTTTTTGGTGAAAGTCTCTCTCCCTCTTTCATTTTGCTTCCGGTGATGTTTTTGAAGGGCGTTGAAAATGAAATGCAAATTCGTCATGTTTCTGGTTTAAGGTGTGAGAACTAGAGACATGAAGAGATCTAATAGGGGAAATGGTGATGGTTATGGTTTCAGATTGCAATTTGAGTTCGTTCTTTAAGCTTTTTATCATTGGATTATATTTAAGTTTATTTTAACAAATATAAGTATATATGTATATGCATCTAATAGTTTTATCAAACTGTTATAATTTGAAAATGATTAACGAATGGTTTCAAAAATTCAAAATGTTTTCCCTGGGAATCAAAGTATTTCCTTTACTTATAACCCCTTGGGTATAATCCCTTAAATTAGCTATAAAACTTATGGAAATGTATTTTTGAAATTAGATTTTCCAAGCGCTTTTCCCATAGGTTTTCAAATATTTCCTTCTCAAAACAAAACTTGTTTTCCCCCAAAAACAAGCAGCAATTTTCTTCATAAATCAATTTCCCTCAAAGTTTTCTGTTTGATTGCCAAGAGTTGCACTCTCAAGTGCCTAAGAAATCTAGTTCAGGCCCTGCTCCAAGCCCCCTCCGCACTTGACTTAATTACAGGCTTGTGCAGCAGCCTCTCAGCTCTCAGCCTCATTTCAAGGTTGATCAGAAACTGTTGCCATGCCCATGCCCGTGCCCATGCCCATGCCCCTCCTTGTGCAATCTCGTTTCTCGTTTAGCTTAACTGCATTTCAATCCGAGTTCTGTTCTGTGTTCTCTGTGTGCTGCACTCCACAAGTTGTCCACGGCAGCAGGGAGCAGCCAACACGAGGAACAGATGACTCCGTAAATGGTTTACAAGTTTGTCGCCTAACTAACTTAAATCCGGATAAAGTGAAAGGCCAAGTAGAACTGGAACTGGAACTGGGGAGCTGACCCTCCTCTAAAGTGTCTAAATTCAATTTGGTGTTGCACTTAGGCGCTCATCCAGGGGCAGTATTGCAGTAATCGCACTGAAAGTGACAAAAGCAACATTACGAGGCATGGACAGGGGGTAGGGGCCGGGGCCGGGGCCGGGGCAGCGGCTGCTACTTGATGGAGAAAAAAGCCAAGCAACACCAGAAGCTGCAGCAGAAATAACAACAGAAATTCACGAACAAGAACAACTTGGAAATGCAAAAAAAAAAAAAAAGGTTTTGGGTATCGAAGTGGTGGATACTCTTGCAAGACCATAAAGTTATCTGATCTGATATTGCATATACTCATACAATTTTGTTTAAATTTCCAGACTCAATATTGTGGAAAGACATGAAACTTTTATTTCTAACGTTTCGATAGACTATCTCTAGAAATTCTCTAGAAATTCCCTAGATTAAGATGTTTGGTGTAGAGCAGTGATCCAATATTAGGGCTTTAGGAAACTTAAAGAAATATTTAAGGTCCCTGAAAAGGTTTCATTGAATATATTCCAGATTAAGGGATAATTCTGCATGGAAATATATTCTGAAAAAAATTATATTTCCTCTACTAACCATTTCTGGCTGCAAATCACTGCTTCTTCCAATCCAAACCTCATCAGAAAACCTCGATACCTTCTCTTTCGGCCAAAAGAGTATCGCAAGCCCCAGCAAACTGCAGCTGTAAATCGCTTTTTGCAACAAGAACAGCTTCAAAGACTACAAATACTCGTACACTCGTACAGCCGTACACTCATTGTGGTACTCACGAATCGACCCACTTCTGTGTGTGCCTTGCACCGTCGACGACTGGGTCAAGCGACTGGCTGGGCCTTTTGTGTCAGCGATAAACAGCAACAACTGGAACCTGCAACCGATTCCGACTCGAGTCGAGTCGAGTCGAGTCCAATTTAGGCCCAGAAGTAGTTCTCTGCATTCTACTACTGCGTTTTCTACTGCCTTTCCTTTCCAGTCTGTCACGCCCATAAAAATACACGGCATAAAAATAAGTAGAGTCCAGTCCAGTCCAGTCCATGAATAAAATGCGGTCGTTAGGCAAATTAGCGGTTTTCGGTGTTTGGGGTTGTACAATAATTATTGTGCCACAGCTGTGAGGCAATATTAAAAAAAAAAACAAAAAACCAAAACAAAAGCCCTAAAATGGCATAAGAACCACTGGATCACTGGCGCCCTGTGACGACGTTCCTAAGTGCAAAATAATTGCAATTCTGTGGAAGTGAGTGTTCGTCTGAGTGTTTCGTTCGCTGGCATTGAATACATTATTTTTTATGAATGAATCGTAGTGGCTGCTGTCGTGTGAGTCACTTCTAATACGAGGCCTAGCCTAGCCGCCCCTGCACTGCCCCTCGATTCACACTAATTGAAAATGATTCACCGACGAGTAGGCCCCTGTGCCCCTCTCTAATCAAACTGCCGCGTCGCTTTCAGGCTTCGATTTTCCCCAGATTTTCCTCCTTGCAGCTGTGTGCTTTGTGTGGTCAGGTTCAGCCAAAAAAAAAATTGTGGTCACTAAAAGAGGCTGCCTCTGTCTGCGTGTGACGATGGTTTTCCATCCGATTGAATTTCTATGCATTCAACGGCAATGCGGACGAGCTTGGCGAATTGAAAATTTCTGGGCGGCAAATTTTCACAGGCGTTGGCGTTGGCATCGCCGACTGGGACTATCTGATGGATTAGTGACAGACATTTAAAGTGAATCAAATTGAAGAGAAAATTATGTGCTGACACGTGAATATTCTTTGATTTGGGGAGGAAACTGAATGAATGAATCGACAAATGAAGGATTTTCTAAAGATTTTAAAGCTTAAATTAATACGATTTTGTTTATTTTTATGCTCTTGGAAGAAGACGTACAGTCCAGAATCAATTTACAATTTTACATACATATTTTAAAAGATTTTTCACATTTTCTTCTGTTACAAATCGTTCTTGAACTGACCGCAATTTCTCTATATTTCGATTCAGAAACTCCCTTTGAATTCCACAAACTAATTCTCATATCTTTTCTCCTTTTGCTTCCAGGTAAGCCTCAATGAAATGATCCACATTCCATTGCCTCTGCCTCTCCTCTTAAGGCAATGAAATCCGCACGATCGATCTCACGTAAGTTCCCACCCGAAAATCTATGCATATCTGAAGCGAAAGTTCTGCGGCAGGGCAGCATTTTGAATGCCAGGCACGTCACCAGGCATCGCGCACGGGAGCCACCGATAAATGTCACTTGCTCGGGCTGCCGGAAAAACTATTAAAAGAGAATTATCACCTTCTTGAAAATGTCATCGTCGGGATCTTCAAGTGGAAGAAAAGACACCACGAACCATGAAGCGCAAACAAACCGACAGACAACAAAAAAAGAAAGTCGCTGTCACAATTTGTAAATAGAGAAGAGCAGGCCTCAAAAAAGGCAGAAAAAAAAAGCGGAAGCAGAGTGTAAACAAAAGCGTGGAAAAACGTTTTTCTTTCGTTTAAAACTCTTCTTTTCTTTTGTTTACTGTCTTTTTTTCTTGCTTTTGTGTTGATTTTTTTTGGTTATTTTCATATTTAATTTCAAAGATTGTTTAGGCGTTGACAGCCTCAAATGTACGGCTGTTGACAGCTGTTGCATCTCTGAAGGGGAACGTTTGGGAATGGCACAGAGGTTCCAGAGCGTAGCGGAATATTTGGTAGAGGAACGAAACGCTTGATTATGGCAACGCCATAGAGAGAGCGAAAGCTCTTTGCATGACTTTGAGGATAGTTTAGTGGCAAGGTAGTGATTATCTTTTTGCTTTCTTTGAGTATTTCCTGCTCCAAGTAGCTCATCTGTTGACAGCTGTTGCCCTCGAACAGGAGGAATCTCTGGCAATGAAACAGAACTCTGGTATACCTCTGGCAATGCCATTTGTTTATATACGAGAGACGGAGTCGTAGGCGGCATTGAGGAGTGAGAAATGTAAACAAAACGAATCTCTCACTCTTTTCGAGGATGGTTCAAAAATTCTGGGGTGTCGGGAACAATAACAAAATGCACGCCCATAATTAAGGAAAACACACAGAAAAATGAGGCGTGTGCGTGGCGTGTGTGTGAGGCCTGCCGGCAGACACACACACAAGTCATAAAAATCGTATGGTTTTTCCAGTGATTTTCATTAACACAAAAATGAAAGGCAAGGAGATGGCTAGGTTGAGGTGCAATTAACACCTCCCCAGGGGCCAGAAGAAACTTCCAAGCAATTGAATGTGGTGTGGGTTAACGATTCCACTCCTATACGGAGTATCCCTCTCTCCATTCGTAGTATCCGGACAATCAAAAACCCATCCCCCCCGCCCCCACAGAGCACGTGTTCTGGAAACAAGTGCCAGGGACTGGGACAGGCAGAGGGCAGAGCCAATTGCAATCCGATTACGTTTACGAATCAACCTGCAATCAAGTAAAAACTACACCAAATGTCATTGGCCTCGCATGAACTTCATGAATTTTCCCCCAGCCTTTTGCTAGCCATAGTTTTCCTGGCAATTTCCCCCCATACCCGCACTTCACGCTCTACTGTTTCCCTGGTGCGCTTTCATCAAATTGTTTTCCGGCTTTTGTTTTCGTTTTTCTTTACGTTTCATTTCGTTTTTGCGCTGCGGTTTTTCGTACTTTTTTTTTTACTTTGTGATATCGCTTAAGTACCTTTTTCTGGGTACTATTCTGTATGTTCTGAAGGGGCGTGGCAGCCAAAACTTTAACCGAAAATATTGTGCAATTTCATTGTTATTGGGAAAGGGAAAAGGGACAGGGGAACAGGGACAGGGAAAACCCTGTCTAAAATTCAATTAAAGTTCTGGCAAATGGCGATATATCGAAACGTAACAAACTAAAGTCAAACTAATTGAATTTCGAATGTACAGCAATTGTGGTTATAGATTGGGGTTAAGAGGTGGTTTTCTGTGGGCGGTAGGGCTGGTGGCTTTTTGGATCGTTCGGGTCCTGATTTGTGGGCGTGGGCTTTGGTCATGACAAATCAATTGACTTGCAACCAAATGGAATCAAATGTTTTGCGGCTCCCAAACCAAAATCCGTAAATGTTTTTTTTCTCGTCGCTGCGTGACATCCCATCCCAAATACCACATCCCACCTCCATCGAGTCGAAAACAAATCCGCAAAATACGAGTGTATTCGCAATAGAGAGATTTAGAATCCCAGTTGGGGGTCGTACCACAATCTGTTGCACACATGATTTCATTTTTATTTCCTATTAAAAACACATAAAAATCACAATGCTACGAGCCAGAGAGACCAACACACAGAAAACATAGAAATAAATACCAGAAATTTCACCAGAAAAAAGTGCATACAGTGTATAAATATTAGAGTAACAAAACTCGTGTGGCAGGAAGGGAATTTCGGAATTATTTGCTTTAATTTTTATTGGGTTAGTGGTCACGCGGGTCATGTGTAGAGATTTTTGCATTGAAATGGGTTTATTACGGCGAATTTTCAATTTTGTGTGTGTTTGGGGCTTAGTTTCTTAAAGCCAATGAGAGTTTAAATCGAGTTTAAATAGTTTTATTGGGGATGAAAACTAGTGTAAAAATGTGTACATTTTTGAGGAATAGTTTGGAATTACTATAATTATAGGAAGAACATTTAACAACAGTGCTGCTAAAAGCGCGTGAAAAAGTTTATCACGAGTTTTTAAGCGTTTCATATTAAAGCTGTTAAAACCGCCTCCAAATGAAGATCAAGCGGTTTTAAACGCTAAAAGCGAGACATTTCATAAGTATTTTTCATCACTTGCCCAAATAATGCCCTTCCCCGCCACTCGTCTCATCTGTAATCATTTGTCATGATTGATCCCAACACTTTTCCAATGATAATCTGTGTAGCATGCATCCATCCCATGAGGCACATGCCTCATGCCTCTTCCTATAAATAGCACAAACAAAAAAAACATTGAAAATCGAAGTATTTCAAATGCCAGACAGTTTTTCCTCGAGTGGTACTCCCCCTACTTAATTTAAGCTCCCTTCTTTTCTCTTTATAGATCTGTAGATTCTGTAAATACTTCAGAGGCAGATAGTTCCCATCCTGCAGTCTTTTGTCTGTAGTCTGGCAGCCCTTTTGTGCATTTGCCCCTTCAATATTCTCGTATTTTGATTGTATTTTTCCAATCGGAGAGACCCCCAGCTAAATTTTTAGAAACAATATTTATAGGGAAATGGAACACCGGAGCATCAGAGCATAGAAACAAAGCTTCTGCTTCCGAAGAAAAAGAAGTGTTCTTGAGGCATGCCAATTGTCGGTTGGTAGGATGGGAAGGGAAGGGAAGGGAAGGTACATCTGTGGCACTAGCACTTCACATCCCAGACAAGTGCTGCAGCTTTAGAGAAGAGATCGTATCTGTCAGATACATCTGTGGCTGGAACAATTCATAGCTTTGCTAATTAGTCATCTACTAGGGGGGACTTGACTTTGTTTCTGCAGCATTTTTCTGTCTCTTCTTTTTAAGGGGCGTTGGCATTGCATAAATCTCTAATGCGGGGAGTGGCAATTGTGACATTTGTATCTCTGAGATATCCACGCCCCATCTCTTATCTATGACTCTTCCGATGGTATGGTTCCTCCGGATGCAGGGCTCCCGCCAACTGTTCGACATTCTCCAATCGTTAGCTATCATTCTGTGTGCCACATCTCTTCCATCCATTCTCATTCCCTATGTGGCAGCACATCCTCTCTTTTTAGACGTGGCACCCACCCCCCGCCATCGCGCCCTGATTCTGTGGCATGTTTCATTTGGCATGTGTGGCATACAGCGGAGGCAGCAGCAGCAGCACACAAGTGCCTTTCTCTCAAGTGGCAGCGCAGTGTGGCAGGCAGTGTGCTGTTTGTTTGTTCTTTTTGTTTATATGTGCATCTTTGTCGCTGTGGCAGTTCCTGTCCCTTTTCTGTGGCTGCCACAAACTCTCTCGGCTTCTGGTTTTGCATTCCATTCCATTCCCTCGCTCGCTTTTGTTTATCCATCAATGACGACTGACAAGAAACATGCAACATCCAGCAGCCGCAGCAGCAGCAGCAGCAAAAGGAACAACAAATACAACGAGTATTATGTGTAGGTGCAACACAATGGAATGGAAAATACTCTTCAATTTAATTTCCTTTAATTCTTATGGCATCTGCGGTTTGTCTCCACTTCATTTCCAATCTCTTCCTTCTCCTTACTACGATTGTGTATTCGATTTGCTCTCGCTCTTCATTTCTTTCTCTTTCATCGTGTAATGAAAATGTTTATAAAATATTTCCGTTTTGATTTGACAAGGCGTTGATTGAAATGGGTTAAGGCATTCATTAGCCTTTCGGTTGAACAGAGATTTGATTTTAAAGCAATGAATGAATGTGAATGACATCAATTCAATCAACCAAAAAGATTGCTTGATTGAATGGAAAAAGTATTAAATAAAGAGAGATGAGTGACGGTTGAGTAAAATTTGAAATTGCTGAAGAGATTGGTAGCTTAAAGATGTATCCTAGGAATGAAATGTGCCACTAAATACTTACAAAAATTTCGACAAAATACTTAAAAGTGTTTGAAATATCTTTAAAATATTCAAAACTATTTCTTTCTATTTTTTTTTTTACATTTTCCTCAAGGAAGAACCAAAAAATGATCATTTTTATAACACCTTAAGTAAATAACTATGGAAAAACCTCTTAAGCCCCGTAGGTTAATTAACAAACATGATATGTGGATTCTTAACCCACCGCTAGGGTTTGTTTGAAAAATCTTCTCAATAGAAAAAGCAAACATGACTCTGCACCCATTCTCATAGCTACGGCTACTTATCTGATATGAAGTCAATGCCTCATAAAATCTAAGCCCACAAAAAAATTGCCTTCTCATCTCCGAAAATATTGGGAAAAGAATAACACAACATTGTACGAGTATCTGCAGCTGCAAATGTTTTTCCAAGCTCGAATTTCCCACAGAAACAGAATCCAACATCCAGAACAATCCACATGCAAGTTTTTTATTTATGTTTATTTTCGGTCAATCATTTAAATATTCTCCTTTATTTTTTGTACCCGTTCTTAACCTTAACAAAAATGTTCATGCAAATAAAGTTTATTTTTTCTCAACTTTTTCCGAAGCTACACAAAAAGTTAATTGTTTTAAGGGGAAAACAGCAAGAAACACCATACAAATTTCTGCATAATAATTATGTGAAAAACGGAAGGAAAAACAAAAAAAACCGAAACTGAATTAATTATCAGGAAAAATACACAAAAACGTGAGTCTCCACCAAAAGAGAAGAAAAGAAGAAGCGGTACCTTTGTGGCAAAGGTCGCTAGATCTAACAATTATGAAAGGTTTTTCCATTTCCTACTGCTTTTCTGCAATTTGTTTTATGTGAATTTGGAGTGAAAGTTGGGCTACAGTTGTTCGAAGGTTAAAATATTTAATAAATAAAAAGAATGGTTCTGAAGGTCAATTATAAACGAACCAGAATAAAGAAAAAAAAGTGCCAGTAGGGGTATCTGACTCTCAAGCATTGTTTTTTGCTCTCTCCCAGTGAGCCTGAGCAGATTAGAACGGGTCCCGATTCCCAGCCCGATCTGTCTTTGGAGCTCTCGTCTCTTGGTCTCTTTGACACTTTTTCTGTCCATTTTAATTGACATAAATTAAATTGTTTGACTTGAATTATTTGTGAGTGGGCATCTCGTCTCTCTCTCTCTCTCTCTTTGTGTAGTATTTTCAAGCAATTAAGTCTGTATTCAAGGTGGAACCAAAATGCTTAGAGAGCTACCCAAAAAGACCTGACAATTTCCTGCAATTTTCAAGCTTTTTTTTCTCTCTCTCTTTATTTTTCTTGTATTTTTCTGTAATTTGGAAGTGTGTTCGTGTTTGCGTATCTTTTGCCTCAATGAAGTTTTGCTGTGCAAAAAAAAAAGAAACAATTACACATAGAGCGAGAGAGAGAGAGAGAGAGAGAGTGGATCTGTTTCTACATATGTGTGCTATGCTGTGCTTTGTTTTTCCAACTTTTTCTCAGTTTTCCAGCGTTGTTTCGCTTTGCTTTAACGTTGCTTTTGTAATTGCAACATAATTTGCTATTACATGCTACTTTTTGTTGCCTTTTTGTTGCTTTTGTTCAGAGTTTTGTGGGTCTCTGGGTCTCGCAGCTGTTGCCTCAATGAGTGCTGCTGCTGCTGCTGGCTGCCCCACCAACTAGTCGTTTGGGGCAAGTGTACTCTGTAGAGACAATTACCAGCAATTAGAAACGAATTGCTTGAAAAAGAACAAAAAATTATTCGCATAAATGGAAGCAGCAGAACAACAGGAAACAAGAGGAAACACTAGATACAACAACAACAACAGATACAATTGAAGATACAACAAAAGATACAACACTCTTGGCAAAAGTTCATTGAAAACTTTTGAAGCACAGACACGAGTCTTAATCAATTTTTAAGAGCATTTCTTGATGAGTTTCGCACACTTTTCCACACTTTGGCAGGGGTGGGAAGGGGAGGGGAGGGAAACTCATTAAAGGAAATTTTGTACATTTTCTATGTCAATGATTTATTCAAGGAAGTAACCAAAAAGAAGGAGCTCGAAAGGCAACTTGTACACTTTTCTGGTATCATAAATGTGGAATATGATGTTCAGTTTGCTTTCATGGAAAAGTCTGGGGACTCTTTGTTGAAACTATCTTGGAAACAAACGATATTTCTGCAGGGAAACCCTAATTCTGCTTAACAAAAGAAAAAAAGCCCAGCCCTCAGGTTTCCGGCCACAAAATCTTAGCCAGAACAGATTCCCTTGCATTCCCTTCCCTTCACTATTTCTTCTGTCTCTCTGCCAATCTCACAGCAGCCTTAATTAGTCACAAATTTTAGTATGCCACACATGCTGGACCCGAAACCACCTTCCAATTGTACAGCCGTAACTGCATTTGTATCTATTACTCTCTAGAGAGGCCTGGCCATAGACACAGATACTGGATGTATATGGAGATGCCAGCTAAATGGCAATTCGTGTTTTGTGGCACAGGCACAGGGCACAGGCATATGTGCCGCACGAACAACAAGTGAAACATTGTTCCCACAGTTTTAGTAAAAAGTATTTTTTTGTTTCATTCCTGTTGCATTTTTAACATTTGCTGCTGGACAAGTGCTGGACGTGTGCAGGCTTTTTGCACAGACTGTTGTTCGTAAAGGGCTCTGCACACAAATTACTGCTGCCCCTCTGCCCCCTGCCTCGGCCTCTGCCTCTGCCCCTGCTACTGCTCCTGCTCCTGCTGCAGGTTGCTCATGTAGCATTTGTTGCTCTTGTTGTTGCTGTTGCTGTTGTGTATGAAAACGTAATTAACAACATTTTCCTGTAATTTTTTGTAACTTTTCCAGTTGGAAAAAAGAGAGGGCTAACTGCCAACGCAAAATGGCATAACTTATGGCCTCGTTTGTGCACTAAAGTTTATATACAGGGTGTCTAGAGAGTATAAAAGGGATATATTATAGTCGAAGCAGTGCATGTAACAGTCAAAAGGTACCAAATTCTCTCAAAAATCTATAGAGTTCCTTTTTTTTCAGCTTCATAAATATTTCTATTAACGAACAAACATTTTCTTCAAAAATAATTCCGATCGAAGGATTATGGCAGTCAGAAAAAGGTTTCCATTAGCAAATTTCTCTCTCCCAGTGGATCTTATTTTAGTTTTTAATCAGTGAACACATTGAACACCTACTCGTACATTTTCCAAGCTACAAATGCTTTCAAAAGTAATAACCTTTAGAGCATATCCAGGTAAAGGGTATCTCTTAGGCCTATACCCGTCTAGTTGAGCCCCGCCTCTCTTGTTTTTCTGCTGTGCGCGGCTCGACAATTAACTCACTTAAAATACTTTTACCCTAGAGTTGCATTTAATGATTAATTTTGCATATACTCGTACTCGTACTCGTAGTCGTTTATTTTTTACGATGCCGCCCAATGCCTCACCGAACAAGGGACCGTCCGCCCATCTACTGGACTACTTGGCTTTGATTACCAAAAATAGAAGGAATTAATAAAATTAATATGGAATGGCCCATCAAAGTCAATTATTGCTGCGGCGGCATACAAATTGAGGAGGCCCAACTATTTCCATGCTCAATTGATGAGTTCATGCCCCCGCTGCTGCTGCCACACAGAAAAGGGAACTTGCCACTTGAACTTTTTACCAGCAGCAGCAGCAGCACAAAAGGGGAGGGGTTCGGTTCACAAATTTAAATGAATATGAAGATCCAGAGTAGAGCAGAGCAGAGGCCAGACAGCAAGAAGAATAAATACTTCTCAAGTGACTCATGGTCCGCCTGCTTCTGTCTCTCCGTCGGGGATTATTGAAGGCTTAGGCGAGGCCTCAACATTTCGGACAGCAATTATTGTTCGAAAATTCAGAAATTCTCAACAGTTTTTCATTGAAAGAGCCAAGGATTAGGTTGCAAAAGTAAAAGCTGTGGGATTTTTCGTTCTATTAATTGGCCAAATATATTATTTTCAAAGAGAATATTTTATAAAATTGAGAGGGTTTTACAGGTAGTACAGAAAAACGTTATAATGTATACAAAATAAAATGTAGAAACCAGTTGGAAAGCTACAAGGGTCTCGACGTTAAGATACCTGGTACTTTTTACCGGCAGCTAAGCCACACTGGGAGAGACAGATTTTATGGGAATTGATTTTCTTAATGCTGACTAATGTTATTATTTGATTTGAATCATTTTTAATAGATATTCTTTATGTTATTACAAGGAACAGAGTTCCGTTTCTAATAATAATATTTTGGAGTTGAACTTTTTACAATTTTATAGTCAAACCTTTTTCCCTATAAAATCAGAGATCATTGCATATGAATATTGAAATATATTTTGAATTTAGAGGCCACTTTTTCTGAGATTTTCTTAAACATTTGTTTGGTTTTTCTTCAACGACTAAGAGGCACTTTCAATGGCATCTATCTCTCTAATTCGAATTCTAATTCCTCGCCTAGTGGCTGGCTGCACGTTCAGACTCCTGTGTCTCCTTTGCATAACAAATGTATGCCCTGTTTTCGTATGCAAGAGCATAATTATGCCTATTTCCTATGTAATCCACATATGTTTAAATATATGTATATATTTTTTAATGCCACTTGAAATACAAATTGCCTAGATCTCTGTCTGAATGGGGCACGGCACGCTTTAGGCTGCAGCAGGGCCTGCCACAAGGGGTGGGGGTGGGGGTGGGTGCCGGGCATATGCGTAATTGTCTCAATTATTCACCAAAATGAGCCGCCATGCACCCTCCACTCCACTCCACTCCACTCCATGGCATGGCTCTTCATGGCTGTGTGTGTTTGTGTGTATCTGTGTGTGTTTGCTACTGATTTCATATGCGCCTTGTCTGCAGCGGCTGCTTGCCCCCTCTCTCTCTCTGCCCCGTGCCCCTGCCCCCTTGTTTGCATTTGGGGCGAGAGCATGAGGAATCCGCGCGCGCGTTGCAAATTACATTTGTATGCGTTTTGTGCACGCATTGCAATCGCTTGCATATAAATTGCGCCGCAAATGCAAAGCCACAACAATTGTTGCCTTGCCTCCTCCATGCATGAGGCATGCACCACCGCACCACCACTATCTTACATCCCCCAATGCAATGCAATGCTGCCCCTCCGCCGTGGCCCTCTCTTTAGGCAGTCATTAATGCGCTCGCCATGCGCTCGATGATGACTATCTTATGCTTATGCATGTTGACTTCAGCTTTGGCTTTGGCTTTGCTGGCTTGCTGCATATAAAGCCACCCCCCGGCCCCTTCAAGGGGGCGAAAGATTGGAAGGCAAGATGTGGCTATATGTTGTAGCAGGCTGGTGGCTTTAGGGGCGTGCAAGAGGCAAGCAGTTGCTAGACGGCGCCTGTCCCACATTTTGGGTTACACTCGAAAAAATTGTATAACACGTGCCTCGACAGCATTCAAAATCGGCAAGAATCATCGGCAAAAATCATGCAAAATGTATCTCCACTCATTTAACATTCCAAATTTACCGCCATTTTCCTCTCAGTGCATCTCTGAGACTCCGATTAAGCCATCGTTGGAATGCTGTTTGGCTGATGACTTGATGTTTGACTGTTGTCTCTCCCGATTTATTTGCCAAGCTGCGATTTACATGAAACATTTGCCACACACAAATTTAACAAACAACCACCCCTTCCCCTGCCCTGTGGCAGCCCCAGCCTATCTACGGGCACAATTAACTCTAGTTTTTCTTTCCATTTGATGGCGATTTTCCATGACTGGCCTCTGGACTGGACTGGACTGGACCAGACTGGCTACGGGCCAAGTGGCTTGGCGGGGCCTCTCGTCCCAACTTGGAATCCATGTAATTAGTCCAGGGACTGGCTCCTGGCCTCCTGCTCCCGCCTCCCCCTTGATTTTTGGCTGTTGATTGTCGCTCCACCAAAAATCACCTCCCCGGTGGCCACTGCACTGCGGTTTGATGTCAGATAATGACTTTTTGGGTCGAAATTTATGAATTTTGGGCAATATCCGGTTTGAATTTGTTTCAGTTTTAAATTGTACACAATTGTCGGTAATTTAGGGGCACAGAGGCAGGCATTGGGACAGGGAATGGGCTTGATTGCGGTGTGTGATGATAATTCAAGAAAAGTGTAAGATTAGGCAACTTAAAGAGGGATTACGGTGTACCCCGAATGCTGGGTGGAAGAGAAGGTGGATTCACTTTGGGATTATGAAAGGGAAAGGAATACATTTATAATTTGTGTGTTTTATTATACACAAAATGAGTCGGAAGTCCCGAGGTTTCTCTTACAGAGTGGCTTAGCAGTAAAGGCTGCTTAACAGCTAGCTCTAGCCCAGTGAAGCGCGTACACTTCTCAACTCGAATACCCAACTGGACAACTCACTGATAGATTCAATGATTCATCTAAGAAATCGACGGCTTTTCATTGAGATTTTCATCGGTATGCAGGCGCAAACTAAAAAGTGATTTCACCATGGGGATTTATCTAATAATTTCAAAAGAAAAATGTTTTCCATAACATTTAGAGACCTTTTATAAGCCCAGAATATTTTGACATATTGTTTTATTTTATATTCTTTTCACATTTTTCCCATGAAATGCTACACATTGTAGCTTTGAGCCGGTGGAAAATATGTAGTTCAAGTCCATCAGTCAGTCCATTGCTTTTTAATTAATTGAATCCACAATAAAAACTGGCAAATGCCACAAATAGCAAACATTTTCATTGCCGCCGGGGGGCAAACAACAACAACAGCACATATTTCCGATGACAGTTTGAAATTATTAATAAACAATTAAATACCAATTAAAAGCAACCGACAAACGCAGTGCCAGTGCCTGGCAAAAATTGTCAACGACTTTCACCTTCCCCACCGATACAGATGTATTCATGGCACAAAAAACAAAAACTCCTCTCATTACTGCAAACCAAACAAATAATACAAATAAATTTTGTGAAATTTATTAATTTCCATGGAAGGAAACGGAAGATTTTGAGGGCTGAAGTCATAAATGTTTCAAATTCAGGGGATATTGTCAAGAGAAAAAGAGATATTGAAGCAGAGATATTAAGGCATTAATCATAAAATATGAAGTTAGTTAGATAAATTTCCTCATTTAGGTGTTAAAAAGTGCCTTAAATCATTATATAAAAGTTGATTGGAATATCTTCGAAAACCAAGAAGATATAGACATCCATGGGTGGTGATCCTGACAGAAAACCCATAAATTATATACCCAAAACAACTTCCATCTCCACAATACCCTCTTCTATGGTTATAAAAAGTGATAATAAAAAAACTTGTCAACTGAAAAGCGAAAAATACTTTCGCCAGATGAATTAATCACTGCCATGCCACAGCAGCAGCAGCAGGGAGCCGGTTGGATCTCTGGTGAGCATGCAATTTGCATGTATCCACCGCCAGGTGGTGCCGCAATCAATCTAATTACTGTCAATTTGTGGGAAAACTGCGGCGAGGAGAGATGATGGACAGCCCGTTGAGTAGAGCAAAAAACCCGCGGGTTCGCACTTCAATTAGGATTGACCAGCAGCACACTCCATAGATCCCCTTTCAGTGGGAGTGCAACGCACTTTGGGGGCTTGGAAAACTGGAAAACTGGAAAAGGCTGTCAACTAAAATGGAAAGCTAACATCAATTATGCAGCGAGACGTAGTCGCTCGCCGGCTGTTGGCTCTTGGACACTCGGCTCTCCAGTTGGCAATTAATTTATGAGCTCACTGAGCATCGGATGAGAGGATGAAGAGCCTGTCTGTGGCTTTGGCTGAAAGCCGGGCTTAGCTTTCACATCTGCCCATGGATAAGACCTGAGCCAGAAGTCTCTATCTGTGTGTCTTTCTTGCTCTAATCCCATGGCCTGTCATGGGCTTGGGCCTTATCTTGGCGTCAGCTTTATGGCATTTAGCTGTTGCTTTTTATGATATTGCCACAGCTACAACTGCTGCAACTGCAACTGCATCAGTAAGTGGCACTAATCCTGTCCAGCCGTTTGGCAGCAGTGACCGGAGCTTCAGAGAGACTGCTGCCATATCAAAGTGAAAGGGTTTTTGGTTTTGGAACCGCATTTGGCCATTGGCCATATAGACACGACATACAGAGACGACAGACAGACAGACAGACGGACATGCAAACACCACTGCCTGCCATTTTCGGGGTCACTTTGCATTCGTTTTGTTGGCTTTTACTATTAGGAAAGCACACGAGAGCGAGGAGTGCACTCTATCTCCATCTCTCCCTCTGCTGATGTTGGCCTTTCCCTCATCTCTCCATCTCTCCATCTCTCTGTTTATCCTTCATATCTCTCTCAATGTTTGGCCATTGCCCAGCCTAATCCGCGTTCCATTTCTGGCCAACATACAAAAGCATAAACAGCGACCATTAAAACTGAGATTAAACGAAGAATCGACTGGTCGATGACCTGGAATTGACAGGAATCGTATGTTTAAAGAGGGACGAAAGATAATACAGCTAATAGGAAGTATCTTTGGGGCTTAAAGTGTGTTTATCTATAGATCTACATATGAAGATTTTAAGAAGCAAAGAAATAAATTCGATTCACAGCTAAAAGAGTGGAAACCTGGAAAAGAGTTTAAAAATATATTGGAAAGTGCTTGAAAAGTTTTTAAAAAAATCTGCGCAAATTTTAAAAGTAATTATATTACTTAGAAGAATTTGTTTTCATAGGATTTTAAAATTTTGTCTGATCCAGATCCTCCATGGAATTAAATTCTATCTTCCCTACAAATGATGACATATCTTCGCTTATACTCTAGCTTATGTAAGCCCAACCCATTGGAATACCTCCCATCGGACCCTACGTAGATTTTTCATTCCATTGCATTGGCATTCCACAACCTTCGTTTCAGTCAGATCCTAAAATCCATCTGCATGCTGTTTCCATGTCCCATGCTGTGCCATTATTTCATCTTCTCTTTAATCCACTCCTCACCCGTCCCACCCTCTCTTCACCGTGGATGATCATCATGACAACAAAAAGGCTCTCTCTTTTTGATTTCCTACCAACTTTTACGGCAACGGAACTCCACTCCACCTCCTCTGACCACCGCCCTTCGGCCCACAAGTGTTTTTGGGTTGGGCGTGGCATCAGGTGGAAATGATTTGCTTTTGTTTTCCCATTTAGAGACATGCAATGCTGCACTTTTTCCCTCCCTAGAGTCTCTCTCCCTCTTCCCTTTCCCTTTGGCCACACTTTTTGGTGTTGCCTTCAATTTTGTTGCTACCTTTTCTGGCATTTCCATTCGTTGTTTTTGCTGTTGTTTGTTGCAGAGTTTTTGCCATTTCCGTGGCGCTCATGCGTATAATTTTGCTTGAGGCTGTCGCTGAAGTACGAAACAATAAGGCATGACAGTCCCCATCCCCATGAGGCACTACCCCCCCTCACTCCCCCTCTGCCCCACTCTCTGCCCCGAACATCTGAAGTAGTGCCAAAAAAGCTGTGGATGGATGGGGCCTACGTGACGTATGCACAATGTGACAAACGAAAAAGAGAAAAACCCACAGCAAAGCAAAAGAAAACTGGAAATATTGAACAGACTGTTAAATGAATTTTTCACAAGAAGAAGAGGAAGAGGCACATTTGCTTCTCTTTTAATTTGTATGCACAAAAATTGAACTTTTTCGGAAAATATATTTTTTTGCTGCTTCTGGAAAAGTCGCTTGATTACATTTTACTCACAGAGCGAGAGAGTGCATGTCCAGTTGCACAGAGTCCCCCCCCTGTTCCCCTCCTGCCGTGCTGTCTGCCTGTCGCCGCAGCGTTAAAGCCTTAAATTATGGTCTCACATTGACAATTGTCACATGGCTGGGCACAACAATCTCCTTCCCATTGTGCAAAGCGAGGCGAGATGGCGCAGGAGCAGCAGGAGCCAAAGGAGGAGGAACAAGAGGAACAGTTGCACCAGCAGCAGGCAGTCCACGCTTCAATGCTCCATTTCATTGAAGCCAGTGGAACGGCTGCTGCTGCTGCTGCTGGCTGCCACCTTCTCTCGTTCGTGAGTGGACAATGGAGGAGTGAAAGAATCCAAAACGGATTTTAATACACTTTCTGCAGAACGGGTACCACGATTTTGTATCCGAAAATATGCATTTCTAGCACCATTCACAGAACTATCGTTATAGATCCATTTTGGATATTTTTCAGAGAAACAATTATTTGAAATCATCTAATTTTTTAAATAAAAAAATTTATTAAAATTAGTATTAAATAAAATATGCTGAGCAACGAAAATTAAAATTTATAATGGATAATTATTGAAAAACTATTCTTTAACGACCAACCTATATCTTTCTCGAAAGCCTCATATGTTTTCACAGATAATTCACACAATTTTATACGAAATCCCCTGAATATCTATCATCTATGAATCATCGATCCATTGTTTCTACTGCGGCTAAGAGTATCTACTGCTTCTACCCGCATACCAATCCACAATATTTCTTGGCTTTGTTGTCCCCACCCGTTTTGTTGTATGTTTTTGTTGGCATTATTCGGCTTTTGTTCGACCCGAACAACGTGTTAAACCCTTGCACAAAAATGTGCATTTCATCCGAGGAGGGAGCCATGCAACCAGGAACTAGGGACATGGCTTTAAGAAAATGTTTGCCCGCTTTTTTTCCTTCTCATTTTTGTTCCCTGAAGTTGAAGTTTATTTATCTAAGTTTAAGATCAACACGAAGGCAACCCCTTGAGAAAGTCCATGCCCACCACAAAACCCTCCTCTCCTCTGCTTTCCCCCACCCGTCCGTTCCGTCCGTTCCGTCCGTCCTGTCGTCTATGCAACATGCAATCAAGAGCCACATGCACCACCTGCTGCTGCTGCTGTCGTTGCATGCACCAGCACCAGCACCAGCACCACCGCCGCCGACAGCAACAACTACAACAAGTGGCAATGCCTTCATCGCCATCGTCATCGTCGGGAGTCTCCATCGTTGCCTCGTCGTCATAAATGGCCAGTGCAGCCAGGGCTCACGTTCTCCTCGTTACGCGGTTCTGGGTTCTGGGTTCTGTGTTCTGGGTCTTGGGTGCTTTTCCTCCTTTCTTTAGGGTCCCATATGCCTGAGAGTCGTTGCTTCTGGTTAAAGGTTTTCCCGCACTCCGCACTTTTGCGGCCTGGAATTGCCTGTCAGCCCCAAAGACTCTCTCTCTCTCTCTCTCTCTCTGGCTCCTGCTATGCCCTGCTGAGGCATTAGGCAATTTCTTGCAGGCACATTACACGATTTACTTTTCCATTTCAAATTCGAATTTCAAGCCATGCAAATTGCCCTGCGGCGCAGGGGATAGGGGGGGCAACCCTCAGGGCCGGAAAATGAGAGAAACAAATAAGAATTTGCGGCTACCACAAATGCGGCGGCCAATGATGCATGCACAGTGGTTTGAAAGCGCACGAAAAAGTTATGATTGTAATTGGCTTTGGGATAAACGAAAGCACGATTATCATATGTAGGATTGGTAAAAGAAATGGAAGGAGTAAGCCTAAGAGAAATCTTCCTTGAAAGACTTTAATGTAATGGAAAATTATTTAAAATTGTATCGCAAAGATGGAGAAACACAGAAACCATTCATTGATGGCAGTTTTCCCAGCTGTTTTTCATATTCCTCTCAGTTTTGATTGAAAATTGCATATAATTTTCATGTGAGGAACAAAGAAAATGGTAGGAACTTTTGTCAAAGATCATGAGATCATTTCTTAGCAAAAAAAGATCATATCCAAGCTGTGAATAAATCAATCTGATAGAAATGGCACTGTCTTCAAAGATATGCAACATAATTTTATACCCTATAAATACCATTCTCTAAATATCGCGAATCTTTTCATTTAATTTTATTTACTCCCCATCAACCTCTGGTAATTTTCCTATATTCCCAGCACCTCTGACTGCCCTTTAACACCTCTTTCCACACTCTTTCCACACATTCTCCCCTTTAAAAAATATTTATACCCCTTTTTCCCCTTGTTCCACACCACTGTGCCACAAAGCACGCACAAAGACAGTGAGAGAGGGAGAGAGAGGGTCACAGAGTGAGAACACATTGACTTGGGGTCTTGGGGATGGGCTGGGGCTGGGGCTGGGGCTGGGGCTGCTTCCCTTGCGCTGCACTTAATGCACACGCTTGAGGGAGTTTATTGAAAACCCTGTCGTGCCAAAAGCATTTCCTTTCCGACCTGCAACAAAAAAGGAAGCGAACAAAAGACAGGTAATACGTACGTCGAGCATATTTGGTCTGGCGCTGTGTCGGTGTCGCCGAGCCGTTGGCGGTGTCTTGGCGGCATTGTTGCCGCTTCGATGCTGCTGCTGGGGGAGGAGACAACGAACGCCTTCCGTAAGTAGCTCTGCGATTTGGCTATAGCTTTCGATTCCAGAGATCTTATGAATGCCAAGCATGCCGATAAGCCTCCCCAGATTCCCATCTCCTGCTGCCAGCCCGCACTTGATGCGCGAGACGTGTTCAGGACACGTTATGGCAGTGGCTGTGCCAGTGGCAGTGGCAGAAAGGGACTGCCACTGAGAATGTCCATGGCAAACGATGATGATGGCGATTATGAAGATGCTGCCGCGATGGCAATGGAGATAGAGATGCTATGCTCCCAAAGGATAATACGCCCGCACTCCTGCTGCTGCTGCTGCTGCAGGATTTCTTTCCTTCACTTGGTTTTCTTTCGCTGTTTTTTTTTTTTTTTATTGATTTAGTCCTAAGTTTTCCCGCACTCGCATCTGCAGTCGGTGGTCTTTGTTCGACTTGGCCCTTTGTTCAGCGACTGACTGAAGTGATTGGCTGCGTATGGGAATTGAACGCGAAAATAGCTTCATTATTTAAAGTAGATTCCCAATGCAGAGCACCAGCATGTGAATGGAAGGATGTGAAAGGATGTGTATAACTTCACAATTGAGCTGTGCTTTGGGGACACACTCGCAGGCAGGCAGAGTCGTAGTCGGGAAATTGCCTAAATAATTTGTATGCTTTGGGGACAAGCAAATTGAGGGAATCTTCTCCAAGAAATTGCATGTGTGTGATGGAAAAACTATAGGGAAAAGTGGCATAAGTGAATCAATAGGGAAAGTGGTAGAAAAGTGGGAAAATGATAAGCGGATTCGTAGAAGAGAAGAAGAATATGTATGGCTTCATAATCGCTATTTAATTGAAAAGCCTCCCAAAGCGAAATGTTACACATGTAATATGGATAAATGATGGAGTTTTAGCTAATATTTAGTATTTTTAGTATGATCCATCATTTTGTTCCATCATCCATCATATTTGGTGTTCTCTTCATTATTTTTAACTTTTAGTTATATTTATTTATTTGAATTATTTATTATTTTTCGTATTATTATGCATTTCAGTATAATTAAGTATATTTAATATTATTTATTTTAGTATGTAGTACATGGAATTTTTCCGAAACACATGTTTTTTCAATACATACGATTTTTACCAAAAAAAATAGCAATGTTTTTTTTCATTTATCGACCAATTGCTATATCAGAAAATATAATCAGAAATCATTTGAATCCTCATTTAACATTACCATTCTGTTCAAAAGTTTCAGCAGGTTTCAGATGGTTTTTTTTATTAATTTCAATCCCACGATAAAACCCAACTTTGTCAACATTTAATATTTATAATTCCTCGGCATCAGCACAACTCTTAATTAAACCGCATTCCACTGCTAGAATTTACATAAATGTGCATACGTTATTTTCCTCCACGTTACCTCCACGAAAAATCCATGTAAAAACCCGATTCATTTTAAAAAAAGATTCTGCGGGGGGTGAAAAACAGCAAAACTCAACTGCCAATTCTGAAATCCCTGCTCATGCAATGCTCACAAAAAAAACAGAAAATTTAAAAAAATAAAAATACTTGGCTGGATGGCACAAAAATTTGTCATCGCTACAGGAAGCCGGAAACTAGCAACAGTTGCCGATGTTCGGATGTTTGGATGTTGTCATGCCTGCTGCCAAAGAACTTTGTTTGTGTTTGCATGTAACCATATAGTATGTAGCCCTGGCCAAAACACCAAAGCTTCGGGCCCTATGGCAGCCCTATGCCCTAGCAAAGACCATGCGGTGGCAACACCCTTTTGAGCTTCGTGGTACACCCCTTTTTTATATTGTTTTATGTTGATACCCTTTTTGGGGGCTATTGTGATTCCGGGGAGATGTTTGATGGATCAAGTTTAAAAATTATTCGAATATTTAAGAATTCTTAAGAATCTGTCAAAAAATTTCATAGATATTTTTTTTACTGCAGGCAGTGTATTCGGATTAATTTCTAGTATTTTTTTTTGAACTATATAGTATTATCTAGTATTTTATAATATTTTTAGTATTATTCAGTATTTTTTAAAAATAATTTTTAGTTTCTTAAAACCAGGGATCGTATGATAATAGATGATTCAAATTAAAATAAATTAAAATTAAATAAATAATATAAAAATATAATACAAATATAGAAAGGACAATTTTCCCATGGGTTCTACTCGTATCCGCCAAATAATACTCGTATCAATATCTAGCATTTATCTACAATCGTTCTTTTAGAGTATCCAAAACCTGAGCACCCTCAAGTGTTTTTTTTTTCGTAATATTTTTGCTCCGGGTCTAGTCTGCAATCATTGCAGGTTCAATGTACCTGAGAGATACAGATGCGATGCGAGGCAGAGCGAGAACATGCATAATATATGTAAATTATGGCATAACAAACGGCAAAAGCGGGAGCTCAAATCGTTTTGGGTGGCATGGGGCATGGGGCATGGCGCAAGGGGGCATGGTTTGGCTGCGAATGCATATGACGTTAAGTGTGAAAGTTGCCATATTAACCACCTGTGGCAGGACACTTTATTTTTTGTTGTGCTGTGCTGTTGTCTATGTTCTTTACTTCGCGGAAAAGCAATAGCACAATGTGTTTATTGTGTGTGCCTTGTTTTGAGAGTTGTCTAATGGGGCGTATGTGTGATATACACAATATTAAGTAAATAAATGCTCTCCGAGGACTAGCATGGCATGGAGGAAGGAGGAAGCAGCCGCCGCCAGCATTTTTGCATAGAAAAATAACTTGCTTTGACACAAGCAAAGTTGTTGTTTTTGTTTTTACTCTGCGATGCCTCATGGCAGCACAGCATGTTTCTTCTTCTTATTTATTTATTCATAAGATGGTAGGAGGAGAATCGTGGGAGACTGTGAGGCTGTTGGCTATGAAGTTCTATGAGAGAGTTAGGAGTGCTCCATACCGAATGAATAACACATGAAACTAAAGAAATTGCTTTAAGTTTGTGGCATGAGACAGCCCCATGACTGAACGATTGAACAAACAACAACAAAAATCAAAAGGGAGATGGCGTAATTGCAATTGTAATTGTTATTGTAATTTTAATAGTCTGGGTAATGATTTTAATTAAAATCCGTCTAGTTATGATGTGGGATAAATGCAGAAAAAGGAAAGAGCAGCTGGAAGATGAGGCAGACAAACTTGTGTCTGGATTAAGACATTTTTTTTGCAGAGGAATTTGAATGGGAAATTTTCCGATTAAGAGAATGCTTTGATTCGTACTTTAAAAAAAATTGTTTGACTTCAGTGAATGGGAGAAAAATCCACATAATAATTTCATATGAATTTATGGAATTTCTTGTGTATTTTCAGTCTTTCATTAACATTTAATCTTATCAATGGCTTAAATCAAAAAATATCTTCAATCACTTTAACTAAATCTAAAAATCCTTTTCTTTCAATTACAGGTATGTTCCATCCATATGGTATCCAATTTTCATCACTGAAAAACCAAGCCCCCGAAGAACCCTTGTAAGTTCAACAATGTTCCATTCAATTAAGAAAACTGTCAATGCGATAATCCACGCACTAAAACTCAAACATTTGTTCGCCGCAAACTCACGAAAGCCGAAAAAAAAAGTTTGGCACGTCGCACAAGCGGAAATCAAAAATTCGCAGCATAAAGAAAAAGCAGGGAAAAGAGAGGGAAAAACTGTGGAAAAAGAAACTGCAGCAGATGGGGGAAGGAGCAGCAGCAGGAGAGGGAGCCGTGATGAAAATTCAGGAGCACTAGCAGTAGCGCGCCAGAGTAAAAGTGAAAATACGAAAAACAAAGAAAAATCTTCGCGCCGACAATTAAACAGAAAGCGAAAAAAAAACCAAAGAAGAAAAAATCCCAAAAGGAGAAGAGGCGGAACGGAACTTCCAGAGCAGAAGAGCAAGCTCCCCTCGGAGTCCCCTTGCACTCTGTGAGTCCGGACTCCTGCACTTGAAGCCATTTCTGGACAATTGGGTCAACAAGGGGCCATAACAGCAGCAGCAACAGCAGCAGCACCTAGCGGCGTTAAGCGAATTACTACCAAAAGGCCGTGAAGAGAGGAGAAACAGGAGAGGCGGGAGGCGGGAGGCGGGAGGAGAAGAGACAGGCGGAGTGGCCTAAGAGAGGAGAGGAGTGGCAGTAGATGTGCCCAAAGCTCCAAAGTGGCATGAAAATAGAAAAACCATTCTCTCAGACAACGACGATGGCGACGATGACGCGATGGACTTGCATTCAGAAGTGCAATCTGTGGAGTGTCTCTCTTTCACTCTCTATCAGCATCTCTATCTTTACCCCCCTCTACCTTTCTCACCCATTTCACACTCTTCATTCTCCATTTCCACCTCTCTCTCTCTCTCTCTCTGTCGCCCTGTCTGTGTTTGCAATTAAAATGAGGCCAAGAATGGTATGGCTATAAAAATGGTAACCAGAAACTACGTTTTTCAGGTCTCTTGCAACCAAATGAAAATAGAAACAGGAAAAAGTATTAAGTAAATACTGGCAAGGCAAAGATACGGATACCCTGAAAACTAAAAAAAGAGAATTATATTTTCCTCTGAAAGAAAAATAAATAAATATCTAAAATATTAAGTAATAGTCCTGTATGGGATTTACATTAAATGCTAAGTGCAGATTTTCTGCAGTAAGAAATAATTGTTTCGCCCATTTTGCCACCTTTTCCCATGCCAACTGAACGAGCAAGATATACCTGCTACAAATGATACTCTATAAACTCTATATATTCCTTTCACCCTCCTCTCGCTTCTGCATTTGTCTTTTGGTCATGCTTGACCGTAAAAATGGCGCATTCGAAGCTTCATATGGGACTGGGGCTGGAGCTGGGGCTGGGGCTGGGACTGACCTGCGTTTTGCCAATGTCTGACACAGAAACGTGCCAACTGCTCTGACACGCATTCTCAGATCTCAGAGAGCGAGAGCTCGAGCTCTTCCTCCATTCGAGTTCTGTTACCAACATCAGGCTGCAGCAGTTCCAACAACTCTGGACATGATTGTGTGGCTCGAATGATGATGATGATGATGACGATGGCTTTCACATTCCATGGCAGCAACAGCCGCAGCAGCAGCGGTTGCAGCTCTTCACTTGACCAAGTTAACTGCCGTTCGCTGACAGCCGTGTTTTTTCGTAGTCTCTCTTGGTTCTAGGTCTCGACTGACCACTTAGCCAGGAACCTGCGCCAGGCTCTCAGGCCACTTTCCCCTCCAGAGAGTGGAGGCATCTCCATCTGCCACACTCCCACACTCTTACACACAATTGCAGTTTATTGGATTTCATTCCGGAGGCTCTCTGTCGCCTGTCGCCAGTCGCCAGTCGCTGGTTCCATTTTTGTATTTTCTAAACATTTTTACATTCCTTTTTAGGGTCCGCCATCTAGATCTCTGCTCTGCAAAACGTTTAATTCCCTTTGTTTGAATCAAGTTTAGCGGAAGCGAAGCGGCAGTGGCAGTTAGGTATATGTATGCCACAGAATGGGGCATGGCATGGAAGTGGTTGCGGTGGCAAACTCGGTTTTCGGTTTGACTTTTCCTCGTGAAGCAAACACTCGCTTAACGCAATTAAAGGTTCGAGAGTGCGGAAATCCCAAACACAGGAGATTGCCTTTAATTGAAGTTTTTTGGGAAATGTTAAGGCAATTTCTGATGGCATGGATTACAGAAGGATTGTTAGTATAGTTTTTGAGGATATTGCAAGAGGCTTATGTTCGGTTTCTGGCCTTCAAAGCTAAAGTAGCCCTTAACCGTATCTTCACAATCGACATCCAAAAATTATATATAAAGTGCTAGTCACCAAAAATCCTTCAAAGTGCCTGCAAAATTTGGCAGTTTCCTAAAAATATATAGAAATGCGGAACAAAAAAACAATGCCCTAAAAATTCTTCCATAACAGAGTTTCCCTTTACTTCATTTACCTAAAACTCTATAAAAAAACTGTCTTCCCCATAAAAGCCATAAAAAAGGTTAAGCAATGATAAATTACCCAACAAAACCAAAAATGATAGAAAAAGACTGAAGAAAAAAGCCAAACAAAAACAAAAATTAAATTAATTAAACACCCGACTCGACCCGCCCCGCCCCGCATTTGCACTAGTCATTAATTAAAGTTGCTTTTAGCCCAGACACGCAGTTAAATAAACAACAACAAAATAGTAACAATATAAAGGCAAAGACGAAAAAGTAAGGGAAAAAAAGTAAAAAGAAAAATCTACAAGAAAAATGTGTGGTCATAAATTAGGCGCCAAACGCGAGATCAACGGAAATATTAGAAGCTTCAAAAAGCCAAAAGAAAAGACAGCACACATAAGAAAAACAAAGAAAAACGATAGAAAAACAACCTCCAATCAAAAAAAAAACAAATTGACTTTCACTTTAATGATGTCTTTAGCAATAGACCTCGTAAATTAATAAAAAAAATCGAATCGGGAGGAAAAAAGAAAAGAAAGGGGCACCAAAAACTGCATTTAGCATTTGACTGGCACTGAACTGGCGGTTATAATTTATATGCATTTATTTGTCCGAGGGTAAAACTTTCAAATTTAAATATGTAGTAAAAATGAAATTCACGTGCGCGCGGCAATGCAGTTTTTTCCGTTGGTATTTTTGTATCTTTTGTTGAGGCTGCGAATACACTTAGTTTCAGGGAGCTTACGGTTTTTGAAGTCATTTTTTGCAGTGAGAATACAATAAATCCTAAAAAAATGATGTTCATTTCCATCATTCGAAGATCTTTAATTTGAATGTAGAAATGTAGAGCCTATAAGATCTTAGCACTATATGCCACCAATCATTCTCTTCTATAGTACAGAACAACCCATCTGTAAGTGTATTCCAATTTTCGGCATCCCCCAAGACATTCCGCCATTCAACTTTTACATTTTCCTCTCGTATTTCGCATATAAGCAAATGCAGACAGTTCCAATCCATTGCAGGCCATGACTTTGCTTCAGGGTTTGTTTCGGCTCTGCAATCGGCGGCTCCATTGTGTTGCATGCAAATGTGTGTCTGGGTATAGCCATTTGTCTGGGGCCAAACTTCATTCCATGCCCCACGACCATAACCATAACCCCTTCCCTTCCCTCCCACCCCAAAGGCAGGCGTCATAAATGTCTTGTCCATCAAAAGCGTACAATTTGGGTCACAAAGTCTCTCCCATCTCGCTCCCTCTCTGGACGCGCCTTCCTTTCTGCAGAATGCCTGTGCCTGGCTGTCAAACATTGATACTGCGGGAACAATGAAAGGCTTTTCCCAAGCTTTGATTTTGTTCTATGTATTCACAAAAGAAAAGTACGGACGGGCCACGAATCCAACCCCTTTTTTCGGGGGTTTTTATTCGGGGTGGGGGTCGCGGTCGGGGTCTCCAATTGAGTTATTAATGCCTTATTTCGAACTGACTTTTGGGGCCATATTTCGTACAGATTTATGGCACTAATTAGTTAAATATTTCTCTCTCTCATTTTTGTTTTGTGGCTGGCCAACATGCAATCCAACAATCCCTAGATCGGGGTATGATTTATGGCCCCCCATCCTAAAAAAAAAAAAAAAAACGGAACACACATGTTGAGTGTGTTAAAGGGGGTGGCGAGAAAGGGAAGACCTTTCTCTTAAATGGTCAACTGTTTTCCCTGTGGGACCATGATGGCCCCGAAAAAATCGTGTTAATTGCATGGCGGAAAAGCCATCCAACGATATACAATAACACTTTTAAATAATAGTCATGGAAAAACACACACACAGAGGAAAAACCCCCGACACTTATTGCAGTCATTATCAAATAGTCAATGAAAATGGGAAACGTTTTCAGCAGAGCAGGAAAAGTCATGAAAGAGGATTGTTCATGAATTTGTTAAGAAAGGCTATCGCTAGGGAATACCCTGGAAAAAGGCGGAAATGTGCAGGTCCTTTAAAGGAGAATAAATGTTTTTGGGGAATAGGGAATTTCCATAGGAAATGTTTCGGTTTAGGAAATACAAAAAAACTTTTGAAAACTTTTGACATTTATCTGCATCTGTATCTTTTATTTACACATAGTTAGTAGAGCCTGTAATAAATGAAAGAAAGTATAATAAAAAAAAACTAAATAATATTTAAAAAAAATGTATCTATTAAAGGAAATCATAGGTTCTTTAAGGTTCAAAAAATTCCTCTAGAAAGAGGAAGTCGCCTCTTTATCCAAGCGATATTTTGAGAGAGAAACATATACACGATGGATCGTCAGATAAAGTCTCGGAGAGCTTTAAATCCTTAAGGCTAATATATTTATTAACATTCAAATTTGTATATATTTATATATTAGATAATATTCAACTAATCTAATTATATATAAACATATCCCAAAAAAAGATATCCATTCCAATTAAATAAGATTCAGCTTTATCTTCATAGTTTTCACTTCTTATTTTTAATTTCCTAAACAAAATATCCAATCTATTTTCGTATGATTTTTATATACATAAATCTTTCTATTCATCACAGATCTGTCATAGATCTTAGATGAATTCCTTAGATCTTGTATCTTGTCCATCAAATACATTATTTTCCCCAGCAAAACTCCTGCATTTGATCCTTCTAAAAACCACATAACCCTTTTAGCTTTAAAGAGTATACATAACGCCCCTTGCAACTGCAGTGTGCAGTTTACAGGAAGCATTTCCAGCAGATTTTCATTTTGTATTGGATATACTCGTATACTCGTATATTTACAAACGAGACTACCTTCTATATGCATGTCTCTGCCGTTGTCCGTTGTCCGTTATCCGTTGCTGGAATTATTATTAAATTTTCCTTTGGCCTTTCCATGACTTTTGCCGGTCACGGGCATATCTTGCGGCCATTTGTTGGACATCAAATGTTGGTCGTTGCCGCTGCCACTGCCACTGCCACTGATTGTTGCTTATTGTTGGCTGCTGCTGCTGCTGCTGCCGGTTACCATTATCATTTGTTGCCTGACTGCACTTTAAATAATCGTTGGCTCTTCAGAAATTTGTTTTGTGTCTGTCTTTTCTTTTCTTCTCCTTTACCTTTTTCCCTGTGTGTAATTTTTATCAAATTTCTTCGCTTGTTGCAGCAACAGCAGCAGCAACAGCAGCAGCCACAGCACATTGTGCAACATTTGTTGGGGAAGCCAGCGACAACGTAGTAGGAACGATGACGTTGATGAGCTTTTTATGGCCAGGCCATTAGGGGGCGTGGCTGCAGGCAGCATTGTCTTTCTCCCCCATTCCTCTGCTGCTGCAGATGTTGCATGCAGCGCAACATTAGCGTCATCTTCATCGTTGTGGGTTGTCGTCTTGATGTAGTATCTCCCATTGGATACGAGACCCTTCTCATGGCTCCCCCTTCCCTTGCCTTCTGCTGGAAACCCGTTTCGGGCGTGCCAGCAATTTGCTTGAACGTTTAACGATCTGTTTATGGGGTTTGCCGTCCTTAAAAACCATCTCCTATAAAGAAGAATACTCTCATGTTTCGTACCTTTTCCCTTCAGTTCTGTCGCACAATCTGCAATGAGAAATCTTCTCTTGTTTTTTTTTTCGGGAATATTTTTGAAGTACCACAAAAAAAATAAATTCTTACCAAATTCAAATGAAGTACTTGAAAATATAATGAAAAATCATTTCAACAATTGTTGTGGTTCCTCTTCCACTTTTTTCTATGCATAGTTTTTTTCTCTCTGCTGTTTTATTGTTGTCTACCTTTTGGGACAAAGCATTCCACCGCTCTCTGGGGCTTATCTCTATCAGGAATCTCTTTATATCTCTCTCTCTCTCAATACATTCAAAGACATGAATTTCTGGTTAAGCTTGGGGTGTACACTGTACAGTAGTCTTTTTTTTTCCACTCTTCTCTGCAAAGAAATTTTCAGCAACACTTGTATGCGCCTCTATCCCACTGTTATCCGAGTCAATAATTCTTCAAAAGAAATCGCCCACGCCTACTCCTCCCTCTCCATCAGCCTTGAGGGCGGCGGGGAAGCCCACATCTTCTAACACGCTCGATTAAAGCTGAAAATGTCTCTCTCTGTCTGCTCTGCACTGCCTCTGTGTGTTCTGATTTCCATTCATCTTTCATTTTCATGCACTTGGGTTTTTTCCCCCTTTTTTTCCTTTTGTTGCATTCGAATCCAGCCGTTTCTCCTTTCCCTTTCCCACTTTCTACTCCCATTTTTTCTTCTGCCGCATTCAAATGCTCTTTCAATGCCATAGCTTCTGGCATTCTACTTTTTTTGCCTTCCATTCCTAGAACTCCTAGAAATGCCTGCAGTCGGACTTGTCGGCTTAGGGCGCAGCACTCTAATGCTCCTCTACCCCCAACCCCCTGCCCATCCCCTGTACCTTGCGGAGTTTATTCCGTACGCCAGTTCTTACTTGGGGTTTATTCCGTACACACCCCGCTAACCACCCCTACCCGGCCTCACATGCTCTCCATTTCAAATGCCTTTCCTTTCGGGCCCCCCTCCATGTCTTCTTAAGTTATGGACCTACATTCATGCAGGTCCTGGAGCTCGTAGTACTTCCTTCCTTCGGATTACTGGGGGAGTGGGTGGGTTCACCCCTTTGCATTCCTCAGTCAATCATTTGACTTTTTTTCTGGCTCTGCTCCTCCTTCTGCGCCTCCTCGGGAAGCGTTTAACTCTGCTGATTGATTGCCGTCAACAATTGTTTGTTCTTTATGCAACATTTATTTCCCATTGGCTTGTGGGCGACTCTTTTCCTCTGGAGTTTTCCTCTGGAGTTTTCCTTGCTGTTATGCTAATGCCCTAGCCGTCTCTTCTCTAGTTATCTTTAATTGGCTTTCTAGTCATTTTATTGGTTCTTTGTTGTACCCAAAAGCTATAGAAAAGACACTTGTAAAACACAAATAAAATTGACAGGAAAAACCGCCTACAGACGCAGACACACGCCCCCATACACACACACATAAAAATTTATAATTGCTGGAGAGACAATCTTTTCCTCCCCCTTCCTCACCCTCTGGGTTTTCTATGGCCATGATTTATGGCAAAGATTTTGACTTTATTTTCTTGGTAGAAAAAATAATTCTTGGATTTTCAATTGATGAAAAAAGAGGGGTAAAAGGGTCTTCCCATTTATGTATCTCAAATGCCAACTATTTTTGGTAAATTTTACTGGAATTACGGCAGAAAATTGTACAAGAATGAGCCAATTTCGGGAAGGAAGGAAGGAATTTAAGGAATTATTAAAATAGTAAAATATTGAAAAAACAAACATGTTTTGGTGTCTCTAAAATTCAATCTTCTTTATAATATTTTACTAACAAGTAATCGTACATAGGAGTGCATTTCCTACTCTCTGACCACCTATCATTCCTTCCTCTCCCAATGACCTTTAAAACCACTCCCCAGTTTAAGCACTGACCTTTCCAATCAACCACTTAACCCATCAATCGATTGACAATCCATTGACAGGATAACGAGTAGTACTTCTATCGAACAATCAAACAGTTTAGAGATCCGATTAACAAGGACCTACTACCAGTAGGGACTACCATCTGCATACCCCTTACCCCTCCCCATCCTGCTAAACATTCATCCAATAAAGAGTTCCATCGATTAAATTGAAGTTTTAATTAAATCCCCGCTTCAAATGCAGCAGCAGCATCGTCCAATAATTAAAAGGTGAATAGTAAAAAAAGGGAAGTGAGAAAACACGGAGGAAAAAAAGGGAAATAAAGAGCAAAGCGAGCAAAATAAAATACTCTAACGGGGCGGCAGGCGGTACACTCTGGCTTCCCGGGTGACTTTTTAGTTACGGAAATTGATTGACATAATAAAATAATCCTTGAGAGTTAATTGAAACGAGACGACAAGAGGCAGAGAAGGAGGGCAGGGAGGGAGGTGGGTGTTTGACAGACAGACAGCTGGATCATGGCCACAGACAGGTGCGGAAAAAAAGGGCAGCAGCAACACCCAGAGCACAGGGAATGCAAAAGAAATGGAAATACAAAAAAATTACAGGCAAATAAATGAAATTAATGTGACTTTTATTGAAATGAAATTTGCCATAAAAAAAAAACAAAAGAAAAACAAAAGGCCGGAAAACGAAATGCTCAATTGGCCAATAAAACAAGGGGGAAAACGAAACAGGTGAAAAGGTGGAAAAAGTACTCGTAAATTCGATTAGTTTCATTCCATTAAAAGGCCTTGGAAACAATGTAATCTTTAAAGCCGTGAAAGCCTTTGGCTTTCAATTGAATTTTCCTCCAGCCTCCAGCCCCAAAAATATCCATAGAATTTCCATTCAAAAAAGGATTGAGAGAGAGAGAGAGGGAGAGCCAGAGGCGTGGTCCCTACTTATTTACCATCAATCAACGGGGCAAACAAAGCCAATAGCAAAAGTTCAGTTCTCTCTCGCACACCCAAAAAACTTGGCCATAATCTGCCCCGAGGCTTACAGCCAGGCACGCAGCAGCAGCATACAGCTACAGCACGGGAAATTTTAATTATGCCCCGGCTTAATGCTGGGCACAAACTTTTGCTGCCACGGTCAGTTCTTGCCTCCCAGAGAAAAGTGTTCCCCATGACAACAACACAACTCAAATAGCCAAACTTTTACAAACATTTTATTTATTTGACGAAAATGAAAAACAAGTAAGAAAATGCTGTACTTGAGGGCGAGGCATTGGATGCTCTAAAAGATCGATGGATAAGAGATTGCAAGTAGTTAGACGATTTTCAATACGAAATGGAAGAAAAGTACTGCCTTTACAGTTTGCTATAACTATCTTTCAGAACGAAATAGTTTGTGTTAGAAATATTTCCTTAGTTTCTGCTTAAGATCTTGTTTCTTAATTATTATCTAATTTTCCTCTATTTATGAACAGTCTATCGTGTCTATTCCTTTCTTTAAACCTGAATACTGGTCCGATTTCTGTAATTCTGATGGATATATTATTCGGATTAATTCTGACATTATAACGACTAAAATTATGTCTTAAGTGCCATAGAAATATACCGAAAATGCAGTTAAAAAATATATCTATTGTCCAGCTGCATTTCTTTCATTACACAACTCTTCTCAAAACCATTATACTCATCATTAAAGTGTACAATAAAGAATTACCCAATACACAGACTACAAGCAGCAGAGAAAGTTTAATTTAGGCAAAACTGTGAACCCTTTTTTTTGGGAGGCACAAAGCTCTAGAGAGATTCCTCCGAATGTCCAAGGGCAACTGTGGAAAACTGTCAACCAATTTTAATTGACTCTCAATCCCCACCCCACGCACAGAAAATACAAAATACGAAATGGTAAATGGAAAACAGCTTAAATGAGACAAAAATCGAAATACGCACTTACTTTCTTTCCATTTTAATTGGCCGAAACCCCAAAAGCAGCCCAAAAGAACGTCTTCGGATGGTAGAGTGGCAGGGAAATTTATATCCCACTCTGGTATGTCCGCTCTGGCATGAAATGAAGGCAAACCTTATGGCTTTTTCTTGTGTGCCATTGTTATTCTTTATTTCCGGCTCAATTGCTGCACTAAATACTTTGCACAAACATTCCCTGAACCGAGAGGGTCGGACAGTCGGAAGCGAAGCGAAAGGGAACCAGTTTTTTGCAGGCAGGCAGGCAGTCAGGCAGCTCTACAAAAATATCGCGTGTACCAGCGTTAGGCATATGTTAATTTGTAACCCCCACTCCCCAACTATCTATCTTCCTGCTGCTGCTGCCCTTTGTTTAATTAGCAAAATATATATGCTTATTCGCATCACATTATCAACGCTTGAGTGAGATAAAACCGTGGCTAAATCAACATTTGATGGGCATTTGGGTAGTTAACAAGAAAAGACAACAGCAGCTGTCTTGTTTGAGGGTTCGAAAGGGATACAAATAGCGACAGGAAGGGGCGGTTTTGGAATCATTTTATAAGTTAATCATCCGAAGGGGAAAGCGACAACCCAACCCCATAAGGGAATCAGTTTTAGATCTCTCGTTTGTTCATTCTCTGAGGGATAAATCAATTAACTTTGACTTTAGTTTGCAGTAAACGTTACTTTGATGATCAATTGAGGTGGTTTAGGCGTTACACAACACTGATTGCTGTAGCTACTCGTCTGCACCAACACTGTTTTACACTTTGTGGGTCTATTAAGCACCTCTCAAGCTCAGAACAGCCTAAAAAGCAACCATTCTATATTAAATCAACACAAATATTTGGCATTGTCCTAAACTAGTCACCATTTCACCATTTAATTGTTATATTCTACACTAGTAGCTCTGTTGAACACTTTTTAAGTGTAATTTGGTTGTTAACAAACACTGGGTAGATATTTTTTGGCACAATTATCCATCTATATCCCACTCTATATTTATGAACCCCAAAAATATTCCCCGATCAAAAGTTAAGTCAACAAATGCAAAATTGACTTTAAAAAGTTACGCATCATAACATTTTTTGGCCACATACCAAACTACATTAATCAACACTGTCTGAGGGCAAGGGCTGATGAACTCTCTCGCTCTCTGGATCCTTTAATATAGTGTGGAAAAAAAAGCCGACGAAACTTTTCGATTGTAAAAAACATTAATTAAATTGAAAGCATTCGACGATGGCCAACAATTTTACAACTTTCCTGAAAAAATATATACAATATATTGATTAATATACTCGTATAGTCGTAAAAGTTGAAAGAAAGAAAAAACTCGCCGTGAAATAAATGAATATGAATATGAATATTCGGTGGCATTAAGCGCCGAAAAAGCGAAAAAGAGCTGACACTCCACAATGTTCGGCGAAAATGTGAGAAAACTTTGCAGTCGGAAGAAAATAGAGCGGCGGGAAAAACTACCATTCGAATGACAAAAGTCGGCAATTGCAATCAGTTATTGTTGTGGGAGGCAGAGTGGGGGCCGGCCTGTGTCTGTCTGTGAGAGAGAGAGAGAGAGAGAGAGAGATGTCTGATGTCTTAAAGAGATTGCCTGTCGGGCGTTTGTCTATTGTGATTATGCGATGGCATCCACTGACAGCAGGCCCAAGGGGCTTAAGCCAGGCCAACACAGCAGCCACACGGAAGCAGCAACAGCAAGAGGCAGGCAACACAAAGACTGCGTTTCATTTACAAAGAGTCCGACCGCAAATGGAAAGGAAAACTCAGGAATGAAAGAAAAAGTGCAGTCTTTACTTTTCGCTGCCTTTTGCTCTTCATCTTTTGGTGTGGTGTGGTGTGGTATGGTGTCTTGTCTGCGCTTATCTGGTAGATACAATTTTCCAAATTGCTGGGAGTTACACTCTCTCACGGCTTTTGGTCTCTCATGGCTCATGGCTCATGGCTGCTGCATGCAGGTGCCAATTCAAATTATGCAACAGTTTTTCCCAACTTGTTTTTCCCATCTTTCATCGCTCTGTGGTTATGCAAGCCTTTCACACTTTGGCGTGAACCTTGACATAGTTTTTCGCTTAAGTTTTCGTTTAATTAAGAGCCAAGAACCCATATAATGAAGTCGGTAATCCACAGCCCCTATCTGCGTGGAGGGTTGACAGCTAAAGGGAGGGACGTTTATTCGAAGGAGATCTTGATCATTTTATTTCACAACATTCATTCAATTAAGAATCGAAACAAAGTCCTTGGAGTCCTTGTCCTCTGTGACATTTATTAACTTGAAATTGTTGATGGCCAGCCATGCAGCTCTTTCTCTTGCCTTTCTGTGTAGTGTCCTTTTTAGGTAGAAAGGTTTACGGTTATGGTTTTGCCTCATTCAATACATGCGGGCCTTGCGGTTGAGTAGCCTCGGTAGCTCGAGCGAATAATGCGGTTAGCCGCAACCCTGCAGGGGGTGAGATATGTACGTCCCCTCATGACGGCAATTGAAAAGTTAAGCATCGAAAGAAAACAAGGAAAATAGGCAGATCCATAAGGACAAAACTAGATAGATACGAATCAGGGATACATGGATGCAATCACAGAGGCAACTCGAAGACAAATATTCCCACCCTTTACACGCAAATATTTATATTTTATTATTTTATTTATACAAAACGTAGACAAAATGAAGAAATATTTCCCGTGGCTCCCAGAATAGCTCAGTAGCAAAAGGGAAAATGTTCCTGCTATGTTTTGTACACTGAAAAATCTGAATATTTAAAAGCACAGATTAGAAATCAGAAACGATTTCAATACCTACTGTCATTATTCATTTTCGAAGATTTATAAAAGCTATAGTTATTTTTATTCGAAATATTATTTAAAACTCTATTAAGCAGGTTTCTTTCTTTCAACCGTACTTATAAATCCTTGTAAATTTACATAATCTTCTGGGAGCCACTGTGCAAAGTTTTCTTTCAGTGTCGATTCTTTTCAAACTGCTGTCTGCTCCGTTTATCCCCGCCAATTGCAATTTCAACTATTTTTGCCATCGATTCGCATCGCTTAGGTACATATATCACTTACAGATTTTACCACATATCGTACCACATATCCCACCACATATATAATTACACTAGAATCCCCCTCTGGCATAGCCCCATACCCTCTTCTACTAAATAGTTGCGTTGACAGTTTATCTCCGCTTTCGTCCTTCCCTCATTTACCCTGTCTCTAACCTCCTACAACCGACTGCAGGAACTCCTGCTGAGCAAGCAGCAGCATTTTTCCTGACGTTGCTTCCACTTGAGAGCAGCAGGCAGTCAGACAGCAGGCAGGCAGCAGCGTTAACATGTTGCAACATTGCACACACCCTCCCTCCATCTTCCATCATCCATCCTCCATCCTCCCTCTGCAGGCTGCACAGTTTTGCAAACCATTTGCTGTCCACTGATGCTGCTGCTTCCACTTCTACTGCTGCTCCTGCTCCTGCTGCTGCTGCTGTTGTCAGTGTCATCTGTCAATATTGATTTAAAATCAATTCATCTCCCGTTGCGCCAATGTCTGATTTTGTCCGGTCTAAGCGAACGGGAGAGTCGAGGTTTTCATTAGCCAGAGAAACTTCATCGATAAAGAGAGAGAGGAAGACCATCATCGTTCGAAAAACGAAAAGGGCAGGGGGGGAGAGCTAGAAAAGTTAGTCGAATTTTTCACAAATTTCTCTCCAGCATCGTTCTGAATTTCTAAAGTCTTCGATTACATTTCAAACAGCACTAGCCATGACTCTGGCTCTGGCTCTGGCGCTGGCGCTGGATGTACGTACGCCTCTTGAATTAATCAAATTTAGTGCATGACGCACCTAAAAAATAATGGAGGATCAAAGAAGTCCAATAACGAAGTGTTTGATACCCTTTAGGATCCATTGATTCCACTAAGAATATGTGAATTAGCTATCCAAATATTGTATGGATATTATTCTTAAGAAATAACAAGGTTTTTCATCCATAGAAAGTTGTTCTTAATCATTTTTTTGTGAATTTTTGTTTCAAATATTCTCTTTAGCTTAAAAAACAGCTGATTTTGCCATAGAATATATTTCGAAAATCCGCTGGAACTTCTTTAAAGGTGCCGGAATATCTTTTGTCAACTGCTAAGCCACACTGGGAAAATAAAGCAAGGGAGACGGAGGTGCTGGAGTCAGTAAGACCTGGAAACTTATTATCATTCTATTCTGTGAAAAATAGATGACAGACAGACGCACATTCTGTGGACTCTGAATAAGAATATAGTATTTATAGTATTTATAGTATTTTATAGCATCCAGAACGATTCTTTCTGTCTGTTGCATTCACTTACAAGAGTCTTATATACTCTATTGAGTGTACACCATTGAAAAAGTATAAATATGGTTGGTTATAGACGAGTATGTATGATATGCTGGTGGCCAATCCCTCGTTCCAGCTGTTCATGACACTTGTCCATCAGTTGGGCAAACAAAACGAATGGAACGAACGTCATTTGAGACGTGTTCACTCCACCCACAATCAGAGGCAGAGTCAGAACATCACAGACGCACGACAGCAGCGAATGACGATTACATGGAAGAACACTTTCCAGCAAGAGGGAAAACTACCCACACAATACCCAGGAACCCATTCCATTCCGAGTTCAATGCTCCACAATATGCAAATTCCCATATAACACGACACGACGCTGAACTCTTTTTTTTTTTGTGGCACGCACAGCAGCAAAAAACTTGAAAAAAGAGGCTTAAAGTCTTTTCGGAGGAGGCAGGCCTCTTGTTATTTAAGAATTAACTTGGGGACTTACACGAGACTACGGGAT
The DNA here is from genome assembly GCA_963969585.1 of Drosophila helvetica. Lineage (NCBI taxonomy): Eukaryota > Metazoa > Arthropoda > Insecta > Diptera > Drosophilidae > Drosophila > Drosophila helvetica. The sequence continues at coordinate 3,555,486 of OZ018402.1, read as the reverse complement.
CCAGGATACTGATGTTTCCCCCCGCGGGATGTGTGTGTAATCCCAACAAACAACAGGCGCTTTTCGACGGAATTCAACGCTGGCGTTGACTCCTCATTTGAATTGCATTCAGCAGCAGGATGAGTGCTCAACATTTTTCCAACATACAGATATCAATAAATTTCCACACAACAGAACAAAAGGCGAATGGGCAAATGGCTTTCCACTTTTCCCAACTTTTCCCTACACACCATGACAACAGGAGCTTCGCGGGCCAGCCAGGCCCAGGGCCAGGGCCAGAGCATGGAAAATATTTTATTAAATGCATTGCCATTTCCATTGAACACCAAACACCAACAAAAAAAAAAAAACGAATGTAAGTGAAAATGTGAACAGCCACAAAAACGTACAAAGAAAATGGCCTGGAAAATTACATCGCAGTATTAAATGAAGGCGTAAAATAATTCCTTTCTTTGTGCCATTTTTCTCTTCAATTTTTTATTCAGAATTGGTTTTTGATTTAACAAATTTACCATTCGATTGGTTATTATTTTTCATTGTTTTTGCTAGAATAGGTTTGAGGAAATTAAAGGGAAATTCAATTTCCGAAATCTATTTTCAAGGAAAGAGAATTAAAATTTCTAGTATTGCTTCCAAAAAAAAATTTAAAATATGTATATAGAATAATCTATGCACAGGCGGATTAAGATTCTAGATAAAGTCCGGGTATCATAGTGTCGCGACACGTGTGTCTGAACTGCAAACCTTTCGGAGGTTAGATATAGATTTTTAGAATATATTTGTTTATTTTAAGCTGCTAAAATATTGTGGAAATTTTTGATTGCATTAAAACAGATTCCCAAAGAATTTAACTCATTTAATTAAAGCAAAAAAGTAACACAAAACCGACCACCAGAGGCTATCAAACTTCAATCAATTTAGAAAAATTGACCAAAATGAATTATAAAATCAAATTTCTCATCAATTAAAATCAATTTTGTCTTCCAAATCTAAACAGAATATTATCTCCCATACCCTTCTGAATCGAAATTTCATCTGCCCGAAACTTTTGAGCCAAAATGTTCTCTACATTTGATGGATATTTGCCTATAATTGCCGTTGCCTTTGTCGCATGAAAATCTTTTAAATACATGTGTAATCCTTTTAAATAATTTCACAGTAAATTCTGTCCTTTGTTTGTGGCAAATAATGGAATGAAATGTTCAACAAATTTAACCACAAAACAGAAAGTTCTCTCTCTCTCGTCTGACAATAACAGAATATAATGACAATTATAAGGCAAATTGTGGGATTTTGTGGGCAAAAGTAAATGAAATTAGTTGACTGCTTTATAGCCCTAATTCAAATGCAAAACGGAATGGAACGGTCTACAGAACTTTCCACACAGTTGTGCCCCATGATATTTGCATAAACTACATGTAAGAACAGAACCTCCCTTCCCCGAAATTCCCACCCCCCCAATGATGAGTTTCTCTCCCAAAAATGTAATCAAAATTCGCAAAATGCTCGCATGAGAATTTAAATTTTACGTTTTAATTAAATCAAAGCATAAATCTCCCACAACAAATGGAGTTTCGGTGGAGTTTGAGTGGAGAACATGGCCTAAAGGCCATCTGATAGGCAGTTGTGGCAACTGGCAATGTGGCAGTGTGGCACGTGGCACGTGCGGCTCTTGCAAATGAGTTTCGTTACATTTTCTATTTCCATTAACCAAAAGCCAGCCATCGCAATCGAAAATGTTAGTTGAATGTCTTTATGATAATTGTCGGTGCGTGATTGCTGACAACTTGATTACCTTTTCTGTGGCAGGGGCCTTAATAAGGACAGAAATAATCTTAATAAATGATTGTTAATTGTTATGGGATTTTTATGTGGAAAAGCCATAAATATAAATCATAAATAAAAGCCTTGGTGTTTGTTGTAAAGATAATCTAAAGAAAAGGAAGCGTGGTGATTACTTCAGATTTAAAATTCCCATTTATTCAATCTTAATCTTCAACATAAAAGCCTTGACGTAAAGCCCATTTCCTTGTTGTAATTTTAACTAATTTCTTGTCAAGTTTTACAATAAATAAATATGAAAATAAGTGCCCTAGGTATAGAGCTTTCCAAGTGCATGTTTTCCAGGTGTTTTCCCAGTACCTTCGCCTCTGCCTCTGCCCCCTAAGCCGTTTTCTAACACCAAAGTTTGCTGGCATCTTAATTCACTTAGAGAGAAAACTGCCAAAGAGAGAGAGAGAGACAGAGACATGAAGGAAAGTTGTAAAAATATTTCCTCTGCAAAATGTCAGTAAACTAATTTCAGTTGAGTGATAGAGGAGGAGGAAGGGGAAATGGTTGAATGTTGCAACAGTGCAAAACACCCGACACGATACACGTACGTTTTAGCCAATTTTTGGGGGCATGACAGAACATTTTAAAGTTTTCATCTATAATTAAATTAAGCACAGAGACCCCACCACAAGTAAGAAGTTTGAAAGGCACTAAGCTGTCGGGCACCTGAGAGGGGTGTGAGGCGTGAGCCCTTGCACCTCCGCTGCAGCCAGCCAGGAGGCGGCTACCTCTCCTTAAGGACACTTTCATCACCTGGTTTTGGGCCCGTGGTTTGGGATGGTCCGGGGACTCAGAAATGGAGTTACTTTCAGACATTTGAATAATTACAAAAGTTGTCTACTGGGCCAAAAAACACAGAGCCAGATAGAGATTTATGTGTGTCCCCAGTGTTGGTATTTGCACAAATTGTACACTGCGAGAAAGAGAAGGGAACAGGAGAACATAACAAAAAGGGAGCAGAAATGAGCAGAGATCTATGACATGAATTTACATAGGTATATTCCTGAGAATGTGAAATTCTTCAGAACTTAAACATAACTTCTTGTAAGGGCGAAATTTCGTATTTAATTTTAGTTTGATCATTTACCTAAAATAAATATTTTAAAATTCAAAAAAATTATGGAAATATTTATATATATTCTATTAACATTGATCATCTACCAATTCATCAATTATACTGATTAAAATAAAGTATAACCCTCTAAATGAAGAGGATTATTGAAATATTTTGTCAGCTTTAGCTTTGAATGTTCTTCTTCGTTAGTATCCTCAAGAACATCTCTATTCTTCTCTCAGTGTACTCCGCTCCCCAAATGCATTTACTTTTCTTCATTTTTTTTGTTTTTGTTTATTGCCTAGCGGCTCTGGCATGGCATTATTTTTTTTTTGGCATCGGCCGAAGGGAAGACGCGTGTGAATTTATGTGTGTGGAAAACTGCATTTGCAACAGAATTAAATTGAAAACTTTGCGCCAAAGTTGCGGGCAGCATGTTGTGGTAAAAACATTGTTTGGCAACAGAATTTCTGCCTTGGAAGTTGCAGCAACATATTAGAAGCATGTCTCACAGCAGATGAGTTGCAGCAACATTTCTCCATCTAGAAGTTGTGGCAACATATCTCATTACAGAAGTTGTAGCAACATTTGCCTCTACAGAAGTTGCAGCATCATTTGCACCTTGGACAAGTTTCTGAAAAATGTCCCGCTTCCTTCAGCAACAGCCCAACAGCCAATGGGTGGAAATTCTGATGTTTGCTGATTCTGATGAGGATTCGCATAGCCCCCCCTCGATGATGATGTTTAGATAACGTCAGATTCCAACCCTAAAGCCGCAGATCCAACCCAGCACACAGGACAGGACGCTGGTCGTTAGGCGGCCCTCCTGAAAATGGTAAGCGCAATTTGGTGAGCGCAAATTTCATTAGAGCTTGGCGAAATTTAATAAACCGATAGCGACATCGCCATTTCCTTTGGATGTGCACGTATCGGGGTGGGCAAACATTCAACCCCGAAGTTTTAGCTGCGATTAGGATGTTGCTCGACGTCCGCCATTCATTCATGGCACACCTTTTCCCCCGTTCCCGTTCCCAACCCACCTTTTGAATGGGTAAAAAATGGAGGGAAAAGCAAAGGAAATGCTTTGGAAATTTAATTTTTCCTACGTTTTGTCAGCAGGATGGGGGGTTGGTTTTCTAATACATATGTTTGTTCATCGCACAGGCACAGAATTTTTCACGTTAAATGTTTGGCGTATTTCTGTGTAACATTCGCTTTGGTTACGGGTCATAGGTCACACACAGAGTTGCAGACGGCCATTTTTGATTTATGCCGACACACACAGCAAATGGAAATTTATTGGTTGCACCACACCAAACCATTTTCCATTTTCCACACGTAAAAGTAAATCCTAGGCACCGCAAAACAAAAGGAAAGGTATTCCGGGAGAGTGCTTTAGGCTTTTAAAAAAAAATGGGGCTGGGTGTTTGTGGTTTTCGGAGTGAGAATACCTCATAGATGAGGTATGGGGTATTACCACAATCTGGGGATTGGAGCAGCTCTCGGATGGCTCTAGGAATCCATTAGGTGTGGCAATTAGGTTTCCGTCTTGTTGAAATCGTTGCAAAGCAATTTTGGTTTCAATCGAAAAGAGAATACTTGAAATATGCAAAGAAAAGTTAAATTCCTTGAAAGTACTTTTAAAAATGCACTTAAACCCAGAATCCTTGAATCTACAAGCAATAACTGGTGTCCTTTAATTTATTTTGCTTTGGAAATGCTACCATCAATTGCATTCGCTCAACAGTTTAGCGCCACGAAAAACAGAGGCACCCCCAGGATACGACGGCACAACATGTCACCTCCGTGCCACACACATGCCACACAAGTTCCACCCAGCGGGTGGCGGCCCCGCTCTAACCCGGCTGTCAACAGCCATTCACCAGCTATTTAAAATTCAATTCGAACATGCGAATAGATTTCGGGGAGCAGCGGAGCACCCTACAGCCAACCCAAACTATTCCAATTGATAGAAATCGTATCGTTCTGTAAAAGGAGAAATAGAGAGAGCAAATATAGAATAAGAAAGGATATAGAAAGAAAAACAGAATAGTTATAGATAATGGATAGATCCTTAGTTAAAAAACAATATTTATCGTGGGACTTAATTAACTCTTCATTAAAATAAAACCACAACAAAAACCACAAAAAATAGCAATGAAAATTAAATACATTTTGGTCCAAATATTTGACTTTTTATTATGGGTGCTCTGCGTTTTGGCTTAAACGGTAAATATACGTAATTTGTAATGAAAATCAACCCAGAGACAAAAAGACAGACGGGGGGGACAGACGTGAATTGTTGGCTGTGCGGCGCCATTTGTGCAATGGTTGCTGGCATTGTTGGAATTTCCCCTTTCTGTGAATATGCATTCGCAGCGCTTGCTGTTGTATAATTTTCCTACCTGGTAGGGGTTCTTTTATGGGTACGGTGCAATGGAATTATGGAGAGATATGCAACGCTTTGACAAAGATCCATCCATGGATGTAGAGTCGATTTATCTGTAAACGAAAACCAACATATAGAAGACCCGAAGAGCTAGAGGAGCTTTCATTTTTACATATTTTAATTTTTATATTTTTTGTGATCCTCATCATTCTAAGGTTCATTTTTCACATTTTTAAAGTCGACCGACTTAAGATCATTTTTGATACAGATACATTTATAACTATTATCTATCTATATACCCAAAGTGATCACGATCGGATGATTATAGCATTTGATAAATTTAGGGTAGATATACACCCTTGAGCCACATATCAAGACAAATTATTTCTTATTCAAAGATTATAGATATTTTTTGAGTTCATTCCTTTGACTACTTTCCCATAAAATATATCCCATATCTAAGAGTATCCCTTAGCCGTATCACCTATTTCTATCGCTCCCAATTGTTTTTGTTTTTTTTTTCCATGAAATATTTCATGATGGCACTTTAAACCTTTTCGGTATGGTTATGTGCATGCGAGTGTAAGGTGTGTACTCCCTCTCTCTCTCTCTCTCTCTCTCTCTCTCTCTCTCTCTTTTTCCACTGCTCCACCGCTCTGACAGCAGCAGTAGCGGAAGGGCAATAAAAATTCCGCAATGGCGTTAGCTTTGCATATAGAGTACTCCCCACACCAGGACTGCCATTCCGTTCTCCGTTTCGTAAAGAATGTCGCGCTCGCCCGCAGAGTTTTATTTTATACGAAAACAAAATACCAAAAAAATAAAATTAAGAGCATAGAATATATTTTTGCACTATTTACTCAGCAACTTATTTATGCATAAGCCATGTGGATCTCTCGCGTCCGCGTCGTCCGCGGCACTAACTCTACGAAATTGTATTACTGCACGCGATGCGCGATGCGATGCCCGATTCCCCTGGAAGCCATTAACCGAAACGTAACTCGTATCTCTATCTCTCGTATCCTGCAGCTTGAAGCCCATGCCCTGCCCACCGCAAAGGCAAAAAAGTTTTGTATTTTTCGGCGGTGCAGTAAAAGGCCCCTCGCACAGTAATTAGTGTAATAAGCCTCAATGTATATGACCCATGAGGGAGAAAAGGGAGTGTGAATGTGGGTATACTCGTATGGGGATATATAGGATACAGGATACATGCCTTCTGCCTGCAGTATCCCTGAAGGGATATGTACTTCAGCGTGAAACCAAAGTCTAGACAGGCGTTTTTTCTTTCAGCACTTGAGTTCCTTTTTTTCCAAAAATGTTTTCTTTACTTAAGTATCCATGAGAGCACAATCAATGGAAAAGATATGAGTATACAACTTTAAATTATATTTTAAATTTAAAGAACTATGTTTTTCTGTACTTTAATCAATTAAAATACAAGCCAATATAATAAATATAATAATACTAATAATAAGTATAATAAATAATATAATATTTACATATGTATCTTTTTATTAAACTTCCAAGAAAATATGTCCTCTCAAAATACATCTCGAACCTCCAACTAACATTTTCCCCGTCTCTCTTTCATTTATTTCCAGGTAATTACACACTTCAAAATCAATGACACTTTTTGAGAGGGGAAAAGTTCAAAGAAGTTTTATTCTGTATTCTGTGAGTACACGCCCACAAATTACACAAACAAACAAAATATTGAGTTTGAGGACACTTCAAAAGGCCAAAACAACAGTCAGTCAAACGACAAACAAACTGGAAACTGGAGAGATGTCAAGTCAAGTCAGCAAAGGGCAGGCGGCGGAGCAGACCTCGTAATGAATTTGTTCAATTAATAAGCAATCAGTAAGTGCCCTTTGGATGCCCACTCCTTCGGGTCTTTCAGGGGCACAAAGGGCTACGCTGCTCTTGTGGTCTAAAAAAGTTCAAATGCAAATACAATTTGCCACTTAAAAATCTACATAAATTGTGGACTGTGTGGGCTGCACAGAGGAGGCATTCGAGGGCCACTTGAAACAGTTTACAATAAACCAGAGCAAAGCGCACTGAGAAAGAGTCGAGCTGTCGAGTGTCTTTTGACTTGGCTTCCATGTGAAAATGGGAAAATCAATGAACAAGATAAACGTTTACTAAATATGAGTGCCATTTTCAGACTGCTTGAAAGTTTTCTGCATCCCAAATGCGTCCCAGTTATGAGGGAAAACAAGTGAGACCAGAAATGAAATAGGAGACTTTAGAAAATTCTGGTAAAATATGAAAAGAAGCAAGAATGAAATGTCTGAAAGCAAAATTCAATGATAAAGTGAAGCTGATCGTGAATCTTTCGAATAAATATAGTCGAAAAATGGGGAAGGGACCAAATACAATATTTTTAAGAGAACGCTGGAAGAGAGATAGCGCTGGAGATTGAGAGAGAAAAAGCATGCTGGCAATTCACTCTTAAGTGCTAAGCAACACTGTGTGAGAGATAGAGAGAAGAAACAAAGCGCGTGAGAGAGTCATTCTCGCTGGTAAACTTTATTCTGCCTATAAAAATGATCGGATGGCAATTCAGGATATTAATTTAAAGTTTTCCGAGATTATTATACTATATATATATTATATTATTATATGTTACATATATTTTATATATATATTATCATATTTAGTTCAGATAATCCTCTATTAATTTGATTCCAAGCTTCCCCTAATCTTCGTTGCTCTACAATCATCATAGCTTAACCTTTCAATTATTTTATTCAGCCAGCTGTTTCGCTACAGAAAACGCATAATTACCCAGGACACAATCGTAGAATCGCAGTTGTAGGCTATAATATAATTCATGATAGACATGAGGGCCCTTCCCCATGAATCCCCCTTTGAATAGCTCTCCCTCTCTCCTCCGTTTGATAAATGTTCTGACGCCAGGGCAAATTTCACGCATAAACAGGCCGCTTCCACATACCACTTCCACTTCCTTAACCCAACTGCTCTCCAATGGCACTTCCGGACCCTGCATCAAGGGCTCTTTTCCTAGAGAGAGAGAGAGGGTTATTTGCGGAACCCTTTTCGGGTAATTGCAAAAACTATTAAGCCAAATTATGGGTATTAATATACGGCAGACACATCACACAGCTCAGCCCCTTTCCTGCACGCCTGCCAGGCACTTGAGAATTAGAAGTGCCGTGAAAATCAAGAGCACGCGAAATTATTATATAGATTTAACCCCGCCGCCGCGTCGAGTGCAACCCCACTTTTGATTGCAAAAAATACGCAGCGCGACGTGGCGCAGGAGGCATGAAAAAAAGGTTAATATTTGTTTGGACCGCCTCCATTCGCACGGCACACGAATAATCCCCCCCAAGGCACTCGCAATGGCCGACGGCATTCCCATGGCGCTCTTTAAATGGCCCATAAAAAATTGCCAAAAACCAAACAGAAAAAAAAAACGCAGGAAAAGCTGAACAAAATTTGTGGCACAACAAACAGGGCAACAGAAAACAGGAAAGAAAAATTATAGATTCAGAGAACGAAGCTGTGGATACTCTTTACAGGTTGTTTGAGAGGAATAAGTGTGGAAAAAGTGTTTAATTAAGAAACAAGGAAGGAGTTTTCACGCCAAAACTAGTTTTTGAAAAGATTTTTTATATTAAAAATAAATAACATAAAAATCTGTACGATCGAGCTATGGATTTCCTTAAACTCTCCTCAACCTCTAAACCATAATACCCCCTAAAAAAAAGAGTACAAATAGCACTCGTACCTGGTACTCCCACCAAATACCCACGAAAAGTGCCTCGATTTGTGAAAACGTGTATGAAAAGAGAAAAATGAAAAGAGTCATTTTCACATATTTGTGGCGCTAGCGAAACGTTTTTCACTTTTGGGTCTAGTTTTGGGCTTTTATTTTTTGTGTGTTTTTGTTGGGTGTTCACAAATGGGGGTTTTACGTTTCATATGGGGGGGGAGTTCGAGAGCTCATCGATTGATGCATAATTTAAGCTGTGGTCGTATTTAAGGGGAATTATTGCCTGTGGTGTTATTCGAGGCAAGAGCTCAGGTGTAGAGTCAATGGTGTGGCAATTGTTCTCGGCAATGGCAGAAACAGAGTAAAAGAGAACTTTCGGTTGCGGTTTTGAATAACTCCAAAAATTGGTATTTAAATGCAGTTCCAGATCATTTGATACGCATGAAAAGTATTTTTTTTTTTTTTAAGTGTGGAAAAGTTGAATGCTTAGATTTTCGGGAGTATAATAGATACTGCGAGATACTGCGGCCTATGATAAAAGGGAAAAGCTTAAATGTAAGAAGTACTGTTTAGAGATAATGAATTTTTTTTTTGTTTGATTTTTAAAAAACTTTTACATTACGATCATGATAAAAAGACTCAAAGACATATTAAGAAGAAGTCCAAAGAATTCTTCAGATCTTGGTTCCGATCTCCGTGATCTTCAGATGTCGTAAGTTAAAAGTGATCCCAGATGAGTAATGTTTAGCACTTCTTGATTGAAAATTATTTTCAGTAACTACGAATCATTGAAACCGACTAAGAGACACGCTAACCATTACATTTCCTCACCTCAAACACTCTCTATTCCTTTTTTACACTCTCCCTATCCGCTATTCACCCTTTATTCTACTTACAAAACCCTTAAGCCTAAAATCCTGTCCGTGTTCCAAAAAGATAAATTGCATTGCACTTGGCCATAAATTAAAAAAAAAAATAAAATTAAAATTTGCCAGTCGCATTTTTTTTGTATTATCTCTAAAGTAAATCTGAATCAAACATAAATCTACACACATGAACGCCTCTCAAGTATTTCCCAAAATCAAAAATAAAATTCCTTTCTATAAAAAAGGGTCCCATCCCGGTAACGTTACCGTTCCTTCCGTTCCGCCGAACACCCTCTGAAATTTTAATAACTCAATTACGCGCACATTTGAATTCATTAGCGGAAGGGCAGAGGGGCAAGGACATAGCAGAGGAAGGGGAGGGAGAGAAGTACTCCGTGAGGGTAGCGGCAGGAGGCGGCGTCGGCATCGACCCAAAAGCAAATATAATAATAAAATGTATATAAATCAAATGTTGGCGCGCTGAAATGTGCAAAAAGGAGGCAGCGGCTGTTCCCCCTTTTCCTTTGGTTTTTCTTTTTCATTGTTTGTGTGTGTGTGTGTGTAGATCCGCAGGGGTGCATATATATACGAAATTTTAGGAAATTATTACCTCTGCGACAACACAAAAGAAGAAAACTAATAACCATGTAAGGATTTAATAATAAATCAACTACGCAATGGAGAGAGTGGAAGCAGGAAACATTGAAACCGGCTGGATACATGGCACTTTTCCTGTCAGAAAATCCGCCCGGCAAATAGACAAATGAACCGTAGGACAATTGATATTTTTTTGGCATAGGACATCCATGCCCCGTACGAATATAGGTACATTCATTATACCGATTGCACAATGGTATGCCCTGGCAGTTACATATGTTCCATTTTTTGGTCCGAACAAATTCAGAGATTATTTTGGCTTGACCATGGTTTCAGGTACTAGGCTTTAGTTCTGGGTAATTCCCTCTCTTTGGAACTGCTCTTTACGGGGAGGGGGGATTAGCAATCACAGCTTGACTGTTATTATTCATTCACTATTCACCATTCAATGTTCAATGAATGAATGAATGAATGCTTGACAGCAATTGGCAGTTGTTCAGGGCGCTAATTGACAGGCGCTCCTTCGAAGGGAGGGTTGGTTCGTTCGGATTAGGCTTATGAGGTCACTTGAGGGTCAGTCAAGAGGCTTATTGCAGGCCATCAAGTGCGAAAGGTACTAGAATTGCTGAGATCAAAGGAATTTAGGGATGAACCTTCTCAGTCTGGAGCTAAAACGAAGGGGGAAAGGTTCTAAATAGCTGAAATTTGATGGATGGAAGAGATGATCCTCTGAATTCTATAGGAAATAGCGAAGGTTCTATATCCAGTGATAAGTATGAACACAAAAGGTTTTATATAACTCTTATATGATTGATGATGGAGATAAATACCTCGGGATGCATAATTATATACCTAATACAAATAGAGTTTACGCGTAGAATTTGTTCAAATGATGATGGAAGTACTCTTAATGATGGAAATATATGACTCTTTCCCAGAAGATTGATCGTTTGAAGGGTAGAGAAAAGTATATATGAATATATATACTTTATATAGATGCAACAATGCCTGGAAGTACAACAGCTAAAACACCCTCTGATAAATGATATTTTTGTATATTTTCTCCACAAGTCCCCCTTTAAGTACGGTAGTCAAAAACTACATTTAATGTACAATATTTTACTCATTTTAGTAGATAATTACAGCATATATGTATAGCATATATACTCATACAATTCAAGCAGAAAGCTACAAATGTATCTACAACCAGAGAGCGCGCTGTTCGTCTAATCTCATTAACACTTCACTTAATTTCGCTTTTCCATTGTCAGCTTATTTTAATGGAAAACCAAACCAACACCCCCGTTCCCCTATTTAAGCGCCCACATCTCGCCCCTCTCCTCCTCACACACTGCTATTTAATCAAATTTTCAATTTTCACGCTGCTGGCAAATGAGGGAAAGATTTTCGGCAAATGTTCCAATTTTGTGGGCGGTGCGGGCTACTGTGGCATTTTGTTACTGTTTTCAGCGCAGTAATCGGAGTAGGAACGGAGATACACATACACAGATACACAGATAGATAGAAAGAGGGTAGGGTAGCATGCGGCTAAAAACCAGTTCAAGTCATTAACTGTCATTGGCGAAAAGTGTTGTCATTGAAACACAGGCACAGACCAAAGACATTAGCTGAAAATGCAATTTGCAATGCAACAGAAACAGTTTTGGCGGGAGGAGAAAGATGAACAAGAAAACCATTCGTTTCATTCTTGAAAGAGTGTTGATAAAATTGTGACAAAAATTTTAAAAAATTCCATTTTAAAATATTTTTTTACAAATAATCCGGGGCAATAGATTCTTGCCACCAAAAAGTATTGAAGATTTTATACACTTTTCTTTAGACCACATCCTTTTTTCCTCAGTGTACTCAGTGCACGTTCCCCAGCCAACACCTGTTTGCTTTTTGTTGGCAATTTTCCTTTCATAGACTGGCAACAGCTGACACTTTTCCTCAGGCTACACTTATTCCATTCATTGTTTTGTGGCCCGCAAATCCAAACCGAAAGTAGCTCTAAAGTAGCCCCCTCGGTCCTCGGTAGTCTTGACATCTCAATTTCCAAATGACCAAAAAGGTTGACAGGAGTTTTTCCATTTCCATTTCCTGCTGATGACATAATTCGTTGAACACTCAAATTTCAGCCGCTGCCCCTGCCACTTTTCCAAAGACTTTTGTGCAGATCGTGACATAATTAGGGTGGGATTATCGCCTGGCATCCTGCATGCTATATGTATCTGTGGGTACATCTACCCCCTGCAGGGCCCTGCATTGCTTCAATCAGAGAGGGACACACCCCACAGCCCACACCCCACAACCTCCCTCCTGGCGAGACGCGACACTTGTGTGCACAGCTGGCGACAGACGTTTCCAAAAGAAAAGCAATTGTTCAATGAAAACTCACTTCGTTTCGAGTTTAATATGAAATTATGCAAATTTTTCGGGAATGCATTTTCATGGGTTTACATACCCTCTGAAATAGCAGGGAAAACTCCAAGCCAAAAGGAGAACTTCTTTTCTTCTGAATCTGTATAGAATGTAGAATTAATCCAGGAAAAAAACCAACCCATCTGTACCTCAACGAAAAATCCAACGAAAGAGCAAAAGTTAAGTGAAAATCCAACAAGAACTGACATTTATTATCCCCGCAGGAAGTGGAGGGGTCCTTCTGCATAGAAATGCAAGTCAGTACACTCCTAGTGCTCAAGAAAATCCTCGCAGGATTTGCTGCTGAAAGCAGAGATTTCTTCTTTGGGGATCATCTTCCTATTGCTGTGTGTCCAAGGTCATGAAATATGCAAGGAATAAACAAGGCTGCTCTGATCTGATTAGCTAATCGGGGCAATAAAATCGTATAAATATCTCAATCTGGACAACAAGAGTATTCCCTAGATATCCACAATTCCGGGCAGGTGGTGGCGTACCTTGGACATTGGCTTTTAGCAGATCAATAATTCACAGGCGTTTTAATGGAATTGCTTTGAGGTGACTTGGTGACTTTTCAATTGACTTTCAATTGCCGTCGCCTAGTGGTGTGCCGTGGTTAAATGCTAATCACCAAATTGCCATTTGATTGATAACAGCACTTTCCTCCCCCCACCCACCGAAAACACCAAAAGGAAAAGCCACAAAGTCCCCCAAAATGCCACAGCACAGCACAGCACTCCTTCTCCTCCTTCTCCTCCTTCCCCGAAAACCATAATTAAATATTGCCTCTGACTTTGAATCCAACTCCGATTCAGAGTCCGATTCGAATTGCAAACCTCTGTCCGAGGAGAGGGCTGCATAATTACTGAAACTTGGCACGATGCTGCCAGTCGGAGGAGACCACAATTGGGATTTGGGATTGAGCGGGTAGTGGTCTGAGGAGCGGGAGGCGGAGCTGTCCCAGACTAAGGACAGAGGCTCATCATCATTAACACCCCCGTCGTCAGTCAGTGCAAAGTCCGAAGCAATTCTCTGGCTCGTTGTCAAGGGAGACGAGACAGAGACTCCTCCTTGGACTTGTGCTGGTTTTGTTGCTGCTGCTACTGCGGCTGCTGTCGCCAGCATAATAATGTGACCAAGAGAATCGATGACAACGTAAATCAATGCTACAGCATTACAGCATTACAGTATTCGACTCCTACTCGAAACAATCATTAATTAATGTCAATCGAAGGGCAGGCGGAATGAAATGAAATTTGGCGACAAACGTTTTCCGCTCGAAATCAACGCAAATGAGCAAAACTCCAGCTCCAGAGCTGCCAGGTACGAGACGTGGTCTTACTCCTGCTCCTGCTCCTCCTCCTGCTCATCCTTGCTTTTTGCCCTTAATGACATTTCGGTTCGAAATATCTGTAATTCGGTTTACTTTCAGCCAGGCCACTTTTCATTTAAACGTGTTCGTGCTGCTGGGAAATCTCTGCCTTCAGATAAACGGAAACGGAAATGGAAATGGAAACGGGGAAGACATGACAAAAACGTTCATCAACAAATGTCCTGCAATTAATTATTAGCAAAATGTTGACAAAAGGCAGATAAAACAGAAAGGAATAGAATGAAGCGTAAGCTGGAGATGCACATGACATGGGAATAGGGGCAAAAAGTGGAAGAAAGTAGAGAAAGTTTATGGGAAAAGAATAGAGGGAAGAGGGAGGTGACACGAGAAACAAAGTTTTCTTGGCTATTAAATGATATTTTCGCCTTTCATAATGTCACAACGAGCGCTCTTTCGTTCTCTCTCCCTCTCCCAGTGTAGCTTAGCAAACAAGAAAGGTTTTCTCTCTTCAAATGCAGCTTAGCAGCTGAGAATGGGATTCTCTCTCTCCCAGTGTGGCCTATCAGTTGAAAATAAGTTGACGCGTCATATTCTCAAATAGAGGGCCAAAACTCTCTCTCCCAGTGTGGCTCAGCTGTTGAGAATGAGTTTTTTTTCCGTGATTTCTTAGCGAAAGCACAGAAACCCCCTCTCACAGTGTGGCTTAGCAGTAATGGGTGGATTTACCGCCTCTTTCTCTCTCCCTCCATTTTTATACCGCTTGCTCTTTCCCAGTGAGACTTGAGATTATTTTTCTCCCGTAAACCGATAAAAAAAACTTACAAATTAAATATTTAAATAAAAATGTGCAGAACAGTCTTAAAGCTTCCATAAAAATGCATTAAAAATGAAAGGCACACAGGAAAAGTAATATGTTTTAAGTAGACTTAAAAGCCACTCCCCCTTAATATTTGCCGTCAAAAATCAATTACATTTTCCTGCTGAAATAAACAAAGAATTTCCCTTCAAAGGGAAACCTCCCTAGCAACCTGGCTCTTCCCTTTCTTTCGAACTTTCAAGAACAACAAATATATAACCAATATTGAAATGCATTTTTAATGCACTTTTGCCGTTTGTGGTGACACAGCCACTCCCGCTCTCTTGCTCTGTCTTTTATGAGTTGACTTTGTTTTAATTAAAAGAGAAAACGAAAAGGGAAACACGTTCGGCGAAAAACCGTTTATAAGAGCAAACAGCAGAGCTCCCGCCCACGCCTCCGACCACACATGACGTAATATGCCCCGCAGCAGCAGCAGCGGTCATTTATCAGTATGGGAATTCTCGGGAAAAGTATTGTCTCTGCCACTGCCACTGCCACTTGCAACTGCAACATAATTGCAATTTAATGCACTTTTATTGGCATTCAATGGGCTGCAAACAGCGGAAGCAGCAGCATCATCATCAGCGTCCATTAATTAAAAACACTTTGCCTCAGTGGAGCTTCTGTTTGGGACTACAACAAATGGAAATGCAGGAAAAGTTAAGCCCCCTGCTCCCCCAGCAAACATTCCTATTTCCATCCATCCGCCAACTATTTTCCAGTGACAAAAAACGAAGAAAACAAAGTAAAGCAGGAAGCGCCGCCAAAGGCCTTGAAGACTTGTCAAACAAAATCATAAAATTTATTAAAACTGTTCGCCAAAGCGTTGAAGCTTTTAATTAGAGGAAAAAATAAGACCCAAACCCCCCCATGTTCCTCCCTGTCCACCGTGTGCCACCTTTTGCTGGGCAAAAGTTATTCCATCATAATAAATCTTTTGGCTTGTGCATAATTAGCCAGAAGGAACACGGAACTCCCACACGCACCACAGTGTCCCTTAGTCCTTCGTCCTCAAGGTAGGGTTACCACCTCCCCCTCTCTGAGTTTCTGTTAAACGCAGCCAGTGCTGTCATAATTATGCAAAAAGTGTGAAATCCAAGGAAGGAAAAGGCAGAAAAGGCAGGCACTTTTCTACTGCTGTTTGAGGTACACGATGCCTGACTCTGGCTCAACTCTCACAACATAATTCGTTATTTATGACTTCAATTATGTTTGCCTGTGGACACACCGCACCCAGCCCCCCAGTCACACCGCCCAGCCTTCACACAGCGACCCCCACAGACTGCACACAAAGGTTAAATGGGCGCAGCGAGGCTTAAGCTTTACCCCCGCCTCCTCTATTGTGTCTCTGGCCTTTTGGCATCCTAAAACACATTTGTCGTCGCCTCAAGAATTGGGCAATGCCTGACCCCTGACCCCTGACCACCGAGAGAGGAAGGCGCTTGTGAGAACGAGAGTAAAAGTGAGAAGCAGAGATAACCTTTTAATTACAGCTTTAACAAAAGGTGAAAGCTCTCCCTGCCTCTCTCCCACTCCCTCTGAGACCCATTGTTATGATAAATTATCCAGGTACAATTATTTCAAAGTTTCATCCAGAGAGAGGCAAAAACGAGAACTTTGAAGGCTTCTTTCAGGCAGAGGTGGTCTTCTCGAAAGGAATTTCCAAAGGAAAAACTTCTGGAAATCTCTCCTTTTTAGAGGAATTATTTATTTATTAATTTAAAAAATCAAAATTAGTACGATTTTAATGAGTTATAACTACTAGGCCTTCGACTCGTAGAGAAGTTGAAAGCTTAGCTTTTTATCTCATAGATTCTTTGAAAAGAATTTTTCTTAGAATATTTTATTAGTGACTTACGAGATTATTGCTTTAAATATGATTCCATATTTCATTGGAGATTATTTCGCTC
The DNA here is from genome assembly GCA_963969585.1 of Drosophila helvetica. Lineage (NCBI taxonomy): Eukaryota > Metazoa > Arthropoda > Insecta > Diptera > Drosophilidae > Drosophila > Drosophila helvetica. The sequence continues at coordinate 3,538,482 of OZ018402.1, read as the reverse complement.
TTTTATATATTTACCATTCAATACATTAAATATTTTCTTTAAATAAATAAAAATAGTAAATAAATCAAAATAACACGTAAATAAATAATAATAAATAAATTAAAAATAAATAATTAAAAATAATAAATAAATAAAAATAGATATTGCAAAACTGTACAAAATTCATCGAAATTCGCCGAGCAAGAGAAATTCCATTCCGGAACACTCTACAAAGATTTTCCTCTACATTTCTCCCTGGCGGCTGACTGATTTTTGGTTGTGTGTGTGGAATTGTCATTTTGGTTATTTGGTTAGAGATAATGTCAACACACACACAGAGTTTATGAATTAATAATAAATGCCCCCGAGGCTTATAATTCATTCGCAGAGACCAGTCTGTCAGTCTGTCCGTCTGTCAATTCGTATTAATAACAAAATAAAAGGGCAACAAAAAAAACCACCAAAAGAAAAACAAACTGCATTAAATATATATTGTTTTTTATGTCTGTTTCTGTGTTAAATATTTACACAGTTAATATGAAAGTATTTTTAATAAACTTTAATTACCAGAGAAATGATTTCATTGTTGTTGTTGTGCGGTTTGTTATTTAAGTATTTATGGTATTACCAGGGGATTGAAAAATCCGATATTACGATTATATACAAATAGATAGTACAACGGTGGAAAATATTGTGCAAAAATTAAAGCTAGGGCTTGCAGTTAATTAGAGTGTTAAAGCGATTGTTAATCGACCAATCCCACCCACTGAAAAATACAGTGGAAGCCATGAGAACTACTGGATAGCCTTGCGGCTGGAAAGACAGGTTGTTTCTCAGACCACTGGACCAACTGTGCATCTGTGGAGACCACTCTCAGCCTTGAGACCGGAGCTTTGTCTATTGGAAAAACACGTTTTCCACGTTGCATCACACACACACACACACACACACACAAGACCACAAGACATTTGCATGTCAGGGACGGGGCAACTCGTTTTTGGCTTGAAGTTTCGTGATGAACAAAATGTTGCATTCAGTTTTTTGTTTGTTTTTTGTATTGTTTGTATAAAAGCGCTTAATTGCCTAAAATGTATTCAATGCTTTTTCAACTGTAGACCAAATGCAAACAAAGCACAAAATTCCATTAACAAACAAAACTGAAAGTCAAGCAAAAGATGCAAGAAGTAAAGAAAGATCTGCCGAAACTTGACGATACTCTTTCTAAGCTCGGAAAAAAAAGAAATAAATAGCTATGGATGCATCGAAACACATAAGCATTCATGGTTATAGCACAAGAAAATAATCAAGGAGGGGGCTTGCCTTGGTTTCTAGTTACCAAATCTTTAGATACTCTCACAGATCTTTTATTTGCAAAAGGAAAAGATGAAAGAAACACCTCTTTTGATGGTGACGAAGACTTGGATACCCTTTGAGATGCACTGAAGAATACACTCGAGTATTATATATTCCCTTGGAGATACTCTTAGACTTAGGGAACTATGGTCTCTCAAATCTTTTCATCGAAACGTACCGATATATCATCTGATTAGGTTTCTTGTGACCCTAAAAACCTTTCTTAGAATTATAAATACCCCTTTTTCCTCTCATTCATTTTCTTCATATAGCCTCTGAAATCTCAAACATCCTCAAGCAATTAAGTTTTGCTGAAAGTTTTCCATTTTTGTGCGAAAGTTTCTTTTTCTAGCAACAATATTTTCTGCAATTGTCAGCACACAATATTTCATGCTTAAATTAGCAAACCATTTCAAATATGCCAAACACGTTGGCCACGACAGACCACAAGAGAGACAGAGAGAGACAGACAGAGACAGAGACAATTAGCAGTAGAAATAATGGATTCCAAAGAACGTTGCTCTCTCGCACACACATTTTTGTGGGTCAGCAACAAGTCGCTGCTGAGTCAGAGTCAGAGACTGAGATAGAGACCCCTCCCAAAAAGTTTAAAGAGAGTTCAAAGACACGCAGAACCGTTAACACAAAACCGTTAACAGAACGAGAGTACGCAACGCAACGATGACACATCGCATGAAAAAAAACGAATTGCAAATAAAAAAATACAAATAATAAAAAATAACATATTTATCATGCAAATTAGTTTTCGCATATTAAATATGCAGTTAAACAGCGGGGCATATGGGGCATATGGGGCATTCCTGGCACAATGGCCTGAATGAATGTCACATTGCATTTTGTCAGCGTTAATTGAGCGGATCATCGAAGCGGAAGGGAATCGAGTCCCCTGTTTAAGAGGCAGCAGGCAAGAGCTTTCAATTAATTTGCAAATGAATTACGATTAATATGTTGCAAATATTATGGGATACAGCTGTAGAAAGAGCAGGTGTTTCGGTAGAGCTTGAGCAGGGTAGGTAAAACAAGGTAGAAAAATTACAGACATTTCTTTGTGGATTTTAATATATTTCTCTATTATTTATTTACTTACCCAAGGATAACTTTTGGAGAAATAATAATTATAAATTATATTAATATAAATAAAAAAATATACTATAATAAAAATATGTAAATATAATATAAGTAATATAATATACATTTCATATTTATTTATTATCCTCTTATACATATTACGAGTAAAAGTTCCACTTGCACTTCCATTTTCCCTGCACCTTTAAGCTCTTCCCTGTAATTAAAGTCTCTTCTTAAATACAACCGACAGTCGGCAGACAATTCCCCCACAGCCACCCTCCTTTGGGGAGTATGTCAACACCAATAAGGATCGATACGAGTAGTCTCCCCCTCCCACTGTCTACAATAAATACATACTATATATTTTCGTATTTTCCTCTGTGCCACAACAACAATAATTAATTGATTTTGTTGGCGGAGAAACACATAAAATTAATGTCAATTTCGTTAGCATTTACAAGGACGCATTGTTATTTGTGTGGCACGGAAAGAGGAGGGATAGAGAGTGGGGAGACGTGCTCGCCATTTTGTGATTTCCCAGCCATTTGTCAAATTTTCCACGAGATATACAACTCCCATCCCCTAGTCCCCGAAAAATAGCACATAAATTATGAGACCGAAGACCACAGATCAATTTATTTTGTAGCCAAAAGACAAGTCTCCCCTGCCACATCCTGCGGCAAGGCAACTGTCAACGCACAAGGAGAGGAAAAAACAATTAAAACCCCATTCCCAGACATCTTTTTTATGCGAAACGGCGTCTGGGACGTCTGGCAGTCTCACTCCATCGCTCACCGTTCCATCTACCATCCAAAGCCTTGACTTTTGTCTACCTTTCGGCTGATGCTGATTTCTGATTCTGTTTCTGATTTTGGCTAAGGCGAAAAAATTCTGCAGGTCTGTCTGCATAATTTTTGTGGTTTGCCGTCACTTGATGATAAATGTTTTTGCAAATCGCTGGCGACACTTGGCGACCATCCAGCCTGAAAGCCAGAAAGTAGGCAGCAATTTCAGGCCTTCCTCCTGCCCGGATTTCCTCCAGACCATCCACATTTTCTCCTGTATATTAATAACTGTCATTCGTGTGGGCTGCTGCTGTCATTGTCTCATCCTCCCACAACTAAGCTAAGCCACACTGCGAGAGAGTGAGAGTTCTTTGATATTTTTTTCACTTCACTCTCAAGAAATTCATATGTCTTTTAAGGTTTTCCTTTGCCGCCTTCTTTTTTTCCATAATATTCTCAGGGGGCGTTGGGATCCGTTGGATCCTTTGGCTAGGTTTAGGTGTGGCCCCGACAGGCGCGTATGGCGAGGCGCGTGTGGCGCGTGTATATGAAAATTATGTTAATTTATACTCCTCTTGCGGTGTGGCACGAGTCGAAGGCTGTACCACAGGGTTTTCCCTCCCGCAGAGTGTCTGTTTGGGTTAACTCAATGTTCTGAGAGGTGCTTAGAGGGTATGCTCGACAAGGGTTAAGGTAGGGATCGAAAGATATATATGAAAAGATTTAGCATAGAGAATCTAGATTTGAAATTTTTAATGAATTCATATGAAATATTATACTGTTTTCAAGTAAAAGTCTCACTGGAAGTGAGCTAATCCTAAGCCACACTGGGAGAGGGCGAACATGGTTTTCTTCACTCTGGCTATAATAATCACTTCATTTTTGTGCAGGGTTTCGCTTTAGTCGACTCTCTTAGCCCCAGATCCCCGCTGAACTTATTTTTTCCACGTCTGTTGCTCACATTTTGAGCTTGCGTGTGCGTTTCTTTTTATGCATTAAATTAGAAGGAAGGAAAGGCAAGGGAAGGCACCTCCATTCCGTCTGGAATATGTTATTGCTCGTGTATTTGACTCTTTGGCAGAGACATTGCCTGTCACCGGCACACAATTTGTATAAGCTTCTAAAAGGGTTAAGGGACACACAGCCAGAGAGAGGGGGAGAGTGTTGGACCACAAATTAATTCGAGGCAGAAAACATGTTGCACTGGTGAGGCGCAAGCATACATTTAATAAATGGCCAAGAGTGCAGTCTGTGGCTGGCTGTGATTTTGTTGAATTTATGAGAAATATGGAACCGCAATATTTATCAAATCCAGTCCAGTGCCAGCTTTGACGCTCTCCCTCTCTCTCTCTCTGCAGCATATAATACATATATATTTATTCGGATATATATATATGTGAAAACTACATACATTTCCCCACAAAAGCACACACAGAGAGCGAGAAGGAGTCGGAGTCTTGGTCTTGGTCTGTTCGAAAGCTCTGGGGTCTGGGTCTTAGGGCATTAATTATGATAATATTTCTTGGACTTTAATAAGCATTTGCTCTCGCTCTCTCCCTCACTCTCTCTCTTGGTTGAAAGTGCTCGAATATGCAAACTGTTTGCACTCCTGTCTGCTCTCCCCCCGTCTGCAGTGCCACTCGAGTGCATTGTCAGGTAATTACAATAAGACGCTTATAAGCGTCCTCATCGGAAAGTAAAGTGCCAAATGCAAGTACTCGGAGAAACAGAGACAGAAGGAAAGCCTCAGAGAGCGATGCTTGGTCTTTGTCTCCGTTTTGGGCAATAATTAACTGACAGAATGGGAATCTGTTTGCTGTCTGTTGTCTGTTGCTGAAGAACAAGTTGTTTGTTGTCCTGTGTATGTATAAATCTGTCTGTCGGTTAAATAGCTCTACAGCACTCCTTTATTTGTCCTGTAAATGGAGACCAAATAATGCATTGAATTTATGTTAATAATTTCAAAGGGGCAGCACTTAGGTGCAATGATTAAGAGGACTTAAGTGGAGCTTGAGCTAAGGCGAGTGGAATCCAAGAGATTTGAAGTTCTAAATATTGAGAGTTGAAAGGAGGAAATTCATGCGGAATTTCAATGTTATTCAAAGAAGAATGGTTGATGAATCATTCATTTTGATTGATGAATAAACAAAGATGGGAATTTCAATGATTTGAATGGATAAATGGCTGCAATATTAAGAATTTTAACTGAGGAAAAATATAAATTCCTTTGCATCACATCCAAGCAATCTCTGACAAAGTTTTCCGCCCATAAATAGGCAAACTCTTTCCTTCCGAAATGTGGCTATCATTTCACCTATCATTTCTCCTTCCTCTGCTTGCAATCAGCAGCGAAACACCAGATCTCTCGTACCACCATTTGACCTCATACTTGGTCTCCCTACGATCCTACGAATATGTCGAACAACCAGGGGATAATCATTTCTGCTCAGGTGCCATCATATCGAAGCGGCTTGTACTCACTTCTGCACACTGCATCACAAAGTAAGGACAGAGATCTCTTCTGGACCCCAAACTACTATCCTTAAATATCCTTTGCCTTAGTCGAGACGGTCTCCTGATGAATGCCCGACGCATTCTGTTGGCCTTCTGTTCTCCCCTGCTCGATGCTCGCGACAAACGCGAGCAGTTGGTCCGCATCGATTCCATGGTGGTACATCCTCTGTATGAAAGGAACAAACAGGACGATTTGGGTATCATTAAGCTGAGGAGAAATATATGGTTCAGGGGGCATCATTTGGTGAGTGTCAGCATTGGCTCTGACGAACTGGATGTGGGCAAAGATTGCTTAGCTATTGGTTGGACCCAAAAGGACGGTGTAAGTCTCTGTACCTCGAAGATGTATCTGATATCTAAGAAAATCTATTCCCCAGCGGCGCTATATGAAAGCCAATCCCTTGCTGCTGGTTAATTTGGAAATACGGCCATTCGAAGAGTGCCATAAACCGAATGATCTTCAAAGGAATGCCCATGCAGAGAGTGATTATCTGATGTGCTTGAAGAACACTGAACCCACACACATTTGCATGTCCGATATCGGTGGCCCCATCTTCTGCAATGGTCATCTGTACGGCCTGGCTCTGGGCGGCATCAACTGCTCCGATCAAGATCCCATGTTCTTCAGTTATGTGCCGTATTATAATTCATGGTTGGAGCGTATAATATCCCAGGGAGTGCTGTGCCACAAGCTGCGGCTCCGCTGGTTCGCTGGCTTGGCTCTCCTCCACAACTTTCTCTCAAGGCAAATGCATAGCTGAAAACCTCTCATTTTTCCCGCCTCCTTGAAGCTATTAAAGTGCTTTCATCCACAGACGGAGAGCCCTTACCGGGAAAAAACTTTCGCCAGTGGAAAAGAAGGCACCTGTCTGTCTGTGTCTCTGTTTATGCCACGTGTGGCAAATGTCACGTTCACTTTTTCACAGTTTTCCCCCCGAAAAACCGCATTGAACTTTCCTTTCATGGTTTCCCAAAAAAAGAGTGTACAGAAAACTGCCAAAACTTAATAAATTTTGTACATAAAACATGATTCATTAAGGCGCCCCCCATAAATAACAGAAAATTGCTTCTCAATGTTTCTTTGGTCAAAAGTAAAAGGCCGCGACACGCCAACAACCCAATCATTATTAATAGCCACGAAAATCGAGCTAACAAAAAGGTAGGAAAAGATACACAGATATTGTCCAGAAACCAAAAAAAAAAAGAAAGAAAAAATCCAGTTTTTTCTCGTCATAAATCAGTAATAATTATCGCTCTCCAATTGCTCTCTGGCCTCCCGAAAAAAAAGAAAAGCTGATAAATCGATGCTGATAAAATGAAAATTACCCAAGAAAATGGTATAAAATCCATATTGAGACCTCATATGGCGAGTGGTGTGTGTGTTTGATTTTCCTTTTCATTTTGCTGAAATTGCATACCGATTTGCGGCAGACAGCACAGCAGCACAGCAGCACCCAGACGTCAGACATCAGGCATCTGCTGTGTGCGCCTTTCTCTTGGCTGGCCCTCTATTCATTCGATGCGCTCCAGAGGGAAGCTTTTTGTTAGGGACTATGGAACGATTTTTGGGAAATGTATAAGAAAATGTAGGAAGAATTGGAGGTCAAAGATTGTTTTGGGTAAAATAAAACATAAATGATATTTTAGAGACCTATACTGATACAATAAATGGTAGCGATGCTCAACTGAATGCAATTTTTAAGCCCGAATTAATCACTCCCTGAAAATCCAGTCACTATCGAATTTTTTTGAAGAGCATTGACTATCGATTTGTTCTATTGAAAAAAATTTTAAACACAAATATTAATCTACTAAGCGGCTATCGATATTTGTCGATTATTTTCATAATTTTCTTCGTCGATTAACGGAAGTAGCTCTAATCAAATTATCGATATCGATTTTATTATCAATTATTATAGAAATGGACTTCTTTAAATCGATTTCTTGACTTCGAAGTACCAGAAGTTAGATAACAAAGCGATTCTAAGTTGTTATCGAATTATCGATAAATATCAAAGTTTTCTGATCTTATTGATCTCAAAATAGGCTAAACACCATATTTGTTTAATACTCTTTTACATGAATAACATATCCAACCCTTCACTCAATTTTAATACTTAGTCCCAGCGTTCATCCCATTGTAGGGACCCAAGAGAAACTCCCGTAAACCAGAGTTTCCCATTGAAAAATCAAAATACTCAAACATACACCAAAAATTTTAAGTAAAAATCACGTTCCACCTAAAAGACGCTAACGTGGCCAAAATGGAAACAATAGCAACACACAAAGAGGAGGAGAGAGAGAGAGAGAGAGAGAGAGGGGAAAGGCGTGTCCAGATTGTTAGATATTTACTCGATGGCAAAGCAAAGTTGATTTTTATTGAGGGTTTCTCGCAAAAAGGAAGGCATTAAATTAAATCTATTTGTACAATTTATAGAGGGAAAAAAAAGTGAAGTGAAATGATTTCTATGGCCACACACGAGCAACAGCAGCAGCAGCAGCAGCAGCAACAAAAACACTTCAAGTTTGTGGCAGTGGTGGGGGAAGGGGAAGGGGGTGGCAACGTTTCCGTTGAGGCATGACCACTGAACTGGACAACAGTTCATGCCCACAAGGCGAAAGCTGCAAAAATGCAGACATGGCATCAAATAAAGCTGTGGAGGGACGGGGGATATCCAGTGGAGAATCCAGCAACAGAACTCCCCGAGAGGATGACCATGTTCCACCGAATATTTCGCTTTCATGAAGAAAAAAAAACAAAGCTAAATAAATAAATATCGCAGGCAATGGAGAGAGGAGAAGCTGCAGCAAAAGAGGGACATGGGACATGGATAAAAAATAGATTTGCCCTGAATATACACCACAGGAGGGAGCAGGCGAGGGGTAGGGCACTGCGTGTGTGTGTGTGTGTGTGGGGGAGGATCGTTGCTGGAACGCATGTCGACACAACGTCTCGAATGTTGCCATCGGCTCCAGCGTTTATTTCATTGCTCTGTGTGTGTGGGTGTGTTTGTACTAGTGTGTGAATCTGAATGTGACATTGTCCAGCTTCAACTTCAACTTTTTTTTTTTAATCCGCGCGCCACAGTTTGTTGCATTGCCCCCCGCACCACCGACTTCTTTTACTGTGGCACTTTTCGATTTTAACACCCCTTCACAAGGAAAGGGTTCTATGAGGTATCTTGTTTTTTCGGAAGATACAAAAACCTTAAGTATACAACATTATTAATTTTAATCTAAAATATTCTAATTGGATTATCTTTAATTTTTATAGATTATCGAAAATAATATTTCAGATCGAATAAAGATCGAAAAAATATATAATAAAGTATTGTGTATGGAAAAATCTGTAGTATCCCCATTTTTAAAAATAATATTCTCACATTTGGTGGAAAAATATAATATATGTCACAGTTTTAAAGACATTCGTACCAACTGTAAAGAATATTTTTGTCAATCCATCTACCGAAAATCATCCAAATGAAACAACTTTTATAGTCACCTAACGAAAAACAGAGGGTATCCCCATAGTCTTAACATCGCTGATAGCCCTCCCTCTTGTTTATTTCCCTTGGTTTTTGTGTTGAGGGTGTGAAACGATTTTCTGCTTACTCTTGAAATTCCAAGCTGCAGCCAAACTTCTCCATTCCCTCTGCCGCCAGGGATTTAGTTTATGCGGTGGTGCACGTCCGCGTTCTCTAGCTTTTTGCTTTTGCCTCTTGCCACATCTCTAAGTGGTTTCATTGCGCTACAAGTTCGAGTGTGAAAGCAAAAAATATAAAAAATACCAGAGCAAAAAAAAGGGAACTGAAATCTCTCACAACTCAATTGTCAAAAGTTAAGGCGACAATTCAGGGGCGGTCCGCATAAAAAAAAAAAATAGAGTTTCATATTACAACAGCAGCTGCATGACCCGCTTTATAAAGACCGAAAAGACTGGAAGACTGGCAAGACTGAAAAGAGAAGCGAATGCAAATAACCGAAAAGACGTCGGGTCGGATTGGCAATGGATTGGCAGGCAGGCAGGCAGCCCTGCCATCTTATGGCTGTTGATTTTCATACCGTTTCCGGCTGACCAAACAAAACTTCACTCAGCCATCCAGTCGGTCAGGCCAGTCAGGCCAGCCATGCATTGGGCCCAGATCTTTGAACCAGGCCGAAAAGGCAAACAGAAAAAAGCGCAGCGCAACCGAATCGAAAAGAAATCAATTCGTTTTTGCGTGCAGGCTGCAGCTGCAATCTTCGGAGGAGGCTGCCACCACCCGCTACTCCTTGCTGGAGTTTCCTCTTACGAGTGGCCGCTGCCGCTGCTGCAGCTGGTGCCTGTTGCTGTTGCTGTTGCCGCCTCATGTTTATGCCAGATTTTGCGAAATTGCGGTTTTCATTTACAGAAAATTAGTTCGATTGGAGCTGTGTGGAGATCTGTTGGAAATGTGTGAGCAATTTGCCAAAGTGTGTTGTCTGGCCACAAAAGCCGCAAAAGAACAACAAATCAATCGATCTATCGAGCTACCGGTTCGGAAAAGCCTTTGGCCAAATATTATTTCAAGTGTTTGAAAGCAATTCAGGAAAAGAAAATTTGTGGTCTAAAACAAAAGGAAACATCTTGGAAACCTCAAGGGAATTTTCTTCAAACGAGAATTCCAGGAGGAAATATATAGATTTTAGCTTGATGATAATTCTAGGAAAACTCTTGAAGGGGAGAGGAGATAGTTGGAGGAATTTAACCTCTAATATCTGCAATTAATTAAGTCGAAAATTCATTCCAATTTGAGTGAAAGCAATAATCTTTAATGCCATAGATAAATTAACAGTTTAAAAAAGAACTTGCCTAAGCAACGTTTCCCCGAAATGAATAGAAAACTACTGGGGGAAAACCTCAACAGCGTTTCCCGAAAATGAAACCTCAAAAATGAAACACTTCCTGGAAAGCACAACTCAAACTCAAACTAGTTTCTGACTACAATTTAGACACACGAAATCCCCAAATATTAAAGAGAAACCATATAAGAATTCTCAGAAATCACTTAAGCATTTGAATCCTGAATCCAAAAATCCTAAATCCCAAAGCCAACTCAAAATTGCATTATTAATTAAAGGCGGAAAAGCGTTTGCTCCTGTGTTTTCCATCGTCTAACCACCCAAGCCAGAAGCCAGACAAACAGTGGAGAAACTTCTGTTCTCTAAACGTTTAATACTTGGAAAATTACTCAAATGTCTTAATTGGCAAATAGAAAATGCTTGGAAAATGCGACTCCCGGACTTTGACTCCCCCATCGTGCAGCTTGAAGAACTTTTTGCAAATGCCATTGCTGCTGGGTGGAAAAGTTTTTGCCGCCGCCGCAGCAATGAGAGTGGGAAAAAATGTCCATCAGAAGAAAAAAGAAAAGAGTAGGAATATCTTAATTGAAACTTAATGAGAAAATACAGCCGCATTGTTGAGAATGGAATGACATGGGGTTGGGGGGCATGCGATGCGTATCTTAAAGATGCAAAACGTGCAGGTGCTTCGGATGCTAAATACGAGAGTCATTTCGTTTGATTGGCGAGACATTAGGAAACAGACCTCAGATCTCAGACTGTGGCTCGGCAGAGACTCGGGGAACGTGCCGTCACCGAGACTCGAGCTATGCGACACCAGATACAGATACTGAACAAAGAGATACGGCCACAAAAAACACTGAGATACAGCTACAAAAAACACTGAGATGTATCTCTACAAAAGCTACATCTTTTCCCATTTACCAGCTACCAGATACTTTTTTGCATTACACAATAATAATCTCATATTTTTTGCGTTTGTTTTGTATCTTCCAGATGCGCTCACCGCCGGCCAAGTGAATGTGGAGCCCAACACCGCACTCCTAAACGAGGGCGATCGCACAGAGCTGCTCTGCCGCTACGGACGGACCATCAACTATTGCCGCATCGAGATACCCGGCGAACAGAAGGTCCTCAATCTCTCACCGGAATGGAGCAAGACACCAGGATTCACGTACTACGGTGCCGGTCTGCAGGCCGGCCAATGCGGTGTGACCATCGAGCGGGTCAAGGCCAGCAATAATGGCCAGGTCAAGTGCAGTCTGGGCGTCGAGGGGGAGGAGCTGTCGGGCACCATTGATCTCGTGGTGGCATGTAAGTATCTCACACCTAAAGATAATCTGGCAAGGAAAAGATTAGTTTGTATGCGTCACGCGACATGCAGCAGTGCAGCTCAGTCGCTGAATGAGTATCTTTCGCCATGCGCTATTGTTGGAATATCTATTGATATTTCTGTAGGGGATTTAATAACCAGAGTTAAAGAATTTGCGGTTACGCGTCATGCAGCAGCTCCCATCGGGCTGAAATTGTATCTATAGGTACTTCCTATGCGATACATGGCTATTGATGAGCATGTAGCATGTCTATCATGTCTCCTCGGTAGCTATTTCTAAACGAAAAATGCCTTTACGCGATAGAACGTACGTCTAACGCATCATGTAGCAGCTTTCATCGGTCGCTGCAACTTTATCTCCATCGATTTTCCGCTCTTTCTTGCAATTCTAATCAAAAACCTCTCCCACTTTTCAGTGCGTCCCCAGCAGCCCATAATCGAACTGCTCTCCAAGCCGAATCGCGAGGGATACTTTGCCGAGGGAACCCAATTCAGTGCCCGTTGCAGCGTACGCGATGGTCGCCCGCCCGCAAATATTTCCTGGTTCATTGACAACATGCCCGCCAATAAGCGGACGAGCCAGCTGGAGATCATCTCGACGCCGACCAACGACAATGTGGAGCTGTCCACCTCCGTGCAGGAAATCCAATGGCATTTGTCGCCCGAGGATAGCAACAGGAAACTCGTCTGCCGTTCGCATCATCAGACAGATCGCGAGACAGTGCCCCCCCAGGAGGCGGCCTACATCATCAATGTGCGATGTGAGTGGAGAATCCTTCCGCGAAAACCTTTTCCTTATTAAATGAATCTCTGTATCTGTTTCTGTATCTTAGATGCGCCTGTTCATCAGCCAGAGGCCTCCGTGTATGGGTTGTATTTGGATCATACTGCCATTGTTAATATCACAATTCGTGCCAGTCCTCTGCCAAGGATTGAGTGGACCATCGAGGGACTGGTCGTGTCGCAGGGCCGCACTGAGGGCCGCTATTCGGCATATGAGCCACAGTATCTGGGCAACGATGAGTACAATGTGACACTGGCCATCGCCGGACTGACGCTGGAGGATACGACCAAAATCTACAATCTGCGTGCCACCAACGAGCTCGGTCTGACGGACTACCAAGTGCGCATCAGTTCCTCGAGCAAGCCGCCCAGCAATAGTCTGGATGTGGCTGCCATTGTTGGCATCGTTGTGGCCGTCGCTGTACTGGTTCTGGTCGTACTCCTCGTTCTGTTTGCCCGTGCCACAGGCAGATGGTGCTTTGGCGGTAAGTCCTCCACCTCATTTCCCATTCTTTTCTGCTTATATCTTATATCGTGTGGGTGCAACATGCAACATCATCATCATTGGCCTTCAGCAATCAGCATCATCATTTGCCTCATCATCAGCTATGCTAACAATAATTTCTGGCTTTAGATCTTCCCTGGAAACACTCACTCCCACCCACCACTTATTCATTCATTCATTCATCCACTCATTCCGCAATCCATCTCTTGCCACTCACATGTGTGTGTGTGCGCGTGTGGAGCATGCCACAAGCCGCTTGGCTGTTAACTTTCGACACATTGTGCGGCTTTTAAATTTTAATTAGCGTTAACCTACCAGAAGGAGCAGCAAGAAGCAGCAGGCAGCCCTAAAAACCCAACTAATTAAAAAAATTTCCCTTGACTTTTCCCCCAAAAACGGGGCAAGTTTCAGTAGAAAAATATGGCAGGAAAAACTCCTCAGAGCAAGACGCTGAATGGGGGAAAAATATTATGTGATGAAACATGCGAGAATGAAAGATGAAAATGAAAGAAAAACTAAATTCCAAACTAAAGAATTGTCTGAAAAATATAATTTGGGGGAAATATTAAACTAGAGGATGAGGGGCTGAGGGGCTTAAAGGGCAAAAGAATGATATACATAACAGAGAATGATAAGAGTAATAGAGCTTAATAAAAAAAAAAATATAAAGAAAATGAAGTAAATGTAAAATTTAAAAAAAAGGTGGATTTGAAGAAATATAAAATAAGCATATTAAAAGAAAAAATATAACAAAACTTAAAAAATAGCTGCGAAATAGTAGCTTACGAACAAAAATAAAAATATATATAGCAAAATTGAGGGACAACCAAATAATTAGGAACAAATGGGAACAAAATAAAATACGCAAAAAGAAAAAGAAAATATAGAAAATTGAATTCAAGACAATTTTTTAACATATATAATACAAAAAAAAAAAAAATTTATAGCCTCAGTCCTCTAAAATTTTTGTACCAAGAATTATATTCCCCTGAAGAACCAATTAATTTATATAAAATATTGAAATTAGCAAAATTTGTAAGAATTGTTTATCCCTAAATATAATTCAATCATAATTGAAATAAAAGTGGAAATAAGTTTGAAATAACCTAACAAAAAAAAAAAACGCACATAAATATAGTATAAGTAATCGTATATCTCTACACACAAATTGTAATACTCTCCAAACAAAAAGAGTCTACAAAATGGCAACAACAAGAAGAGCTAACATCAAAATTGGTTTCAAAAAACTACCAAAAATGTACACAAAATTACAAAAAAAAATTATATTTAAAATTTGTTATTTGCTTTACGTGTTCAGAAATCTCTGAAAACCTATCTTTAATATCTCTGTATTTTCCGCTTTTCTTTTGGTAAATGGACTAACATAAAAAACAACTGAAAAACTGTGGAAATTTGGCTTCTTCTTCGAGCGACAACCTCTCTCTCTGTGTCCGCTCTTTCACTCTCTCACACTCTCGAAGCTAAATGCTAGTTCTTGTTGTTGTTGCTCTTTGCAGGCGCCACGCTCAATACGGACATCAGTCCCGATTCGGAGGCACAAATCCATCCGGCATTCAACGACGAAGAGGAGCTCGATGGCCAGGATAATGGCGATGAGCATATCGATACCACGCAGCAATCGGAGGAGGCCACGCCCCCGGTGACGGATAAGCTGGAGGCCCAGAAGAAGGCAGATCTGAAGAAAACAGCAGCGGCCACAGCGGCGGCAGTGATAGCCGCCGGAAACGGGAGTCAGACGCATTTGAATGGCGCAGGCAGTGTGGAGGCACCAAAGCCACCAAATACATCTGTCTAGGACTCCCTTGGGACTCCTCCATTTTGGCCAGTTAGCCCTTTAGCCCCCCTTAGCTCTAAGCCAATGGGAAATGAAAACCAGAAACAGAATAAACAACTTTTTACTCTCAAATATAACGAAAATAAAATCTCAAAAAAGGAACACAAAAATTAACAAAGGAAAACCTTGGGCCAAGTATTTTTTAAGTGAATCTCAAATTTCCACTCCCGTCTCGAATATCTAAAAAAATATACATACATACATACATACAAAATTGCTTAATTTTTGTAAAATATTGTATTTTTGAATATTGATTTTTGTCCATGTATTTATTTAAGCTCTAAGCCTGCCAGCATTTTGCATTTTTTTAAACTTGGCTTGTAGAAAATATTCGATTTATTGTAATTTTATTTTTGAATTTTCTGCTGTTCTTTTTGTAATTTTAGTAATTTGTAAAGAGAAACACAAAAACAAAAAAGAAACCATAAAAAACGAAATATATATATTTTTAAAGTTAAAAAATAAAAACATTTTGATGTGATTTTGGGGCTCCTCTTTTTCCAATAGCTGATGATGATGATGTTGCCTTTTCACAAACACTCTCTTTTCAGTCATCTTTCATTAATCATCTAGAAAAAATTAGCTTTATAAAACAGATATTATAAAACATATTTCTCTTGAATTTCGTTTCACAGGTAAATCAATCAAGACGCCCACAAACGAAACGTAAGTACAGTAAGCCCTCCATTCAGCTAACAAAAACATATGTCAAAGTACAAAGTGCAAAGTGCAAGAAACGGGGTCCAGGCCATACATTGATCCACAACTAATCCCCAAAAACGGTATCTGCGGTTTGCTTTCTATGTTAATTTTCGATACCCATTAACTTTATATAACCATTAATCAATCAATCAATCAATCAATCAAATATGTATCTTGTATCTTGCGTAGTTCGGATGTGTGTTTGTTTGTCTATTTGCATGCGTCTCTCGAGTGGCTTTAATTTTCAAGTATTTACTGTAACCAAAAGCAATCCATCAATCATCTCTATAGAAGCAGCTCTCTCATATATCATCATATAGTACATCTTTTAGGTTAGTTCATAGAACATTTCTTGTCGAAAAAAACGTAACCTAAGTACATGCATACATATACATACACAACCACACATACACACACACTCAAACGCACACAAAAAATTGGAAAAGTCTCTCGAAACGATTTAATTTCTTTCGAAAACTGCAGAAAGTTTAAAGAAAATTATTTATCTAGAAAGTATGGTTCTCACTCCCTCCAAAATGCTTTCTTATCAGAGAACTGAATTGAACATGATCAATAACCAACATGTTGCATGAAGCACGAAAAAGTTGCCCCGAAAAATCGGCTACCAAATCGGCTTCGTTTGGTCCTCAGTGGCTTGGGCAGCTGAGTCGATCTGTTTCGGTCCCCAGAATCTAATAACAAAATACACACGCACACATGTACACATGTACACCGAGGCTCGGTCCCAAGAAACCAAAACCAAATACATTGCTCGGGCATGACACATACAACAAAAAGTGCTGAACACTGAAAATGGTTGAAATCTTGTAATCCCCACACCCACATATTTGGTACAGTTTCGGAGTAATGTTTTTTCTTTGATTATAATTTAAAAAAAAAACTACAATTAAAAAATTGCAGAAAATTACCACTACAAACATCCCAGAACTGACAAGAAATCCCGTTATTCACGCTGTCACACACATGCAACATCACACACCTACAATCACACACTAAAAAAACACACACATTCACTCGCTCGCCTTGTGCTGTCACACGCTCTTATGCTCGCTCGTTCTCGCTCGTTCGTTTGCCTCCACTCGCTAGTTAGCCAAACACAAACTCGTTCGTTCGCTCTCATATCTCTGTCTGGCCCACTAAATCTGTCTGTTTCTCTCTCTTTCCCCGCCCTCTCTCTAAACCTCATATGAACCTGTCTCTGTCTCACTCATTAACTAAAACAAATGTCAAAAAATGTCTCGCTGCTGTACCACTCGTCATTCCACCAAAAAAAAAGAAACATAGAGTTTTAGAGGCACTTTGCTAATGCATCATCTCAAAAAAGCGTAAAAAAACCAACCGAAAAAAAACTTCTTGCCATGTTTTGTCTTCTTCTTTTATACTACTTTCATATGGACAACAAACAACAACAATCCCGACAACAACAAACTGTCAAACAAATTCCACAAATATATAAAAATCCCCACTGTGTGGTGTGTGTTCCTCCCCGATATTTCTGAAACTTTCGTTGCACAACTCAGCGACGGGCAGAACGACAAACAGCTCGAATTGGGAGGCCACAACCAGCAACATGGCCAGAATGTAGCCCTCCTAGAGACCCCCAATGGCATCACCCTGCTGGGGGCCAGCAAACTCAAAGAAGCCAATGGCAACGGCAATGGTACTTCCCAGGAGCGTATGTCCGTGGAGAGGCGTCTTCATAATGATGACGATGATTCCTTCGAGTATGGCACTGATCGCGAGAGCAGCGTCTATAATCCCACCACCCGACCATTGCGCAGTGTCCTGATGAGCCAGGCCGGTGGACGCAACTCCCGCAGCTCGGCCAGCTCCGAGGCGGAGCCCCTGGCCGCCGAAAACTCGGATCTCCTGCAGAAGGGCAACCAATTGGGCATACCCGAGTCGCGTTTCTCCCGCTGGCTGCCAAAGGATAAGCTGGAGCTGCTCGAAAAGCAGGCAATGCTGCTGTCGGGACGTGTCAAGGCACCAGCCACACCACCAAAGCCACAAAAGAAAGTGCTTGCAACGCCAACAGAGACGGCAACGACAACGACAACGACAATGGCGGCGCCAAAGCTGCCACAGGAAACGGAAATCTGAGAATGCAATGATTGTGTGTGTGTGCGACATTGTGTGTCATATTTATTTTTTTTCTCCTGCTTTGAGGTACAGGAAATGCGATCGAAGCAATAGGGATTGGAGCAGTTTTGTAACAGTGTAGCAGCGTCAGCAGGGATGCCTCAGAGATTCTTAGGATGGGTTATCCATATTTGGTTATAAAGATTCGTTGCACTACAACCAAAAAAATCAAACGAAATTGTCTGCTATGAAAGTTAGTTACTGAATTTGAGATTGAAATTTTATGTTAGATCAAAGTTGCGAGTTTTGTCTATATTTTACTGCTATAAAATACTAAGAAATCTATTCTAAAGATACGTATCCTTAATAAAATAACTAAAAAATGTATCTTTCGTACGAAATGTTTCACTAAAGTCACTAAATTCCTTAATTTTCTTGAAAAATTTGATAGTAATAGCTCCCGTGTTCTCCTGGATAAATCAACTCTCCAGTAAACCTCCAGATTCAATTTAGTGCCTTAAACATTATCTGTATTCCTAAGAAACAAAGTTCTGCTGCAATAAATCTATGCACAAATTATTGTTGAAACATGCAACAAGGATCTATGTGCCATAGACTTATTCCTCAGAAAACATTCTCCCTTATAATATGAGTCCCAAGACCCAATTATACCAATAATTCCTCCCAGTTATTTCCTATGATTTCCGCTACAAAACTGTCTCCAAATGTAGGCCTTAAGCTTCAGAACTCAAGAGTCATGACAGCCTCTTTTCACACATTGAAAAACGAACAACAAAACAAAGATACAGATACAGATACAGATTCATACAGCATGAACATTTTGTTGTAGGCATGAAATTAAGTTATTATCGAATAATCGTATCATTGTATCATCGAAAAACCGATTGCATGACAACAAAAACATCAACGAAACTGTCTTCACACACTAGTATTTACGATAGTTACTCGTACTAGTAGGTAGTACTATAAAAGTCATGTGCAGAGTGTTAGCTGTACTTTCGTGTCCCTAAGAGCAAACTTTGATTACTATTTTTAGTTTTTTTTGGTTCATGTTAAGTGGAGAAAAATGTTTAATTTGTAATTTCCCTAAACTAAAAAAAAAGCTAAGCTGTAGAATGTAGGAACTTTTGATAAAAGTTAATTTTCCTTTTTTTATACCATATATATTTAATAAATTAACAACAATAAAACAAATTGTTAAAATCTGAGACAAATGCTGGATTTTCTTATGGTTTTTCGAATGTTTTGCGAGTGTGTGTGTGTGAAATGCATAATTCTGGAATGAATGTAAAGCCCGCTTGGATTCCCTACTGGGAAAAAAGGAAAAATTCTAACAATATTTTGCGACTAAAAAAGGAAATTCTGTCGCTCTCTCCTAACAATTTTGCATTTTCCATAACAATAATACCCCACCCACCCATCCTCCATCCATAGAATGGCATTGAAAACAGGCATTCATAAGCGTATTGAGAGAGACCTAACATGCACACACACACAGATACACAAACCAAATAAACACACAGTATCTCACAGATACACACAGCAGTACTTGTTGAGCCGCCCAGACAGCAGGCAGACATTCAAATGAGCCAAAAATATTTATAGAATATAGATGAAAAACCATTCCAGCGAACTGAAAGCAATTTATGCGCTCAATTTATCCTGATAACAGAGATTGTGTGAGAGAGAGAGAGAGAGAGAGAGATTGGGGATTGGAAGGGCGGAGAGTAGATGTTAGGCTTAGGTTTATTCAATTTGAAGGTCAAATTTAGGCTAAATGAGGACTAACGATGTTAGGCAAACAGGTCACACCAGACTTCTTTTTAGTATTCCAGGAAGAAGGATGAAAGCTTCTTTAAAGATGGAAAGATGCAAAAGATACTTTTGCTGGAATTCACAAAAATATTATAGACACTTTAGAGCAAAGCTTTCTTTTAGTTAAAGCTGATTTCAGGGGCCTAACATCCCCAAAGTTCAATGAGATAAAATTAGTTTAAAACAAATGCTACCAAAAACTCCTCGCTTTTGCCGCTTACACAATTATTTGGTTTTAAGGGCTACACATTTATAAAAATTTTAACAAAAATACATTAGTTCCTATGCCACTAACTACCAAAAAAGAGAGAGCTTTAACCCCCACACACACGACTAACCCGAAACACACACACACACACTCTTTTGGGCCACTCTTTTGACTGCACAGAAAAAATTACATATTTGGATACATTAATCAAGCTGCTGTTAAACGATACGTTTTTCACCGACACTTTTTGGGCGGAAAAGAACAAATAATGCAACTAAATATTCAAGAATTGGTACTCTCCAATCGGTTTCTTCGGTTGAAATGCTGTAGCCACTCACAAGTATACGTAAAAAACTTAATTTCTTCATTGGATAAATACTGACATTCACATGTAGCCGTGAAAAACTCAATTTATCAATCGAGTAAGACAGAACCATTCACATGTACTCGTCAAAAATTAATTTATCTATCTATCAGTAAAACTACAACCATAAATTAGTTTTTCCTTCTGTTCAAATGTACACGCAAAACAAACTCTCATAGGGATTTAGTATCATTTGGTTCTGAGATATTCGTATCTTTTATTGAACAAGAGAGATAATTTTCGTTGAAAAACTGTGAATGGCATAAAAAACCGGCACTAAAAAAACCGTTTGTGAAAACCCTGTCGTACAACAGCAGCTTAAGTAGCTAGAGAAATCAAAAACTGAAAAACCCACAACACTCTCATATTACCAACGAAATCATGAACCCATCCTTCAAACCCAACAACATAAAAAAAAAAAAAAACAAACAGCAGCGACACCGAAAGCGCCGACATTAAGGCCACCTCAACCGCCACGGCCACAACGGCAGCCACCACAACAATGGGCGGCAGCGGGATGGGCGTGTCGGCCACAGAGGAGTCATCGGCCAACAACGGCAATGAGCAGGAGACACAGGAGCAACAGCAGCAGCCCCAACAGCAGCAGCAGCAGAAGAAGGCCAAGAGTTTGCCAGCCTTTGCGGTGGCCATATTAAAACGTTTCCATGAGAAGGATGCAAGGAAAAACAAGGACAAGGATATGGAGACCACAGCAGAGGCGGCCTTGACTCTGCCAAATGAACAGGATACACCGGAGAGCAATGCCATCGATGGCAATGACAATGAACCAAAGGTATAACCACCCAAGAAATGTCTCCGATTCTCCTTTAAGCCTCTCATCTTTGAAGACCCCTCCCTAAATATTCCTCTCTTTCTGAATCCCTCTTCTTATATTCCTATCTTTCACTTTCTAATGTGCGCCTGTGTGTGTGTGTGTGTGTGTGTGTGTATGAGTGAGCGAGATGTATCTATAGCTTCAATAGCAAAAATTGCGCTTTTGGCTACGAAAAATTACTTTTGTATTCATTTACTTTTTGCTATTTTTACGCTCACCAAAAAAATCATTTTCTTTGCTATTTTTTTCGCTCTCTACGCATGCATAAACTATATATTGTAAAAACTATATATTCGTACAACTTTTTGTATATATATTGTATGCGAAACAAAGGCTATAGTTTGGCAGAGCACATCACCAGTGTGGACTTTTAAGTAAAGAACAAAAAAATCATAAAAAAGGAAAGGTATTGCAATAAACACCCCTACAAAAAACGATTCCCATATCAATTTCTGCTTGAAATAAACGTATATATTTAATGAATGAAAACTAATCGATTTTGTTTGTGTTACAAAACCTATCCCCAGCAAGACAAACAACTCGTCTATGCTGAACTTGTACTAAAGCCAGCGAATGAGACAGCAACAGCAGCAACCCCTGCAGCAGCATCTACAGGACCTGCTGCCGCCACAACACCTGGCATCGAAGGATCTGGTAAAAATTCCACGGAATATGCAGAAATAGTCTATGTGCAAAAACCCGCAGCCACAGCCACAGCCGATGGCAAAAAGTAATCTCTAGCCGTAAAAATCTTGCCCCTGGGAGGCTGAAAACAAAAAATACAACTTAAAGCACAAAATGCAGCAGCAGCAGAAACATACAACAAATAACATAAAAAAACAGAACCCAATGCAACATACAACATAAACATACAACATAAACCACTTTAAAGATTAAAAAACAAAAAAAAAAATTTAATTTAAAAAAATATAAATAAATTATAAAGTGGTTTTTCAAAAACTTCGTCAAATGTGTATGTGTACTAAATAAATCTAAAGAAATGTAAAACTAAAAAAAAAAACACAAAAAAAAAACATTAAAAAAATTAATGAATCTCTGCACAGAAAACCTTGACACAAGACACGCCCTCCCCCCTTCTCAATATATGGTTACCCCTGCCCACAAATAAATTAAATAAAATATACAACAGGAAATAAAATTTGCAAGGAAAAAAACGTATATATAAATCAAATTTACATGAAAATAATAAAAAAAAAAAATAATAAAATAGGCAAGAGAAAAGCATTTTGAAAAATCTCAATTATTTACATAAATGTCTCGCATCTAAGCTAAACAAAATTTAAATTTAAGGCAAAAAAAACACACACACAAAAATGAAGAACATATTATGCAAAAAGAAAATCAAGGAAAACCCTAAAGAGACCCTTAAATTATTTCTATGCCACTTTTTTGTATACAAAATTAACAGCCAGAGCAAAGCATTTAACACTTTCCGAATGACAAAAAATAAATAAAACTACTGCAAAAGTATTTTGGGTTATACATTATTCATTGAGTTCTTTGTCTCGATTTTGCATCCGTTTTCCATTCAACACACAACTGGCAATTAATGTTATTATTATTTAATGCAATTTACGCAATTATAATTACCTATATATTAATGGATAATTGATTAAGTTAAGTACATGAATTAATTATGTATTTTCATGATGATGATTGATTTTCGTACTCGAGTATTCTATAAGCTATAATTTGTACTATATTGTAAATTTAAGCGCGAACCATGAAAACTTTTTTGAATAAAATTCTTTACCAATACGAACGGGTGTTTCTGTTTCTTGTTGCACTACAGAATAATGGAAATTTATGCGTCGAGGTGCTGCCCCAAACGACTCCAGTCGAAATAGAAATGCATATAACAGAGCGAGGGGCGCAGAATCACTTCGGAATATAGAATGTAGCATCCCAGGAGGCAGACCAGCAGCTAATCAGCATCTCATCCGAGTAGTCGCAGTAGTTCCACTTCTGAAGGAAGGGAATCAATCTGTACAAGGCCTTCAATGTAATTTCCCACCAAAAACATAAAGAAGATGAGCCTACGCATGATACTTCCAAGTGCAGGCATAGCGATGAGACCCAACAAAAGAAAGAAGAAGGAAGGTCGACAGTAATTGGAAAGATGAATTTTCCAAGAAAACCTTTTGAAAATATTCCAAGAAAACCTTTTTACGCCTTTACGCAAGAAAACCGTCGAAAAAAAAGTTAGGGACGGCATTTTTCTTTATGAATATGAATATGAAAAATCTGTACATTAATGTACATTAATCGAGGAAAAACCATTTTGTTGTCAAAGGAACGCTCTCAAGAAAAGCTCTTTCCAAGGAAACCCTTTCCAAAAACTTAAAGACAGACAATGCTCTTTTGTTCTTTGGTTTCTTTTCCTTTCAGCCCGAAAATGCTCTTGACAGTGGCCTCGCAGGCGTATACTTAATTTCGAACAGTACGAACAGTACGAACCCGAACCCCCATGGCAATGTCAATGCAACATGTGTCTGCAGCAGCACACGGTGTACACTGCACCTTCAAATACCCACACTCGTGTTTGTTCGGACAATAACACTTGAGATACACATCTACTCGTACTATATGGAACTTTATTTGTTTAATTACCAATGTTGCAGAATGTGTGCCGTGCCTTGGAGCCCAGTCGTTGCAGTGCATTGCATTCTGAATGTTTAATGAAATGTCAAAATAACGACAATTGAAATTTCAACTGTTTGTGGCAGGCTTCTTTATTAGCCTTTTGAATGGGGAGTAAATACTCCAGATACTGAAAGACTTCAGGACACCATGACAATGGACACTGCAATGGGGAGTAAGGATTCTGTTACACGACCGGTTTTCAAGTGGCATCAGCATTTTCCATTCACAATATTTACCGATGGAAATGCTTCATGTGCAATGGGTGTCACAGAACGCGACCCATCTTTTATTCAGGAAAGTGTTGGAGTACACTTTTTGTCAACGAAAATGATCAAAAATTCGCAATTAACAAAACCAAAGCATTTCGTATACACCTGAATGGCTCCATGAGTAGTCTACCAATATCAATGGAATAGCAAGTGTTATATTTCCACAGATATATCGGTTTTTGAGAGGCTTTTAAGCGGCATTCGCTTTTGCGATTCATATTATTTACCAACGAATGTGCACAAGGATAATCCTTCTGTTTTTTTTGAGTCACACTACATTTATTTAGGCACATTTTTGGACCACTGTTTTATAAAGAAAAATTTAGCGAAATATTTACAATGTACATTTTATATGTACCATCTATAAAGCATTTTACCGATGGGAGATTTTTTATGTTTCCACACATATCTCGTCGATTATTTTATTTATTTATTTTTTATTTACAAATTTAGATATAATATGCAATATTCAATCTAAGAGGTTTTGAGTGACTGGCAAATGCCTGTCGTCTAACAGGAACTAAGAACTAAGAACGAATAATTGCACTAAATTATAAACTAAATCCCGGCTAACATTTAAGGACCTCTAACAACAGCGATAATCATGTCTCATTATTCACAGACGGAATGCAATTTATATATTTAATATATATTTAATACTCAAGGAAAAAAGGAAGGCAAACAACAAGATTTTGCAGTTGACTTTGCTTTTCTTTCTGACTGTGAAACCAGAGCTGGAGCTGGAGCTGCAGCTGGAGGAGTATCTGGCTGTGGCTGCTTGTCAGTCAGTCCGTCAGCCAGTCAGTCAGTCATCCTCTCAGACTGGAGGACTGCTGCCTGGTTTGGGTACCGCGTAACGCTTTCTGTCTCTCTCAACTTTTTCTGACATTTCAATTTATAAAGCTCAAAATCTGCGCATTACCCGAAGCGTCCCATTTTTACATTAGACCAAAAAAACAGAGCGAAAAATCATTATATTATTTTATTTTTTGCTTTTCCTAGGGACAGTAGTTATATATATATATTTTTTTTTATAAGCAGACAGTTTAAAAGTAAAGCACAATTTTGCAGATTTTTTGCTGTTGTTGTATGCCAAAGGCTGTACATTGAAACTGACTTGGAAAAAAACAGAAGGGAATGGAAAATGGAGGAAATGTAGTGAAACATTTGCGAGCGAATGTTGCAATGCACTTGAAATAAAACCGTAGGGTATTTTTTTTCTTGGCAGAGGGAAATGTTATCGTGTATTATATATTTTGTGTTAGAAGAAAGGTAAGACTTATTAAAATGTGTAATAATAGTGGTGTTTGTTGAAAGGTTGCACGATTTTAAAACATTTTTAGCCACTTTTGACCCGCTCGAAGATTTTGAGCTACGGAATGAAAGCTAAATTAATTAATTTAAGTACCTGTTATTAAGGAAGTTCGAATCTATTAGGCTCTCCATCAAGGCATCGAAGGAAGGAAACGAGGCGTTGGTCATCGTCCTAGCAAAAGAGTGCAGACAGGCACTACTTAATGCATCCATTCCGAATGGAGTGCAACATTTTAGTGGCCTAAGAAGCCTAAGCTGAACTAAGGGTACATTCTACATGTATCCCTTCCTCTATATGCTGTGCATATACTCGTATGTGTATATCTCCAATTTCCTATTTAACCTTCAAGCATTTACATCATACGCATTTCATTTAAATTTAGAATTAAGTTCTTATGCAATTAAGTGTACCCTACTTAAGCATTCTTGAATCTTTAAGTCGCCTCTCCACTCTATAACTATTCATTCGATTTTCAATCAGATTTTCCATTTAAGCACGGACAGACTACTGTGCAAAATCTCCTGCTCTGTCTCTCACTCTCAATCGGAGGCCCCTCCATTATGCTCCACTCACCTGGAATCTACATATGTCCACCGCCCACGTGGGCTGGACAGCCAGCCAGAAGGCATTTTGTTAATTATGTAATCCGGCTTAGAATGGGCCATGCCGTGCCGCGGCTCTTCGCATTAATTTCGCTTAATTAGTTTGCCATTTGCAATCGGCCAACTATGAGGACTCCGTAATCGTGTAACCTTGTATCCGTGTATACGTGTATCCGTATTCGTGTAAATCAGTTCAAAATTCAGCTCAGGTTTCCCTCTAGTTTCCCCCACTAATTGGATATTAATAAACAATGTCTCAGTCAATGATTCAATTACAAATCCAATGTCTGCATCACCATGCGGATTGATACCAAGTGGTCCACTAACTAGCCCCAAAATGTAGGCACTACTCCTTGCAGAACTCCTCTAGAAACTCCTTTATTTTCACAAAACTCGTTTATTCCTTATCTGACTTGGCCAAATTGTAGTTTTCCCTCAATCTGCATACATTTTCCTACCCGACTATGACAACAACAATAAGTCGCAAAAAGTTTTCACATTCCTTGGAACAATATTAACAAGAAAGGAAGGACATCTTTGAGTGGGACGAAACGAAGCATCGAATACCCTTCTAACTCAATGGTTGCCCCTATTTCGATGCACTCACCTCTCGAAATTCACCCTTAACTGCTAAGCCACACTGGAACAGAGAAAGTTATTTATTATTTATTAGGTATTCCTGAATAAATTTTTTTTTTTTTCTTTTTTTATAATTCCTGAAGAAATGTCCGGGATGTCCAACACTTCCTTAGTCCTCGTGTTACCCTTTCCGTAGAAACAGCTAGTAAAACCACAAGAACAGTCATTAGATAAACACACAGGGTGCATGGTAGCAGTAGGGGAGGTGGGGGTGCGAAAACAGTACAAAACTCAAATAGAAATCAAACAAAAATCCGAAATCAAGAGTCATGCAAACTCAAGCAACAACAGGGAAAGAAAATCTGCAATCAAGAGAGACGAAGAGAGAGTGAGAGAGATTGGAGGTGAAAATAAACAAATGTCCTGAAAAATATACAACACAAAAGTTGCCTCCTACCACATCGCTTGTAGTTTTTCTTATAGCAGATGTTCCGTTACCTGAAAGTTTCCTCAAGTGAAAGGGGTAACAATTGAATGATTGAAAAGGAATGAGAAAATGAGAATGGTTTTAAAAAGCTGGTTGAAAAAAAGGGGAGAGGAATATTGTTTAAAAGTGGAAATACGGCGAGAGCAAAGAATCGCATTTATTCTCCACTGAATTTTCTATTTCTAGGAAAAGTAAAAGACTGTTTTATTAAAGTTTGGAATTTCGAATGGTATAATGGTACAATAAAAAAGCAGAAATGGAATGTGAAATGGAACAACTAAAGCGGAAGAGTCGGAAAGAAGAAACCGTACTGGAACTGGAACGATCTGGTGTGTCTCCTATTTTTTGGGAAATACGTTTTAGTAAATATCTCTAATAATGCAATGAGTTTTCATGGTTCCAATAGAATTGTTCAAAATCGGCATACAATATTTATCTTTTCTTTTTTTATCCTATGAAGAAAAGCAGGGAAATGCCAGAGGTGTCATAAAAGACAGTCTCGTTATAATTCACAATATGTACACTTAATAACAAAAAGAAACCAGCAGAGAATTTCAAACAAAATGAAGTTTCTGTCGTGTATCGTGTGTATCTACATCTACATCTACAAAGTTAACGTAATCGAGCACCCGACGCAAGCGAATCGTCAAGCGCAACTTTCTATGCTCTGTGCAGTATTTCGCCTGGCAGCGATCCACATCCACGGAATGGGGCAGAGGCAGGCGAAGGCGGTAAAGAACGGTTGACAGACCCAGATCCGTTTCCTGCAGAGTCAGTTTCACTTTGTCAACTGTCGTCTCTTCATCGGGCAGATGAATGTCCAGAATGAGATCTTCGCAGCTGGTGGATGAGCCTGTACCATTGCCCATCTGCAGGAAAACATCTTCAGTACCCAAGACATGGCTGTAGGTCAGTACCGTTTTACTTGTACAGTAGACTTGTTGACTCTTTACCAAATTATTCTTCACTTCCAGGAAAATCGTACAACCAATCATACATAAATCACACATAAAATCTTTATTGTAAAAGATATTTCTCTTATTTTTTCTATTATTTTATACACTGTGTAAAACCCAGTGTTTAATTGTCAAATACAAGTTACATCAAAATATCCACCTAACATTAATGTTCAAAAAATGTAATTTGGCCAAAAGCTTTCTCTCGAAACAGCTGTTTCTTATCTAAGAAGCTTTGCCATCCACAAAGCTTCCCCTCTGCTGAATAGAGGGGAAACATTAAGAGAGCGAAAGCCCCAAGCAAAGAGAGCCTTTGTGGATGGTAAGCTCTCTTTGAGTTTGGAGCTTTTAAGAGAACTGAAAACCTTTTGAATTTTAAAGACTTCAAGCGAGGAAACAGTCGAAAATCCCCGCTTAAATCTAAACAAAAACTAAAATATTTTGAAACATTGAGACCAAAAATAATCTCTTAAGGCTATTTCCTTGAAGAGAATCGTGGAACTATGCCACAAGAAGCTTTTCCCTGCATGTCATTTATAACGTGCTACTCTGAGGTGCTGCCTATATGTGTGTGTGTGTGTGTTAGTGTGTTCTACTTATTTGCCAGACGTTTTATAAGTAGCAACAGGTCCTGCCTGATTTTAAAATTGCGAATGAGATAACAGAGCAAAGGACGAAACAGCAGCAAAAACCAGATAAAATACCAATGCGGAAAAGTTGAAAACTGAAAGAAAAGATACCAGGGAAAACCCACAGCCACCATACCAATTCCATACCAATTCCATGTAAATTAGCCAAAGTTGTCCTGTTCTGTCCAGCGAGAGAGAGCACATTTTTCAAGCCAACAAAAACGAGAACCCAAAGACCGGAAAACCTCGCTGCTGCAATTACGCTTGATTGCCACAAAAATGCGTAAATTAAAACTTGAAAATAAAACAACATACAACAAAAAGAAAAACAAAGCGGAAAAGAGAAAAAAATAACAAGAGCGAAATATTGGACGGAAAACGAAGGAAAGTGTGTGCTGAAAAATAAGCAATGGAACGGGAATGTAAAAAAAACAACGAACTTTTGTGCGTTTGAGTGGGCGTTCGGTCGCGACGAGGGCTCAAAGGGCAACAGGACGCATACTTAATTATATCTCAGAGTTCCCCCCTCTCCATTGAAGATATTTTTGTGGTTTCCAACGGCATAAAAATATACATATACATTTATGGTAGAGATACAATTAATTAAGGTTTGGGGCAGGCAAAAATCAGACGCCAGTCCCTGGTACAACTGTGCAACAAGTCGAAGAAACTTTCTCAGTAGGATTTTTATATTTCCTAATACAGGAGAAAAAGCGAGAGAAAGACAGAGAGAAAGAGTGAAAGGGAAATGGGAAAGAAAGAAGCACAGAAATTTGTTGGGGGCATCAAATAAACTTTTGGCGTTTTAGCACCTGTTCCATCGGCCAGTCAGTCATTCATTCAGTTAGAGAGAGAGATAGAGTGTGAATGTGAATAAATGAATCATGTATTTGATTGTTCTTCAAAACTTTCTGTATGGGTCTTATTTATTCTTTATAAATTGGCAATGGACATAACATAGTTTTTAGTTTTTTGCATACCTCCTTTGCTCTACTGTCCAACCGAAAATCAAACTCCTCTCTCGCCCCCTTCTGTAATGATCCATCTCCCGTGGCTTTCATGACACATTAAATATTTATCCACCAAAAATATATTTCAGTTGCGCCGCCACAGGGGCCACCGCATATTTGCGGTGCTTCCACTCATTTTTTTTAGCTGTATTTTTCCCAGTGTATTTGCGTGTGTATTATACACGTAAAATTATTCAAGAGCAGCGAATATTATTTACATTTTTGAGCTTGCAAATATTTTTGTAATGAACCACATTTGAGAGATATGTCCTGTATGTCCTGCAACTGTCGTAAACCTAAATTTAGGAGTGGGCAAATCTGGTTCATCCTTATGGGGCTTACACGTGGAAGAACTAGGGAAATATTTACATATTCATATACAGAATATGTTGTACTATTTTGTACTATTTATTTTATGTATTTTTATGCATTATTTAAAGTTCAATTTATAGTGTTTTGATCCACTAAGTATTTGCGTTCTATGGCTATCGATATGTTATCTCTATGTAACGTTATCGTTAATCGAAATTTATCGTAGTTTGTTTTCGAAATATATCTATAATTAATCTCTCAGTGTATCCAGCGTATTGAGGTCAAAGCTTATAGGATGTTTTGGGGTCTGTGGCCATTTCCACGACGAGTGACATTCAATTTTCAACTGCAACACTTTTCTCTATCGTTGCGGCTTTGATGCGGAAATTGAAAACGTTAAGAAATTCTCAATGTCTGGAATCTCTAGGAGCTGCGTTGAAATGCTGTCCGGGGCACGTTGGGGCTAACCATTTTGCTGTTTGTCCCCCATTCAGTTGTTTGTTGATTTTCCGACCGTTATGCTGCTGCTGCTGGCTGCTGCTGCTGCCATTATAATTAGGCTCAAATTGCTGCACTTTGCTTTGCATTTTAATTACTCGACGGAAGAGGCAGGCGGCATCTTTGCAGCTCGGAAATGTTGAACAATTTAAGCGAAAAGGAAAAGCGAAAACGAGGCAACAACATCCAAAGGGGGAAGCATCGCTAACAAGTTGCTGCCTCGCTGCCTGTCAGGGTCCTGGCTGTCCGTCCGTCCGTCCATCTGTCTGTCAGTCGCACAGCCCCTGCCACACTGCCCCTGCCCCATTCAGCGTCAGCGTGTAGCATTTCAAGCAAAGTATTTAATTTCCACATCATACACACGGCCGCTCAGGCAAACAATGATGGCGGAGTGGGGACGGGAGAGATGTGTTCCTGAAATGTGTGCCAAGGCGAAGGCTGCCGCTTTGCTGGGGTCCGCTCAACTTCAACGCGAGGCGAAGGCGAAGGTGCAGGGGCAGGAACAGGAGCAAGAGTATCTGGAGCATTACGGTGTGCCAAGAAAAGAAAAGCGAAAGGTAACCGGAATGCTGCCACGCAGAAAACTATGCCACACTTATTGTACTGCTTCTGCCTGCTGCCTGCTACCTGCTGCTGTGGATCTTTCTTTTCTGAGGGGCATGTATGATTTTCCAAGGAATTCGCAGAAGGACGGAATGGGAAATCACATTCCTAGCTATATAAATCTCAGCTTTTTTTGCATCTGTAGTCATACATATTATTGTCAAAATATAATTTTGTATTAGTATTAAATTCAATAGTCAAAATAAGATGCTATCGTTCGGGGGCGCCTCGCTGGAGATATCACTTCCTCCGTGGCAACTTTTGTGATATGGGACCTCGGTGAAGGATGTTACCTGGAACATGCTTGTCAGAAGCATCCGCTTGACCTTGCTGCTTGGCCATCGGGCAGCCTTTAAGCTCCACAGATAGCACGGTTCTTGGAGCTGCCAGCTGGCCTACAGCACTATGGCAAAACCACCATCATCAAGATATTTAAGGAAATATTACTGGTATGCGTAATGAATGTCCTTTCTTCCAACACTCCAACTCCAACACACAGTTGTAGACCATGTTCTAGCCTCGTTCAAGAAGCTGCCAGATGATGCCAGACGCTGGAGTCCTCAAATCAGACTGGGGAATGGCTGTCCCGTTCAGATGCTGATTGGGGCGCCCCCGAATGGGGCACTCAAAATTTTGAATAAAGATCGAAATTTCTCTGAACTGTATGATTTTGATGATGGCTTTCTATTCGTTGACTGAGTGACTATAAAAGGTATTTATCCTGTTTAACTACTTTGTGTTATCCAATAGATAACAAGATAAAAAATATTCAAATTTTAATTGTTGCTAAGCCACCCTGTGAGAGAGCGTACCATGAAAACTTGTTTTCTTCTTTCTTTTAAAAGGGTATCCATACTTTTCCCTACTCTTTCCATCACTCTCTCTTACTCTCACATCCTCCCTTTCACCTTCTCTTATTCCCTGATTTTCTTATCGTTTTCCCTCGACTTTTCTTTTCTTCTTTCCCCCTAATTCATGTACTCCTTCAGGCGGCAGCTTCCTTTTTCTTGTATTTCATCCATTTTATTGGTTTAATTTTGTCACGTTTCGAGGCAGAGAAACGAGAAACGAGAAAGGAGAAACAGAAAGTGCCGCCAAAGAGAAACAGAGGGCGAAACAGACGGAGACAGAAACAAAAGGTTGTTGCAAATCATTTCCATTTCGCTTTTTTTCTTTCTTTCTTTTTTTTGTTGCTTTTTCGGCGAGGAGAAAGAGAGAGCGAGAGAGAGGGAGAGAGGAGAGAAAAAATATAAATAGCAAAATTTACCCTTTTGTGCAGTGACTTTTGGCAAGTTTTATTTTTTTTATAGGCACTTGAAGAAGTTCTTCCTTAAACCGTTTCTGTCAGCGCTTTAAGTGGCAGAAACTGAAGTGTAGTTGGCATAAACAAAAATGTCAGCTAAATACCAGACAAATATACCAGAATAATACTAAAAGTACACCAGAAAATACTAGAAATATAAACGGAAAATAAGAAATATGCCGGAAATTATGCCAGAATAATACTAGAAAGTATACCAAAAACAAGCAGCAGAACAAATTACTGAAAAATATATTAGTCATACACATAAGAATACTAGAATAATCACATTGAAATACCGAAAAATACCTTATGGGGAAAAGCAGTAATATCACAATATACATAGACGAGTTCAAATTCTACGGAATAAACCTTCAAGAGATAGCAATACTGCTGCCATCGATATAACGTGATGATCCCAGTGTGTTTGTTGCCACAAATCCCCAGACTATTATATAGCTATATATGTTTTATAAAAACAAAAAAGTGCAATAATTAAAAGAGGAATATCTAGCTTGGCAGACTTTTAGACAAAACCAAACCAATCTGTCGGTGCTCTTACATGAAACTCTACCCTTAAGGCGTCTTTAAACCACCTAAAGCATTCGTAAACCCTTGCATCGTTCGATTAGTCCTTTAAAGGTTTCCCTCTCAGCCACTAAATCAGTTATAATGTTCTTCAGCTCAAGAGAGAGCGAGAGAGAACGATTGAGGGGGAGGATGGTGGGTATGTGGTGGTTATACCTGGCATTACACGGGGGTTCAAATGTCGGCGTTGACCCGCCGCTGCCAAGTCAATAAATTCTCATTGCCTAAGCCATAAATCAGCATCATGGTGTCGCTAAGTGTCATTTTTTGTGTGACGTTCTGGATGGCTTTTTACCTGGCCAAAAACAACAAGGGCATACACGGTACTCCTCCCTCACTCACTCTCTCTGTCTCTCTCTCTCTCTCTATATAGAGGGGGCGTGGCAGTTTTGGATCTGCCACTGGCAGCAGCGCGTTATAATTTACACCTGGAGGAAGAAAGGAAGGAAGGACAAAGTGCCTGCCTGAACCTCAAACTACAACTACAACTGTCATTTGACCTTAAAAGAAAGGCAAGGGATAGCAAATGGCGGGTGGGGAGTCAGAGGTGGGTGGGCGGTGTAACAAGTCAGAGATGGGGGGGAATATCTTTGTTGAGGTTGCGGTTCGTTTGGTTTGACGCTTGATATAGTGGCATGGATATATATTTTACTCAAAAGCGAAATTGCTCGATTTGAAAATTGGCAACGCGACGGCTCAATGACGAAAATAGAGAGAGAAAGAGAACAGAAGGAGATGGAGATGGAGAGAGAGAGCGCCAAAGAGTGTTGGAAAGAGATGGCTAGGTTGACAGTTAGACAGGGATACTAATATGCTCCTGTGGAGAGCAGAACCCGCCGCATGGGATGGAGGGATGGTCGCTCTGTGTGTGTGTGCGGCATTGCATTTTCCAGTTGATTGATGGACACGGGCAAGCCGGAAACCTCAAACAATTGGCATGTGGCACAAGTGCACAAAAGGGAAAAGTGTGGCAACAAATTGGTTATATCTGTATGTATGTGGGGTATGTAGGGCTGAGGATCAATATGGCAAATAATGGGTTAAGGATCCACCAATCTCCACCAATTATTTGTCGATGTTTGCAATAACCTGTGTATATACTTAGGTGTATTACAAATATTTTACTGTTAACTATTTGATCGACTAAAATACCATGAAAATCTACATAGCTCTATATAGCCAATAAAGTTCCAGGGATTGAAATCACCCAAGATCCTTACTCGCTTTTAAATATCCCCCCCCCCCCCCCCCCCAATGGGGTCCTGCCAGAATCTTCAGACTAATAAAATGTTCCAATTAAAACCAATTCGATCAATAAAGGACACAGAGAGGCGCAGAGTCAACTTAAAGCTCTTTTCGCACCGCCCTGGCCCTCCTTCCACGTTATTGAAAGCCCATCTATCTGCGGGGCATCCTGCCTGCTCCTCGTCCTTCTGGCAGCTGCGTTGATTGCCGTAACAGCTTTTGAAATTAAGTCGCTGCAAGTCGCTGCCTCGTCGTTGCTAAGGAGGTGGCAGGAGCGAGCCATGTGGCAAGCTGGAGTGAGGTTCGAGGCAGCTCCCACACACACACACACTCACACAATTGACGCAATTGCAAGGATACTTTGATTTTATTTCATTTGCTGGCAACATCTGAGAGTATGTGTTGGGAGGGAGGAGAAAACTGTGGCGAAATTGAAGGAGTGGGAAAAATGAAATGCAGGCAACAGAAAGGCAGAGGGGGAGAGGCGTCGGCAGCAGCAGCAGCAGCAGCATCGGTGCAGCAGCGAAACAGTTGCCAATAAAAATTGCATTGAAAACGCTTAACCAAGCAGCGTGCATCAAATTGATTTCATGCTCCTCCAACGTTGACTGTAGTTTTACAACGTGCATCATCCGCACAGGCACACACACACACGCACACACAGGATGCAGGACACACACAGGATCCGAACGAGTAGAGAGCCCCAAAAAAATATGCTACCCGTACAGTCGGACAAAAATATTGTCTGTCAATATTCGAATACCGCACATCCCAATCCACACCAAGCAGAACAGAAACGGCACTCGAACCGAAACCCCACCCGGAAAAACCATCGAGAGAGCCGAACGGTAAAGAAATGTAATTTTTGTTTTCCAATAAAAAGACAAACGAACGAACGAAAAGTGTAGTGGTGGAAGCAAGAAAAATAAACAAGGAATAAAAGAAAATAAAGAAAATAAAAGAACAAAAGTACTGCAGATGTCAAAAATAAACTACGAATAGTGTTTGCTCTGGTCATGGTCGGGGAATCAGTTGCTTGGAAAACCCTTACCTGAAAATGGAGACTTGGAAGAAAAATGTAATTGTAAAAAATATTTGAAAAAGCTAGAAATTGAAGATATACCGAAACATTCGACCGACAGACATAAAAGCCACAAAAATTTCCCCAAAATTTCGCTTCTGAATGGGGCTAAATTTAGCGACTGAAGAAAGAAATATAACAAGTAAGGATTTCCTATAGTTTGAGCTAAAAATGAGTCGATATGATCCCAGATACAAGTTTTGATGGTGGCTTTGAAGGAACATATTTTTGTGATTACTGGAAGAGAGGTAGCGGTGTAGAGTAGGTATTATGATTTTTCTGATATCTTCTTCAATAAGGAACATCAAATTTGATCTCCAAATGGTTCAAAATATTTCCAAAATTCGAAATATAAATTTTCAAAGATTTTGAAGGTTCTGTAATTCTTGACAAGGCTTTAATTGGTAGAACCAAGACAACAATTATGTTTTTTCCGATCATAAATTATGGATTTAATACCACGTTTAGGCAAACGGTAGCTAAAGATCCACTCTATATTCAAATCTGCCTTCAAGGCTTCAAAGGTTTACGTTCCATGACCAAATTCCACACTCCCCCATGCGATTCCATGGCCTAAAAACTAATCTCCAATTGTAAGGCTTCCCTCCTCCGACGATTTTCCTTTGATATGGTGGATAATCTCTTCAGATATGTGGCACATGCCAAATGCATAAAGGGGAGCACCGTTTGGGGCACCGTTTGCTACGAGTACGCGTATCCGAGTGTTAATGCCACACACAGAAAGGAGAGAGTATTGAAAAGGGAATGGTGGGGGGAAAAGCAAAAGTGGCATGCGTGAAAAACGTGAAAATTGCCGGCGCTGTTTTCGATTTTTACGCTCAATCCCTCAATCAGCGCCGCCCAGCCTCCCACCCAACACCCAACAGTGTCTCTCCGTCTCCATTGAGCCAGTCATATAGGGACTCAGATATCTTTGCACGAGAATATCGCGTTGCCTTTAAACTTGTTATTTCAAGGATATGCACAGACAGACGGACAACGACAGACAGCGCGAGAACCCAGAACTGACAATCGCGCATTCGGCTTTGGCAACAGAATTTTTTGGGGAATGCTGCTGCCAGATTTCTTTATCTGCCATAAGCATCGAAAACTACATACAAATTCATGTCGAGTCGAGTCGACTCTCATATCTATTCAATTTGCGACCCTCAGCAATTGTTTGGCATGTTTAGCGGCTCACTGAACAATTTCCAGTGGGAACCGAACAGAACATCCTTTTGGCCATCCACTCCTCAGGGCCAGAGCCCAGAGCCAGAGACAAAGTCTCAAAACCAAGCCAAAACCGTTGCCAATTGCCATGTGAAAACAGTGCCATCGTGCCTCTGATCCCAAAAAACAAAAACAATAATAAAAGATCAACTGTGAACGGTGGCACTTAAATATTTATAGAATTATATATTTAATATCTTCAATAAGCCGCTCGTTTCCATTGACTTTTCTTTCGATATTATTATATTTACACAACTGTTTTTGAACGACAGCAGCAGGAGCAGCAGCAGCAGCAGCGGGGGGTAACACACACCCTTTTTTTTTTTTTCTGCTCATAAAATTTTATGAATATGACAAAAATAATACACACTCCTAGTACTGTCGGTGCTTCGTAATACGAGTGCGAATAATGCAGCAATGCCGCGCAGCTGGATTTAAAGTGCAGTTGGCTTCAGCCCCTTTGGAGATTGTTTTTAGTAATGGTTTACCAAAGAAACAAAACATTATGACTAATAGTGCAAAGAACTTGGATTTTCTGAAATAGTTATCACACTTCATACAGTATATCTCAAAAGAAAATTTGACTGTTTCAATGATTCGTATGCCTCAACAGATTAAATTAAATATCGTTTGAATATACATACCAACGCTTCATTGAATTGAGTTCATGAGTTCAATCAGAATAATACAAAAAACAAGTATATAATATAATAATAAAAAAAAATGTAATTATCAATAAAAATAAAATAATAAATGAAGTAAATAAATAAATAAAATAAAACAAAATAATAAATAATGATAAATAAAATAAAATATTAAATGAAATAATATAATAAATACAAAAATAAATAATAAATAAATACTATTTATTCTTTGTCTATTTGATGGCTTCATCAGTAAAAGTAGTAGAATTTTCATAATAATTTGTCAAATTATTTTCGATTTCAATGATTTTTCCCCTGTGCCAAATGTTCTTTCTGTAAGGGGAGCATTTCCCTCTAAAACATTCCCGTACTGCAAAAAACTGCCCATCAAAAATATATAGAAAATGGACGAAAAACGTAAAATGCGTCTAGTGTCATGGGTCGAGGGTAGTGGGTCGAGAGGTAACGAGAATTGAATAATATATGCTATAATAATAAAAACTAACACCAGCATCAGCAAAGGCACGCAACGAGCTGTCGCTGTGGCAGTTGCAACACGATTGTGGGTACAGTACAAAAAAAAATAA
Organism: Drosophila helvetica; assembly: GCA_963969585.1. NCBI lineage: Eukaryota > Metazoa > Arthropoda > Insecta > Diptera > Drosophilidae > Drosophila > Drosophila helvetica. Next base: position 3,500,821 of record OZ018402.1, on the reverse strand, counting down.
TAAATAAAATGCAACAGAAAATGGAGAAAATAGGGAGAGAGTTGGAATATATATAGTGTGCAGTATATATTTACAATGTTTATTGTTGTGCTTCGTGGAGCGCAAATACTCGTACATTTCGTATGCAAATATCAAATGTGATTCCGCATGCAGCATTCAGTGGCATGCGGCATGCGGCATGCGGCTCAGACCCCATAAAGCATGCATTGAAAATAGGAGTGAAAGTGTGGCAAAGGTCCAAGAAATAAAGAAAATAAAGAGGTGGGTCAGTATTTTATAGAATTTAAAGTGGAAAACAAAATGGGAATGGAACAACTTTTACTGCGGTTCCTTCGTTTTGGGTTCTGTTTGGGTCTCTGGCTAATTGCTGTGCCATTCAGTGGCCCCTAGTCTCCTGTTGCCAAACTTCGATCCTTGTGTCGTGTCCTCTGTGTCCTTCCTCTTGCTGTGTGTTAATTCCGTGCACGTGCTTATCTCATCCTCCTATAGTAGCTCTAGCTCTAGCTCTAGTCATAACCCAAACCGAGAAAGCGAGACCCTTCATAGCCACTCCCTTGCCTCCAGTCACAAGTTGTTAAAAACTAATCAATCTTTCAAACTTGACTAAAGGTTTCGCCTCCTGCTTTGACTGACTTTGACGGGAGACCCACGCTCCTCCACGCTCCTCCACGCCCCTCCACCCACTTGCATCCGCCTCATCTGTGTGGTTGTATCTGTGGGTGTGTGTTTCAGTCGCGTTTTTTTTTGTGTGTGTTTTTGCTGCTGGGAAAATATCCACTAGTTTGGCCTTAAATCAAATTCTCATAGAGAGTGAGTGAGAGAGAGAGACCTGTTCTATGCTTGTGTGTGTGTGGCAGTGCTTTATGAAATGCTGTTGCGTTGCTGCTGCTGCTGCTGCTGTTGGCATTGACACTTCAGCACAGGACTCTCATGCACACTGGACAGAGAGGATACAGGCGTGAGGGCATTCTTCGATTAGCCATCGATTGCCAGAACCAATTTGTGGTTGATTTCTCTGAAGGTTAGCACTGGCTCCGCCTCTGGCTCTGGCTCTGGATTGTGCACTTGGTTTGGGTGTGTTGCTACTCCTCTGTGGCTTGATTGATGCGTGTGGAATGTGGTGGGGGTATCTGAGGGAGTGAAAGGTGAGTGTGTGTCTGTCTGTGTTGCACCTGACAATGCCAAATGGTTTCCATTCCATTCAGAGCTCAAGCCAGTAATTGTTGAATAATTTGTTAAGTTATTTTTAAAAGATTTTGGCATATATTTTCACTGAAACTCAACGGAAACAAAAGTGGCCGGGAAACCTCTCTGCTTTAGGTTTTTTTGATATTTTTTTAGATTTAAACCGTTGTTTAGTACCCCTATTTTTCCTTCATTTAAAAGAGTGGTCACAAAAAAAATTTACAAATTAATTTTTTTTTCTACTTTAATAAAATGAAACTGGATCATATAAAAAACTGAATAATTATTATTAAACATTATTCAACCACATATTCAATTGTAAATTAAACTAAATTAAATTTAAAAATTATTTTTATTTTCAATTTTTATGAAACAAATATTTATTAATATTTGCTAAATATACCTTTTTTTAATCAAATTTAAAAAAAATGTTTTTACATTTTTATGATACAAATTAAACAATTATTCTCAGCTTTTATTGAAATACAAAATAAATATTTCGGATATTAATAACAACAAACTATTTCATAAATTCGTATTATAAAAAAAATTTTAATGCTTAAGAATCCTTATTTGAGCTCAAACTTTCAAGCTAAAAAGTATCATCCTAAAATTAAGCTTCGCCCCAATCCCCCATTTAGTTGATTCAACTAATTTGGTTAAGCTTGCATTAAGTTCACTTGCAACGGAGGCAGCAACACCCAACAAGCATCACGTGGCAGCCAAGTAATTGAAAAAAAAAAAAGTAATTGAGGAAAAAGGAAGAAGAGGCCAAGAGGCAACAGATCCAGCTGATAGCCAGAGCAGTGGAGGCTCAGTCCAGAAGCAGATTCTAATTAAATTCGCGCTCTCGCACTTTCATTTAAGCAAATTTGCAATGTGGGAGGCGTGGCTTGCCAGGCGAGGAGTTGGCAAAAGGCGGGGGTCCAAAGTTGAAGGCAACATTAATTGCAAATCCACAGGGGCAAAGAGTGAGAGACAGAGAGAGAGAGAAAGAGATGAAGTCTAGGCCTTGTCAACGAGGTGGTCCTCTCCTAGGCGCATCCTTGACCCGTTTCTGTCTCTGGGCCGCAATGCCGCAATATTAAAATGACTTTTCCTTACTTCATTTCATTGCATTTCATGAACAATTTAAGCCAATTGTGCGGCACACAGAGACCCACAAAGGACACACAACTCGACTCGGGACTCGAGAGACGATTGTCGAGTGTCGAGTGTCCTTGCATATACAGGGCCTTATAAATTAATTTGGCTAAAAACGGTTTACTGCAGGCAGAGACAACAGCTAAAGCGAAAAGTTGCCTTGTCCTGTAGTTGGCTATAAAATTAAATAAATAACTTTAAGTGGCTTTCCCATGCAAATCAAATCATGAAAAGGCACTGTAAGGGCACTGAAAAGAGCAAAGGAAAAGAACAGAAGACGGACCAAAGGCTACAACTTGAATTGAATTGATTTTAATTAAGTTATAATCGTTATTGAATCAAATTCGGGTTCTGGCTGTGCTTCACATGTGTATGGCATACATATATTAATACCCTGTCGATTGTGAAGGATTGCGGGGTATATTGGAGCCCAAGTATCAGTATGTAGTTGTAGAAAAAAGCACTTCTAAGGGTAGTAAAACCAAAGACTAAATCCCACTAGAATAACACGTGGGAGTCCAGAGAGGTAAAAAAGTCAAAAGCGAATGTTAGAGTACTCAAATATGTCTCAACTCGAGACAGCTTCGGGATTGTGGTATCCAACATTTTTGAAGATATGCGGCTAATATTTGGTAGAACCATAAAAACCATACAACTGTTTTTTTAAATAATGTAATTTCCTCTCATTCTCGGATTGCTGTCTAGAACGGATATGAATGGGAAACATTCCAAAGAATAAATCCGATTATCAGGTATGCCATAGTCTCCATAACGAATATCTATTTACATTACAGTACCCCGAATCCCGCTCTGTCTGCCAACCACACACTTACACACACATACACATTTCAATGAACACACCCACACGCACGCACACGCTTTTACATTTTTAATTAAATTTGAGGCAGGCGGGAGCAACAACAGCAGCATCTTTCGTGCAACTTAACACGAAATCTTATTTACACGCCAACCGCAATTTAATGTAGCATACATTCGGGCGCTCCGAGGCGGCAGCGGCAACCTTTTTATTTACGACTTCAATAACATGAAACGCAAAGCGCGCGCCTACGCTTGGCAAAGGGGCGTGGCCGCAGCACATACACATGTAAATATATTTGTTAGAAGAGAGCGCGTCAAAAAGTTATTAAAATGTACCCCAGCCCGGGCCCTTCCTCCCACTTTACTTCACTTTCCCTCTGCCGAGTGTCTGGGACTTATTTATTGGGGTTCCGCTCGCGACAGGTGGTTGCCGCACACCAGCCACCACAGACTGGCTTGCCACATGCTGTAAGTGCTTGAGGTGCTGTGGCACGCGGGGTGGTGTGGTAGTAGTAACCACAGCGGCAGATTGCAGGCAGAGGCCTTGATTGTTGATTTTGGATTTAAACAAATTGTGATATTCATACGAGTATATAGTCATAATATTCATGAGGTAAACTTAAAGGAAAGTCTCATTTAAATATATAAAAATATATAATAATAAATAAATAATTAAAATAAAATATAAATATTAAAAGTAAATAATAAAATAATACAAACAAATAATACAAATAAATAAATAGTTTAAATAAAATTAAGGCGTGTAAAGTTGTTTTTCGAAATGTGGTAAATGGATTCAATGATTCAAATCAATCACTTTTTTAATAATATCGTATGGATATAAAATTTAACAATTTTTCCCAATCCCATGCATTTTCAATAGAATCAGAAAATCAACTAGACTAATCTCATCCCAGAAACATTCCTACAAACATTTCCAACAATTTCAAACATGATTAAGTGCCCATGCAAAACTCCAACGAAAATCTACACCCAAAAGTAAATGTAGCAGCTATCGTTGCACCTGCAACAACGATTTGGACTTTCTGTTGACCCCAACCCTGGCTTCCGACCCCCCACTGAGCCACAGACGTGACACACAAAAAGATATTTGGCCAGCACTTGCAGCTAACACAAAAATAACACACACACACACACAGAGAGAGAATGGTAGAGTATCTTCGTATGGGTATGCCATTGGAGTTGGCTTTTCAATTGCCAAGAAAAACTTTGTGCCAGAAGTTTCTTTCGTCCGTTCCATTGTTGACTATTTTGATATAATAATTTTTGTATTTCAAGCCAACCAGAAAGAGAGAAAGAGTGCGAGAATTAAAATAAACATCCCAAGTCCTATAAAATATATAAAGTTTATAAGAAAGTCAGAGTCCTGCTGCTGCTGCTGCTGCTGCTGGCGATGCTGATGCTGCTGCATTTTCTCGAAAAAGAATTTGAATATTTATAAAGATTTTTGCATTTTGGCAAAGAGCAGAAAAGAATTTCCCTCATTGAAAAATTGTTTATTTGGCCTGAAAGTCGAAGCCAGAGGGAGAGCTAGAGATCGTTCGGGAACAACAGAGGGGCTGTCGGGTTTCGGGGGGTCTTACAAAAACTTTTCCCTAAGTCATGCAAATGCAACTTTCGAGTTGTATTAAAAACTTCAACCTCTCACTCTCGTACCTCAACTATTTTCCTGTGCGTGTGTGTGTGTGTGTGTTTGTGTGCGTGTGTGTATGTGTGTGTGCCTGCAGAAAGTTTGAGGCCAACATTATGCGTCCAAGCGTTGCAAGTCTATTAAAAATTACTTGTACATTTTTCCACCAAAAGAGTTTGAATAAACACCAAAGTTTCTGCAGTCACTCGACAGCTTAATGTTTTTAGCTTTTAAGAGGGGCTTTCCATTGAATGGAGACAACTCAACTGTTGCCTCTGCAATCTGTGCCTCTGTGGCCATCTGTTTTCGGAATCACTGCTTGAGAGGTAGCGAAAGTTTGATGGGAAAAGAACGGTCCAAAGACGGCGTCCTGGAATGACATAATTCCGTGCCAAGTTGGAAAAATATCAGCGCGAATCGGCTGAATGGAAAAGTGTAGCTCCTCTTCCGCCCTAACCGCTCACACACACACCTGTTGGATCACAATTGACACTCGCAGTGAAAGCCAGTTTCCTACCGAAAATGATGGCCTACTTTTGGGCGGCACACAGCAATTCATATGGAACAGTTTGTGAGACCAAGTGCTGCCTACTTTTGGGGCTGGTATTTTAAAATAAATACAAATCCACCTCCAGTCCTATTTTTCGTTTAAATATCAAATACATTCCCAATGGGATACTGGTAAATTTTGTAAATATACAGCAAATAAATGTTGTAATATTGAAACAATTTTTAGAGGAAAATTCATGGAAACTAGCAAACAAATACACAAATATAGCACGAACCGTACAACACTTTCAATTAAAATAAACCATGGCTTGTACACCCCTCCATTTGCTGTTGCTGCATCACTCCTTTGATTTACTTTTCTGCAGCCCCTGCATCACCAAACAAACAACAAACAAAGCGCGTCAAAAAGCAACAAATGCGTTTAATCAAACATGCAACACGAAAGACCTGCAAACAGAAAAATAGGGTGGCATCAAAGACCAGAGGGGACTGGATTTGGCATGGTAAGGAAACATAAAAGGTGACGTAGTGCAAGAGGAATGCTGCTGGGAGCTGTTGGAGAGTGTGATCCGAAATATCCGAAATTCCAGCATACTTTTGGGCATCAGAAGTTTAAGACAGGAAAATAGTGGCATCGAAAAGCATTGCATAGCCCTAGGCAGTACGCATTTGTATCATAAATCCTCAAAAGCTGTACCATACCCTCTTTTTAATAAACTTTGGCATCAAACGTAGTTGCCCCAGAGCCATAGAAAATGGCTCCTGCTCCTGTCATAGAATGAAAAACCTGGGGTGGGAGCCATAAAATGCAGAAAAATCGAAAAATCAACAAACAGGCCCTGGACCTGGCCCATAGCCGTGCAAATATTTGTCAACTGTAATGAACATTTCTCATATTTTCACCTGCATTTCTTCCGCCCCAGTCTTCCCCATTTCCTCAATGCTTTTCATAGACCATTTTCTTTTCACATTCTAAAATTGGAGTCGAAGGAGAGTCCTCTGAGTCCTCTCGCCTTGCCACACATCATAAATGGAAATGTAATACAACACATGTTGCTGCCCCGCAGGCATGTGCTGTGCCTGCTTCATTGCTGTCTGCGTGTGCGTGTCTGGGTGCCGTGTGCCGTGTGCCTGGTGCCTAGTGCCTGGTGCCCTGTGCCACGTGTAGACATCCCATCCATCCATCCATACAGTCCCTGTTATCACTTAACAACACAAATCGGTGCGAAATACGTAGCCAGATTCTAATTTATTTTCAATTTAAAAAAGGTAAATGTGCCGACAAGCAGCAAGAGGGGGAGGCGGAGGAACAGCACCCACAATCGACATCCAACCGACAAGCAATTGCCCTGAGGCGAACTATTTGCAGCAGCACCAAGTGAGAGGAGAGGCACCAGAGAGAGAGAGAGAGAGAGAGAGAGAGTTGTGCAAAAAAAATGTGACACAAAGCAAATGTTTGTGGGAAAAGCAGGGCCTTCAAGCAAATATCAGCCAAAGGCCGAAAGGAACGAGCACCGAATGGGAGCAGACATTGGGATCATCCATTGAGGAGAGCTCTGCAAATTGTTTCGTTAAATCAAAAGCACTTTTCGACGCAATTTAACCAGGACAGAAGGAAAGCCATTCAATCTCCAAGCTAAGAGGAGGGAGAGTCGTAGATGCAGAGGAGATTCGTAGCTGCACAGGAGATTCGTGGCTGCAGTTGGAGATGCCTTTCTCCAGTGCTTTGAGATATTTCATTTGATTTGGGCCTGCAATTATTGCAGAGTTGAATATTTGGAAGGGGAAGTTACAGATGCATGCATCTATCAGATAATCGTAGTTCGAGCCTTGGAATCTTCAAGCATTCGATGCTAAATTCCGGGTAAGATTTAGCTTTGGCTTTATTATCCCAAAGAAGAGAGGGAACATGAGGAATAATAGTCCTTTGAAGGATACCATTTAAGCATCTACGAGTACTTGGCCTTTAGAGGATATTCCAGGCTTTAACCAAGCCACACTGTAGGAGAGAGAGTGTGACAGGACAATTTGTAGCATTTTCTAGACACGTGTTTGGGCTTAAACCAAGTTTTCCCTAGAGAATTTATATATTTCAAGCTCTACTTCGCAGCGCGACATCAAGATGCTTGGTAACTGCTGAGCCACACTGGGAGAGAGGGAGAGAAAAACGAGCGGGTTTTGATCAAGAAGAATTCTGCGTTCTTCCTCCTCTCACATACATTCACACGAGTATTATATACCCCTTGCAAGCCTTGATTACACGATATCAAAGATGATATATAATTCAGTTTGAAAAGAAGACTCCTGTTTAGTGTTTCAAAGATTGGTTTCTGGAATTCTCGGGAAATCAAGGACTTGTGATATCAAATCCGCAGGTTCCCAACAAAACCAAGGAAACAGGGGGGAGGGAGGGCGGTGTATCTCTGCCAGTGTTTCTCCAAAAATGTGTACATTAAGATACAAAGCAATCTTTTTGCCTGAATTGTAATCCATTTGCCAAAGTGAAAAGGAAAGAGAGTGTCGCAACATTTCATCGGCTTCCACACACACACAACATACGTATTTTACCTGCCTGCCACAACATTTGCCAGTGTTTTGCTTCCGAAAACGGATTTTAAAGCCACGGGGAAGAGCCAACACTGACGGGATGACAGAAACAGCAGCAGAAGCAGCAACAGCAACAGAAGCACAACATTGAGGCAACAGCGACCTCAACAAGCGGCGTGGCTTTCTGCTTATCAGAGCAACAACAGCTGGGACACCCACACACCCAGATACCCACACACACACAGCACTGCTGCTGCTGTTACATTTTCTATTGCATAAGCAAAAGGCGCGAGCGACTCCTAAAACACGACCCACAGCCAACAGCCATTTTATTATTATGTGCAAAGTTTTTCAAGCGCAACACAACGCAAAAAACAAACTTCTCCTCGACTTTTTGGATACCCTGAAAGATAGAAATTTGTGAGTCGACGGATATCTTTAATGGTTACTATATGATATAATTAGCATTAAAGCATTAAAAAATATACGAATTGTATATCCGGTTTCCTGTCCAAAGGGACAAATAAGAAGTCTAAGGAAGAGAATGATAGAACTATTTTTTTGAGATGAGTCCTCTATGAGTTCTTTCGTTTAATGTTACCGCAGTCACAAAAAAACTTGGTTTTTCGCACATTCATTTTCATGAATTTTGAAGAAATTACACAGATTAATTAATAGTTTACAACCCTATCAGCTGCCAGGTGTTCTTGTATTATATATTGTAGCCATTGGAAATTTGGTTCTTGGGTGAAAAATACCGAACGATTCTTGGTCCTGACGGATAAAATATATACATATGTACTCTAAAAGATCAAAGACGCTTCTCAGTGCAAACTTCTGCTGAAAATCCTAATACCCTCCTTCGGGGAGTACAACAAACATCAAGAAAAAATAAATAAAAATAAAAAACAAATTCTGTGAAAACTGAAAATACGAGAGAGGAAAAAGCATTGGCTCATTTATAACAGCGGGCGGTGGAGGTGGGGTTGGAAAGCGGTAAAGCTACATAGAATGAAAGACAGACAGAGTGGGAGAGGGCGAGCAAATGCAAGAAAGAGAGAGACAGAGTGACAACGACACTTGATGCATGATGACAGCAGCAGGGTAATAATGACAACGAAGAGCACGACAACGACAACGACGACTGCAATGAAGGCGACAACGCACATCTCTGGGATTCATCCCCAGCCGCCAGAGCCCCTGCAGAAGGTTGAAAAGCCAACCCCTCTCCCTCCCGAAAGATGGAGTACCCCGTGGAAAAGGTGCACATTTTCAAGATGCATTTCGCATGCAAATGTTTTTGCAATGCCAAATGCCAGATGGAAATGACTTTCACAGGCAGAGAAAGAGACAGAGGGAAAGGCAACATTCTAAAAACTAGCGAACACCAGACCCAAACCCGCATTGACCTCCATCCGTAGCCGTAGTCGTGGCCGTAGCCGTAGCCTCCAAACCACAATCGATTGAGCAACAAAGAAAAACTTAGCCAAAAGTTAATTTTCCTTTTTAGCAGTGGCCGATAAGATATGGAAAACTTAACAAAGGAAAACTTTCTCCTGACGAAAGCTTCATTAAAAAGAAAATAAAAGTTATGTACACTGAGAAGAAAACAACTAAAAAATGCTTTAATGTGGAAAAACTTCAATTTTTAGGAATGGAGAATCACCATTGAAGGATAGCCATCAATAAAAACCTCTTGTCGCTCGTTTTTCGCTTTCCCTTGGTTTCTTTTTTTCTCTTTTTTCTCTTCCTGTATGGCTCAGCAGTTTTTTACATTTCAAAACTACCTCTGCTCCAGAATATTGAATGCTTACATTTTTTTGTTTCTTTCAGTGTAGGATTCGTTACCGCCAAAGAAAAAAACTCTGCAATTTTAATACTTAAGCTTAAAAATAAACTTATATATTTAATAAATTATAAATGTGTACCAAAGGATTTTCTCCGAGAGTGGAAATAGTATTCTAAAAAGAAGTTAATATGAACAATTTTCATTGAAAATATTTTTGTTTAATATTTAAATTAAATATTTTAATAATTAAAATGAAATTTAATATTTTTAGTATTTTATTTGTTATATTTATTTTATTATTATTAATATTTTTTTAGAAACTATTTTATTTAGTTTATAAATATTCTTGAATATTTAATATAATACTTATATTTCATTTATTTTAAATTGTTTTATATTTAGATTAAATAATAATAACAAATAATAAATAAATAAAAAATATTTTTCATCCATTGATGTTTAAATCAAAGTAAATTCTATTTAATTTCCCTATGCTTTTATTTAAGAGCCGAATATTTAATTTCAATATGGATGTCTTTCTTCTTCCTCTGCCACTTTTTCCTGAGTGTAGACACTACACTCTGCGCATTGATGGATTGTTATGTGTGCACTTCAGCCTCCACTTCAGCCTTAGTTCTGACACAACTATTAGATGAAAGTTTTAAGCAAATTTAGATTGATCTTGGATCCACGAGAAGAGACGAGAACTTGGCTTATTAATTTGCAGGCAGCTACTGCGACAGAAAGGCAGAAACAGCAGCAGCAGCAACATCTGTTGGCTAAAGTTTAAATGGCATTGAAATTGGTGGACTAACTTTTTGTCAGCTAAAACATTTTGCACCTTGTCGGTAGGAGTCGCAGGCGAAAATGCTGCAGACAGCAGGGGGAAGAGAGATGGGAAGAATGACAGGACGAGGCAGAGAAGGAGATTCGACACACACGTTGCTGGGGCATGGGCACGGGGTGCGGGGTGCGGGGTGCGGGGCACTTCAATCACTTTAATTGAAACACGAAGTCTACGCATTTATCTACATCAGCTGCAAATATTACTTTTTCGGAGGAACCCAAAACCCTCATTGAGGATAATGATGAAGCTCCTTCTACTCCCTATTCCCCATTCTACGTGAGTGTTGGGTTGCGTGAAAAGACTTCAATTAGGCGAATTGTGTGAGGCATAGCCGCTAGCAGCTAGCAGCCAGGAGCAGCAGGAAGCCAGAGGCAGAGGCAGAGCCAAAAGGCACACATTTTCCCACCGAAAATATTTTTATCTCACAGACAGGAAATTGACACACTTTTTTCCCTCACTCTTACGCCACAAAAAGGATGCAGATTCAACAAGTCATACATACATACATACATGTCAGCTCTAGGTAGGAAATTAAGGAAAGGTAGAAATAAGTGAAATGATAATGAAGGCCAGATAATGAAAGAAATTAGAAATGCAGAGCTAAAGGTATAGAGAGGTGAGGGTATAACGTATAAAAATGTTTCCCAAGGTATACAAATTTCGAGCAAATATCCAGGAAAATATTCCATACTTTTTGTGGCTACAATCAAAGAGATCTTTCCGTCCTTTATCCATAACCTTCCACTAATTGGATTTTTTTAATGGTTTTACAACCTAAACCAATTATACCATAAATAGAGATGGGGGAGAAAACTCGCTTTTTTGATCCATTCAGAGCTGTCATTACGTCGCATTAATTCCATATATAGCACTATATGCATAGTCAAAACGTAATAATACACTCTCCCACCCATTTTTAATATCCCCTACTGCAATGCACATAATATTCGTAATTTATTTCCATCTGAGAGTTTTTATAATTCGATAAAATACGATATTTGCATACATATGTCATTACACTGACTTTTCTATCCACAATTATTATACGAAATAATCATTCGATTCGTGTGTATGTGTGCGTGTTTTTTTTTCAATAGGTATTTTTATTTGTGGGAAAATTGGTTTTATTTTTTTTCTTTTCCCTGGCTGTCACTTGTTTTTCTGTTTTTGTTTTTTTGGGATTTTAATTAAATTCACATTTAAATTCGTGTATTTCTGGTTTTCCAATGGACTTGTGTCTAATGCAGCGAGAAATATGTATTAGAGTAAAAAAAAACATACAAAACACCAATTTGTATGGAAATAATGAAGTGAACAGCAACGGGATTTGCTGCGTCCAGAGAGTCCCCCTGAATTCGAATGGAGTGACATTTTGAGGGAATATTAATGAGGGAGATATTTAAATTGGAGGTAGTATTTATAGAAGACACGGAAAAAGTACATTAAATTTGTGTACATTTATAAAACAGGCAAAATGAGTCATTTTCTCTCTCTTCCAGTGTGGCTTAGCTGTTAAGGGTGGGTTTTCATGTCTAGAATCTTATCTATCTATATATCCATCTTCCTATCTTTCTCCATCTTTATCACTTTCCCAGTCATCGAAAGAACCCCCAAATACCCTTCCAAGTACTCTTTTGAATATAGTTTTTGGGACTCCTTTTAACGAGATACATAAACACTCGAAAATAAACTGATTTTCGGGTATTTTTAAGTCAAGGAACGTGCGGCTCAAACGATGTTTCACTTTAGACTGGATTGAGATTGCTTTTCTATCGAAACTGATGTAATAAAACTCATGGCAACCCCTGGCATTTGGTATGGCCACGTCAATCCTACTTCAATTAAAACCAAATAAAATTCACCCCAACAAAGAAGCTTTCCCTACCAAAATCTCATAAATCTTAAAGAGCCCAAAGGCAATATCCTTCATCCCAAGCAGACATTCCCTAAGGCACAGCTTCAACTTTGTTTATTTGCAGCACAAAACCATTCCCATCGAATCATTTCAGTTCAGGAGAGTGAAAAGCAAAGGAAATTCATTGGAAATGGAAGGAAAACATAGGGTTAAGGAGTGCGGAAAGCAAATGGTGTTGCCCTGTGGCCTGGTCTTAATGTTTTGGCCATAAATTTACGTTATTCGCGACTCCCCTCACAGCATACTTTTCAAGTGAAATTTACTCACAAAATGTGGCACATCTCGATCTCTGGATCTCTGAATTTTTATTTAAAATGTCAATAATTTGTCATGGATTTTTTTCTCCCCAAGAGGAGGCCAAGAGGCAATCGTATTCGGCCATTAGAGCAGCTGCTGAGTCATCAGACGACATCTGCTGGACTCCTGGCCATGACTCCGACTCTGGCCCTCATTCTACCCCAGACTCTGCCCCATTTGTCCGTGCAACCAGCCTTCATTTCTGCCTGCGACCTACCTCACTCTCTGTCTCCTGTGTCTTGCCTCCGCGCTTGCCGCCGCGCAGCCTGGCGACTATTTTTATCACTAATAGATGCCACTTTGTTGCTGGAAGAGGTAGGGTGAGATGGAGACTATGGCCCAAAGAATCACAAGTTTCGTTGGCCAAATTGTTGACAAATTTCAAGGCGCACCTGGAAGACAAATTATCAAAAACCAAGAGGCCAAAAGGAGGAAGGGAACAACTTTCTGCTGGGTAATGAAATGATGACAAAGCGGCCAAGACGATGATAGCCACATTGGCGGAGCTGGAGAGGACGAAGGCCCCCAGCAGAAGGTGTGCTTACGTCTCAAGGAAACCCAAAAAAAAAAGGAAAAAAACTGCCCTTTGTTTTGTTGACTTTGCTGTGGGATGTAAATTTTCCTTCCTTTCTTTTTCCCCTCCAACTCGTACCCGTAGTTTTTTCCATCATTAATTATATGCTTCCTGGTGGGAGAGGGAGTGGTTCTCTCTCTCTCTCTGCTTAGGGTCAAGATTCCTTCGAATCCTGTATTTGCTGTCTGGTTTCCAGGTCAAGAGACTCCTTCGCCCTCCACTTATTAGCCAAGTATTCAGCCATCGTAAAAGCCAAATGTCTGTCATTTAGTTGATTACAAACACAATTAGCCAAAGGTTTATTTGATTTTCAAGATGCTATGCAAAGAATCTTCTCGTAGATTGGATTGCCCAGGGATCTCTGGACACAGTAAAGGACACTTGATGCTAGCGTAGTGTTCCATGCCTCCAGCCTGGTGTGGCAGCGTGGCAGAGTGGCAGAGTGCGGAGTGTCTGCAGGTAACAAATGTCGATCAATCATTTTGTTTGGAGGAAACTGTTGGCCCTGTCAGTGGGCGAAAATCAATGAAAGCCGTTTTTCTGTCTTATGTCCTAATGTTTATTTAAATTTTAAATTGGTAGAGCGATAGAGAGCCGATGAAATTGAAATTTAATTTATTTTGAAATTAATTATGGTAGAATTCACAAAGAGGAAAGGCGATTTATGCAGTTGTTTTTGTTTTTCTTTCAATTTTGTGAATAAAGAAACGGAAAACTCACTCTTTCCCTGAATCAGTGTATGGATTTAGCTGTGTATTCTCATATGTAGGTGTATGTAATAAGGTGTTTGTATAGGTAATAAGCAGTGCATGCGCTTAGGTGTATGTAATAAGCTGTCTTTCACGATATTTTTTGTTTCATTTTTAAAAGAGTCCAAATGGGTGTATGGAATTAGGTGTGTAGTATCATAGATGTATTTAATAAGCTGTCTATGTATTTAATAAGTTTTATGTGTATGTAATAGGCTGTGTATTATCATAGATGTATGTAATTAGCTGTGTCTGTATGTAATAATCTGTGACTGTATGTAATTAGCTGTGTCTGTATGTGATAAACTGCTTGTGTGCTTAGGTGTACGAAATTAGTTGTGTATATGCGGGAACGATCTTCCAAAAATCTCAATAGACTAGGATACATAATTTTCGATCGTAGAACTAATTACCAAAAAGGATATTCACAAAGTGGAGTAAATAGTCCAAGGACCTCCAGTCTAGTCCTCTATACCGATCCATAATCCCTTCTCCCTTCCCTTGCATCCCTTACATACCATACTGCTAAATTGTTCAGCCCAAATTGAACCAATTTTCCGCAAACCTAGTAATAATTTTTACCTAATTATCCAGCATTCTAGCATATCAACCAAAAAACCCTAACAATCAATCAATCAAATTGGCTTGGGAACTGGCAAAGACCAATCAATAAACAGAGCAAAACGCAGTAAACATTTTCAATTGAAGTTCAATCTATCAATCGATGGAAAATCGACTACTGTTAAGCTCTCTCTCTCTATGTATTGGGTAATATCTCATCCCAATCCCAATCCCCATCCCACATCGAATGGACAGCATAACCAATATCAATTTCAGGCATTGGAACAAGTGTTGCCCCGTGGGGGCTCATTTTTAATGCGCGACGACAGAGAGCCGTGCCGCCTGCATAATTATGCATGATCCTGAGGCAAGTCCAGTATTTCCTCTGCCTGCCGCATGGACACCCCCAATCATTTAAGCCACCAATCAGCGTCAGAAGCAGCAGTGAGAGCAGCAGCAGCAGCAGCAGCGGGAGAATCGTTTCAGTTTCCTGGCTAATGCCAACACGGATGGCGCCTGTTTTGAATTTTCAAAAAGTACGTGAAGGACTGGCACTGCCCCACCCAAAGAGCAAGCTATCCACGAACCACCCCTCATAGCTGCCACCACACCACCACTGGACTGCATTGCTTTTGGACCAAACTGCACCAAAGTATGGCAATCATTTTTGCTTTAAGGCAGCTCCGCGCTTGAGCTCCGTGGATGCTGCCTCTGCCTCGTCGACTGCCCCGAGGACTGGTGCCTCTGCCTCTAGGAATGACCAACATTTTCAATTACAACAAAGGAATGCCGGTCATTATTTATTATGCCGACCGCATGGCCTCCAGACTCCATCGCAGACTTCTATTCCCAACGCCCGAGCCATGGAATCCTCCATCCGTCCACCCGTCCACCCATCTGTTCGTCCGCCCAGCTATGATGTCCTGCACAACCTTCTTCCTTCCATCGCATCGCGTGGCTCATTTTAACTTAAGCCTTCCACAACTGTCCTTTAGCCTCACGGCCCTACGCCCCACCACGCCCTAATTTTCCCAACATCCAGATGATATTCATGAAGAAAATTCACTGCCCTTTAGTAGATATACATTTTGCAGTCACTGTCTGTGCTTCGTCATTTTTCACAAACAGCCAGAGCGAAGGAGGCGGCCTCCCCTTGGGTGGGAAAGCGGCTTTTCATAATTTTCCACCGACTATAAGACGTGCAAAATGCAATTGCAGTTGGCCCGTCTTTTCTTTTTTTTCTACCCTATATTTATATACACTGGGTGAAAATTAGAGTATATTTTGTGCTTGATATCGAAAGGTGCTAAGCTGCACTGGAGGAGAGAGTAGAGACAAAGAGACAGAGAGAGACCCCGAAGAAGTCATGGTCTGCTTTCCTCTCGCTGCTGTGCTCTCTCGCTCTCTCTATGGATCTGGCTATGAATCAAGCCGTGGATTTTCTTTCTATTTTATTAACATCAAGATTCTCTCCACTGCTAAGCCACACTGGAACAGAGAAACAAGACAAGGGTTTTTGATCTGGCATTGATGCTGATCGAGAAACACTTCCTTCATGCTGATACTACATCCATCAACAAGTTTCTCCATACATTTTTTTCTCAGTGTTAAGAGTAAACAGGACAGCCAACCCTTTTTCGCCAAATCCTGTCAGTTTTATGTGTTTATGAAATTCCTACGCTGCATATTTTCTGGCGTGTAATTCTTTCCAGTTCCTTCTGTGTAGATTTTTACTTAATTTTCCCGAAGCCCATGGGGGAAAAACTCTCATAAATCATCAACAGGCATCATCTCTGGCCCTCCGCCCTTTCGGCTGCTTATGAAGTAGTTTTCAGCTCGGTTCGGTTTCTGCCAAAAATTCTGCCAAAGTTCATTGGCTTCCAGGCGGATGGAAGACGAAGGAGGCCTGGCTGAACATTTTAATTGCATTCTGAAAGCCCAGTCTTCAATTGCACACACACACACACACACACCACAAAATAATATGCTGTCTGGCATGAGAGACAAAAGGTCAGAAGATACTACGAGCGGAATATTCATGAAGCTAAAAATGTCTTGAATGAATGGGCATTCATAAATAATGAGTAATGAAAACAAAAGCTTGGTTCTGAAACACTGAAAACTAAGGAACTTCATCGATGATTGGAGAAGAGCCTTCGGGCTAGACAAAAGCCTTTTAGAAATGACCCAAAAAATCCTTTGGCCTTGTGCTTCTTTTTTGAATGAATTTCGTAAGAGTTTTCCTTTGGCAAGTCCCAGATTCTTTTCTTTGTTTTCTTGCTGTTTTCGTAAAATCCAACAAGTAGGTCGATTAAGGGAGAATGCATCACAAATTATGATTCGACAAAAAAGAAACAAAGGCCCAAACAAAGCGTGAAATAGGAACAGAAGAAGATGATGCAGTGTTCCTTCCTTAAACTGACGGTGGGAATACCTTAACCCGGCTCTAAGCGGCACTAGGAGAGAGAGAGAGAACAAAATGCGAAAAAGTCTGACACTACGGAAAAACTTATTTCATGCACTCCTGGCTCTATTTTCCATGGAGACTGGATAGGGTTCTACCAGATACTTTCTTTCCAAGATAATCGAAAATCAAATTGAAAAGATACAATTTTAATAAAAAAAATACCATATACTTTCCAATTCCTACTAACTTCTTCTCATTGCCAAAATACCTCTTCCTTAAGAGCACGATTTAAAAATCCTGTTGTCGTCATCTATTATTAGTGGTGTCCTGGTTTGGCTTACTTTTCTTTTGCCTTTCTTTTTTTCAGTGAACGGAAAATTAAGTTGTAACCCCAAAAGGCAAATGAAAACAATGATGATGCTAAGAGAGAGGCTGAGGAGCGGCTGATGAGGCTGATGATGATGACAGACCAAGAAGAAAATGCTGCTAATTTGCTCGTTTTGTATTCATGTTGATATTTTCCCAGTAGCCACGAGCCAGGGAGGTGGGTGGCGCCCCATACCATGCCTTACCATGCCACCTAATTGTTGTCCAGCCCTGACACAGATACCCCAATAAAACGGGACACAGAAACAACAAGAACTAGCGGTACGGGGCACTGGGGTATGTGGCACGGGCACGGGGCAGCGTTGGTGGGTGGAGGCAAACAAAAGTAAAAAAGAAACCCTTTTTTTGCTGGTAAAAGCCAAACAAATGAGTTTTGGTAAACAGAGAAACAGAGAGCAATGGTGGCGTATGCGTAATATTATTTGCTACCATTCTCGGTCTCTCTCTCTCTCTCTCTCATTCTATCTTTATGGATCTCTCGTTCTGCTCTCAATTTGATTAGGTAACAAATAAGCCACACAAGTGGCTGCCCCGCCAAAAACCAGCAGAAAATAAAACAAGTAGAAACAAGAGGAAACATGGAGCAATATGGCAGATACATTTTTTTCAGGGGCCGAAGCCTTTAATACCCTAACAAATCCGTAATTTCTGTGGAAGATCCATTCGAATGGTCTAATTTGGATCAAATATCTATATTATATAGTCTCGAACCGATTTTGACTGCACTTTCTTACTGCATTTGTCTTATTTTTACTAAAACATTTTAATTTTAAATATATAAAAAAGCTGTAAACAAAACAGATTTGTGCGAATATCGACTCCTTCTGCCTAACAAAAATCTCCTAAAAATAATACGCCCCCTTCAAAGAGTAACCCAACAATATATGAAACATATTTTTGATTTATTTGAGCGTGTAAAGGGACATAGGGACACAGAAACACAGGAAACGTAGCCAAACAACAGAAGCGCCAAAAAGTTTCTCGTCGGGCGACTGTCGAGGACACAATTGTTCGGGGCCTCCTGCCGCCTCACCGCCCCTCCCCTACCCTGCTACGACACCTACGATAATCCTGTTAAAATTTGTTTGTTTCAATCGTGGCCAAAAAGTTTTCAACACGACAAAAAGAAAACTTTGGCAGGTTAACCAAACTCAAATCGATTTGGGCGAATGGCTGAACGAAAGAAACACTAGCATTGGGATAAGGAAAGGAAATTGATTTCGTATGCCAAGAGACCGTCACGTACTCCGCTCCTTGACTTCTCCCCTGAGCAAATGATTTTCCCTGGTGTAGGGGCTGTGGGGGTAATAAAAGAACACAAGAAAATTCACAGCGAAAATGTTTCTTTGATTTGACGCCAAAGCAAGCGATGGGCAAATTAGCTGCGCTCCATAGTTGCAATTTTCCCAGCTATTTCTCCGCTTTCTCTCTCTTTTTTTCTCTCCTTTTATGTCTTACCATAAAATGTTTTCGCGCGAATTTTAATTTTACTGAAGGGATGGATGGCTATGGATCCCCTCTACACATAAATTTTCCTTACTACCGCGGGGTGTTTGTGTTGCCATTGTTTTTGGGTATTTTTTGTTGTAACTCATTTGAGCGTAAAGCATTGGAGATTTTTCCCCTCAAATTTTCTATCGTTTTTTTATTAGCAGTGCTCACAGATTGCAAGGGGTATATTGTAATCGAGGAAATATTCGACTTTACGTACTACAAAATCAATTGTTTTTTCTATTCTTTATCTATGAACCAAAATACCTTGAAAACTGTATATACAAAATATTTTTTTTAATATTTTAGCACACACTCTCTTCCAGAAATATTTTTATTTATTTTACCTTTATTTTTTTACTTACAAAATTAAGAACAAAAATGTTCATTACCAATAAACACTCTTTTCCCTTCGAAAATCATATAAAATCGAAACTTCTTATATTTAAACTTATTTCAGGAGACAGTATATAACTATAAAGTACCTCCCTATCGATTCACTCTTTCGCAAACGTTCTCCTATATTTTCTGTATATTTTTGTGTGGATAAAATGTTCTTACCCCCAAGTGTTCCGCACATGGCGTGTTGCACACTTGTAAATGCAATCGATGTGATTCAATTTGTTCGACATTAGATTCGATTTATTAATTAATTTCGTTAGTGCCACACTAGCACTCATAAAGCGAGGGAGAGTTTTCCCTCTTTCTGCTTGGGGGAAAAAACTTTTGCCGAATTTCCCAAACTAAATGGAAAACTGGGCCAGAGAGATGTGTGGCTAAAACATGGCAAAATACAATTACATTTTCGCATTCGAATTCAATGAAGAGTTCATGAAAACAATTATTTTCTAAGCCTCTAAGCCAGATAATAGCACGAGATAACTAAAGTTAATTATAAAATTCTCGTATACATAATTGGCTCAATAGCTGTCAAATATTTGCGAAATTATACGAATTATAGACAATTATTGCAAATTTATTAGGCTTTTAATGTACTTAATTGGATTTTTGGGAGAGCTGTTGAATTTATAAAATTGTTTCAAAATTCCTTAAAAATGTGGAATAAACATTTCATAACATTCCTTTCCTTAATTACTTTTTTCATCTCTCAGAAACCTTAGAAATTAGTCCAATTACAAAACAAAACCGAAACTAAGCCACAGTGGGAGAGAGAATGCAGTACACACTTGAAACAAAGCCACAGTGGGAAAAAGAATGCATACACACCCGAAACTAAGCCACAGGAAGAGAGAGAGTCAGGCAGAAGACCACTTATACAAACGTAGTAAAACTTATGTTCTTCATTCTGGCTGTTATTATTACATCGTATCCCACACACGTGTCCGAAGGAGAGTACTCCGAAAGGAAGAGAAGCCCAACCCAAAAGCACGAGACCTACTTAATGGGCAACTTGAAGACAAAAGACAATTTAATAACTGGGCCACAAATGTAAGTACAACAACTGTTTGGGTCTCCGGACTGGGACTTCTGGTGTTTATTAAATATTTCCCTGGCCATCATTAGAGGGGAAAATTGCTTGTAACACATTTAACCAACAGACAGACAGACAGGCAGAGAAAGAGAGAGGGACAGAGAAGCGTGCAACAAATGTTGGTCTCGCACTCGAAAGTCATTAAGTTGCGCCACTGACTGCCTCTCGAGTTCAAACAATTATCTCTGGAGATGAATGATGAAACGTTCTCGTTTGGGGAACTATTTTCTATTTTCTTGTTATTAAAAACAAATTATTCAACTATTTTGCAGGCACTCGACACAGTCACAGACACAGTCACAGAAATGTATGTAAATGATGGGTGGAAATTACAGAGAAAAACTCCATCATTCACAGGCGGGGAACAACTTTCGACCAAAGTGCGGAAAAACTAATCAATCTTAATGTTCGTAAAACGAACAAACAAGCAACAAGCAACACACAACGCACATTTGATGTCATTAGAAAATGTTGCAGGTAAATGGAAGAATGCCAGCGATCCCCCATTCGGTAAAAATAACCACAACAAAAACAACGAAAAAGAAAAGAAAGCAAGAAAAATCGAGAGAAAATGCTACCAAAACTTTAAGAAAAGGCGTGGCAGTGGCACTGGGGAGTGGAATTTGACATTCGCGCTGCAAATATTTTTGGGACGCTGCTTCCGTGATTGATGTCTCGTCATTCAACTGGCAACAAACAAAAAAAAAAGAGAAAGAAAATTTCGTATTTCTTTTCTTTATTCTGGGGAAAAGTTTTCCGCCCTCCCACACCCACCCATCCGCCCTCCCCACCTCATAAAACTGTTTTTACAAATGTTTACAATGTAGCGTGATTTGCAATTGAATGGAAAAGAGGGGGAAAAGCGGTGATGGGAAATGGGGGAAATATTCTGAAAGAAAAATGGTAAGATGGATCCTTAAAAGGTGAGACGTTCTTTGGGGTTCCTTTCCCCCCGCGTTCCCCTCTGGGTACTCTAAAAATATCTTAAAATATTTATAAACAAATAGAGTGAAAGTTTTCCCGAAATTAAGTTAAATTAAAACTGAAATGCGTTTCCCTTGAAATGACTCCCGTTTGTTCCTTTCAAGACCTACCCCTTTCTGCACCTTCCCTAATCCATTCTGAGACTGATTATCCCCTTAGCCCACATATTTTACAATCTCTCATCGATTACGTGTCGTTTTGGGTTGGAAAATGTTTAGTAATCCATTCAGACATTCTCCCTAAATTGTAACCTTGAAAGGAAATCAGACAAAAAAAGAGAGACAAAAAGGAACAGAAAATCTCAAATTTAAACCCTTGCCAGAGAAAGAGTGAGCTGCCTTCCCGCCTTAAATTCTCTCTCAAACGTTATATTTATTTATTTATTCGTGATTTTTTGTCCATGTTTTGCTTGGTTGGAAACAAGAAAAACCGAAAATTTCACACGCAAATCCCATAAATACAAGCAGCAGCAGCTACCGTCGAGGGCGATGCCAAAATAAATTATCTGAAAGCGGTACCACTACCACCCACCCATCCGTCGACCCCGCCGTAGTATCCGTAGATCCCAAAGCTCTTCTTCTCATACGATTCCCACAAACAAAACAAATACATGCTTCAACAAAAATTGGCATGCAACATCCGGTGGCGTCTGCGCTTAGAATTGCATCAACAGAAGAAAATGATGGCTCCATGGAGTCACAGCATTAGATACCCTTTAAAGAGTGAAACGTTCTTATAGCCACGTACAAGAAAACACAAGGGCTCTCTCCCTTTCCCAGAGTGGCCTAGCAGGTGATTTTTATTATTAATTATAAAGAAATGATTTATTTATTATATGTTTTTAGTTAGTATTACATATTTATTATTATTATTTATTATTTATTATGCTTTTAATTTTATTTTTATTATTTATTCTTGTTATTATTTATTACTTTCATATTTATTATTTGTAACACTTTCTTCCTTCTCTGATTGCAGGATCCTCTTTAATATTACAATACCCTCTGAGAGCGTATATCAAGAGCAAATGCAGGACCATCCTGAAAACAAATGTCGAATTGAATGTCAGAATATTGTTTTGCCTTTTTGGATCAGAGAGGAGGCATGCCAGCAGGAGGAGTGGAACAGGACAGGATCCTAGCCAGCTTTTGTGTGTAAGCCAAAATGCATGTCAATGAAGAATATTTTTGGCGGGCGATATGCAAACATGAAACAAAAATGTATTTTCCATAAATAAAAGGGGGCACGGGAGCGAGACAGAAAGAGATTTTCGGTGGGAAAGGGATGGATTTCAGTGGGCGGGGTGAAAGACAGTTCCCAAAAATATTATGACAAACGGGAAAAGTCAGGGAGGATTTCTAGCAATTTTTATGCATTTGTCATGCGTTTTTTTTTTTTGCTTTTTTTCTTTGGGCGTTGAATGCAATTAGTAGGTGTGGTCCATCGGTTTGGACAGGAGATGGAATAGTTTTTGGAAGGATAAATGATTCAGGTATTAGAAGGCAGTAGCGAATAAACATTAAAAATTCAATAAAAAAACATGTTCCTCTCCAAGAAAATTTCCCAACTCTAGAAATACATTTTAAAATATATTTTGTTCCACATTTAATTACAATATCAAAAGCAGCCACTAGAAAAATCCATTCAGAGGAGCAGCGCTCTACAGGACCAGCTATTTTTTGACAGTTTGAGCAGTTTCCGAGCAACACAGAAGGACTAAGAAGAAATGGGGGGACATTTTTGTGGCAAACAAAGCAAAATACGAAATACGTTTTCATACACGGAGGACTCACATTTGTGACCTGATTTCTGGCCTTATCAATGCAATGCTTTTTCTTGTTTGTGGTTTCTGCTGTTGTGGCAGTCACATGACAGGACAGGACGGGACAGGACCTGGCTCCTTGGTCGTATCTGCAACACAATCTCTGCTCAACAACGGAAAAATGAAGTTATTGGAAATGACTGTCAAGCAAAACGGCCATGCACAGCTCGGTCTACACACAATCACAGGTCGCAGGACCTCAACCTCCTCATCCTCTCTCTCTTTCTCTGCCCAGCCATACAAAATGTTTGGCATCTTTGGATTTCCTTTCTTCGCCAGGCGCCAGGCATTCTTGGGAATGCCACTGCCACATGGCAGCAGCACTTTTTACTAAGACTCGGAACCGAGAGGAGAAGGACGAGTCGGAGCAGGAGCAGGAGCAGGAGTAGTAGCGTGTCGATAATCAGACGTCAGCGTATAAAATTCAGAGCTTTACTATTCCTGGCAGCTCTTCTCCTTGTCGTTGGACACTTTCCAGGATATGTGCCAGGAATCGGCATCGGTAGGGATTTTTGTTTGTGTTTCTGGGACTTGGAATTGAATTTGTGGGAATTGAATTTTGGTCACAGGATGAATGGGCTTTGAGTGGCTGCCATATGATTTGGGGATTTTGTATTAGGTGACTAAAAATGTTACTAAAATATTTTGGGATTTCCTATCTATAACCCGATCAGAGTGAGAATTTGTATCATAATTCTTATATATTTTTTCCATTATTCCTGCCCCATTTCTTTATATTATATATCCTACCAATTACGTGTTTCTTCATAAATCCACTCAATCGACATGGCTTTAATCTATCCTTCCTATTCCTTGTTAATCCTTTCACATAACTTTCACTCCTTTTATCCTCCACTTTGTTTACATTACCTATTAAATCCCCATTAACAGCCGCAATTATATTACGAGTATCCTGTCATGGCCTCGGTGCCCCTTTTGGCCCCATCATCTTTAATAATGTTTAATTGATTTCATCGATTCAAACAAATGGCCGAAACGGGAACAAGGCTTGAAATAATATTTAATTAATTAATAACATATTGACAATGAATGAAGCAATTAACACGCACAGCTTTGATTACGGCGACAGTTCTATTGATTATTCCGAGAAATCGAGATAAGCCTTTCACTATGTATTGAGTATTGAGTATCGAGTGTCTATTGTTTATTCATTTATTATTTCATTTCGATTCGATTTTTTATTCCTCCATTCATTCGCGCATTTGCTGCATTAATGGGCAATTAATTTTTTATTTGTCAAACCAAATGCCAATTGAAGCGTTAACATTTCAATGGATTCCCATTCCACCAACCCCACACATTTTGTCGGACGAACATCACGCAAAAATTATAGCCGTAAACAATGCGTATGGATAAGGGGGCTGGTCTCAATTTATTCCCACAGAAAATGATGGACAGCCGCGCTTTATGGCCGAAGATGTAGATACCCTTGAATTCCAGTCGATAGACACTCTCGTACCCTTTAAAAAAACAAGTGCATTTATGCCACTCCTAAAATATATACTCTTAAAATCATATGTAGTACAGATGTCTATTGCAAGTAGAATTCCATGTAGAAAGCAAAGAAAATTCAATATTTTTGTAGAATATTGACAAAAAATTTAAAAAATATTCCGCAATTTTACCAGACATAAATAAGTGACTAGCGCAATAAAAAGAAGTTAAAACTTGTAGCGTTAGGATAAAATAAAATTAAAAATTAAATTTGATAAAACACCATAATTGAACCAAAATTCAATGTACCCCACAGTAAGAGTATAAAACAAAAACAGCCATGAAATAATTATACAACAAAAATAAAGCATGGCACCACCTGGACTCGTCTGAAGCACTAAATTGCATTACGTTTTTACTTAATCAAATGTCAGACTGGGTAATGGTCGGCGGCTCGGGGGGAATCGCATTTAAAAGTGCATCAATATGCAGTCGGATGGGTTTTTACATATGTATGCAACAATATTTAAATTAATAATGCACACGGGACACCGGATCGAATCAGGGAATCTACATATGCATATACCATACATTCACCGTTACACCACTCCCACGCCCCTTCCACCCACATGCTTATCGGATGATGCATTTTATAAGCCAGATACATATAGATATATTCATATATCTACATATATTATAAATTTTTCCCCGAGCCTGATTTCACTTCCGTTTTCCACTGCCGTGTGCAACATTTTCTCTCTATCATATATATATTTTTTTTATTGCCGATTTTCAGTGCTGTTCATTAATGAATTAATTGTTCCACCGGATATTTCAAACATTTTAGATTTGTGGTTTTTAATTTCCTGCAAAATAATCGGCCAATGATTTCATATAACCTACATCCCACCACTAGCACCAGCACTAGCAAACGCTTTCTGTTCGTTTCGATTCGTTGTTGGGGGAAAAATCAAATGAATTTTCATATAAATGTAAACATTTTGTGGTAAATTCGGTTTTTCCGGCCTGACTTTAAATTGCTGCCAATGGACAGAGACAGAGACAGAGACAGAGAGAGATAAAGCAGGGAAAGGACTCTACTCTGCAGAAATGTTGTGACAATGGTTGGCCAGGGTTGCCAAATGACTGACAGAATGTGTATATGTGTGTATCTGTGTTCGTTTGTTTAGTGGTTAAATTAGGCTAAGTGCAGTCAGCAAATATCAGTTTTTCCGGTCTGCATTTTTACGATCTGTGAGATAAAACTTTTTTGCACTAATAGAAATTATAAATTCGTGAATATGATAAAAGTGGTTCGGTTCTCTCTTTTTGAGATACGAGTACATATGTCTATGCCAAATGGAAGAACCAAGAGGAGATGAAACTACAAAGTAACATTGATACCCTATGATTGTTGAGGCTTTATCGGTATCTATTGTAAATATTTAAATATTATTGTTGGGGAAGTTAAAAGGAAATACCCAGGGATTCCTATTTCTATAATGTATGCCTTTTAATTGCTTTTAATTAGATATTTATCATTAGCAGCACGTACTCACTCTCTCTCTCTCTTTCTGTCTCCCAGTGGGCCTCATATACGAGACCTTCAACAGACCTTCCTCCTATCACACCAGGAAACATTTCCACTGGTCCTTAGATATGTTTATTTCTGATTTTAGCCATCTCTAAGTTCTACAAAATTTTAAATTTGTTTCTAGACTGTACAAATCTTGTTTGAAATATAAAAAATATCTATAATACAATAAACAGTTTATTCAATCAATCAGATCAAACTGAGTAATATTTGTAGGTAAAATGAATTCCATAAAAGTTCTTGAATATACAAAAAAAAGAAGATGCCAAAGTAACCTTCTAGGAACCAGGGATGGGTCTATCAGGGATTAAAACCTTTAAAGAATTAAAATACTCATTTAATAGTAGAGTAGGAAGAATCCTTGAATCCATTGCACAACTTTCGAATGCCAGTTATTTTAATTTATTTTCATTCCACTTCTTAAAGCTGCACTCGTTGCTGAAGCGAACAACCCCTTTTTATGCGCCTTGATTTCTCTGTTGATTTACCTTCTTCAGGTCAGATGATTTCGTTAAGCCGCTTACTGCCCAACTAGTTGGCAATTCCTTAAAGATTTTTCAAGGAAACTTGGCAGGCAGACCGCACTCCACTCCCACCCCCTTCCTTCCATTGCGAATGCCGCCACAAGTTTTTCCCGGTGTGGAGCGGCCCCATCCCAAAGTTGTTTGTTTGCCATGTGCAGCGGGCCCACAAAACATATTTCCGTTTCATTTACTGGCCAACAAAAATAAAGCGAAACCAAAGAAACTGGAAAAAGTTAGAAAGGGGAGAATGGGCTGGCCAAAAAATACCAGAAACTATGGTACAACGGGACGGCCCAAGAAAACACAGCTCCATAAACTGGTCTCGACCCCGACTCGGACTCGGACTCGGAATCGGAGAGTACAAGAGCAGAAATTGCTTGTAACCTATTTGGCAGCCAAATTTCATCATCGAAGACCCAAAAATTTGCTCGACCACAAAAATTCTTTTTAGTCCTGTTTTGTGTCCTTCGTGCTGTCACAGAACGTTTGCCCGTCGTCCTGGGTCCTGGAGCCGCCTGTTGGCTGGCTACTTCATTTTCTGGTCGCTCTCTCTCTCTATTTTGGCCAGGGCCAGGCAGGGCGTCGTTAGCGAGCGGCTGGGCGACGACGACGCCAGCAAACCTAAAAGGACCGCTATTCTGCAGAATTCTTGGCACTTGGCACCCGGCCTTCCCCACTGCTATCCCCACTGTCTCCCGCAAAGGCTTTAGCAGCGTCGCATTCATGGGCCCGACAAGATAAACAGCGTTTTAGGCAAAGGTCTTGCAGTGTTCAGGGCACTGTCCAGGACTCTCGCGCGACTATTTCTGGGAATTTTTCTTGGAATACTCTTACAGAGGGTATAATGATCTACAACCCATGCCCCGGATCTCCATTGAAATTTATATCGATTTAAATGCGACTTAATGGTAAATCATACTAGATCGATATCGAGGATAAAGATAAATCGATAAAAACAGCAGTAAAAAATGGTAAATAAAATGTTAAAAAAGCTCACGGAGGATCGATACCGATAAAGTAGCGATAAATTTCTAACGATAAATATAAGTAATTCAATTTTACATAAAGTTCACAAAAAAGTTCAAATAGTAGCGATATAGTAAAGATAAAACGGATATTCCCAATAGCTCATGCAAGATCGATATCCGTGTAGTACCAATAAGTCGATAACGATGGCGATAAACGACGATAAGTGCTCTCCATAGCTTCCAAAAGATCAATCTCGATATATCAACGATAAATCTGCAAGAGTATCTAAACCTACGACACCAAAACCCAAACCTTTCTTGTTTTCTTCTGGCTTTTGTCGCCATAACTGTCATGGCTTTTGTTTTTTTTGTTTTTGTTTTCCTTGTTCCTGCCTGGTACCGAATGTTGTTCAGTTTGTGTCACATATATGTGTTCATTGACCGCATTTTAGCTAACTTTATTCCACCATTTTCTTTTATTTTTACCACCCACTTCCACCCTTCCAGCAGCCGAGCGAAGCGAACCATTGAAAGTGCATATATCTAAATGGACGGGCGGGCAGTTTCACATTGATTTTTGGGTTTTCCATAAAGTTCAATGGGTTTTCGGATACAAAACGGAAACTTTTTGGCCAGCCAAGAATCGAGTTTAATGAATGAAATCACAAATATATATACCAATTTATTGTGGGCTATAGAGAACATTGTCAATATCCTGATATACTGTTATGGGGGAAAGTGTTTTTGCCTTGCCAAAAGTATACCCTTATAGGCGAAAGGATTTACCATAAAGGTACAGCCTTCACCTTCATGTCTGGCAAGATAAGATGTCGAAAGTTCCTTTGAAGTTCCGAAAACTTGACCTAATGCTCCTTTGGCGGCACCTTCTGGGAGCATCCTTCAGCTGACTTCGGATCAGGACTGGAAGGTACTATATTTTAAAGATACATTTCGGCACGTTTCTCGAGCGTCGCTATGTCTTTGTAGACCAATTTGGGCCTATTTTGAGTAATATTAATATTATAAATTAATACTTGGAATAACACTAGTCGACACGACATTTCCGCTCTGGCCAAAAATGACTTTTTCCGATAGAATTGGAGACCTAAAAATTTCTAAGCATTATGGGTTTTTTTCAGAGGTATTTTTCTTTTTTTCACTTAACTTAAGCATCTTACATTTGGCTCTATTATGAAAAGTTGATAACTGCAGCTATAAAACGTACCCAAACACCTTGTAGCTGCAGCTTACCGTCTGGAAGTTATTAATCTTCCTCATTCAAATTTGATCATTTTTTGCGGTATTTTTTTCCGAAATTTTGAACTGGAAAACTCATGAAAAGTAGAAAAAAAAATATTTCTTGGCCTGTATTTTTAGTTTTAGATAGGTACATTAATTAAGCGTCGTTTAAGGTATCGTTTGTAAGAATCGATGGATAAACGTATAAGTTGCAGCAGTTTGACCAAACCTTTGTATGCCGAACTTTGCCGTTAAATTCAGCTAAAACTGTTACAACTGTTTGTAGGAAAAGTATCGGTAATTTAACGGCAAAATTCGGCATGCCAAGGTTTGGCGAAACGGCTAAAACTTATACGTCTACATTTTAGTGCAGATTGGCAGCCCCTGTTGGCATTTCCCATCTTATCAGGAATCTCCGAAGGACATACTACAATGAAAACGTCATTCTACAATAGATTTGCTAGAAGCTTTCCTGTGCCTGCCGAACTCAAGGACCCCTCATCGTTATTTATATGTATATAATTACAAAATTAAAACAAAATCTCAAGAACCTATTAAATATAAACCAATTGACTTAACAAAATAATCTCTTAAATTAAATCTTGCAGTCCACTCATAAATGTATTTGCAAATGTAGCCCAAAAATACCCACAATTCAACAATTTCCATGTGCGGCACACATCTCCCGAATCTCTCAACGAAATAGATAGTTTTATGATTTAACTACAGATTAATGAACTTGGACTTGGAAAAACACACAGCACACGCACAGACCACACGGCAAGTGGCAAGTGGCAAGTGGAGCCTTAGGAGATGCCATTAAAACCGAAATAGCCGAAAAGCCATGAAAAGACAATAAATAATTTGCAAATTTGACCGCAAGGAAGACAGGCCCATTCCAGGCCTAAAAAACTATGCACCAAAGCGAAGGGAGAAGCGGAGGAGCAGCTTCTTAAGAGATTTTCCCAAGTGTTAATAGCTCATAAATATTTGAAAATGTTTTGCATTTTCTTTGCCGTTCCATAGAAGGGGGTCCCTGGGCAGGGGCAGGGCCAGCAACGGTGGCCGTGTGTCCTGTGTGTGTGTGTGTCTTATGCGGTCGTCATAAATGAAGGATCCACAGAACGTCCCTTAAGTGTGACATAATATCTGAAATATTTTGTGCAAAGTTACACAAAGGATGGAGGATGCAGGACGAAGGATGGAAGATGGAAAATGGAAAATGGGGGTGAGCAGAGCACATGTGCTTGACTTGCATGGCCATTTAATTTTGCAAAATGTTTGTTTGATGTCCTTAATAGGCTTAGAGACGCTGCTACCTTGCAACCGAAAAATGATGAAATATTCAAAAGTTTGTGGCCCCACCCGCCACCCCCGACCGAGTAAGTCAGGAAAGCTGCAAGTCAAACACACAAGTTTTCACCATTTTTCTGCTGCTTTTCCTTGGCTGCTGCTTGCTGCTTGCCTTTCCCTGGTTTTCACATATTTCACTTGATAATGCCACGACAAGGACCAACCAAGTCCACCTTCAGGTTCACTTAGATATCCTTTTAGCCCCAGAGCCTTATCCGCCCCAGCTCTTGAATTGCATTTGCCTTTCCACACACACACAAAAACACACACACAGACATATGTCTGAGTGTCCTGGCTGTGCAGTGGCGCGATTCCTTGAGAAATGTCGCCATCATCATAGGTAGTTGGTCTCTGGTCTTGGGTCTTGGATCTTGGGGGCCAGGCACAACTTGGGGCCATTGAGGCTGTCGAAAGTTTGTCTATTCATTAACCCAAATATACTCGTTCTCGTTCTCGTCCTCGTCTGTGTCTGTGGGAATGGGAATAACACAAAAGAGTAGGCCAGGTTTAAGCCTAAAGTTTCACAAGCTAATTTGCATTTTTGAGTGAATGCACACAGGACTCTCGTGACTCTCGCTTTCCCACCGCACCGGCAAAAACCCTTCTCCCTTCTCTGAGCCATGGCAGATGACAGTGATAGGTCTGGCAGTTCTTAGACTAAAGACCAAACGGGGCTAATCGCTTCGGTTTGGCTGTAGAGGACATCAAGGGCCACAGGCCATGTGCTTTACCTAAGTTAGGATAAGGATGATATGTACTATATTCGAATATACTTTCCCCACTTTATTTCTTTATGTATTATATTGTGAAGAAAACAAGCCATAAGATTTCCAATGAGAATTCCTTGAGAAGCACGACTTTCCGGAACTATAAACCGATCAAAATAAAGTATTCTGCAAACAATTTTTGTTTGGTTCTATTTGAAACTAAAAAAAATTATTCATTGTATTTTTTATAAAAAATATCTTAAAATGGTGGCTCCAGCTTCCGCCAAAGAAGCCTCCATCAGCATGAGCGGTGCTTTCTAGGGGCTCCCCATTTGATCTGATATTAAAAAACCAAAGAAATTCTTTAAATCAAATTTAGTAAAATTCTTTAAATTTATTTGTGCCTAAGGAAGGGAACCTTCTCTTAAACAATTTAAGCATGCAAAGATACAGATACATTCAGACTATTCTGAGATGTTATGGAAAGATGTTCCCTCAACGACAGTCTCCATTTTTTGGGCAGACTGACGGTCTTCCCAAAGAGTTATGGATCAGGGATCCCCGAATTTGGGCTTTCTCTAGATTGAGAGCAATTCGTGTAAGCGTAAAAGTGTAATACGAATATTATTAGCCTCCCGGGCACAGGATCTTCTTTCATTGGTTGGACTCCCCTCCCACATGTTGCCTAAAATCAACCAGTCAATGGGCATTATCTAATCAACATCTTTTATCTGCCATCACACACGATGCGATGGCTGTGCCTTTTAGGACAGGGGCCGCAGGGTCCGGGCCGCAAATCATGAACGCCCAATTAAACACTGCCTATTTTTAATCCCAGCAAAGTCGTTGCCTTTCGTAATTATTTTTCAACAAAGTGAATGCCGCTCATAGAGAGTTGAGATAGATTGTGTGAAATCAGCGCTAACCAATTTCAAATCAATCACCAAAAAAAAAAAAAAAACGAGGCAGAAAAAGGCAACGAATTGGAGGACCTAATCGAGCGTAATGATTGCGTTGGCCTCCACAAATACTCGTCGAGGAACAGGCGAAAAAGAAGTGCAAAAATGTTTCCATTTCTGGTCCTGAATTTGCGGCAAATTAAGCGCTCATTATTTTAAGTGTGCCGAAGAAATTCCCACAAATTCTATCTAATAGAAGGCCGAAAACTTTAAGGAAACATTTGAGGGGAACTTAAAGTTTTTCGGGTCTTAATGAACATGTGTTTGCATAGCACTGCAAATTAAATGCTGCCTCTCATTAAAATTTTAAACATTTAAACGAAAACACAAAACACAAAACAACATTTCGGAGGGAAATGCTGCTTGACATAGTTCGGAAAGGTTGCCGTTGCCCCTGCGGGCGGCATGCATCATATCACAATAATAACGAAGCATTTAACATTAAATGTCAGAAAAGGGTTTTCGGTTTCGGGATTCAGGTTCCATCATCATCAGCAGCAGCAGCAGCAGCGCAGCAGCATCAACAGGAGCAGGAACAAGCAATGGAATGGTTGCCCGGGGCTCCCTCAAAGTGTTTGGTCACTCATTTGGAGCGATGCGATGAGTGGTGGAGGGGGGCCTGTGACCTCCAGGCGGGGGCCCATTAAACAAAAACCAACATATTGCTAAAGAGAAAGGGTCGACGTCGACACGGGCGGCTCTTCCCCGTCGATTGACCGACTGACACGGACATCGGATATGGGGGGACATGGCACATGGACACAAGTTCAATTCAATTTTTCGGCCATGTTTTTGTCATTTCCATATATGCAAATGAATATATGTACATATGTGGAAACCCCGGAAAATCAAGCAGACATCGTGGAAAGGGAAGCCAGAGACGAGTTCTACTACGAAATGGTTTCGAGTTTGGTTTGGACGCCTGCTTTGGGTTCTGTATTTCATTTAAGTGAAGGCAAATGGTATGCGTGCGTCCGAAATTTTGGATAAATTATCTATAAACAGTGAAAGCTCTCTTAGTAGAGTGATTCCTGGTGCGGTAAACTGTATTTACAGCGAACATTTTCTATGCCTCAATCATATTTGATATTTGTATTTCGCCCCTGAGTCTTCATCGAATGGAATATCTCTAGAATTGCATCATCTTACAATAGAAAATATTGTAAATTCTAGAATATATGTAATTGTAGAATATATATATATGAAGAATAGAAGACGAACACTGAAAAAACACAGCATTTCTTTTTAGGTAAATGCCAAATTGTTTACAAAATATAGATAATAATTATTTACCAATATACTCGTAGAACATTAAATTTCCTTTATTTTAAAAGCACTTTTTAATTCAAATATTCTTAAAAAAAATATATAAAAATCAAAAGATATGAGAATATTTTTTAAAAATTCGTTCTAATACATTTTATTGTAAAATTGATCAGAACTTAAAGTATTCCACTCGTACAGTTCTATGGAATAGAAAAACGTTCCTCTCCTATCGCCCAACGCATTTACACAATAAACTCCAAAAACGAATAAATGCTGGACATGGAATGAACCAAATATCTCATAAATAATGACAGAGGAGTGGAATGGACGGGGTGGTGTTATGGGAGGCATATTGCCAAAGGGCTTTTGAGAGTGTGGCCCTAAAGCAGCGAGGGGCTTCTGGCCTTTTGGGGCAACATTTAATGCTGGCAAATGATTTGCAGCTGACGAAAGGCTAAACGGAATGCAGGCAACAGTTGTTGTAGGGCCTACAAGGGGGCAGGAAATAGAGAGGAAGGTATAGAGCAAGATCCAACAACTAAAAGGTCAGGCCGGTCAATGGATGGGCTTCTATTAGTCTCCACTGCCTCACCTTCTATTAAGCACACCTTTCCGAGAGCGAGAGAGTGGTAAAGTGAGTCCAATAGATAGATAGATAGATGGTTAGATAGAGGACAAAAACAAAATACAAATGAACATACGCAATGCGGCAATCAAAAGCCAACAGGCGGCATAAAGAGGGGGTGTTGGAAGAGGGTAAAAGGGTACATCAGAAAGGAGCAGGGTACAGCGCAGAGAGCAACAGGGTGCTTCATATGATAGCAGGGTATATTAGAGTGTAGCTGGGATATGATGGTACAATGAAGGGGCCGGAAACAGAGGTATATACGTGCATAGAGGGACATCCGGTCTTTGGCAGCAGGCAGTACGAGTAGAGAGCACCAACAAATGTCATCAAGCAGTCCAAATAATAATAAAATATACACTTAATCCTCGCTTTGTCCATGTGTGTATCACCGCCTCCTTCTAGCACCCCCTAAAACCTCCACCCCAGTCACCCCACTCCCCACTCTCCCTACCAGACTCTGGCTCTAGCTCTGCCCCCGACTGTGCGTGGATTTAAATAAAACGGAAATTTATTTCGACAAATGGCATTTACTTGCAACGGATGTGCCGCCATTACAATGACACGGAAAGGCTACAGACGCACACACAGGACATATAGGACTCCACAGGATCTGTGGCTCCCTGTCTCTCTCTCCCCTTGCTCAACTCGTGCGCAATCCCAAAACGAGAGTCAGAGTCGAGAAAAGCCCAGCAGGAAGGCAGACAACTGACTGACTGACTGACTGACTGACTGAATGCCTTCAATGTGCATAAGTGGGATAATGGGTCAGGCTAAGCCACGAGATATCCAAGTGGCATCATGATGATGATGACGATGATGAAGATACTGATGATAATGATGACTATAATGTCTCGTACCGGAAAACAACACACGCAGAAAGGGGGATAGAGAGAGTACGAAGCCTGGGAACACGCACAACTCAGTTTTGCCGTATGATAAATTGTAGAAGATTCCACGGCGGACTCTTTTGCATATGTACATTGTACTTTATAGTTATACACTGGAACGAAAGAATGGGTATTACGGTATACAAGAGATTTTTTTATACATTGTACAAGGAGCTCAGAGAGTGCTTTAAGATTGGAATTACTAAGCAGAAATTGAACAAAAAATGCTTTAAACTGCACGAGCCGTGTTGGAAAAAAATACCAGTGCTGGGCAGACAGGAACAGTGTTGGTAACTTTTGGAAAATATTTTGTAATTAAGCGTTCATCTGGGAAAATCATCTAAATGGTTACTTCTTTCGAGTTCTAATAGAAAACTCACTGATGCAACAAATATTTTCTTGCAATTCAGTGTTGGAAAATATTTGTGCAACATTTAAACGTAATACATAAAAAATTATCTCTTAGAACTAAAGAATAATTGGAAGAAATTAAACTGTAGACCTATTCGACTTACCATCAGTGTTTAATACACCCAAAAACGGTGTAGGTAAAGCTATTTATTATATTTTAAGTGTAATATAAGTACAAAAACATTTTAGGGTAATGCCAGGTAAAGAACATTTACTGTATCCTCTGGAGACTTTAAATGGCAGCAAAAAATGTCACACACCTACCGTGACAGTATTTATCTCTTGGAAATAATCCCTAAAAATGCCCCCCTTTTTTTTAATCATTCCATATTTTTCTCAGTGCATGCGATAACTTGAGGCACAAAGGGCTTCTTGCCACAATGTTCCCCCATATCATATTTATCTCGCTCTCTCTCTCTCTCTCTCTTGGGGCATTTAGCATTCATGAGATAATAATAACAGGAGCAGCAGCAGCAAAAAAACACAAAACTGAAACCAAGTGGACAGCAATAAATGATTTCGAGGCCGGGGACCGAAACATGTCGTGATTTCTACTCCTCTCGTTTTGCGTTTTGTTTTTGAAAAAATGCTCTAACACAACATTGCGTATACGCAATCGTAAGTGAAAGCCGGACTTTTTTGGCCACGGGCTATGGATAATTTGGGTTAAGCTCACATACACACACACACACACACACACACATGCACACACACACATGGCACACTCCTCCGATGTGTAATATGTTCCTGGGAATTTTTACTTTGATCCATTTACTCTTTTTTTTTTGTTTGTTTGGCTTTTTATTAAAAACAAAATGTTTTATTTGACTAACTTGTTTATGTTTCGGCCTTAAAGTTCGGGCACTCTCGAAAAGGGTCCTCTACGAAAAAAAAAAATAAAAAGGGTTTCTGATTGTGCGTATCAATTTTTATGACTGGAGGCCGAGAGGCGATAGGGAAGGGCTAAGCGGTGGACGCGTGTGAATAGCAGAGGAAATGAAATTCTTATCAGGCCATTTGGGGATTTGCCCTATTTAGTGGGGAGTGTGGCAGCCTGGAGTTGGGGCAATAGAAAACGAGTTACTTAAGTGATGGGAAATTATATTAAATGCAATTTATTAAAGAGAAATGGAAAACAGATTTATGGTGTATTTTTTTTGCAGATGTTTTTGTGAAGCCATAAAAGTATTTGCAGTAGAGGCACACGTGACTCGACATTGGGATACTCGGTACTGACTTTCTGAAAATGCTTTTGTGTATGAAAAATGCATTTAAATGGAAATCAGCTGACAATTTTCTGTTTCCCATGCTATTTACCCGGTATAACCGACCCTTCTCCAACTTTTGAACCTCATTTCAACTGAAACAGTTGCAAATTTTTCAATTAACAACACATTGATGCCCAACACTTTCACCTTTAAGAACCGTAAACCGGTAGAACCCGTAAAACCCCGTAAGCCCGTAAAACCCCGTAACCGTAACCACAATGTGCCCCCGTTTACGCGCGCGCCCCTTGATAATTGAATTATGAAACATCATTTGCGCGTTGTCTGCGTTAACCATAAACGCATTAAGTTCGCGTTAATGAAGAATTATGCAGATGATGTCCCGACCAGGTCCAGACCTCAGACTAGACTTCAATAAAGGAGGAAAAAGTCAAGGGAAAATAAAGAGAAGAAAGCCTTGGCCATTAGCAAGTCTGCTTGAGGAAAGTCCTTTGCAGTCCATTAAAAGTGCACGGCATACAGGACACGGGACACTGGAGAGAGGGTGTTGCTGCAGCTGGAAAAACTTCTGCAGTGAATTTGCTGAATTATTAATTAACCTCGAACAATTATTTTTTAAAAAAATTCTGCGCATAATTAAGCAAAGAAAAAGGACTCTCTGGCAGGGAAGAGAAACATTTAAAAAATCCTATTAAGCCGCCAAGGGATTCGGGTATAAGAGTAAGGAAAGAATGGGCCGATAAACAATGTAGATTGTAATTAACCTGAAGACCAGCCTGCAATTCAGTAGGAGCTCCTCCTCCGCCTGCACTCCTGCACTTCTCATACAGGTGGCTGAACAGAGGGAGCGGCTGGCTTAATTGCATGCAGGACTGTCCCGAAGGACTCTACCGAATGAATGACATTCATTTTCGTTTCCACTGTCTTTGCCTCTTGCTGCACTTCCGTTTCCCACACACACATATTCAGAGCGGAAAGGATAAAGGGAGATCCTAGAGGAGTTACAGAGAAGGCAGAAAAGACCTCCTCTCTGAATGTTGAGCAATTGGGTCGCTGGCGAATTTCATAAAGCATTCTCTCTCATTGAAAATAATTAAAATGCGTCATGCGTTCAAAATCAAGCAGCGTGGAAATTTAATTGTATTGAAACGAATGGAGGAAGGGTCCTGCCTCTATCATTTGGAGAAGACTCAGAGATGATAACGAATTGGGTTCCATTTGGTAAGTGGGGCAGCAAATGAGTTCATTTTCTTCTGTTATTTTCTTCTTTTTTTGCAGGTGATGATAAAACAAATATGGATAAGGTTGGAGTGCCAGAAACGCAATTGATCAGAGGATGTGCGAAAGGAGTGGGAAGCAGTACAGGAAGTTGCTTGAAGGAGTGGATATCCCTTAAGCAATCCATTGATTAAATGGATTAATGGTGCGAGTAAGGACCTTCTTGTTGTGTGAGAGTTACAGATAGAAAAATATTTGACAGTTGTGCCTCACTATTGGCTTGGGATAAGCTGTTTTTAAACGATTTCAGTAGCTATTGGTTGAGTAGTTAATTTTACAAGTATAATGCTTTAAGAATTATCAAGAAAATATTATTTAAGAAAGAAATGTTCCTACAACTACAAAGAAAATGTTGTATATTTCGCAGAACTGTGCATCTGGTCTATGCTACTTTTGACACTTTTAAACTGTCAAATATGCAAGCAGCTAAATTTACCAATGACAAGTGCATTCCCCTCAGAGCCCTCATAAGCAGTTTATCTATTCAAATACTTTAAAGAAGTATCTTTGCTAGAAATATACGCGTATGCCCATTATTCACTTTATAAAAAGAGGATATCCTGTCCTCCCCCACTTATTTAACCCCATCATTAACCAAGGGATGGTGAATACATCCATTCATCATCATTGAAGTACTTTGATGCCCACTCGAGTATATTATTTTCCTTTCAATACACTTCAGCCTAGTGTCATTTAAGTCGCCCCATAACTACCAGTAGATAGGCACCTCTCAAACCGCTTTGCCAATCAATTATAAATAAAGGCTTAATTTTCATATGCATATAAAAATATTTATTTCTTTTGCTGTTATTCTTTCCATTCTGATCAACTCTATAGCGGATAGAGGACACATGCTACGTTTCCCATCATCAAACGCGAATCGAGAACAGGACCCAAGGCCACAAGTACACAGGGAAAAAGGTGACGGGGACGGACAAATGAAAATGAAAAAAAAAAGCCCGCAGCTGTCATTGACAATAAAAATAATAACACCCATCGACTGTTCAGAAGTCGCTACCTCAATCCCTCCCCTCCGGACACTGTATTTTTATCAATCACAAAATAAACACTCAACTGTGGAAGTGGCAGGTCGCGGATATATATATGTATATACATACATAGTATATGTTTATGCTTTTCCTTTTCAATGCAAACAATTTTTATGAGTATTACATATACATGTACTATGCATGTGTGTGCCCCGCAGGAAGCGTGCAAGCGTCATATCACTTTGAAATTCTGCCACAGCAAAAAAAAGTACATAAAAATTGTTTAATTTTCTCCAGTTTTTCTCATTCCCAATATTGAAGAAAATGCCATTGATGATTTGTATATAAATAAAAATAATTTCACATTTTTACGATTTGTTTGACAAGGAATCAGGCTACAAGAAACAAGATGTAAGACCGTCTGTCTTGCCTCTCCCCCTCTTGAATGATTTTTCATTTCCCCTCGACAAAAAAGGAGAAGCTGGAAAAAAGTAGGTAAATATATGGCAGACCCATAAATAGGAGACCAAAAATCAATTGACAATTTATTGTTTGAAACATAAAAAATGAGCGAGTACCAGTCGTGCAGGAGGCCAGATTCGGGGCGGGAGTAGGGTGGGTACAAAAATCTATATTAAATTACGAGGCAGCTAACAAAAAGCTCAAATAATAATAATAAAACAAACCAGAAAGAGAAATGACAAAATGAAAACAAAAAAAGCTTGGGGATATAAGGCAATACTATATGTATCTTGTCTGGAGAGCAGGGATACCCTGTTATAAGATCCTGATAAATACATATGCCAGAAGACATGTCCAGAAGGTAATCATAGTTTATTCAAGTTATATTCCTATATATAAATATATTAAAAATTTCTATAGTAGGTGTTCTGTAGTGCGAGAATAGAGAATATTTGAAATGTTTTCTTGAAGATAGTTCATTAGACAGGTTGCAAAATCTATTACAGTCCATGAGCCTTATTTTCGCGTATCTCTAATAGACATTCTTGTGCCTGAAATACCCTTTATGGTATACCTCTATATGGGTATTTTTAAAAACCGAATGCTATGAAATATATCGTTTATATGTCATACACATTTCTGTATATATATAAATAAAGAGATACATATGTACATATGTGCATTGCTTGACTTTTTGCGGCCATTGTTGATGCTTCTGCTGGTCCTGCTTCTGCTCTTGGTCCTTGTTGTATCCCTCTGTTGTGTGGATGGTGCTCCTGGTCCTGGTCCTGGCCCTCTGTTGTCCTCTGTTGTGTGGATGTTGTGTTGCTGTTTTCTGGTGTGCCCAATTGCCTTTAAATTGTACCGAGTGTTAAGTGGCGCACGTTAAAAAAACATTTAACGTTTTTATTTACGATTCACAGAGTTTTCAGCAGCAGCAGAAAAAACAGCAGCAAAAAATAATTTGTATGTGTGGGGGCAGTGAAAGTGTTTCGTTCTGGCCATGGCATTAGGTACTCGCAACAA
This sequence comes from Drosophila helvetica, assembly GCA_963969585.1. Lineage (NCBI taxonomy): Eukaryota > Metazoa > Arthropoda > Insecta > Diptera > Drosophilidae > Drosophila > Drosophila helvetica. The sequence continues at coordinate 3,460,679 of OZ018402.1, read as the reverse complement.
AAAAATTTATAAAACAAAGAGGAGAAAAAAAGGATATTGGAATCGTAAGTGAATGGGACGAGGGACAAAATATAGCGGAAATTAAAGTAAAAATATAGCATGAGAACTCATGAAAGGCTACAGCGTGGAATCGATAGAGAGACAGAGACAACGGGACAATTGTGAGTGGAAATAAAAGTGGGGAAAAAGTGTCCAAGTGCAAAAGGTTATCAGCCCGACAATGAAATACATTGAACGGTGAAACAATTGAGGTATATAGTACACGTGTCTGCTACAGCCATTGAAAGGGGATTCAAAGGGATGTGAATATAAAAAAAAGTATATTTTTTGGTATATCTACGGTTATTTGTAGCACGCGTCATGCAGCCAAAGACAATATAAATGGTCAAATAATCAATAGAAAAATACATTTTAAATTGCCTGATACTTACTTTGGGTCGCTATATCTTTAGGTATATCCACTCTATCGATACAAATCAAAAATCTCCGCAAAAGGTTGACAATTTTCTTTCCAGTAGTAAAAATAATAAAAACCCGAATCCAAAAAATCTTCCCCAAGTAGGCTCCCCTAATCTACTATTTTCTCATTTGAAATAATCGTATTCAAATGTTCAAGCTAGCGAACAATATTCACAGCCGACTGGTAAATCGTCTGCTGGTGCGATTCTCCTCCACTCAAGTGCCGCGTCCCCTGTCGCCCTGTGGAGGCGACACCGAAGATGAACCGAAGGAAACCCATCCCCGGCAGATGGAACTAGGGAACGAATATCGTGTGGTGCAGCTGCCAAAGGACTTCAAGTTGCATCGCCTCAAAGAAGGACCCGAACGGGTGGTGGCCATTAGGAAGACCCAGGCCATGGAGTACTATCGCCAGCTGGCGACCGTGCGGCTGCTGGAAGCGGCTGCCTCGAAGCTCTACAAGGAGCAGTTGGTGCGCGGCTTCTGCCACCTGTACGCCGGGCAGGAGGCCTGCGCCGTGGGCATTCGAGCGGCGATGCGGAGCAACGATAAGCTCATCACCGGCTACCGTGTCCACGGATGGGCCTACATGATGGGTGTGTCCGCTGGGGGCGTACTGGCGGAGCTGACGGGTCGCCTGAGTGGGTGTTCCGGCGGCAAGGGCGGCTCAATGCACATGTACGGACGGAACTTCTACGGCGGCACAGGGATTGTCGGCGACCAGGTGTCCCTGGGCGCTGGCGTGGCCCTCACGAGCAAGTATCTGCAGGATGGAGGCGTCTGTCTGGCCCTCTACGGCGATGGTGCCGCCAATCAGGGCCAGGTCTTTGAGTCCTTCAACATGGCCCTGCTTTGGAATCTACCGATGATCTTCGTCTGCGAGAACAACAACTACGGCATGGGCACCAGTTCGAAAAGGGCTGCCGCGAACATTGATTACTACACGCGTGGAGATCTCATGCCGGGTGTCTGGGTGGATGGCCAGGATGTGCTGGCCGTGCGCAGTGCCACCGATTTTGCCATCCAGCATGCCCTGAACAAAGGTCCCATACTCCTGGAGCTCTGCACGTATCGCTATGGGGGACACTCCATGTCCGATCCGGGCACCAGCTACCGCACTCGCGAGGAGATCCAAAAGTTTCGTAGGCAACACGATCCGATCCAGAGCTTCCGAGAGCTCTGCTTAGATCAGCAGATCTTCTCTTTGGACGAGGTCCAGGAGATCAATCAAGGGGTTCGTCTCGAGATGGAGGTGGCCATCCGTGCGGCACGAAAGGATAATGAGCCGCCGCTTTCAAATCTCTGGACCGATGTCTACTCGGGGGTCTTCGAGGGAAAGCTCCGGGGAGTTCTGGCTCTGGAATCGGAGCTTGTTGGAGAGGATTAAGATGTCCTTCACTTCATGGAGGATGTAGCGCAAAATTGTTGGTTGTTGAATAAAGTCCGCTGTCTTTTCCCTCGAATCTGCAACTCCTTGCTTTCATTAGCCCTTGTGTGTGACCCTTTCGCTCAGCCGTTCGTTCTTTCTATTTAATTTATGCTAAATGATCAACGGCTGCTGCTTACGAGTATGTCTACGTTTTATTTGCACAGCAAAACGAAAACAATAATTCAGCGCCTGGAACTCTGCCCCACTGCCCCTGCGTGCTGCTGAACAAGCGGAAAAGAAGCAAAAACTCCTCGAAGGCTCGAAGAAAAAGGGGTGGAAAGAAGGGGTAAACAGGAAAAGGAAGTGCACATACATACACACACACACACGCATGTGACCCCCACACACAGAGGGGGCAAGCTACATCCCACACCCACAAACTCATTTGCCTTTGCGCTCACGTCTGTGTAATTTATGCCAACAAAAAACAGTATTGCATGGGCATGCCCTGTAACTCATTGAGTATTATAGGGTATATGGGAACAAAGAATAGTTTGGAAGAGTTTCTTGGAAGGTAGCTCGTTAAAAGTCATGTATCATATAGAAAACAATGCACTTCAACGGAAATACACCGATGTACAATGAAAACTATTGTGGAAATTCATCTTAACTATGTTTCCACTTACACAGACTGGTGTTACTTACCCAGAAGCATATTTCACACGGAATATTATTTAGGGAGCATAACAGAACAATAACTTTTTCTATTTCTTCAACTAAATGGGGGGGAAAGGGTACAACTGAAGTCGAGTCTTCCCGTCTACCTACAACTATTATACATGTATACTACATTCAATATACATTTACATCACTTTGTACATTAACCGTAAATTACCAGCAAGGCCAACTTTAGCATACTTCATAATTTCATTCAGTACTAGTTTTGATATTACTAGTCCACTCGGATCAAGAGTTTATATACATTTTCATATATAGACAGACACATGTGCCAATAAATCGTATCTAAATGTAGTTAACAACTAATACGTATTACTTACACTTTTGAGTGGCGCCACGTCACGTTCAGAACTTCTAAGCGGCCGTTTCTCGAACTATGGCCCTTTTACACGTTTTCTACATGCACTTTGTTTTTGTTTCTTTCTTTTTGGCTGCGGCCCACAAAAAAAAAAACCCACGTCTCGATGCCACATAAGCCGGTTAAACAGAACTATCTTATGCGTTTTTCCTTATAAGAATTTCAGGCAGATTTGTTTCATAATTGATTCCATTTCGCTTTTCCACCTCGGCACAAGCGATGCAAAATTGGCGGCACATCACAAAATACCCGCCAATTTGAGTCAGAATTTGCAGAATTGATATAATGAACTATGACAAGTGAAAAACATAAGTATTTACCCAAGAATAGTATTAAATAGTTACGTTTTAAATAAGGAATAGTATAGGAGTCGTCTGATTGTTGGATTAGTTCAGGCAAACGTAAAAGTTCCAAGGTGCTGTAGAGTTCACTAGCCACGCAAATACTCACTTGCCGCCTTCTCACTTGCCATTTGAAATTTGAGTACAAAATGAGCTATTTAAGGGCTTAAAGCAAGGAAAAACAGACACCAGAATGTTGCTCATTCAACTCTTGCTCTGCTCGGGAAGGAGCAGGTGCCGGAAATGAGATATCACAGATGACTGACTACTCCGCGCATCCGTTCAGGAAACAGGTGATGCTGCTGCTGACGGATATGATATGCATGTGAGAAGCGGCATCCTAGCCGCTCCACTCTCTCACCCACGTAAAATTACTAAAATGTATTGATATTCGGGGTGTAATGTAAAAACTGAATGCTTATATTTCGTCTGCTTCTCGCCGGTTAGACCAGTGCCATATCGAAAAACTTGTTCTAGTTTATAGATCTGATGGATTCTAGTTGATTTTCACTGCGTTTGCTGCTGCTGCTGGTGTTGTTGTTGTTGGTGTGGAGCATAAGCATCCCGATTCTCCAGTTAGTTGAAAAGTTTACTTCCTATTCTGGTTGTTGCGGGCCATGTCCTTGGGGAAGGAGCGGAGTGGCGGCGTACGGATGCGACGGGCCTCGCGGGAACGATTGCGCACCACCTTGGAGTGAATTGCGCACGAGACGCAGTAGTGCAATTTGGCGTAGAGTTTGGGGAGCACGTACGAGTCCCAGATGCTGGCCTCGGTGATGTCGCGCACGGCAGCCGCCTCCACAATGTTGCGGATGACGAACTTCTTGATCGCCTTATCCTTGGGCACGCAGCGGGCACAGTTGGTGCAGCGCACGGGCTTCACATGGCCGCGATTGTGCTTGTTCCGCCCTCCGTTACGGCGCTTCTTGGTCATTTTGTTTTCAACTGCATAATGTTCGGGGTACATTTATTAGCATTTCCCACATATTTATTTAACCGGATGGCACTTATAATTACCTTATTTATCAATTTGAAAATCCACCAAGTGAAATCCGCGTGTTCACGCCAGACGACACTTATGCGAAAAGGGAGTTGCCAGCCCAAAATTTTCGGCACTTGGAGTGCACAACTGGCAACCCTTTTTCAGAGTTGCTTTGCGGCGGACTACAGAGTTGCTCTGACAGAAAATAAAACAGCTGTGTGCAATCGCCGTTCACGCTGGGTAGCAGTGGCGCAGCCGTTGAGTGCGGCCATCTTTCTTTTATATTTCAAAATGTAATTATTAATTGAACAGCACAAAACAGGACGAAATCGTGTAATAAAATTTGTTTATTTTTGCAGTTTTGTTTTTAGTACATTTACAATTGTTATAGCAACTTAGATCGGTTCTTTGTACACAGTTTACATAAAAATATTTATAAAAAAAAATATTTTGCATGTGGGTGAATTTTGTTGTCGTTACAGTCTAAATATCATCAACCTATCCTCGTCCCTTGGACACGCGCTTGTGGGAGCTGCGTTCTCGTTCGGGTTTCCTGGTGCGATCCTGGTCACGGGAACGTTCACGATTACGTGGCTGATCCCGATCCCGATCACGATCACGACGGTCATGATCCCGCTCTCGCTCTCGCTCCCGCTCACGTTCTCTATTCCTTTCCTGATCACGGTCTCCTCTGTCACGTTCTCGATCACGATCACTGCCGAGACCGCGGCCACCACGCTGTTCTCCTCGCTCGCTTCGGCGGCCATGGGATTCTCCTCGTCGGCTCTCTTGTCCACCTCGACGTCCAACGGAGTCACCTCGACGTCCACCAGAGTCTCCACGGCGACCAGCAGAGCTTCCACGAAGTCCCCGGGATTCTCCACGACGGGTATCTCGGTCCCCTCTCCGCTCGGCCGTGCGTCTTTCTCCGTGGCCGGAGGAAAATGATGGTTCCCGTTTCCTGGCACCATTTCCATTGAGCTGATGATGATGGTTATGTGGTTGGCGCTCCTGTTCACGCCCCATGGGTGGTCCCTCCAGGCTGAAGCCATCGCTGTCTTCCTTGCGGGTCTTGAATTTGTTGTTGTTGTTGTTGTGGGTTCGGCTGGTGTGCTGCTCCTGGCGCTGGATCTTCGGCTGGGGCTGGCCGTCGCTGTCGTCGCTGCTGGAGGCGGCTTCTGAGGCAGAGGAGGATGTGGAGGAGGCCTTGCTGCTCTCAGAGCTGCTACTGGAACTGGAGCTCGCCTGGTGCTTGCGCTTGCGTTTTGACTTCTTTTTGGCGGCCTTTTTCTTCTCCTTTTGGCGCTTCTTTTTCTCCTCGCGCTCGCGCTCGCGCTCCCTCTCCTTCTCTTTATCTTTTTCCTTTTTGGATTTCTTTTTTTTGTCTTTTTTATCCTTGGACTTTTTGAGCTCGGATCTTCGCTGCTTTTTGGGCTTCTTCTTTCGCTTCTCCTTGCGTTTGCGCTTTCGCTGTGGCTCGGACTCGGAGCTGGAGGATTCACTGTCGCTGTCCTCGTCGCTGGTGCTCGACTTTTGCTCCTCATCCTCGCTGGAACTGCTGTCGCCGCTGCTGGAACTAGACGACGAACCGTCGGAGGAGGAGGAAGCCACAGCAATGGGGCCTGCTGCCGCCGATGCTGGGGCAGATCCTGGCTCTCGGAATGGATTGCCGCCAGTGGCCAGCAGCTCGGAATTGATTGCGGGCACTGCCTTGGGTGCTGTCTTCAGGAAACGTCGCAGATCATCGGTGAGTCCACCCAAACCAATGGACGTGAAGAAATTGATGGAGAATCGTGTGTTGCGGGGATTATCTTTGGGGAAGAGACCCGCCAGGCTCTCCACCAGCACCTCCTCCTTGAGCTTGGAATTGAGTTTGCCCAGTCCCATGTATTCGGCGAGCTCCTGGAATAGAATCTTGATGAAAATGCGACTGGATGATGTGGTATCGTCCTCGTTCAGCAGGACACAGTCGAGGACATCCCAGCTGATGGAATCGGTGAAGAGCAGATGGGCAAAGAATTTGCTCACATTCCGCAACCGGTTCGTGTCCAGGCGATGTGTCGTCTGATAGGTGTCCTTGAAGATCTCCTCGAACGGAGGAATATACATGCGATTGATGTTGCAGAAACGCTGCGCCAACAGGCCGTAAAACTTCTCGTAGGTCCGCTGCTCGGCACAGCAATCGAGGAACATGTGGCACAGCTCCACCTCCTGGCCCGGCTTCAGCTCCATTTTCATCAGCTTGTGGGCGCATTCCTCGTAATCCAAACTCGAGTTGATCGTCAGATAGATGGTGCGCCGCAGGGCAATCAGATTCGTCTCCGTGTTGTCTATAATATCACCGGCATCGGTCTTCTTGCCAATATCGTCATCCGAATTGATTTCCCCATCCGAATCGCTGTCGGAATCGGAGCCAGAGCCAGAGCCCGAACCGCTGCCATCGTCACTGCCCAGGATTTCGGCACTCAGACCCTTGTATTTGTCCTCGTTTTCGGCAAATTTATCATCAAATTTGAAGACATCTGAAAGAATCAATGCCCGAAAAAGATTAGAAAGAGATTATGGGAGGATTAACTCAGGATTACTCACTCAGTAAATCCTCCGTTTCGGTGGCCTCGTCCAGCATCATGAGATGCGTAAACTGTTCGTCCTCTTCGACCAGCTCCAGTTCTCCCACAATGGCCAGATGATCCTTGAAGCCATCCTTGCGCACTTGAAACAGCACCTCGATCATGTACTGCACTCGTTTGTCCAGCTTCCCCTCGTGCAGAATGTTGCGCAGCATCTCAAAGATGGCCCCAATGCCCTTGGACGAGACCTCCGTCAGCTTCATGCCACACTCCTTGAGAAAGGCAATGGCCACCTCCACGGAATCATCGGTGGGCGTCTCCACCAGGAGCGTGAGAATCTCCAGGGCCAGTATTTCGTGGGCCACACGCTGATTCACCAGATGCGCAATGAATCGAGTGGAGGACAAGCAGACGAGCTTGTCGTTGCGCCGAAAGGCACGACGGAACTGAATGACCAGACGCTTGAGCAGCAGCTCGCCGATATTCGGAAATTTCGAATTGATAATGGCCACCAGGGCGGCATAGACGTGCGTGAAGGTGGGCGATGCGGCCTGGGCCTGGATGATGCTTCTCGAGAGCAGGCCCCGTCCACGGACAATGTTCTCCCGCAGCAGTTCCCGCGTAATGATTGCGATATTCGTGACATTCACCTTGTTGATGTACCCGTGAATGGACTTCTTGAGCGCCTCCCAGGCGATGCGCTGATAGGCAGCCGATGCCTTGTCCGTGATCCCCTCCTGCAGCAGCCGGAGCTTCGCTGGCGGTATGTAGGCGCCTCCGGTGCGCGATGTCAGCACATCCACAGTGCGACGCTGGCGTTCGGTGATCTTGGCCGTGGGATTTGTGACCGTGGCATTGTCGGCGATTGTGGAACCTGCCCTCTTCGAGTTGCCACTCGAGCTGGAGCGTCGCTTGTCGCTGGACCTCCGCCTGGATCTCTCGCGGGAATCATCGCGCCGGCTGCTGCGCGACTTATCATTGCGACGCCGGTCTTCGCGCTCCCTGGTCCGCTCCTCATCGCGTTTATCGCGCTCCTCGTGCCGCTTCTGACGTTCACGACGTCTCCGTTCCAAGGAGCTGGAGCGTCGACGCTTCGGGCTCTTGCTGCGACTGCGTGTGCGTGTCCGGGAGCGTGTGCGACGGCGACTGCGGCTGGTACTGCGTCGACGGTTACGGCTCTTTTTATCGCCACTGCGACTACGTTTGCGCACTTCACTGGCCAGCGGCTGCTTGGCCACAGGAACGGGCACAGTCACAGGCACAGGCGGCGGCACATCATCGTCGTCGTCGTCCTTCTGGGGAAGGGATTGCCATGAGTTTGTTGGTTCAGTGGCTTGTGTTTGATCAAAACTTACATCAGTTATTTCGCCCTCTTCGATGTGATTCGCTGGACTGGCATCTGCTGCTGCTGTTTCTGCTTTGGCCGCTCCATTGGTGGTCACGGAATGATCTTTATCAGGTTCCTGCTCTGCCTCTGGCTGCGGTTTCTCGTCTGAATTGGTCACAGTTGGGGCATCCAAAGGTTGTTGCGGGGCAGCAGCTGTTTCGGTTTCTGTTTCCGCTTCACTTAATTTTGTTATAGCTTGCTCTTCTTTTTCTGCTGCTTCTGCTGGCGCCGCTGCTTCTACGTTTTCCACGCGATCCACAACCACAGACGTGTCAACAGCAGCAGCTGTGAGAGAGTCAACATTTGCTTGTTTTTCCGGCTCTGCTGCTGCTGTTTGCTTCTGATGTTGCTGCGGCTTCTGCTCCTCTTTTGGTGAAGCAACTTTTTCGTCTGTTTGTAGCACTTTCTTTTCTTTTTCCTTATTCTGTTGTGGCGGCTCCTCATCGGCGAGGGAATCATTTTTTGATACTTCTGCCGGCGTCACTTTTGCCACTTTTGCCTTCTGTCCACGTTCTTCCTCTTCATTTTCCTCCTGCCCGCGCGACCGACGACTGCCAGCATCACTTTTGGAGTCACTGCTGCTGCCACTGCTGGAGGAACCGCTCGAGGAGCCACTGCTGCTGCTGGAGCCGCTGCTCGAATCACTTTCTGCATCGCTTTCCCCCATGTTGAGTGAGACGCCTCTATTGCAGTGGAAATTGTGAAAATTTGTGAAAATTTGACAAGCAAAACGTTGGCAACGATTGTCGATACGGTCGATATTTATATTTCTGCTACGATATGTGCGATATTTTTGTCGACGATTATATTAAAAATCGTTATTTTTAGAAATTGGGGCCCAAACACATAATTTGATCCGATTGATGAATCTATTTTCTAGAGTAATATTATTTTATTTGATTGACTGATTCATGGCTAAATCAAATATATATTTTTTTTAAATGTATAAAATGATATGAACAATATTTGACCGTGGTCATATTTTGGTAATTTTTGCATTTTTTGTTTTTAAATTTCGGTCACACTAACATGGTGTTTTGCTGCGAACAGCCCTGTCCTCAAGGTATATCATATGCAGGTTCGTAGGTGAGGTGAGGCTGTTTTTGTTTCAAGCCAAAGAGAGGATGGAGCAAATTGGCGGTAATTTTTAAAATAACAAATGTTCCTTAAAATGCCTTTAAAATGAACTTTCATAGATTGATGAAATTGCTGAAATATATTCAAAACTTTTGCAAAAGTCGAGTTTTCAAAGAAATATTTTCAAGCATGGCATTGACGAAACGATCAGTTTTTCCGGCCAGACGACCCTTCATCTCAATCCGGCGTTTGGCGTCCCGAACGCAGTTGAGGCGAGTCATATCTACTCCCACCTTCGTACGCAGGCAAAACGTCCTCCGGACTGTACTCGAGCTGCAGATCTGCAGCAGTGACTTTCTGCAAGATTAGATTCCCGGATTACACGGGATTGTCGGCTAGGTTATGGTGAAATTTGTTATGGTGAAATGTACGCAAAGCGAATAAGATTTGCGAAAGAATTCCTTGTGGAACTCGCTCTCGAGATTGCTCAACTTCTCCCTCCTTTCTTGGTATTTTCGGAGGTGTTCCGGTAGTTCTGAGTCTGACATGGCTTTAAAGTTTTAACTATACAAACGACAATAAAATATACAGACGACAAGCAACAAAACAATTTTCTGAGCTCGACCCGCGCTATCACCCCTGACTTAATGAGCGCAAACAATTAACATTTAAAAAAAAATATTTGGGCAAGTAACAAGCAAGGTAGTTAATTGAATTACAGAAAGTGTTCTGTTTAATTGATTTATTAGCATTGCAGATTATATTTACAATTATATTACAACAATTGTTTTCTTTCCATCTGATACGGTGTTAATACCCGTATGACATTAGACTTTGAAGCTGGACTAGCTGCAAAAATGGAGACAGCCTTGTGCAAAACGCTTGCAGCGAGAGCGAGATATCTATATGCGTCCAGTTGTTTTTGCAGTTGAGCTGGGAGCAGCGCTGCGGCTGAGTTGATAGATTGCAATACTTTTTTGATACGTTTTGCTGACTGGCTGGCGGTGTATGCTGGAAAACATAAGTTAATTACAAATGGTGCCTCAGTTATTCGACTGATAGCCGGGAATCGGGCTTAGAGACGACTACGATTTTGTCTATCATGCTATCTCTCTCTTCGCAGCAAATTTAGCAAAGTCTAATGTCATATGGTCATAACCGAAAGCCCTGCCTATGTGTGAGCGTCTCTAAAAGACCACAGTAGCCATACGCACAAGACACTTTCGTTCAAGCAACCGCAGCATTAAACGAAAGGGAGAATGGAATGTCACGTTATTGAACACTTGCTGCTTTTCAAAAGGTGGTATGGACATTTGGATACCCTTTTTCGGTTAATTGATATTAACATTATGTTTTCAAATGTGTGCTACTGAGGTTATTTATAATGAAATATATGTTAATATTTTTATTACATTACCCTTCTTTATATTAATTCTAGAATTATTTTGGTTTTTTGTCTTAATATCTTATTTAAGCAAAATAAAATTGATATACTGCAGCGAGACATCCTTCACAGCATCACATCCAGAGCCTTTTCGTGGTTACCCTTGGTCGTTTAGATGTCAATCAGACAGGAGTAGGCATTGCCATTGGCTTCTTCGGATATTTTTATTAATTGATTGATTTATGGCTAAATCTATCAAATAGATTATTTATTTTTAAATTAAACGAGGGGGAACGTTATGAGCCGCGTCTGCGCCGCGGCTCTACTTTATACCCGATACTCAGTCAGTATATATGTATGTGAGCTTGTTGTAATTTATTACATGTTCACCAAAGAAATAAATTTAATTTTAGCAAAAAAAAAAAAAATTTAAGTCGAACCTTTTCGGAGATTTTGATCTATTAGATGTTTCCATATTTGTTTACCTACATTTTTTACATCTGCCATTTCTACATGTTTTTATCTACTTCCTACATATACATACACGGCTGTGTGCGAGAGTGAGAGGGAATCAGTCTGCGCTTGGGAGGCCACTGAAATTTCATTTGTTCCTTCTGACTATATTTATGATCCGATCTGATCCAAATTCAATACTCTGGTAGATATAGTCATTTTCTATGATTCTGCGTTTTTGGTTTTCCCGTATCTTCAAAATTGTAGATTTTCATCTTTTTTGGGGGCGGAAGGGGGCGTGGCCAAATTTTAAAACAAACTCGTCTCGGTTTGATATCACAGGAACTTGGATAGAAAGTTTGGTGGTTCTAGCTCTTATAGTCTCTGAGAACTAGGCGTCAAAAAATTCGATCAGGCATAGCGCCTACCCCTGTGTGTGAGAGAGAGCGAGAGGGAACGATGCATTTCGAAATGGTTTTCTTCATTGTGGCTATATTTATTATCCGATCTGATCCAGATTCTACAATCTGATAGATATGCTCATTCTCTATGATTCTGCGTTTTTAGTTTTCTCGTATCATTAAAATTGTGCATGCCACAGATTTTCGTCCTTGGAGTGGGCGGAAGGGGGCGGGGCGCAATTTTAAAATACACTTGTAACAGTGCGATAGGACAGGAGTCTGGATACAAAATAGTGTTCCTCTAGCTTTTATGGTCTTTGAGCTATAGGCGCTAATGAAGACGGACAGACGGACGGACGGACAGACGGACAGACGGACGGACAGACAGACATAGCTATATCGACTCGGCTATTGATGCTGATCAAGAATATATATACTTTATGGGGTCGGAAACGCTTCCTTCTGGGTGTTACACACATTAATTTTTTGCACAAATCTAATATACCCCTTTACTCTTCGAGTACCGGGTATAATAATTTCAGCTATTGCCCCCTAAGGGACACTTTAAACTTTGTTTGCATGTGAGAAAACTCAATAAATGTATTCGTTTAATAATAAAGTTAGTGGATATAGTGGAGCCAAAGCATTTTACATGGTGCAAATGAAATGATCCGCGTCTATGCTCGAGTAGATATGGCCCTCCGAAATCATAAAGTCCAAAATGTTGCTGAAAATAACAAAATCACTTGGAAGAAACTCAAGAAAATTCGAAGAAAACGTTTGCTTACTTCAACTCAGAATCACTGATGTGCGAAAATTTGGCCTTCAGTTCCTTTCGAGTGATTCCCTCCTCTGTCATGTTGCCCTTAATGGCCTGGAACACCGCCTGCTGCTTGGTATCCAGCCCACTCACAATAGCCGTGCTCTGAGATGCGGTTAATGCCGGGGCCTTGTTCTGGTAATCCTCCGCCTTGTAGCGGGCAGTGAGAGTCTCAAGCATGTGGTTGCACACCTCATTAGGATCCAGGACGGGCAGCAGCTTGAACACCATAAGCGATTTCTGGCCCGCCTGCGAGCGTGTGGTGCCATAGACCCTAACGTAGTTGTTCAGCATTACTTCCGGTGCCTTGTGAGCGTCGCCCTCCTCCAGCCAGTAATGGGCATCGATGCGACCGCTGTGGTCCTCCAGCGTATAGGTTATCTTGGTGGAGGAGGTTTCCACATTCCGAACAATTGCCACCAAAGTCGCCATGGCATATTTCATGCCGAACATCTCAAGAACCGCCTCGGGCATATCCATAATCTGCTTTACAAACATAGGCAAAATTCCCTACGTGGTTTGAGCCACATTAATATACGATTTCTAATTAATTGTGTTAAAATTCACCCACCTCTCCTTTTTCATTCTTGGCGGCGCCCCCCGATGTCGTCTGAGTGGCATTGAAATCCCCAACTAAAATACGAAATAAACCTTTAGTTGTTTTATTTCCGTTATGGCAAGTCTCTTACATGAATCATTCATTTTGCGCTGGTTTTATGCTTTTTAATAGTTTTAAGCAATAATTTCACAATGGATAGCTCCGTAAACAACAAAATGCGCCAAAATGCAGCGAAATAGTGTGACCGTGTGTGGATACTAGAGAAATACAGCCTTAGATATTTTTTGAAAATCTTTGATTTTGAGGATATATTTAATTGGCACTGTAGTTATGGACTTTTAGCTTTCTTTAGCTTTCTATTCTCCCTCCTCCCTGTGCACACAGTTTGACCACTAACCATACAGTATGTATGAAATTATTTTTAATAATATAAATATTACATATTTTTATATTCGTTCTTAATTATTTTTGTCCTAAAATCTTGATATAATTCTGTCGGTAGTTCATAATATGAACGCGCATCAAATGGGTGCTACTGAAATAATTTATAATGAAATATATGTTAATATTTTTATTCCATTACCTTTCTTTATATTAATTCTAGATTAATTTTGGTTTTTTGTCTTAAAATCGTATTCAAGAAATATGTATGTTTTTTTAATGCCTTCATCTTTGATTATTTTTAGTTGAAAATAATATTAGATACATTTTTTGTAAATTGAATTTCACTAGTCATAAGTACAAATCAATTAAAACTAAATCCGTATTCTTTAATATATGTGACTGAAAAGTAAAAGGGATTTTTTTGGAAACCGACCCAGAAAAAATATTCGTAATATTTCAGATATATGTACATATGTAAAAATTCCAATGAAGTGCAATAAAAGTGTTATGCGTAATGCTAACGAAGTATCCATTGAGTCTCTATCCATAGTTTCGAATAGAGCATCTTCCCATCCAGATTTACCCAAGATACCTCAATTATGCCAGTATTCCACTTTACTCCATCTTATGTCTTAAACAATCCTGAAGATTGAAAATAATTGAATCTATCAAATATCTAATTTAACAGCGTTCTCTACTATTGAAATATAATCTTTCTATTAATATATATATCCCACCAAAAGTAACTTCTTCAAAATAGGGAAGGAATCGGTATTAACTGTGACTCAAAAGAGGATCTTAAATGCAAAAAGATTCCTTGTATATATTTATATCTAAAAATTCCCAAGACAATAAAAAGAATCGACGCTACAAGACTTGCAACAACGAAAACTAAATATATATTTCTTTAGTTTACAATCAATTTAAATCATTTATCCATAGTAAATACTTAAAATAAAATTAATTACAATAGGTTTAAGGCTGCGCTAGACCCGATCTAGACTTGGTTGCCTGGTTTTGGTGGCACAGTTTCGGGTATCTTCGGCGACACATCATCGTCGCTGCTGTCCGACGAGGAAGAAGAGGACGAGGAGGAATCTGCCTTGGATAGACGCTTCTCGGGTATCGAATAGGGGAACTTCAGATCCTTCTCCTCGACAGCCTGCTTGAGCCTCAGCAGTGCCGTGCGATTGATATTCTCCAGCGAAACATCCTTCACAGCATTGGAGAGCACATCCAGAGCCTTTTCGTGGTTACCCTTGGTCGTTTGGATGTCAATCAGACAGGAGTATGCATTGCCAATGGCTCCTTCGGATATTTTGCTATCCCTCAGCTGCGAGATCACCGACGTGGCCAGCTTCTCGTCCTGCTGCTCGCGGGCCGTCTGCAGCACGCGCTGGAACATCAGACGCGGCAGCTGCGACAGATGCTTGTCCCAGATCTCCTTGGAGGCCGCCTCCTGGCCGCTGGATATCAAATGCATCCACAGCACATTCATGGGCCCCAATTGATTGTGGGCGGCAAATTTCTCCGCCAGCGCTTGATCTGTACAAAAGAAAACCGAGATTTAAATAGGGATAAATCCTCCCTCAAGGACCACCTCTCCACTTACATTGCGGCACCAATTCCGGGTGCTTGTCGAGTATGCCAACGGCACCGCCACGTGGGAACTTCTCCGCCTGCTTGGCCGCCTCCTCGGGCGTCTTGGCGGTGTCTATCTCGGCGCTCAACTGCTTGAGGAACGGCTCCGCCTTGCCGGCCACAATGTTGGCATGGCAGAAACGATTGTCAAACGACACCAAGCGCTTCTGCTCTTCGTTCAGCTGCTTGCCAATCTTCTGCAGGGTTTCCAGGTCCCCGGCAGCGGCAATTTTGTTCAAATAGAATCTGAAGATCTTCACCTGCGGATGGAGGCCATCGGCCAGGACTTCCTCTACATATTTGGTGGCCTCGGCCAGCCGATCGTCGCGCACCAGAAGCTCAATGAGTCGGGAAGTGTCCAGAACGTTGATCTTGTCGCTGGCTGCCAGGTTCTGTTTGTGGCTGATGGCCGCATCCGGATCGTTGGCCAGCAGTGCCTTGCGGAATCCAGACTTATGGGAGATGGGCTTCACAGTAGCCTCCTGCTTGACTGTGGCTTGCTCCTTCTTTGGGGTCGGAGACTCTTTCTTGGCAGAGGACTCGCCCTTGGGCGCCTCCGTCTTGGTTTGCTCTTGATTTTTGGCCGCCCTGTTCCTTCTCGATTGCTGCTGCGTTTCGGGCACCACAAATGGCACATCAATGTTCTTGCGCCTCAGAATCTCGGCCAGCTTCAAGAGGAATGCATCTGTGGGTGTTAGTGCCTCCTCCTGCATTTTGGTCCACAATCCGAGAGCCTTTTCTGCCTCATCGGCCTTGTCGTAGCTCAGCAAAAGCGTGTAATAGATCTTGTTTCGGTCGATGTGACCCAGATCCTTGGTGGCTTCAATGAGACCCTCGAGAGGCTGCAGCAGACCCTCATTCCGATAGCGATCGCAGGCACTGCTGATCCTCTGGGGGCGTGTGCGCAGGCCGGGTGTCTCCAGGATCTTTCTGGCCTGACGCACGCGACCGCATTCCACAAAGGAGAAGACCAGATCGTACAAACTGTTGACCTCGCCATGGATGCCCGTGCTCAGATCGGTCAGGCGCTGCAGATTGACGGCATCCTCCTTCTGGATGAGGCGGCACGAGAGCTCGTTCTTCCAGGGCGTCACCTTGTACTTTTTGCAGATCTCCTCGAACGTTTCAATGGCCTTCGGGATGTCGTCCTTCACCAGATGCACCTTGATTAAAGGTCCCAGCAGGACATTTGTGGGCACAATATAGTTGTCGGCCAACAGAGCATCGAACAGACGACGCAGCTTCTCCGGCTGCCCGGCCTCGGCGATGGCATTGAGGACACGCCAAACGGTGCTCACATAATTGAAGCTTCCTTCGGTTTCGCTGATGGGTGCATCTTTTTTGTTTTCCGTCAGCAGCTTGTAGGCCTCCTCCACACGCTCCTCCTGCAGCAGCAGATCCGCCAGACGCACTGCTTTCAGGTTATCCAACTGGAATGTGGGCTCCTTGGCCCTCAGTTTCGTGTAGACATCCAGGGCCTCAGAGCTGCGCTTGTGGTGCGTATACATATCCACAAGCTGCGCATGGATGCCCAAGGGGATCTGGTACTTTTCCGTTTCCAGTTTTTCAATGACCTGCAGGGTCTTCTCAATGTTTTGGGAACGGAAACAGGCATTAAGGAGCTGCCTCTTGATGTTGTTTGCATTCTCGCCCTTGGCCTCCACATTGACAATGAAGCGCTCCAATTCTGGGGGAGATTTCAGTTGTTAAAAAGAGGGATAAAGAGGGATGTGTGTTTCAATCACTCACCATCGATGGACAGCGAAACCAATGCTCGCTTGCCGCTGCTTGGCAGGGGCGTCGGCTCTAGCTCTCCGGAGCTTAGTTTTCCCAGCAATTCGGAAATCTTGGGCGTCATTTCGGCACCCAGTTGGTCCGAGAGCTGTGTGGCCTTTGCGCTGCTGATGGACAGGCCCTGCTTGACCAATCCCTGGAGGATCTTCTCCAGCGTGGCCACACGATCCCGATGGAAGTAGTTGCTTGCCTCCTGGACAATGCCACCCACCACATCGGGGGTGGTCTTCTCCGTAGCTGCCGCTGCTGCTGCCTCTCCCTGTTCGACCTCCTCCTCTTTGGCAGCAGTACGCTGTTGCAATCCCTCATGGATCTGCCTCACGCAGCGGATAAACGAAGCGTAATCATTCGTGTGGGCTAGTGCGAGGATCAAGGGCTGCCTGAAGAGCACCGGGACATAGTGGGCCCTGTTCTGCTCCATGATCTTGGCGGCATCTGCAATCTGATGCGTGACCAAAGCGGCATAAACAGCAGAGGTGACAGCCGTGGAATTGGAGACACCAGCATCCCTCAAGGCAGTGATGACTCGCTCCCAGTTCTTCTCCTTTAAGCTGGGTATCACATAATCCCTGATCGTCTCCGAGTTGGGGAGCACTGCAAACTCCTGCTGCATGCGACGGACAATCTCCAGCACCTGATTTGACTCCACCGAGCAGATGAGGGGCCAGAAGTAGTGCTGACGGATGGGCAAACCGGCATTCTTCATCTCCTTGAGCAGTGGCAGGGCATTGTTCACGACGCCATTGGTGAGACCCGCCTCCGTGGCAATGGACAAGGCCTTGGGATTGAGTCCCTCTGCCTGGAGGGTCTTGCAGATGGTCAAGATCTTCTCCACCGGGCGATTGGCCTTCACCATTTGGCGGATGAAGAAGGCGCCCACATCCACGGGCTCGCCATTCACGCGATTCGATCGTGGCATCACACGCAGGATCTGCAGACCCACGTCTTCGTGGCCCCTGTTTACGAGGCGCAGTATCACGTTGACGGCATCCTGATTGAAGCCCGGTGAGATGTGCAACTTTGAGAGCAGCTCATCCACTTTGTCGCCATTGCCATTGACTGCCAGCGTGTAGACAGTGTCCAGCAGATCCTTGTCCTGCAAGATGATCTCTTTTTGGTCGCATTCCGTGAGGGTCTCCTGCAAAGCGGCCAGATCCCCATGACGGGCAAAGGCGCACAGCAGCGTCGTATAAGTGTCGGCACTGGGTTCTAGGCCGGCTTGCTTCATCACCGCCAGAATGCCCTTGGCAGACTCCAAATCGTTGGCCTACAGAGAGCGGGGTAATATATGGATTAAAGGATAAAGGTTTCTCTACTCTACTCACCTGCGAATGTCCCAGGATCAAGGAATTGAAGACATTCTCATTCACCGGCAGACTCTTGCCCCGCATGAACTCCAAGATTCTGGTGGCACCCTCGATGTCGCCCTGCTGGCAATAGCGAGCAATCAGCCGCTGATACGTCACTCTGTTCGGTTCGATGCCCTTGGCCTCGATCTCGGCGAGAAAATCGGTGGGTGCAAAGGGATGCTCGTTCTCCAGGTACACGCGCAGCAGAGCATTGTAGTGGGAGATATCCATGGGCACATTGAGGGCATTCAGGGTCTTCCAGATCTCCTGCACCAGGGCTGTGCGCACCTCGGGCAACTCCTCGGGCACCAGATTCCCACAGCATCGTATGACCATCAAGGACTGCGAACTGGTCGCCGTGCGGTGTGTGCGTATCTCATCGAGGATTTCCTCCAGATCCCGACGCGAAATGCGACCAATGCGTCGCACATCTTGGTCCAGGCGACGGATCTGCTTGTCGAGACTCAGCTCTGCCTTGGCGGCGGCATTGGTAGCGAAGCCACTGAGAGGAAAACACAAACGAATGTTCCAGATCAGATCGAGGTTATGTAAATCATTTAACAATCTTTTTTGAATGAATATATGAAGGTATTCTTGGTTAAAAGACACCGTCTGGTCGACCCTTAGTATTCTTCAACTTTCCCTTTGTAGATTTTCATGAAATTCTTGTGTTATTGCGTAATGAATGGGCCGGCACTTACCTCTGGAATTGGCCGCAAATGCAGGGCGCACTTGTCAGAAGATTGCTCGCCTCGTTCTCGCGCACTGAGCTGACCAGGACATTCCGGGTGAAGCCCGCAAAGTAGCGCAACAGTTTCCCCGTCCGCAGCATAGTTCGAGTCGGTTTTAATTAATAAAATTTAATTTATTATTGGAAATCAGCAGCGCACGAGTCGGGGCTCGAGGTAGGGATGGACCGATGTATACGGTCTCATTTTCAAAATGCACGGTAAATCTATCGATGAAAATAATACTTTTTGTAAGCTCCGTACTGAGATCCGAAAACACGTTTGTTATGACCCTATGACATTATACTTTGCTAAATTTGCTGCGAAGAGAGAGATAGCATGATGGACAAAATCCAAAATTAATGTCGAATAACTGAGGCCCAATTTGTAACTAAATAATGTTTTCAAACACACACAGCCAGCCAGCCAGCAAAATCGTATCTAAAAAGTATAGTAATCTATCAACTCTGCCGCAGCGCTGCTCCCTGCTCAAATGGAAAAACAACTGGCCGCAGATATCTCTTTCGCTCTCACTGCGTGCTTTTGCATAAGGCTATCTCTATTTTTGCAGATAGTCCAGCTTCAAAGTCTAGTGTCATACGGCAATGAGTAATAATGACTTTTTCTCGCATTGACATGTTTTTGATCTATTCATGCATTCAATTAGATTCCCGTATATATATCTCGATCCCGATACAAATTTTTTGTTATTATAAACTGCAAAATTTCGTTGAGATAGCTAAAAATAAAGTTCACAAATTCGGCTATTGCATTCGTTGGACAAACATTTGATCAATTCCCTTATACCCTTCCGTAGAAGGACCTATCATGAGGACCTATCCTGGAGAAACATGGTTGTCATCGATATTCGTACGATGTTTTTCAAAAACAGGCATACGGTTGTATGAACTGTGCGCATCCCGAGTGTCATTAAAACCACAGTAGTCATATGCACAAGGTACTTCTTAAACAACCGCAGTACGTAAGTGAGAGTCGAATGTCACGTCATTTGAACACTTGTTGCCTGTCAACCGGTGGTGTGGACATTTGGATACCCTTTTTTCTTCAATTGATATTGAAATTGTGTTTTTATAGCTGCTTTAAAACGTTATTAATAATGTCTTTTCACAGATCAACATTTTTTGTATCTGTCCATTCAATTCATTATTTTCCTGTATATATATCGTGATCCCGATCTCGATATAGTACTTTTATGGTTAGCTCTCTGTAAGAGGATCATTAACTACAATATTTCGTTGAGATATTTTCTGCATTCATGGGAGCGATGACAAACATTTCCTTAATTCTATCATAGCTTTTTCCAAGGGGTATGCAGAATGTTGCTTTATGTCGCTCCATGCTGCCAACGGTAAAATACGTAAGTGAGAGTCGAGCACGACGTAAGTGAGAGTCGTTGTTATTGCGATGATGTTGCGAATGTTGCGATGATGTTTCGAACATAACATAGAAATACATCGCAAAAACATCGAAAACATAACATATTCGTCGATTTTGATATTCCGTCTAATATTACTAGCTAACTGGGACCCTACCCACTGACCACATAATTTTATTTGATAAACTAATCAATTTTTAACAAGAATTGCAGAACTTTAAGGACCCTCTTGTATTGTATGGTTTCTAAAATTAAATAAATTAACAATAATACACTATACTCCATGTCTCAGCCTATTTCCCGTCTGTATTGGACTATAACGCGTTTTTAAAAATACTAGAAAATACTTAAAACTATTCAAAAAAAAGTATAGAAATGTACAAGGTGTGTAACCTAAACAGGGTTAATAAAGTTCCAATGCAACTGCATTGGGGAGTGCATCCGATACCTTTATTATATGTGTGACCAAAATGTAAAAAAAATGGAGCAGTGTCGCAGCACTGTGGCAGGCTGACAGTGCTGCCCATTCGCGGGGAATTCAAATATTCGCTGAACGGCATTTTCTTATCAGCTATCGCTGATTCATGCGACCCCCAAACAGATTTATATTTGTACGCATGAAGCCTCACCTTGGAGGCAAAAACTTTTAGCACAGGAATTCCCTTTCATCTTGGGCGCCCTCTCCATACTCAGGAGGAGGTTTTCATTTGTGCAACCTTTTGCACAAATTGTTGATGGGGAACGCAGTTTTTAATATGTTTTAAGTAATTTGTGCACATTTGCGAATTTTTATCGCGGCCACAAAAGTTTGTCCTTTGTTCTTCCTGACATGATACCGCGCGACTGCGCCTCTCTGGCTACCGGATGATGATGGAGATGCTTCCCCTGGTTCCCCTGGCTCTTGTTGGCGAGGTTGTAATGATGACTTTATGACTTTATTTACGTGCAATAAAGGAAACATTTCGCTTTTGCCGCGAGCATTGTGGCCCGAAAGGCCACTACCTCCGAATATAAATACGATTTTCAAGTTAATTTATTCGCCTCTCTGCTTTTTCATTTTCATTTCCATTGCCATTGCCATTCCCCGCCCAAAAAGAGCCGGAGTAGGCTGAATTTAAATGCGTTCTTAGTTTGGGGCTCGAATATGTTAAATACTCGGTGCCAGCTGGCGCTCTACCTTTGCCAGGGACCAGTCTTTCCTGGTCAGGCCGAGTGTGTGGGCGTGCTGTGGGCGTGGGAGATGTTAACATGTGCTTGCGCCTGACGCATGTCTTCCTCAAGTTTCTGCACAAAATTTGCATTTCAATGATTAAAGTGTTAAAATGCTTGGTCGACACATGCGGACACAGGACACGGGACGCAGGACTCGGCTTTCAAAAGACAAAAGATAGTCTCCTAATGGCTTTATAAAAGGGGGAAATATCTCAAGTCAGATGCGATTTTAATATTCTTTCACACTATGGAAAAACGCTTGAGAATGCTGTCTTGCAGGGATGTTCTTGGTAGAAAGAATTCAACTTAAAGAAACCATTTTCCAGCAAACTTTTAGATATTTAAATGTGAAACGAGGTCTATAATATTTAGCTCTTTGTTCTTCGCCATTTAGAATGATCGCGCGTCGATCTAAATACCTTTAAAGTGGCCGTAATTTTGGTATTATTATTATATAGTCGGGCTGACTCATATAGAGTAGGGCTCATGGGGGTAAATCCCACCAAAAATAGGAAATGATTTTGTCTCGACAGTTGCGTGTGTGCCGATCCTGCTGATCCTTCTGCCCACATGATAGCAAACAAGTTTTATCTAAGTTTGAGCAGAATTCGTGTCACCTGTCCCTTCCATTCTAGAATCGAGTTGTCAGCGCCGTTGCCAATTAGATAAATCACTTGACTATCCGGCGAGTGGGGAAGAATCACAAATTGCTGCTCCATTTGCATGATAAGCAGGGGGGTGAAGGGGTTGCTGGTGCTGGTGCTGGTGCGTTGCCTGTTTAATTGAATCAACGTGCGTGCAAATTGGGGAAATGTTGAAATTCGACGCTATACGAGGAAAATGTGCTAATGCCTAAAATGAGGCAACACTGGCAGACGCATCACTTGACGACACTTGCAGCAGCAGCGCAGCCGTTGCGGTGGAGCGGTGCTGCATGTGGAACAGAACGGAACGGAATGGAACGTCAGCCGCAGTGCGTGAAATGCATTTAAAATTTTCTGTTGCATACTTGTCGCCGTCAAATTACAGCGCGTCGAGTGCTGCACGCTTTGTGCATCCATAGCGGAGAGTGGGGAGAGGAGAGTGGAGAGAGAGATGGTAGGTACAGCAGGGTAGGTGTTGGTAAGTGCCGTGCCAGTGCCAGTGCCAGTGTGTGCACATGTGTGTTGTGTTGAAATGCGCTTTAAGCACGCATTAGAGACAATGCCAGACAGATTGGATTGCTCGCTAGGTGGCTGGCCATGGCCATGGCGGATGCACGATGCGATTTTTCCGGGAATTGCACAGATTAACCAACGGTACGTATACGTACACAAAGATGTGATGTTGGTACTATAATGTACAATCTTGGCACACAATTGATATGCACAGCCAGAGCCAATGGCATATACATATGTACATACATGTGTACACATGTGTAATACCCATTATGGGAGACGCTCTGAGCAGAAGAGCTTCGCAGTGCTCCGGGTATGCCCGGAGTGTGCGCGTGTGTGTTCTCCGAAAACCCTTTTGTTTGTTTAAGCTCCGGAAACAGCAAAACAAAAAGCAAACAAGACGACAGCCGACAGACGGGGGCTGGGCTGTGCTGGGTTTTAGTTTACCGAGGAGGCTTTTACGGGCTTAACATATTAATTAAACCTGAAGTGGAAGCACGAAACCCGGACAGGGTCAACTTTAAATTAAGTTTT
Organism: Drosophila helvetica; assembly: GCA_963969585.1. Classification (NCBI taxonomy): domain Eukaryota; kingdom Metazoa; phylum Arthropoda; class Insecta; order Diptera; family Drosophilidae; genus Drosophila; species Drosophila helvetica. The sequence goes on along the minus strand of OZ018402.1, from coordinate 3,437,586 downwards.
AATCTGTTGCTCATATTTAAACAGGAGTCACCATCCAGCATTCAGCAGCCAGCATTTCCGTGTCTGTGTGAATGATGATTGTTCCGGCACAAGCCCGGCACATCCAAGTGCTTATCGGTGTAGTAGGCATGCCATTCCTGCAGCTCTAATTGAAACTGGTCATTTCGGGGAGCATTTCCCCCCTTCGGAGGTAGCGGAGACTCGAACGTGACACGTGACAGACGAGAGACGACAGGCGACAAAGTGTCAGGAAATATCTCAAGATGCCACGGATCCTTCAGAGGGGCTAAGCAATGTCAATTATGCCAGCCATTTCCGATCAAAAAACGAGTCGATAAATGTACGCTTCAACAGGTGCAGCGTTTGTTCCCTTTTATCGGAATGTAAGCCACTCCACTGGGATTCCAATCATGTCCAGGTTGCGGATAACGAAATCACATAACTCTACGCTTATGCCGCACACGTGACGGACGCGCGGTTGCAGGTGGCACCGCATGGATGGATGGTTGGGGCGGCCCAGGATGGAGGCTCTGGCAGATTGACAGCTTAATAAATTAAAATGCATTAAGTGGCTGGCGTAGATTTGGGGCAACAATAAATCTTTCACTCCCCACTACCCACTCCCGACATCAGACTCAAACTCCAGCCCTTCGCATCCGCATCCGTATCCGTATCCGCAGCTGGAACGGAGGCTGGCTTTGGGCTTAAATATTATATTGTAATTCAAATATTTATGGCCATCAGCGTAAATAAAACTGTCTACTAAACATGGCCTGGGGCGGAGCAGAGCAAAGCAGGGGCCTCGTGATGTATGTGGCTCCAGGTGAGCCGCCGCCACCTGTCACTGCCTTCTGCCGCTCTGCTCCTGTCTTCTACCCTCTGCTCCTGCTGCTGCGGCTGCTGGCCCTCGTAAGCTCGCAAGGCAACAAATTCTCACGCACCCAGCCATTGACACGGTGCTGCTAAGCTGTTGAAGGGAGAGGCCACGATGGGACACAGACGACGCGACACACCTGGCAGAGGGTCGACGACAGAGTACCCAGCTCCCAGACAGAGGCAAACAGCAGACATCCCATACCGAAGAACCCACGAGGGTAAGAAATCAAAAAACATGCAAAGTAGATGCATATTTGTCAAAAGGGGCGCCTGGGGTCGCGGGGGTGGGCCAAGGGGTTGATAGTGTGTGCGGGTAATGGAATGGATTTCAGCTCGGATTCAGACCAGATTCAGACTCGCGCCAGCAGCCAAACAGCAGTATGAATACCCGAAAAAAAAAACAGAAAACACAATCACAATCGCAGAGAAGCGAGCAATAAATAAACATCCTTCCACCAGATGCGGATGCGGGCCATGGAGTGCGAGTGGGAGGGCGCTGCAAGATGCGGGAAAGAGAGGGTAAGGAGGGGTGCTGAAAGAGGGGAAACCCAGTGGCCGGGAATCGTCGACCAATCATAATAATCATGAGCATTCCCATTCGGTAGGATTCTGGACACAGGACTTTGTTGGGATGTGTTGCCTACTTTTCAGCGTCCGACTCCATGCCGTATCGCTAGCCCTCTCTCTGTCTGTGTGTTTGTGTGTGTGTGTGTGTGTGTGTGTGCTCGCTTCAATAAATTGTCCGTTATCATTTTCATGTTTTTCGCATTGACAACGGTTGGGGGTGGAGGGTGTGTGTTGGATGCTGCTCCCGGGTCGTCGGGGCGTATGAGCAACGTCAACTTTGAATCGAAACGCGGTCTGCAAGATGCGCAGGCCTCGTGGGGGATTCTCAGGACAAAGCCGGGACGCGCCAGGACCGTGCTGAGCCTAATTTGCCGGAAATAAATGTGCAGCGATGTGTGCGGACTTTGGAAGCCAAGGTTCGCTCGCGTCTAGCCTGATAGCCTCCTGCTTTTGGAAGGACTAAGGACTCTCGTGCACGCAATGCGGTAACCTTAGGGCGGCCCTGATACCCTGATACCCAGATGCCCATGCCCCATCACCATCACCATGCATCATTCGGCGATGGAGTGCCGCTTATTATTGAAGCGGCAGGAAATTCGAAACTTGCCGGCAGTTGGGCGGAAGCCCCAAAGGGAAGGCTGGCGGAAGGACCTGGAAAGTGCTCGCGGCAAATCGAATTCCGTTCGATTGCATATACCAGCGAAAAGGGGCAAAGTCAAGCAGTGGCACGGGCCAGGACATCCTTGAGTAGATTGGATGAATGTTAAAGTTGAAAACTCATATGAATCCAGAAGAAGATTATCTGAAGAGAGTGAAAACGAGAGTGGACAGTCAAATGGATCAAAGCATTCACACGGAAGACTCTGGAAAATAAATACACATAGACGAAATGATGAAACGATGAAATGGAGACTCTTTTTAGCCAAAGTTTTACGAAATGGAATACATATTTATAATCCGTAATAATCAAGTGAATCCCCGCTGTCTGTAAAGTAAAACGATACATCCAATCTGTAGTACCGTCCCCCCCCCCCCCCCCCAAAGACCGATTACAAAGGAACATTCGTTCGTGGCGTTCCCCTTAAAAGGCGAATGGGGTGTTTCCCTCCAGACGAGACGATTCCTGGGGTCTGCCGCTCGTTGCGGAGTTTCCTCGTTACATTTCAGGGCAGGGCCATTAGTGGAAAGTCTTGGAGCAGGACCGTACGGACCACTGCCGCAGCTTAAGGATGTTGAAAGCTCAAAGAGGAAGGGGAGTGTTGGGTTCTCCCCAAATAAGTTTAATGGACAGCGTTTCTCGTTTACTGAAAAGTCCGATCCGCACATTGTGGCATCGATAGTTCCAGCGACAGCATCAGCCCTTTACAGCTGCTGATGGAAGCCATTAGCGGAGCTTGGCCAGATTTCCGGCTGAGGCACCCCCTCCCCCACCATCATCTCTCCTGGTCGTCGTCATCAATTGTTTCGTCGGTGCCTGCGCTTGCCGGCAATCAATCAGCGCCTCCCGGAGACTCCCAGGCTCCCTGTCTCCCAGGCTCTTTGCATAATTAAAAAAGTATGCGTTATGTCGTTTACCTGGCGTTTATTTTTGGAGGAGAGACTGGAGGCCTATGCTGGAGCCTGTGGAGTGGAGTGTGGGAGAGCGGTGTCAGTGAATCCCTGGCAGGGAATTTAAATTACAAAGGTTTCCGCCTGGGTCTCCGCCTCCGTCTCACTGCCGCTCGATGGCTGAGTAAGCAATACCCAATGCCAACACCTGACACCGTCCTGGATCTGGTTCTGGATCTGGCTGAGGGATCTGCTGCTGCTGCCGCTGCTGCTTCTGTTGTCGAAAGGCAAATTCAATTAAGTTGATGAAACGACAATTGTGAAGGGCGGCTCGCAGCGACGGAGCTTTGGACGTGGCTATAAAATCACATTCAGAATGAATCGGGACGAGTCTCTCTCGCTCTCTGCGATGTCCGTCATCGAGGATTCCATTTAAATATGTCGTCTGTCAATTAAGAGCCATCATAGGAGGGGGAGGAGGAGGAGGAGCAGGAGGGGGGGGGAGGAATAGTGAAAGGCATGGCTTGCCCAATGCCAATGCCAATGCCCGCACAGAGGTAACTCAATTACGAGCTTCGATGGACACAACGAGCGTTGGATGGACACGTGTAGTCTGGTTATTATTATTACCCCCGCGGCATGTGGCATGCAGCATGCACCATTTAATCCCATTCAATTGGACTCGGAACCCGACTCGGAAGATTGCATCAGCAATTGAGTTTTCTGTGGCGTGTCCTTCAGCTCCTTTACTGCATGGAACTGCTAATTGCACAGCCAGATCGAATTCGCATCATTTGCAAATTGAATAAGTGAATGATTTGCCACGACACTGTCAGCATCCTCTGCCCCTCTGGTCCTTGGCTTTTCTGCTCCTCCTCTGCGACTCCTCTGCAGCATGGTGGCAATTAGTCAATCAGCGAAAGGCAACAATCGATTCCCATTGAGAGCGAAAACAAAGTTCTCGCGGGAGCCCAAACCCAATTAAACAAACAGCAAAAATGGCGACCAGACCACTCCATGGAGTGCATGAAGTTGCCTCCTTGGGGGGGCCTGCGCCTTGCAACACCAGTAATTAGTGCACTCTTTGGGGCGCAATCTGGCGCTCACTTGACCGTGTGCCTCGTCCTTCATTCTTCCTTTCGTTGTGGGACCCCCCGTCCGTCCATGCCTTTGTTCATCTGAATCTCTCTCATTGCTCTCTCTCTCTCTCCTTCTTTTCCTGGAGATTTTTTCTCAAGTGCGTTTCGTGCTGGGCCTGGGCCTGAGCTCGAGCCTGGGCGCTGCTTTGGCGCCTTTGTTGATTCTTTTAAATTTCGCCTTTCAATTATTTTATGCAAATAAGCAAACGGAGCGCAGATTATGCCAGCTTGACAGGATTCCCCCACCCATCCGTCCGTCCATCCGTCCATCCATCTCGTGCTCTCTCTTTATCCGCAACGAAAAGAGCCGAAAGAAATCCGCGAATGAATTGCTTGCCATTGTTGTTGTGGGTTCTCCTCCGCCTCCGCCTCCGTCTCCGCATCCGTCTCTCCGCTTGTCTTTGGTTTCCGTTCCGCCGGACCCTCGGAGCGTAATCAACTTAAGTTGGGTTTTTGGTCAAATGGGTTTGTTCATTTCGAGTGTTTTCGGAAAAACTTCACAAAAAATATAGCGATTTTGCTTCTAATGTTTGCCTGTTTTCCTTTCGCTTAATTGGTGGTCCTCGGGGGAGCAGTTTCCAGCTACCCATAAAGCATAGACAGACCTCTTTGATAGACTGATGGACCAAGCGACTGATCCTTGAAGGAGGCCTCATCTTTTGTAGCCCAAAAAGGGTTGATCGGATAGGAGTTTCGATTGATTCCTTCGCTTGTCATTGCCTTAAAACACTTTTAAATAGATAAACCATACAGCTTGATCTAGATTGAACACACAGTTCGAGCAGAAAAAGGGATTTCCTCTTCCTTCACTTACGTCAATTAATTCATTGCCATTCTGTCCCCCATGCTAATCGCTGGGGACCTATTTAAAAGTCAGAAGGAGATTTCTTCTTCCTTCTACGCTAATTAATTAGTACCCAATCATATCTAACATCCTGGCTATGATATGTCTCCAAGGAATTTATGAAATATTTAAACGCTTTTTGCCTCCCTCTTAATTTTGAATTATCATCGCCCATCGAACATTTTTCGATGTCAAAGCCAGTGGCATGTCCGCAGAGACCTTCGGTGGAAGAAGTGGCCTAGGTCCTAGATGAAGCGTCTCCTCCTCATCCTTCTCCTTCCGATACTGCTGCTCCTCCTTCCGTGTGGGGTCCGGTCCGGAGAAGAGAAAGGAAAATAATTGAGATGTCGGCAGAAATGTAAGTGGACTTTTATTGACTGTTTTGCTGCTTGACTGGAATGAATGGCTGGTGGGGACAAGGTCCTCGTCCTCGTCCTCTCCTCCCCTTTTCACTGTATTCTCTTATCCTTTCACACACACACACACACACACACATAGAGAGGGGAATTGCTCTGCGATATCTCATTCGTGCCACAACAAATGGCGTGCATCGCTTTTGTCTACCGATTGGGGAAGGTGAAAAGTGTGCTGCGCTGCAGGAAAATCAATAGATTGACTCTGACTCTGACCCTGCCCTAACCTCGACTGCTGCTCCGCTGCTCTGCTCCTCCCCCTTCGCCTCCTCTTTGTACTCGTTCTGATTGGGTTAGTGGCATGGCCTGGGCTCGGCTCTTTAAGATTGCCCTTCATTCAGTGGGGCTGCCGTACACGTACACACATTTTATGCTAATAACAATACCAATACCAGCAAAAGCAACAGCAACAGCAAGAGGGAATCAGAGTGAATCTGAGGCCAGGAATTGCCATTTTACCTGCCATGTCGGCAGCGGCCATTCTCCTTGTTCTCCCTGTTCTCCCTGTTCTCCCTGTTGCTGCTGTCCGTGTCCTGTGTCCTATGTCCCGTGTATCCACCCATCCCTTCAATGTCCGCCCCAAGTGTCCTTAAGCGTCGTCGAGTGGCGCATTTTGGTGCCGGAGTTGAAGAGATTGTGTTGCGGTTAAATTGCGTCAAACATATTTGACATTTTATTATAACAACGCAATATCGCATGATATTACCCTGCCCCTCCCTTCCAATCTATATAGCCCCCGCCCCCTATCCTCTACACACACACACGCGCGCACATTCCCCTTAAAGCCCCCTCTGAAACCCTCTGCAACCCACTGAACCCCTCTGAGCCCCTCTGATGACTTGAAGTGTTTTTCATTAACTGCTGCTTATGAATATTAAATTAAAAACTGCCTTTGCCGTGCCTTTGCCTGGGCCTGTGCCTGGGCCATTCGCTGGTTTCGACTTTCAGGCCAATACCAGGATGGCATTCCCGTTCCCGTGCAATCAGGAAAACCAGAAAACAGCGAGGAAATCCGCTTAGGACCCTGGGCCCCTCGGAACAGAGACAATGATGCCAAAGACGTCGCATATTAAAAGAGCTTTCCAAATTGAATTTTGCGCCAGACCGGAATAAAGCTATTTGGATGTCGAGACGCGAATTCAATTGCAACTTTAATGGGTGGGAGTGGGAGCCATCATGGCGTGCCACTCTATTAGGAGTAGGATGCAGCTCATGAATTTCAAATGAAATTAAAAACGTGTTCTCTAAAAATAATAATAGAAAGTGAACAAGCAGCAGCAGTAGCCAGAGAAACAGTAATGGAAGCAGAGAATGGAAAACTGTTGCAAGTGGAGGTTGTTGCATCTAATTCTAGTTGGGGCAACTTCTACGTAGAGAGAGAGAGAGAGAGAGGGAGAGAGAGAGGGAGAGAAAGAGAGTGCGATGGATGGGCAAAGCGCAGCTTCTGTCTGCCAAACGGATTATTCCAAGGCACGCCAGGACTTACTGATGTAAGCTCCGACTGTTTCCCTGTTTCCCTGTTACTTTAGCTGTTGCTCCAGCTCCCTTCCTGCCCTCATCCTGCTCCTTTCCTGCCTTCTTCCTGCTCTCGTCCTGTTGTCCATAATTAAGTCAGAGCAAATAGTTAGTCGGAATGCCAAATGCCGAGCGGACTACAGCAGATGGCAGCTGGCAGAACATGTAAAGACATCAGCCTAGAGGAGAGCTGTAATCAGCGATGCAACTGTCATCGAAGGAATCCTTCCATTAGGAAATAGAGAGATGAGGGGAGCATGAGGAATGGATATCCACTAGAACTGGAAACAGCTCACACCTCATCTCTAGAATTAAGTCAGTGCATTTCACTTGACATATTTTCATTTTAAAGGACATTTCAAAAGGGGATCCCCCTCTCACGACTCTCACGATCGGCCCATGGTCTTTGGGATTGCATATCAGATGATAGATTGGTATGAGCAATGCCATAAATATTAGCCATATAAATAGTAAGATGAGTAATGCCCATACATTTTTTTGGTATACGATTATCTTGGGCTGTGTTTTGAGCTGGCCTCTTGGGGCACTTCCTTCCGTAACTAAAAAGTAATGAATAAATATTATTAATGGATAAAACGATGCAATTTTCATATTTGAAACAATAGTTTGAATTGTTTGAAGCATTGTTTTCAGGTGTGGCTTACATGTGCTTCTCGTTATTAAATTTTGGGTCTCCTGCAATCAAAAGACTCCCCTGCAGGCGAGAGCGTACATCCATTTAATGCTTTCTGTTATTGCATATATCTATAATCCTTTGGGAACTGAACTCAATCAAAGATGAGACTGCAGCTCGTTTCTCTCTCTCTCTCTCCCTCTCTCTCTCCATCGATGCCCTCTCACGCTTCCATTTCCAGAGTGCACTCACATTCAATTGATGCTTCAAATTGAGTAATCCACTGCTCTTAGCTTACCCCTCAACTGCCTTATCCCCACCCCACCCCACCCTTCTGTCCTGAGGCAACTTTTCGGTTACTTGAAAATTCAATTTTCCGCAGTATGCGCAAATCACGATTAAAATCTTGTGCTGGGCGGTGCGTGTGCATACTTTTGCGGCTGGAAATGTGGCTCAGGCCGCTTTCCGCAGGGGAAAATCAAGGGGGGAAGTGGAGATGATGGAAATGATGAGCAGTAGGGATGGCAGCAGCAGGCGGAATGCTGTGCAGTTCCTCTTCCCTTGGGACGAAACTATGAAAATTTGTGTGTGTTTTGAAATTGCGAAACAATTTGTTGACCATAATTGAACTTTGTCGTCGTCCCTCATTTTCATATCCCTCCCCTCACTCTACTCTACTCTCCTCTCCTCTCCCCACCCTACGTTTTCGTTTATTGTCGTAAAGAAAACTTTTGGATCGCTCATTGGGAAAGCGTCGTAAAAGTTTTTCTTCGCGCGCAGCCTGCGGCGAATGGCCGCCATCCACGGACGCCATTTGTTGATTTCTCCCCCACCCCCCTCTCTCTCTCTCTCTCTCTCTGTCTCTGTGTTTGTGTGAAAATCTATGTGTGCATGGGGCTGCGGTTAGGCCAATTTACAGAGAGTTTCCTCTTCATTGCCAATGCAAATGCAGAACTACAAACAATGCACAATCTTTCACACGACTCTGGCATGATTTTTGTTTAGTTTTGGCATATGAATATTTCAGCATCAGCAGCAGTAGCAAGTCCTGGAATCTCCGAAGGAGTAGGCCAAGTCCAAATCCAAAATCCAAAATCCAACTCAATGCCAATTCAAGAGCTCAACGGAAGAGTCGAGTCGTACTCGTCGTTCTATCGCTCGAAAGTTTTCCGACATAATAATAATTCATGCCTCTCGTGCCCCGACGGCTGCCACAATGCAAAACGCCGATAATTGGCAAGAGGGGAAACTCCGGGCAGAGAGCACAAAAGACAGCACAGGAGGGACTCAGGAGGGGGCGTGAAAATCTGCCTGTGGCACGCACAACTTTTCTCCCCCTTCTGTGTAGTCAGTGAGTGTGCAGTCAGTTGGAAAATGCATTCACTCCTCGAACACACACAGATGTTAAGTCCTTAGAGTCCTTAGTCCTTAGTCCTCGTTGTCACTTGCACAGTGATTGGGGAGGAGAGAAGTAGCTCTGCTTCATGACCAAGAGAGCTTAGCTGGGAAGAGCACAAGGAGTACAGGAGTCGGAGGATTCAGAGCATTCAGAGGGCCTTCAGAAGAGCCTACAAACATTCTCACACCTTTTCCCTAATGGACTCTAAGGGACTGGGTTGATCACGTCTCATTAAGATGATTGCCCATCGGCTGCTCCGCTGAACCACTGTCCAGGAGTGTCTGTGAACGCCTGTCTCCTGTCTCCTGTTCCTGCCCCGCCTGAAGGTGGGGCCATAATTAGACGCAAAGTATTTGCCATTTGTACAACACTGCAACATTGTCATCAGCATCATCATTTGCTCTGTGGAAAGTTCTTCTCTTTATTGAGACATTTCCCCATCGCCCACTTCTCTGCCACATGCCCGTTCCCATTCCCATTCTGTGGTGTGGCTGTGGCTGTGGCTGCTCACATGCGGAGGCCGGACTTTGAGGGCTGCCACTCAAAACGCTCGATCGCCGCACAATGCAACCACCAACTACAGGAGAAGGACAATGCCAGCCAGGGTAGAAGGAGCAAGAGCAAGAGCAGGAGCAAGAGCAGGAGCAAGAGTAGGAGCAGACGCAGGAGGGGCAACTATTACAAAGGCATTGCTGACGCGCTCTTGCTCCCAGAAGCAGCAGCTGTGGGGCTGCACCCTGGTGTGGCATTGTGCCCGGGGTGTGGATGTGTGTGTGTGTGTGTGTTAAAAATACCACAATTTCAATTTCAAAGTATCCTTTTAGTCAAAAGGAAATGACATTTACGCGCTTTGTTGTGGTTTGCTCATGCATAAAACATTTTTAGTTTATATTTTTTTATGTTTCTCTGACGCACTTGATGCTGATACTGCTGCTGTTGCTGCTGCTGTTGCTGCTATTTCTGTGGGCGTGCCAGGTGGGCGTGGCACTGGCACTAGCACTGGGAAAAACATGTTACTCGGACCACAGAGCAAGTCGTCGGGCGATGTCGTCGATGCAGCTTAAAAAGTATTCTTAAAGAAGGGGAAATATATTTATGAGAATTAAATTCCGTTTCTCTGCTCACCAACCGCACAATGGATGGAGCACTGGCCTTGGGCGGCTGGGGCGGGTGGGACTCTGGGTGGGGGCTGCTCTTGCTGCTGCTGGTTTTCAGCGGAGAACAACACAAACTTTTCGAATGGAAATGGGGGTTCGGTCCGAAATGCTGAAGCCAGGCAAAGCGCCAGCTGGCGATTGTTTTAAATATTTCGGGCAAACAGGTTAAACTTTAAATACAAAAAAGCGGAAAAAGCGGTAAGGCCAGAGGTGGGGTTGGGTTGGGTGGTTGCTTGCCAACAATAACTGCAAAAGTCAATGCTTCAACTGCTTTAGGGGCTTCTGCCAAAGCTCTGCAAATGCGCTTCCTGTTTCCTCCAGGAGCAGCAGCAGGAGCAGGAGCTGTGAGAACAGGACTCTATGACGGGGGCACTGACGGCATTTGTTGAATATCAACAGGAAATGCAGTGAATAAACACGTTGAGTTGTCGATTCATCGATGCAGCGAGGAGGCCTTGTGTGCTCCCTCCCTCTACCTTCTCCCATTGTGTCGCTGCCCCCCAAACAGGATACAGGATGCAGGATGAACTAGCGAGCGGCTGGGGGATGCACTTTCGTATGCATTCAATTCCATTCGAGGCACCCAGATTCAATTCTATGCGAGTGATGCCACCGACCACCCTACCACCCTACCATCGCATTCGATTTGAATGGAGGCGGATGTCTCCTCGGGCAATGGCCAGCAAATAATGCCAAATGCATTTCCAATGACTGAGCAGCAATAGCTTTGTTCCGACTATCGGATACCCCGCTACTGGGATTCTGTTGGATCAAGGGATCAACGGTTTTTGGATGCGAATGATTCCAAATACAAATTAAGATTAATTACTCAATTAACAAAAAAGAAATTACGAAAATGTATTTTATTTAATAAAAAAAAAACAATTATTAATGAATAATGATTAAAAAATTAACAACTTTGGAAAGTATCAGGTAAAATGATTAAAATTGCAATAAATAAAACTAATGCAATCAAAGCTCAAAAATTATTAGGAATATAAATTAAATAGTAATATAAATTGAATTAAATTAAATTAATTATAAAATTGCGTAAACAAATAAAAAATATCATTTATCATGAATTAATTCGTAACTCTCAAATTTGGACTAATTAGAACAAATTCTTAGTAATAAACAACATTATCATAATAAAAATTAAAATACATTTTTTTGTAGTAATTTTCATATTAGAAATTCCATATAAACAATTATCAGAAATATGTTACAATATCCTATTAGAATTTAAGCATGTTTGGTGTACAAAAAATAAATGAATTATACATACATATTTATAATAAATAACTTAAAACATTAAAATTAAATTAAAAAATATATATTAAAATATATAAATTAATTTCTCCAAATCAATGGCTGTGGCACGAATATACCCTTTGTTTCCCGCCAAAGTTCCGAGGGTATCAAAAAACAACAATCGCCGTGCAACACACACAAATTTGCATTGCAGCTCCGTTGTTGCTTTCGTTGCGTAATTGCATTCATCAAAAAAGCGAACGGCAAATGGCATTCATGAGACCGGCAATCAAATTAAAGTCCAGGCTAAAATGTTTTCCAATTTCCAGGCTTTCAGGTGGAAAGCCGAGCAGTCAGAGCTGTCCAAACAGTCCGAGCCATGGTTCTTGTGCAACATGCAATCAAAGTCAGGTCTCATCTCTCTCCTCACCCCTTGCTGTCGCTTGCACCCTGGCCCCTGCCCCTGCTGCTGCCCCTTCAACATGCGGCACCTCTCACCATAAGCCATCATATTTTTGTCCATCGTCCGTCCATCAGCCGGCCATCAGAGCACATCAGACCATCAGTCAGCCAGTCGGTCAGTCAATCATTTGAATCGTTTTCGTTTACGTTTCGTTCTCGTTTTCGATTCCAATCAATTTGTTTGGCATTTTTGGCTGCCTCATCCACGGCCCCCATTCCCCGTCATTCTTTGGGTCCGGGGAAACGCTTTTTGTTTGCTTCTATCGATTTGCCCCACCCACCCCTTCGCCCCCGCTGTCTCTCGCTCACAGCAGAAACAAAAAGCAGAAACCGACAAAAAACTTTGTCCGACGCTGCTTGTTGCATTTTTAAATAAAAGCCTGGCTGCCGGCTGCCCTGACGCCCCGTGGGGGATCTGGCAGGACAGGACAGGACAGGACAGGACAGTATAGGGTACACTTCCTGTCGGACACAGATCCATCTAAGTCTCCGGCTCGGGCTCGGGCTGTAATGAACGTGTTTGGTCCGTGCTTCCCCGGATATTTGAAAGAGATTTGGCAGTGCATTCCCCATTCGTTGTGCAGCCGACAAAGGGAAAACAATTTCCCCAATTACTGCTGAAATATTTCCATTTCATTGTATTTTTGTTGCTTCAAGTTCGGTGTTTCGCTCGTGATCCATCCAACACGTGTCGTGTTTGGGCCGACCCAAAAGCATTTTCCGTTCAAATTCGTTTGGTTGAATTCATTTATGAATTTTGAGGTGAGGCTTGGATTGGGCGAAAAACTAATCTGGGATGTCGGCATTGGCATGTCTATAAATAGGCAGAGAGTGGACTATGTATGGGCATTTGAGAGCTGGCAATTGCATTTTTAGGATTTTTCTATTGCAATTGTCTACGGTTTTCCAACAAAAAACTACACACATGCTTCTGGAATTTAAGAGTTTATATACGAAGAAACATTCAGCCTTAAAATAACTCCTTTGGACTTCTGCATTGTCATATTTGGATTATATATTCTGATAGTACGTACATATATTATTATTTATTTGTTTTCGAAAAATTTCTTGAGAAAAACCAAATGTGCCAAATGTCAAAGCAGTGTTTCTGGTGAGTACAAAATTAATTTATTAATAATAAATTTAAAATAGTAAATTAATTCATTTAATTAATAAATATAATTCTTAATTTGAATATTACTTTTGATTGTGACTTGTCAGAAGATGACTACTTTAATATATTTAATATTTTATTTATAGATGCATATAAGGAGTTCGAAATTTTCATGCAGAGCTAGGAAATACCTTACCTACTTTAAACCTTAAATTTAAAATGCAATGGCAAACAACAATTTATTTACTAACAATTTATCGCATGCCATAAACTATCACCAAAAATGTTGATTCGCAATAGATCCCTGAGCTTCCTGCTTCCCCTATTGTTGCATTGATTTTTTCGACTCTCTGGAAAGTCTCTTCCTTCGACAGCATCTGCGCCGTGTGGCCTACACGTTGATCGGCGCTTTCTCAATAATCATTTTTGCAGGACAGAGTTTCCTCGCAGATTGTCCTGTGGATGGACAGGTATTGTTCGTTTTCCCCGCGCTGAGATGGTCGATGTGGCCGAGAGAATGGCCACACGATGGACAGGACACTGGAAAACTGTACGCTAATTGACACTTGGGTCACCCCTTATAAGAATGGGGCGGGGGGAATGGGGGATGCAATGAAAGGTCTGTGGATAGGAGAAAAGTTTTCCATTTCGTTTTCGTTTTCGTTTCCTTTTTTGTTTTTTTTTTTGATTTCATTCTCCGTTGCATGCCCGCAGGCGTTATGTTCTTCTGCTGCAAAAATATCATTTTGGGGAGGCTGGTGGAATGCAGGCAGAAGGAGGCGTGGCAGTGGCCGAGGAGGGAAAAATGTGAAACTTTTTAATTGACTTTTTCAATTACAGTTTAATTTTGTTGTAAGAAATGTTGGGCACTACCAATTGAAGTTTTCCCAAGCCAAGCCCATGGCCAAAAGGCCAAAAGAATGAGGGATGGTCTGAGGGGGAGATGGTGGAGATGCGGGACCCCCTTCTCCGGCTAATCTATCATTGTCCGCCGATGAATATGTGTGTGTGTGTGTGTGTGTGTGTGACGAGTGTGTGTGTTTGCAATTTGCAAAACTTCAGAAACACGCACAGGCGGCAGGCGGCATCATCAACTTCTTGCCCCATACCCCATCCATGCCACTGCCCCCCCCCTTCAACCACTCGGAAAATCTAAATTTATCTGCAACATGAAGGAAACGGCAGGCTTCGGGTAGCCGAAACTCGAAACACCCTCGAGGACGACGATCATTCGTATGGCATATCCTTTCAACTGATTTCATTTCTGTTCTGATCAGGTACTAGACACCTTCCAGTCGTATATGGGTCTATACTTGATGAATTAAAAAAGTCTTCCTGAAAATCACAATCCCCTCCACAAAAGGGTACATAAAAGTTGAGTGCTCTTTCCTTGGGCTCCATGAGGTCCAGCAAAAAGGCTAAGAAAGCACACGCCAACTATGCATCAAGGAGGGAAATGTAGAGGGGGAATCGGAGTGAAGGCGGGGCGTGGCAGAGGCAGATTGCATCTTGGAAACACATTTCCTTCAAGCACTCTTTATTATGGCAAACAAAAAAAAAAACTGGTGGAAAAGTGAAAAAGTTTTTGGCCAAGGAAAAAGTTCCATTTGGGTCCGTTCCTTGTAAGATTTGCTTATGCATAAGAGTTGGTATTACTGCCTCTGGATATATGTGACAGGCAGGAAGGGCACTCTCCAAAGAGAGTGCATAACCGATGAGGCAGCCCCCAGAAATCAGCCGAAAATTAGCCACCAAAACGGAAGGGAGGGAGAGGGAGCCCTGTACTGTCCATGGAATAATTCCGCTGGCACATGGACATGATGCATTGTCTGTTATGGTCGTTGGGTTTTTTTGTGCCACAGCAAACATGTTACATTTATCTTTCTCGGGGATGAAGCAGACAAAAAACGAACAAAGTACAGCAAAAGGGGGAGGGTATAGTAGTAGTCGACCTCTAAGTACCTCTAAGCCAGCCGAAAGAGAGCTGTGTCTGTGAGCTGATACACCCCCTCCAGGCACTGCTTACAGGGTAGCAGCAGGGCAATAACAGAGATACGAATGCGAGCAGAAACCAAACAAAAGCCCCGAAAATGAATGGAGCCTTTAGCCCATGGCGGGCAGGCCAGGCGGGCCAGGCAGGTGATGACGGGGTCAGGGGCCAAGCTCTGGTCAAAGCCAAAATCGGATGGATAATGGAGGGAGGATCCACCTGGTCCGCTCGAATTAATCCCCAGCGTGCACTTTCGCTCGGAGTCGAACCGAACGACGGCTGTAGATGCGAATGAGGCCGGCGCAGAGGGGTACAGTGGGGTGTTGAGCAGGGCTCCATTTTAATTGAATAACTACACGAACGAAATGTTATGTTGTGTTGATAAGATGATAAGATACGAGAGGCCCCCAGAGACGGGACGGGGACTGTGTGTGTGTGTGTGTGTGTGTGTGCGTGTGTCCTCACAAATCACAACGGAAATGGATGGCATGGGGGGATTTGAAAGTAACATCTACAGCCCATGCCCATGCCCATGCCTATGCCAATGGAAGGAATGGAATCCTTAGTGGCATCCTTAGTCTCGACTATTCTTCTATATATCTCTTGAAAATTGAGTTTGTTCAGGTCTGCTATGGTGTGAGTGTTCTATTCTCATCTATGTTGACACGTTGATACTATATTCAGCATGCCCAAAGCCATCCTAAAGCCCCCCATTTACATGGATACGGGCTCATATGAGGGGGTGGGGGGAGTGTGGTGTGGTGTGAGGTGAAAACCCGCTCATAACCCTAGATTGCCACTTGATTTGTTCTTCCTTTTTATGCGCTACCATCGCATTTGTCCTGGCTTTTCCTTTTCCTGCCATTGTTCCACTGGCAGCTGCCATGCTATGGCTTTTTTATGGCCCCGTCACCGGATTCCGTGACACTTCTAGCATCGGTATTGGCATTGGCATTGGCATGCCTTTGACAGACGGCACAAGGAATGCAGGATAGAAGGAATGGCATCCTGTCTCCTGTCCCATGGCCCATGGCCCATGGCCCATGGCTGTGATGGCTCCTGGCATTTGTAATCACCGCTGTGAAATCTGTGACATGCGATATTTATTATGCAAATATTGGCAGGCCACAAATCCTGTTAGCCTGATTGTCTTTTCTCAGCCTCTGCCGTCTGCTCTCTGCCTCTCCGGCCACATCCTGAGTGATTGGCTAATCCTTGTACTACAACCCCACCAACCCCCTACCCATGCAATGTTACTGTGGATGAAAGTAGTTCATTTATTTTAATTTTCTTTTCCTGTCAAAGAGCTGAAGCTGCTCGCTGCTCGTAAACTTGATTTTCCAGAGTCTCAGATTGTGTGCATTTAATGCGCGACAAACTTTTACGATAAACTCTGGGGAGCCAGCACCCATCTAAAATTAGCGTCCATTAATTAGTTGTGTCTCTGACGGACTGACGTTCCACTCATGGCCTCCACTCCACCCTCTGCTCTTTGCCCTCTGGTCGTCTGTGGCTGCAGCCTGGGGGTCATCCGAGAGGAAGAACACCTCTTCTGTGGTGTTGGGTCCCCTGCAGATAATTTCCTGCGCTTGTCAAAGCATCACCTCTGCTTTGACATGCTCTGGCACTAATTTATCTTCCACTCCACTTTCAGGGCATTGCTTGCGTTTGGCTTTAATAGATCATTTGCTGCATCATTGCGCATATGCCGCATGTGTCCCGCTGTCTGGGGCTAATCCTTTTGCTTTCGTTGGGGGGGAGACCCCCACAGCTGGTTGTCACGTCGCCCGCGTGAATCGTTCTCGCATTTTTGCCGCACGCACGCACACTCTCACTCTCCTCTTCCGAGGGCTTCACACAGATACACACAGATACATCACTGTCGGAGCGGAGCACACGGCTGCTATTGCTCCATTAAATGTGGGCCACCGACAAGCGGAAGCCGCTGATGCCACTGCCACTGCCGATGCCATGCCGCTTCTGCGGGGCTTTCCTTTTGCCACTGACTCTGCCAATGCCATTGCCGTCAGCGAAATCATAGTAGTGCCCGTGCTCATGCCCGTGGCCGTGCCCGTGTCCGTATCCGTGTCCTTGGCGTCCTTGGTCGTTTGGCATGCTGGCGTTTTATTTTGCCAGCTTTTAGCAGACAGCAAAAAGCATCGCATCCAGCGATGTTGATAGTCGCCCGGCAACTGGCTCTGCCACTATAATTCTATTATGTCTGTGTGAAAAGCAACTTTATTCCACACTGGTTTATGCCCTGGTCCGTCCAGCGGCCAGCGCGGCCAGCGCAGCCAGCGCGGCCAGAAAAACAAAGCCACAAGACCAGAAAATCTTTGTGGCTGGCTGGCTGGCTCTCCCTCCGGCTAGCTTTCGTTTTGATATCTGGTGGCTGCCATTTTCCATTTTCCTTCTTCCTTTTTAATGTTTAGCTCAACTTTGCGCTGCGTGAATGTCGCGTTAGCTGTCATTATCAAATTACGCTCGGTGCAAGGTATATTTGGGAGAAGGTAGGCCAGAGACCACTCGATCGCAGCTGCAACATATGCATTTTCCCTAGTTTCTGGTAAATATACATTTATCTTGGAGGGCAGACAGCGAGGGGGCAGCCTCAGACATAAGCCCAAATTCAATTTATTTCCAAAGCGCAACCCTTTCCACTTGTTATCTGGGATCGAGCTCTCTCGCTCGCTCTCTTCCTCTTCTGTGGGTCTCTCTTGGGACGTTTCCGTTCTCTTCTTTCGAAAATCACGTATACGCCGCGTTGATCACCGCTAGCCGCCAGTCGCTGGTCGAAAGCGCGCCCGTAAGCAAACGATTCAAAGCGAGGCAAACCTCTGAACGGGACGGAACGGAACGGAACAGTAGAGCCGTAGAGCAGTAGAGCAGTACGGCACGAATCATCATTAGCCGCCGTCTGAATGGGATACCCCATAGTAGCACCTCGACACAGACAGAGAGACACGGACCTCTGAGTAACCTTGTTCCCAATTGTTCCCAGTTGGTGCTGCTGCTGCTGACCCATGATGGCCCGGCCAATGGACGATCGGGAACGCGAGGCGATTGTCCAGAGTCTGCACAAGGACGTGCAGGCCCTCAAGGAGATGGTGCGCAATCGAGAGAGCGAACTGGTCAAGCTGCACCGGGAAATCCACAAGCTAAAGGTGAGAGAGTCAGTCGCATAGTCATCCAGTCATCCAGTCATCCAGTCATCCATCGTTAGCTGTCTGTTGCCTTTGGCATCGCTTTTGTTTGGTTTTGGGCCCTGTGTTTGCTCTGTTTCGTGTGATAAGCGGGAGGGCGGGCTGGCGGGCTGGCGGGCTGCGGCAAACAATTGTGGTGGTCCCCGGTCGGTCTGTTTTTCGGACTAATTTCGAGTTCGCTTTTTGTATCGCAGAGATACAAAAGTATCTGCAAATACGCTCACCCTCCTATCAATTGCGTCGCACATTGTTATCTTTTGATAGAGGAGATACTAGAGGAGGAGGAGAAGCAGAAGCAGAAGCAGCAGCAGCAGAAGCAGAAGCAACAGCAGCAGTATTCTGCTGAGATATCAGATACACCCCATGCCCAATGCCCAATGCCCTATGCCAAAGCCCTACCCCACATAACCGCATGGCAATGGCAATGGTATCTGCTAGATACACTCGCACTCGCACTCATGCTCGGTTCTCGTTTCTATCTAAACGCTTAGTGCTGCTTAGTGCCTTATAAATTGTGTACTTGAACCTCTTGATTCTAGCAGAGCTTCCCCATCTCTTCCGCTCGGATCTCTATTTGAATTGTAAAGCAGATTTATTGAGCCAAGTGATTAGCACTTCTGGGCGAGATTTTGTACAGACATGAAACGACTTTGATTTGTAAAGATTCGAGATTCGAGATCTGAGATTCGAGATTCCAGCGAGCAGAAAGCAGATAGCAGATAGCACATCTCTCAGTCTCAGTCTTAGTGGCACACAAAAGCCAAAGAGAATTGAATTAAATCTCTTTCGGTCCGGTCCGGTCCGCTCTCTCATATCATACGCCGAATCGACTCGAGTCGAGTCGAGTCGAGTCGGTCGAGTGTGGTGTGGTGTGGTGTGCGCTGCGTCGCTAATTGCCGGATCACCTCCAGCAGCCTCCTCAGAGCATCGGATCTCGAGTTTGCTTTGGGCAAACAAATACATAGACGGAGGGCAGCACGCGCGCGCTCGACTCGAACAAGAAAAAACACTGGAAAAAGAAAGAGAACCGAGAGCTGTAGAGCTGTAGAGAAGAGCGTTTTGAAATGCTAATTTCTATGCAAATAATTTGGAAAACAATGCCAGGAGGGTGGGGGGGGGAGGCCAATGCCAGGGCTTATCTTATTTGCCCTGCGACGAGGTGGAACCGGGCCTGGAGGCGCCTCGGACCTGGGCTTTATCTATGCCCGTTTTTTGTTTTTTTTTGTTTTTGGGTCACTGATTTCGGGGTGGAAGTTTTGCATTCTATTTGCGGACTATGATAAGGACAACAGGCACACACGCACCCACCCATCCCGCACCCACTTGTGGCCCAGTTGTCATCTCTGCATTTGGATTCGTCATGGGGCTCTGTCATCGTTTCATCCATCGATTCAAGGCACGTGAATGCCACACTCAGGCACTCAGTGGTGGGTCACCGGGTGAGGAGTGACGAGTCGCCTAATTGAGTTTCTGGGGGGACTGGCCCGGGGGGAAAATCTGTGCAGTATGCGAGCATCACGCGTTGGCCATTGATTGCTGGCCAGTGGCCACTCAATTGCCTCGGAATGGGAATGGGAATTGATTAGGCAACGCTTTCCAATTGTCGCCTCTTTGTGTATCCATGCAGAGCGTGCTCCAGCAGACCACCAACTATCTGAATGTCACCAGGAACGAGCGGAATGACAGGTTGCAGCAGTCCCCCACCAAGACGAAGCTCTACCCCCTGCCCGAACAGTGCGGCGAGGTGACCAGCAGCCAGGCGAATCCACACCTCTGCACCTCCTGTGGGATGGTGCTGCCCAGCAGTCCAGAGTTTGCCATGGAGGCTCTCTCTCTGGGTCCAGCAACAGCAACAGCCACAGGCACAACGGCAACAGGAACAACAGCAGCGCCTGAGATGCGTCCCAAGCCCCTGCCAGCGGCCATCAAGAAGCAGGGTGTCTCCGCCGAGAGTTGCGTCCAATCCATGCAGCAGTCGTACAGCGTACCGATCCCCAAATACGAAAAGGATTTCAGGTGGGTCCGCGATACAGATTCATCCACGGATCGGACTGACCTCTTTTGATATCTTTCTTCCAGCGATAAGCAGCAGATCAAAGATGCCATCATGGACAACGACTTCCTCAAGAACATAGACGCCTCGCAGGTGCGGGAGCTGGTGGACTCGATGTACTCCAAGAGCATAGCGGCCGGCGAGTTTGTCATCCGAGAGGGCGAAGTTGGGGCCCACTTGTATGTGTCTGCCGCCGGGGAGTTTGCGGTGATGCAGAACGGCAAGGTGCTGGACAAGATGGGGCCGGGCAAGGCCTTCGGTGAGCTGGCCATTCTCTACAACTGCACGCGCACCGCCTCCATCCGGGTGCTGATCGAATCTCGAGTGTGGGTGCTGGACCGGCGCGTCTTCCAGCAGATCATGATGCGCACGGGCCTGCAGCGGATCGAGAACAGCGTCAACTTCCTGCGCTCAGTGCCGCTGCTGCGGAATCTCAGCGAGGAGCTGCTGGCCAAGATCGCCGACGTCCTCGAGCTGGAGTTCTACGCCGCTGGCACGTACATCATCCGTCAGGGCACCGCCGGCGACAGCTTCTTCCTGATCTCGCAGGGCAACGTGCAGGTGACCCAGAAGCTGACGCCCAACGCACTGGAGGAGACGGAGCTGCGCACCCTCGCCCGCGGCGACTACTTCGGCGAACAGGCGCTCATCAACGAGGACAAGCGCACGGCGAACATTATAGCGCTGTCGCCCGGCGTGGAGTGTCTCTCCCTGGACAGGGACTCCTTCAAGCGTCTGATCGGCGACCTGTGCGAGCTGAAGGAGAAGGACTACGGGGACGAGAGCCGCATGCTGGCCATGAAGGCAGCCGCCCACAGCCACGAGGTGCTCGGCGCACAGGCGCAGCAGCAGGAGTTCCCCGATCTGAAGCTCACGGATCTCGAGGTGGTCAGCACCTTGGGCATCGGGGGCTTTGGACGCGTGGAGCTGGTCAAGGCGCACCACCAGGGCCGCGTGGACACCTTCGCCCTGAAGTGCCTGAAGAAGCGGCACATCGTGGACACCAAGCAGGAGGAGCACATCTTCAGCGAGCGCCACATCATGCTCAGCTCCCACTGTCCGTTCATCTGCC
This sequence comes from Drosophila helvetica, assembly GCA_963969585.1. Classification (NCBI taxonomy): domain Eukaryota; kingdom Metazoa; phylum Arthropoda; class Insecta; order Diptera; family Drosophilidae; genus Drosophila; species Drosophila helvetica. The sequence continues at coordinate 3,416,349 of OZ018402.1, read as the reverse complement.
GCCTGCATCGCACCTTCCGGGACGAGAAGTACGTCTATATGCTGCTGGAGGCCTGCATGGGCGGCGAGATCTGGACAATGCTGCGGGACCGTGGCTCCTTCGAGGACAATGCCGCCCAGTTTATCATCGGCTGTGTGCTGCAGGCCTTCGAGTACCTGCACGCCCGCGGCATCATCTACCGCGACCTCAAGCCCGAGAACCTGATGCTGGACGAGCGCGGCTACGTGAAGCTGGTGGACTTTGGTTTTGCCAAGCAAATCGGCACCAGCGCCAAGACGTGGACCTTCTGCGGCACACCCGAGTATGTGGCGCCCGAGATTATCCTCAACAAGGGCCATGATCGCGCCGTCGACTACTGGGCTTTGGGTATCCTGATCCACGAGCTGCTGAATGGAACGTAAGTACGGGGACATGGGTTGTGTTTATTCCATGCATGGCATCAACATTTTCTTTGCCGCTTTTCCAGTCCACCGTTTAGTGCTTCGGATCCCATGCAGACGTACAACCTCATCCTCAAGGGCATTGACATGATCGACTTTCCCAAGCACATCTCCCGCTGGGCTGTGCAGCTGATCAAGCGCCTCTGCCGCGATGTTCCCTCGGAGCGATTGGGCTACCAGACGGGCGGCATACAGGACATCAAGAAGCACAAGTGAGAGACATGGAATCCATGGAATTCAGCGGTAGTCTAAAACTGTTTGTATGATCTTTCCTCCAGGTGGTTCCTAGGCTTCGACTGGGATGGTCTGGCCAGTCAGCTGCTGATACCGCCCTTCGTGCGGCCCATCGCCCATGCCACGGACGTGCGCTACTTCGATCGCTTTCCCTGTGACCCCAACGAGCCACCGGACGAGCTCTCCGGCTGGGATGTCGACTTCTAGAGCAGCTAGCCTAAGCGCGTCCTCCGTAGGGCTCGCGTTGTCAGAAGTGTAAAATATAAGCCGTATATGTAGATAAAATAAATGACTTGGACTATTTCAATAATAATTTTTGGAGCGAATCACGTCTGCAAGACTACATGGCTGTCGCGGATGTTGGTTTTGGCCGACAGCAGCTGGCACATGTTGATGCAGCGCAAGATTAGCGGGGCGTAGACAGCCTCGCAGCCGGGACGCGGCTTTGCTGCGAGACGCAGGTCCTTGGGCAGATTGCTGAAGAATTCCCCGAAGCTCTGCTTGGGCGTCCGGATTTTGTGGCAGCGGCGACAGCTGCAGGTGGCTTCGCGGTGCTCGTAGAAGGCGTAGCGGGCGCGGTAGGCACACCCGAGGAGGCAGGCGCCGGGACCGAGCTTCTCGTAAACGGGAGCATTAAAGACGTCGGCCACGATCTGGAGGATACTGCGGTTGTTCGAGTCGGAACCCGCCATGACGACCGTGGTATCGGGTCCGAACCGGAAGCCCAGGTCCTGGGCAAAGGCGCGGTGATGCATCAGCTGGCCCTCGATGAGGGCGCGAGCCTCCGTCTCGGGCCGGTCGAATTCCTTGATGCCGTGCAGAGCCTCGTGCGACGTCGGGTGCAGATCGGAGGACCAGCGCAGCGTGCCCTTGGCCTCGGGGATGAACTCTCTGTGGTGGAAGTGCAGGGCCAAGTTGCCGTCGTTGCCCATGGGCGTTGAGTCGAGCATCGCGTTGAAGTGCTCCCAGTTGCCGTTGGCCAGTTGGTCGCAGAAGGTCTGCCTGATTTCCGAGCCGTTGCGGAAGAAGAGCAGGCCCATGTACTCGTTGGGAATGGTGGGGTGGCACAGCACGTGGCCCTCGTCCATTTTGCGGTGCACCTCGCCCAGGTGCGTCATCATGGTGTCGCTGATGTCCAGCGAGAGCACAAGCAAGTCCTTCTCCAGCAGCATGCCCACGAATCTGGACTGGGCGATACCGATGGCCGGCACCACCATGCAGTCGGGCCGGAAGTTCCAGCGCTTCACGTAGTAGTCGGCCACACGTCCCTGGAGACGCGACGAGGCGATGGGCTTCATCAGACGCCTGCATAGGTCGGGCGCACACGCCTCCAGGCACTTCTCGGACCACTTCCGGTTGTTGATGTCGAGCAGGTTCATGCACGAGCCGTCGCAAAAGTCGATGGAGGCCACGCCGCCCACCAGCAGCGAGCAGAGGAAGCTGCTCACCAGCGAAATCCTCGGCGTGCGCTCGTAGTGCTCTTTACACTCCTGGTATACCTTGCGGATCTGGGGCCCGGTGCACCGGGCGTAGGCCCGCGACCCCGTGATGGCTGCCAGGTTGGAGGAGCCGCCCAGTTCCTGTTCCATCTCGAAGGCCTGCGTAATCGCGGAGCTGTCCATCCAAATGGGCGTGCGTGCCAGCTCGAAGGCGCCGGCATTGAGCTGCTCGTGGAGCCGCAGGATCGGATTTATGTTGCACAGACGGCGCAGTCCGATGTCCGACCAGAAGACGCATCCGTGCTGCTGAGCCGCTCCCGCGATGGCCGCCACCGAGTGCAGGTCCGCCCCCTGCCCGCTGAGGCAGTTCAGCAACATGTCCAGAGCCTTGACCCACATTACGGGATTAGCGAGGCCCTCGTCGGGATACGCATCGGAGAGGGCTCCACCCGAGGTCTTGAACTCCGGCAGATCCACGTCGTAGATTATTGTGGCCGTGTACTGGACCTTCATTTGAGAGTCCAGAATCACGGCCTTAAATCGCTGGGTCCCCAGCTGGAGGCCCAGATATGTGTTGCCGCTGTAGTCGTGTTTTCGTCGATGACACATTTTCCATCGATCGGCGTGAAAGGGTTAATGAAAAACGGACAATTTCGAAAGGGAATTCAATGAATTAAAAGTCAGTACAAAGATTCAAGAGAGCCTCAAGGATCTGACAATACGTAACCTTGGCGAAGATGGCAGGTACTCCGGGCAGGCTGTGCTATGCTCCAGAGCAACTTCATGACGGAACTTATGGCCAGGCTTCTCTGGCCCAGAGATATCACTGCTGGAAGTGGCAGAAGCGCCCCCATCATCATCAGCATCTTCTGTGACATCACCTGGTGTGGTGGTCGCCGCGTTGTCCAGCTGAGGACACTCAGAGGACACACATTGAAATGGTATGATTTCAAGGGGTATATTGCGTCACTTACAGCCAAAAACAATCGCTCCCGGAGCTCGTGCTAATTGGTTATACATAGTCACAGATTCGGAACTTCAGCAAGTAAGTCAAGTGGTCACAAAATGTAAAGGATAGCGCCACAGCTCCTCTAGTGGGTGAATCATTATCTGCTCCACTTCTGGCACAAGAGCTTTTCCCAAGTACTCCATCTCTGGCTGTATATTGGATTAACTTCTAACGGGTCTGATGACCGGCCATTAACATATCGTTCAACCATAAGTTTGAAGTTATCCAGTGCGGCCTGGAACAGTTTACGCAAATTCCCGGGCAAGGAGGCATCCAGCTCTGCTGCACTTTACACTTCATTCTCCGGAAATTGAATAAAAATATTGGAAGATATATATACCTATATATTCTGCTCCTTGGTTTGCTTTTTTATTTCATTTTATATACTTACCACCAATGCAACGGTAGTGGGAATAATTATTAATTATTATTAATTAAACTATGCTATTGCCAACACCTTCCATTTCGGTGTGGGAAGAAATGGCTGTAATTATATAAATATTAATTATGATCTGATCTGATCGATAATAATTACAAATTTTGCATTACCAAATTATGTCAGATGGCTAGGCCAGTTTAATTGTCCTTCTTTTATTTCAGTCACGTGCTCCGGCCGTTTTAAATAGTTTATTGATTTATTTAAATCCTTATCATTGATTACTATTTTTTAAACGATTTAAATAGATGGAACATTCGGCACAACGGGCGGCGGGTGGTGCAAGGATCAAGTGCAGGCTTCGCAGAAGCTTCGATACTTTTGTTTTTCTTCCCTCTTCCAGGCCTTGTCGGTTGCACTGGAAGTTGCTGCTGTTGGCCTGCTGTGGCCGCTGTGAGATGCTGCTGTTCTTGTTGCTGCTTGTGATAGCAGGGGTCGAGACTGGGTACATAGCTTCACAAAGCTAGCAAGGAAAAAAAACCGAGTTAAAAGATTGCTTCCGTAAAGAACAAAAACACAAGCCTGCTGATGCTGATGCGCTTGTCGTTGCAGCACCATCCACAGGATTTGATGGCATAGGTCGCTCATACGGAGAAGGAGGAGCTGCAGGCGTTCAATTTGTCCCTTGGTCGTCCTATCCATATTGTCCTTTACTTACACTTTTTTTTTTAATTTTTGCGAGTCCGCGTGCTTGCGTTCAAAACTTTGTTTTGTTTTGCAGCCCTAGTCAAGGTGCTATCGACACGACGCGATACTATCGACTGTTTCAAAACTCTAGGAAACAACCGTATGAAACGTAACAGTACAGTACTTATATTATTTATTAGCTTATTTTTATTTAGTTTAGTGTTTAGTGAGAGCGAGAGAGATATATGCGGCCAGTTTTTTTTCCAGTTGAGCTATGAGCAGCGCTGCGGCCGAGATTATCGGCAGAGACGATCGATTTCAGAAGCAATTTTAATGTGTGTGTGTTGGAAAACATAATTTTGTCACAAAAAGTGCCTCATAATAGCTGGGACACGTGCTTAGAGACGTCTACGAACACTAATTTTGGTTTCTTGTCAGTCATGTGGATGTAAGAGGGAGACAGATGATGTCTGATTGTTCGCTTCTGTTTCCACTTCGACTTTGACTTCGTCAGAAGCAAAATCAAAGCAAGCAGTCAGGTTAGTAGCAGCAATTATTTTCTTTATTCGTATGTTCTTCTGGGAAGTGTGTGATTTTGTTTCAATAGCTTTCATTCGAAGCACCTAGGAATGAAGCAAGAAAACGAGCAGCTGCGCGAGCTACTCCAGTCATGGGATCTGGTCGATCTCGTGCCATACCTGCAATGCGAAGCCATCGACGTGGACGAACTGCAGTGGATTAAGGGGCACCACCTGGTTGAGCTTCTGAGCAAACTTCCGATGGGCAAACGCATACGCTTCGAGCATCACCTGGAGATCTGGCGGCGCCGCCTAAACGTGCCCCTCCAAGGCCTTCCGGGACAGATTCGCACGAACTGCCAGGGTTGTCATTGCACAAATAGCCGACCCCAGTCGCACTGCGCTACGGAGAGCGGAAAGTCCGATGCGGCACTCAACGAGAGGGACTCACCCAGAGAGACAGTACAAGCCGCCACGCAACCGGAGCTGGAGCCCGTCAGGATTCTGACTACGTCGCAAGTCAGCAACGTGAAGGTAGATGAGAATCAGCTGGTTACGGTGCGCGGCATTCTAGAGGCCGACTCGGTAGGAAGGTCGTTTCTACTCGAGCTCCTGGGTGAGAAGAACGAGCTGAGTGCAGGGCAGCGGCAGACGCTCATCCAGATGATCTGCAGCTACTTCGAGTACAATCGGAAGCACATGACGCTGAAACACAGCTACAAGCTGGAGCAAGAGATCCTGCAGCTCTTCCCCAAGGAGAAGTTGGAGGATTACCGCCTCGGATATCGTGGAAAGATCTATGTGCGTTTCACCAACATGAAGAGCGAGAGGGCCAAAGTCCACTCATCCCCCGAGGAGCCGAAGCGAAGGCGTGAGGACAGGGACCCACGTCTACGCCACTAATTTCCCTCACACGGGCGAGACATTCCCGGATGACCACAGTTTGGCAACGAAATCGACATCAATAAACATCTTTGTTCATTCGGAAATTTTGTACAACACTATACATATATGTATGTAGATATTTGTAGATGACACTCTACTGTCAGCTTTACAACAATATAAACATTTACTTACAGAAATTGCATTTACCCATCAGAATGGTTCTTCAGGCCACTAATCGGGACTTCCCTAATCATTTTGTGTGCACCCAGCTTTTCCCACCGTTTGGGTGGGTAAAACAGTACAAAGGCAATTTCTCTTCGCCATTTTGGAGTTGGTTCTACGTCGGACTGCATTGAGAAAGAATTGTTTTCGGGTATGCGAAAATCTAATTTGTTTGGCCGCCCAACTAAAGAAAGGAGTGCGCTTATATCTTTATTTTATGTAATTTGCTGCCCGTCAATATTTCAAAATATTTTCCAAGTAGTGATGGAGCATCCAGAAAATGTATTGCTAACTGCACACTTCTGCTGATCGGTCTATCACCGACCTGTAAATTTGTACTTAAAAAATATGCCTAAATTTGAGGGCAACAACAAAATGTATCAGCTTTTAATTGAAATTAGTTTCTTAATTGGCTGGCAGATAAGATATGTTTTAGTCATACATATACATATGTATATAAATGTATGTATTTATAAACAATAATAATAATAGTGATTTATGGCTATGTAAACACTCTCTAAAAATATGCGTGAACTATAAATAATCAATATTTAAAATTCCTACAAAAAAAACATAAGATATACCACTGTGGTTTGTTTTTATTAGTTTTACATTTAAATTAGATTTCAATTAGTTTTAATTTAGTTTTAAAATAGATGCACAGAAAAAAAACAGCTCGATTTAAAATTGAATTTGTCTTTATGTGTGAATAATATTAAATCGATTTTAATTTTACATATTGTTTTTGTATTCCGACATAATTCTTAGAGAGCCAAAAACAAAATCCTACCAAGGATATTTATGTTATTTCGAAGGCAACAAATAAATCGAACGCTGTATAAAGAATCTGTATCATCAGACAGATCATATCGTGATAAGTTAAACCGGAAATTAAACTGTAGATTTCCCTGAGAAATAGGATTTTTGAAGTTAAAACGGAATAAATTTATTTAATCTTATTAATATAATTCAATAATTATTATTTTCACATATTAAATGAATTGTGTTGCTAAGATTTAAGCAGCCTGCGATTGAGTGCGCCTCTGTTCTGTGATCTTGAACTGGAGGAGCACCACCAGATACGTGGCCATGAAGGAAATATTGGTGGTGATGAGCTCACGGTTGATGTTCGCATATCCGTCAAGATTCATGATGGGCGGGTTTTTGTTGATGGCAACCAGGAGCATCTCGACCTCCTTCTGGGTGGCCGCATCCACGGATGTGAGATTGATGTTGAGGAGCTTGGTCTGGAAGTCCAGCCCGACTTTGCGCGAGGCGTAGTGGGCCTCGTTGCAGATGATGTAGAGCAGGCCCATGCAGTAGAAGACGATGACGAAGAGACCCACCTCCTTGTAGGTGGCTCCGTGGTCCATGATCTCGCTGATGCTGCCGTACGTGGCGATGATCGTGGTGAAGAAGATCACGAGGCAGTACATGCCATACATGTTCGAGTAGGCGCGTCCCAGCTGCTGCATCATGTGACTGAGATCGACCCACAGGTGACGGTACTCCGTCAGCTTCTGGGCGGGCTTCTCGCCGCGAATGGTGGTCTGCAGGGCGTCCGAGAGGGCGCGGCTGGCGGTGCCGAAGGCATTGCAGTTGATGTACCACAGGCTGCAGAAGCAGTTCAGCATCGCGATGATGGGATAGTAGGCGAAGGTGTACCACAGCCGGAAGTCCGGCTGGAGGAAGTACTGCGAGAGGTTGATGGCGATGCTCAGGACCCAGGAGAAGATGCACAGCGACCAGGTCAGCGGATACAGATTGGGGAACACTATCGGGCTGCCCGTCGTTTTATAGAAATTGTATTGGTACCTGGTCCACATATTCTTAAATATGGCCACCTGAGGTCCGTGACGCCAACTGGCGACGGGCAGCAGGAAGTTGGTGAACAGCAGACTGATGAAGATCACGTTGTAGATGGCCTCGTCGAAGCGCTTGTCCGGGCTGGTCACGAACTTCTTCACCCGCTCCCGGAGAACCAGCACCACCACCGTCGTCTGGCAGCTGTAGATGAAGATGGCCCACATCACCTGCTTGGAGCGCCAGGAGTAGCCGGTTCGCGGCAGGTTCTTCACCGGCGGATTCCGGTGGATGGGCATCACGCCCATGATCTGGAACAGCACCAGCAGACTCTTGGTCGTCTGGTAGAAGGAGTCGTGCTTGTCCAGCTCCAGCGGATCGTCCACCGTCTCCTCCTTGCGCACGTACACCTCGTCCATGGCATCCCCCCGGGCCATCAGCTTCAACTTTTCGCGGTATCGTATCTCGTCCTCCAGGAACTGGCGCTGGTTGGGGTTCAGCATAGGCGCCACCTTAGACGGCGGCGTCAGGCCACGACTGACGGCCCAGAATGACATGATGAACGGAAGAGAACAGAACTAAAAGGTCGGTGGACAGAGTCCGGGCACAGCTTTTATAGACCCCCGAAAGTCGCGGCACTGTCAGTGGCAAGGCAAAGGCAAGGCCTTGCTATTGACTTTCGATTGAAAGGCAAACAAAAGGACCTGGACACGCCCGGAGGCGTCGCCCATTTGCTTGCTTGCTTGCTCTCCATTAAATATGCCCAAGACCCAGGATATGAGCCCCAGCAGTTTGTTGTGGTCATCCATTTGAGCCTCTGGATGGGATGTGATGTGATGTGGGGCAGTGTTTTTGCTGACACCGCCAACGAATGGGTATGACCCCGACCTAGAGGACGGTCAGTGGGACAGTGGGACAGTGGGACAGTCGGAAAGGGCGACTGCTGGCTGGCTGGCTTGGATGGGTGACCGGGCAGAAGGTACATAAAATGCGCTTAATTTGCCGGAAATGAAAGTTTAACGATGTGTAAATGCTTACGAATGCCGATAGAGGCTCGCACTAATGACCAATAAAAATGTGGCCCCCCATGTGTCCCATGTACTCCATGGACTACTGTCCCATCTGTCGATGTGTGTGTCCACTGGCCAATGCACAGTAGTTGCTTGGCCTGACTTTTGATCTATTCCTGCATCAGATATTAATGGCCCAACAACATCAATGGCTCGCTCTTAAGGCGCTTAAAGTCCTGAATCCAGAGGAGAGTTTCATGGCCATGGCAATGACAGCAGCATCAGCAGCAGCAGCAGAAGCCTGAACACTGGCCTTCGCTTGGTATAAGCCTGGGCCTTCCCGGCGGAGCAGCAGCAAATCTCCCCCAGAGAATGCGAGGAATTTGCGAACATCGCTTGCCAGGAGTGGGGGTAGGGATGCCCTGGGCTGAGAGCCAACTGTTGCCGACCTTTGGCATCCTCCAGTCGAGCCTCGCCCTGCTGCTGCAAGTGGCTTTTCGTATAGTTTTTCCTGTTTTCGGCAAGGAAACTCATTTTCATTGCACATAGTTTGGGGAAACTCTGGTCGTTTAATGCGAAAACTTTCAAGACAAACGACAAGCTAGAGTGCATAAATAAAGTGTTTAGCTTGTTTTTTATACCGAAAGGATACCACCATCCTCGTCGTGTGACATAATTGCAGCCCAAGTCGGAAAAGGAAGGAGTGGATCTGCACAAATTTTAAAAACGCTGGCAAAGCACCATCCCATCCTTTGATGCGGCTTAAAAAGGCGTAGAGCGAGCCGGGCAGGGGGAGGGGCAGGGATTTGCTTTTTCCTGGGATTTTTCTGCGGTACGTGCCATGCCACCTCCATGGGTGTCACAGGAACGAAACGAGCGATTCTCTCTCTTTCTCATGGCCGCCAGCTGTCAGCCGCGTGTCGGCCTTGTGCTCAGTGTGCAGCAGCGAACAAGTTACATTTCGATTTCCGAATACCTCCCACAGTCCCAGGACCCACACTTACCACACTCCCACTCCCACACTCCCATTCTCCCTGCCATTCATCAGAGGACTACATAATGCAAGTGTCTTGTGCGAAATCTGTCGGAGGATAAAAAAAATGTGTGGAAGATTTACTTCTTGCAGGAAAACTTTTATTAATATCATGTTCAGGGGTGGGGAGGGGCTTGAGCCAGCCAAAAATGGATTTTAGATTGGCTCTTAAGATGAGGCAACCTCAGTAGTGCTGGTGTCGTCAGTGGTGCTGCCGGCTTCAGTGGTTGTCGTTGTGGTTGTGGTGGTGCTATTGCATGGCAGAGTGCCATTTGGTGGCAGACCCGGTTGAGGTCGTCCTCCCTGTTGCGGAGGTTCCTGCGGCCTGCCTTGTGGCCTGCCACCCTGCTGACCGTTCTGTCGTCCTCCCCTCGGTGGACGTCTGCCTTGAGCAGCTGCCACAGCAACCAGGGCAAAGAGGACAATCAAGATGTAGAAACGCATGTTGTTCTGATGTTTTCAAGTTCAAAACTGAAACTGTGATAACATTCACCGCCTCCAGAGCTCTTTTATACCTTTCCTTTTGCCACAAGAAAACTGTTCTGCAGAACAGCTGCTGCCACCCGCACTGTGTGACGTTTCACAGCTCAAATAAACGTCAGGTGTAATTTGGAAAAACCGTAGACAAACGGAGTCTGCGACTTGGTTTTGACTCTGTCTGTCTGTCTGTCTGGTAGGTGGCTTATTCATTCTGTGGCTGCCTTTCATCTGCGTCATCGATTTGCAGCTGTTGTTTGATACGTTTTCAATAGCTGAAGTCTCTTCTGGTCTCTGGTCTCTGGTTTCTGCTTCTGTTGATATTTATGTTTGTCTATTTGTCGCCCCGCCATTGAATGGAGAGGGGGTTTTTCTAGCTAATGGAAACGATTCGTTTCGTTTCGATTCGTTTCGAGCCATTCTGGCTGGCAGTTCTGCTGGCTGATTGAATTCCGGTTGGTGGTAAACCCATCAGGGCGGCCATCAGGGCGGATGCAATTTATGAGTTTTCATTGCATCTCTCTCCATCACGCTCTCTGTCCCTGTCTATGCATGGAGTATGCAGGATGCTGGACCAATATATAAATGTTAATTTAATTTGCCCTGGTTCCATGCAAATGGTCTGTGTGGCTGCACAGACAGAGAGATAGAGAGAGAGCGAGAGATTGGGAGATTGCACTCTGGATAATGCAATTAAATATTAATCATACGCCTGTGGGCAGCGGAGGATATGTAGGCATATGTTCGGTGCACCCATAGTTACAGCAGAGCATCGACAAATTAGCAAATTGAACATAAATTGACTAATTAGTCCTAAAAGCAAGTGCCGCCCAATGTTAGCTATGGCCACACAGCCCACAATCGTCTCCTCCTTCGAAGGGTATATGGAAAGAGAAGGTTCGGAAGTCCTAGAGAATTGTATGGAATGTAATATATAGAATGAGGAATAATTATAGAGCTCAAAGATGACTAGAAGGCAACAAAGTTTAGGGAAGAGAATGGGACCAAAAGCTGTTAATGCCTTCTACTACATATATTTGCATCCAGAATAGAGAACAGATCAAGAAAGACAGCAGCAGGCTGTTTAATTAGGACACCCTGGAAGCGGTGTGCCCTTACCTTCTTTCAAATATACCCTGCTATTGTCCAGGGTCCATTGAGAGCGACTCGAACAAGCAGCAGTGGTCGGAAATAATGGTTTGCAAGTGCGAAAAATGTTCGAAACTAATTTCCCTTTTTTACTCTTTGCTCCCCCTCCTACATACCCCTAGCCCTAAGTCCCCCTTTTGTGGTAGTGGAAATTAAAATTAAATTGGAAAATTTCATTTACATTGAAAATTTATCGCTTTAATGAGTTCTGGTTGCTGGGTGCAATTGCAATTAAAAAAATCTCAACAACTGTGGAATGCCTAGACCTTCCTCTCCCTCTCCCTCTTCCCCTCCCGTACTCTGTCTGGCCTCGTCCTGGATATAATCCATGCCTGAATGCGTTTTCTCTATATAATTTTTGCCAGAGCTTAGCACTGGGCCACCCTGGCACTGCCACTGCCACTGGGCGATGGCAAGATCTTCAAAATTTAATTAAAAACGCTTTGCATATTTTGCCTGGATTGATTTTTGGTTTTTCCTTCCAGCTGCCAGCTGCCGGGCCTCTCAGAGCATTCATTCTCTCTTTTCTGCCTTTCGATTGAATGCCTCTCAGTCAGGCCTTTGTGCCCGCCCCCAGCCCCTCCGGCATTGACAGTTTAATCAGCCGCATTGATAAGCGGACAGTTTCATCCATTCAAATGGGTGGGTTGGGGGCGGAGTGGCACTCTCTGTGGCATGGAATGGGGGATGGAGAAGCCTTCGAATGGATTGTGGGTCTTGGTAATTGAAAGGCATACAAGCGCTGGCTGCCTAGTGCATCAATTAGTAAAGCAAACGCAGCCACTCAGCCGTCAAAGACAAAACGCAAACGATTCAAACCATTTTGCAGTCACAGTGGCACATTTCCCTCTGCTCTGCTCTGCTCCACTCCCTCCCCCTCCCCTGCCACTGTTGCAAGTGCATTTTATTAGTCGGCGTTTGTCAACTGCCGTCGCCGTCGCCGTCGTCGCCACCTCCTCAAGCCAGCCCCCCAAGTTTTTATCTCTCGGCAAACAGTTGGCGTCGCAATTGCCGCACAAAAGACGCAAAAAATTGGAGGGGAAGAAGTGACGGCATTGTCCTCAATGGATAGGATAGTCTCCCAATGCCACTCCCTGCTGCCATTGCAGTTGCCGTTGCCATTGCCGTTTGCCACCATGCAAATACGAAGGGCATTAAAGGATTTCTCAACTGCCATAGCACTTTCCACACCCCCACAGCCCCACTTTCCCACCACTTCCTATTTTCCATCCATTTCCCATTTTTCCATTCTCCATTTGTTAGTATCGCTGTCTTTTATTGACTTTGCGCATTTAACTTTTAATTTTCACCATGTAAAAGAGAACCCAGTCTGGTCTGGAGTGGAGAGAGTGTGGATAGGGATAGAGGGATACTACGATGATGATGATGATGATGGAGAAACTTTTCTACCTTAAATGTGCTGAAAACGCTTTAAGCGTTTTCGTTTCTCTCTGGTTCGTTGGCGGGGGGTGGTGGGAGGGGTTATAACACCTTTTTTAACCTTGTTTTCCGGCGTGAAATTATTTTCACACGAAGCTTTTTAGAATATTCCTTGCCAGAGGCGTCATTCTCTCATCCTCATTTCCATCCTTGTGGCTGCCATAGAAATGGAGTGTCGTGTAAATATGGCAGCAATGGCTCCTCATTTTCCCCCTGCTGTCCCTGCCCCTGCACCTGCCCTGCTCCTGCCCCTGCTGCTGCGGATGACATGAAGCGGCTTGTGCGCATTTTGGGCTTAGCTTTTGTGGAGCCCACGCGGCGTATACTTAACCGGCGAGCCGTATCCCGTCTGCCCGAGCCCTGGTTGCATTCACATTTTGTGCCGCTTAATCGGCAAAAAAAAAAAAAAAATAGCAGAGGCAAAGAGGCATCGAGTGCAACGTGCTGCAACGAGCTGCATGCAATATTTATGATTATTTTTTCAATTTCTCTTCGATCGGCGAGCGGCCATGGAAAATTTCATTTACTGCCATTCTGTTCATTCTGCTGTTTAGGGGTGGAGAGTGGAGTGGAGGGGAGGGGATCCCACCCTCCGGATGCCATTTCCAGGATGTTGCAGGATGTGTGCAGCAAGTAAAATAAGTTAAAGCAAAGTGCTGCAAAAGGAAAGCTGCCTTCTACGAGTGGGGAAGAGGACTTCCTTGCAACGGATGGAACCGGGGACTGCCTTTGCGAGTGGGACAACTAATTCCACCGAAGGATAATATGATTCCGTATGCCAGGGCTGCTGCTGCTGCTTCCTCCTCCTCCGAAGGCAGCGGCATACCATTCTTTAGGGTTCGACCCTCCTTTAGGAGAGATTACATTTACGCTACAGCTTTCGCATTTCTCCGTGTGTATTTCCTGTGTATTTCTCTGTCTCTGTATGTGTCTGTGTGTCTGTGTCTATGTGTGTGTGTGCTTTCATTTTTCAAAAGCGCGAATTTAGTCTGCCAACTCATGTGTGTGCCCCTCTGCCCCTTCTCTGGCCCCGCCCGGTGCTCCTTTCTTCCTCCTTCTCAGATGAATGTGTGCCGGTTGGTTTATGTGTTTCACTAACCAATTTGCGCTCTGCGCTCGACGTGATTTACAGTTCCCCAGCGAGCTGTTTTGCTTGCCACATGTACGTGGCAGTGCGCCTGTGTGTGTGTAGCACTTGCCACTCGGCTTAACCCACGTAGATGCCCCATACATCGGGATGGACTGTGCTGATCGAAAACCAAACCAAAGTACTTCCACTCAAAGAGGTTTATGGACATTCAAAAAGGAAATTATCAGTCCATGAAAGTCGGTTGAGGGCTAGCGCCAGCCACAGGCTTCCTTTGGCCATCAATCAGCGAGCTACAGGCTTCCATTAGCCATCAATCAGCATTCAGCTCTTACTGAAGGCATTTCTCCTCTGGTCATGGCTTCCTTTTGGGTACGATCCTAGATTTCGATAATGAAAATGATCGCTAGTCTGCATATGATTAGAGAATCATTTATCATAGTTCGGCAATCATTAGGAATATCTTTGAAAGATAATCGATAGTGGCACTTCTCCTCCGGGCACCAATTGTTCCTTATGATCTGTAAACCACTAACCCACAGTGACCCAAAAGCCCCTACCCACATTTGGTTTTCTCTACCACTCAGGCCACAAGGGGTTAAGGGCTAAATGCGCGAATATTAAGCCCTGGGCCAGAGTCCAGTCAGTGGCAGTGGCAATCCTGCAGTCGTCCTGCTGCTGCTGGCGCCAGAGATGGCTTTAAACGTCTGCCTGTCGGAGCGGGGAATGCAAATCAATTGATCATTTCGCTGGCCAACAGCTGCAACAGACCAACCCCCCTCCCCCATACACCAACTCCAACTGCAATTCCCCTCGGATACCTCTTGGCTGCCCCTCTACAGCCAAACACACTTCAGTGCACTCGCAGTGGCCGCCTCGCCGAACAGCAGCGAGTGGATGAAGACGACTTTGTGCTGCATTTCATGAGCAACCGCATGGGTTCTAGCCCCGCCATCCAATGGCACTCTCTCTCTCTCTCTCCCTCTGGCACTCTGGATCCATTCAGCAGTTGCCGTTTGTCGCAAATTTCCAAGGGGGAGCAGAAAGCAGCAACAACAGAAGAGTGTTCCTCAAAGGAAAAGCTAGAGGGAGAGAGAGAGGGAGTGGAGTGGAGTGCTGGGGAAAACTCACATAATTAAACGATTTGCAGGCATTAGGAGTAGCACCATCAGTGTACTGGCACAGCCCAGTACAAGACAGATTCTAGTGGTAGCAATCCCCTTTGGCCAACATGTAATAAATTAACGCGCAATGAACCCCAGCAGAGCATGCTGGGAGGGGCATGGGACGAGGGGCGTGCATCATAAATCATCTTTGGGTCTGCTGGAACTTTGAGGTTTCGCTTAGGCTTTAGGCCTAATTATCACCCAAAAGAAAGCCTAGCCAAAGGCTTTGCCTTTACACATCCTCTCCCCCACGGAATGACGTTGCCGATAGCCAGGACGAGACTCCAGGACTCCAGGACTCTCGGACTCTCGAGCAAAGCTAATCACGGACGAACGGAGCCTGGCCAAGCGCAAAAAAATTTTCTTTCGACGCATAAGAGAGGAAAAAAATACTTGTAGAAGGAAGGACAATTTGTGGGAGGCTCGGGCGATTATCTCGTGTCCTTTGCTGTCGATGACTGGACGCCCGCCCCCCCTGCCACGATTCGGTGAATTGGTTGGGGGGATGGATAGAATTGGGATTTGAGCCATGGGATGATGCCGATGATGGGACCAGCAGCAGCTCAATTATTTTTGCTTATTTATTTTGCCAGGCAGCCTCCGCCCCTGTCCCTGCCCTTTGTTCGCCTCGATTTCGGTTTCGGTTCTGGTGTCGGTTTCTGTTTGCTTTTTTCCGAGTTAAAGTGACGAAAATGTAGCTGAAATCTGTTTAAGGGCGTCCGACCTCCCCGAATCCCTGGCTAGGGGCATGGTCTGTAAAAATTTGATTTTAATTGAATTTCTCATTTTCGGCGGGGGCCTATTCAGAGAGGGGCATGCCTCATAGACAGCGAGTGGGAGGAATGGATGGAATGGCAAATTCAATTTGCCGCTAAATGAGCTAAATGCGATTAAATTCGTGCAGACAGACCAGACCTTCCAGACCTCCCCCTTAACCGCCGCCCCATAGCCAGTGCACATTAAAGTGGAAATGGAAGCCTCTTAGGCGAGTCGAGCCGACTTTATGCCCCCTCCCCCTCCCCTTGCTCTGTGGCAAGAGCTTGCGGCATGTGTAACATATGTCGAGCAGAGCAGAGCTCCCTGGGACCCTGGACTCTGGGCCTAAATCAATACAATTGTTTTGGCCCAGAACTTGGGCAGTCATCAGTCCATCAGAAGTCGGTCGGGCAGTCGGAAAATGAGGAAAACAACAAGCTGACAGAGGCAGAGACCCCACTCGCTCAGCCACAGATTCAAAGATGCTGTGACACAATTCGTGGGCCGGGCCCCTGGGCTGGCCTGCCCTGGCCAGGCTTTGATCATCGAGTTCCAGGGAGAAGTCAATGGATTTGCATTTGACCAACAGACGACGACGACAACAAGTTGTTGTCCTGTCAAGAGGACGACTTGCCTTTGCTTGGTCTTAAGTTTCTGCCAATTGCCGCAAAAGGACAATGACAATAAAGAAAAACTCAAACTGGGAAACCAGCTGCGGTCATGGGAGCCAAAGAGTTAATAAAAAGTTTTCCCTCATTGTTGCCTCTTGCAGCGGCTCTTCGCTGATTTTTCCAGTGTTTTATGGAGGCTTTCACTGTGTTGTGTGTTGCAGCATCAGCATTTCTATCGCTTCAGCTGCTTGTTGGTTTTCCACTTTGTGGTTTTCCGCGACGACGGGGGGCTGGTGGCTGGTGGCTTGTCTTGCGGCATTGGCATTGCGTTTGCGTTTGTGCTTGTGTTGTTTTATTTGCATACAATTTGCCAGTTTATGGCCGTCAAGAGAGGCTGGCTCCCAGCTCTACTCTCTACTCTCTGCTCTGGTTTTCAGCCCGCATCCTGGGGCCCGCCTGCCTCCTTCTGGGTTTGCCTTCATCAAATATATGTTATTTGTATTTATTGATTTCCAAGTGAAAACATTATTGAGGTTGGCCAACACACAGAGTAGCAGGGAGAGAGAGGGGAGAGGGAGAGGCAGGCCAATCCCCGATCTGTGGGCCATATGAAAATTGTTGCGTACCCAAAAGCAAAAGCAAAAGCAAATTTGTGTTGTTGTTGAAAATGTTCGAACAACAAAAGGACTTCATTATTATTGCCTGCATTGTGTGTGTGTGTGTGTGTGTCACTGAGTATCTGTGTGTGTCAGTCAGGCTGTGCTGTGCTGTGCTGCCTGATTAAATTGAATTTCATATGCAAAAGGTGAAACTCAATCAAGAAAACATAAAGGCAGACGGCCTCTCGCCATCGCCATCGTCATCGCCATCCAAGTATTAGTGCGTATCTGTGGACGAGTGTGCGCTCGGATTAACCGAAAGCCATAGCCGTAGCCAATGGCAAGGCTTTGCGGCTTTTGTGATATGCCTGTGATATGCCATTCGTCCTGCAGGGGATCCCCCCCCCGTCCACCCCGTTCTCTCCTTTGAGATTAAAATTAATAGCAAAATGAAAATTAAAAGCCATTTTGGCCAAGGGAAAAAGCGAAAATTGTAAAATTTGTAAAATAGCCAGGGAAAATTGAATGACTTATCAGAAGGAAAGTCAGGCTGCAGCAGTAGCCAGCCACAGGACACATCCCCCCTACCCCTCCCTCTGCTCCTGTTGGAGTACTTAAAAGTAAGAGCTCTGGCTCTGGCTTTCTGGCTCTCTGGCTGGTTTGTTCCTGGTTTTATGTTCATGGCCATGGCATAGGTGATAATTTCATTTGCTCAAATCAAAACCTGAGACCTGCTCTGCGCTTTTTCAACCGAAACACACACATACACACACACAAACAGACACATACATACTTGTACTCCTACGCGAACCTGAGCCTCATATTGAGCTAATAAAATTTTAATGAAATTACGAGTACCTCCGCTGCTCCACCGCTTCACTCTCTGCACTGTCTCCACCGCCTCGACCCTTCGCATAATAATCACGGCAAACGTTGGCCTTTACCCCCCTCCCTCCACCCACGACCGAAAAATTTTATGCCGACTACGTGGCGGCACAGCCAAGAACCAAGGAGCCAAAAACGGAGCGGAGCAGCCATGAAGTGGAGCATAAAAGGAGCTATTAGCTGGAATATTTTTTTCCCATTTCCCAACCAATTCCCAAGCATTTTCCGTGCAACCCTTCATAGCCCATTCGTGGCGATGAGGACACGCACATTTCGCCAGCCATTTTGAGGTGTAGAGAAGGATGTGGCATGAGGGCATGATGGCATGTGGCAGGGTCGCTACACAAGTGAGTGTGCATTAATGATGCATTGCATCTGCCATGCCGCGTGCCAGCTTAAAACTGTTCGCTTCGCTTAATTACAGGTGATAGACAGGGCAGGGTTGGGCAGGGGTGAGGTGAGCCAAGGGCATGTGGCATGTGGCAGCAGCCAGCACGAGTATCTGTCGCGTGTTGCGTATGCACTCTACGCTTCTGGCTTCTTGTCGCATAATTGCAAACGAACACAAGTTTTGATTAAAGTTCTCGTGTTTTTGAAGAGATGAGCAAAAGGAGGCGAAGGGGAGTCGGAGTCGGAGTGGGAGTCGGCTTGATGTTCCCTTTTTCCCTGCTGCTCATCTCTGACATCACGCATACGCCGCTTGAGCCCAGGGAAAACTTTGCACTGCAGTGACGTCTAATTAAAACTTATTTTTGCCAAGACAAAGGCATGGGATTCTTCCGCCACTTCCACTTCCCCCTCCATTTCCTCTGGCAGCAGTTGCTGTTGCAAGTTGATGATGATGTTGCCGCCAAGGGAAATATTTATCAAGTCATCGCGTTGCACGGTGCACGACGGTGCACGGCGGTAGCTGCAAATGTTGATGCTTAGGGCAAACAATGCAGATTACGCATACGCCACAATAGGGCGCAGTATGCAGCATGCGGCATGTGGCATGTGTTGCATGTGCGGCTTGGCGTCGGCGTGTCAAGTTGTGTTTGCCACTCCCGTTGCCAAAAAAGTTAAATGAAGCTTGGGACAAACTTTGTCGCTGCATTTTGATCTCTCACCTTTTCGTGCCACTTCCACTTCCACTTGCATGCTGCATGCCCCGCCTCTAATTAAAATTTCAGTCGGCAGCGCAAATTAATGAGGTTACGGGGCAATTGAGCAGAATTTAGTGCTCCATACGCTTTAATGTCCGGCAATATTTACGAGCCTGCCGCCAGGAGCCAGAGAGGAGAGTCCGAGCAGGAGTGTAAGCAGTGGACTGCGGTGGGGACGACATCTAATGACCGCACGGCTCGTTTGCTTCATTTGCAGTGAAATGGATGCACAACCGCAAATCAAATACAGAAGCAGACACACACAAATGGAGGCACAGCCCGACTGGCGGCCAGAGAGATAGAGAGAGAGCGGTATGTCCATGCCATGTCCATTCAAGAAATTTCCCCAGAAAATGTTTTGCCATTTGAACTCAGAGGCTCCGGGGCTTGGGGGCTTTGGGTTATTTGATCTCTGCTCCAGTTAGCACTTATTTTCGGGGCCATTTTCCCTTCTTCCTGATGACAGAGCAGGGTACGCATCCCTCTCTCCGATATGTTCGAGTATCCTTGGACGTCTCTGAATGCGGAATGCGGAATGCAAAGCAGGCTCACATTCGGCATCCTCGCGTTGAAGGGATTAGGCACTTGCCCCAAATAAGAAAATGAGAATTCAGAAATCTGATCAGAGTACAAAATAGCACATTGGGGAGTGGGCGGGGTGGTTGCCATGTGCTGCCTAAGAATTGCCAATCCTTAAACGAATTTTCTGTCATTTTGTGGTTCATTAAATTCTCAAGTGCAAAATCAACGCCGCTCGTCTGCTGGTCGGTCGCTCTCGCTCCCGCTCTCTCTGTCGTTTTCGTCCTTTTCGAAGTTTGCATTTGCTTCCACAGATAGTCAATAAACCCGTTGGACACATAGGACACGTACGACACTAGAGTCTGTTGCTGCTTCTAGTGCTTCCAGTGATGCTGCTGCTGCCTGTTCCATCAACAGTTTGTGGCAGCTTGTTGAAATTAATCATTTGGCTGCCAAGTCGTCTCCATCGCTGTCTCCGTCTCCATTTCTCCATTTCTCCATCTATTGCAATCAGTTGGCAGCTTCGCCTCGCCTCGCCTCGCCTCGCATCGACTTTCTCTTCTTCTCAGCTGTCGCCATGTTGGTACTTCCGTTTCCGCTTCTAGTTGACTGCCGTTCCCTTGCACGTGTACGTGTATCTGTGTATCTGTGCATTTGTGTGTGCAGTGTGTCAACAACATTATGTCCTCTCTTTCTCTCTCTCTTTCTCTGGCTGTGTGTGTGGGAGAGTGTGTGCTGTGCTGGCATTCCACTCGTGTAATTTCCCATGGTAACTGAACATGTGAGTGCATCTCCATCTACATCTCCATCTGCTCCTCTCTCGGAGAGCTGCTCCTCCGCTGCTGCTCCCCCGCTTTTCTGGCAGCTGTTTCCTGTCCAAGTCAGTTGTCGCGACAATAAGCGCTTTCCCCTGCAGGGGCAGGAGCAGGAGCAGCAGGAGTCACTGGTGCAGATCCTCTCGTGCGTGTGGCTCTCTACCCTCACCGTATTTGTTTACAGCTCAGTTATAATAAATTGCAATCATGACTTGAATGGCAACAGCTCAACCAGCGCTCTCAGCCTCAGCTCTCCCCCGAAGCCCCTCAAGCCCCACAAGCTCTGATTGTATCTCTGACAGAATTTGCATGAATTGAGGCTCCATCTCCCATCCTCTTCAGCGCCATGTGAAAATTTTCAATCAGGCGCTCACTCGTCTAGAAATCCGTTTTCCGCCACTCGTTTCCCATTTTCCCCCCTCCCCCAACCGCTTGCTCAGGAGGCGTGTTTCCTGCTCTCCCACGGCAGGGTCCGCCCCCCCCAAGAGATAACCAATTAGAGCCGCTTTGCACCTCGGAGCTTACACTTTTCCAATCTCAATTAAAAGTGCGAATTGTCACCAAGGTGGAAAATGTTTAACGTGGAATGTTTTCATGCCTGATTAGGCAGCGATGGAAAGTAGAGGGGGGGCACAGAGCCGCAGAAGATCCAACAAATATATGCACGAACATATTTTGTCATTTCCCCCGCGCTGACAGCAGCAGCCACGTACTCGACAGCCAAAAGCAACAACGAAACGAGAAAGTTGAAAGAAATGCTCAACACACAAGAGCAAAAGAAAAACTTTTTGGCCAACATTTTCACATTTCAGCTTTCCTCTTGGTCGTGCCTCCTCCCGTTGGTCGCTTTCCTTTTGCTCTGTTGCTCACTTTTCGTACTCTTCCAGAGGGTTTTCCGATTATTATGATCATTATAAGTTATGTTATACAAATTATATGGTAATAATTACATTTAAATTATTTATTTATTATTTCATTATTTTTCTATATGCATTTATTTCGTTTATTTATTTCTTCAACACTAATCATTAATTTTAAGTCGAAAAATCAAAAGTAATGTTTATTTTTTATCAAAAAATATAAAATTCAAAAATATTAACTATATTTATGGATGTATAGATGTAACTGTTACCGTTGGAAAACCATCATCAAACCAAATCAAAGTTATGGCTTTTTGAACATTTATTGATGGAAAAATTAGTAAAAAACTTCAATTAGTTTTCAGCAATCACGATTTGTCAGATAAACGATTTGTATCCTTGTATATCCTTGTAAAACGGATCACAGAGCTACCCCCCAGTACAAAATATATTTTAATATAATTTTAAAAATGAATGAATCAATTTTATTTATGGTTTTTTCAACCTTAATCAGCTTGTGTATCTGTAAGTTTCAGCGCCAGCTAAGCCACCTCTCTCCCATGCGTAGCCCATGAATAACCCATAATCTTTGGCCACATTTAATCGCAATCGTAGCTCTCCTAAAAATCAACAAGGATATCTGCTAGAGTATCTGCTGCTTCGCTCACATCGAAGCTCGCATCATTTTTCTTGTTATGTGTTGCTGTTTTCGGTTCACTCGCTTCTTTTGAATTACAGGCAGTGCATGGCAAGCAAATTTATTGGCAAATTGGGAGCACAGTGGTTTTCCCTTCAGTTCTGCTCTCCAAGGAGCAGACTGGGACTGGGACTGGGGGAGGGGCTGTGTGGCACAGCAGCAGCAAATAGCGTGCCACACGTGTGTACACGGAGCGGGGGGGAGGGAGTTGAGTGTATTTTTTACAGCTTGCTTTTTGTTTATGTTGTTTTTATTGATTGAAAATAACTTAGTGCCGTTTTATGTGCCACCTCCTAGTGGCAGGAGGCGGTAGGCAGGAGGAGCGGAACGAGAGATATGTATATGGAATAAACTGGAGCGCTTTATGCCAAAAGGTAAGTAAAGTGCAGGTCTTTGTGCAGATGAGAGTGCCTCACCCTCCTCGTGGGAACGAGAATGGAATTGCGATTGCCCTGGAGCATTGTTCCCCGCCACAAACACACGCGAACACTCATCCTTCCTGTAAGAGGATGCTCATGATAATCCTGAATAATTAGAGGGAATTGGCACGAGGCTCCAGAGAACAGAAAACACAGAACAGAGAACAGAGAGCACAGGAGTACACCAGGAGATGCTCACTTAATGCACTTTGGCATACGCGTAAATTGCCTTTGGAGCAGGCGCTAATTAAGGGAGCTTTGGCCCGGAGGCTCGGTCTCGGGATCGGGCCTTAATGAAGCCTCCTCTGAATACTCTGGAAACCCAACCCGAGCACCGACTGTGCGGCACAGTGTGCCTGCCTTTCGACTGGAGTGGACCCAGCCTGTTGTTGACCCGTCCGCCCATTTGTCAATGCCTGAAGAACACGTTCGTCCCCATTTTTATTCATTTCGTGGGCTCCTCTCTCCTTGCTTTTTTTTTTGGGGTTTTCTCTTATTTCGGGGGGTTTTCCTCTTTTTTCGGAGAGGTTTTCCTCTTTTTTCGGGGAGGTTTTCCTCTTTAGCAGGCTCAACCATATTAATTAGCTTGATTAAAATTAATATTTGCGCAACTTATGCGATGCCACAAAATGTTGTCGTCAGCTGGTGGCAAGCAGGACTGCGGGCTGTGGCAAATATTGTGCAATAAATAAACATTTTTTGCTCTGTGTGTGTGTGTGTGTGTGTGTGTGCCCCGATGTGACAGCCCCTGTGGCAAGGTACTCCAACTGTAATAAAGCAAATGTAAAGACAGGACTGCTCCATTTTATTGAGCGGAAGAAGCAGCCAACCCGCTGCCATTCCTGCCACCTACCTGCGACCTACGACCTGCGACACTCGTGGCAATCTGCGGAGGCAACTGGCAACAAAGTGCGACCGGGATAAATCTTGATGCGTCAGTCGTGGTGGAGCAGAAGGCGGTGGAGAGCCAGAGCCAGGACTCTGTGAATGGAGCCATGAAAAATGTGGGCGCATTCAGTCCCCGTCCCTACCCCCGTGACTGTGTGAATGTCACCATCATCGTTGGTTGCCTTCCCCCTCCCTCTCGCTCTGTGTGCTCTGTGCTCATCTTCATCTTCCATCCATAGCCATTTTCCCATCCCCAGTCCCAGTCCCAGTCCCAGTCCCAATCCCATCCTCGTTGTCGTCGCTGTTTATTTGGCCGATTCCGTTTCATGTGCTTTTTGTTTTACGAGCATAAAGATAAATTCACACGCCTCTGCCACTGTCACACAGGATGGGGTCCAGCCAGGAGCCAGGAGCCAGGATTACACACGTGAGTGGCGGGGAGGGAGGAGCAAAGCAGAGCAGACCAGACCACCCGCCGTGACCGTTTTTCGGTCATCCGATTTATTTATTTATTTATAGCAACAAATTGCAACGTCAACTTAATCACCGAACTCTATTAGTTGTGGGGTCGGTTCCTTTTGTGCAGGACTCCAGTCCTTCGAGTCCGCCGTTTCGCTGGCGAACTCATTTCACGGCTTTGTACAAAGTCATTTCTCTTGGTCACTGCTCTGCCCTCTGTCTGTATTTGTATGTGTATCTGTATCTGAGGCTGTGACTGTGACTGTGTCTGTGTGTTTTTGTCTCGATATGGCTCATTCCCCCCCCTGGGGGCGGCACTCAATAAAACAAGTTTAATTAATTAATCATTATTCTCTGGCCTGGCATTTCTGCTTAGGCTCCATTGTTTATTGAAGTTATCCTGCGGAATGTGGAATGCTACAGTCCGAAGCTGGAGCGTGGAAAGTGGAGAGAGTGTACACGGGGAGATGGGGAGTGTGGCTGGATAGTGGAATTGGATTACAATGCTAAAAACTTAGTGGCTTAGTCGCTATGATGGAATGTGGAGAGACTCCTCTCCAGACTGGAGAGCGCCTTCCGGCTCAGACAGAGGGACAGAGGGAGATGCACAGTGGGCTATTTGGCTGATTTCGCGGAACGAAATTTCCATTTTCGATCATTAAAAATGAAATATTTAAATTATTTAATTAAATATTTTCAAGGAGGTGAAAATGTCCGTTTCAGACTGCGTTACTGAGTAAAACAAACTTATTTTTTTCCTGAAGTATTTACATACATAATTCAAATTAAAAAAAATTCAAAAAAATTTTGGTTGAAATTTGATATTCGATATTTAGACATGTAGATAAAGATGTGTCTCATTTTTGTTTTTCGTTTGATCACGTGAGTTTCAGCAAGGTGTGTGTGTGCGTGTTTCAAATAAATCTCCAATTTGTGTCCTTTTCCCACTCCAGGATGTAATAGTGCAGAAGTTCAAAAATCTGAGGCATTTGATCTGACTTACGCCCTCTAGTGCCATGCCTTCAATGAATATGCCCAAAATTTGTGCTCATAATGGACATTTTTTTTTGCGTTTCGTTTGCGGTTTCGGTGCGTTTTCAATGCGTTTTCGGTGCGTTTTCGGCGCGTTTTCGGCGCGTTTTCGTTGCGTTTTCGTCGTAGCTTCGTCTTTCTCTTCGTCCGAAATGTCAAAATATCATGCGAAAAGAACAACATAGATATATTTTTTTTGTTTTCTTATGATTTTAAGTGTATATATTTTTTAAGATTCACTGGATTTAAGGGTGTCTACATAATATCGACCCTAAAGTGGCTGTCTATCATTTCGTTATGGGAATATATTGATCCACACAATTTTCAGTTTTTACATAATTTCTTTAATTTTTCTGAAAAATTATCCTTTTGGAGGAACTTCTTTTTATTTCGAACGTAATGCCCTTCGTTCCTCTAGATGAGCTAAATAGCCCACTGTGCGATGTGGGAATGTGGTGGGGTCCTGGAGGATCCTTAAGTGGCAACTACCTCCCCTACTTATGCCCTACACACACACACATGATTCATGGTTTCATCTACGACTGTGGCGATAATTAATCATATTGGCTGGCTTTTAACCCTACTCTAACTCCGATTCCGATTCCGATTCTGATTCTCATGCGCTGATGCTCTAACTCTAGATTGTATTGTAAGTACGATATACGGTAGTATTGCTCTCTGGATACACTGGATGCACCGCCGCGGATGCAGCACACAACAAACGAAAAAAAACCAAAACGATTCCTTAAGATTTATGCAACTTTAGCTTAAGTCTAGAGATGGGGGAAGGAAGGAAGGAAGGAAGTGTGGATGGAGGATGTGGGAAGCGGGGTTCAATCACTAGCTAAAGAAAAGCTCATCTACTTAACCTACAAGAGAGCGGGGGCGAAACAGTCAGAGAGGGGACTGGGATTCAAGGGTTAATCACATTATCGAGTGGGGGATACAGTGGTGAGTGGAGAGGGTGGTGAGGGGTGAGGGGTGAGGGTAGGTCTCTCCTCCTTCTGGAAAATGATGACTGGCTGTTTGGAGGAGCTACTCGTATCGTGACTTATCTAGGCGTTATCCCTAATGCGTTTGATTGCTTTAAGCTGATGATTGGTCAGTTGCACACGCGCTCTTGCCCTGGCTCTTGCTCTGTCTGTGGGGATTCCTGGAGGGGATTGGCGGGGGGAGGCGTGTGTCTGTCGAAAATAATTGCTTGGTGTTTGCTTCTAATTGACGAGGACTGGACGAGGGAGGACCGGGGGTGGGGGTCTAACCTAGGCCATTCAATGGCACCGCCTCGATCTGCACCGCCTCGACCTGTACCGGCGCTACCTCTGTCTCTGGTGCTTCCTCCTCTTGGGAGTCGCCCAGCGAGAGACGCGACTTGGCGGCCGTCTCCATGGACTTCCAGGTGCCCCCACTGGTCGCCTGTTGCAGCGAGATGCGCGGAATGGACTTGCAGCTGCCCATAATGGTGCTCGCATCTGGGGCCCTGGCATCCTCCGACTCGGCCAGGGCACTCAAGCTGCAGGCAGCAGGCGGCAGGATGCGGTGCGGGAAGCGGGGCGAACCCCTCACCCGCTCCCTCAGACTGGGAGTGGGCTGCACCACCGATGGCCGGCGGCTGCTGGGCAGCTGAAAGTTCACTTTGGTCTCGAGCAGCTTCACATACTTGCCATCGGGAGCCACAGGTGACCCAGATCCTCCCAGATGCTCGCCGGATATGGTGGAGATGGAGGACAGCAGGAAGCTGGGATCCTTGGCCAGGTGGTCCAGGTGGGTGCCGCTCTTTGTGAGCGATCCGCGATGAATGGCCTTGAGATGCGTCGTCCTGCCATTCGAGTTGGACTCGACGGGGACGCCACCGGCCTCTGTGCCCGGATTCTGAATCGGGGAATTGTAGATGGCATTGCAGGAGGCCGTCTGCGAGGAGGGAATCAGGCGGGTGAACAGGCCCATGTGCGACTTGAAGGCCGCCTTCAGGCCCTTCTGCCCGTCCGCCAGGCTGGCAGTGGAGCCCTTGTTGCTGGAGGCGGTGCGCGAGAAGATGCCCCTGAGGCGGTCAATCAGTCCGGTCTTCGCTTCGGTGGCCTGCTGGTGGGCGAGTCGCAGGTTGATCAGATCCTGGGCGGGCAGGCAGGCCTCCTCCAGCTGCGGCTGCGAGGCAAAGGTCACCGATCGACGCATCGGGATCTGCATGTACTCCGCCGAGGGCCAGCTGGCGCGTGGAATCACCGGCGGGAGCACGGAGAGCAGCAGGTTGGGCAGGATCCCGGAGATGCTCGGGGTGCGCGACTTGCTCGGAGCCGGAGCCGGAGCCGGAGTCTGCGACAGGCCGCTCGTGACGGTCAGTTCTGGCTTCAGATGGGCGTGGCCCTGCAGCAGGGAGGTGGAGGAGGATGTGGCCGTCGAAGCGGTGCCCAGACCGGACTCCAGCAGACGCTCCAACTTGCGGATCTCCGCGTCCAGCGCCTGGATCTCCTTCTTGTATACCCTGTTCTGGACCTCCACGCGATACTGCAGCTCCCGGCGATCGTCGACCACAAACCGTCGCGTATTGCACTCCATCTTGAGGCCCATGCTGTGGATCACAGGATCGATGATGTCATCTAGGAAGAGAGGATTACTCGGGGGATTAGTGGATCCAGTCGATGGAGCCTGGCACTGGCCCTGGAACTGGCACTCACTTCGCGCCCAAATGTCGTGCAGCTTCGGGATGAACAGCAGGCAGAGCGTCGCCGTTGTGGAGGTCAGAATGAGGGCCGTGATGGTGATGAAGGCCAGAGTCACCCGCTCCGAGATGAGGTTCGCCAGGACGACGACAATGGCACTCGTGATGACCACACTGTAGACGGAGACTCCGATGTACTGGGAGTCGTTGAGAGCGGGTATCTTCACGTGGCGCGTCTCCCAGGCCATGTACACGCCCACCACCAGCAGCAGACCCTTGTAGGCGTACAGGACACTCAGCCAGGTTTGGGTGTGCTGCGAGCGGCATACCTCAACCTAAAGGAGACATCGGGAAGGGGGCAGCCAGTGGCAGAGAGGAGTCAATTTACAAACATTGGATGTGAATCCAATCCATAAAGGATGGGGCAGGATATGCAGGATGTGCAGGATGTGCGGGATGGGAATGGGAGATGACACCTACCTGGGGCTGGTAGACAACACTCCGATCAATCGCGCTGATTTCGAGTGTCAGATTATGCAAATGCCGCTCCATGGGGTCGGTGACGACCCAGAGGGTGACGAGTAGGGCGTCCACCAGCAACAGGCCGCACACGAGCAGAATCAACTGGATGTCCTGCAGCATTTTGTCCTTGAACACGCTCCCGGTGCGTGTGAAGATGCGGTGCACCCGGTATGTCTTGGCGAACATCGAGCCAAAGGCCAGCGAGAATCCGGCCGACAGCAGATAGACGCGTGCCTGCCAGGGGGGGTGATACAAGGAAGAGAAGCAAGCCCATAAGGATGTATGGTATGTAAGTGTCATGTTTGGGTCCAGGACCAAAGAAAAACAGAAACGAACCGAAACGAAACAAGAGAAAGGGAAAACAACTCATCAGTGGGTCAGGACACAATCTGGTGGCATGTGTGGCAGGTTGCGGGTGCGTCTCAATTTTATGCAAATATCCCATGGAATTTCACAAAAGTTGTAAATTTCCCTGTCATGTGTTTGCACTTGTTCTCGGGGGGGAGGGTCGGGCTCTGTCCCGCTTCGGGGCCGACACGAGAGAGCCTTAACAATAACAAAACAGAAGCCGAAACGGAAAAAAATCAAGCCAGCGGCAGGGAACCGGAAGCCGAAGGCCTAGATACGCTAACAAAATCTAAGATTTAATCAAAATTGTTAATAATTCAAACGGGCAGCACTTGGCTGTTGCATTGGCTGCATTCGCTGGCCATTATAATGGAAGGTTGCTATATAACTTATAATACATATAGAATATATATAAGCTATCAGATGATACATATATCGAATGGTATGATTTTCTAAGCAAAACTACATTTTTTGAAGATATCCAATGGAAACTTAACGTTTTTCCCCACTCTGCAGTCTCTAAAAAAGCAATTCAGGCCATTCAAAATCGGTTATAGATACCAAATATATTATAGTACATTTTTATGTTTCTATGGCAGCTATGAAGTAACTTTTCCCAGAGATAGCGAAAGATATATATGGGCGTTCTCAATACTATGTCGCACTGGACTGTCGTAAACATTTTAACGTATTAAATAAATACACAAAATAGTTAAATATTCAATAAGATTTATACGATTTTTTTTACCATTAAATCTGAGCACTTTCGCACAGGAAAAATATTTCTTCGATTAATAATTGTTAAAAATTTTACCGGTTGCTACCTGTATAGCCGAGATTGGGCCATTCCTTTTTAGGTTTTTTTTAAGAGCGACTTTATGGAATAATTTGTATCATGTATCATTTTTCTTACCAAAGGAAAAATGGTATTATAAAAGATCAAACAAATTACATTTTGGTGATTTAAAAATTATAATATTATCCAATAGTTAAAGTTACTTTGACATTAACACCGGAGCATCCCTAACATTAATTGAACGGCCTACATTTCCTCCACCCCTATTGATGGTTAATAGATGCGCTTCTGTAGTGAAATTGTCATCTCTAAATAATTGCATGTATATGAATGAGTGAGCAATCAAAACTCTTGATTTATTATTCATTTTAATATGCCATAAACTCTGAAAAACAATGGAGTTTATTTCATTCCGCTGGCTGGCATTTAGTACTGATAAATCTCATCGGATTATCATGAAAATTATTGAAACTTAGTATGGAAAAGCACATCCTTAAAGCTTTTGGATTATAGTGGGTGTGGTATCGTATATAGTAGAAATACCATGCAGCATGTTCCAATATTCTAGTCAAAATCATAATACTCTCTGCAAGAGTATAACAAAGCAGAGAAGCTGCAAATCAAATTTCCCTGGAGTGGCGTTTAAAGCAACTGAAGCTGAAGCTGAAAACTGAACTTGAAGCAAAAGAGGACATGGACATGGACATGGAAATGGACAGGCGGAAGAGGAGCAGCAGCGGCATCTGAAAATCTAAAAATCTGGATGGCTGGATGGCCCCCTTCTAGCTTTAAGAGCAGCTCGCAAGCCCGTCAGCTATTTATAGCCGGAGAGGGATCTGGTTCAGGCTCTTGTTCAGGCTCCTCATCCGCTCAATCCACACATAAATAAAGCAAACACATGAGAACGCGAGACTCACGAAAGACTGTTGGCAGCCAGAAAACTGAAAGTCATATTTGATGAGAGAGGGAGAGCAGCACCAGCCCACGAGAATCCTCGAAAGTCAAACAAAAGAGTGGCAGGAGAGGGAAGAATGGAAGGAGGACTCACCGTGCAGACTGTGGCAAAGGAGTCTGCCGCCGAGGGCAGCGTGGAGTGGTCCAGGCCCAGCAGGATGACGGTGGCGTACACGAAGATGCAGCCCACTGCGGTGATGTTGCTCAGCTTCGGGCTGGAAAGTTTAATTGCCCTGTGGAGAACGAGGAGGAGGAGGAGGAGGAGCAGGAGCAGGAGTATTGGCGGTGGATACACCAAATGGAAAGTGCAGAGTAAGCAACCGAAGAGAAGCGAGAAGCCACAGCAGTAGCAGTGGCAGTGGCAGTAGTAGTTGCCCCTGCGGCTGGCACTGGACTTACTTGAGCTTCCGAAAGTGCAGATTGAAGGCGAGGAAGGCAATGGCCAGGGCAATGCCCACGCTGGACAGGGTGGCGATGGTGTAGAAGGCCAGAGGTGCGATGGTGGCCACTCGCAGCTTGAAAACCCGCTTGGCGATGGGCACCTGGCCACTGTGCCACTTGACGGGTCGACAGCGGGGGCAGCGAAAGTCCAGGGCGTCGGTGGCGGGATAGTAGAGCGCAATGGGCTCCAGCATGCCGCGCTGGATCTGGTAGAAGGCGGTGGTGCCCACACGATCCGGACCGCTGAATGAGACGGGACCCTGTGAAGGAAAAACCAATCAGAACGGGGCTCTCTTACCCTCGACCTTTTCTCTCTCTCTCTCCTTACGGATACTCCCAGGAAGTGGAGCTTGCCCATTTGTTGCAGGAACTCCCAGGCCATGTCGCTGCGCGTGTAATCGAATCCATCCAGCTTCGACTGGGCCTCGTTGCGGCGCCAGTGCTCCTCGGAGGCACGCAGAGCCAGGGCTATGGCCCACACGGCATCGTACGTCTGTGGCGCATACTGGGAGATGGCCTCCGGGAAGAGATGGCTCCCTGTGGCACGCCTGCGCCGCCTGCTCGACACTGAACCCAAGTCCAAATCCAAATCCGATTGCGGTGCGACACGCTTGCGGTTGCCACTGCCTGGGGATGTGGCATCCTGGCCATGGAAGTGGGAGAATTGTTTGCGCAGCTGCGAGTTGAACATGTGATTGTTCTGCCAAGTGGAATCGAATGGAAATGAAAATGAAAATCAAAATGGAAATGGTGGAAATGTCGGCGATTAAACAGGCCACAGAATGCCGCAGGAATATGGCTTGTAATGAGATTGCCTAGTCCTTGCTGCCGCTGTCGCCGCGAGTCCTCGTTTGGCTGTGAACGAGGCACTAAAATGGTCATAAAAACGCGCGCGATGACAGGCAGGACCTGCAATCACAATCACAATCGCCAAGGACGAGGACGAGGACGCGGTCATGGCCCACATGGCCATTGGCCATTGGCCATTGGCATGGCTGGAGATTGTCTAATCAAATAAATCATTTCATGGCAGACAGGAAAGGACCTTCTCCTTCTGCGTCTGCTTCTGCTTCTCTGCTTCTCTGCTTACCAGTCCGCTGTAGCTGACGTTGTTGCCCACGATGCTGTTGTGGGTGGAGACCACAATGAGGTTCTCGACGGCCAGCTGGAGCTCGTGATTTGTGCAGGCGGTGCGCTGGTCGGGCCACCACGGTGCCCCCATGCTCTCGTGCAGGATCCAGGCATAGTCCGCCCCGAACATGCGCAGCCTGTAGGCCTCGCAGAGGATCTGTGGGGCCAGCTCCTGCGAGAAGCTGCCGATAATGATGCGCGTGTCTGTCTCCTGAGGGGCGAGACAAGACCATTTGTCATTCGATGCGACGAACGGGGGGGGAGGTTGGATGCTCACCCTCAGGAGTAGGAGCTGCTCCTTGAAATCCGTGGCCGCAAATGTGATGGTGGCCGCACAGGAGATGTTGGCTGCCTCCAGCTCCGTCACCAGATTGTTCACCGCCAGCGAGTGCACCTCCTCGTTCTGCGAGAAGGTGGTCACAGTGCCCCAGCCGAAGCGCCGGATGAAGGCGATGCGCGCCGGATTGTGGGAGGAGTCCGGGGCCACGGTGCGATAGAAGTAGGGAAACTCCCGCCTGTCGCTCAGCGCCGGCGAGGTGGAACCGAAGGAGACCTTTAATTTGGAGCGGAGCAATCGTTAGTCCTGCGTGTGGGTGTGTCTGATGCGTGTGTGGGTGGGTGGGGGTGCCGCTTAAAATGCAAGACATGCCTCAAGGAATCCCACACATGCCACATGCGTGTGCGTGTACGTGTGTGTGCGCGTGTGTGTGTGTGTGGCATGGTCTACAAAGTTTCGCCTCTCATTTAACATATCTCGAGAGCAGTAAGACGGGAGAGCGGCAACTGAAACTTCAAAGGTTAAATGCAAATGTCGGGATGGAGGGAGGAAAGGATGCTCGGGAGGAGGCGTAAGTGAATTTGTGGACCTCATAATTTGTGGTGCGTGGAAATGTTTATGGTCCGTATGGTGTATGGTGTATGGTGTATGGTTTATGGGGTGCCGGATTCTATGCAGATCCTGGATTCGGCTCATCCATGGCGTGCTCTGGCTGTGGCATTTATGCTAATCGAGGCGAGCGGAGCACGTGAGTTGATTAGGTTTCCGAGCAATTGCTCGATTACGCTGGTTGAGTGAATGAATGAGCTGGATATTTGCATTTTAATCAGCCCCCCCCTCCCCTGGACAGTATCTCGACTCACCTGCACAATATTCCAATACGGCACCACTTTGGCCAGGCTCTCGGTGACCTCCGAGCAGGCGGAGCCCAGCAGCATCACCATACGCGTCGAGGGCTGTGTGTAGATGGCATGGAAGAAGCGATCCACACCCACGCCAGGATCGCACTGCATTCCAACAGAGAGAGAGGGTGAGAGAGAGACGAATCACATTAAGGATTGCAGATGGTGGGATGTGGAGAGAGGGAGTGTCCTCCGTTCAGTGACTCGTTTCGCCATCATAAAAACGCGTCAAGATGGCGCAATAAACATTTTTAAAATGTCGTCTTTGATAGAGACACAGAGATACGGAATACGAGTACGGGTCTCCGTCTCCGTCTGGGTCTCCGTCTCCGTCTCCATCGCTCTGTATGCGTGTTGTACATTTGCGTGCCCCATCAAACCAGAAAAAATGGCAATAAAAGAGCCCAAAGACGAGGACGAGGACGCAGACGATGAAACGTTGATGACATATTTCCAGCAGCATCCAGCATCCAGCTGCTGCTGCTGCTGCTGTCGCTGTCGCTGCTGCAGATTTTCTTATTAAGTTTTAATGTTGCACGCGCCACTAAATGAAAATTCAATTTCGTAATGGAAGCAGCCCCCACATTCCTTGAAATTCCTTCCTAGAAATCCCTCAATCGTGCGGCCCCCATGGCACTCACCTGCGTGTCATTGGTCACCAGTTCGAGGGTGTAGCCGGGCAGGAGCTGTTTGCGGTTGATGTGCTCCACGGCCATGGTGGCGGCCCCCAGCTCGGAGATGCCGTCCGGACGCGGGCCCCGCTTCGTGGAGAGCTCGAAGAGGCCAAGGAGTACGATTTTGCCGTGATTGCGCTGGATCTCCGCCTGGGACATGCGGCGTTCGCTCTCGAACACCTGGTTGACCTTCAGGTAGCGCTGCTGGGTGGCGGGTGGCGTGAAGGGCTGTGCCGAGGAGTTGGTGATGCTCGGCAGATTGCTCTGCGAATTGAGGCGCTGCCTACGCTTGACTTTCGTCCGTTTGTACTTCCAATTGGAGCGTTGCTGCGGCAGCTGCTGCTCCTGCTCCTGCTCCTGCTCCTCCATGTGTGCTCCTTTTTGTATTGTCTCCCTCTCGGCAGCAGAGCGGTGCTGGAGGCTGCCACTAATTAAGGCATCGCCGCCACCTGGCGACGGCTTAATTGCCGCACTCTGATGATGATGATGGTCCAGGTTCAGGACCTGCAGCTCCGCCGACGACTCCATGGCTGCGGCTGCCGCTGCCGTCCAGGCGAGGCCCAGCACCAGGGCCAGACCCAGGGCCAGCCATCGGCAGTATCTCATTTGGGGCAAGTGAGTTATGCGCATCCCGTCGGCCATGTGCCCTGGCCCATTAATCACCAAGGCATTGGGAATAGTCCAACAGTCGGCTATCTATCGGAAGGCGGGCTGCAACGGTTATAAACACGGGACACACACGGAGGATGGTGGCTACACACTCCTGGCTGGGAATATGCCGGAATATATATCGCCTTTTTATGCACTGTGTGCCGACAGGATACGCTTATCGTTGCTCCTCTGCTCTCCTGCTGCTGCTCTCCTGCTCCCCCTTCACTTGTATTGGCGTCAATTTTATCGCCTTTTTATTGGCCTCACTTTTGGTCTCATTTCGTTTGCTCCCCGCCTGCCATTATCTGTGCTTTTTCACTGGGAAACACACACCCGCACCCGCACACGCACACACACAGTGACTCTGAAAAGTATTGGGTCATAAAAATATGCAGGACCAGAGAGTAGGAGACGATGGAGTTCCTCGGAGGAAATAGGCAAGAGAACCCTTCAGGCATTTTCACGCCAATTTGCCAGTTGAAAAGGATTAAGATGAAGTCTTCGATGCTCCACTTGCTCCTCCGATTCCAATCCTCTCATGCTCTCTCTTATGCTTATGCCTTTGTTGCTGCCTCTATTTTGGCCATTATTTTTTATGCTAATGGCCAAACATTTGGCGCTTTGCTTTCATGTCGAGGCTTTTGGGCTACTTTTTCTCTGTTTTCCGAGAATCACGCGCCACAGATTTTCTTTCTGCATGCGCGTATGCATAATTGTTTCGAGATTACCCACACCCACCCCCACCCCCACCCGCACCCGCACCCCCAGCAGCAGCGCCCTCCCCGTCCTAGAGAGTCCTCCTACCACTTTAGGAACGCTTTTCCCTCTCGCGCTTTTCTTTCTTTCATTCTTGTCGCACGCTTTCGCTCAGCGAGCAAAGCGCTTAAAATAACTTTTTGGCCCATTTTGTTCTGCACTGGGTTTTGTTCTTCGAAGAGAGGCAGTGGCAACAGCGGCAGTGGCGTGCCCGCAGGGGAGGGGGCTGGCGTCCGAGAAGGTTCATCCAAGAGAAGGCTGCTCTGCTGCTGCCTGAGCCCATTGCCCTCTGCTCCCAGCAGCTCCATCACTCAATGCCCCACTCTCAGCCTTCGCTTTCCTGAACTGAACCCCTGCCGATGCACCTGCACCCCGTCCACAGTTGACATTTGCTCTCTGCCCTGCCTCTCTTAGCCCCCTCCCTTAGCCCCATCCGCCGAGCGCCGAGCGCCTCGTGCCACTAACATCTCACATGTACTTCCATAGCTGTGCATATGCACTGAGCAAAAGTGTTCCAAGATCAACAATTTAATTTCTTAATGGAGTACAAATTTTTAAAATAGCTCAACTTTGCGATGCTTAAACCATGGGAGAAAATAATGGATCCTATTTGTTTTCCAGGTTTTCATTTGAATCCTATCCTTTCTGCATAGAGACTTTTAATTTAACCTTTAAATGGAAAACAAATCTCCCAAAAAGATATTTCAAAAGAATACCCCTTATCAAGGGTACAATTAAACATCTAAATTCACGAATATATTCGCGAACTTGGGATGCTTAAACTTTGAGGAGTACGAATATATAATGGATATATAATGGTTTTCATTTCAATATTTCTAAGCTATTTTTGATTGTATTGAAATTCAATTATAAATTATATATTTTTAGAGAGATTTTTGAGGAAATGTATTCTCAGAATAAATTAATTTATATAATGTCTCCACTAATTAGACCAAAGTCTTGGCAGAACAGTAAGTCCTGGATTTTGTCTATCAACATGATTCAAGATTCAATATAATAAAACTCTAATATAAAAATTGCACAATAAAACCGAGAAAATAAAACACTTAAAAATCTGTGGTTTTTAAATACAAAGTAAAATTAACTAAAAATTCCCTTTGATTCAAAAATAAATGTATTAATAATGATTATTTTAATACGGTCATATTTAACCTAAATATAAACAAAATAAATATAAAATATTATATAAAATTGAAATATGAGATATATGTAGATTAAATATTTATAATTTATAATATTTATAAGTAAAAACACTTTAATTTTAATATTTCCACTCTCGGATGAAAGTTTTTTTTCTATTCCGAATATGTTTCAAATATCTTTTCAAAATAACAAAAAAAATTAATCTCAAAGACTTTGGATAAAGGAAAGAGTTATGAACACACATAAGTCCCACAGAGACT
Organism: Drosophila helvetica; assembly: GCA_963969585.1. Lineage (NCBI taxonomy): Eukaryota > Metazoa > Arthropoda > Insecta > Diptera > Drosophilidae > Drosophila > Drosophila helvetica. The sequence goes on along the minus strand of OZ018402.1, from coordinate 3,380,154 downwards.
CTCCCTTTACCATCAGTAACCATATCTAAATGGTTCTATCATTTGGTTATTAATCATCAGATTCAAATGGAATCATTTCAGACATGCTAGATAATAATTTTTAGAACACCTAAGACACATTTGGGAACACATTTTGATAATGAATTGTTGCTAATTATATTATAATTTCAGAAAATGCCAATCTTTGGAATTTGCTTTCTCCGAAAACTTAAAAAATATTCAAATCCAAAAGTGGAAGAAAAATTACTCCACCGATGAACATGAAGTGTTTTCTTCCACTTTCCTTTCCTCCAATTCTGCTACTTGTATTGTAGAACCAATGCTAAATTGGAAATCATAAGGTCAAACAACCAAAATTAAGTTTGTCCCAATTCAAGGCTATGAAATTATTTCTCTTGATTGAAGAATTTGCATTCCTAATGCAGAACATAAAAGTCTTCTAGATATATGTATCTTTTAGTACTGCCTTTCACTAAAAAACTTCAAAACGATTCAGAGGAAAACATCAGATGAACATAAAGTTTTTATTCGACTTTGAAAATATAACTTTGCTACGATATTATAGCTCTTGCATAAAAAATTCAATTAAATGCAATCTTCAAGATATATGTATGTATCTTTTACTATTTCCAAGCTCCTAAATTGGGAAATTTCACAACTTAATTCTCTGTGAAGAACGATTGTTTTTCCTGCAGTGCATTTATGAATATTTAGCTGCTGCTCCGCTCTGCTCTGTTCTGCTCTGCTCTGCTTTTGGTCCTTTCTATTATTCTGCCATATTTCACAATTGTTGCCGTGGTATTTAAACCTGCACTTATTTATGGCCATGTGTGCACTCACTTCCACGTCGTACACCCCCTTACATCCCCTACCCATTGTGCGCTTTTCAGCCATCCCCTCCTCCATCCCCTTCCCATTTCCCACTCCCACTCCGCCCTGCCTCTATGTGGCCATCGGCCCCTTTAGTTGTTATTTTCATGCTTGACATAAATTATGCAAAATGCTGGCTGCATTTGTAATTCTGATTCCATTTTGTACGCTTTGACTGCAAACAGTGACAGGGGAAGCGGTATAAGGGGGATACGAGGGGGGAAACTGTGAAATGTAGAAGGATAATAACTAGAGGAAACCCCAGATGCATTTAATCCGAGCTAAAACGCTCCATTAATCGCCATTAGAGGTAATTTAATTCGGGATTCCCTCACTCAGTCTCAAATCAATGATCATCGGAACAGTCAAGATGTCTTAGTGGAATGTGGCAGATGAATGTGTGCTTGCGGCGTGTGGCAAGTGCATCTTACATCCTCTGCCAGAGATGCTTGTCGGAATGCTGCAGATGCTGCCAATACGGGGAAAATGGAGTGGGGATTTAGCAGCGACGGATTTCCACAGAGATTGCCACAGACAATGGCAGCAGCTCACTTAACTGGTGGCAGATGCAACATGCAACAAATAATCTCGGATTCTCGGCTCAGTAGAGCATCCCATAGATCCCTGGCGCTCTTTAGTAGGAAATTGCATTCATAAATATTGCGTATACGCCACATGCCACACACGCACACACAGACACACACATACACTCTCCCTCTTAAATGACAATTTATTGGCATTTGAAATGCGTCTCCATACATATTTGAGGCTGGGGATAATTCTATTTGTTTTATTTACTTCGAACCAGAGACGAAACGAAAACGAAGACGAAAACGAAAACGAAGCTCGAAGGAAGCTCGAAGGAAACTGTGGACCGAGACGAGACTCGGATGCCGCTGCCGCTAGCTTTGCTCCCGGATTTTTCCGTTTCGTTTCTCCGATTCTTACGACACGCACGCGACGAGCTTCAAACCGCAACTGTGGTCCGCCGGGGCAGGCTCTACGCTTTTGACTGATAAATCCGTGATTGAAGGATGCTGCTAAAAGGATGCCTTCGTTCAATGTTCAATGTTCAATGTTCAACCGGCTTCAGTCGTTGAGGCTCTCTCTCTCGGGCATGCCATTGCGTCGGCGCTGCAGAAAGCGCGCCAAAAATTCATTCATGAAAATCCACTGAGACGAGGATGGGCAGCGGAATGGGGAAGGGGAATGGGAAAGGGAAAGCCAGCAACAAGCTGGGGAAAATTGAAAAATTTGCAGGAAAAGTTGAAGTTTAAATTATGCAAATTAATGCCCGGCATGAAACTAAATAATTTGCAACTGTTTTTAATGAAAAATTCATTTATCCTGCCGATTGCCGGAGCAAAGAAGAGAGAGGGAAATGGACAGGCAGCAGGGCAGCAGGGCAGTGGAAAGGGGAGTGTGATGGGCACCTGTCGATTCGCATTTCTGAGACTGAAGCCTGGCCATAACAATGCCTGTGCTGACAGCAAGGACACTCTTAATTATGGCCAGTCCCTGCCCGCTTTTGGCATTTGTTCGAGAATCGGCAAAGACTCCTGCACTGCACTGCACTGCACTGCCGGATGAATGGGTTTTCCATTTCCCTGTGAATAATGCCTCAGAGTGTGAGTGTCTCTGAATGAGTGTTGTTTTTCCAGCTGCCTTTTTCTCTGTTTCGATTACGTTTCCTTCGCCGTTGGAACTGCAGTGGAAAATAATTTGATTTCCCCTTCCCTTTTTGTGCATTCAAAAAATTGCAATTAATTTCTGGCCTTGGCCGGATCGTAATCGTACCCTCATCCCCATTCACCGTAAAAGTTCACTTTCCTTTCGTGGAAATCCATTTGCAGGAATGATTCAATTGCCGCCTTCGGAGGAGGAGGCGGAGCGGAGCCAAAGATTGCGATTATCTGCAGCGCAGCCTCCTTGACGCCATGCAAATTTGATGTCACCAAAGCGACGTCTGCATCTCTATCTAAAAGATACACGAGCTCATGGATGCTCCAGCCACAATGGCCATGGTTTTGAGATTGGATTGCGAATGGTGTTTGGGTCCCTGGGTGCCCCGGTGCCCACGGTGCCCAGGGTAAGGATCTGACGGTGACAAATAAAATGCAATTACACCACAAAACTCAATTCCAAGTGTCAAAAAGTTGCACTGCACTTAAGAAGTTAGCGTTAGCGTTAGAGGGGGAACCTTTTTCCAACAGGAGAGGGAACGGACGGGAAACACCTCCATTTACCCCTCGCTCGAAGAGTTTTGAGCAAGGCCAAAGGGCCAAAGTTGAGGCAGAAATAAAGCGGATTACGTGCAATTGTCGACTGCCGCTGCCCTTCCTCTGCAGACCCAGACCCAAATAAATTCCAGATATGACAGCCCAATACAGCGCCTGATATTCAGGATAATTTATAGTCCGAATGGATGATATATTGGCCGCCTCGCGCTCTCATGTCTTGCTTATGTTTTGTCCGTGAAACTAATTTGCCAGCCATCCCCCCACCAACCACCACCCACCATTGCATTGAGACGAGACTCCTGTGACGGCCTGGCGGCCTCCATTTGCATTTTAAATGAGCCGAGGAGGGGGGCTGGCAACTTTTTACAATGCCACTTGAAGTTGTCGGAACTTCTCTGTCCCTCGGACTGGGGATCCTTCGACTACAGCGTGTGGCAGGGCACTGGTAATCCCGAAAGCGTATCGCCCCCATTCGGTGACACCCGAAGGACGCCCACTGACAACTATTTTGTGTTTGTGTCTCGTGTTTCGCTCTTTGTTTGCGGACACTTGGCAAATTGGCAGCTCGCAGATGCCACACAGAGAAGGTAGACAGGACCTGCCCCCTGGTTGAAACAATTTACACGTTCCGTTTCGTTCCGGGGTCTCCGCTGCGTATGCGTAATTTAGTGCTGCATACTTTGAGCCGCAAATTTGCACTTTTGTGACTTGTTTAGAGATACAGAAACACACAGCTACGGTACGGTACCCTCTGCTTTTGGCTCTGCCACCGAAGCAGCACTTAAAATCAGAAATTCAATTATCTCCCACCCACACACGCACACGCACACCACACGCACCTCCTCTTTAGGGGATAGGAATGGGGAGGAGGCACTGTCTCCATTTCCATTTCGCACGCACTTTTCACACCTGCGTGCCTCCTGCGTGCTATGCCCCTTCAGAGGTAGACAAAAGGGGGTGTATGGTGGGGGATGTTTGCTTAGAGTACATCTTTATTGTTCCTCCGAGTTTTTAGTTGTTGCGGGAAAGCGGAAAAGTGTTGTGCCCCTTGCCACATTTCGTTCCACATTGCCCATGCCTTCCCGGACATGGCCATGATTGGTTGATGGGGTGGTGGGGGGATGAGATGGAAGAGCAGAGATACGAGCATAATCGTATAATGGCGGCTCCTGTTGCGTATCCTCCTGTTTGAGTGGATCCATCGCAAATCTCTTCAGCGCTGCGCTGCTCGGCTCTGCTGTCAGAACAATTTAATTATAATTTTCTTCTCTTTTTTTCGGTACAAAATTCATTATCGTCGGAGGGAAATTAGCTTGAAAACAATTAACACCTGTTCGCCAGCTGCTCCTGGCAGGAGAAGGCTCCGCACTTCAAAAACTAACAACAACGGAGGCCCATGCCCATTACCTTACCCTCTGATCCGCTCCGCTCCGCTCCGCTCCGGATTTCTCCTCTTTATCCTCGCTGCGCCTATACTCCTCTCCTCTCCCCTCCTCTTTTATTCTAATGAAAAAAGTTGCACAAAAAAGTTTTCAAATTACAACGGAAATCCGTGAAAATCCTTTTAACAAAGCAAAACATGACCATCAAGGTGGGGCATGAGGCATGAAGGAAGGGGCACCGAATGGAGTCGGGATGATGATGATGCTGCTGATTATGATGGCGCTTTAAACAGACTTCTTCCATCTGCTGCAGGGCTCTCCCTCCACCCATCCACCTCTCTACCCCCCCCAGCCGCCTAAACACGTGCCACCACCCATCGCCGTCTGTCCATGCCGCGGCTTACCGCGAAAGTGCGACAGCGAGTGCGAGTGCCAGAGGGCTGCGGCTGAAGCTTGTAAATTGATTTGGTGGCACAACTTCGGAGGGGCGAGGCGAGGCGACAACCGCGACAATGGTGAAACGGGAGTGAAAATGCCGAACGAAGAAAAACTATCGACGCATCGACGGGAAGAACACTAATCGAAGTTGATTCAGGGACAATAAATCCCGCAACGAACTAGCAATCAGTAGTTCCAATATCAATCATAAGAGCTTCAAACTTTACGAGTATAATCTTGTTTAATCCAAAGCCTTTTCCACTTTGAATAGTCACGAATCACCACTGTAGATCCAACTGCAATAATTAGATTGAGGCAGTTTTGATGTAGATGGTGTTGGGTGTTTTATTTTCAAAAGTTATATCCTAGGTATATACAGGAAGTGGTCTCCTTCAAGTGAATGTATTGTTTATATGGTGGCATGTGTGGGTGTCTGTTGAAGCTTTAGAATAAAGATATTCCTCAAATAGTGCGTTTCCTTTGATGTAGTCGATCTTGAGTCACGAAAATGAATCCTTTACGTGCGTGATTCCTGGAGGAATCGTGAGTTTTTGTCTCCATCGAACACTTTAGAAAGTAACCGTAGAACGAAGAACCTAAACAGGAAGATATCGTATCAGAAACAGTACTACTATATTCAAAGATAAAATACATGAAATACACTTAAATATACGGGAGAAAAAAAGGTTACAATTAGGAGCAGAATTACCTTTCTATAAGCTAAGACCTTCAAAGAAAATTCTAGACATTTGTGAGTTGAGTTGTAACTTCGAAATAATTTGTATTCTTCACATCGGGGCCTTATATCATCATATACTATACAAGATTTAACTTGAGGTACACTTTTGTATTCTATTCTTATCGCTAGACCCACGGAAAGGATACCTTACTGCGGGATCAAGATTCGAGAGATTACTTAAAGTTAGATATTGGCGTACATACTCTTGTGTTTTAATTATAATAATATGTTCATGGTTGAACACTTTGAATCTATAAGCGTATTCTATAGCATATTCAGTATTGTCTTCCCATTATCTCAGTATTCATAGATTACATCTTTACACTCACGGTACTCACGAATCACTCAAGCCACATCACTCTTCTCGCACGCTTCCAGCACTAACAAACCACAGTGTTCAATCTTGGCATACATTTCCACGCACTTTCCAAACTTTATTTATTGACTGCGGTTGAGACGATGACTCCTCCCTTCTCCCTTCTCCCTACCCAGCCCTACCCTACCCCGCCCTTCTTGTGGCAACAACAGCCGTTGCCGTTGCCGCTGCCGTCGGGAAACTTTTAATGAAAAATATTCAATTTTTCAGGTGTTGCAAATATTTAACATTTTGCAACTTTCGGCGGATGAGTGGGATGTGTGTACGTCGCGTACACCCGTCATTCTCCAGCCACTGTTCTGTTCCATTTATCTTGCACCACCACTCTCCCTCGTCATGTTGCACGTTCCACCTGCGGTTAGCGAGTGGTTTCTGCCTCATCCTCCCTGCCAGCCAGGCACCACAGCAGCCGGAAAAGGTTTAACCAGGACGTGCTGGGGCTTCAGAAAGTGAAAAAATAAAACTCCAAAGCATTTTAAATGTTAATTAAGAATGGAACGAAATCGGATAATTTGCATGTGCCCCATGGCCATGGCCACGGCCACGCCGTTTTGGTCGTTAATCGAATTATGTGGTTGTTTTTTTTTTTGAAAGAAGTTAACGTTTTTTGGGTTTATCCAGACCCTCAAATTCTATTAGCCAGACCAAAGGCCATAAAGATAGAGAGAGAGAGAGGGCCCGGCCCGGCCCAACCCGGCCCTGAGCTAATTCCGAATTGAAGTTCATTTGATTTGCGCTGCAGATCTGCTGCAGCTTTAACTCGATTTGGTTTCGATTGATTGACATTTGTGCGGCGCTGCTGCTTGATTTGGTTACAGTTTCGTTTACAAGTTTCGTCTCTGAACGGATCCAATCCTCCTACATGGCAGTCCCTGCGCCAGGGATTACGGGATGTTGCTTCGTGTGGCACAGTCGAGGGACTGTTGAGTGCCGGCGGTGGCAAGGCTTCTTTTATATACGCGCCAGCATCTGCAGAATACGAATTTCTTTCCATTTGTTTCAATCTTTCAATCTCTCTCTGTCTCTCTTTCTCTGAGAGATATCTCTCTCTCTATTGTGTCTCTGATTGTTTCTGTCTCCTTCTACAAACGTAAAATCACATTCCGGCCGGCACCAAGGTATATTCCATAGAAGGTAAGGGTCTGCCGCCGCTTTCTTTTGAGGGATACTTCGTGGAGAGCCTATGCATATTCATATCAAATTGAATGGAGATTTATTAGAATAAGGATTATTTTTGGAGCAAATATTCTTCGTCATGCCCAAGACATGTAATTCGTTTATGTACTTTTTTGTTTGGGAATTCTCCTTGGAAGCATTCCCTTTGGCACTCAGCGATCAGCTGCCTCCACGGGAATTCCCTTTTGAAGCATTCGCTTGTGAGTGTCCCTGGGAGCGATGGGAGCAGTTGGTAAGTAGCTAGGAAATGGGAGGGTTTAAGGTACTACCAAATAGAGTCCTCACCTCACTTACCCTTATGCAATATACCAGATGAGAATGTGCCGGCTTGTAGGTAAACAAGCAACAGCTGTTGCCATGCCAGGCCAGAGCTTCCTCTTAGCCCGTACACACACCACACCACGCCGCTTTATGGCCATAAGTGCCAGCCATAATTCTCTGGTTCTGATTCTGATTCTGTTTCTGTTTCTGTCGGTGCCATAAACCCAAGTGCCAATGCCATAATATCGTGGCAGAGGCAGACGCATGCGCTGTCCGGCCCAGAGAGAGTGCCAAAATGTGCGAGCAGGTCCGCAGGCGAGTGGCGTGCGTGCGAGCGGGATGCACCGTAAACAAAACGATGCAACAGCCTGTGCTCTGGGACCCGTCGGAAAATTCAGGTATTTCCGTCTCAGCGCCAGAAAGAGATGGGTCGTAAACAAAGACAGCTGTCTTTGGTGTCATTGTACTGCTCTGGCGTACTGCTCATTGAAGAGGCAACGGCACCGTGCCACACACAGAACACAGCACGACATCGCGCAACGTGCGCCGAGAGTGTCCGTGTCCCGGCCCGGCCTGGCCCGGCCCGGACCGGCTGAGTGGGTCAGGTGCAGGCGTCCCTCAAAATCGGTTATGCGCCAGCTGCGCGTGACTCGCCTTCCTTCTCAGACGACGGAGGGGAGCCCCTGCCACCGCCCCTTCTGTGTGTCTGTGGCAAGCAAGTTTTGTGCAATTTTTAGAACCAATCGACTTCTTGCCCCCTTACTGCTGGCGCTGCCCCCCGAAGACTGACCCCTAATTGGCTTTTGGCTTTGACTCTGTCGTTGACTCTTATGTAAGTCAACCTTTTGTCGGAGAAAGCGAGACTGAGAGAGAGACAGAGAGAGAGAGAGAAAGAGAGAGTTGCCGCTGATCCATCACGCAATGGCCCAGGCATCAGCCTTCCAGTTGCTCATATATTATGGAAATTGGCCCTATAATAGGGGCTATCATTTAAAGATTTAGAGGAGGCTTCGTGGATGTGGCTGTGCCTGTGGCCTGTGGCGGCAGCTCATTTATTTTTGAAAATATTTGTTTAGCAGTTTATAGAGCCTTCCCACCACCATTACCCCTTCTCTGCTGCACTTGCACCTGCACCTGCACTGCGCTCTAATTAAAATGACAAATCGGGAAACATACGAAATGCCTTCATCTTTGTGTTCTTCATCTGTTGAACATGTGGTAGGTACTCTGTGGTTCGGGCAAACGAGGCGTATGCGTATTAGACGAGTACTCTGGGTCTCGGCATTCTCTCACACCCTTCGGTGAACAATTTTCCACTTTTCCACTTAAATTTCTATTTGCGATCCACCACGCAAGTCATCGCATAACACAATCATTTACTTGAATTATCCCCATGATGAGGCGGCTCGGCTCGCTCTCTGAGTGAGAGTTGTTCTGCTTTCGAATGGGGTTGGACATTGAGGGCGGTATTTTTGACTAGAAGAAGACTAGAGAGTAATTCCAGAGGTAGGTTATGGATATCTCTATGGATATACTCTTGCAGAAGTTGTTTTGCTATGAAGAAAACGAAACTTTTCCGGCAATACACAGTCGATCTTCTTTAATTTTTGTTTTCCTTATAGCAAATATTTCTTTGCTAAACATTTTTTCTACGCCCGTAACTCGAATTGTCATGCGCCTTTAATCTCCCTATATTATTATTTGTATTATTATTATTATCCCTATAATTTTTTTGTATAATTTTGATTGTGGTTAAAAATAATAATTATTTTAAAGTAAAATAAACAAATTCTGTTTACGAATTCTATATGACGAGTTTTCCGTACAACGATTTTTGTTTGGTCCCCTTGAGATTTGCTACTTGGAAGTTCGACTTTATAAAGCAAACGAAACTTGTCCGGCAATGTACATAAATGTTTTGTGGACTTTGTTTTGTGATGTCCAGAATTCTTAAGCCAATAAGGTGTGCTCCTAACTGCGTTTTGACTTGTGACAGGTTGTTTATCGTTTTCATATGATGCGGAAGCTGATTCCATATGCTAATGACATTGACGAGGAAATTCTTCTTAGAAATTAGAGTTTTATGCCTGTCTGATATTCAGAATTCCAAAGCAAGCCGAATCTAAAACTAAATCTGACAATTAATTCTGCAGCCTCGGAGCTGGTCTTTGTCCGTGCCTTCTGCCAGGGTATTCCCCAGTCGTTCAGTTTTCTTCCCTTAAATTCGTATTCTTACTTTATTTTGCACGGGTCTCGTATTATGGCAATTCTTCCCGAAACGAAAGATTTAAAGTGTGTCAAAGTGCAATAAACAATTGTCGTTTGTTTTTGGGTGTCAACCAGAGCGGGGGGAGGTCGGGGCCTCGGCGAGAGATATAAACGGAAACAGATGAGGGCACCTTCTGACGCGCTTTCGCTGCCGTCATTAGTCGCCTCAGCCCCCTCGCGCACCAGGGGGAGAGCGAAGGAACCCTTACGGCAGCGGCAGTGCGGCAACGGCAATGCGAAGTGAAAACAAAATGTGGCAAAAACAAAGCCAAAGAAATGTGAACGTTGCGCCGCGAAGAAGGGGTTCGGTTCGGTTTCTTGGGCCGCCGCCGCTGCCGTGGCGGCCGCTGCTTAAATTAAATTTATTGCTCACTTTCCGTTCAATTGCCGAGCCCAGCGGACATCATCGAAGCGCTCAGCTCACTTGGTCGCCATCTGCTGCTCCTGCTCCACCTCCTTCTGAGAGCTCCGCGTGTGTGTATTCCGCTCGAGACACCAATCTGTGCTGTGCTGTGCTGTGCAGCGTTTAAATAGCGTTCCACGTTCAGCGTCCCGTATTCGACGATCGGTTAAGTTCGAACGCGCGCGCCTTACCGGTTGCAGTTTTCAGTTCGGTTTCGGATCGTTCGTGTCGGTTCTCGCTCGTCTGTGTCGAGGTAGGGATAGGGATAGGGATAGCACTGATAGATCCATATACATTCCTTCTAGACATTTCCCGTGCCATTTCCCCTGTGGCAAGAGGTCACGTAAGCAGACACACACAGACCTCTTGTTTGCCACCCCCTCCAATCCGAGACAACTTAAGCCCTTTCTTGTTTACCATTTTGCATTTTCCATGCAACGTGCACGCCCCCCATCCACTCACCTAATTCGATTTGCACCTATCCCTGCATAGCCAGCCTGCGTTTTTCCTAGTAAACAAACCTTGAAGTCAAAACCAAAGCAGAGCAAACCCACTCCCACTTTCCCACTCTCCCACTCCCCCCTCTATCTGTGGGTGTATTTGTAGGTAGGAAAAGCAATCCACTACAACGGCTACAGCGGTGCAACGCATTCTGAAACTGTTGATGCAACGCCAGCAGAAACTGCTGCGGCAATTGTTCCAACTGACTGCACTGGCAAGACGTTAAGCATACGCACCGGTGTGCATACGAAAGATACTCAAGCGAAAGTGAGACAAGTGAAAAGTGAGTGCAAAGTGGAGAAAGTGGAGAATAAATCAAGGAGCGGACCATCAACAAGCTCCAACCTGGGTAATCTGTGGTTAATCGTTAAAGGTGAGTGTTCCATCATCATCATCATCCATCCATCCCACGCAGCAAAAAGCAATCGAAGGCAGCAGCAGAGGCCAAATATAGTTATTAAACAAACATTAGCCAAAGCGAGGGGAGGGAAGGGGAGCGGGGGAGGAGGCACAAAGAAACGACCTTCGATCGGACAAGAGGAATGTCGGCGCATTCGTGCCTGATGGCAATTTGTTTCAAATGAAATCCAAATGAATGGCCCGAGTGACAGGCCATCCAAATGCCACACACTCGATTGATCTCCCATCCCATCCATCCATTATCCCCCAGATATCCCCCAGGTATCCCCTAGATCTCCTCTGCGTAACGTGGCGTATGGCCCCAATGTCAAGTTCAAGTTCGAAGGGGCCTCACCCAGTGCACTCGCGATGTGCCAATAGATTGTCGCTCTCTCTCTCGCTGGTAAATCAAAGCAATGCTGACAGCGAGCAGTCGTGGCAATTATCTTAATTATCTGCCAGAGAGGATCGTTGGCAAGAGATGGCACTGCAATGGGGCATCGGGGCAGCCGGATCAGGAACGTTTTGTTGTGGCCACTGGCCAGGGCAGGCCAGAGTCTTAGCCAGAACCAGAGCCAGAGCCAGAGCATGTTAAATATGTTAAATATAGCATTGCCCTATTGCTTTGGCCGTCTGCCCAAAGATGGACAGTGGACAGCAGACACAAGACGGTAGTGGACGGTGGACGGTGGACAGGAGGGTGTGCTCCCTCACATGATTTATGAATGACAGCTAACAAGGCGCACCGCACTCTAACGGATCGATAAACGGCTATATGGCCTGTATGCTCACCCTTTGCCCTGCCATGGCCCAAGGACATTCGAAGCATTCGAGTCGATTGCCGCCAACTCATTTGAATCGATTAGCGCAGGCATTAAATCAAATTATCAGGAAAGGGGAAGTGGAAGTCGTTCGTTCCCCTTCCCTTACCTTCCTCTGGCGACTGGCATTTGCGTAAGTCGCTCGCTCCACAAGCGGAATTTTCCGCTCTATGATAATTATGGAGCGTCAATCACATGGGAGCCATGTGCCGCAAGTGCGTGCCGTCTCCATTTCAATTTCCATTTCATTTTGACATTTTCCTGCCGTCCCGAAAAGCCGGTTGCCATATGAGAGACAGAGAGAGAGAGCGAAAAGCGGAGAGAGATTATGGCACCATCCTCGACTCCTGCGACTCTCGAGAGAGCGAGAGTGAGGAGTCCTGTCCATAAAAGCGGGCCGCAGACGCGAGAGCCGCACATTCGCAGGAGGACGCTTGGAGTGAACGGTTCATCGTCGACCAAAGGACTTTCAGAGGAGCAGCAGAGACAGAGACAGACACAGCGATAGAGAAAGAGAAAAAGGATAAAAAGGCAGACCGAAAGGGCAGTGAATAGTGAAAACGAAAGCGGAAAGAAAGAAAGAAATAAGGAAAAGTCTAGCAAATACTGGAATCGCAGAGGCCGTTTCCTTTGAGCTGTTGACCGTTGACCTGCTCCCAGAGTGAGGCTCCGCTGACACAGATTCCATAAGAAATACCGCGGCCCCTGGAGCAGCAGCATCGAGTGACCTGACCCCAAACCCCACTCGAGTGGCATAAAAAATCGATTATCCGAAAATCGTTGCCGAAAAGTGCAGTAGAGAGTGCAGCGAACCGCGACTAGCAGCAGCAGCACCGGCAGCAGCGGCAGCCCCTGTCCGAAGGTCAGACAGAAGTTCCAGAGGCGGCAGCGTTCGAGGAAAGCCACAACAACGGAGCCATTAACCCACCAAAGACACTCGATAGAAGGAGGCCCGGCAGCGGTACGGCATTCTGCCACCGGCCAAACGCAGACGCTGAGGGACAAGAAGACAACCCCCCACCGGTAGGAGCCCCCCTGAGGAGCCCGAGCAGCCACCAAATGGCTTACCTAATCAACATCCTCAAGTTCAATGTTAAGTATCTCAAAAATCAATAATCTGGAGGCAAACTCTCAAAGCTCCCTTTGAGAAACCGCACAGAGAATCCCTCTCCATAGCGGCACGGGACCACAGGACAGTCATCCCCCAGCACACGAGCTATAGCTATAATCCCTTCTTTTGGCCATAAATATTAACGTGATTCTGATTCTGTGATACAACAGCAACAGTAACAAAGGAAAGCACCATCTCGTGTCGTCTCTCTCTCTCGCTCTCTCGCTCTCTTGCTCTCTCTCTCTCTCTCTGTGCAACCCCCCCTCGCATCTGCTCTCTGGCTGCCTCTTCTACTGATATTCGGCTGTGCTTTTCGCTGCGCTGCATTTGATTGCGCGTCCGCGGACAATGGAAAAGTCTGAGAAATTTTCAGATTACCTCTTTGCCAAAATGGGTCCTCCGAATGTGACGGCCTCCATGCACGGCAGCGAGCTGCCACCGAAGACCACGGAACGAAGCGACGCCCCCTTGGAGCTGACCGGCTACCGGAAGTGGCTGAGCGACAATCTGATGCTGCTGGTGACGCTCTCTGGAGTCCTTCTGGGAGTCATCATGGGTGCGTATACCACACACCACTCACAGTTCCCCTCAAACTCCAACCCCAATCTCTCTCTGCATCTCTTTTGATGATAGGCCTCTCGCTGCGTCCGTTGCATCTCCATGGGGACTCCATCATGCTGATCTCGTATCCGGGAGAGCTGTTCATGCGGGTGCTCAAGCTGATGATCCTGCCGCTGGTCATCTCCAGCCTCATTGCCGGCTCCGCGAGCCTCAATGCCAAGATGAACGGCAAGATCGCCCTGCGGACGCTCGTCTATTTCGCCAGCACCTCCTTCTTCAATGCCGCGCTGGGCATTGCCCTCGTGCTGCTCATTCATCCCGGCAATCCCGATATGCACAATAACGATGACCGTTCAACAGATAAGCGGACCGTGAATCTCCTGGACAGCCTCCTGGATCTGGGCAGGTGAGTGAATCGAAGCAAAGCCGCGAGAAAGTGAAACGTTGCATTGAAAGTCCCATGGAGCAAATCGTGCTAAAATCGCGTTCAAGTCGCGTTCAAACAAAAATCACGCGAAACTCAATAGCAGTCAGCTTCTGTAAGGTGACAAAAAGATTATTCTATACATGTCAGCTTCTGTGAGGTGACAAATAGATTCCGCGATTTATAGCAATCAGCTTTTGCCAGCTGGAAATCATTCAAGCAGTGTATGCAAGCAGTAAAGAAATTCGAGCAGTGCAGTAAATTACGTTGAAGTTTGAATTTAAATTTCCAAGAGGCGGCTGTTCATTTCTCCCGTTTCCGCTCCGATCGGACAACCAATTTCACTCGCGAATAAAATTAATGGAATTTTCTTTGAAATCGTGAAGTGAAGTGAAGTGAAGTGCATTAATTAACGTTGAAATTTGAATTTGATTTTAAAATTGCAAGGGCGCGACTGTCCATTTCTCCCATTTCTTTTCGCCTTTCCGCAGAAACATATTCCCGGACAACCTGTTCCAGGCGTCGATCCAGCAGGCCCACACCGTCTACCTGCCCAAGCCGAGCATCCTGCACGCCTTCAACGAGACGCTGAACGACACTGCCGTGCTGCTGTCCGGCGGAGTGGAGGCGCAGCGCCAGGGCGATGAGCTAGAGGAGGTGGTGCTCGTGCGGGATGTGCAATATCGGAGCGGCACCAATACCCTGGGCATCGTGTTCTTCTGCCTGGTGTTTGGAACCTTTCTGGGAACGATTGGCCAGAAGGGGCAGGTCGTTGTGGACTTTTTCGCGGCCATCTTCGAGGTGATCATGAAGATGGTGACGTGCGTGATGTGGCTGACGCCGGTGGGGATTAGCTCGGTGATCGCCGGCAAGATCCTGAGCGTGGACGACCTGGGCCTGGTGATGGCGCAGCTCATCTGGTTCATCTTCACGGTGGCCGTCGGCGTGTTCCTCTACCAGTTCGTGGTGATGCAGGCCATCTACTTCGTGTTCGTGCGCCGCAATCCCTTCAAGTTCTACGCGGGCCTCATCCAGGCAATGCTCACAGCCTTTGCCACCGCCTCAACGTAAGCCATTTCTCTCTCTCTCTCACACACTCTCTGTCTTGCTCTCTGTGATAGCGATAGCGAGGGTCTCTGTGAGAGATCTCTCGAGATCTGCGAACGTCTAACGTGCTACAAGTATTTTTCCTTCTTCTTGGTTTCCGATCCGATCCCTGATTTGCCCCCCGCCCCGTCGTTGTTACGTTCTTGTTATGAAAACTCTTTTGTTCCGCAAACACTTGAAAACACTTGAAATCCACATCCAACAACTACACTACACCACTCCTGCAACCACTGCCACTGCAACTGCCACTACCATTGCAACTGCAACTGCAACTGCAGCGCTGCTGCCCTGCCCATCACATTCCGATGCATGAACGAGAAGCTGCGCGTGGACCCGCGGATCACGCGCTTCGTCCTGCCCATTGGATGCAACATCAACATGGATGGAACCGCCCTCTACATCGCGGTGGCCTCGATTTTCATCGCCCAGATGAGCGGCATGGTGCTGGGCTTCGGAGAGCTTCTCACAGTGCTGCTGACCTCGACGGCTGCGTCCATGAGCTCCGCGAGTGTTCCGAGCGCTGCGCTGGTGCTCCTACTGGTGGTGCTCACCGCCATCGATGCTCCTGTCCAGGATGTGACACTCCTCTTTGCCGTCGACTGGTTTGTGTAAGTATGGCTCCTGAATCTCCTCCTTGGAGTAGCTTCATCTGTCTCAATGTCTGTCTTGGTGTCTTTGGCTGCAGCGATCGCATCCGAACCACCAACAACATGCTAGGGGACTGCTACACCGCCGCCATCGTTGAGGAGCTGTCGCGCAAGGAGCTGATGGCCCTGGATGCTGCCGCCGTCAATTATCAGGTGGGATCTTAGCAAGCTTCTCCGATGAGTCCATTAATGTGTGTGCCCCACTTTTGATCAGGATATGCACGCCGGAACTCCAAATGGACACAGCGAGGTTATGCTCGAGGGACAGACCGAGCTGATAACCGATTCCGTGGTGGTGGACATGAGTGCCGTGATGAACAATGTGAGCCTGCAGCAGGAGCACAGCAATCGCAGGGTCTAAGGATCCCTAAGATGATCCCCGCAGTTCGTCAGTCCCGTAGCAGCCACCAGCAGCCACCAGAAATAGCAGCAACAGCACCACCAATAGACCAAATAGTGTTCCCCCACAAAGCAAAAGCTGTTTTGATATAGATCTGAGCAACTGAACAACCAGATGCCAGATAGATATCGATCGTGAGACTGTCGCATGAGTGACGAACCCGGAACCCACCCGATATTAGAATTTATTGATTTATTGATTTATTTCCTCCTTTTGGACTCGAAGAGAACTCGAACATTGCATACTTGGCCTTTGATTCAGAAATCAACTTTAAGGGGCCTGCTCCTCCGAACACACGTACATATATATCGAATATATATCAAATATTCTCTCACCTTGTAGTCATTCTCGTAATGTATATCACATGCAGCAGCACATACATTCGGACTAGCAAAAGCGAATGATTCTCTATGGGTACTATTTTGTAAGATCGATTTATGAATGATTTCTGTGTTATGTTGTTGCTTATTTCTACGATTATATATTGTATATGTGTCATGTGTGTGTGTGAGTGTGTCTGGTGCATGCACCACCGAATGCGAAGGTTGTACTACAAGAAGCTGGATCCTAGGTTTAGTTCTAGTCTTAGTTGTCACTTTGTTGATCTGCTGATCCCTCACTATTCATGTTTTGGTTATACCCAGATTATACCCAGATTACCGATTACCGATCAACTAGCGATTACCGATTATCACACATGCATTCGTAGACTGATAGCAGACTTAGTTCAATAGCGATAGCGATAACAATTAAACAATTATATATACAAACAAACAAACAAACATATATATCTGCATACGTGTACTCGTAGGCAACAATTACTAACCAATATCCAACATTCGATTTGTACGCAAACGCCGAATACAACAACAATAAAAGTTATTATACCATTAGATATTCATACTTCCATTAGAGGTCGGGGTCACCATTTTCTTTCAATATCTTGATGTCCTATGATGGGATGATTCCCTGTCGGAGACACCCTTGTTTGGGTAAAAGTCTGATTTTCTTTTGCAAAATATATTCAATATGATTTCATTTATCCATTGCTGGCATGTGACGCCATGTTTTCTTTGTCGGGGTCACCATTTTCTGACTTTATGTTTTAATAACGTTACAATCCATGTGTTGTCCAATATATCTACTTCTAAATATATTCTATATCCATCGATACTGGTCTAACTTTGATTTTTATGGATATCACCATCGACTCTTGTACAAAATGAAATTATTAAAAAGTTACAAATGGTTTGGGGTCACCATCTAATTATCATCTGTCAATGGATTCAGTGTCTTCATATTCGTGCTCTCCACAGATTTGTATGTACATCGACTGTATCTGTATCGACAAACGGAAATTTGCCTATCAACATGGCCATAAATCTCGCGATCGATGGGTGAGCAGTGAATGAATGAATGAATCATCTGCACATGCTATCGAGAGTGCCCGTAAGTGCTATAACTCAACGCCTGCACTAGTTGTGGCCAGTGGTTTGCACAAGCGAACCAAATCGGGATTTATATAATTATATAGATACGGTCATAGGTGCATGTGCATATATGAATACATTATAGGGAATCGGGCCAGGCCAGGCCAGGCCACGCCAGAACCAGGCCCTGGGAGATAAGGCCCTGTTTTAGATCTGAAATCTGAAATCTGGGCTATGAAATCTAGAAAGAAACATTCGATCTATGTATATCTGCAGCTCTGCTTCGCTTGCCACAGCTTTGATTCGATTCGATTTGATTCGATTCATGTCAGGTGTCAATCTGCCTCACTGTCTGCACTTGAGCCCCACTGCGGAGTGCCTCACTGCAGGTGAATGAATGAATCAAGCGCTCGATCGGCGGGTACACAAATCTACTACAGCAATAATGTGAATGCGAATGCGATATGCCGCACGAGGTGGCAATATTTATGGAGATGCCAGACCGGGCGGCCTCTGCGTGTGGTGCAGATTTGTGGCTGCAGGGAAACAACGTATCAAAAATTTGTAGTCGTCGCAATTCAGAAGTGCGCAATTGCAAAGTCGAGCTGTCGGCCGCTGAGCCGCTCTTGGCACCTCTTTAGCCTCTCTTTGGGCCCCCTCTTTGGCCTCCTCCACCTGTCCAACTGTCCCACTGACTGAAGCTGAATGCTCTTGTGGCCGTTGCTGCCGCAGCGCTGCGCGTTGGCTGAGACTGCGACGGCGGCTGCGACGACTGTTGCTCCAATGACTGCGGCTGGCGTTGGAGTGTTTGGCGTCTGAAGGTCTACTTGGCAGCGGCTTTGGAGTGTGTTGGCGTTGTCGTTGCCGTTGGCCCCCCTTTCGCCCAGCTCCCCTTCTAGGCTGCTGTCGCTGGCTGCTAAAATGAAATACGAGTGCAAACAGACAACAACATCGCAGGGCAACGCACGGAAACAAGTCGATATTTAGATACTCTTGGGGGAGATGATAATCTGCGGAGATCATAGAGATGGATTCGACTTGGAGGAGAAAACAGTGGTGAAACTCATGCTTAGGAATGGCTTCTACTTTGCACTTGGAACCCCCCAAAAACGATAGCCAATGAAGGTATTTCCCTTCTTAGTTTCGTATGACCTTGATCCAATTATAATGGATAATCCTCAATGGATCTACTACTCCCACTTCTTCGAGAGTCTTCCACGGAGAGTCTTGGAGGAATGTATCGCTCATATGGGATCGAGGAACGAGGAACGAGGCAAACCATAAATGGACTCTCCACTCGATTCCCCGTTTCGTGACTCTCTCCCTCTCTCTCGCCCAATGGATTCCCCCATTTCGTTTCGCTTGCGTGTGACAAAGTTCGTGATCGGCCCATTGGACCCAATATAGGGCATGGATAGGGAAGAGGGGACAGGGGAAAAGGGAACGGGTCGCGTCGTTCGGTTCCATTTTCCATTGTGTGAAGAAACACACGGCGGCGGCTGCTTGACTGGAGATCTGAGCGAGGCTTGCGGCGCATTTTGAAGAATAATGGCCAAGACGGTGGGAGGGGGGGCAGTCGCAGTCGGAGAACCGGAGCTCTGGCTGTGGCTGTGGCTCTGGCTGGGGCCTCACGATATATTGACACTTGTGGCACATATGGCATGCAGAAATATCCACATACGATAGAATGCATCGTATTATAGAGTCGTAGCTGCTGTTCAGTTGTTGCTGCTGCTGCTGCTGCTGCATTTGCATAAGCTCCGGGGCTAATTAATTCAATTAGAGGCAAAGTCAAAGCAAATTTTCCGATGGGGCGGTTTCACTTTCGCACTGCTTTCTGTGCCTTTCTGTGGCTCTGAGTCTGAGCCAAGTTCTCGGATTGGAACTGGGACTGGCACTGGCACTGGGACTGGGTCTGAATGATTGAGCACTGGCGGAAGTTGTTCTCGTGTTGACAACGACAGCGCGCTTATCTCCATGACGATTGACTGGGATTGACTCTGATGGATGCAGGGGCACACAGACATAGGGGCACACGGGCACAGACATGGCCACAGACAGGGGCACGGGGCACAGGTACATGTCGGGGCCACCGCTCTCGCTTGGACATGAGTTTATGGGCAATCTGCTCGTCTATAAATTTGCAATCAACTTTTATCAGGCAGGCATCCCAGAACGTGCCTGCACTAACGTTTCTATTCACACGCTGCCGATGGCCATCGCCAAACGGGATTTCATCCCTCAACACTCCCCTCCCGTAGAGCCACTCGCTGCTTCTGCTGCTGTTGGAGTCAATCTCTGGCTTGGTGTGACTTTGAGCGGTGATAGATTGGCCCACATTCGTCGCGTTTCTACCGCTGTGCCGCTGCCGCTGCCGCTGCTGTTGCTCCTTCCTTCTTCTTGGACATCCAGAGCCACATCCAGAGCCACATCCACATCATCATCAGCATCTGTGGGGCACTACTATTCCTCTCCGGATTGGTAATCTAACCAAATTACTGTGCTGTTCACAAACACGTTCTCTAAACGGTTTCATAATAACAACGCGCTCCTCAAAAGAATTTCCAAAGGCGCCCCGCTTCCCGCTTCCCGCTTTCTTCTCTCTTTCTCTCTATCTCTCTGGTTGCCAGCTTCCTTCTTCTCATGGATTACACATCTCTCGTGAGAGGGTATCTGTGTGTGTATCTGCATCTGTGTGTGTTGGCCTAATGCAAATTGCAGTAATAATTGGCCTATTATGCCACAGAATGAGAAACAGAGATGGCTAGAGAGAGAGAGATGCAGCAGTAGGTCGCCTCTGCCCCGCCACGCCCACCACCCAACCCGCTGTACGCCCTGTTTCCACACGGCTGATGGAACAGAGGGATGAGGCAGCAGCTGAAGGAGGCGGTGGAGGCATTGGGAAGAGGCCAGCAGAAACCATTTAATAATGTGTTTTCCTTAGCTTAAGAGTTGGCATTAGATGCGCTTTAGACCACAGCCGAATATGGAGAGTGAGATGGCCAGAGAGGGCTCCCAGAAAGCGGAGGGGAGGCATCTCCATGATAGCCATTAACCCCCGAGAGCCACTTGGAGCCACTTGGAGCCACTGCCGTTCTCTGGAGGCGGAAGCTCAGCTGCTGGGTCCCAGGATCCGAGCACTGCATTGCGTATTGCGCTCATTAATTAGCCGACATTGCAAATTAATGCCTAATCAAATTTTATTGAATTATAAACCAGTCGGCATTCGAAATGCCAAAATGCAGCATGCAGTGGGCGGGGGGCGGGGGGCTGAAGGGGTGGTGCAGGACTCCTTGGAAGCTCTCTGCTCGATGCTCGTCTGGTAATTAATGTGCACTAAAGCGGCCAACAGGCATTAAAATTAATTTGATTTTGTCAAAGGCCACAACATGGGAAGAAGCGCATCCCAAACCCTCGACAGAGCCTTCTCCCGGACAAGTGTCCTACGGTCGTCTAGGCAAAGCTGTCCGAAACAGATGTCTCTCCCTCGAGAGAGCATGCTTTCGACTAAGGGATACCCTAAAGAGAGAGAGAGAGACTCAGAACGACTCAGGGATACACTCTACAGGGATTCTCTTCGGAGAACCAGTTGGGACTCATTCACTTTTGGGAACTCTTGAGGCTAGCTTGCATACCTCGAGACGCGGCAGGGTATCAGGCATATAACAGCGAGATTTTCGCTTGATTGAGTTCTCTCTCTCCCTCTCTCTCTCTTCAGTGGCATCTGTGGAGCAATAGCTGTCTATACTCCTGGCACCCTATAGGGTATTCCAGTGTTCCTATGCATCCATAGGAGCCACTGGGCAATGGATCGTCTCGTCGTTGCAATTTTAATTAACTGCCCCGGCTGTGCATTAAAATTGTTTTGACTTTGTTAAATGCTTGCAAATCGCAAAGCGACATGAAAATTTACGCGCCAGCAGCAGCGGCAGCGGTAGCGGCAGCAGAAGATGGAGCTGCAAGAGAAGGAGATGCATCTGTGGCAGGTGGAGAGAGGAGTGCGCCACTGGCAGTTGCAGTCGCAGTGGCAGTGGCAGTGGCAGATGAGCTGCAAAGATGGGAAGATGGGAGCGGTAGCCTGAAATCGATACCCTGAACATGCTCTCATACTCGACCGCGTACGCGTATTCCGACTTCTATCTTCTGTCTGTGGAATGATTCGATGCGGACATTTGCCATTTAGTTCGGGGGCTGGAACGATGCTGGAGCTAGAGAATCCCGCAATGTGCGGCAAAATACCGCAATCAGGCAAATGGCCAAGTGGCAGGCCACAGCCAGAGCCACAGCCCCGGTCGCAGTCCCAGTCCCAGTTCCAACCCCATTGTTTCCGAATGCCCCAATGTTTTGCCAATGTAATTAAAAATACATTTGCAATAAGCAGGGAGAATCGCGCGTAGGCCGCCCCGTACATCCATCCTGGTAGGAAGTGGATGCCACACTGTGGCCATGCCCCACCTCACGTCGGTAATCGTCGATCAGTGCAAATTGTCGTGAATTAGTCGCACGGCCAAATCTATGACATTACCAAGAGCCAGAGCCATGCCAGAGCCAAAGCCAAAGCCGAAGCCGGGACTGGGGGCCGGGCCACATTAAAGTGCCGCCGCCCGCTTTGGGGTCGCGATCGGGCCAGGCCAAAACTAGAGAGCGAGAGAGAGGGTGAAAAGTATCGCATCACACATGCGGCGTGTATGACGGAGGAGCTCTCCTCTCCTCTCCACCACTCCATCTCCGTCTCCACTCGACTCCACTCCACTCCATCGCTAGAGTGCTGCACGCGTGAAATGTCAAAAGCTAAAAATGCCATTTGCTGTGCTCCAATCACTCGTTAGCCTTTCGTGGGCTACACTGGGCGAAATATGACAGTGCATTCCATGAGAAGGGGAACCCGATCTGCCTGAAAGGGTTGAGAATTAATTAGGAAATATACTTGGATAATTTCTATATTTTTCTGTATTCCAGAATGTTGAGGTACTCATGAGAAAGTTGGAGAATTCCTTTGGTTCATTAAATTAAAAATCATGGGTATTAAATTTCTGAAAGTAGATGTTAAAATCTACCAATAATATAAAGGAAACTCAGCTTGAACATGGCTAATGAGCTACTATGAATTGGTTAGCACTTTAATAGATTTCATTAGACTATTCCATTCTATGGATATACCTACACATGGAGATTTTGATGGATTATATCGTCGACTCCATGAATAAGAGTATAATCTGTAGCTCTGAGGCGGATAGAAGCCCAATGAATATGGCGTTCAGAATGCCCTGAGGAATGGAATTCACAGTACTTTAGGGCCATCCTTTGGCCTTTTTGTTGTGAAAGTAGGAGATTTTTCCACCCAGAACGTATCCTTGCATCTGCTGAAAGCCCTTTGCTTCTTGATAGCAGTCCAACAACAACAACGATAACGGAAAAAAATCCTTTCCAGCGAAACTTGCCTCGTCATGCATACGACAATCATGGACTGCCTCGCGTCTCTCGTTGCAATAATAGCAGTTAGGAACAAGGACGTGCCCAATGTTTCCACCCCTTGAGTTTCTTTGAGTGTAGCCTTGCTGTCTGGCCCACAGGGGGCAGGGGGACGTATGCAAAGTGCCCATGATTTGCTCATTGTTGTCATTGTCCGCTGCGCAGCCTCACACGCAACAAAAACAAAGAAACAAACAAAAAAAAAGCCCCACTGCTGGCTGGTGGCTCAATGGATGGCTTATGTGGTGGCTCTATGGCTATATGGCTGCTGGAATGGTCGGATGGCCGGCTGGTCGGCTTCTCGGCTGGCAAATGTAAGCGTTGCACATGCAGATTGGCCAAAAGCGATAGCGATAGCCTTTTTATTTGCCTTTCGTCTGTTTTCAGTTTTCTGTTTTCATTTCTGCTGTGTTTTCCGTTTGAGGCTGCGGCTGAGGCTCTTGCCGTCTTCTGTCTTCTGTTTTGGGGAGAATGGAGTTGTTGTGGCCGCGGTACGGCGGTGCCCAATATGTTAGCCACAGATGAACAATTTCCTGCGCAGCATCGCGCCGCACCTGACGGCAGGCTGCGGCGGCCCATGGCACTGCGAACTGGAGTCTGGGATCGGGACTGGAGGACTGGGGGACTGGGACTGGACTGGAGAGTGGAGACTGGGATCAAGAGGCAGGCATATGGCATATGGTGTACTCCCTCGGCCTACGCTGACGCTCGGTTCCACATTTGGGTTCCATTTTCGGTTCGGTTCGGTTCGGTTTTTTGAGGGGCTTCGATGAAAAATTTGCAAATTGGAATTATTTATTTATTGATGCATGTTTGATGTGACGCTTTTTGTGGAGAGGCTGCGCTGTGTATCCCCAGACATAGATCTGGTCTCCTCTCCTCTCCACTCCCCTCCCCTTCCCACCATTACCCTCCTCCATTCACTCTCATGTAACGAATCGCTTTTTAGCTGCGGGCCACAAATGCAATCCGCAAACACACATCGGGACCCAGACAGAGACAGGGAGAGGCGCAGACAGGGACAGGGAATGGGGGGACACATGTGTGAGAAATTGCTGTTTGTTTTATGCAAATGATCATCGGCGGCATTGCCGAGCATTGGACCCGCTCAGAGGCAGAAGCAGAGACAGACCCACAGTCAGAGTCCATGTTGGCCGTTCCAAATTTCGGAGTGCAATTAAAAACCGAAAGTGTGAAGGAAGCGATAGATATAGCGGCCATCAGGCGACCAGTTACCAGGCGACCAGACCAGCATAATGAACCGATTGGATGCGAACCAAAAGAAACGGGAGAAAGGGTGTTGAGATCTTCTCAGATCTACTCGGAATGGGCTTCACTTTCTCCCTGGGTCCACCATCTGTACGAGTTCCGAGTGTGCAAAGGGAGTTTTTCCCACTGCTTTCTTTTCTTCCTTTTAGAAGAGAGGGAAAATGTATTTTCTGGGACATCCATTGTGTCTGTTCGCTTCAGTGTTTGTTTAGCGATAAAGCTGCTTGCCAAGGAGCAGCCAAAGGACTCTGAACTGCCCAGCTGTCCGTCTGGTCCTGCAAAAGTCACTGTCTGCTCGCCCGGACTCTTCAGAATGGGTTTCGAGGGGCTGTTCTTGATATTGTATTAAGTGTGGTATAAATACAATGCATTTTATATGACTTGAAGAAATATAATTTGGTTTTTTGGGATGGGAATTTAAATGTTTTCAAGTGTCCATCTCTGCCATACGACTAGAGATTTTCCCTTAATATATTTCATATTTAAATGAAATCATTTAATATCTAAACTAGATATATTTCCTATAAATTTAATATAATATTTTTTGTTAGTTAGTTTTTTATATTAAGATGAAACATGCAGCTGAATGTGTAAATACTTAAATTGATGTGTTTCTTTAAACTTATATGAAAATATTTGTTTTAAATATATTTTTATTTACAATAAATCTATTAATATTTAAATTAAATATATATTTTCTAAAAATGTAATATAATATATTTATTTTAAAGTGTTTTATATTCAGATTAAATATGGTGAATTCTAATTATAATTATGGTGAAAATAATTATTTTTAAAGTGAATTATATTTAAGTTCTCTATGTATTTCTCTTTGTATTTAAAACCAAAATATCTATATAATTTAAAATGGGTGTATTTCTTTTTACCATCCCATTTTTCTCTCAGTTTATGTATAATTCTTCTACCCTCACGTTAACCAGATTCTTAATTTCTTGATTTCATGTTTTCTGTTTAAGGTGAACTTCAATGAGTAGGCGTCCGGTGAGGTCTCTTAGAGCTGTGCTGCTCTTGGAATTCCAGAAGACTCCAGTACTAGAAGGAGAAAAAGGGGCAGGAAGCTTCATTTCATAATCTCTCTTAATGTTGATTTTCCTCCTAGCACTTATCGGGCTTTCGGCCAGGAAGGGGATGTGTTTTCAGTTGCAGAAGTATTCAGTTTTCAGGCAATTGCGAGTTTTCACAACTTGCATTTGTCTGGCGCCTGCCTGTCTGCCACTGCCACAGCCACTGCCATACAGCCTCCATCTAAGACCTGCAGTTCGACTGCAACTCCGACTGGGACGGGACTCTGGATCTTCGACAACAGAAGCCTCTTGGACAGAAGCCTTCTGTTTGCCGGAATAAATTAGCGTGCAGTTAATAAGCCTGGACCCTGGGACAGCACAGCAGATGGGAGATGGGAGTCTGGGTGGAGTCTGGGCTGACCCAAAAAGCAGACACCAGCATCAGGCCTTTGCTGCAGGGTCTGCTGCTGTGGATTTTCCTGGTGCTGGATGCTGAGTGCTGGCTGCTTTTCCCAGTTGGGCTTTTTGCGCTGTGCCAACTGCAGTTTGTTCCCATTTCGAAGGCAGCTGTCAAAAATCGTTTGCCGCCTTCCCTTCCCTTCCCTGCCCTGCCCTGCCCCGACAATTCACACATTTAGCTGCAAGCCAAATAGCAAATGGAAATGGAGATGGAGATGGAAATGGAGATGGCGATGGAAATGCTAACTGTGTTGCAGCAGCCGCCAGGGAGGGATCTCTATTGGAAGCTGTGATCGGGGGACTGGCATCGGGGGATCGGAGGACTGGGTTTCCTGTTCGTTTGACGCGTTGATTGCCATGTGGTACGGTACTCGTACATGCGGCAGCACAGTAGCCGGAATGGGTGTCAGGCCCCGTCACCGACTCCCGACTCCGTGGGGGCAAGGGATGATGGTGGGGCCAATTCTCTGATTGATGAGGCATTTGCATGTTTGCCTCTCAGGCAAACCTCTCTCTCTCTCTGTCTCTCTCTCTCTCTCTCTCTCTCTGTACCTCTCCCTTTCTCTCTCTGGGATTCCATTATGCAAACTCGCTGTCACGTGAAAGTGTCGGAGGAATCGGCGCTGCGACCACCTGGTGGGTTCGTCTGGAGGTCAGGTCGAGAATCAACATTTGACTTTCGCTCAACGGATCGATCGATTGCCCCTATGATTAATTGGCAGCCCATCTGCTCATCTGCTCATCTGCCCATCTGGTCGATTCTACCGATTGATTTCTGGCCAATTTCTGTGCCTGCAATTAACCCACTGACCGCTGGCCATCGAACGGTTTCCTATTTGTTGAAACTAAGGCTGTCATTAGCCGCATCTCATCTCTCGACGGCCGACTCCCAACTCCCGACTCCCGACTCGATTGGAATGAAGTCGTTTTCCAGGTAATTGCAGAGCCAAAGAGCC
Organism: Drosophila helvetica; assembly: GCA_963969585.1. NCBI lineage: Eukaryota > Metazoa > Arthropoda > Insecta > Diptera > Drosophilidae > Drosophila > Drosophila helvetica. The sequence goes on along the minus strand of OZ018402.1, from coordinate 3,353,419 downwards.
ACGGAGCCACAGAGCCAGAGCCAGTGCTTCGGCAGCCACAGAAGAAAGTTTTAATGAGCCCTGGATCAGGCGGTTCAATCTATCCATTTGCCTAATGTTTGCCTGGCAAACAATGCTGCCCCAATTCGCGGATTCCATGGGATCCAGTATACAGTACAGTATTCCAGTATCCATGCCCCATGGTACCCTTTGCTCTCGTGGCAACTTGCCTCGGAACCGCTTCTCATATTGTCACGTACCGGGCGGTGTCAAAAGTGCATGAAAATCGTTTGCCGCATTGACTGTAATTAACTTCTTGACTCGATTTGACTCTGGCCGAAAGAGCAGCATGAAGTGGCGACTGCATGGGAGGGGAGGGGAGGGTGGAGTGGAGTAGAGCGTGGCCACCGTGTCGTATGAGCAATAGCCCCTCGAGAGACGACAGGCAGGCAGGCAGACAGGCAGGTGCATGCAGCGGCGGCTCATGTGAGGCTGATTTCAGTTTCGTTGCAATTAAAATTCCTGGCCAGCCACTGGCCACGGGCCACTCGCCAAAACGTCGATTGGAGCCGAGCCTGCCCCATGGAATGCGTGCGGCTTCCAATTGGGATTTCGATTTCGATTTCAGTTTCAATTTGTGTTTGATTACACGGCCTCCCCCGGCCTTCATTCCGTCGCTAAGTGGAGCTCCGGCCCCGCAAGACAATGCACAGACATTCGGCGGCTTAATAATTAAAATTATTTAACACTGTCTGGCGAGTCGACACCGCTTTGGCCTCCCACTCCCACTCCTACTCCTACTCCTCCTTCTCTGCCTGCAAACGTGCCACTGGCACTGGCACTGGCTTCCAAATGGCATCGCTCATACGCCGCGTTGCCACTGTCCCGTCCCCCGCGGTTGACTTACCAAATTGGCTGTCAGTCGACAGCAAAAAGCAACAACAACAGAAGCAACAGATGCAAGTGCAACTGCAACTGCAACAGAGGCAACTGCAAACAGCTGTAGTGCAACGAAGCGACGGTGGCAAAATAATTTGCATAACCCGCAATCTGTGTAATCTCCACGGCAATGGGAGTTTGTGGCATAAATTAAATGCAAAATGTCAGACGCGACTCTTGGTAGAGCGGCGGGGGCACCAAAGGAAAGGAAGGAAGCAAGGGGGGTAGGGAAAGGGAGAGGGCAAGGTGTGGGAGCAAAAGTTGACCCCAATTTATCAGCAAAAGATGGATCTAGTTCACATACCGCAATGGAAAACAAAATAGGGATAAATGGGACTGAGATACACGAATGAATCCATTTAATTCTTAAAGAATCATCTCTTCATCAATCAATCTTGACTTAGCCTCTCTTTCTCCTCTCTTTCATCGATTCCTATTAATTTTTTTATCATAAGATGTTCATAAAGAGGACTCAATAGCAGACAACGCCGAACAAAATACAGTCCACGTGAAGGAGGCCAACAAGCCCGCAGTAATCACATCTCTAGCGAACCGCGGGCAATATGTTCTTGAACATGAACAGGCACCGACACAGGCCACCATACAGCCCATAAACCATACAGTCCACTTGAAGGAGGCCACTTAAGAAAAGGACACCTAGATTTATGAGTGGTTCCGTCATAAAATCATATACATGCGTCGCGTCGAAGTCAAATCTATTAAGACATGTGGTAAGCTTGCAGTAGGTGTCAATAGCAAGGATGAGCGAGCAAACCTTATAGAAAACAATTTGAATTTACAACTCAACTCAACACTATCAACATTTGGTCCTTCGAGCAGGATTCATCATTCATCTGGAGAATAGAAGTCGCATCAACTAAATTTACAAAATACGGGAACCTGCAAACAAAAGGAGCAAGAACAATGAATAATTTAAGTTCTTAAAACCCCCGAAAATATATCTACAAAATACATTAACTCTCCTTATATCATTCCTTACCGATCTTACAGATATTTTCCTTCCGATTGTCACCCTTCTACCAGGCCAGATATATTCTCACCTACTCCCAGGCATTTCCTGGACCACTCATCCTCTGTTTTAAAATAGGATGTTCCAAGTGATCAACACTTAACATGGCCACATTTCTAGGCACTTTTTCACTCAGTGAGTCCCACTGTGCCACAGAGATTTGTATTGTCACATCTCGTAGTCGTACAAACAGCGCGATGTTGACCCGAAGTTGAAGGCACTTCACACGTTGCAGAGACAACTTAATGCTTAATACTTATTGTCGCGTTGCGCCTTAATCTAGATACACTTTGACTAACAACAGCCGCAGACAGACAGGGACAGACACGTAGAGCCACTCCGTGTGGGAGCAGGGTGTGGAGGTGGCCAGGGAGCAGGAGTCCACCGCCAATCCCCCATCCAATCCCCAATCCAATCTTCAAAGCTCGTGCTCGTCCGGCAAACAGCAGAAAATTGAGTGGCAAAAGTTTTTCCTTCTCTTTTTTTTTTTTGTTTTTGTCTGTGAACATTTTGTTGTCACGGCTGTCGCCCCACAGCCTATGCCCCATACCCAGCTCTCTTGCCACACACACACTCACACACATGTGCCACAAATGCTGCCGCTGGCCGTGGAGGCTGTCAGTCCTGTATGACTTCCACTCCCGCTTCAAGTCGCAATCCCAATCCCTGTCCGAATCCTCTTCCTCGTCCGCCGACTGTAAATCTGCATGCGCGTCGCGGTGTCAAAACTTTTTTAAACAAAATAATTAAATGTAGAGAAGAGGGAAGCCTCAACACAGCAACAGAAAAAACAGCAACAGCAACAGCAATGGCAATGGCAATAGCAATAGCAACATAAATAGTTGCATGGTTTGTCTGCTGCCCCCTGCCTTGTGCTGCCTCCTGCTGCATGCCCCATTCACCCAACAAAAGCCCATGCAACGAAATCCGCTAGAAAGTCATGTTCGTGTGCCGAAGCTCAGAGAATCAGCCAAAAAAATGTGCTGCCTACTGCCCCTCTGCCACCCCCCCTCCTCCTGCTCTCCAGCTGTGGCGACTCCCGAGAAGAGCTGACTGCGTGATCTGTGGACGGGACTCACGAGTGCCGCATCTCCAGAGAGCAGGTCCCCGGTGTCACGCTATCATCTCGAATCCTGAATCCCGACTCGGAGACTGCTTCCAGCTGCATAATAATTTATGATCGCGTCCAAGATGTGGGTTAATCGTGTTTTGGGCTAGTTTTGCTTGCCACAGCCTGCTCCCCTGCCCCGGCCCCTGCCCCTGCCCACCCCCTTGTGGCAGCCATAGCTGCTGGTTGGTTGACTCTGCTGCACTGTGGCATGTTCTTCACATCCAATTACTGGGTCAGGGACCTGCAGAGTCCTGCAATCTTCAGTCTGCAGTCGGCAATTTTGCAGCAAACAAGCCACAGAAAAGGCAACTTCCACTCCCACATTCTATGGGAGGCTGAGGCCCCCTTCGTCTGGTCTGTCACAATGGCAAATGGGGCATTTAATCTCTGGGAATGCGTAACAGGCGTCTCCGCGGCCACGCACGACTCTCAAGGCAATTAGCCACGAAGGAGAGCCCATGCAGCCCATTGGAGCATCTTCTACGATCCATCCATCCACCATCCCCACCAGCAGTTCCAGGCTCCATTCAGGGCTGTGATGAGCCGCCAAGAAGCAATAAAATATCATTTTATTAGCATGAAGACGGAGCTCTCTGTTCAAGTGCCAAGGTGGAGGCGTAGTCCCTCGTATCCCCCCGCCGCCATCCATTGTGTATCGGCAACAAAAAGGCAAGACACGTGCACTTGCAACCAAACGAGTCGAGGTTAATTTCCAAGGCAGCAAAGCAGCCGAAGGCAAAGTGAAACGAAGATGCTAATACCCTAAGATCTGTTCTGAGGGAGCATGAACGATGCCATGGACAGGAGAACAGAGCCTTAAGGAAGAGAATGAGAGAGTAAGGCGCAGTAGCAGTAGCTTCTTTGAATCCTCCAGGACTCTCCGCTGAAATGCTCTTTAGATTCAGCAAATCCATCTCGAATTATTCCCTATAGATAGAAACGAGTCAAAGAAAATCTTGTTTTCGACAAGAGCCTTTAACCAAAGAAATCAGACTATAGAGATCTTCGATTCAAGTCGTTCTTCCTTCCCATAATTTGGCCTAATATATAGCTCCTTCTGTTCATCCTAGGTACTAGCTATACCTGGATTCGTCCTTCATTTAATCCCAACTCTTCGCTGCACCTTCTCCACTCTTTATAACTCTCTGGCGTCCTATTCTTTGCAAACATCAACCCCAAAAGACAGCATACCCTCTCTCTCCTGCAGGGTATGGGTTATTGGTAGTATTTAGTATGCAGTTAAAGATTCTGCGCTCGTTTCGGCCAGTCTCGCTCTCTCTATGGGTCTCTGGGTCTCCAGTGTCCGCTGCTGTCCGCGACTGCTCCTGCTCCTGCTGATGCTCCTTCGCTTGGCTCAGAATTTATGCATATGACCTCAGTTATTGACATAATTTCATGGCTGGCGGGTCGAGCACGAAACGAAAACGAAATGTGCATAAAAATGCTGGTCAGGGGATCCCAAAGGGAGAGCGAGAGAGAGTCCACTGTCCACAGTCCGCACTCCTCGGCGGACTCCTCTGGCGTCCACTCGGATCTCTGGCTGATTGTGCGAAATGTTCACGCTGCTTTGGACAAATGCGCAAATTTGTAAGCAGCGAGGGGCAGCCGGGAAGGCATCATCCGAGCCAGCATCCGAGTGGCAGTCTGAGAGAAAGAGAGAGAGAGAGAGAGAGAAGGGAAATGGAGTATGGAGCATGGAGCATGGAGGGGATCAGGTGATTATCACTGCCTCCTCCTCGTTGGGGCATTTGTCAAATTTTCCACTTAATCCGACGTCAGTCGAACTCGCATGGAAAATTGTCGCAGGTAAGAAGAGGCGCCCCATGGCGACACTCGCAAGGGGGGAAGGCGGGAAGCAGAGATCTCCATTGAGGCTGCAGCTCAGACTCAGACTCAGGCGCGAGGCCTGTGACTGCGACTGTGACTGTGCCCGTGCCCGTGGCTGCCTTCGAGGCGCTTTAATTGGTCTTATGAAATGGACAAAGTGCGAAATGAGTTATGCGCACGCGCGCACCCGCCGCTGGAGTCGCCACAGTCTCTCTGAAGCCGAATCTGAATCTCAAGCCGAATCCGAATACGAGTCCGAGTCCGCGAGTCCGATAATGAACGCATGTGGGAATTCGCAAAATTGGATTTGGGTATTGTGCAACCGAGGCTTGTGGCCACTGTCTCCTCTCTCCTCCTGCCTCTTGCCACTGCCACTGCTACTGCCACTGCCCCTGCGGCTGGGGATGGTGCCGGGTGCCGGGTGCTGGGTGCTGCACTTTTTTTTTTTGCCAGGAGAGTGTGAGCACGCAAAGTATCTATTAGCGTCGCCTTTGCGCGCTCGAGTCAAACGGAATCTGTTTAGCAGTCGCTTGTCGTTTGGCGTTTGCTGTTTCTTCTCCTGTTTCCACCGTTCGTTCGTTCGTTCGTACGGTTCGTTCGGGTTTTAGCCATCGCGAATTATCTGTTAATTTGTGGCAATTTAGAGATTTGCAGATACGAAGCGCATTCAGGCAGCTGCTGATACGAGGAGTATCCCCCCAAACCGAACACTGAAGACCGACCGAAGACAGTAGTCATTGGCAAAAGATATGGAAAGAGAAGAGAAGGAGAGAGAGATCCCATCATTCAATGGGAACCAGAGCTTCGGCTGGTGCTGCTCCTGCTCCTGCTGCCTCCTCTGCTGTTTCTGATTCCTAGAGACCTGTCCGTTCTGGGGAATGTTAACGACTCTGTATGCAAAGTGACAGCGCGGACAGCGGACAATGGGCAAACAAAGGGCGTGACCACTGTGAGCAGCAGAGGGCACCGAGAAGAGGGGGCAGAGGGAGCACCGGACACAAAGTGTGTGGACAGCTGGTGCGTGATAATGGGAGCGGAGTGGGGATAGGAATGGAAATGGGAATGGGAATGGCGAAGGGCATCCGCACAGTGGGGCAAATGTTAAGGGGAAGCTAAATCTGTAGAGTTTTCAGTAATTTTAGCAGAAGTTTCACTGATTTTTTACTGTGTTACTTCCAAGCCTTCTTCGAAAAGACTTTTCTCTATGTTAAATATTATCCACGACCTTAATTGCTCTCCTCATCCCACTCCTATAATCCTATAACACGAACAGAGAGCAATAGAATAGGAAATAGGTAAGAGTAACGGACAACAAAGTGTGCGAATAGGCAAAAGACAGCCAGTAGAAGCTAATGCACTGAGAACAATCTCGAAGTCAGTTCATGACTAGTCAACTGACCAAAATACACTGAGATTAATTTTGGGACTCGAAGATATCCATAAAAAATCAATGATAAACTATAATATACTGATTGGAATGGAATTAAACTCCATGCTCTTCATAGAAAATGTAGTCGAAATAGTATCGATATAAATAGAAGTATCTCGCTGGGAAGAACCAGCTAATCAGAACACACACTTTTCGCACAGACTGTGCCCAGTGTTCGACTTGCGAAAAATTCCTGAAGCAGCAGCAGCAGCAAGCATCGAAAGCAAACCACAAACAAGCAGAATGGAGCACAGAATGATGATGAGGAGGAGGAGGTCGATCCATTCCATACCATTCTACAGACTAGAGAAACCCGTACTCTCTTTGGTACTCCGTTTCGTACTGCCAATACGCATGCGCAATTTTTCAAAAGCTTTTAAAGTGAAGAGCCCAGAAAATTACGTTGTAATTTTTGTAATTTCTGTAATTGCCTAATTCTGATTAATTTGAATTGACGAAGGAAGAACTGGGGAACCCCCCCGAAAGGGGGGCCATGGCAGTGCGGCAGTGCGAGCGAGTGGGAAGCCCAATTGGTGGCCAAAGCCAGACACGAATATTTCTTCCAGTGCATTCTGTTGTAGCCCCAATAAGCATTCTCCTTCCTCCCTCTGTATGTCCCCCTGTGATCTCTCTGGAACCCACATCGAGTGGTGGCCCGCTTTTTAGTTGGCTTTTGGCTCAGAGTGGACTGGACTCCGAATGCTCGCTCCCTCGACGGCGGATTGAGAGGTCAAAACCGAGAGAGAAGCTGAAAATTATGCACCATTGTTGGATTGGGTTGCCACAGAAACCACAGCAGGGCAGCAGAGACTTATCCCTCCGCCAGATGAAGAGAGCTTTGGGGAGCTGCTTCCAGCCTCCTTCGACTTCGACTTCAACATGGACTTGGACCAGGCATTTCTTGGCCTTCGGGTAATCCTTACTTATGCGTACTCGCGGTTCGAGCTTCAATTTATCTGCCGCCTGCCAGCCGGTGCGTGGCCTTCTTTAATTTGATTAAAATTTATGAAGAACTATCGCCAGAGCCTGCCCCCTCTCCAACTGGCTTTAAGGCAAGGGCAATCCACAATGGAGGTGGCATCTTCTAGGGGCAAGATCCTCTGTTCTTTGGGGATAACTCTTCTTCTTCGTGGTCATAACTTTGTATAAGCTTTTCGGTGGAATTTGGCATTGAAGAAATGCCTCGAATATACAGCGTAAATATTTGTATTTTTGGGTAAGAAACTGATGGGAAAAGTACTCGTATGGGATCTAGAGATTGCATGTTTTTCAGTAAGGTATACCAATTGATGATCCCTTGGATATATAAAGCATTTCCATCGTTTCTTCTAAATTTGTATGGCATTCGCAATGAGAAAATAATAAATATCTAATAATAAATGATAATGGTAAATATTAAATAAAATCATAAAGAATCATAAATAATGTCATCTACTATATTGCCGAAATTTGTGGAAATTGGATCAATTATATATGCAGATACATAGCATATATCGCTCGCAGTTTTCCAGTGAGAATCACCCCCCAACCGTATTCTTCCATAACCCCATTGTCATAGAGAAATATAAATAAATACAAATATAAAAAAAATATAAATATAATATATACCTCAATATACAACGATTATAATATACAAAAAAAATATAAAAAAATATGTTAAATTATGAATAAATATAAAGTATCTTAGTGTCGAGGCATTTGTATCTCGATAGAAATGTTCCAAGTGGTTCTGCTTTGTTCTTCTGATGAGATCCACTGATTTTTTCTATAAACGATCTCAATCTGAAGTGCTGAAGACTTCTGTAATTGAATAAGGAAGTAAGTTATGTGCGTTAGTTATCTACACCCCCTGTATCACACATCTATCTTAATAGATTCAAGTAGTAGTATCCACTGGAAAGTATCTTCCCAGAGAGTCCACGGTCCAATTTCGGTGCGAAGCTAGTTTGTTGTAGCGATTCTTACAATGAGATAAATTTGCTGGGAATTGGTGACAAGGTCGCTGGGTTAATCCGCGCTCGTTGTCAGGGCAAAACCATAACTCAATTAAATGCTGGCCCATTAATCATACGCCAAGTGGACACAGCAAATGCAGAGAGTGTGGACTGGGCTATGGGGGACTGGGAGACTGGGAGACTGGAGGGAATCGCGATCCGAGAGCGAGGACGATGTGTGAAAATCTCCCGTTGCGATGAAAAATTAAATGCAACTCTACGAATCCGTAGATCATCAATGAAATTTAATATGCAAGCAGCAGCCAGCAGCCAAAAGGGGATCGGGATCCAAGGGTAGACAATGTCATTGTGTAGCTTAATTAGCCCAAGTTGTTGGCCAGAAACAGAGACAGAGACAGAGACGACGATGCAGACGACCCGCTGATTAGAATGCGATCATAGAAGTGCCTGCCAGCCCCTGCGATCCACTTTCCACGAGGCGACAGGAAACGGGCACCAGGCACCGTGCAACAGGCAGAGGCACCTAATGAAGTCGTCGGGTATCGCTGGTGGATGCTGCTGAATGTTTAGGCAATTAATCAAAGCTCGAATCAAAATGGAAATGGAAATTTAATGGCAGACAAAATGCTTCATCGCTTCATCGCTTCTTCGCCTCAACGTCGCTGTGGCTAAACGATGGGAAATTGCTGGGGAGTCGGAGCTCCAGCTGGATAGAGAGAGTCATAATCATAATCGTAATCATAATCATAATCATGGCCAATCAGTGGAACTCTCTCTTTCTCTGAAGTGCAACTGCAGCTTTTGTTGAATGTTTAATGTCGAGCGATAATTTATGCAGTCAGTAGCCAGTAAAAGGTAGATCCTTCTCTCTGTAGAGGATCTTCTCCGGATACCAGGAACCAATGCGAGTTTTGGACATAATGCGCGAACTTATGCAAATGCTGTAGGCCATGTACGAGACGGCCTGTCCTGCCTGTACTGGCTCTCCTGGCTGTCCTGCCTCTGCCCTGACTTATGCCTGAAATTTGTCTAGTTGTCAGTAAATATGGGAAATCAGTTTAGAACATGCGTGCCACAGTTGCAACCTGTCTGTGGGGGCAGAAGGGGGCAAGTGCAGGGAGTGTGTGGAGTCTGCAGTCTGCAGTCTGGAGGAGGCGACATTGAGACTTAAGCGGAAGGCACAGCAGGAGCACCTAGCAGCAGTAGATATCCAGCATCAGATACAGAATACAGACGACTCGTAATGGCGACAACAGCCACAAAATAACAAAAAAAAAAAAAAGGAGGCAACAAAGGCAAGACACAAGACCCACAGACTCTGTAGAGGATGAGGCATGGCTGAGGCATGGATGGGGACATGCAACATGGCTTGTTTCTGCCCAGAGATTGATGCCTATTGACTATTGATGCAGAAGGGGTCACAGCAGCCGCAGCAGCCGCAGCAGCCACTGCAGCCACAGCCATAGCCCCATCCTCTGAGTCTGAGTGAGTGGCATATGCATATGAGCATCGACATGGGAGATATCTCCTGCTTTATAAGGATAATGCTCGGCACAGAACCCTCCCCATAGAAGATCGCAGGTTGTTGTTTCTGTTTCTGTGCTTCTGAAACTGAAATTTGCATTGCAAAGCATTCAGACAGAGAGAGAGAGAGAGAGAGAGAGATTCTCACGTGTGTGAGCCAAAAAATATGAGAAATTGCTGAGAATCTCCAGTTCGATGAACCGCTAGAGAGAGGGTCTCTCGTTTCTTGTCTCTCGTTTCCGGGAAAACTCTCTCGCTGAATGCCGAGGTCTGGTAGGCCGTGAATTTATGCATATTTCTCATGTGTATGTGGATGTTGATGGGAAGCGTTTACATAAATTTCGGCGGCAAAGAATCGATCAGACGATCGATCGTTCTCCGTCGTAAATCATCTGACAAATCGATGGGATTTCAATAAATATCGCATAAAACGGGGCAAGCATTCAATTCAGCTTGTTGTGTAACATAAATTCACCGCTAGAATTAATCCCCGAACTCAGAGTCAATTAGTATTTAATGGCGCTTTTATAGGCTATTCGCCGAAATATGTTTCGTGTTCGTTTTGGCAAGAGATCTCTAGAGATCTCTGGAGATCCCAAAGAGATTCGATTCCAAACGACAAACAGATCAAAGGGGAAGCGGCGGCGACAGAGAGAGCCAGCCAAAGGTTAAGCCAAATTTGGAATTCATTTCTGATCGCAATTATTTATACACCGCAAGAAGTCCGACTTCATTAGCGGCTGGCGGCAGGCAGGCAGGCGAAAAACCCACCCAAGTCGCCAAATCGGACATGAGACTCGTGTAAGTGGAACGCCGCCTTATCAGAGAGTGGTGGGCCGAGGAGGGGGAGACCATTCTAAACCCGACTTTATATCGAAAGCGTATTTCAATTAAAACTAAAACAGAAGGCGAAACAAGTTGCGGAATCTCTGGCTCTCTCCCTCTCTCTCTCTCTCCCGAGATGAACGCATGAAAAATCGAACAAAATGTGCGTCTCATTAAAAATTCGCATAATTTAGAGATTAATGAACGAGCGCCGGGGTCGCTCTGCAGAGCCACGGATCCACTGAGCCACAGAGCGACAGCGACAACGACAACAACGATGATGACGGCGTCGGCTACCGAAATAAAATAGCTATATTTATTGATCTTCCACCGATCCCCAAGGCTCCCTTCCCCCCCCTCTTCAGAGCGGGGGATCGTCTCTGGAATGGCATTATGATTCGATGATGAGTCCGCTGACAGGCCAAGAGCAGTCGCCGCTTCTGGGGAGGAGGAATGCCATCTATTTTGCATGGCCATAACAAAGGATTAGACCAGAAGCAGCCTTGGAGGAGACACACAAACGGGACGGGAGGGAGGGTAGAGTGAAGAGTGGGCTGAGACACAAGTCTTGGAGTCGTCGCACAAGTCGCAGTCACAGGAGCAGGAGCAGGAGTCGCAGGCAAATGCGCAAATAAATAAAACTTATTATCGGACGCAGGAAATCAACAAGCAGCCGGAGAACAGCACGAGGCAGAGGCAGTAAGAGGCAGGGGCAAGGGAAATGTGCTATAAAGGGAAATCGAAGTGTTGATACCCTGTGAAGCATAACCAAACGAAGGTACTGCAAGGGAAATTATTTATGATTTTCCATAAAATAAATGTATACCCTAATTCTGTGCAGATTTGAGATAAATATGTCAATAAATACAGCTCTCTCTCTCTCTCTATTGAAGCTTAAAATATATCATACTTATATTTTAGATACAGTAGATCTTTCTTTTTGGCTTTTGAGATTTCTAGTATTTTAATGGAAATCACTGCAATTCTCATGCAGCCATAGAGAACACGTATAATATTTGTAATCAGAGAAATACGATTTGGAGTAATTGAAAATTGGAGCATTTAAGGACTACGCTTTCAGGGCGGAATGTTTTCCTTGGATATATTGTAATTTCAAACTAAAACCAAGCTTAAGCAGAAATTCTCTCCACAAATTTGTCTCTCGAAGTGCAACAAAATACTGCAAATGAATATACTTTTCAAACATATTTTTTTCGAAGAATAAAAATGGAATGTTTAATGGAAATATTTTGTCAGATAGGATACATATGTTTCCATCAATTAAGGCATTGAAGAGAATATTGTACATACATTGCATGGACTTACCGATCGAAAATAGTTCTTGACGACCCATGGTAATGGGAGAGGTCCGTATTAAATATAGAAAAAACTTTTTTTTTAAATTCGTTAATTTATTTATCGAATTAATTATTTAGAGTACGGCTATAATTATTTTATTGGAATTTTACTACTGAAAGGAGATACTAGGATGCTCTGATTTTACAATAAACTCGTATTAATACTCCAGATACGATATAATTATATTTGTATACACGATTCAATATGATATGGGAATATGTTAATCCACTCGAAATACCTTAAATGTTAAAATATGTATAATAATAGATATCACCCTGTAATCGTATAGAAGAGTATCCATCATTCCGGGGAAGGGTATTGGAAAAACAAGAGCCGAGAGGAAACTAAGGCGCGCCTGCCGAGCAATCGAGCGACAGAGCCGCAGTCCAAGGAGAGAGAGAGAGTGAGATGAGAGCCTGGACGCAATGAATGCCGTAGCATGGATGCGGATGCGGAGATGGGGATGCTGGATGGAGGATGTTGGATGGAGGATGGAGGATGCTGTAAGAGGTAAAGAGGAAGGAGCCTTTACCAAAGTCAGAGTCAGAGTCAGATCCAAAGAGCCAGAGAGCCAGCCCGACGAGCCACAGCAACATGTGGCTAAACAACAATTTATGATGTTGCCGCTGACAGGCGAATGTTGTTTGCAGTTGTTGATGATGACGATTCCAAGGATGATGACGACAACAACAACAACAACAACGACAATGTTGCTTGCTATTGATTTGAAGGCCCCAAGCCCAGCCCATGCCCAGGCCCAGGCCCAGCCCTGGCCTCAGTCTCTATGCCTCTCTGCCCCTCGAATGCCTCGGATGCATGCTAGAGAGATGATGTTCTGTGGCCTATGCTATGTAACTTTGCATATTACTCGCATGATGGATTCCGATTCGGTTCGTTTTGTCGTTTTTTGTGTGTGGGCCCGCGACATGCCGATCGTCGGATCGAACGTTCAACGTTCTTCTGAGGCTGAGGCTCCGGCTGGGGCTGGGGCTCCAAATGTTGACAAAGCAGGAAGCAGCTGGAGATGGAAGATGGGAATTGATCGATTGATCTGAGGGGAGTCTCATTCCATTCCATCTCTCTCTCTCTCTCTCTCTCTCTGTCTGTCTGTCTCCCTCTAAGCGAGTGCCAAATTTCAATAGCTGCTGCAAATTATTCTTCATCTGCATCTCAGCATCTGCATCTCTGCATCTGGGCACTCAGCGCAAACATAAATCCATCAGCCTCCCATTCAGAGACCCAGAGCCCCAGTCGAACCCCCAGTCGAACCGCCAGTCGAAGCTCAATTGTGTCCATTGCCATTAACTGATTTGCAAGCAGCGGGCGGGCATGCAACGAGTCCAAGTCCAAGTCTGACTCTGGGTCTTGCTCTCGTTCCGACTCTTGTGATCTGGGGCCTGCGTGTGGGTGGCGGCGGCAGTGACCAGAGCTCTATCCAAGATCTATGATCGCTTGAAGCTGAGGGGCAGAGGGACAGGGGACAGGGACAGGGACAGAGACCGAGACACACATTGAGATACATTTTGCTGGGGTGCTGCTCTTTCAAGTGCCTGTCAAGATCGTTGTTGCTGTTGCCGTTTTGCCTTAACTCATTTCATTTCACATTTCATTTCATTTCAAAAGTGGCAAATGCAAGCCGACAGCTAAGCGACGTCATTTACAGTTTTGACAAGCGGCGAATGACCAAATGGTCGCTCCATTGTGTCTGCCACACCAGCACCAGCACCAGAACCAGCACCAGCACCTCCCTCACATCCCCCATGCCACTTGCTCATTGAGTGCCCAGTGCCACCAGCGTGCATTCCCACTAAACGAGGCTGGAACAACAAGTGAGAATGAGATCTCGTTCTCTCTTCGAATGGGGGATACCCTCTATCGTATGTTGGGAGACCATTTGGGAGACCCTCTTGAAGAGGGTTTATGTGGATCTATGGATTCCACTTCTGAGGCAAGCCTTACAGCATCCATTGATCCCACTACAGCTGGAAAAGTCACTATTTTTAGCAAGAATCTTAAGAATTTTAAAAATTAATTTAAATAAATTTCGGTTTAAGAAATATATTTTTTTTAGAATATGTTTTTTGTCTGTAAATTGGATCCAATTGAGACGATTTTGGGATTTTACGACGAATATAGATAAATCTATCAATCAATTATTTTTTAGCATTTTATGTGCAAAATTGGGAGATCTTCAGAGGTGCTTTTATTGGAAGAGAAGATCAAAAAGTTTAATTTTATAGGAAAATGATCATTCCTTCCCATCTTATAGACTTCGAGGCTCTATATCGATATTAGAAGAGAATTTATGAGGAATGACAAGGCCTTCCTTTGACAGCTTCTTCCATCATACCCCAAAATACCTTTCTCAGCAAAGGAGTACAGGGTATGTCTCTCTCTCTCTCTGCAGCAGCATCGGCAAAGAGAAAGAGAAGGTGGCGATGGGGAGATGCGGAGTGGCACTGTGGCAGAGGCAGAGACAGAGGCAGAGGCACACGGCACGCACTTTTCGTGTACGTTTCCCAGACAAATTGCAGAATTTGCGAATGCTTGAGAGTTCTCGGGAATTGGAATCGGAATCTGCTCTATGGGATCTCTATGGTGGTCTTCCACTGGCGGAAGAGACAGCGTGCAGGGACACTGCAGTGCACTCCTCCTCTCTCCCTCTCCTCTGTCCCCTATGTTGCAGTTGCACAGTTTTGTTGTTGTTGTTGCTAGTCGCAACTTTTACCCGTGCGGCGCCAAATGTGCAACTTACGCAACATTTTGCATTGTTTTTCTTTTATTTTGGGGGCACGCAACATTGTTGCAGAGGGAGGGGGGTATCCCAAAGGGGTAGGCCTAATTTCGGGCTCCCGAAAACAATGGGAAGCAGCAGCGGCAGCAGCAGCATGGAGCAGCAGGAGCAGAAGCAGGGGGGAGGGGGGGCAACATACCAAACACTCAACGCCAAAGCGCACTCCACAGGCCACTTCAATGCACTCACACGAAGCAAGGGGCCAGGGGGAAGGGGGCTGGAGGACAGGGCCAGCGGCAGCGGCAGAGGCAGAGTGGCATAGTGGCAGTGGCAGCAACAACAACTTGGCACACAGGTGAGCATCGGAGGAGAACCGGTTTATGCTCTCACCTCAGAGATGGAGAGAGAGTCAGAGTCGCCGCATGTTTGGAGAGCAGTCTCCCGCTTTCCCGCTCTCTCTCTCTCTCTATTTTTCTTGCAGCTAATTTACATGCCACAACTGGACCCGGAGCCGAGGCGTTGGGTGCATTGCTGGATCTCGGCTTTAATGCTTTTATGGCCAAAGCCACAAAAACCAGGCATGCTCTCTCCCACAGAGAGCGGGAGAGAGAGCTATATTCGAAGAGCCCTCTCCCTGGCTAATTGTGGACCTGTCGTCGATTCTTTTTTGTGTATTGTGTGTGCACCTTTTAAAATTCTTGTCTTGTTCTCGTTGCAGCATTGGCTGCTGCAGCAGCTAGGGAGGGGAACCGTGGACCAGAAGACCAGAAGACCAGAAGACCATGCTCTGGCCTGGCCTGGCTCTCTTCTTCCGAAGGAAACCGACCAAACCACTCTGGTGGATTGTGGAATGAAGACACACCACACCACACCACAGCACACTACATTACAGCAGAGAGAGAGAGAGAGAGAGCGAGAGAGAGAGGCTCAGGCACAGGTGAGCCACAGGTGAGGTGGAATTCAGGAGTGGTGTGCTGGGCCCTGGCTCTGGCTCTGCTCTGTGTCTCCTTTAAGCCGGAGATGGCTCTCTTCAGTCTGTCGTGTGTTTTCGTCGCTGAAACATTGGAGAATTTGCTACGCGCGGACCCAAAAAAGCAACGATTCTCGTGTCGCCTGCCCGCCGTCGGACAAAAAACGGATCGGATCGAATCGAATCGAATATCGAATCGGAATTGCCAAACCATCGGAAGCCCAATCGGTGGCAACCAACCAACAAAAAGATATATCTGTTTGTCAAGAATCCAAAGTGCAGTGCAGACAAATCAAATTGAGAAAAATAATCAAGTGTTTCTGCCCCCTGAAAAGGTGTCCCCCCCACCCCTTTTAAATATTTGATCGCGCACCCTTTGCTCCATTTGTCGCCGCGTTTTTTTCTCCGTTTGTTTGCGTCGCCGTCGCCGTGGTTCTTCCTCTTCTTCTCTTTGGGTCTCCGTTTTTCGCCGCAAAAATGTAAAATCGGTTCCGAACGATGGAAATCTACGCGAAAAGTCGCTGAAAATCGAAGACAAATCGAAATTTTAATTAAGTTTCTTGGAGCTGGAGAGCGTTTTTCCAACAACAACGAAAACAACACACACGAAAATAATAATAATAAAAGAAAACAACAAAAAGTAAGAAGCAAAAAAAGAGTAAAAGGCGAATACAAAATACAACAACAAAAAATAAGAAAAAATACAAGAAATATTGTTCAACAAGTCAAACGAGTTCTTTTTGGCTCGCTTTGGCCGTGTGGCACCAACAACAGCAACAGCAACAACAACAACAACAGCAACAACATTGTGTGGTGTGGTGGCAGAGGCAGAGGCAGCCTCTGCAATTGTTGGTGTATTTGCGCCTTTGGTGAAAAATATTGGCAGCACAGCAGCAGCACTTGCCCCCTCAATCCCCTCTAGGAGAAGGGGTAAGCACGGACCACAGAAACAGAGGCCATCGCAAAATGTAAGAGAAAACAGAAAACAGAGATGAAAAGTCCCACAACAGCAGGAAAAATAGAAGAAATAAAACAGTTAGCGGGAAAAATAGTTTTTCCTCCTCCTGCTCCTGCTACACCCAAAGAAAAAGCCAATTAGAAGAAGAAATGGGGGGAGATTCTTATGGCAGAAAGAGGAGAAACAGGAGCGAAATACACTTGAATAAATGCCGCTTAGATAAAAATATAGTGAAATAGAAAAAGAAAAGAAAGGGTATATGGAGAGACAAGTCAAGGACAGGAACGGGACAGGACAGGACAGGGAGAAGTGAGAGTGAGCGAGAGATTTTCTCAAGGCGAATGGAGGGGTCTCTTTCGGTGGGAGACACTTCAGTCAGAACTAGACTCTGAAAGAGTTTGGAGAAAGAGTGAGAAAGAGTTTGGAGAAAGAGAAGAAAAGTGATGGGAAAACGGTGGAAAGAGAAGCAAAGAAAAACACTCTACTCCTCCACTTGTGCCTGCCTGCTACCAATTCTGATTCTTCGACTTCGACTTCTTCTTCATCTCCATCTCCTTCTCCCACTTTGTATTCCATTTTTTGTGCCGCTGTTCGAGTTTTCCCTCTCCATCTTCCACTTCGTTCGCTTTGTGTCGCTAGGAAAATGTGTGGAAAAACAAATAGGGTTTGGTGTTCTGTTCGTTGTTCGATTCTACCTGTTTTACACCGATCCGACCCGATCCGAACCGACCCGATCCTCCGATCCGATTCATGAGATGGATTGTTCCATCGATCTGTAATCTTTCTCTCTGTCTGTCTGTCTGTCTGTCTCCCTTTTGCGGCTCTTCGATAGGGAGCGAAACGTGCAGCGAATAGGAAAAGTGTCGCCCAACTGTGATTCCTGGAAAAACTCCCTACGCAAACCGAGAAAATTCTCAAATAAAAACTAAAGACACACAAAACTATTTTATAATTGACATTCAACGTGGAGAGGAAGTGCTGGGCGTGCTCGGGATTTCTAATGCCATTCCAATTAAGTGCAACGCTTGGTCCCATGTCCCCCTTGACCATAAAATTATTACAAAATTCTTTGGACCTGGCCCAAATACTGTATCTGGGTGTTCTCTAAGGGGTTCGTCATTCGGAGTGGGCCTATTCAATTCTCGTGCTGCTAAAAGCCAAAAAAGTCGAGCGCTAGAAATGAAATGACTGGGTTTTTATGGCCCTTAATTTACACTTCCTTCTGGAGAATACACTGCGGAAAAACCATTAAACATTTGAAGAATTTTCGAAGAACCCAGTGCTGTGTTTTAAAAAGTATTAAGAGCTGGTTTTTTGTTAACTTAATTAAATATTGTGCGATAAGCCATTCGGAATACACTTGTCTTCAAAAACCTAACATTTTCATATTTTTTTGGTAGATTGTTGCTATATTTTAGGGCATTCAAATTGAGAATTTCCCAGTAAATCTATGAATTGGTTTCCATTTTTATGAAAATTATTATTTCAAACTTTCTTTCAATTAGTGCAAAATGTAAAATTTTTAATAGATATTCTTCTCAGATTTGATTCAGAAATGAAGCAAAATATCCATAATTTATGTGTACGAAAAAAAGGCACAAAAATTATATTTAAACCCCTAAAATAAGTAGCTACTGCTTAATTTTTAACGAACAATTTTATTGATTGAATAAACAATATGCGTATATTAGGAAAACTTGCTGAAATGCGCAAATTATCAATAAAAAGCCGCTATGTAGTCTCTGAAAACATTTAAGTATTTGTAGCCTGGACATATCTGAATATTTTCTTTGAAGGAAATTCATAGGTTATATTTTCGATAAAACCGAATAATTAGATAACTTTCAGTTGAATTTTTAGTAGATTATTTTTGTTGTTATTTAATTAAACAGAAAGTTAGCAACTTAAACGTTTTTTGGGAAATATAACCTATAAATTTCCATTAAATAAAATATAAGGAAATGTCCAGGAAACAAATATTTAAATATTTTTTGAGAATAATATTCCATCAAAAGCTATAAGAATTTCTGATTCTTACCCCAATTTCCCAGACATACAGAAATGTAGTTTATTTTCTCCAAGTGTAGTTCCCTCCCGGGGTGTTCCCTCTCTAATGGGCAGGCAAAACAAAAGATCTCTCGCGGGTTGAAAGTTGAAGGCGGCCTTCCACCAAAGGCTGCTGTTTTTTTTTTGTTTTTTCGAGAGAGAGAGAGAGAGAGAGAGAGAACGGAGCATCCGATCCGAAGGCAAAGGCGAACAAAATATAATTTTCATTTCCCATTTTCTGGTTCTCTTTTGCTCTCCATCCCTCTTCCCTCTCTCTCTCTCTCTCTCTCTCTCTCTCTCCCTGTCTATTTGCTTTATCAGGCCTAAACTAACGGCAGAATGTGTGTCTGTGTGTGTGCGGCAGTCGTTTTATCTTCTCATGCGGCGGTGGCAGGTGTTGCAGGTGGTGGTCGAAAGGTGCGGGTGATACGATGGGAAATGGAAAATGGGGAAATGCGGGGCGGACAAGACGAAAGACTGAGGCAACAAACTTGCAAAACGCAGTTTAATGCGCTTTAAATTGCTCCAGTCTCGCGATCCCCAAGCCGGCTGCCCCCTCCCCATCCATGCAACACACACACACACACACAACAGCACTAATTGCCGCAATGCTTAGCGCTATACAAACAAAGATTACGCTTTAATCTATTTTCGCCACAAACAAACACAGGAGAGGGGCAGCAGGGGGAGCAGGAGGAACAGGAGCGGGGGCCATTAGACCATCGGCCCGGACCACACACACAGTCAGTCCACAGACAGTCA
Source organism: Drosophila helvetica (assembly GCA_963969585.1). Classification (NCBI taxonomy): domain Eukaryota; kingdom Metazoa; phylum Arthropoda; class Insecta; order Diptera; family Drosophilidae; genus Drosophila; species Drosophila helvetica. The sequence goes on along the minus strand of OZ018402.1, from coordinate 3,333,971 downwards.
GACAGACAGACAGACAGACCGTGGACATGGCCAAGAAAATTACATTAGACGTGGCCCCGCGAAGAGAGCACACGCACCTGTTGCTGCTGCTGCTGCTGCTGATGCTGGAAAAACACCTCCACCCGATTCCCGATCCCCCGATCCCCCGATCCGCGTGGCTCTCGCTCTCGCTCGCTCGCTAATTTCTTTGTTGAGCCTCATGCAATGTGGCACTCGGCGGACACCAGTGGAGTGTGTGTGCCAGGCCGTGATTAGCCCGGGAATATGTTCATCCATTGGGGCACACACAAGTGTCTTTATCGGTGAGGGAATGGAATGGAACAGGTTGCAGGTTGCAGGTCTCGGTCCCACTCCGAGTCCAATCTCGTGCCAAATAGGCATAAATATTTCCGCTGAAACAATAAACAAACTTAATTCGAGCATCTTGTGGATGCCAATCTCTGGATCGAGGCTGGACCCTGAATCTCAGATACCGATTTGTTTTATGGCCCCCACATGTGCCACGCTCTAGCCACGGCTCTGATCAGCAGCAACATCATCATCAAACATCAAATTGCGATTAAATTGGGAATGTCATCAATCAGAGGCAGAGATCTACAAGTTGGTGGCGAGGAGGGGGAGGAGTCTCCAAACTAGGCTAAGCAGATGGTCTCGGATCTGTTCACATAATTTTGATTGTCTTAATGGCCCAGAGCCATTCGAACAGCCTTCGCGATAAGCGCGAACGGAACGTTCTACATTTCGGACATCGAAATCGGATTCTGATTGAGAAATATCTGTATTTTACGACGCTGAGATGGGGATGATCGGTCTCTCTGGGTTAATGAACCTCACAGATACACAGATCAACAGATACACAGACAAACACATACACAGTCGATCCGTTCTACCCCGTGGATTAGCATTAGGAGTGGTGCTGTTGGCTTGGATCTTAATGGCGGCCATAAAACGCGCCAAACAATAGCCAAAAATACACACGGCCATGACAATTATTGCTAAATGCTTTCGGCTACCCAAAAACACCCAGAACATCCATGGCACGAGTCAGGCCTTTTTTCCAAAGATGCAAAGAGGCTTCCGGTCTGGAGTCCAGAATCTGCAATCTATTAATATCCCATAATTGTGGCAGATCCCCAGAACACAGCGGGATGAGTACAGGTGTCAGAAGTTCCTCAAGAAGCAGAGTCTTTAGCTACAAATCAAGTTGCAATCAAAGTGATAGCCTCCCCATGGAGGAAGCAACTAAATATTTCCCTGCCAGAGTATGTCCATGCTTCCATGCCAAAAGTCTCTAAAAAATAGATATATCTGCCTGAAATTATTATTAGGATATCAATGTGCAACCGAGGGGCACTGCCGCATGACCTGCGATACCTAAAGGAAAGGAAATAAAATGGAAATAATCTTCTTTAAGCAGAAAACTGCTTAATATGTGGAAATCTTTACGATCTGCTTCACGTTTTATACAATAGGACAGACAAAGATCACCTCTTGGTGCAAAAAAGATTATTTTCATTCAAGAGAATCCATCAAATCCTTATAGTATATGTTCCAATATGTTTTCTACCCAACAGCATCCATCGTTGATAATACGAAATAAGATCTTTAAGGGTATTCCAAGCTTCGTATTGCGAAATCCCCATCTGTCAGTCGTCATTTCTGGTTATTCCTGGCAATCTCTAACGTGAGCGTATTTCATATTTCTCCTTCTCTTGGGACCTCCTTCCACTCTGGAAGGATGTGGCTGTGGCTGTGGCTGTTGTTGCCGCCTGTCGTGGCAAAGCGATAAGATATGAAGTACACAACATCTCGTCTCTGTCGCTGTCGCTGTGGATGTCTCCCTGTCTCCCTGCCTCTCTCACTCCCTGTCTCTCCCTGTCTCCCTGCCATCGTTGACAGTTGTCAGACGGCGCTAATTAGCGCTCATTATGCCAGAATATGGCATCTCCCCGCCCCACAATTAAGGAGTGTCCAGGCCGCCCCCGTCCCTGGCCAAGAAAAGCCCCTGCCCTGGCAGCCCTTGAAAGTGAAAACCGCCTTCAAAATTCCAAAGCGAAAATTGAAATGGAAACTGATTTCGAAATGGAAATCTCTGTTGTTGTTGTTGTTGCTGTTTTTGCACCTCTGTCCGGCAGGTGGGCATTTCACTTGCATTTTCGCACTTTTCCTAGCGGAAAAATCTCTCGTGCTGGCTTCACGCTTTCCCGATCACCCAGCCATGCATCGCTCAGGGGAGGGGGCTTGGTATTTGCATCTAAATTGGATTCCGATTAATATGCAAACAATTAAAGTTTCGCTGTTTATGTGTCGGACAATTAGAAAGTCATTAGAAGTAACTTATTACCGACTGTCTGGCAATAGAAGTCGCCTCTCCTCTCCTCGTCACTGTTGCTGCTTTTGCAGTTTTCATAAATTACTCAACATTTAATTAAACACGCTCTAAAGCGTCCAAAGCGTCTACTTACCACCTACTTAGCCTCTTAGCCTCTGGTTTTAGACAACAATTTTGCATAATTCGCAATTAAATCACGAGGCGGCAGCGGCAGCGGCACCAGAGGAAAACGAGTTGATTTCGAAGCTTTTTAATTGTTCAACTACTCCATAGAATATATCTCGACTACATGTGTAATGTGCATGTTAATGAGAGTCTCCACTGTGTCCCCTCCAGTCTGCCTCTCTCTCTCTCTCTCTCTCTCTCACTCTCCATCGATGGATGAGGTTGTTCATTCGACTGGCAAAACCCTTCTTCCGGCTATGGCTGTTGGCCACTGTCTTCGAATGTTCACTGTGGCTTTGGCTTTGGCTTTGTGGCGCTTGCTCTTTGCTTCTCCATGATCTCCTGCCGTTCCCTGTCTCCTTTTAGTATCAAAGTTGGTGCATAGATCGGAAACGGGGATAAAGTAAGAGCATTTGCCTGCCAGCAGGCGAAATGAGATCACTCTGAAGAGAGATGAGGGCGTGACACGAGCGGAGAGTGGAATCGCAGTTGCTCTTTTGGGAATATTCCTGGGTATCAGGGAATCCCATTTTCGTGACTCACAGAAGAGTCCTTTAAATCTTTAAATTTGAAACGAATCGTGACGGTTTCCTGTGATGAATGGTTTGAATCCTTAAACAGCTACAACTAATCCCAAACTCATTCATGACTCCTTCGAAGCAGAAAGAACAACTGTTGTCCTTTGAGTGTTAGACTATTGAGAGGTGTCCTCTGGATGTGTTTGTTCTTTTGCTCTGCTCTTTTGAGCCTTTTGAGAATTGATCTTCTGATCCGATTAATCTTGGGAAGCTGTCATTGATTCCTCCCCATTCATTATGGGTATTTTTATGTATCCTGGAATAGGATGCTCTGGGAGGATATTATCTAAGGATGTTAGGTTTCTAAAAGCAGTCCCCCTTTCAGTCCCAGAATGATCTGCAATCGTGTCACGCTGTCCCATTCAGATATTGAAATATATCCCCTCCAAAAGGAGCTTCTCTCACGAGTTCCACATGCAGTCCAGTATCCCCTCTCTCTCTCCCTATCTCTCTCTCTGTCTCTCTTTCTCTCTGCCTTAGTCACATTCTCTGGAGAGACACTAATTAGTTGCGCTGTAAACTTTATGCTGTTATTGTTTTGATTGTGGTACGTTTTTATACCATTCTACCAATCTCTCCTTCTCTCTCTCCCTGTCTCTCGCTGCCTCTGTCTCTCTGTAATTCAAGCTGTCTCGCCATTGGAGCTCCCCGTCCAGGGGGGTTTTGGAGCATTTGTTGTGGCCTTTATTTGCTATTAACTAGATTTTATTGATGCCGCTCTGTTTTTTTCAGTGTTTTTACTGTGTTTTTTTGTGTGTTTTTTTTTGTGGCAATGGTTTAACGATCTTTTGTGCGCTCGTAAAAGCCCGAAACGAAACAACACGCCAACGAAAAATTCTACTGGGAAAAGCATAATTTTTAATGTTCCTGGGATATGGGAATATCATTCGGAGGAGAGCTCCAACTCCCTGGCCAAACGAACTGGAACTACAAATATAATTACAACTTTGTCATTCGATATTAGATGCCGCCAGAGTGCACAAGCACAGAGAGGGAGAGGCAGTGGCAGTGGCAGCGGCAGCGGCAGTGGCAGCGGCAGTGGCAGCGGCAGTGGCACTCCCCATCCCATAACCCATCCCATGCCCCATTCCAAGTGGCATTTCCATTTCACATCTCAGGTGCAGCCACAAACCACACGCAAGGCGACCGCCAGCTGGCACTCAAATCAGAATCAGGAACAGAAACAGAATCCGAATGAGAATCAGAATCAGAATCCGACGGGACTCTTCCACCTGTCCAACTGTCCAGAGAGGGAGCTGTGCGGCGCCACTTGGTGGGGCACTTGGGGCACTTGGGGCACTTGGGGCACTCCATGGGCCTCGGCTTTCTAATGTGTTTGGGTATTAGCAGTTCATCTAAACTTATGACAACTGCAAATCAAACTGACGTTTCCGCAACGGCCACGGCAACGGCAGCTCCCAGAGAGATCATACATCCATCCATCTCTCTCGGGCACGGGGTAATTTGCGTACAGATCAGAGCCGAGACTACTTCCATTGCAGTTGTTTATTAAATTACGATCTGGGGACGATCTGCTCTACTCTCCTCTTCCAGGAAGGGACTCCTCTGCCAACAGCGATCAACGATCAACGATCATTATAAAGTTATTAGAGGCCTCTAATGGCGGCAGGCGGCATCTCTCAGATGGACATCAAACGGCGCCTTGCGTTTTGCTAATTTCTCTCTCTAGAAAAAGACTCTCTCTCTATCTCTCTCTGTGCATTTCCCATGGCTGGCATTTCTGTCAATCATTGAATGAGTGAATGTCCCGCTTCATTAATTCAACTTTAATTGCTCCAACGATCATCAGCCAGCAACAGGATCATCCTATAGAGCCCTCTCTCTCTCTGTTCCCAAAAGAGAACCCAAAGACACGGAGAGGGGGGGCAAAGGAGATCTATATCTCTGATCACGAAAGAAATTTCCAAAATAATTCATAATTTTACGACCTTTTTTTTTTGTTTTTTTTTGTTAGTTTTTTGCTTATCGCGCGAGAAAAATCTAAAACGAAAATTGCAGTAGAAACAAATGTTGTTTGTCGGACACACACACACACACACAGAAAAGTGTTAGTCATGGTCTTGTTAACTAAATTGTTGGCCACGAATTGCTCTGCCAGCAGCAGTCCATCCTCCAGTCCAGTCCAACCTCCACCACATGGCTGGGCAGGGCAGAGCCAGGGGATGCCAGGGCATTAGGCCCCAAAGTTTTTGGTCAACAATGGCCATTCGCTCTTCAGAAATTGTTTGTTCGATTTCACTGTTGTGTATCTGTGTGTCTGTCTGTGCCTGTGCCTGTGTGTGTGTGTATCTGTATCTCACAAACCAGAACCCCAGACCAGACCGGACCCAGACCCAGACCCTTTTAGCCTTTGAACCTTTCGCACGCACTCAGGTAGAATTTCGACTCTCGTTCGAGTCTTCCACTCTTCCACTCTCTTCCAGTCTCCTTTGTCTGATCTCTGCCTGCCGTCTATTAGCATTTCAAATAGCATCCAAATGGCCATAGCGCGTCATCGCCAAATGGAAGTGGGAAATGGAAAATGGAAATGCCTGCACAATGCGTAAGCTTCCATCATCCATCCGGGGGGGTCTAAGCGGTGAGGCTTACAGCAGTTATCAGTCTATTAGTTGCGACCTATCTTTGGGGTTTTCTCTGGCGTGGGCGTGGGCGGCCTTCGATTTGTATTTGTCAAAGCCATTCTAATGGTCTGTCTGTTGCTCTTCTCTTTTCTTGTAGCTTACTCAATGGAAATGGTGGAACGATGCAACCAGAGCCATGCGGCGTCAACCGAGTAGCGCCATGAAAGCAGCGTTGGCATCCACAGCGATGCAGCAGCAGCAGCAGCAGAAGCAGCCGCAGCAGAGATCTGCGACCAGAAACCAAAACACAACCACAGAAGCCACGACACTGGCACACAGCCACTCGAGGAGGTGCTCGAGCGCTCCCTCGAAGGACTACACAATGTTCCACCGATGCCGGAGACGCTTCTCCACGCTGCCAGTCGTCCTCCACCAACTGCTCCTGCTGTTCCTCCTGGTGGGAGGAGCCGCACAGGCGGCATCCAGCGACAAGGAGCGGGAACGTAAGCTGGAGGTCTTTGAGGGCGTGCCCGTGGACCATCAGATCGGTTATATCGGGGATTTCGATGGCATCGACAGTGGGCCCCCGTACATCATTGTGGCGGAGGCGGGAGTGGAAACGGATCTGGCCATAGACCGAACCACGGGTGAGATTCGCACGAAGGTCCGGCTGGACAGGGAGACCCGTGCCTCCTACAGCCTGGTGGCCATTCCGCTGAGCGGACTCAATGTCCGAGTGGTGGTCACCGTCAAGGATGAGAACGACAATGCCCCGACGTTCCCTCAGCCCGCGATGCACATAGAATTCCCGGAGAACACGCCGCGGGAGGTGAAGCGGACACTTCTGCCCGCGAGGGACCTCGATCTGGAGCCCTACAACACGCAGAAGTACAACATTGTGTCCGGGAATGTGAACGATGCCTTCCGGCTCTCCTCGCACAGGGAGAGGGATGGGGTGCTCTATCTGGATCTCCAGATCAGTGGCTTCCTCGATCGGGAGACCACGCCAGGCTACAGCCTCCTCATCGAAGCTCTGGATGGAGGAACTCCGCCTCTGAGGGGCCTCATGACCGTGAACATCACCATCCAGGACGTGAACGACAACCAGCCGATCTTCAATCAGAGCAGATACTTTGCCACCGTCCCGGAGAACGCCACCGTGGGCACGAGTGTCCTGCAGGTGTATGCCTCCGACACGGACGCGGAGGAGAACGGCCTCGTGGAGTACGCCATCAATCGGCGACAGAGCGACAAGGAGCAGATGTTCCGCATCGATCCGCAGACGGGAGCGATCTTCATCAACAAGGCCCTGGACTTTGAGACCAAGGAGCTCCATGAGCTGGTGGTCGTGGCCAAGGATCACGGCGAACAGCCGCTGGAGACGACGGCCTTCGTGTCGATAAGGGTCACGGACGTGAATGACAATCAGCCCACGATCAATGTGATTTTCCTCAGCGACGATGCCTCGCCCAAGATCTCGGAGTCGGCACAGCCCGGCGAGTTTGTGGCACGCATCTCGGTGCACGATCCCGACTCGAAGACAGAGTACGCGAATGTGAATGTCTCCCTGAACGGCGGTGACGGGCACTTTGCCCTGACGACGCGGGACAGCAGCATCTATCTGGTGATTGTGAATCTGCCGCTGGATCGGGAGTCCACCTCCAATTACACGCTCAGTGTGGTGGCCACCGACAAGGGTACACCGCCGTTGCATGCCTCCAAATCGATCTTCCTGCGCATCACGGACGTCAACGACAATCCGCCAGAGTTCGAGCAGGAGCTCTACCATGCGAATGTCATGGAGGTGGCCGATCCGGGGACATCCGTGCTCCAGGTCCTCGCCCACGACCGGGACGAGGGCTTGAACTCCGCGCTCAGCTACGCCCTGGCCGAGACCCCCGATACGCATGCCCAGTGGTTCCAGATCGATCCACAGACGGGCCTGATCACCACCCGATCCCACATCGACTGCGAGACGGAACCGGTGCCCCAACTGACGGTGATCGCCAGGGATGGGGGCCAGCCGCCACTCTCCGCGACGGCCACTGTCCTCGTGACCATTCACGATGTCAACGACAACGAACCGATCTTCGATCAGAGCTTCTACAACGTGTCCGTTGCCGAGAACGAGCCCGTCGGCAGGTGCATACTCAAGGTGAGTCATTAGCCCAAAGTACTCCGTAGATCCGTGTATTCCCCACTCCCCACTGCACTCCATCTGCATCTTTCCTTCTGGAATTGTGACCCACTTTCGTCAGCGGGTCATTAAAGCGTTTGTCTCGCCAACCAACTGCCTCGAATCTATGCAACGAGCGTCGCTTATGGATTTTCCACGTACTTCAAACTCTCGACTCCCGACTCCCCAAACTCCAAAACTCCACAAACTAATCTCATGCATCAATTACCCGCTCCCCACATCCATCCGCAGTCGGAGATCAGTCAGACATCGACATCAGGCCTTTAGACATCAGACATCAGCCATCAGACATCAGGCAGCAGCAGCGGCAGTGGCAGCATTGCTCAGAGATCCGTAGGGAATCGTGTATAGTGGAGGGGAGCGGAGGGGATACAGGGGAGGGGGTACAGGCGGTGCATGCCACGAGTTTGGGTCTATCAGGTACGATACTCTATAATGAGGGTATGTGGGAAATATTAAAAGGTTTGGAACAAAGCAAAGCGGGGGAGAATGATTATTGGAGTTTTTCTGAGGTATCGAAAGATATATAGTATCGGAGATTTTCTTTATGATCCGATTTTCGAGATATCTTCCTTATCTTCATCTTCGTAAACCTTAACAGCTTTTCATTTATCTGTTTAGCGAATTTATATTTTATATTTTGAGATCATTTTATGGATCATATTATACGAGAGCTATAATAAAATTTGATCGTGCATCTCCCGAAATGACTTTAGGGCTAGAGCATCCCTCCGTCGTGTTGATGGCAACTCTCCAGGGTTCCCTTCCTTTTCTTGTTAACTTCTTTTTTTTGTGGGCATACGAAACAGCACACGAAATTCCAAGCAGTTCCCGTTTCTATCCGTTCCGTTCCTCATCCGCACCCCCCGAGAGCACTGCATCCCCATCTCTCGCTCTTTTGTAGTGTAATCCATTCATCATCGGGTAATTACATTTTTATAACATTTTTCTTCGCTCACAAAAAACAAAATGGGCAGCCCCCAAACCCCAAAATCCCCGAAAAAAACACACACACATAGATACAAAATACAGCAACAAATACAACACATACACCGAGGGGATGGGGATCCAGAGACAGAGACAGAGGGAGAGAGAGAGAGACCGAGAGACCCAGAGACGAGGCCTAAAACCGCGTTTCTAGCGCTTAACGAAGGCATTTTGTTCGGCTTTCTGGCTGTGGCTGTGGCTGCGGCTGTGTCTCTGCCTCTGCCACAACCTCCGCTTCTTCTGCCTCCACTGTCTTCTGCTATCACCCATTTTTCTCAACACACACACACAACAACACACTAACACACAGGGGGGACTCAGTCAAGACGTCGACAAGATTTTTGTTCAGACTATCAAATGTGACCTCTCTTGTCTCTCAAGAAAAAAACACAGCGACGAAAAAAAATCCAACCGCAACACAACACAGACTGAAAAACTGAAATGAAAAAAGCGCCTGAAAATGTAGACGCGATTCCAAACTTCCCAGCAATTTAACAACAACAACTACAATAACACGAGTTTCAACTCAACGAAATGTTTACAATAAAATAGACAACAGAAAAACTTAACAGAAATTAACGGAGGGAAAGGGTATTCGTAGTAGACCCAAAGACATACCAAAGAAAGGAAAACGTCTTAAGGGAGTCATCATAAGGAACTGTGGGTGGATACAAGATATATAATCGGTCTGCAGATATTTCTAAGAGATCTCTCTTTTACTCATTTCGATTCAGACAGAACTCTGCTTAGATCTATCATAGATCCCAACATTATGGGAGTATCAAAAGGAATCAAGCCACAAAAAGCTACACCAACCGTTGAGCCTTAAGAAAATATGGTTAGAGAAGTTAGAAGAGGTATAAAATAAAGCAAAAGGATCTTGAGATAGATAGATAGATAGAGCAGGATGAAACCAAAGTCTATGGATACCTTGAAAGGAAGAATGAGGCTATATATAATGAAGAAATGAAAGGAAATTTTAAATATAATAAATATATACAATCCTTATTTCTATAAGATATTCAGAGAGAATTTATAAAAGCTACAGATTATTTGGGGCTACAAATCTTAAAAGGGACAACATTTAATTCTACCAAAATTTCTTTAATTTCAATATATAGTTATTGCAAATGTATGATATTTCTAAACATACCTATTTAAATTATAAAAAATTATTCCAAACTGATTCATGAAAATAGCTCTCGAATGGAGAGAAAACGAAAACTGGGACATTCTTTTATAGTTTTTACACCAGAAAGAAGCACTATAGGAAGATTTCATGGTATATTGTGGCATAGGAGCCATAGACAAGATCCATCCCCACCCAGAATTCCATTAGAACACTCATTCTTTATCAATCAAATCGGATTGGAGTGCTAACTCCTTTCCGTCCCGTAATAATGTCTGATCTAATGGCACTCTCAGACGATAATTGGGCCTGTCTTTGCCCTCAGCCTCTGCCTCTGAGCCTAAGGCCCCTGTGTTTGTAGATGATTTCCGCAAATCAAAGCCAAATCAAATCAAATCAAATCTCATCAAAAGTACAACAACGTGAGAGACATCAAATTAAGGGACACAGGGACAGAGATCCAGAGACAGAGATAAAGAGACGAGACGAGACCGAACAATAAGCTGGAATAACAACGAAGCCAATTCTGGGCAAACGAAGAGATGATTTGATTTGATGAAATCTGACAAAAAGTCACGTTTCCTTAATTACAATGGAAGAAAAGCAGATTTGGAATCGGAATAAACCACAAACGAAACAAAACGCATAATTGGCTCACGCAAAAATCACAGAAATAACAGAGAAACGGAGAAACAGAAACCCAAGCCCGAAAACAGAGGTCCGAAACTCTTCTTGTTTTTCCTCTAGAGAGAGATATGTTGTGTATTAAGAAAGAGATGGATAGAAAGATGGAGAAAGAGTCAGAAGTACAGCTGGATGGATGGATGGATGGACAACCGTCCATAGTAGGGGTCTCTTTTCTCCCTCTCTCTCTCTGTGATGCGATTTTTGGGGCCTCAATAATCATAAAACTTGGACGGCGAGACCCTAAAAACTAAATTCGTATTCCCCCCGTCCGATCTCCTGCCTCTCATATTAAAGCCAATCTGTGGTCGTGAAGACAATAAAAGACCCAAAACCCAACCCAAACTCTAACCAAAAAAAAAACACGCAAAATCGTATCGGAATTTCGTATATAAAAAAAAAGAAATGAAAGAAAAAAAAGTGAAACAAGAAGCTCCCTGGGCAAAGGCAAAGGAAAAGGGCCATGGAACATTTTTTATGGGCTCGCAACTAAAGCAAATTAAAAAACGAGAATCGAGGAAGTCTGGAGAAGTCGGGGAAATCGGGGGATCGCTGGAGAAACGCAGCCAAAAAAATGATTTCCAGAAACGGAATCACAGAATCACACACGAATGAGAATATGAGTGTCCAGAGGAGGGAGTGGACAGCAGAACCAATAATTCTAAAAAACAAAAGTCCGAAATAGTCGAACGGAATCGAAAAACGTATCCCAAAGGAAAGGAGAGGGCGGAGGAGCTGACTCTCGTGTCTGCGGACTGTGGACTCCTTTCCGATGCCCGAATATTTGCCAGTCGCTTGGAGTGAGAACCTCGAATACTTCCCCAGCTGCTCGTCATTGTTTTGACCAAGTTCTCGTCTGCCAAAAGGTATTTGCAATTATCGAACATAATTGCAAGAGACAAAGGAAGAGAGAGAGAGAGAGAGAGATCCAAGTGGGAGAAACGCTGTAGGCTGTTGAGGTTTCATTTTCTGCTGAAAGGATTCTACGATTATTGGGACTAAGATTATTACACTCTTTCCGAGTCTACTAAAAAAAAGAAGTATTTTTAGCCAAATCATCAGCATAATATAATTCTGTGCTACATAAAGATTATTCTGCTACGAAAATTCAAGAAGGGCTCTATTTAGCATAAGAGCTTATAATCCCCCAGAGAATCTAGCTGTCAGATCCCTTTCTTCTGCTGGGCCTCTCATTGTTAGCCAACATTTTTGGCCACATTTTATTACAATGATCTCTGGCTATGCCTGCTCTGCCAGAATTCCCCGCCAGGCCACACCTAGTTTTCCAGAGTTCTCTGTTCGGGCGGCCGCCTCTACTTTTGCCGCTGTATCATTTTCTAGCCAAAGCGGAAATGCTATTTAATTAGAGGCGATCAAATGCCGCCAGACGACGACTACGGGACTGGGACTGCGGATGGGCAAAGGAATGGGCTTGGATAGCAGCATGGGTATGGGTAAGGAATGGGGGGACCCAACATCTAATGGCTAACCAAATTACACTTTAATTCGGGCCACGAAACAAAAGACTTAGGCAACGAACTTGCGTCTAGAGACATTGAGGATTACCTCTCAGTCGCTCTCTCTCTGTCTCTCTCTCTGTGGAATTATTATGCGAGCGTAAAAATTAAAATCTCATTATGCAAATTACAAACAGAAACAACAAAATGGAAAACCAAATTAAACTAAAATGTTTTTTGTTTTCGAGAGCCCCCGAAAACTCCCCCTAAAATTAGACTCTAGATCTGGCCTTCCTCGGCACTTTCTTCTCCTCTTTGCCCCTCTCTCTCTCTCTCTCTCTCTTTACATCCAATTTGGGAGTTTCCTTTCGGATGATAGGGTGTGGGGTGGGGTGAGGCGGAGGGAGGTGCAACGGACAACATAATTTGCTCGTCGTGTGGTTGTTGTCATCTTAGATTTGTTTGCTGCCTCGAATTGTGGTTGTTGCCAGTTGTTGTTGCTGTTGTTGCAGTTACACACTAAATTACAGGCAATTACATGAGGGAGATCACATCGAGAAAGAGAGCGAGAGAGAGGGAGCATAGAGAGTGCGAGGAAATGTGGGAAACTGCCGCTAGAGCCAGAGCTAGAGCCAGATGCTTCTCCTTGGTGCAGTGCCACCCCACACTGCCACTGCCACTCCACCCACTGGTCTGACAAACAGATTGGCAGCACCACTTTGGGGCTCCGACTCCGAGTCGGCTCTGGTTTCCATTCGGAGTTCGGAGTCGTTCGGAGGGGGGGCTTTCGGAGTGGAATTAGTTGTTCTCTCGGCTGTTGTGTTGTAATTTCGCATTGTTTGGTTTAATCTACGTAAATCTCCACTTTTCGGGTTGCTATTGCTCCCACAATTACAATGATGATGGAGAGGTGCCCCTGCCCCTGCCCCTGCCCCTGCCGCTGGCACAGGGGTAAGGGGAGGCAAGTGGCAACAGTCTGGTAGGGTGCTTGTGGCACAGGGGGTGCAAGGGAACACGATCTGGCCATTTGGCTGCAAAGTTATGTGGTCGCTCTGCTCCTCTAATGCCACAAATGCCACTCGCATACGCACACACACACACACACACACACACACCTATACTTTGAACTGGTTTCAGTTGGAGGGTGCAAGTGGCAGGTTCCCTCCCCTTTCCCCCTACCTCGATGCAATTCCCGCTGATTGCGCGTATGCGGCGCTCTGTGTGCACCAATTTTTCTTTTTCTTTTCTTTGTCTCGTTTTTTTTGTTTGCTGCCATAAAATTCACTTTTTTCTAAACACAGAGAGAATGGAATGGATGATGCCCTTTTGTGGACACTAAGCTCTCTCTCTCTCTCTCTTTTATTCTCTCTTTCTCTTATGCTCTCTCTCAGTCTCTCTCTGCTCTCTCTCTCCCGTTTCTCGTACGCAACTTGTTTTGCACAATTTTAATTTTATAAACACCTTTAACGCATTTTTGTGCGCTCACATTCCATAAATGCCAGGCTGCCAAAGAGCGAGCGAGAGAGAGAGAGAGAGCACAGCACAGAGCAGAGGCGGCGAAGAGAGCGACAACTCAAAACTCACCTCCAATTCGCTGCCAGGCGGATTCCGAGCCGAACTTTGGAGCCCGAACCGAAGCGAACCATTCAGTAATTTCAGTCGCCGCCAAAGCGAAATCAATTTCGCCTCTCTCTCTCTCTGTCGCTCTCTCATTCCCTCTGCTCTGCTCTGCTCACTGTCTTTTTTTGCGGCGAATTCAAGTAGAAGACAAAATGGTTGGAAAATCATGGCGTAGCCGGTTTTTGGATTCCATTTCTTCTGCTTCTTCTGCTTCTATAACTAAAGTCAAAGCCATGCCTCTCTCTCTCTCCCTCTCTCCCTCTCTCTCTCTAGTATCTTTCTCTCTCTCTTCCTCTCCCTTTCTGTTTAGTTGCTGTCTTAATATTTTAATTAAGTTGCAGCCAAAAGATAAGTTGCCGCCGCCGCGTCACACGACAACATAATTTTTGACACAATTTCCGCGCACGAAAATCGATCGATCCCATCCCGTTCCAGAGATGAGATCCGATCCCCCCCGCGAGTGGCACTCTCAGAGATAATCGCCATAACAAACACCAAGAGGAAGGAAGAAAGGCGGGAATGGCCACAAGGAAACCGCTAAGCGAACAACAGATCGAACCCAAACCAGACAGAAACCTCGAAAAAATACCCTAGAGCACTGATTCCAATCAAAACATCAATAAACCTTAACTGATAGGAGGAGAGGCCGGAGCCGGAGCCAGAGACCCGTTGCGGAGCGGAGCGGAGTGGAGAGGAGCCGCTTTCATTTTGCATAAGACTCGATTCTGCCACATTCATGCGGGGCATGTGGCGGGATCCCCGCGCCGACATTCAGGCATCAAATGCGCATCAATTTGCGGGCCCAACGCGACAACAGGCCGGACACGCGTGCAACATTGTGGATGCCATGCCCAAAGTCCGCGGCCAAGTCGATGCCTCCTCTGTGGCCATATTTAGTAAATACCGCTTCTGTGGCTGCCTTTAAACGTGCAATTAAAGCGCAGCCAAAGAGAGAGAGAGAGAGAGAGAGAAAGAGAGTAGGAGAGAGAGAGAGAAAGATTGGCAGAGAGATGGAAGGAGGATAGCAGGGAGGATATGAAATGCTCAACGCGCGCGCACACATCACAACAACCCGAGGGCATTGGCTACTGCATTTGCATAGCCGCCGCCACAGCCACCGCCACAGCCGCCGCGCTACGAGGCAGAGACAGACAGACAAAGAGAGAGAGAGAGAGCGAGAGAGAGAGAGAGATCCACAGACAGAGCTCCAGTCATTCTGATGTTTTGGGGCAGTGGCAGGAGATGCGCCGCGAAAGCCAAAGTATTTGCAGCAGCCTCTCAAAGAGGTTACACCCATTCCCATTCCGTTGGCAGGAGAATGAGAACGAGCGAGCACTGGGCTCTGTCCGGGTATATTCTCTTGCGATCTTACCGGAAAAAGCTATGAGAATTGATGGGTTTCCAGTATCTACAAGATTTACATATATGTCTGTAGGTTCCTATAATAATCGATACTTACCAAATTGATGATTTCTATCGAAATTCTGGAATATCTAAGGTAACAGGAAAATTATAGCGACATAGAAATCTTAAACCTATGAATAAATATCTTCTAATGATCGATTTATCTAAATAAAAAAATAGATTCCGCTTCATTGGCCTATCGATTTGTATCGTAGTATCGATTTTCATTGAATTTCATTGATAGAGTCATATAAAGGAAGTATATATATCAATGAAAATAGAACAGAAAGTTGTCCTCCAGTCGATCGATTATTCAATAGAACAAACGATTTTTCCCCAGTTAATCGATTGTTTTAGATTGTTTATGGATCAGTGGTACACCATATTCTCGTATCCCTTTCATCTTTGTTACCCGTGTGGACTCTCCAGTCATCTCTCGCTTAAATACTGATCACTTTCTAGTCGACTCTTTCTCTTCTGCAGCCGCTAACCTTTTAACAGATTCGTGGCTTGGCCCGTCAATTTCAGTTACGCCAGCCAAAATAGCTTCTCTCTTTTCTCTTCCTTCTCGCCTGCTTTGGGAGGCGGAGGAGCATTCTGCAATGGGGGCCGAGGACGCGGTCTCGGACGCGGACGGGTGTCAAGTGCTGGCCGCGGCTCAAACAATTAACTCGTCTCGCTGTCCATTAAGCGGCCAAGACGATGATGACTTGTCGGCTAAAATCAATACAGCAGATGCTTCTCTGCTTCATTGCTTCTCTGATGCTTTGCTTCATTGCCTCTTAGCAGCAGCAGCAGCAGCAGAAGAAGCAGCAGCGGCAGCAACAGCCCGCCTAGCACTTTACGATCGTTTTTTTTTTTTGGGGGTCGGCATTCCAAGGGAACAACAACAAAAAAAAAAACTGAAAGTGTGTTGATTGATGGCCCAAAGTGGAAGTCAAAGTCCAGCTCTGGTCTTAGCCAAAGATGAGCCCTCAGCTGCGTCGCCGTCTACGTCTGAGGCACTGCTCTGGGGTCAGGCCACGTGTTCTGGAGGGAGGCTCATCTGCATGCGAATGGCAATCAATGCAATCGCTGCTGCTGCTGCTGCTGCTGCATGCCCCCTCTTCTTGTGGTCTCTTAACAACTTCTGGCGAAAAAACGTGCGATTCTAAATGAGCATATCAACAGCTTACAAGACCTGAGCCACAGCCTGGGTCCCGTCCCAAGGAAGCCACCGCATAGCACACCACACCACACCACACCACACACACCACCAAAAAGGAGGAGCAAACAGTTGACTTTGGGTCGTCTCTGGGCCTCAAGAGATGCTCCTTTGATAGCTTTTGCATATCGTTGTCAGCTCCAGCTACAGCCGCAGCTCGAACCCCAGCTCCGGCTTCAGCTCCAACTTGCTGCAGTCTTGGGCTGTAAAAGTATTTACCACAACCCAACACAAAAAAACAACAGGAAAGAGCGGCTTATTTTTGGGGTGCCGAAGCATTTGATACCGTAGAATGGCAGCAGCATGTTACAAGCTGATCCAGACAAGGATCCGCCCCTCGATGCTGTAAACGAAAGTCTATCGTTTGGATCTTTACTACGATTACTACTTTTGGTTGTAGTTCCTACTAGATGCTATGCTTCCAGCATCTTTCCATATTACTATCTATGGGTTCATATGGGTTCCAAAATACATACTCCCCTTTCTCCTTTGCAAACATTCGCTCAAAGCCATCATACCTCTTCCTCCGCAAAGGGGTATCCCAAAAGAGAGACTGAAAGGAGAGGCGGTCGGGCAGAAATCAGCTAAAAGCTGGCAGCTTATTTGGCCCTAATGTGTGCTTGGGCCGGGACTGCCTTTCCTTCTCCTCCTGCAGCTCCTCCTCCTGTGTGGATCCTCTGTGGGGATGGTAGCGCCGTGCCGCGCGCGAGGAGGCACAAACAACCACAAACAAGCGGGTTCACAATTTTAATTAGTTAATTATTTTTACTTTTAAGCAAACAAGATTTCAGAGACAAATAAAAAAACGAAAAACGGAGCGCAGTAAAGTAAGCTTTTCCCAATCCCTGAAATCCCGAAGCAGCCCCAAACTCCGACCCAGAGCTTGATCCCAAAGAAAACATTTCGTTGCTCCTTTTTTTTGTGGGTCTCTTTTTTTGTGGTGCTGTTGCTGCTGCTGCTGCTGAGGTTTTGGAATGGCCGGCAATCTGCATACGTGCATCTCTCGAGAGTCTTCCAGCAGCGTTCGGATCTGCAGCAGCGGCAGCAGCAGGGCTCCCTCTGCCATTCTCCAGGCTCTAAAATCCATTCTCCAGGCCCCCAGTCGCAGTCTCCTATCTACTACTGTCTCCTGTCTCCTGTCTACCGTTTGCTGTCTCATTTGTCGTCACCAGGGGCTGGCTCCCGCTGCCGCTGCTGCTGTTGTTCCACAGATCTTCGTTCTCTTGACCAGAGCTCCACTTGTGGCCAAAATCCACACACACACACACACAAACACACACACACACACACACATTCCACGCCACATCAGCAGCCATCAGCCACAGCCACAGCGTGTGGGTTGCCCAATATTCATAATCGAATCTGTTCCCATTGTTGGGGGCTGGAAACCAATGGATTTGCATATTTTTTCTGATGGAGAACAAGCCCCAATACAAAGCCAAGTATTTGATAAATCCCCAGCCAAAGAGCCCGAAAGAGCCACAAGATCTACAAGAGCTTTTCGAGCTGCAAATTAAATTGTCAATCATTTTTATAACCTGCCCCACGATCTGCCCCGATCGACGTGTGCGTGAAGAGAAGTTAATGCCAAAATGATATGTGAAAAGCGGAATACAAAACCAAATACAAAATCGTAAAAATCAAGAGAAAAAAAAACATAATTCCGAAATATAAACGATCATTTCTTGCGTTTGAGGCTGAATTTTTAAACAGTCATTGGTCTTGGGCTTTGTCTCACATCCCACCGTCCCACAGTCCACCTGTCCAATCGTCTAATGTCCGCCTGTTCGACTGTCCGGCTGTCCGGCTGACCGTCAGTCCGGCTGTCCGTCAGTCCGTCGTCTTGTTGGCACTTTTGTCGGCGGTGCGGATCGAACAAAGATCTAAAAGATCTATCAAGATATCTATGTTTGGTGCGCCAGCCACATAAATAATGAATTATGCCCGATTATTAGTCGACTTATGCAAAAAAACGAGAGACAAAACTTGTGAGGCTTTGCTAAAAAATTACTGCGATTAGTCGATGTTTTTTTTCTTCTCAGGGGAAGTGTTTATCGGGGGAGCTACTGGATCCGGAATAAATCAACAGCAACAGCAACCGCAGATGGATAGATCTTTTGTCAGAGTTCCAATCGATTGTTGTGCAAATGGAATGCAGAATAACTTCAAAGTTGAGGGACATCATCATCAGTCAGAGATTTCATCAAATTTTGAGAGATTTTTAGTGGATAGGATGGCAGTTGTTTCACACAACAACTACAAAAGTGGGAATACATCATCGTTAATCAGAGATTTCTTCAATTCTGGATCTCTTTCTATAGCTTTCAAATGTAAAAAATCATAAATATGAATATATATCATCATTGGGAAGAGATTTCCTCTACTGGAACATATAATATCTATTCAAAATTAGGAAATATTATCATTATTCGGATATTTTCACACATTTGTAGTCATAGGACTCGAATTGGGAATATATCATCGCTAATCAGAGATTTTATCCATTTTTATATATTCTGAATGTCTATATCGATGGAATTTATGTATAGTACGCGGAAATATCATCATCATCAATTCTGAAATGTCAAAGAAAAATATGATTTTCTCAAATGAAACGTAAAACCTCTTCAAAATGAAAGGAAAACCATCATTACTCAGAGATCCTTCATCTTCCATATAATCTCGTGCTCTCCTGCTGTCTCTCTCTCTCTCTCTCTGCTTGGATCGCTTGTTGCAGCCGCCGCAATAAAAGCCTGCAACATTGTTGCATGTTGATGAGCTGCCACGACACATTCACATACCCAACGGTAGAGGCATGCCCCATATCCGCACACAGTTATTGATTAAGGGCCATAACAAAGCAACGAAAGCTGAAATTACTGATTGAAAGCCTCCCCTGCCACAGCCCTCCTGCCCCAGCCTCAACCACTGCAGATAGCGAGGGAACGTGTCGAAAGGCGAACCACCGACTGAAACGAAACCCAAATACATGCCACAGAAACACACACAGAACAGACCAGAACAGAACAAAAACTGAAATAACTTTGAAAATTCGGGTAATTGCAGTTGCAATTTGCTAAAAGGGAAAAAGGGAAGAGGCCACAGAAAAACCAAAAAACGAAGAAGAACCGCCCCAAAAACCCCGGTGAATGCCCTTGAGGAAAGTCAGAGACAGACCGAACCCCAGCCCCAGGCCCCAGGGCAGGGTTCGGGATCAGAATCGGGCTTCCATTTCTAGTCGATGGCAGAGACACCAGGATACCCAGTGTGGCAGGGCCAGGGCCAGGCAGGGCTTCTCCAACTTTGACCCACTTCGTATGGCAACTGCATTGCTGCGGAGGGGTTCCATAAATAATCGCATCGACTGACTTCCTGCAAGAAGCACAATTCATAAATTAAATCAAGTTAATATTTCAGTGTCTGTGGATGCAACACCTACTCGGCCTCGGCCTCGACGCTCGACTCGCGACTCTCGACTCTCGAGGAGCGTCGGATATTAAAATGCTTAATTGAATTTGTTAAACACAATAAAAAGAGGAGAGACCCGCGCGATAAGGATAAGGCTGCAGTGGAGTGGAGTGGCTGCTGCTCCTTGTGCTGCCCTGCTCCATGAGGCTCCTCCATAAACAAACGCCTCAACTTTTATTGCCGCTGATTGTTAATTTGTGAAGCGATAACGCTTCAGTCCATGACCATGGAAGGGATTGCGACCCCAATAAGAAAAGCGGACGGACACACAAGAACACTCTCATTTCTCAGTTCATGCGGGGTGACACCCGAGTCTCCTCCTCTCAGCCTCAGTCTCCGTCTCCGTCTCAGTCTCCATCTCTGTCTCTGGATATCGATAAACTCATCCTTTTTCAGGCAGGAGGATACTCCTCCTCCTCCTCCGTGCACATGTCGTTTCCTGCAACAAATGACATGACAAATGTTCCACAACCGAAGCGAACTGAACCGAACCGAACCGAGCGAATACCCAAAGGCGGAGGACGAGTGCCTGCCCCATGCCCCATGCCCCTTGCCACACTTACACTCCACCACTCTTCCACTCTTCCATTCTTTCGTCTTGCGCCTCTTTTGTTGTTCGAATTCAATTTATTGTCGAAAGTTCGTAGTTGAAAGAACATTTTAATTTGGCCGCAAAGTCAGAGAGGGAGAGAGGCATCTCTGAGGTTGCATCTCCGAGAGGCTGGTTGCCTGCTTTCCTTATGGTTTATGTGGCATGAAGTTGCAAAAGTCTCGTGTCGAGCGTTAAATTCTTTTCGACTTTGACTTGCGCGCTTTTGGCAAATTGCAGTCTGCCTCCAGATGTATCTTAGTATCTGCTGGATGTGTATATCTCTGTGTATCTTCGTGTATCCCTGTGTCCGAGTGTCCGACTCGGGGTGTCGATGCGACCCGTAAGTCTCTTATTTAAACTCTTATTTATGCACATTTCTCTGGAGATCTCTGGCTCTCCACTCTCGACTCACCCCTCTCTCTCTGTGTTTGCTTTACAGCTGCAATTTCTTCGAGTCTCCTCCCCCTGCTCTCCCTCTGCCCCCTGTTTATGGCAGACAAATTTATTTCTCTCTCTCTCTTTCTCACGGGCTGTTTATTAGGGAATTTATGACGTTTGGCCCCGTAGTTTTCGGGGCTCGTTAGTCGAATTGTGATCACGTTCCCGTCAATTGCCATCAATCAATCAATCTAACTGTAGAACTGTAGAATATGTGCCCCCCCAGAGGGCGACTAGGGGTGGGGGTGTGGTGGTATGTGTGTCTTCAAGATACTTCCAATTTGAATGCTGAACAAAACTGCGCCTGCTTACCAGATCATAAATTTCTGTGCATTCGTCTCATTTAACAGGAGAAAAAACCAGAAAAAAAATCGGAAAAAAAAGCCAAAAACCGAAAAGGGAACAAAAATATCAAATTACCTTTCGGATACATCTTTCTCTCTCGTTCTCTCTCTTTCTCTGGCCATACTTCCAAAGAACGAGGCAGAAGAGGGGCAGAGAATGGTGCACCGTGCACGTTGCACGGGGCATGGGGCCAGGGGTTTCTGGGTTCCTCGTTGATGGACAGGAAAGTGTATCGTTCTTGGCATGTTTGAAATTTTATACACTTGGG
This sequence comes from Drosophila helvetica, assembly GCA_963969585.1. Lineage (NCBI taxonomy): Eukaryota > Metazoa > Arthropoda > Insecta > Diptera > Drosophilidae > Drosophila > Drosophila helvetica. Next base: position 3,312,521 of record OZ018402.1, on the reverse strand, counting down.
ATTGGCGGGATTAAGAGATTTTCTGCCACTAAAGAGTGGCCTGCCCCAAAAAAAACAACAAAAAGCAGCAATAGCAACAAAAGGGGTTTTCAGCCTTACTTTCATTTCAGGGGGAAAGAGAGAGAGAGACATGGAGAGCGGGAGGGGGACGAAGGCGCAAGGCTGGGCGTCTACCAATCTCCCAAATTAAAGTTAACAAGACAGAGTGTTAATGAATTATTTGGAGGACACGCTGCAATGTCACAGCACAGAACCGCAGACACAACAGAAACTGAAACAGAAACAGAAACAACGACGACATCCGACATCAATGCAACATCAGCAGCAGCAGTCGCAGCCGCAGCCGCAGCAGCAGTTGCAGCACAAACGAATTTCATTAAAAACTTGCCACAAAACATTGTCGACAATTAAAACAAAAAAAAAAAAAACCGAGCGCTGCAACGGAAAGCCGCAACGCACTGAACGAACGAACACGAGACGCAATCGATGTACGATGTTCGGTGTCGTCTGGGGATGAGCTCCACTGGGTGATTGGGGGGGGGGGACTGTGGGGCAACCTTCAAGGTGCTCCGCATACAAACTCCTAAGTGGCTCAGAGTCTCCGGCCCGCTCTGTGGCTCAGTGGCTATTTTTAGGCCCAGTTGTGGCAACGAGGCCTGAAACCGAAAGTGGGAAATCTCTGGAGAGCTTCGCTCAGACTCGAAGTCAGAGCATCGGAGACGACTTGTCGATTTTTCGTTGCTTTTGATGATACCCCTCAACGGGAGAGGGCTCCAGGGGCATAATGTGTTGGTATTCGGTATCTCTGTGGCATCGAAATTCTTCTAAATCGGATATACATATGAGGGACTCGAAAGAAATGGGAAATAGTGACGATACCTCCACTTTCCATGGAGTACTGGGTATCCCATAGTTGCAACCTGATCTATAACTCTCCCTTTTTTGTGTCTTCTGCCTGGCAACCTTTGCGGTCTCGATCCCAAAGCCAAGAGCTGCCGAAGGGCAGAAGGGCAGAAGGCAGGCGAGGCCTGGCCCTGGCGGCTACCGTCCCAACGATGTGTCCAGCAGAGACCCTGTCAGTGGCATGGCGGCCCGGCCCATCCTCTGCAATCAGGCAAATTAGCAAACATTTAATTCTCAAATGCATTTTCGAGTTCGTTGTCCGGTTGAAGTCCTTCGTTCTGCTTGCCCATCGGGTCCATCGGGTGTTTGCTGGCATCTTACGCTTTCAATCAGCTTGAAATTTAGCAAATATTGGCGATATATCCACAGCCTAGTGGGTGGCCAGTCCTTCAGTGGCAGAGCATTCATTACAGACACCTTTCCGATCTACCAAAGCCCAAAATGATTCGAAATGGAAAACGCAAATCTCTCGCTCGAAGAGACTCTTTTTTTTGCCCGAACAGAAACTCAAATCAAATATGCAAATTAGGCAGCGACTAATCCCCTCTGCAGAGCATCCCATGCCGCTCTGGCGGCAATCGAAGTCATAGTTTTTGACATTCTGCTTAAAGTTCATTAGACGCGACACAAATCGGAGTCTCACCGAAAGACATTCACGATGGTATTCATATATGTATTCATATCATTCGAATGCGAAGAAGCCAAATGGGATACAGAAACAGAAACAGACAATGAGAATGAGAATGAGAGAAAGATAGAGCCGAAGAATGGGATGTGGCGATGGGGATGGGGTTGGGGATGGGTGGAGTAATCACACTCCAGGCCCACCAGCGGCGCTTCATTGGCCATCATTGCGTCTGCGACTTGCCACAGAAGAGGGGCAGCAGCGAAGAGGTGCAGCAGCAGAAATTGCCAACATTTTTGCCAGTTGACAACTTAATAAATTTTGAGCGGGCTTCTGACAGTGCAACACAGAGAGAGAGAGAGAGAGAGAGATTGCAATACCATGAGAGATCTCTTCAGTTGGTTATTAAACTCGCATATTTCTAATAATTTGCTCTGTCCGTTCAGCTGCTGTCCGACTGACTGCCTTGTCCGGGCCTCAGACATTTCCTCTATTTATCAGAAACGCATAAATTTCTAAAATATTTCTTTGGGGCAGAGGCTGTTGCTGGAGCTCGATCTGCTGCTGCTTCGTCGACAACGAACAAGCGCGAACAACAACACGATGGGAGCCCCATGAAGCTGCCCCATGATGATGGTGGTAGTGGTGGTTGTGGTGGTGGGGCAGATAGAGCTGCAGATGAGGCAGCAACAGCAACACACGTGCAACACACAGTGGGATAGAGTTAGAGCTAGAGAGAGAGAGAGAGAGAGAGAGAGAGAGAGAGAGGTAGCAGAACAACAACTTGGGAATCGAGATCGAACAAGGAATACACTGAGACGATAAATCAAATTAGTTCTTCTCCATAATGATACTCCTTAGATTTCTCTCAGTGCAAATTATCATAAGATTTGCTTAAATTAGTCCGATTCCCTGCCAAAAACTAAAAATACCATCCATATTTCTCGTATAATTATCATAATTCCACATTTTATCTATGAAATAAAAGCGCTTTTCGGTGAACAGCTCTCTCTCTCTCCCTCTCCCTCTCTCTAGAGCGGCCATATATTACTATATTGATCAATTTATGTTCAAATCTACACCTTCGACCATATTTTAAAAATACTATGGACTAAAATACTATCCAACGTTGGGAGAGATCTTCACTATATTTTCTCATATTTTTGTTCTAGATTCTGCTGAAACTTATTTTAAGTCCATAATATAGTCGATTTTTGTTTGGAATCTATGTTGTATAGAATTTTTTATTCTATAATATTCCGATATATCCTTCAGTAAAGCTAAATCTTGCTGATAATCGAAATCCTACATTGAAATTAGTTCCTTCAGAGAATGGATAAATTGTCAAGATAGTTTCAATCAATAATTCTCGATATTTGAATAGATGAATAAATCCCCAATTTGGGAACTCTCGGAACAGTTTTTCCGCTCAGTGTAGCCGTTGGCCGTTGCAGTTCTCTAGCATTTCATTTCAACACCAAACGTAAATTTGTACTTCCTCAAAGGAGGCAAGGCAGCATGCTTCTAGCTCCATCCTCTGCCCACCCCTTGCCATGCCCCTGTTGCCACTCCCTCCCCTCACCCCCTGGACTGCTCCACCATCTGCTGAAAGGAGATTTATGTTCATTATAGATTATTTCTGTCTGATGATGTTAATTTTGTTGCATTTCTCGCATTTGCTTGCAGCTCTTCGTCTTCGTCTCTCTCCATCTCTCTCTCTTTTGCTGTTCTTCTTCGCCTGTATGCATGTGTCTCTGTGTGTGTGTGAGTGTGTGTGCGTGTGTGTGTACCGTTGCAAAAGAGAAGGAAATACTGCACTGCCGTGACATGGGTGGATGGGAGAGAAGGGGATCGGGGATCGGGGATTGGTGCAAGAAAGGTGAATTTTTCAGCGCTCTGTGGCGCTGCTGCTCATAAATGTTGTACATTGTTGTTGTTCGTGTTGTTCGTTTGCCGCGCGATTGGCGTTGCATGAACAGCCATTTGATTTGTGGCGCGCACGCCCTGGCAACATTGTTGCTAGATCAGAGCAACCGAATGTCCGAGTGTCCGAGTGAACACTTGCCACAGAAATCCAGAGTCTCCTCCAAGCTCTCATTGCATTTGATGTCTCTTTTTCTCATGGACACAATCTTGCTCTCCCTGTCCCTCTCCCTCTCTGTGGCTCTTTGAAAGAATTCTGATTTTGATGTTACTTAATCGATTTCCTTCAGGCGACTCTGGCCTGTCTCTTTCGATTGCTTCCCTGTCTCTATCGATAATTGCCTTATTGGCTTTTGATTATTTTATTTTATTTTATTTTTTTTTACTTATTTTGTACTTATGTTCATTCCGTTTCTCTATCTTTACAGGTAAGAGAACCAACACTAGCACAACTCAATGGGGGAATCCATATAAATTGCTTAACTAGGCGTGAGTATTGGGTGACCATTATTCTTCTGCTTTATCGTATTACCTCCTAGTACTCCTCCTCCTCCTGGTTCTCCTTCTGCCACTTTTGCTTTGTTCATGGTTTGTGGCTGGCTAGCTGGCTGGCTGGCTGGCTGGCTGCCTGTCGCCTGTCAAGACGTTTGTCAACACACAAAAGCAACATGTCAAACAAATGATGTGCGCTAACGATGCCGCCGACACATCAACACGAAACATAAGAAGAAACAACAACAGAAGAGGCAGAGAGCGAAGAAACCGAAGAGGAAGCAACAACAGAAGAGAGGAGACAGAAGAGACGAGAAGAAGCAGAAGCAGAAGCAGAAGAAGCAGCTGCAACTAAATCAGAACACGGCTCTGCCCTGACCACGCCTCCTCCCCCAGATCGCCCTCCATCAAAATGCATCAGCAGCCATATTAGTGCCATGTTCACTCCGTCACTCCACTGTGTTGCACGTCACTCAAAATGGGGCTCGGTCGAGGGCTTTCCAATGCATCCATCCATCTGTAACTCCATTCTCTGTAGCACAATATTCAATCCAATCATCCATCTATTGCTCAATCATTCAAGCATGTCTTCAACTTTCATTTAGGAAATACGCAGAACACTGCATAAATAACTGCCATTCATCGATAAATAATCGATAACTCAAACGATAATTATCGATAATTCAATTGATAACTTAAAACGATAATTATCGAGCATTTAATTGATAACTCAAGTTATGATTATCTATAATGCAATCGATAAATCCATTAATAATTATCGAAAAATTAAACGGTGCAGAACTTCAATCTATATACAACTTCCATCTATCTATCCACATCTCCCTAAACATTCCCTTATATACCTTTCCTTAGTCTGATAATTCTCGAAAATTCAATCGATAATTTAATTTATAATAATCGAGCAATTAATCCTTATTTATCAAAAATTCTGTAACTTTGAACTCTATAAACCAACTTCTAACTGTCCTTAACTTCTACCCCGCGATATACCCTTCTTAAGTCTGATGTTCGTACCGATAATGCAGCTGGACATGGACATGGGTATGCCCCTCACGCAGCATTCAATGATTCCTCAATGCATTTTCAATTTATCCTCCGACTACGCTTCACTGCGAAAGCAGCTCTTAGCCAACACTGAACATTAACTGCTCGTTAGTCAACGCGACAAGGGAGAGATTAGGCATACATATACTTAGCTTCGAAGCATACATCCATCTCAAGCATCAACTCAATGCCCCTCGTCCACTTCCATCTCACCCTCTACACGATGAGCTCTTCTTCTCGTCTTAAATGCCAGAGATTCAGCCGATTTTCGTGCATTATCTAGAGCAAAGGCAAAGACAGATACTCGTATGAGGATCAGGCTGGACAGCGACATGGTCCCTGCTTACAATCAGAGCACAGAACAGAGAACCCACTGCCAATCTGAATCCCAATCCCCTGCACAGCTGGTTGCACAGCTCTTTCGATGGAGTGGAAACACATCCGCATCTGCGTGCGTGAGCTTTTATGTGCACCTTAAATTCTCCTAATGAAAACGATCAACGGGCGAAACAGAGAGAGAGAGAGAGAGAGAGGGGAGTGGGAAATCAGATCCAAAGAGATAAGCAAAGGGGGAGAGAAAGAGGAAAGGGGAGATATGCCCTCCCTAATGGCGGCTGTGGTTCGAGTTCTCGGTTTATGGCCGCGTTGACATTTTTATTAACGCTGAAGAGGGAGAGATAGAGAGAGGGTATAGGGAGAGCCCCCCTGCTAGACCCTGCTCCAGCCCACGCCCCTCTCCAGACTCCACAGATTTATGATGGCCATAACAATGAATTAAATGTGACATCGATTGCTATCGATAGAGCTGTGCCACAGACCGTTCATTCTGTTTATCGCCGCTATTCAATCGATGCATATGAAAATGGAAATGGACATGAGACAAACACACAGATAGAGAAGGGGATTTAACAGAGGGGACACAGAGGGGTAGACATCCCGTTCTCCCGCTGCGAGGTTATGCAATCGTCTGCCTCATATTTCAAATCGCTTGACGGCCACATTTCATCCCATCCACAATTTCAGAACCGAACCGAACTGAACCGAACCGAAGCACTCGAGGGGAACTCCTCCGTACTCGCTGTGCGGTGGTGGGGACTGCTCTGTGGGGACGGGACGACTGCTGTGTGGCGTCTCCTCTTTGCACTATATAATTAGCTTCATCAACGCAATAATCATGCTGTAAACAAATGGAGAGAGGGCGCTCCAGGAGGGGCATCGGCTATAAAACTGAAATTACCTTCCAGAGAACCGAACAGCCATTCCTGAGACAGAACCGAACAGAGATCACAGAAGAAAGGGGGCAGAAGGAAAAGCATTATAATTATTATTTAATCTTTCTGTGGAATGGCAGAGCAGAGGGAGAAATGATAGGGTACCTTCGCCTCATTCTTCGCAAAGTGTGGGTACAAATCTCTCTCCTTCTCTTTCTCTGACCAAAAATTAGATCCGAAAGACAATTTCTGGGCGGTAATTAGAGGAGACCCCAGACCTCTGTCTGGGGGATTGCGTTCTCTCTGTTTCACTTGTCTGGCATCCGATTGTCTGTCTTTAGGTCTATCCGTCTGTCTGTTGGGCATCAAATTTCCACCTCAATTCCGAAATGAGGCCAGACAAAGACTCAGACTCAGACTCAGACGCAGACGCAGACTCTGAGAGGCGAAACCAAAAGTGCACAAACAGACATGATTTAACCACAGAATGAAGGAAATGAAATCCACCACCTGAGCTTTTATGTAAAACAAAACGAGCAACAAGTGGACTTTTGTATACCCCTTCCATAGCCCACGCTATACCCTGTAGTTCCCTTGGAATGGAATGAAGAATAGACCAATTGATTTTGCGCTCCGTTGCAGAAGATCAAAGCGGGGTCTGGCAGCCAGACAATGGATTGGGTGTCGTGTCATGCGGTTGGCAGTACCTACAGTAGTTTTTTTTTCAGAGAGACAGAACAAATCACAAATCACAGGCGATAACAAATAACAATAGCAAAGGCAATAGCTATCGATAGCTGACGTTTGGGATTGCCAAATGAACTTTGGGCTAAATACTCGTACTTTGTTGCAACGATGAGCCGCCGCACCACCGCACCACCTGACATGCTGACAATGTTTGCCTGCCTCACAGCATGCCCCGATGGCTGGCTGGCTGGCTGTCTGGCTGGCTGCCCCCAAGGTTTCGTTCGAGGGGTTCCTGCCTCTGGGGGCTGGTGCTGTGGGTCCATTGGCAGAGTTTACGACTTTCGCGAGTCGTCGGCGGCAGTAGCGCATACAATTAGAGTTTTAATTATCGTCTTTGGGTCTTCATTCCTTTTGTAGTTGCTTATGCCAGCCAGGACTCCCCTCTGCTGCCGCTGCTGCTGCTGCTGCTGTCCATTTTTTGTCGTCAGCGGTAAAAAACTAATAATTTGCAGTAAAAAAGATAACAACATTGCCAATGGAAATGGAAATGAAAATGGAAACCCTCCGTTCGCTCGAAGAAGCAGTACCCCGGGAGCCACACAAGATGCTCAATGCCGTCGTCCCATAACTTCGCCTCGGAGTGGACCACAAGTGGACCCCCTTTGGCAGCATCCCAACAGACCCAAAAGACGTTGCCGATTGCTAAAAACAGAACAAAAACTTGGCAAATAATTTGCAAAATTTTATGAGCCACTCGCAAGCAGCGAGCAAGAGAGAGAACAGGTGGATGGGGCATGGGGCATGGGGCAGGAGGCATGAGGCATGCAGAAGCTGCTTAGCTAAACAGTTGCACAGGTTGTACGTTGTACATGTTGCTGCTGCTGCTGCTGCTCTTGCAACATGATGGCCGACAAAGAAAGCCATAAGAAAGTTAACGAAAAGATAGAAATATTTGCATTGTGGGTCTTATGCTGCTCAATAATGTTATTGGAATTTAAATGGGAATGCCCAAAGAGCTATCAAGGAAACCCCTTAGCTAAAGCATTCATAGTACTGATCAGGATAAAGAATTGATGGAAATATTTTAAAGAAAAAAGCAGTATAAAACAGCTGGATTTTCTTAAATGAGGGGATGGATTGATAGAATGGATTGGATTGAATGAGGGAAAATGGTCTTAAACGGCATTTTAGATATTTACTGATTTATTTGGATGCCAAAGCACATCATAGAAGAACTTGAATTGCTTTCACACTCGTTACAAGCTACTCGTTGCCCTTGGCAATCGTTAATGCATTTGCATTCGTTTTTGCAGCGTATAAAACTCGTTACTCCTTTGTTTAGCACTCGTTACTGCATGTGCTACTCGTAACGAGGCATGAATTAATCGCTTGTGCCTAATCAATTATCTTTACAATCTTTAATTAATTCCATATTATTCGCCCTGCCTCAGTTTTCGACAGCAGCTGCTCTCTGCCGCTGACTCTACCCGTACGTTGATCATCTCCTAGCACCTTGAATTTTGCCACAAATTGCCAGAGTGGATCCGATCCACTAGCAGCAGATCCTCCTCCCATCTTTTGAGACATAAATCGTGCGGCACATAACTCAGCGGCAATCGGAAATTGCTTTTCGCTTATCGATTTACGCGCCTAATCGACAAAAGGCCCAAGACAATTTTCAATTTTGCACTAGATTTCAAGATATGGGGCAGATGGGGGTATACGCGGATACTTGGATACTTGAGATACCCCTGCCCCTGATATATCATAGGGAATGGAATTAATGAGGAACTGGAATTTTGGGTCAACACTGAGGCGTAGGACAGGGACAGGGACAGGGAGAGAGAGACAAACGGCAACGTGTACGCATCTCCAACGTATTATCATATATCTCCAACTGATTTGCATAATCTACTATTAATTGCGTAGAGATAAAGCTCCGCGAGAGAGAGAAACACAGAGAGGAAGAGAAAATTGATTGGACTTAAATGCCAAACAGAAACATTTGGACTTCAGGGCAAGCACTGTACTTATTGGATAGGCTAGGCTGTCTCTCTCCCCCCCATTCTCTAGAGATAGAGATGGAGTTTGTCATTCATTGATTAATAAAACAAAATCGAATTTAAATTACGACACAGAAAAACAAAGAATAACAGAGAAAACCAGAAAAAAAAGAGGAGCCACTGCCACAGTAAAAGCCAAACCGAAACAAAGCCGAAAAGTGGTATTCAAATGAGCAAATGGGAGTTCCACTTCCCCCCAAAAATTATTCATTCCCGAAGAAAGTGAGTGAGTGAGTGCTTTAGGGGGAAGATCTTCTGGGGCCCTGGAGACCGTAGATAATTAAGTAAATTTATATATTTCCAACCAAAATGTGAAAACCAGGAGAAAGGCACAACTAAAGAGTAAAGAAAGGGTCTACCCAATTGGAAAGTACGAGTACATGAGTTTTTCTTTTGGTGAAAAGTAAACGAAAATTACATAAGAAATTTATAAACAAGTTTCTGGAACGGTTAAAGGTAGATTTTTAAAGGTACTCCTGCAATTGCATACAAGTTTGAGGAATTTTCAGGTTTAATTTTTGATTTTGAACTTTTAGAAACCGTAAAAGTCACTCCATTGTAAGATGAGATATTTGGGTAGAAAGGAACGCATATCCGTTGAATATTTATTTATTTATTTTCATTTATTTATTATAGTTCCACATTAGGCCCCATAGTTTGATAAAAAGTTCACTTTGAAAGAACTTCTCAATGCAATAAATTCCGTTCTTTAGTGGCAGAAGCGGAGGCTGCACCAGCACGCCATTGTCCATGAAAATGCTTCCATGTTTCCGTTTTCCGTACAAAGAAAACCGTTCGGACAGCCCCCCAAACATAAATTGTGGCCACTCTTCTGCGATCGCAGGAACACCCACAATAAGGGGAGTAGGGAAGGGGGAACGAAGGGGATTGAAAATAAACAGCAGGTTGCCAGATCGCGGGAACCGCGGAAGAGGCGGTTGCCGGTTGCCAAATCGAACAAATGCTTTAATTAAAAATGTGTTCGCCTATTTTTTAGCTCCCTCTCTCCACCCAATCGAATGGTGGATGGGGGGGGGGGGGGGTTACACCATTTACCGTTACAGCTCACATATGAACGCAAAAACAGGAGGGAATATGGGGGTCTGGGGCGCTGAGCGCCAGTCGAAAATCTGTCATAAATTTATTATTTTCAATTAATTATGAAAAGCCGACTGGCTGGCTGCCTGCCTGTCGATTCGACAGTGGCTGCTGGGACGCCCAAAAAGCTGCTAAATATATAAATTCTCTCTCTCTCTCTCTCGAAGGGGAGGCAAAGCGGTGGAGGTAGAGGCCAAATGCTTATTAAAGACCCCGGCGATAGGCCAGGCCAGGCCAAATGCCAAAGTGCTCATTAGTCTTAGAGTCGGAGTCGAAGTCGAAGTCGAAGTCTCGATCTCAGTCGGAGGAATGGAACCCCAAAAAACGAAAAACTAAAAACTAAAACCAAAAACCATACCAAAACTGAAACCATAGCGAACCAGTGCGTAATTTATTGATCGCCTCGAACACAAATTTGGAAATGAGTCGACCGAACGGGTTCTCCATTCGCGACTGGAGACAAAAGTGTCGCTGGAAATTCGATTGGAAATTTCGAATCGAATCGGTATTTCAATTTTCGTGGACTTCGTTTCATGGAGGCTCCGTCTCCATCTCCAGCTCGGGCTCCCTCCAATGGCAATGGGCAATTTAGCAACGCATCGGCATGCTGTCCATTGATTGAGTTTTTCACAGTTTTTCTTGAATGAAACGGCAGCCCCCGTCTCCGTCGTTGATCGGAAAAGGCAATGGCAACTCTGGTTTGCGGACAGGGTTGCATAAGACCCCGAAATTCCCGTATTGGGTGACACGACACGTTCGAAACAATTTTCGATTTTCGATGAATTGAAATTCAACGAGGCGATCGCACAAAAATGTCATTCATCGAATGAGAGCCAAGAGCCAAGATCCAAACACCAAGATGCAAGATCCAAGAGAATTTCATAATTAGAAGAGCCCTGCTATTGCACACAAATGCAACATTTTCTCACAACAAGTGCTGCGCCGCTCCGCGCACTGTGGCTGCCACATCGACATGGCCATGGCTGCCTCTTTGCATTTTATGGTCCAGCCGCGGTCCCGGTCCCAGTCCAGGCATCGGCATTGGCATCGGCATCGGCAGCGGCATCAGCCATCGGGCAACTCCCTGAAAACTCACCTGGCAACCCATGAAACAGGAGGCCAGAAGGGGCAGCGTGGCAGGCAGAGAGGCAGGAGGCAGGAGGCAGCAACGTGTTCATGGCCATGGCGAACTAATCAGAAAATTGAATCGCTTTAATTACTGCACAAGCAATGGAGGAGCGGTGCCAGAGCAGGAGGAGCACGAGGAGAGGCACATCATCAGCGGAGAAGCAGCTGCTCTCTGGAGCTGTGGCGGCGGCGGCGGCTACTCGTCTTCTCTTCTATGAGCAATGAGAAATGACTATAGAAATTTTGCAATAAATTTTAATATGCGTGTAATGAGTGAATGAAGAATGCGGCCTTGCCCCAAACTATCGCATCAAAAGAGTAATTAGAAAAGGAATTTGATGCAGGAATCGTCTCTACTCCATCGAGCAGAAGGTTAAGCTTTTAATTGCCCCGAAACGTTATAATAACCGTCGGGTGGGGGGTCTCTCTTTCGAAACAGAGATCGTATATAACCCAGTGACACATAAAAGTGTCGCCTGTCAGGCAGGGGAACAGGCACCATAGCCACCAGAGCCACCGTTAGACATTAGAGCCACAAAATATCTCTTGGCTAACTGTCAGATGGAAGAGCCAGAGGATGCAGCAGCAGCAGCAGGAGGTGGAGTAGCTGCTCCAAAGGCTGCCCCAGAGACAAAGCCAAGTAAACGGTCGGTCAGTTGCCAGAGGGAGGGATGGGATGGAGAAAGGTAGCAGGAGGGTAGGCTGTATTGTAACCCTACAATCTAACTGGCAGTCAAAGGCCCGAAGCCACCAGATGAAACTGTTTCTCTGTTTCTCAGCAGTCATTAGAGATGAGAATTGGAGTTCCCTCTAGATTCTAGAAGCCCTAGAACGAGGCGGAGCCACAGTCACAGTGAACACTCTTCGATCGCTTCTTGTCATGGGTACAGTGAGCATTGCCTAGTGGGTGCTAAATGTTTTTCTTAGCTGTCTCTAGAGCTACTATTGAAAGGATTTCCATACATTTTGTATTGGCATGTGCCTATTATTTCTTGAATTTTAATTTCATATTTAAAAAGATAGCCATTTTCGCATTTATTAGTATTATAAAAACATAATTTTTTCGTTAATAATTTTAATAAATTTTTGGTATTTTCTAGTATTTTCCGTAGTATTTTTATTATTTTTAAAGCAAATTTGAGTATTTTTTGCACTTTTTCTAGTATGGTTTTTAGAATTTGTTCTAGTATAGTTTGTGCAATATTTGTTGTATTTGGCTACGTTTTTTCTGGTATTTTTGTTATAATTCGTAAACTATTTTTTTGGTATTTTTTTTAGTATTCTTCTTATTTATTCAAAAGAAAAGCCATAAAAGTGATTTTTTCAGAGAGGTAGAATCAAACACATTTTGATATTTTTAATAACTAAAAATACTGATATGTTCTTTATTAGCATTTTCCCTTTCTCTCCAACATTTTATAAGCCCTATGGTGTTTTACCCACAGATATTACAATATATCGTAATAGAGGGTGCCTTGGTTCCTTTTCAAAGCCAAAAATCACATCTAAAATCGAGTCACCGTCACAGTAATCACTGCCTGGTGGGTGGCGCAGATTGAGCTGCCGAACTTGCAACAAGATCTGCTCTCCCTGCTCCCTGCTCCCTGCTCCCTGCTCCCTTTACTTGAGAGCTCAGTCCGACCCAACGACTCTATTGCCACAGCTCGAAATGCCAAATATTTGGTGGCAAGCACACACAAAGCGGCAGCTGTACGAGGCCAGAAGCAGAAGCAGTTCCCAGCCGTTGTCTTTGGAGGCTACTGCTGGGAATGGAACGTTTGGAACTGCGACTGTAACTGGTACTCCGACTGTAACTGACACTTTAACAGCAACAAGTGGGTGGACGTTTATGTCTCTTTGTCTTTTGGTCGGTTTTCCTGCTTGCGGCGGATTTTATTTCATTCTTTTTCTCTGCTTTCGGTTAACTAAATCACACAGAAATGCGGCTTTAATGGCTCTCTCTCTCTCTCCCTGCGTTCGGTTCGGTTCGGTGCGGTCGTTGGGGGAGCGACAGAGAAATGCTTTCTTGGCAAACTTCTGCTGTCAACGAATTTGACAGTTCTCTGGTGCTCCACCGATCCACCGCTCCACCGCCGCTCCATTGCCGCTCCAGGTGGGTGAACCATTTGTCGTTTAGTGAAATGAGTTGTCGGTAATTGCTCTATGGGATTGGGATTGGGATTGAGTTTGGGTTTCGGTAGATTGGAGATTCGATCGGTGGCAAATATGGCAGCAAAGGCAGCTCTCTCTCTCTCTTCGTCCATGTGGGCGTGTCATTTGATGAAGTGCTGTCTTTGTCAAAGTCTCAGCGCAGACAGAAATGGTTGCCCATCGGAGGAAAAACTGTTGATTTACGACTGAATATGTGATTCCAGAAATGATATCATCGTGACTACTCACGACCTAAGCGTTTTAGCTGGTCCCCCTCCACTAATCTGGAAGCTTGGAGAGCAGCTAAAAGATTAATGACTTAATTATAGGCCATTCATAGGGAGCTGAGTAGCGTGGGTGAATGTATTTAAATAATTCACAAAATTCAGAGTTAGAGATAATCGAAGCATAGGCTTAAAAGATCAGCCAGGGAATATATTTTATGAATTGGGAGAAGGAAAGAATGTTATATTTATAGATCACATTCCAGCGGCCAACGGGCGCTGCTGCATGCCGCGTGAATCCCTTTTGAATCTCTATTCATGGCACGCACAATCATCGCCTCACGCTGCCATCTCCGTTGGCAGCCAGACTCGTAAAAACCAAAATCTTATTGGGGAAAAAGTGGCTGACTGACTGCTGTGGCAGTAGCGGAATCCAGCATCCAGCAGCAGCAGCAGCAGCATCTAACAGATAGATCTATGGGCAGTTAATTTCAGGCCTTAATTAATTTCTAAAAGCATTTCTTTTATACGCTTGATCAGCATACCGGCATTTGTCATTCGTCAGTGGCTACAAATATTTTCCACTTTCACATAAATTAGATGGAAGACCACCTCTGGTTTCACTTTACATCGGAGAAAAAAAAGAAGGGGGCCACAACTAATTCCGGAATAGGAATTGGAATAGGAATAGGAATACTAGTATTCGGTAGGTGGCATGCCACAGCGTGAGTCACTTTCGGATTCTTTGGAGAACGATTCTCCTCCCTTTCCCAAAGGCACGGCAAGGCCACGCCCTCGTGGCACCCAGCACTTGGCCCAAATCCCGTGTTTATGAGGTGAGATCTCAGAGGGCCAATGCCAAAGATGATGATGATGATAATGATGTTAGAGGCGACCCAAAAACACGCTCGGAAAGAGAGCTCTCTGGCTCTGGCTACCGCAAGTACGAGAGTATCTTTTTTCTGAAATTGGAAGCCATTTTCTTGCTGTCTCTCTCTCTCTCTGTCTCTCTGATGGCCTGTTCCTTTCTCTTTCTCTTTCCCTTTCCTTCGGGCTGATGTGCTGATGTCAGTGGTGGCTGCTTTTTTGTGGCTATTTCATCTTTTTTGCTGCTGCTGCTGCTGCTTTACATTCTGTCATGCAGGAAAGACAATACGAAAAGGAGTCGGGGGCTTCGGAGTGGAGTTACTTTCCTTGCCACTGATGATTGCCCTGCCACATGGCAAGACGCCATCGTTGCCGCATCCACCATTCTCTCGATTCTCTTGCACCGCCCCTTGGCCGCTCGGGTTGGTCATTTCTTCACTCATTCAATGGACGGATGGATCGTCCGATGATGACGTGACTGAGTGGCTCTCCAGAGTGAAGTCTGAAGTCTGAAATGGTGCCTGCTGTCAGGCTGTCAGTCATTCTCGCAGTCGGTCAGTCAGCCAGTCAGCCAGTCAGTCGGTCAGTCATTCCACAATTGTCGTTTGTGGTGGGTGAGGCCTTCGAAAATTATAACCGAGAGCCGAGAGCCGAGAGCCCAGAAGTAGCCAAAAGACAAACAAAAACAAAACTTGAGCCACTCAACCACTCGACCCCAATACCAGTATTTTGAGACTTGAATTAAAGTCCAGCAATTTGCTGAGAATTGTCTTGTTGTTGTTCCAATTATTCAGTTCTTTTCTTTGAGCCATTTGCCTGAACGAGTGGCTATACGAGGGGTATATTGTGTGTTCTTGAAGAGCAGACAGCATTCAGTCATTCATTCATTCATTCAAGTGGTGGAAGAAAAGCTAATCCGAAAACAAAGATATTCCTAAGCAGGATCACCATAGGATTGGCTTGGATATTCTGTTGCAGGATAGAACTCCAAAATAAATAACTTAAATAATAAATAAATACAAAAATAAAATAAATATTACAATTAATAAAAAAAATAATAAATAAAAAATAAATAAATGAGCTAACAAATAAATAAAATAATTAATAAAGAAAATACAATAAATAATAAAATAAAAAAAAATAGTTAAATAAATAAAAAACTCTGAAATGTCACCATTTTCTGTCGAAATATAATCTATCGTTCTTTATCCTCCAGATATCCGCCACCTATTTTCGATATTCATTCTTTTTGAGGCTTTATGTTATCAGAAACGCTTCCTTATGGTTTCCATATACATTTACATCAACTTATTACAAATATTCTCCCACTGTGGCCTTCTCTTTTCAATCATATTTTGATTAGGGTTATATATCCGATATATATATTTGATAAGTCTTAAGACAGTTCCGTCCTTGGGAGACTTTAATGTCTGTAATTGAATATGAAAAACTGAGATAGAATAGGGTCTCTTCTGTATTGAATATTTTGCATGCACCGCGGAGGAGAGCGGAGACTGGAGGAGAGGAGAAGACTGGAGGAGAGTGGAGACTGGAGGAGAGTGGAGACTGGAGAGCGGAGGAAAACTACATGGCAAAGCACCCAAATGGTTAAATGTTTTGTTTGCAGCCCAAAAATGGCAAATTCTAGCAGATTTTCTCTACTGCCGCTGTTGTGTGTGTTTTTTTGGCCGCTGCTCTGCTGGCATTTCGTGGCGAGTACACGTACCACGTACCCTTTTAAGGTCTCTAGGAGCCAAAGAGAGAGAGAGAGAGATAGAGAGAAAAAGCCTTGGGCTACGAGTATTTTACACGCCTCGTAAAAGAATCCTCTAACCTCCTCCTCCTCCTCCTCCTCCTCCTGCTTGGGGCAGAGCCAACTACGGAATTTCGTTGGCAAACTGTCAACCTGCATTTGCATTTCGCGTGACTCCACATCCAACAACCAACATCCAACATCCAAGTCGAAGTCCAAGTCCAAGTCGAAGTCCCGGTTCCCATTTTCCATTTTCCATTTCCCTGTCTGTGATCTGTGGGCAGCGGCGGCGACAGTTGGGAATCAGAATCAGAGCCAAGAGTCGCCTCTTCCTTCCCACCATCATCATCATCATCATCATCATCATCATCCTCATCATCGTCGGAGAGTGCCACAAAATTAGCCGCCGCCTCATTAGGCAGTTTCGAACCTTATCAAGAGACAGGGAGAGAGAGAGAGAGGGTAGGGGTGGGGAGGGAGGAAACACTGTTGCAAGTCTGTTCTGTTGCAAGTCCATAACTGTGTGGCCCCTCTTCTGTGGCACAGAGATATGATTTGCCTATGACAAGACTCTCTCATCCGTCTCCCATTTTGAAGACCAGTTCCTCAAAACAGAAACAGTTCCAGAGGTGTCGCCCCATTCAAATTGCGCTGCTCCTCATCCGCTGCTCCTCCTCCTCCGCTTTCTGCCCCTCTCCCTCTGGGGGCCACGTCAGCGGCAGAGTTTGCCGCATGATTGATGCCTGTTTTGCGTGTGTCGTGCCTCATGCTTCCCTCTCTATCGCTCTCGCTCTCGCGCGGAGCCAGCGGCCGTGTGGCAAGGCCAAGACTTGGACTTGAAGTACAGTTAGAGAAGTGGATCTGCGGCTGTGTCTGTGGCTGGGGATGCGGGTTTCTGGTCGATCCAATCGGAACCGATCCGCAAGCGTTGGCATTATCATGCTCTGGTGCCTTGTTCCATTGCGACATCTGTCTGCCGCCTGCTGCCGGTTGCCCCTCTTTGGGGCATGCAACTGGGGAGACCAAGAGACCTCGTGGGCCTCGTTACGCGCCTCCTATTCGTATACGTATTCGTTGTTGCAACTACTATTTCTTCTCGCTCATTTTCCGCTGAAAAACGAACGCACTTGACTAACATAAATTTTCTCATTGTTTGCCTCGATGCAAAGCGAAGGCAGGAGCAGAGGTTGCAACTGCAACTGCAACAGCATCTGCCTGCCGCAAAACTGGAAGTGGCTGCAGCTCTTGGGTCTCCTTCTGCCTGCCTGCGCGCTGCTGCTGCTGCTGCTGCTGCATGCCCCTCTTCCATTGTTGCATTTACATTTTTGGTGTCGATTCAATTAGTAAATATAACCAAAAGCAAACAGACAAACAAACCGAGTGGCAGAGCGGCAGAGCAGCAGAGAGGCATAGAGTCGCCGCGGTTCGGGGCATGGGCATGGGGCATGGGGTATGCGGCATGAGGCAGGAGGAGGAGCAGGAAACCTGTACAATTGTTGACCATGCTCATGCCTAAATAGCCGCAGACGAAGACGACTCTCAGTCCGACTCCAGCATCCAGCTTCCAGCTGTGGCATCCTATCCTCCACCACCGCTGCCGCTGCCACCGCTGCCCCGCTGCTGCTGCTGATAAATCTTTGTGGCAGCAGCCAGGGGGAAGTAGTGGGGGAGTGCGGCTGCTGCTGCTGCTGCGGCAACAACTTCCTGTATCGCAATAGGAGTCGCATTCGAGAGTCCGATTCGTAGTTGCATATCTCGAGAGTCCCCCATCCCCATCCCCGTGTCCCCGTCCCTGTCTCTGGCCCTGGCCCTGGCCATGTCCGAGTCGGTGTCCATGTCGGTGTCGAGTGTGTGTGCAAATTAAATTGCTCGCTAATGAAGTGAGGGGCAGGCCGTGGCCGGGGTAACGGGTAGCGGGGGAGCCAAGGAGGCAAGGGCATGTAGTGCCTCCTCCGATGCAGTAATGTCTTCATCATCTTGCAACAATATGACACAAATTGGCAAACAAAATTCGAACAGTTTCGCCTCGCTTTGGGTCAACTGTTTGCCACAGGCTCTGTTCCTGCCACTCCTGCCCCCTTGGCGCCCCCTCTCTCCTTCTATTAAATGGCAATAACCAGGCGGCACGAGGTGATCGCAGCTTATCACCCCTCAATGAAGCGGCAACAGCGAGGCAGCAGCAGCACTCTGAAGTCAAGGCGTGAGAGGGCCAACAATTTCTGACATTTAAGCGGGCAAAAGGCGCCGCCGCCGCCGTCTCTGTCGCCAGTACAGTGGCTACCCGCTAGAGTGTATAATCGATTAGAAAATGGCATATAGATATTGCCACAAAAAATACTTGAAATCTGCCGCATGCTCATGGGAACATGATAAATGACTCAACGGAGTGAAAATTAGTCAGAGAAAACTATGGGGAAACAGTCTACAGCGAGAATTAATGATGGTAAATGAAACCTTCCCAAGGGGGAAAAGAGGTGGAAACGCTGCCAGAATCAATTTTTTAGGTATTTCTGGTAGCTCTAGAATTATTTGATCACTTACTGCGGCTATCCTGGGCTCAAATGACAACCGATTTGTTTGAATTTTGGTAATTAGATGAGTAACAGAACAATCTAAAGCTACACACAATTTAATATATATATCTCTGCAGCAGCAGCAGGAGCATGCATGTACGTGCCACAGAGAGGATGCACTGCTGCACACATTGTATACCCCATCTCTCATAGAGACTCCCCACTGTACACACACACACACATGTATAGTGTTTGTGTGTATGTATGTGTGGTGCAACAATGTTGCAGATTTTGATTAGAAGGTGAAATAATGATGTTAACCTCGTTGCTCGTTCGCTCCGTTTCGTTTCGCTCGTTTCATAAGCTCCCTGCTCCCCGCTAAAGCCCCCTCAAAGACTCCCCTCATGTGCCTCATGTGCCTCATGTGGCAGGCAGGAGGATGGCTATGGTTATGGCGAAACGGGGCCGGGGTTAGAGTTGATTTGCCCCGAACATTGCATTTTAAATATGAGAGGAGTTGGTGGGGGGAATAGAGGGGATGGATCCCCTACCCGCAGCTAGGAATATCCAAGAATCGAACAGAGTGCCAGACAATCAACGAGGCTATGGCTTGGGCTTGGGTTTGGGTTTGGGTTTGGGATTGGGTTTGGGGGACTCGAGCCCATGGACACTGGGAGACAGGAGCAAGGCGAGTCGATGATTTAGTGTCCAGCTGTGGCCGTGCACATAAATTCACCTGCGCTGACAGTCGCCCGAGAGTCGCAGGGTCCCCGAGAGTCCCAGAGAGTCCCAAGAAAAGCGAAAGGCCACAGACTCCGATTCCGATTCCGACTCGCATCCGACTCGACTCGGAGGAGTCCACGTCGCAGCGAAATTGTTAAATTGAATTGAAAATAAAATGTACATTTTGGGAAGGAAGCTGCTGCTGCTGCTGCTCTCCACAGCGGTTGCCTTCTCAGAACTCTTTGGGGCACATTCTCGTATGCAAAAGAGTCGGAAGGGGCAGTGATGCAGGGGCATGTTGCAGCAGCAGCAGCTACCGAGTGATTGACTCATGAAAAGGCAGTGCAAGCCACACAACTGTTGAAGCTAAATTCGAATCTAATTCAAAAGAAATGTGATTAAAATCATGGCCAGGCCCGGTCAGGCCCGGCGAGGCCCGGCCAGGCACCATTCAGGCCCCAAAGTATCCCTGAAGTTGTCGTCCAGGAGCGGCTTATTGGCCCATGCCCCCCATCCACTGTTGCCGCTGCCTCAAGTTGAAGCTTTTGTGATGTCATTATATTGAAGAATGGCAGCAGAGCACTGTGGCAGACATTGACATTGAAAGGAGCAGAAAACAGAACATACCAGAAACAGAAACAGAAAAGGGATGCCAGGCCAAGCCCCGACCCCGTCCCCGACCCTTGCTTGCCCCTGCTGCCCCTGCTGCCACAGGTAGTAGCATCCAGCATCCCACCGACTGACTGAATGTCCATGTGGGTCTAAGCTCAATGCGAATGCCAAAAAGCGAGGCTAATCGCTGCCCAAAGGAACGCGAATGCAAAGCAAAGGGACAACGACTGCTGCTGCTGCTGCTCCCAAAGAGAGACAAAGGAGATGGAGATGGTGGGACCCCTCTCCCCCCCACACTCACCATTCTCTCTCTCTCTCTCTCTCTCTCTCTCTCCTCGAAGAGATCTCCTCTCAAGAATGGCGGCATTTGCGCTTAAGCCTTGGCAATGAATTCATCGTTGACATATCTCGTTAATTTAATTTCTTATCGTAGGGATAGCATCGTCTTCGAGGTCTGTTCTTCGGGGCTTCGGTCTCTTCTGCGGCGGCTCCTCCGTTGTCGTCGCTCGGAAGCCGCATGGCTGACTGATTTTTGTGGCTGGGGCAGGGGCAGGGGCAGGGGCAGTAGGGGATAAAGCGGGTTTAAGGGCAGCCACAAGCATGCAGCAGCAGCAGCAGCGGAGCGGGGCAGTCTGGTATGCAAAATAGCTGCAAGGATGCGCCGTGGCAGCTCTGTGGCAGAGACAAGACCTGGGATGTGGCATTGGGGATTGCCACGGACTTCAAGACGCCAAAAGACTAGTCCCTGGCCTCTGGTTCTGGTTCTGGTTCTCTTTTCCTTTTCTTTTCTTTGCCTTTTGCTACTATAAATTTTTGTCAACGATTTGTACGCATTGTCTTCTGCCTGCAACTTGTGCCCTGCCCCTCCTGATCGCTCTTTTTTTGCAGTTGAATGAGCATTCGGTTTGGTGGAGATTTTTAGCATAACATTTGATTATCATTGTGTTCGTCTGTGTGTTTGTGTGTGTGTATTTATGTGGCGGCACAGATCCTTTGTGGATCCTCCGATGCGATGCGATACCACAAATGATTTAAACCAAATGTCAATCAATTTTTGGAGCACCAAAAAGAGACCAGAGAGCGAGAGGAGATCGATCTCCAAGCAGTTCTTTCGATTCTTAATTGTTATTTGGTTTTCGGGCGCTGGAAACGCTTTCCCCAATTAACGATAAAATATCTGATGGGGGGATGGGGGATGAGGCATGCCCCATCTCTAAACGTAGAAGGTAGCACCACACATTAAGCGCAACATTCGCGCAAATTAACGCAAAATGCTTATCACAGAAGTCAGACTCCAACTCCGACTCCTGACTCTGATGGGGGCTGGTGGGGCAACCTCCTTTCAGGCCTAACGAAGTGCGCGTACTCCCTGCGAGGGTAACACCCCACATATATATATATACATATATATATATGTATATATGGTGGGCAATCCCCCACTCCCCCCGCTGTTGCAACGCGTTTCTGTTGATGATTTTACGCACCATCCATCGAACGAAACGAACCGAACCGAAACCGAAACCGAGGCAGAGAGGAGTCCATTGTTGTACGCCAGAGATCCCTCCTGTTGCACCTTCCACCACACCTTGCCACAACTGGTGTTGAAAGCAATTTCAAAAATGATGAGTATGATCGAACAGTTCTTCTGTCTGCCCCGTGTCCGCCAGTCCAGCAGTCCGCGTGCCTCCACTGCTGCTACGGCTGCCGCTGCTGCTGTTGGCTTTTCGATTTGCTTTCAATATAATTTGGAACCCCTTTCCGTCGCCCCATCCTCCGTCCACCACTGGAGCGAGCGCATAAATATCTTCGAGCGAAAGAGACGCGACGAGCCGGGACCCTTCCTTCCTGCCTTTGTCTGGGGGCTCCACCGTACCTGAAGCAGTGCTCTGCTCCTCCACCTGGCCTTCTTCTGGCTTCGGTCGAAGCCAAGACCAAGACGAAGCCAATAAGCAGTTTTGCTTTATCGCTTATTAAAAATCATTTCGCTCTTCGTATTTTTCAAGTTTTCAGCGAAGCTTCGAGCTTCCAGCTCCAGCTCCATCTCCAGGTCCCTTTCCAGGCCTTTCAGCCTTTGTGCCATTCTGGCTTTTGTTATTAACTTTGACTCACATGTCGATCACTTGGGCTGATGATTTTCTTCAATTTTAGCGCACATGAGAGCGCCGTCTACCATCAGCCCTGTACGTCTCCATCGAAGCAGAGGCTCATCATCTGCCAGAGCTGCTACGCCATCTCCTCCTCCTCCTCCTCCTCAGCCTCAGCCTCAGCAACAGAGCCTCATCGACAGCTTCCTACATTCCAAGAGACGTCTGTCAGTCGACGTCTCGGAAGAGCAGTGTCCGTCTGTCCATCTGTCCATCTGTCTGTCTGTCTGTCTGTCTGTCTGTTGTGATTGCTATCTCAGGGAGCAGAAATACTCGTATTCGGGTATATTTATTCAGAGACCCCGAAAAATAATGTAATGTTTTCGTATGGCTTCTGCTTCACTCCCTTGATGATGATGTGCCCCATACGGCAATGGCAATCGGAATGGGAATCGTCTTCGCTTTCATTCATTCTCTCCCTCTCTCTCTCTCTCTGTCTCTCTGTCTCTGTCTCTCCATTTGTTGCACGTTGCCGATGTCCGCTATGGCAAATTATGGCAAATACACACCTTATACTCTGCCCCCAGATGCAGAGCCCTGCCACACAGACCAGACCCATGCCCCCATCTCTTGCCCCCATCTGCAGACAATGGCAATGGCACACACGCACCCCACACACACACATATACAGACAGAGACGTGGGGGCCCTTCTGTCTTCCTCCTTTCCCCTTCCTGCGATCCCTTCGTTCCGTTTCGTTTCGATCGATTTTTATTTCTTATTGTTTTTGGGGGCTCTTCTCTCTGCATTCTCTCTGTGGCTCTGTGGCTCTGTGGAGCCTCTCTTCCGTCCAGCTCCAACGATGATTACAAGATCACTTATCTGCCTTCAATAAACTTCGGCATCGGTTGCTGTTATTATTTTTTAATGTAGTTTTTTAAGTACCATCAAACACTTGAGACTACGAGAGCGAGAACCCACCTACCACACCCTTTTCCCCGTTTCCCGTCTCCCGTTTCGCGTTTCCCTTATGAAAAATCATCTAGAAAACGTTGTTGGCCCCATCGATCGATAGCGCAAGAGGTAATTACCGGGCGATCGATGGCTCCTTCTCTCCTTCCATGCATGAGTGGAGGGTGTGGGGCTCCCATTCTTCTAGAGGTTGAGATTATCGTAGTAGATCTTCTCTGCGTTTTGGAATTTCAATTTCTGTGTGCACCTGCCCCTCGAAACACTTTCTTTCCGTTTATTGATATCTTTATGGGTACACATGCCACATGCCTCATGCCCCATCAATTGCAAGTACAGTAATTTGGCTGCAAGTGCACATACCCGATGGATGTTCCCCCCATTACCACGTAACTCGGACTTGCGGATCGATCCTCAGGATCCGGCCCGATTCAGGGAGGAGTGAACGCACTTTAGATCTACAAATATGCCACCAAGTCCTGCCTGGCTCCGGAGGGATCATCAGGGATCTCCTTCTCTCTGGAAATGGAATCAAATCGAATCCAATCGAATCTCTTCTTTGTTTTTAGCTCCAAAGGTTCTATCGATCTTTCTGCTTGGCATTCCTTTCGCTCTCCTGTGGAACATCTGGCCTTTTTGATTTTAATTATATATTGTGACCAGTCCACCGCTTGAGTCTCCGTCTCTCTCCGTCTCTCCCTCTCTCAGTCTCTTAGTCGCCAGTGCAGTAGGAAAAACCTTTATATCGAAGTGGGCGTGTCACTAAATAAATTACTTTTCTATACGAAAAGAGTGGACGTGGACGTCGAGAGTGGAGTCTCTGTCGCTCTAGAGTTTTTCCCACCACATGTGCCACAATCTGTTGCCGTTTTTGTTGGTTTCTGGTTGCAGTTGCAACAGCAGTTGCAGTTGCAGTTTCAGTTGCTTTTTGCTGCTTGCTGCTTGCTGCTTTGGTTGGCTGCTTTGGAAAATTGTTTGCTAAACGCCCTTTCCTGTATATCCATGTGCTGTCTGAATGTCGCTTTTGGGGCTTTGGGCTGAAGCTGCGCGTAATTAGCATAAATCACTTCGAAAAAGGCTACCATTTTGGCTTGACCAAATTTGTTTATAGACTTTGTGGCTCTTTTGGCATTTTGGCATCTCCTGACAGCGCACCACAGCACAACAGCACCACCCCCACTGCCAGCACTACTGCACCGCTGCACCGCTGCACCGCTACAGCACTGGCTCCACTGTGTACCCACGACATGGACCAAGAGTCACGCATCGCTGACCAAAATTGGCCTCCTCCTCGAGACTCCCAGACTCTCGATGCAGCAGCATATTCAAAGGAGATTGGGATTGGGGGTTTTGTTTCGTTTCGTTTCTCGTTCGCTCTTTTCTTTTTGGGCCGAAAGTTGAGCAATAAAGGCCATTTGCATTGCACTCCAAAAAGCCAACAAATAGAAAGTACATTTTGTTAATTGAAAGTCAACCGAAAGACCAACTGAAAGAAATACCCTCCCACCAACAGAAAACCAACAGCAAAAAAACCCAAAAAGCACTAACAAACAAAAACTAGGAGTCCACAAATCAAATGAAGCGCAAAGTTTTTCCATTCATTCCAGTTCCATTTCCAATTGCTTTTCCCGAACATTTCAACTTTCCCATGAATGCAATTAATTTGCAAAGGCAGTCGTTAATGGGGAGGTGTCCTGATATTTTATTTTCTTGGAATTCGACTCAATATCAAGTATCAATACATCTTGTTGGACTCTGGATTTGGTGACCCCGACAACATTTTTTAAGTATTTATATTATGTTAGATGACTGATTCTCCCCACATGGGAAAACTATGTCAATATTCAGTATTGTCTGTCGGTCTATGAATCTGGAAGTTTTTTGGTGACCACAAATCATGAAATAGCCTAAATAGCATTTGGTGACCCCGACAAATCAATTTGTCTTCTAAAATTAGCTAAAAATCCAAGATCCAGACTTAATATTCAGTGGAAAATATCTCCATCTGAGCTCCATCTCCATCCCCCTCACCTTGCTCCCTGACCACAAATCAAATGAAACGTAAAGTGTTTCCCCTTCATTTCCATTTCCCGATTATTTCAACTTTCTCATCAGTGCAATTAAAGTCCATTAGGCAATTTTATTACCAGTTTTGATTTGTGGTTGCCGGTGGGAGCTCGTGTCCCTACCATTCCATCAACCAAATGGTGACCCCGACTAAATTTATTCAACCCCAAGAAGAGAAAAAGACCCTCCAGATTCAGTTGGTGACTGGTGGCATCTTCATAGCTGGCTGAATGCCTGGTGCACTCTGGGGTCCACTCACAGACTGGTTATTTGGCGTCTCCAAACGCTGCCTGCCTCTCCATTAGACTTGCCCCAGTTGTGGCTGTGCCTCTGCCTCTGACTCCGATTCCTGGGTGACTTTTGCTTGGTTTTTATGAGTGCGTCGCAACGGTCGTTGTCCACTATTTCGGTTTTTTTTTTTTTTTGCTGTGAGCGGCCTAATTGAAAAAATGGTTTATTAAAATGGCATGCGATAAAGCCGCCTGATGGGTGGATGGAGGATTTAGAAGCGCGCTGGCCTAACGCATAATATTTCCGTCATTAGGCTCCGCAACGAGTTTCAAATTTTTAGAGCTTCAGAGTTTTCGGGGTGGGAATTGCATAAGAAGCTGCCCGCTCGGGAATCGCTTGGGAGCTGCAGCTCAGCTCCATCTTTTGTTTCCCGTAATTCGTAATTTGTCGAACGTGCCAGCCAGCGATGATGGAGGTTCTGTCTATCGCTCCCACTCCCACACAGTGCGATGGGGGACGCCCTGAGAGAGCGATACCAATTATAAAGCTGTGCACTGCGCTTGTTGGCCATAAATTCGCGTCTGCTTATCATTTTCCATAAACAAGTCTGGGGCCAAATGGGAGCCACTCTTCGAGTCAAAGCTTATGCAATTCTCGCGGCTCGCGGTGGAGTCCGTGGCGGAGTCTGCTGGTTGCAGGGTAATGACAGGTGTTTGTAACTCGTTTGTAGCCTAACGGAGACCCCAAAAAATAAATATTGTTTGCCACAACAGAGAAACCCAGAGTCAGAGTCAGACTCGGACTCGGACTCGTAGTCAGAGTCAGAGCTAGAGACAGACAATCGGCATTGGAATCGCCCAAACTGCTGGTTGCAGCAGGGGGTCTACGTCTACATCTACGTCTACGTCTCTCAGTCGCCAACGCAGAGATATTTACATTAATATAAAGCCCAAACCAATTTATGCCCCACAGCAGAAAGAAGCAGCTGCAATTGCAGGCCCCCAAAAGAGGAGACTCCATCCAGCACTGGATGGAGGTGGAGATGCGAGTCCTATTCCCATTCCTATTCGATTCCAGTGAAAGTGATCCTTCCACTGCGGTTTGATCCGACCACTGGACACTGTTCTAGGCTTACAATTTCATTATCAAGACAATTTTCCATTTGTTTTCTCTGTGGTCAAAGCAGTGGATGGATCTCCATGGGGAATGATGATGATTTTGATTATGTTTCCGCCAGAGTGTTGCGGTTGGAGGCATCAACTTCATCACTCTCTGGATGATGGGGCAGATGGATGAGACAATAAAATTGATATTTGCGGTTCTTGTGGTCTCTGCTTTTTGCCACTGGAATGCTGCCACAGAAGCTGGTCCATTGGCGACTGGAGTCCACTCTGTCCAATGGTTATTGAACCCCGAAGTCAGTGTCTGGCCTCGAGAGTGGAGGAGACTGATTAGCCAGACAACATTTGTCATTGTTAGCGCGTAATTAACACACGCCCCAAGGACAGACAGAGAGAGAGAAAGAGAGAGCGAAACACTACTCTACCGCCCACCGCCCACTCTCCAGGAGTGCCATAAACATAAATCAGGAGAAAAAACATTGCCACAGGAGATGGGGGATGGGGGATACGGATAGGGGCGGGTAGGGGCGGATAGGGGCTACCCCGTTACTGTTTCCAGTGGCAACTTAATTGCAGGAGTTTGCATAATTCCCATTTAAGTGAAAAACTTTGCCTAATGGCGGAACATATTTCCAAACCCAAACATTGAAAAACACTTCGGGGCGAAATTCAATTTGCAAACACCCCACAGACACAGGTAGACAGTGCACCACCAACACCACCACCACCACTGCCACACACACACAGGACAGTGCAACATGCACCACAATCATAATTAATTTCGGTGGTTATCGCGCTGGCCTGCTTCCGAGTGGAGAGACCCAATCCCAGACCCAGTCCCAGACCCAGTCCCAGACCCACCTGCTCCGCGCTCTCAGAAAATCAACAAAATCGATATTTAAAATCGCATAAATCGCCAAGCCGACTCTTGCGATCCACATGCGTTCCACAGGCTGGCGTTCCACTAGTCCAAGTCGCAGTTTCGCCTCAGTCCAGTCCGAAATTGGGAATGGAACCACTTTGCAATTTGATTTATGCGGCTCTGGCACTCCGCTGCGACTCCGAAAGAGTGTTCGCTGTGTGGCATGCACCGTGGGGTGTGTGGGTGCGTCGTGGCGGCTGTGGCGGCTGTGGCTGTGGCTCTGGCTCTGGCTTTGGTTGTGGCTGTAACTGGAATTGGGAATTGCTTTAAATTACGCAAATTCGAAAATTGCAAAGGCGAGACCCCGAAAACAAAGACAGAGACCATTCAGAGTCCAATCTATGTGGATGTGGTTGTGGATGTTGAACTTTTGATTAACTTATTGGACACACACACACACACACACACAGACAAACGCCACAACAAGTACCGTTGCTGGTGTTGCAGTTGGCCATGCCACTTGTCTAAAGAGTTGTCGTTGCACTTTACGTGCCACATGTGTGCATTTATCAAACCCCGAAAACCGAAAAGTGAAACCGAAACCAAAACCGAAACCGAAGCCGAAGCCCAACCATCGAAAGTGACCAAAAAACAGTCGCCGACAACAAAATCAAATAAAATCAAATAAAATAAAAATCCCGACTAATTTATTAGAGCTCTAAAATACGGCGGGGGGCGAGTGGGGGACTACGGGACTACGA
Source organism: Drosophila helvetica (assembly GCA_963969585.1). Lineage (NCBI taxonomy): Eukaryota > Metazoa > Arthropoda > Insecta > Diptera > Drosophilidae > Drosophila > Drosophila helvetica. The sequence continues at coordinate 3,284,389 of OZ018402.1, read as the reverse complement.
ATGGTATTTATGTGGGCTTTGGGGCACTTTGTCATGCGGCACTTGCCCCACCGAGAGGGTTGAGGCGATTTCCGGGAGCGCTCTCTCTGGAAGAGATCTCATGGCCATCTCCACTCCTCCGTGGCCACATTTCAATTTCTGTGCAAATATTTACACAATCTTCAATAAATTTATGCGCTCTTCTTCACATTTTCAATTTGTGGAAGGCACCTCCGGCTGCGTGGCGACTCCCAGACTCCATTCCGAGACTCCAACTTTGGTTCAGAATTTATGCAAAATCCCAGAAACAGATAAAGGAGCCACAGGAGAGAAACGGTGATTGTTATTGGCCTAGAGAACGATTCAGCGATCAACTCAACGATTCAACGATCCACAGATCCACAGAACCGCAGAACCACAGAACCACAGAACCACAGATCCAATGATTCAACCATCGACTCGATTTTTGTGGTGTGTGGGCGGACGAAATCGAATTCAAATTCGATGATCGGATCGTATGGGTGATCGGTGATCGGTGATCGGGCACGGGTGGTGGGAGTACGAAAAACGGAGTACGAAATGGAGTCTAGGGCCCCGATTCTTATCAGCAGGCTTTTAGCTAAAGGCTCTGCCAGATGCGATCTCTCTGTGGCAGCCACAGCTGCAGAGATCGATCCACTTGGTGTGTGGCCTCCTCCACTCCGCCAGCTGTGATCCGATCCACTTGTGGTGCGGCTGCTTCATCGGTTTATGGTCAGCCACTCCACTCCACTGTCTATTGACAATTTTCCACTTTTGGGGCGACTTCGGGGGAAAGTCAGCCGCCATTACAGACAGACTGCGTTTTCACTGGGAGTTTTTCACAGCGTTTCCCACCATTTCCCAGCCTTTGCTTATGGCCACAAAGAGCTTTCGATTCGCCTTTTTCCAGCGGAAGTGGGGACAATTTTTTATTGGTTAGACTTTCAGTGAAACTTTGAAAAAATATGAATAAAATACGACCGAATTTGGGATCTTTTGGGATGGATTACCCACATCTTTTCCTTGGACCAAGCACGCCCTTCGGGGCTAGGAGACCAACCACATCTTTTGGTGTGACAAAGTGTGACCAAATTCATGATGAAGGAGGAGTCCTCTGTCTGCCAACTGTCTGGCTGTCTCCCTGGCTGTCTCCCTGTCTGCCGCTACTGTCCCGTCATCTCAGTGCCAATTAGAATGTTTTATTGCCAGCCTGGAGGACAGTTTTCTGTGCATGACTTCCTGTCGCTCTTGATTTCATTCGAGGTCCACGGCGTGGGTGGAACTCTCTGGGGACTCGTTAGGACTCTGCATCAGTGGAGCGTGCATCCAACTTAATTAGCGGTCCAGTGGCAGCAGCAGCAGCAGCAGTCCAGCAGCAACAGTCGAGAGTAGTGGGAGTGGGAGAGGGATAGGGATAGGGAGGTAGGAACTGCAGTTTAATGAGGAAACGAGGCCCAGAGAGCCATTGATTAGCGCCTGAGATTGCGCACTCTGCGCAGGGGAATGGCACTGCCAGAAACAGAAACAGGAACTGAAACAGAAACAGAAACAGAGATTCCGATTCAGATTCCCGATGCCCGATGCCCGATTCCGAGATGCAGAAGTTCATGAACTTTTGTGGCAGGCATCGGACGCAACGTGCACATTCCAGCGAACAACTTTCTGTGTCTTATGCAACGATCCATCATCATAGTAAGAGTCCGAATGGGAATGGGAGTCGTTGTTGCAGTTGCAGTTGCAGCAAGGGGTTTGTGATGGCGGGTGGTGCTGTTGCTGTTGCCGTTGCCGTTGCCGCAGCTGCAACAGAAACACAAGAAACGCATTCGCATTCAGCCAGAGAGAGGTCCCGGTCCCGGCCACCTTTTTTTTCGTGGTTTGTTCGCATGTTTTTGGCCATTTGCAGTCTCAGTCGCAGTCGCAGAGTCAAGTCCATGGCCATCGGCCAAATGTAAATCTCTCTCCACATCCCCATCCCCCCCTGCTCACGCATATATACGTATACGTATTGGTGGTATGCTTTTTCTCTGTTTTTTGTTTGATTTATCAATAGATGGCCATGGACCATGTCCCTCAGTTGTTTTATTCCACAGTTTCGCGCGCGGCGAAAGCAAAAGTCCACGATCCCCGCGAGTCCGAGTCCGAGTCCGAATCGGAGTCTGAGTTGAGGGAAAGGCGTGCGAGCGATTGCCTCAAAAGTTGAACCGTAAACGTAAACGTAACCGTAACCCAAGGGGAGGCAGGCACATGGCACATGGCACATGGGGGTATGTGGCAGGAGGCAGGAGGCAGGAGGGTGGGGGCTGGGGGCTGGAGGTAATGGGCATTGGCTAAGAAGACAGCTGCAAAAAGCCGCCACAAGTGGCAGGAGGAGAGGCAGCAGTTGCACAGAGCTGAGACAGTGCCACAGAGCCAGCCGCAGACGAAGCGGAGAAGCAAACATAAATCAAATGAAGGAAAATGTACAAGATAAATTTTTAAGCACACTTATTTAACACCTAACAACCTTGTTAGATGCATTTTGATGATGCAGTCCCAGGCCCAGTCCCAGTCCCAGACTCTGACTCCAAGTGGGGCTGTGGCTGTGGCTGTTGCTGTGTTCCACACTCTCCACAGAGACAGAGGTGGAGCATCAGCATCAGCAGCAGCAGCAGAAAGAACTCTGAAGAGAGCACAGAGCACTGAGCACTGAGCGGTGCATGGACCCGAACAAGTCAGAAAACTATACCGGAAAATTAAAAATTCTTAATAACACGACAAGCGGCACAGCGGTCGGTGGTGCCAGTGCCTGCTGCTGGTGCCTGGTGCCTGGGCGCTGTTTTATCCCATATAATGGTGCTGTGGTGCTGTGGTGCTGCAACAGCGGTCGGACGGTCGGTCGGTCGGTCGGTCGGTCGGCCGGTCGGCCGGTCGGGCCGTGCAACAACTGTTAGAATTGCTTTTTGGTGTTTTTTGACGATGCCACAGCAACAGCAGGAGTAAGAAAAGCCAAACAGAAATAGATCTTTCCTCTATCGTTCACCTCTTTTTATAGTCCCCCCCCCCCCCCCCCCCGCCTCCTTCTCTTTGGCACGATCCTTCTCCTCTGGGGCATCCGAAATTTTCAAGCAGTTCCCAGATGAGGTTGAAGGCATTTGTACAGATCTATAAATACATAGAACTAATTTCTATTTATTTTTTAAATATATATTTATTTTTAAATATTTATTTATTTGTGAATATTTATTATTTTTAAATATTTTGAATTTTAAAATATTTGATTAAAACCTTAAGCGAAACTATTCACCTATTTTCTATTTTTTACAACAAAAAAACAAGTTCCCAGTCGTAGCAGAATCTTCATTTAAGAAGAGTATTGTCCATGCACTGGTTTCCATACCTTTTCCCCTTGTTCTTCTATCCCAGTCTCCTCTCTCTCTCACTCTCTCTCTCTCTCACTCTCACACACACACTGATCTACTCATATAAATCTTGTGTGCTCTGTGGATCTTTCAGTAAAATAATTTATAAAAATTGCAATAAATATTGAGGGGCCCTGATAAGGCGTCAACATAAATCAGGTGCTGCTCCTCCAAGGAGGAGAATGAGCAGGGGGAACAGCGGTATGTACAGAGACGAGAACCCGTGACTAATCAACGCCGCAAAAGTGTGAAATCTTCACACGCCGCAACGCAAGAGGCTCCCCATCACCCATCCCCCTGCCCCATCCTGTATCCCAAAGGGAATGCCAGAGCGTAAATGTCTTTATAACTAATTCGATATCCAATGAAGGCAGGGAAGGAGTACAGAAGGTAGACCGCAACAATTTCACGCTTTCTGCCCCAGCAGACCACAGAGAGACGCCCCCACATGTACAACACTTTCTTTCCTTCATTTCGGCCTCAATCTGGCATTGGGTTTCGTATTCGTATTCGTATTGGTATTGGTATTCGCACTCGCATTCATCGAACGTTGGATTGATGGAGGATTGAGTCGTGTTAAGAGGCCTCCAAATTCGAGTAAGCCTCTGAGGCTCTGGCTCCGGCTCTGGCTCTGGCGGCACGTAGCCATTTCTCATAGCCCTGGCTATGGCCAGGTCTAAATCATCCACATCTGCCGGAAATTGCATAAAAATACGAGTACGAGTACGAGTACGAGGTAGGAGAGCCGCATTGCGGCATTGCAGCATTGCAGCATGCCTCATGCTGCCCCTCGTTGGGGATCCGTCTTATCAGAGTGTTTGCTGTGGTCTCTCTCAGCCCCTCATTCCCTCCGTTGGCTGATAATCCCTGGCAGCAGAGACACGACCGACATTTTGGCCAACTTCTATTAGCCAGACCCCCGTCTCTCTCTGTACCCTGTTCTGATCTTCTGATCTTCCCTGCTCTTCTGCACAAGTGTTAATCAAACTTTAACCACAAACATCCGCACGGCATGGCCATGGTCATGGCATGGCTGTTCTGCTGCATGGAATGGCAATCATCTTCCTCAGCCTCTCTGGCATTGTCTCCACTCCACTCCCTGCCCGTTTTTTGGGTTTATTTTGCTGTACGTTAAATAAGGTAATTGAATGAAATTACTTTTGACAGCTTATTTGCATACATCAACAGCAGCAGCAGCAGAAGCAGAAGCAGCAGCAGCAGCAGCACCACAGAAGTATCTCCCCACATCTCAGTGGCAGGAGATGGAGATGGGAGCTTGTTAGCCCCCATAATTGGTCATTGAATGCTCCGGCGACCCAAGAGAGTGTGAGAAATGCGTGCTGACAAAGATGAATAACTCGAGATCTGCTCCTCCTCCTCCGCCATGGCTTCTGAAACGAAAGACTTCTTCAGGCAACGAACTTCGGAATTTTTTGTTTGCTTTTTTTTATTTAGCTTTTGGGTTCCCTTTTGGAAGATGTCACTGGGCTTTTTTCTGATTTGATTTGCCTTTCACTGGCAGCAGCTGCTCTTCTGTTTATCAGCCACGACAACGCCTTGAGGAGACCCAATCCACATAACCATTTCGGGTTTCGTTCCCCATTTCGTGTGGGCGTGCATTCATTTAGTCCCTGTTTTCCCATCTCTCGCTTTCCGCTTTTTACAGAACTTCCATGTTGTTGACAGATAAAATTGCCAATCTGTTGCCTGGCTGACGACATCCTCAACCTCCAGTGCCAGTGCCAGTGCCAGTGCCAGTTGCAGTTGCAGTTCCCTGTCCTCATCGTCAAGCGACTCCCTTGGTCTCTGGCGACAATTTCACTCGCGGGTTAAACGAGTTTAAACTTCTGCTTCAGCCAGCAGCCAGCCGCCAGCCGCCAGCAGCCAGCTCTAAGCTTAATGAAAGTCTTTAGTCGCAGGAGCCCGCAACAATCTAAGCAGATCTCCAGACCTCTTCGCCCAGACAGCAGCAGCAGCCGCAACAGCAGCAGCCCAGTCTCGTTCGGAGGAGGCTGCTGGGCTGCCTTTTGGCTTACAAAAAGTGTAATTAGCGCTGGAAATTCAACGTGCAACGTGCCACAGAGACAGAGAGAGTCCAAGGGTTCCGGGGACACGTTTCGCTTTAAATGCATATCAGAGTGGTGCCCCCAAACCCCCCAAGCCCAGCCGAAGGTAACGCTTTGAGGGAATCACTCTGTTCTCTGTTCCACTCTCTCGTAGCCTCCACCTCTGCCGCGTGTGTTTTTCCTATTTAAAGTGAAATAATGACAGTTTTAATTGCTGATTTGCTGGTTAGTTGTTCGTTGGCGTCAAAATCCCGCGATGGCCCCCGCTCTTGAGGCTATTTATAGGGCCTCCTCCCCTTCTTCCACTCGCAGACAGCCAACAAAATGCAAATGTCGATTACGCAAAATGCCAACTAATTGGCAGCCATTAAAAGGGGTCAATGCTCCCCCGTTAAGCCCAATCTGTGATTCATTCCAGTAGCGGGAGTCGCCTCGGGAGTCGGTAGTCGGGCTGTCGGGCAGTCGGGTAGTCGGGAGTCCTCTGCTTGACCCAAAAGACCCAACCAAAAACTTAAGTTGACACATCGCCCGATACGCCCGATCCGATTCATGATGATCCGCCCGGGGGCCCACAGATCCCGAGCATAACAAATTGCCAAATTAAGCCCCAAAAGAGGAGCCCCAGACCCAGACCCGAACCCAGAAGCGGAGGCGAAGATAAGCCCCAACGGAACGGGAACGGGAACAAGGCGCTGGCTGTAAATCAAATTAAAATTTTTGACAACTTCATTTGTAATTGCGAGAGAGAGATGAAGAGCGAGAGGGGCTCTGTTCTTAAGGAAAAGGTGCAGAAAAGTACCTCCTCAAGTGGTGGGCAGTGCCCCGCTTCCAATGGCACATTCTGTTTTATAATTTAAGCGAATTTAAGTCTACCGCTTATCGAACATATTCCTAATCGATGTCTCTTCTCCTTCGCTTTTTTTAAAGGTCTCTGCCAGCGATCCGGATTGCGGTGTGAATGCCATGGTCAACTACACGCTGGGCGAGGGCTTCAAGCACTTGACGGAGTTCGAGGTGCGCTCCGCCTCCGGAGAGATCTGCATTGCCGGGGAACTGGACTTTGAGCGGAGGAGCAGCTACGAGTTCCCAGTGCTGGCCACAGACCGTGGCGGTCTGAGCACGACGGCCATGATCAAGATGCAGCTGACGGACGTGAACGACAATCGTCCGGTCTTCTATCCCCGGGAGTACAATGTCTCGCTCAAGGAGTCAGCGCAGACGCAGGCACCGGCCGCCAGCATTCCTGTGGTGGCAGTGGTGGCCACCGATCCCGATTCGGGGAGCTTCGGCCAGGTCTCGTACCGCATTGTGGCCGGAAACGAGGCGGGCATCTTTCGCATCGATCGCTCCTCGGGTGAGATCTTCGTGACGCGCCCCGACTCGCTCTCCGTCCGCACCCAGCCGATGCACATGCTCAACATCTCGGCCACCGACGGAGGAGGCCTGCGCACCAGCTACGACGCCGTCGTCTTCCTGAGCATCATCGATGCCATGCAACGTCCACCGATCTTCGAGAAGTCGCGCTACAACTACTACGTCAAGGAGGATATTCCGCAAGGCACTGTCGTGGGCTCTGTGATAGCCACAAGCGGCGATACCGGTGAGTGCTCCCCCACCCCTACTCCTCGCCCTCCTCCTCCTTCTCATCCTGATCTTCATTTTTCGGCCCTTGCCTGCTGGAACGCATTCATTAGTTCAGTGAGCTGGAAACCAAAATATGCGCATATGATGGACCCACAGACAGACTAACGGACGCAACAGACAGACACAAGAATTAAAATAAAATTTGTAAAGGCTCCGAAAAAAAACAGCAGGAAAGAGTCCACGAAAGTGGAAATACCCTGCAGAATCCATCGCGAGGGAGTTGAGAGTTTGAACCGCCCTGATATAGTCTTCCGATTTTGATGAAAATTCAGGAAACAAGTATAAAACCGTTAGGGTTAGCCTTGGGTAAAGTTTCATTGAATTATTTTGTCATGGCACATTTTAGACATTTATTCATAATATTCGATTATAAATTCCTCCGATTGGGATTAAGTTTCACAGAACTGTTTATAAATGTACAAGCTTATATTATCGAAAGTTTCATTGGGTTATCTATAGAAAAAACAATAATTTTCCCATCTAATAATTATTTTATTAGATGTATTCTGGATATATCCAATATAGATATACTTTTCACAGAACCATTCCAGATACAAGCATATCTAAAGATATACTTAATATGAACTTCTGATCAGAGTTTTTCTACCCTCTGTCATAGAAAGGGTATACGAATCCTAAAAAAAGAAACTTCCACACACACACAGAAATGTGAGGAACATGCAACCCAATGAAGGTCTTTCTGGGTTCTTCTTTCCCTCTAACCTCTCTCTCCATCGCCTTCTTTGTGCAACAAAGCAACAGCAAAACGCAAAACACTTCAAACGCAAATTTCGGCAGAAATCTGCACCCATCAACGGACTCGAACTCGTCATTGAGCCTCGAATCCTCGAACCGAATACCAAAAAGCCCAAAAGCCTCACGAAGCAACGGCCCAGACGATCGCTGGCTATGCAAAATGATTTTGCGGTTTAATTTGCTGTTGCCTCCGCTGCTGCTGCTGCTTTCGCTGTGCTGTGCACTTCCTTTCATTCGAATGCCCCATGCCCCATGCCCCATCCTCCATCCTACCTGTGCCTGCCTCTGCCTCTGCCTCTACCTCTGCCTCATGTGTCAATCTCTTTCTTCTGTTCGATTCTGCTGCTTCTATTGTTCCTGCAACTCATTGCGAGGCCTTTGTTCGGAGCTCTTTGAATTGCTTTTAATGAGCAGCGGCTCCTAATTTCACAAAAGTTCCTTCAACTCAAGTCATTCTCTGCTCTCTCTCTCTCTCTCTCTCTCTCCTCAACAGCCCATCGGAGTCCCGTGCGGTACTCGATATACTCTGGTGACCCCGACGGATACTTTAGCATCGAGGGCAGCTCCGGCAATATACGGATTGCCCGACCGCTCGATCACGAGGCCAAGGGACAGGTGCTCCTAAATATCCAAGCCACCTTGGGAGAGCCTCCCGTCTACGGGCACACGCAGGTGAACATCGAAGTGGAGGATGTGAACGACAATGCCCCGGAGTTTGAGGCGAGCCTCGTGCGGATCTCTGTGCCGGAGAACGCCGATCTGGGCACCCCCCTCTATGCGGCCCATGCCCACGACAAGGATTCGGGCAGCAGTGGCCAGGTGACCTACAGCCTGGCTCGCGAGAAGCAGCTCTTTGCCATCGATCCGCGTTCGGGACACCTGGTGCTCTCCCAGCATCTGGACTACGAGACCTCTCAGCGCCATTCCCTGGTTGTGACTGCCACCGATGGCGGAGTGCCGCCGCTGGCCACAAATCTCACCATCCTGGTGGATGTGCAGGATGTCAACGACAATCCGCCGGTGTTCGAGCGGGACGAGTACGCCGTGAATGTCTCCGAATCGCGCTCTGTGAACTCCCAGGTAAGCATACAAGTCATCTTAGGGCTGCTCCGTGGCTCTGTGGTTTATTGGGGAATAAATTTGCGTAATGCAAACTAAATGCTCAACATAAATTTGATTAACAGCCACTAAAAGTCACGCTTTGGCCAGGCGGCCGTCATATCTTGTTTAAAATATCTCTCAACACCCAGGAGAAGCACTCGGGAGCGCTGTGCTCCAGAGAGCACCACTCCTGGAACTAGTTTTTGATCATAAAATCACTTCATATCTTTGGCATCGTCTTTGGAGAACCGCAGAAACTCGTTCGCGGATGCGGATGGGGACTGCGACTGCGACTTCGACTGGGACTGGCAATGGGAATGGGAATATGGGATGCCATTCCTCCAGAGAGCGGGAGCGAGTGCGAGTCCGAGTGATTGATGGTGCCCCTCCTTAAGAATCTACTAACTGGCTTTTGTCTTGCATTTTCAGATCGTTCAGGTGAATGCCACAGATCTGGACACTGGGAACAATGCTCGGATTACCTATCGCATTGTGGATGCCGGCGCGGACAATGCCACGGCCACAGCCGCAGCCAGTTCTGGTTCCTCCTCCTCCTCCTCCTCCGATGTGGCCCAGCACTTTGGGATATTCCCAAACTCTGGCTGGATCTACTTGAGGGCTCCCTTGGATCGGGAGTCACGGGATCGCTATCAACTCGTTATCCTTGCCACGGATAATGGAACACCAGCGGCTCATGCCAGGACGCGGGTTGTGGTCAGGGTCCTGGATGCCAACGACAATGATCCGCGCTTCCTGCGACCCCAATACGAATTCCGGATCGAGGAGAACCTGCGCCGGGGCTCCGTTGTGGGTGTGGTGGCTGCCAGGGATCTGGATCTCGGGGAGAATGCCGCCATACGCTACAGCCTCCTCCCGGCCAACAGCAGCTTCCAGGTGCATCCCGTCACAGGTGAGCAGTGCATCGAATCGCGTCCCATAGCGTCTTCCTCTGGCCATAAATTACGGATGAGATGGGGGGCTTCCACGACGAACAACTCACTCAACGTTCGCCCGTTCCTTCCGACGGTGGCTGTGGCGGTGGCAACTGTCAAGCCACCAGCCATGACCCACGGTCATTCATTACTGCTCCTCAAAGGCAGCAACGGCAGCAGCAGTAGGAGCAGCAGCAGGAGAGGAGCAGCAGCAGCTCTCCATGCCACATGCCCCATGCTCCATGCTCCATGCTCCACTCTCTTGAATGTCGCTCTGGCTCATAGATCAAACGCGCATCGCTGGGGAAACCTGTTCTCGTAACGACGATGGGGCAAGCGATAAAATGCGATCTCTTTGCGATATGGTGCGCGGCAGCTGATGCTCGAGATGTGGCATGGCTTGGCATGGCATGGGAGATGCTAGATGGGAGATGGTAGCTCGAGATGGGGCATGCGGCGGCCTGTACCGCATGACCATTAGTGTTTGAGCAACAACAGTTTTAACGCTGTCAGCTCATCCGTCAATGGAATATCATTGGGTTGACATCCACAGCCACTGCGTGTCCGTGTCCGTGTCCGCTTGGGGCGCACCAGAGATCTCTCTCGCTAGTCTTCAGTCTCCAGTCTGGAGTCCCTCCTCGTCTCGTCTCGCCTCGCCTGCCTGATCTTTTGAGGCTCATTTAAATTAAATATGGAAATCTCTCGTGCAGCTAATCCTTGCCTTGCCTCATCCTCGTCCAACTGGTTTACCGCTTGCATATTAATCATCGGCGACCCAGTTAGGACACCTCTCCTCTGCCGTTCCTCGGAACACACACACGTGCCAACGTGCTGGAATCTCATGATATATATTCGTCCGATTATGATGCAATTTTGGGGGACAGCTAAGAGACCTTTGAAATATCATTGTGTGACAGTTCATCACTTTTATGATTTTTGATTCCTTAAAGGTGTACATATACTGGTTTTTAATCATCATCTGCCAGCCAGTTAGGACTCACACATCTCTCCTCTCTGTTCTTCTGTCCACAGGTGAGATCTCCACGCGGGAGCCCCTCGATCGGGAGCTGCGTGAGCTGTACGATCTGGTGGTGGAGGCCCGCGATCAGGGGACACCCGTGCGCAGTGCCCGCGTCCCGGTGCGCGTCCACGTGACCGATGTCAACGACAATGCGCCGGAGATCGCCGATCCCCAGGAGGATGTGGTGAGCGTGCGCGAGGAGCAGCCCCCCGGGACGGAGGTGGTGCGCATCAGGGCCATCGACCGCGATCACGGCCAGAATGCATCCATCACCTACTCGATCGTGAAGGGTCGCGACTCGGATGGCCATGGCCTGTTCAGCATTGATCCCGCCACGGGCGTGATCCGCACCCGCGTCGTCCTGGACCACGAGGAGAGGAGCATCTACCGCCTGGGTGTGGCTGCCACCGATGGCGGCCAGCCGCCCAAGGAGACCCTGCGAATGCTGCGCGTCGAGGTGCTGGATCTCAACGACAATCGGCCGACATTCACCAGCTCCAGCCTGGTCTTCAGGGTGAGTACCGAGACTACCGACCAAGAGCCCAAGAGCCCAAGAGCCAGAGATTTATGCGAGTCTCTGCAGCATTTTCCAGGAAAACTTTTGTCTATTTGACGCTTCTAGTTTTACACGAAGCAGCCTCGCTTTTCGGTTCCTGGTCGTGAGGTGCGCGTTTGTCGCCTGCCTTTGTGCCATGCCACCAGATGATTTGTGGCCGCAGACGCTCACGTGACAATGGCCAAGAACACGACTCTTCTGCCTCGGAAGCAGATGTCAGAGACGTGGGAAGTGTCGCGATTTGCATTGCAACAACTGGGCCCTGGGAAGGCGAATGGCGATCTCTTGGCGATCCACCCAGCCTCCTTCTCCTCCTCCTCCTCCTCCTCCTCCTCCTCCTCCTCCTCCACGCGTAATTGTCACTATGGACTGTGACAAGTCTCGAGTCGAGTCCTCTTCCAGGCCGGGGCCTATTAAGTGCGATTCGAGACGTCAGTTGGTGCCACAGAGAGAGCGAGAGCCCTGTGGATGCCGCCGCCTCGTGCCCTGGGGCCTGGGGCTCGGCTGCTTAGATTTTGGCCTCTTCCTCTGGGAAGGAGAGGGCCCTTTAACATTTTTATCACGTTCGATTCGCACATGTTTTGCATACCCCGCGCCACATCACTCTCTCGAGTCTCAAGTCGAGTCCCCAGGCCCGGGCCCAGGCCCACTCCCAAGTCCCGCCACACCTCCCCTCCTCTCTCTCTCTCTCGGCGATGGCTGGGACGCTTTGACATGCATTTAATTGCCTCTCGAGAGCCGGTCCAGGTCGGGACCTCGTCTTCCCTTAAATCCGCTTCGGCCACAATTAAAATTGACACATTTCGTTGCGTCGTCGTTGTCGGCGCTGCCTTTGATTCCATTCCCCCGTTGCATTCCTCCGCCTTTGTTCTTTGCGTTGGCGTTGCACCAACCGCCAGCACCAGCTCCAGCTCCAGCCACCACGAGGAAAGATGCTGATGGAGATGCGAGAGATGCGAGAGATGAGAGATGAGGATCCTCGAGAGCGGCGGGAGATGCCAATTACTCAGCGACGGATTGCCACAAATAAATCCAATGTAATTAAGCAATTCCCCCCTCCCACACTAGAGGCCCAGAGGCGGCCACAAGATTGGGTTTTTTTTTGTTTGGTTCAACGTTTTGAGGGCCATAAAAGAGCACAACAAATCATGCGCCATATTTGTGGCAGTGTTGTGTGCATAATTTGCCCCCCGAAGTCGCCCCCAGTAGTCGCTAGTTTTACGTATTTTTTTTGGGTATCCTTTGGACCCCAAAAAAAGACCTCCCTCCTTCTGCACAGCCTCCTGCTTTGAGGAGCAGGCAGCCAACTGCGTAATCTTGGCGGGGCATAAATCTCGTGACTGTCATTTTTGTGTCTCCATTTTGGCGACCCAACAACCCAACAACATACAACATACAGAATATTCGCAATGATCAGTTTTTTTTTTTTTTTTTTATTATGAAAAAAGATACTACTACACACACACACACACACACAAAGAGAGGTCTTAAAAAACCAAAGACAACAGCAGACAGTGAACCTTTTATGTTTTTCATATACCCTTTTGCGATATACCCTAACAAAAAAGGCTTTGCCGATCAGGGGAGAGGTCTACACGCCTCCATTTGGTATCACTTATTTAGTGTTACAATGTGCCTCGTGTCATGCAACAGCTTTCCTCGGTTGATTGTTGTATTTCTCTCTTTGGATTAAGCCTTGATCAATGCCTCGATTAGACGCCTTCCTTCAGTCCGATCTAGCTATGTATTCTGAGAGGTAGAGAGTCCCATTTCTCATGAATTCTGCTTATAAGTTTTATCCAAAATCAACAGCAGATGGATTAGGGAGTGGAATAACTGGAATGAGAAAGTAGTTCTATATTTTATTAACATTTAACAACATTCTTCGTCTTTGGGGCATCTCACTCATACGAACTGAGGCCTTTAACTACTTCCCAACGCCAATTCCAGGGTATCTGTCACTTCGTTGAGTTTCTGTTCAATTTCTTGTGTTCTGTTCATTTTTTTGTTTTTTTTTGTTTTTGGGAGACCTCTGAACGGTTTTTGCGGTTTTGCATATTAAATTCTTGTGCGGAGTTTCTTCTGCTGCAAATAACCCAAGAGTCTTCCTCCTCAGGAGACTCCTCTCCTTGCCCCCTTCTCCTGCATGTGCCACACATATTTTTCTTCAGTGATTTTCGGGGCCGCCAAGTTCGGTCGGAATGCATAATTTCTTTTTAATGCCATTTGCCATGAACTGCGCTCTGGCTCTGTCTCTGTCCCTGTCTCCCGCTCTGTCGCTCTGTCGCTCTGTCGCTGTCTCTGGCTTTGGAGAATGGGTAGTACCCGTCCGTGGAATGGGGACCCAAGACTGGACTTTGGGGTTCTCTGCTCTGCTCTGCTCCGCTCCGCTGTGCTCTTTTTTCTGTTTCTTTGGCTGCTTCCTTTGCAACAGGCAGTTGCCCCTGCCTCCGTTGCTGGGGCATGGGAATACAAGAGTCTGAAGCGGCGGGAAGGAGGAGGAAATTTTTAAATGTTTGCTGCCTTCGTAATCTTGAAGTATGAATTATTGCTTTAAGATTGGATTTTCAACACTGTTGTTGAGATTAAGATACGCGGACAACATTGCGTTCAAGACTCCAGAGACCCAACAAGTCTCTCTCCCAAATGGAGCATCCTCTCAGACACAGACTCCATCCGTTCCAGCCGTTCTCCTTCTTCTTAATAAGCCACAAAAATAATCTATAATTGTCCCCCCCTCTCCGCTCTACTCCACACACAGGTACGGGAGGACGCCAATGTGGGGCATGTGGTAGGTTCCATCACTCCCAGCGAGCGGCTGCTGCTGCTGGACAACAACAGCAACAGTCTGGAGGACTCGGACTCTGAGGATGATCTGCGGGTCACGTACACCCTGAATCCGCTGACCAAGGACCTCATCGAGGGAGCCTTCGACATTGATCGGCACACGGGTAACCTCGTGGTGGCCCGCCTCCTGGACCGCGAAGTGCAGTCCGAGTTCCGCCTGGAGATACGCGCCTTGGACACGACGGCCAGCAACAATCCGCAGAGCAGCGCCATCACCGTGAAGATCGAGGTGGCCGATGTCAACGACAATGCCCCCCACTGGCACCAGGACCCCATCGACCTGCGACTGAGCGAAGCCACTGCCATTGGCTCCATTGTGCACAACTTCACGGCCACCGATGCGGACACGGGCACGAACGGGGAGCTGCAGTACCGCCTGCTGCGTTACTTCCCGCTGATGAACGAGACCCAGGAGCAGGCGCTGCCCGTCTTTGCGATGGACTCCCTCACGGGCTCCCTCAGTCTGCAGGCGCCACTGGACTTTGAAACCGTCCAGGAGTACATGCTCATCGTCCAGGCCCTGGATCAGTCCTCCAACGTCAGCGAACGCCTGCAAACCTCCGTCACAGTGCGCCTGCGCGTCCTCGATGCCAATGACAATGCCCCAGAGTTCGTGTCGCCCACCACAAAGGGCGGCTCTGGCTCCGGCTCCGCCTCCATCTTCCTGAGCGATGCCACGCGTATCGGCGAAACGGTGGCCCACATTGTGGCCCTGGACCGCGATGCCGGCGAGAACGGACGCCTCACCTACGACATTGAGGGGGGCAACGGCGAGGGACGTTTCCGCATCAACGGTGCGACGGGTGTGATAGAGCTCGTCAAATCCCTGCCGCCTGCCTCCGAGGATGTGGACAAAAACGGGCGCTTCACTCTCCGGATCCGTGCCACCGATCATGGGATGCCAGAGCCTAAGAAGAGCACTCTCAGCCTCCAGCTGCTCGTCCAGGGGAGTCACAACAATCCGCCGCGCTTCCTGCAGGCCGTCTACCGGGCCACCATCCTGGAGAATGTACCCAGTGGGAGCTTTGTGCTGCAGGTCACTGCAAAGTCCTTCCATGGTGGTGAAAATGGTAAGGATAACATGGCATTAATTAATTAATCGATTATTCATCAATATAACTGTACGCTTCCGCTACTCCTTCAAATTGTGGGGAACATCGAAAGACAACACTTTATTCTTCGAAGATATCGAAGCTATCGATCTCTAATTCGATCTAATTCATCGATTATTCATTGTCCGCTTCCTCTGATCTTTGAAATTGTGCAGAGAATCGATACACAGCACTTATACTTCCGAATATCGAAGCTACTGATCTCTAATTCGATATAATTAATCGATAATTCATCGATATACCTGTCCGCTTCCTCTACTCCTTTAAATTGTGGGGAAAATCGATACACAACACTTTATACTTCCGAATATCGAAGCTATCGATCTCTAACTCGATCAAAATATATATTACTCGATTATTCGTCGATACTCCTTCCTATATGTACTCTTATCGATCTCTAATTCGATCTAAACTCCAATTCCTATACTCCTGAAATGTTTCCTTTAGCAAATCTGAGCTACGAAATTCCCTCTGGCATTGCCGGCGATCTCTTCCACGTGGACTGGCAGCGAGGGATCGTGACCACTCGAGGAGCATTCGATCGGGAGACCCAAGGGACCTACATCCTTCCCATCTACGTGCGCGATGGCAATCGCCTGGCTACCGCCTCCTCCTCGGCAGCCGCTGTGCGGAAGCAGAGATCCTCGGAGAATGGTGTCGCGGATAGCAACAACGGACAGCATTTCGATGTGGCCACCGTCATAATAACGATTGGAGATGTCAATGACAATGCCCCCGAGTTCCGGCCGGGCTCGTGCTACGGTCTCTCGGTGCCAGAGAACAGTGAGCCGGGAGTCATCCACACGGTGGTGGCCAGCGATCTGGACGAGGGCGCCAATGCGGACATCATCTACAGCATCACAGGTGAGGCATCTACAGCCTCTTCTTTGAGACCTAATCCCTAAACCTTCCTTCGCATCTGTTCCCCCCACTTTTCAGGCGGCAATCTGGGCAACAAGTTCAGCATCGATGCCCGCTCTGGACAGTTGAGTTGTCGACCACTCGATCGGGAGCAGCACTCCCGCTATACGCTCCAGGTGCAGGCCTCGGACCGCGGCCAGCCCACCAGTCGCCAGGGACACTGCAACATCACCATTCTCGTGGAGGACCAGAACGACAATGCGCCGCGCTTCGACCTACCCAAGTACGTGGCCAGCGTCGCGGAAGATGCCCCCGTCGGTGCCAGCGTGGTTCGGATCAAGGCCACCGATGCGGATCTGGGCGTCAATGCACGCCTCGTCTATTCCCTGGCCAATGAGACCCAATGGCAGTTTGCCATCGACAGCAAGAGCGGCCTCATCACGACCGTCGGGTGAGTCTTCAACAATCATTCTATATGCCATTTGAAATACCAAAATAAATACTAGAAAAATAGTAGGCAGAATGAGATTGATCCTAAGTAGATTCCTCTTTATTTTTTTTAAACCATTCATAACGCTTTGGTCGAGGCACACGTTCTGTTAGATTATACCAAAAAAATGCAATTTAAATACGAAAATTTCTTAAGGAGTGAGGGAGTAATTTCCTAGGGCTAGGGGGTTGGTTCCACAAAGGAGTGAGGAAGTGCTTACCCACAGGAGTAAGGGAGTGGTGATTGCTCTGAGTAGGAGTCGGAGTAGGAGTCAATGTATCGGTTCGGATCTTATCTGAAACCTTGATCTCCTGCAAGGACGCGCTCGAAGCTGAAAAAACATTGCCATAATTTCCTCAAGAACAAGCAACGGAACGCGAAATGGGGCTAATGCGGCTTGGGGCTTGGGGCCTGCGGCCTGGTAATCCATGGGCTAGTGTCCCAGTGTGCGAGTATCCAACGATGCATCCTACGCACTGCGACACTACGACAATGTTGCGGGGATCCGTCTCCTGTCAGCCTCCTCGTGCCCTGTCCTCTCCTACAGACAGCGAGAGTCGCGCACGCATTCCTATAAATAGCTTTAGATGGAGCTCTCGGGCTCTGGACTTGGACTTGGGGATGCGGATTCGGATTCAGCTTCAGAGTCCCCAGACCTGAATGGGTATCCGTTCTCCAGGTTGTTTTTTGGTTTTTTTGCGACTTGGAGGCTACTTGGAGGCAGGCCCCCTCTGGTGCAGATTTATGCTTATTGACAATCAATGATGACAACAATTGCTTGTTCCGTCTGACATAGCTCTTTTTGGTGCAGTTCCGGCCAGAGCCAGAGCCAGAGCCAGGGGCCAGGGAGTTCTGAGAGAGGGGGGCATGGGGCATGGGGCATGAGGCATGGAATGGGTAGCGGGGGCACTTGAAATGACAGTAGCGTCAGTGTTGCCATTTATACAAACGCGATCCGCTGTCATGTACCAATTTTTATCTTTCGCTGATTGTCGGCAAACAATAAAAACGAAATCCCCGCCACCAAAATGCACAAAAAACCAAACCTAAAACAGCGAGACAGAGAGAGGGGAACACTGGACTTAAAAACAGACCACAGCAAAAAAAAAAAAAAAAAAAAAACAGAGGATGGGGCAGTGGCAATGGCAATGGCAATGGCAGTGGCATGAACAGAGAGCCTGCCTGCCTGCCAGCCTGCCACATGGAGAGGTAATGGCACACAGAGCAGAATTGTAGAGCAGACAATCAGACAGACAGACAGACAATTCGTGACGTTGTTGTTAGTCTTGGACTTGGTCTTGGATTTGGTATTGGACTTGGACTTTCGCGGTCGCGGACTTGGACAACAGACAAAAAAAAAATTAAAGGAATGCTAGATGTGTGGCAGAGACTGTAAATACCCTAACTGAGGGATAGATGAACGGCGAAAGATCGTATTTGGAAGTTTTTTTGGGTGGATTATACAGAAGGACAAGTATTCCAGACCATAAAATACATCAACTACTTATGTGCGCTGGCAGATCCTTCATCTTTTATCTGAAACTTTGAGGAATAGCTTCTCAGCTCGAAATTAGTAAAATATTCGTTTGTTTTTTCGAATATAATTAGGGATATATTTAAATATAAAATATAAAAAATTAATAAACAATTAATTTAAAATGAAATACTGAAAATACTCAAATATATAAAATTCTGAAAATAGAAATACTAAAATCACAAACAAAATTCTTAAATAATACTGGAAAAATTCTAGCTAGTATTTGATGTATCTTAAAAAAATATTCCATATTTCAAAAACCATTCATGCCGTTTTTTTCGAGGCACACGAGCCGCTAAAGGCCACGGCCAAGCCTTTGGATTAACACAGGCACAGCACAGGCTCTCCTGGAATTAAATAATTTAGATGATTATTAAGGAGGGATTTAAAAAGTGCAAGGACTCATCCAATCCCCAAAATCCATATACCCTCTGTGGGGCGCAAGGGTATTCCCAGTAAAAGACAAAAATGCGCCTGCCGCCTGCCGCTTGTCCGGTTGTGGCTCGTAGTTTCTTTCTTTTTTGTTGTTTTTTGTTTCTGTTGGCGGCCGCCTAGCCAGAGAGCTCTGACTGACGGACTGGCGATGGACAAGGCAGCAGCAAGCAGCCAAGAGCCCAGAGCCTAGGCCCAGATCCAGACCCAGTCGCAGGCCCATTCCTTGCTTGTTCGTAGCTCCCTCCGTCCGTCTGTCCGTCTGACTGTCCGACTGTCTGTCCGCCGTCTGATGATCAGCAAGCGAGGAGGCAGACGACAACAACAGCGACTGATGACTGACCCTTGAAAGCATTTCTGCTGTTGTTTCAAAGCCACAAAAGCCAGTCGGAAGGAAGGGAGGGAATGGGAGTGGGAATGGGAATGGGAATGGGGGACATGGGTCCGAGGCATTGGACAAGGCACTTCTCTGGAGCTTCGAAGTTAAAGCTGAAGTCGGAGCTGTAGCTGTAGCCTTTCCCTCACTTTGACTGATTCAATTCATAAAATGGCCCACAACTGGAGCCTAGAACAAGGCAGACCCTGGACTTGGCCACGGGATGAGCTTGTAATTTACTAAATTCGTTTTATTGGCCAACATGCAACAGAGCAGCAGAGCAGCAGAGGCCGCAGAGGCAGTTGTTGCAGAAGAATCCCAGAAGAGAAGAGGATTGTAATCATTTTGGTTTATTATTTGTGGCAGCAAACATGTTGCCCCATGCCTCAAAGGGAGCGCGGGGTGGTGCTGCCTCCTGCCTGCTGCCTGCTGCATGATAGCGATAGGGGTCTGCGACTGGGGCTGGGGCTGTGGCTGCCACGGATTACTACACCGAATGCTAATGCGAATGGAGTGTGCACCGTCTTCCATTCTGCCTCCACCAACAAATGACTTAATTACCAGTCAGTGTCCCCTCCCGTGGCCCCCTCTCTCTCTCTCTCTCTGGTGGATTCCTGGTGGATCAATTGCACATCCATTCGTGTGGTTAATTATTGCTAGGATTACGATTATATATAATATAAGAAATGAGATCTAATTAGTGTCGCAGAGGCATTGGCCATCCTCCCATTCCCGATCCACCACTAATTGAATCATTTCCCATTACCTTTTTCCTCCATAGAAAACTCGATCGCGAGCTTCAGTCGAGCTACAGCTTTATGGTTCTGGCCACCGATGGAGGACGCTACGAGGTCCGGTCCGCCCGTGTGCCCGTACAGATCAATGTCCTGGATGTGAATGACAATAGTCCTGTGTTCGAGAGGTATCCCTACATCGGACAGGTGCCAGCACTCATCCAGCCCGGGCAGACGCTCCTCAAAGTCCAGGCACACGACGCGGATCAGGGGCTCAACGGGGAGCTGCTCTACTCCCTGAAAGGAGACGCTGGCAAGTTCCGCATCAATCCCAACACGGGAGCGTTGAGTGCCACCCAGAGTTTGGCCAGCGAATCGGGACGACTCCTCCAGCTGGAGGTCATCGCCAGAGATAAGGGCAATCCCCCACAGAGCAGCGTCGGACTCATAGAACTGCTGGTGGGCGAGGCGCCACAGGGAGCCCCCGTGCTCCGCTTCCAGAACGAGACCTACAGAGTGAAGCTGCGCGAGAACTCGCCCACAGGCACGAGACTCCTCCAAGTGGTGGCCGTCCGCAGCGACGGACGCCGCCAGAAGGTGCAGTTCTCCTTTGGAGCTGGCAATGATGAGGGAATTTTCTCGCTGGATCCATCCTCTGGAGAGATCCGTGTGGCAAATCCCTCGCTCCTCGACTACGATCGATTTGCCACGCCCACACTGGCGGCCCTGAGTCGCGGACGGGCCATGCACTACGAGGAGGTGACAGAGGATCCTTCTGCGGCAGAAGAGGATCGGAATGGCACTCGCAGTCAGCGTGCCTTGTCCTCCACGTCCTTTGCCCTCGCCAGCACCCAGCCGAATGAACTGCGTCTCGTTCTCGTGGCCCGCAGCTCGGATGGCCCCATCCTCTCGAGCTACGCGGAGCTCATCGTCGACCTGGAGAACGAGAATGACAACAGTCCGCAGTTCTCTCAGCGACAGTTCGTGGCCACCGTCTCCGAGGGCAACAGCAAGGGCACCTTCGTCGCCCAAGTCCAGGCCTTCGACTCGGATGCTGGCGCCAATGCCCGTCTGCGGTACCACATCGTCGATGGAAACCACGACAACGCCTTCGTCATCGAACCAGCCTTCAGTGGCATCGTCAAGACGAACATCGTCCTCGATCGGGAGATCCGCGACGTCTACAACCTGAAGATCATCGCCACGGACGAAGGAGTGCCCCAAATGACGGGCACGTCCACCATTCGGGTGCAGATCGTCGATGTCAACGACAATCAGCCAACGTTTCCGCCCAATAATCTTGTCAGCGTCAGTGAAGGTAAGTCCAGCCACTGTACAGCAATCTATAACCTCGAATACAGGAAAGATAATCCAAAATGGAGGCTTTAAATACCCTTGACGATCCCTCTACAGCGTTCTAGAAGTTATAGTTCTCGACAGTCCTAGGAATTTCTGTCTAATTTAATGATTTTCTGAATTATATTTCCCTTCAAGGGAGAAATATTTAGAGAAACAGACAGATCTCACAGTTTCTATAGCTGTTTTCACATTGTCTTTTATCCCATAAACGATCAGAATTGATTCGATACGAAAGACACGATCAGGAACCACATCTCCTTCTACCGAAATACCGAAAAAATACAAGAAAATATCATTCGACAGGCCTGAATCTACTATTTTTACAATAAAGAAGAAAATACTGAAAATCAAAAATAAAAATACCGAAATTCCACATAAAATACCAAATTACAACTCAGTTTAGTTAAAAAATTTTACAATGAAATACTTAAAAAATACCAAAAATACCGAATAAAATACCTACTAAAATACCAAATAAATACCAGAAATTGGTATTATTAGAAATTAAATTCTAAATTGGTTTAAAGTGTAGCAAACTTTTTGGTATTTTGGTTTTTGAACGCCGTGTAGAGCCGTGCTCATTTGTCCGTTGAAAGATATTGTATCTTTGCTTATGAAAGAGTTTTAAGATAGAGGTGTTTTTTTTAGTTTAATAAATGTCAAGGGTATTGAAAGAAAATCATCCGTAAATATAGATATACTCCTAGTCCCCCTACTGCATTCCTCGCTTAACCTTTTCCCATCCCTACATCTCTTTTCTTGCCTCGTTTAGCAACCGAACTCGGAGCCGTGATAGCTTCCATATCCGCCAACGATGTGGACACTTATCCCACTCTGACGTACCGCCTGGTCAGTGACTCGACTGTGGATGACGAGAGCCTCACTCTGTTCGCCTTGGATCGGTACAGCGGGAAGCTGGTGCTGAAGCGGCGCCTGGACTACGAACTGCAGCAGGAGTACCAGCTGGAGGTGACCGCCTCCGATGCGGCCCACGAGGCCAGGACTACGCTGACCGTCCGCGTGAACGATGAGAACGACAATGCCCCGATATTCCTGGCACAGCAGCCGCCCGCCTACTTTGCAATCCTTCCCGCTGTTGCCGAGGTGGCAGACAGTCTCTCGATGGACCTGGAGCTGCTCTCAGTGAATGCCACGGATGCGGATGCCGAGGGAAACAACTCAAAGATCCGGTACTCCATAGATCCGCCGATCGAAGGCTTCTCCGTGGGTGCTTCCAGCGGTGTGGTTTCTGTCAACATGAGTCGTCTGCAGATCCCCGAATCGTCAAGTGGGGACTACTTTGTGAGGATTCTGGCCAGAGATGGGGGCAAACACTCGCTCTCTGGGGCAACGCTGCTCAGAGTGCAGGCCAGCGACAGCGGATCCGCACGATCCCAGTTCCAGCAGACGCAGTATCGCGCCCAGATCAGCGAGGCGGCTCCTTTGGGATCGGTGGTGCTCCAGCTCTCGCAGGATGTGCAGGATCAGCCGTTTGTCATTGCAGCCGGCAATGAGGAAGCCGCCTTTGAGCTGCTCCAATCCAAGGCCATTGTCCTGGTGAAACCCCTCGATCGGGAGAGAAACGATCTGTACAAGCTGCGCCTTCAGATCAACAGAGGGGGATCTGGATCTGGCTCGGGTTCGGGATCTTCCCCCTCCAATTCGAGTGCAGGCATCACCGTAGTCATCACCGTCCTGGATGCCAATGACAATTACCCGATCTTCGACCGCAGCGCCAAGTACGAGGCGGAGATCAGCGAGTTGGCTCCTTTGCGGTACTCCATTGCCCAGTTGGTCGCCTTGGATGCGGATCAGGAGAACTCCCCGAACTCGGAGGTGGTCTACGACATCACCTCTGGGAACGATGAGCACATGTTCACCATCGACCTCGTCTCGGGCGTGCTGTTCGTCAACAATCGCCTGGACTACGACAGTGGCGCCACCAGCTACGAGCTCATCATTCGCGCCTGCGATAGCCACCATCCGCGTCCGCTCTGCAGCCTGCAGCCCTTCCGCCTGGAGCTGCACGACGAGAACGACAATGAGCCAAGGTTCCCGCTCTCCGAGTACGTGCACTTCATCGCGGAGAACGAGCCCGTGGGCAGCAGCGTGTTTCAGGCGCATGCCAGCGACCTGGACAGAGGTCCCTTCGGCGCCCTGAACTACAGCCTTGCACCGGCATCCGGGGACGACAGCTCCTGGAAGCTGTTCCGCGTGGATTCACATTCGGGAATGGTGTCTTCGGCGGCTGTGTTCGATTTCGAGCAGCGACAGCGCTACGACATGGAGCTGCGGGCCAGCGACATGGGCGGCAAGGGGGCGCGCGTGGCAGTGCGCGTGGAGGTAGACTCGCGGGATGAGTTTGCTCCCCAATTCTCGGAGAGAACCTACCGCTTCGTGCTGCCCGCAGCTGCCGCTTTGCCGCAAGGCTTCGTTGTGGGCCAGGTGGCAGCCACAGACGCAGACAGTGGACCCGATGGAAGAGTGGTGTACCAATTGAGTGCCCCGCACACCCACTTCAAGGTCAATCGCAGCAGCGGAGCGGTGCTGGTCAAACGGAAACTGAAGCTGGACGACGACAGCCTGGGGGCACACGATGGACGGGACATCAGCCTCGTGATCTCCGCATCCTCGGGCCGACAGAACTCCCTCACAGCGATGGCCGTCGTGGAGATCGCCTTGGATCCCTTGGCGCATCCTGGTACGAATCTCGCCAGTGCTGGCATCAACGGGGGCGGTGGAACCATGGGCGACTGGGCCATCGGTCTGCTGATCGCCTTCCTGCTCATCCTCTGTGCCGCCGCTGGCATCTTCCTCTTTATCCACATGCGGAGCCGCAAGCCGCGGAATGTGGTCAAGCCACATCTCAGCACGGAGACGGTGGGCGTGGGAAATTCCAACAGCTACGTGGATCCCAGTGCCTTCGACACGATCCCCATTCGGGGAGGCATTTCGGGGGGAGCGACTGGAGGCGCCTCCGGACAGTTTGCGCCGCCAAAGTACGACGAGATCCCGCCCTTTGGACCACATGCGGGTAGCTCCGGGGCAGCCACCACTTCGGAGCTCTCCGGCTCCGAGCAGTCCGGCTCCAGTGGCCGGGGATCGGCTGAGGATGATGGCGAGGACGAGGAGATTCGCATGATCAACGAGGGACCGCTGCATCATCGCGGCGGCGGAGGCGGTGCGGGGGGCAGCGACGATGGCCGCATCTCGGACATCTCCGTGCAGAACACACAGGAGTATCTGGCGCGTCTGGGCATCGTCGATCACGATCCCAGTGGCAGTGGGGGAGGGGGAGGCGCCTCCAGCATGGCCGGCAGCAGCCATCCCATCCCGATGCCCATGACGATGCCGATGCCGATGCCAATGGTCGACTCCCTGCACATGTTCCACGACGAGGACGCTGCCACCGCCCGCTCGGACATCACGAATCTCATCTACGCGAAGCTCAACGACGTCGCCGGCGGCAATGGCGGCGGCTCTGAACGGGGCAGCAGTGCGGACGATGCCGCAACGACAGCGGGCAGCATTGGGACCATCGGAACGGCCATCACGGGCCACGGCCACGGCACAGCGATGATGGGCAGCTACGGAGAGGTGCCCGTGCCCGTGCCGGTCGTGGTGGGGGGCAGCAATGTGGGCGGATCCCTCAGCTCCATTGTCCACAGCGAGGAAGAGCTGACGGGGAGCTACAACTGGGATTATCTCCTCGACTGGGGGCCGCAGTACCAGCCGCTGGCGCACGTCTTCTCGGAGATTGCGCGCCTCAAGGACGACACCATGTCGGAGCACAGCGGCCACAGTGGCAGTGGCGCCTCCTCGTCCGCCAAGAGCAAGCACTCCTCCTCCCACTCGTCCGCGGGGGCGGGCAGTGTGGTGCTGAAGCCTCCGCCACCGCCCACGCACATTCCCCCGCCGCTGCTCACGAATGTCGCCCCGCGGGCCATCAACCTGCCGATGCGACTGCCCCCGCACCTGAGCATGGCCGGGGGCCTTCCCCGCTCCCCCATCGGCCACGAGGCGAGTGGCAGCTTCAGCACATCCTCCGCCATGTCGCCCTCGTTCTCGCCCTCGCTCTCACCGCTGGCCACACGCTCGCCCTCCATCTCCCCGCTGGGCGGCGGTCCACCCACCCACCTGCCGCATGTGTCCCTGCCACGCCATGGCCATGCCCCCCCGCCACAGCCCACGCAGCGGGGTAATGTGGGTACAAGGATGTGATACGACAGGAGAGAGGATTCCTGAGGAGCGCTGTACATGCATCATAGTATTACTTGCACCCCATACACACATACATACACCCTCACCCTTGCCACACACATACACACACACACACGAATATGCGAAAACACAGACACACACACACATTAACGTTGTATATATACTATATGATAGATAGGTATGATATCCCGTATGGTAGATGTAATTACACTCGGAAAAAGTTAGGCTGATTTTCAAGAAAGTCATTGCCCGAAGAGTGGAAATATTTTTGGTAGTTTTTCAGTTTTAAAAAAAATATACAAATTGTAAATTTATGTGTAATATTTGCTATTCAAAAAAAAATACTGGCTAAAAAAGATACACATAAAATATACAAAAATACGGATATTCCGAAGAAATACTGAAAATACAAATAACAGCAGAGTTGTATGGAAAAAAATAATTTTGTTTCATAATAAAAAAAATTCCTAAAAAAATGCTCACAATTACATCGAAAAAATACTGCAAATGAAAAAATACTTTCTATGTATTAAAGAAAAAATACTGCATTGAATAGGAAAAATACCAAAATTAAACAAATTCTTCCGAATTGTAAAGAAAACATATTAAAATCGCAAAACTTACAACAAAATACTAGAGATAACGAAACTCCTCAAAATTACAAAAAAATATACCGTCCTCTGCCTTATTTGACAAGCTTTAAATTAAGTTTAATTTATATTCTTCAAAATTATAAGAAACGTACAAGGAATATTATAAATTCTATTATTTATATTCCTCAGCCAAATGTGGCATTTCTGATGAAAAATATTTGGAAAATTCAGATTCCATCAGGAAAAAATACTTGACTTTCATTTAAGTCAACATTTAGACTTGCTGTAATTTAAGGGGACTTTTTGAAGCCAAGGAGGGTACTTTCTAATCGTCAGTTTATATGTTTTTCCGAGTGTATAATCGTAATAGTTAACCTTAACTTTAACGAGTAGTAAACGACAACCACAAAGCCAACAAAGACTCTCTGAGACTCACTTGCTTACACACACGCGAGGACGACAGCGGACGACAGGAGAGAGAAGATGCAGGTAGAACAGCCATAAGTTGTAAGCATTTAGAGCCTAGAAATTAAGCTCCAAGCGAAGGACGAACCCCAATCCATAGAGTAGAGAACACTAAAACCTAAACTAGTTTAACAGCCACACAATCTCCCATACAGCATACAGCATACGCATTCGCATTTTCCATTTACCATTTCCCATTCGTAGGGTATATATATCGTATAACGAGGGTGATATAATGTTGAGGGGAAAATTGTATAAAGTTTTGTTTAGTAATTGTTTGAGAGAGAAAAGGGAGATCGTCCCCTGTATAAACACAAACAAATAAACGAGGAAGCGAAGGCCACTTCGAAGGTATAGCCTAAAGGATATTTAAGATAGTTTTTATGTGTAGTACGTATGTGTATAGATCGTATATTATATAGGTTTTTCACTTGTGCGTGATGCTAATTGTGTAATCTTAATGCTGTAAAAATGTTTTCAATAGTTAGGATCTTCTAGAACTGTAAGTGTAAGATCCATAAGAACCATAGTTTGTAATAGCGAAACGAAATCAAGAGAATAAATATTTAAACGAAAAATAAAAAATACAAATGAAAATAAAAAATAGCCCCAGAACTTGTGATTAATTGCCATTGGAATGGGAACGGGAATGGGGAAAGACCCCACATGGATCCACGACTGGGCATCGGATCGGTTTTTGGGAAAGCAAAAGTGCCAGACACGCCCATATACATATGGCCTCAAAGGAGTCGAGTGGAAGGAAGGAGGCATGGAAGGAAAGGTGCTTTGTGTCTCTCGTGTAGTAGGTGGCAAAGTTTTGGCTGAACTCTTGAACTGCCACAACACACACACATCGCACCCAATGCCAATGCCAAAGTCTGACTTGACTCCTGCCACAATCCGATAGGCGGTGGCCTCCTCCTTGTTGTTCTAGACACTCGGCAGACTCTGTCCCGTGTCCCGTGCAACAGTCCCAATGGCAATGGGAATGGCAGAAAACCCCAACATCCAACAACCGACATCCACTTTGTCTTCATTTCAAAGACGTTGCATGAACTCATTTATTTGTTGCTGATTTCTGGCCTGCACCACACCTCCACCGCCTGTTGCCTGTTGCCTGTTGCCCGTTGCCTGCTGCCTGCCAGCCCGTTCCACAGCTCCTGCCCCTTTGCCTGTCGTCATTATCATTATGTGCCTCTGCCTCTGCCACAGCTTCAGCTTCAGCTTCGTCTGTGCCACAAAGGCGGACTGGGACTCGGACTCGGAGTCCGCTGCGGCGGATCTCGAGAGTTGAGTTATTTCCATTTGCCAGTCGCGAGTCGCGGGTTCGACTCTCGTATCAATTGCAGCAGATCAACAAAGCGAAGAGGGAGGGGTCGAGGTACAGGAGAGGAGAGCTGCTGAAATTTGTTTTTCGCCTTTTTCCATACCCTATGTGGCAAAAGGGCATATTTGTTGGCATAACACGGAGACACTTTTTCATGGAGTTAAATAAATGCCCAAAAAAAAAACTAAGTATGATAATGTTGAGGTACGTGTTCCGACGGTTTCCCTAGGAAAATATATTAAAAAATAAAAAAATATTATATTTAAATTGAATCTATTCTTGAAGAATTGTAATAAATGGCATGGTGCGAGGAGGGAAAAGGTTTAATCAGCATTTAGATGCCTTACAGATGCATTTTTCTTCTCATAGCAAGAATATAATCATACGCTGTAGATATGGATATGGATAACGATATGGAAACTGATACCCTCGAAATTGGTATTTTTATTTTATGGATTATCAGATCTTGACGATCAATATTTAACATTTTAATGAAAGTTATTTGGTCCGCACTTTCCTGGAATTGTCTCTTAAAATATAGAAGAAAAAAGAAAATGCACAACAAACCGAATCAGTTAATAGCTTTTCCGCATTCATGTTTTCAATCTAGGATCCTAAATCTTAAATATTTCAAACATATGTATTATATATAATTTTTTTTTTACATTTTTGATTATTTTATATCGTGTTAAGAGAGTTTTAGTAGTATTCGTAACGCTAGAAGTATTATTATAGAATTTCGTTACTTTTTCAGAGTATTTTTGATTAATTTGCAGTATTTTTAAAGAATTTAAAAGAATTTTTTATACATTTTTGGAGTGTTAAAAGTTAAGAGCATATATTAAAGAGTATTTAAGGAACATTTTAGAGGTTTGCAGTACTTTTTTTAGAGAGTTTTTACAGTATCTGCATCATTTAGCGCATTTATATTAATTATATTATTATACATTAATTATTTTGTGACAATTTCCACATAATATAGAGTATTTTAGTAAAGTATTTTGAGTGTATTCTTAGAGCTAATTATAAACAATTAATATTCAGAAAGAACTGAATTTTTGTATGTTCATTCCCTTAAGATATTTAAATGAAATATACTTTTTCGCGACGAAGAGTGCTAAGTTTCTAGGGTATTCCAATAGTTGATCAGCCATTCTGGTGCCCTTTGCCTCTCTGCTTTTTTCGGTCACATCTCGGGAGGGACTGCCTCACAGATCCAGACATAGAGACAGACGCAGTGCTCTGCAGTGGACGCACTATCCTTGGAAGGAAGGAAGGAAGGATGAAAGGAAGGAAGGAGGGCATCTGCTAGGTAAACGCTCGTGGTTATTATTAGTAGCAGTCAATTCACATTACAGCGAATACAAATAACAACGAAGAAGCCACCTGGATGTGGCTATAGATGTGGCATGATTGTGGCCAAAGAAGAGACTGCTGCAATGTTGCACCAACGAACGAATGAACGAATGAACGAAAGTAACGAACGAACGAACGAACGATCATCATGATGATGATTATGATTATGGGTTGCTTGGCGCTGGGGCTCCATCGATGATGTCCTAGGCATTCATTTGGGGGGCTACGCACATTTTTTGGGGTGTGTACACACGAGACAACAGGCCTCGAAGACGTCCAAGACGTCGACGACGGAAAGTGAAAAGCCTCAATTTTGTGGAACGACAGAAAGGACCGGGCCGAAGGATAGTTCAGGGTTTATTTTTAAAGCCATTTAAGTGGCTTTAAGCCACAAGTATGTGCACGTAGCGCATCCCAGAGAGCATTGTTCTGCACATTTTTCACATCTCCTGTCAAATGTGGGAGTGGTGGGAGGGGTGGGGTGTGGAGAGCATCGACAGCTCCCCCCCTTGTCAGGGCCACTCTTCTCTGATTGCAAAATAAGTGATTTGGGGAATGCGTGTTAAGGCTCAATTCACTTGTAGATCTCCACAGAGCCAGAGCCACAGCCACAGCCTTATGTTTTTATAATTTGTCAATATATCAAGCGCACAATAAAGTGATTACTGCACAGAGATCGGGATAGGGATGGGGATAGGGATAGGGATGGTATGGCGATTGGGGATTGGGTGCCTAATCCCCGACGAAATTCAAAATGAAATTAAAGCTACGCTACCCAGACATCCTCCCCTGATGGAGGTGCGCTTCTGCGGCTTAATAACAATTCCATTAGCGGCTAATGTCTTCATTGCAAGTGTCAGATATGGGGGCGCATGTGGCAAGAGATGAGGCGAGGCATAGTGGCAGCAGGGGCAGCGGGGGCAGCGGTGCAGCGGGCCTGCAGGTTGATGCAGAAAGAAATGACGCTAAACTGACTGGCGAAGGCACTGCCTCGATCTGCGAGGTCCGTCATCACCAGAAAGACCAGCAGACCAGCAGACCAGCAGCAGACTGTGGAATTATGGCTCTGCCTTTTGCACTCCACTCTGGCACTGCCACAGCCAGAGCCACAGCCAGAGCCACAGCCACATCTCGTGGCTCTCTTGCGGCCTCCGCTGCCACATCTTTCGCATGTCAGTTTAACACTTTTGAGATCCTTTGAAGTTCACTGCTCGACGACTGCGTTTTATTGTCCAAAGTTATTGCACTAATAAGCCTCGTTCTGCACGTTCCCTCTCAGCAGCGAAAGATACAGATGTAGATACATTCCCGCATTCGACTTCGCATTCGCATTAGCATTTCGTGGGCCAAGTGGCCAACAAATGCGAAAATAATTGCTACCACGAAATATACCACGATTGCTGCAGCAGCAACAGCCGTGGGCAGAGGGGGCAGCAGGGGGCAAGAGCTAATTGCCACCAGGTTGCTTGATTGGGGCAGCCGCAGAAAGAGAGCCAAAGAGGAATCACAATCACAATCACAATAAACAGATTTTTATGAATGCAAAAAATAAAATAAAAGGAAGAAAAAAGAAGAAAAGGCGAGACCTTGGGGGCACTCCACTCCACTAGCTGCCCCCTGCATTGACCATTTCCGTTTCCGTTAGAGAAGGATCCAATACCGATCGCCGCTTTGAATGAAGAGATCTTCAGAGATCAAAGATCCATCCAGCAGACGATCCACAGATGAGTGGCTGCATCAAAGGTTCGACTGGACTGCCGACTGCAGTGAACCGACTGACTGCCGCCAAATGTAATTCGATACGTTTGTGGCGCCGCAGAAAAAGACAAGAACAAAGATGAGGCACAGCACAGCACAGCACAGTCTGTGTGTGTGCCCCATCTTGTGTTTCTTGCAACAGAGATAGAGAGAGAGAGAGAGAGGCAGAGGCACACAAACTTTGGTGATGGAATGGAATCGAGGAATCCATTAGAGGACTGACAAGCGCAAACGCCGCATAATGGAACAAGGGGCCTCAATCTCTGGCCTCTGCCATAATGGCAATAGAATCATCCATTCCATCCTCTAACCCTATCCATGCCCCCCATACGCCAGCAATGTTGCCACAAAGGCAACCATTAAAATATAATAATAGTTGTTCTTCTTTCTAGCAGCAGCAGCAGCAGCGGCAGAAGGAGCTGCAGCTTCTGGTGGCCCCCCAAACAATTTGGACATGACACACAGACACTCTCTCTCTCTCTCTCTCTCTCCCTCTGGATCCCTGGATCCCTGGATCTCCTTCTTCGATGATAGAATCTCATAATGCGAAGCAGAAGGAGGCCGAAGGAGTCAGGGGGAGGCAGCAGCAACGTCAAACGCCAAAACAAGAACAATCTATCCAAATGTCCATCTATTGAGCAGATAAAGCCGCATCCATCCGCATCTCTCGCTGGCTCTCTCTCTCCTGGGGATTTCTATGGTGAGGCTTACACTTTGCGCCCGTCGCCGATGACTACAAACGGCGGCTGATGAAGATTAGAGTCTCCTGCCTCCTGCCCCCGCCACCGCCACTGCCACTGCTGCTGCTGTCGATGCCACTGAGACGACATTGATGTGCCACCAACAGCAGCAGCAGCAGCAGCAGCAACATTGCATTGCAACAGGCAATGGCCATCCATTGTTTTGTCGGGATACCGATTCCGATTCGGATTCGGCTTCGATTTTTGTGGTGGCTCTGGTGGTGGTGGTGGTGGTGGTGTCCGTGTCCTTTTAGCATCAAGAGAGATTTGCATTTTATCGCGGATTGCCAGCCATCGGATGTCGTCTCCATACGTCTGACAGACAGCCTCCTTACTACCTGCCTCCTGCTCCTCTCTCGCTCTCTCTTTCTCTCTCGATCTGCCATGATCCATGATGATTCCTCAATGCGCCTCATTTTGGGGCATCATCGAATGTCAGTTAATTGAAATATTCGTGCCGTTGCGACGTCAGTGTCAGGCGGCGGATCTCATTGTGGGGACTCGATGGTGGGATTGTGGGATTGTGGATGGTAAATGGTGGATTTGTGGCGGATACTCATTACGATTCGAATGTGTTAATGCGCTGAAAATCAAATGATTGGTCAGCTCTGGTCTGCTGCCAGCAAATGTGGTGGCAGTAGCCACCGGCACCGGCCGCCAGGAGCCCCCCCGCTGTGGCAGCCACAAACTTAAGCAGAAATCAATTTATAAATCAGCGCAGTGGCGGCTCTAAAGGTCAGGCGATACAAGGGACTCCAAGAAGGGGATTGGCCGCAGCAGCAGCCGCAGCCACAGCCACAGCCGCAGCCGCAGCCGCAGCTTCTTGTCCCGCGATGAGCAATTTATTGTGTCAAACTCAATTATACTCGTGTGATATTTTTGTTGCCCCACCAAAAAGCGAGGCACAAACACAGGCACAGATGAGAGAGGGAGAGAGGAAGAGAGGGAGCAACCCAAATTCCCGAAATGCTGGCTGCAACTTTGCCCCGAAAGAAGCGGCAGCCAAACAGCCGCAGAAATGCAGCCACAGAAATACACAAGAAATACAGCAGAAACGGCCGAAACAGAGGCCCAAATGAACGAAGGAAAAGTTCAAGATAAATGAACGGAATTGGTTTGGCGAAAGGCGCAATTCAACTGCCAAAAAAAAAATAAACCAACATACACACAGATACTATATACATATATATAT
Organism: Drosophila helvetica; assembly: GCA_963969585.1. Classification (NCBI taxonomy): domain Eukaryota; kingdom Metazoa; phylum Arthropoda; class Insecta; order Diptera; family Drosophilidae; genus Drosophila; species Drosophila helvetica. The sequence continues at coordinate 3,251,515 of OZ018402.1, read as the reverse complement.
ATCGGGAGAAGCAGCAGCAGCAGCGGGAGAAATAACAAAAGCCACAAGAGAATCGGGGAACGACATGAAGAATTCCCTACACTGCTAAAAGGAGAGCGAGAGAAAGAGCTGCCAAAGGCTGGGGTACACTGAGAGAGAGCCCGAAGGCTGTAGAACATTTGATTATATGACATGAAGGGACCAGCGTCTCCCTTCATTTGGCATTGATTAGGTGCTGAAATTGTTTAATGCTGTTGCCTGGTGCAATTGATAATTGTTTTCAAATCCATTCCAAACGATATCGAAAAATCAAAGTTACAAAATATACAAAAAAAATCGGTGAATTACTTGCATTTCTGAGAGTAGAGAGTAGTAGAGATTCCCTAAAAACAAAGCGGAAATCTCTGAATCAAGGCTTAACCCCCTGTTGTTTCCTGCCTTGCTATATTTTTAAGATATTCCAATGCAACAGATATCCCTGGATTTAAGATACAACATCTGAACATTTGTAAACTTAAAGTCCGTTTTCCTGTATGCCAGTATAGTGCCTCATTTCTGCATAATTTTTTCAATATTATGGCTTAAGGATATAGATAATGGAATGGAATCCAATACAGGATGATGGTTATAGGATGGTATCGACTACGTTTTACAGATTTAACAACTGATGTAAAAAATGTAATATACATTTAATAAATTGCATTTAATCAATTTAATTTTGATTTAATATTGACAATATTTCGAAATCTTTCATTTTTTTTTTTAATATTTTAATGAACATTTTTTTTAATTTATTCGAATATTTGTAAAACCAAAACAAAAATCTTTAAGTAACAAAAATGTGGATTCAAGCAAATTTAATATTAATACAAATTTTATTTGTTAAGGAACTGTGTTTATTATTGTTATCATTTTAAGTATTTATTTGGAATATTTAACGTTTTTATCTGGTAATTTCCTCGTTTACTTTGTTTTCCATTCGTTTTCAATCATATACTATTTCCACCACAGAGTGTGCTCTTGCCTGGAAATATATTCCAATATTTCAAACCATATTTTAAAACAGCCCTAAAAGATCTCTCTCTCTCTCTCTCTCTTTCTCTCTCTCTCCCCATAGAGTAGCTCCCTTTTTGGATGAGAGCTCTCTCTTCCGCCTCCCCGAATCCCGCCTTCAGGCAGCAAACAGAAGTCGACCGCAAAGGGGCAAAAAAAAACACTGCAGAAATTGCAGCACACACACGTGAAGAGAGAGAAAAGCGGTACTTGTCCCAATCCCCACTATCCCAATCCCACTGCCTGCCTCTCCCCTCCCCCCTCTCCACCAGCCCCCTGCCCACTGCCTGCCCCAAAAGAGTGCCCCAATGAGTGGAAGCTCACGAGGCAGCAACAGGCAACACTCACAGTTGTTGAGGCTGTATTTTTTTTGTGGCTCTGGCTCTGGCTGTGGCTGTGGCAAGAATTTCACGTTGACACTTTTAAGTGGACATCAAGCAGTTTGCGCATATTTCCCCCCCGCCATACTGCCATTCCGCCTTTTGTGGAGGGGGAGAGCAGAGCAGAGCAGCTGCATGCTGCATGCTGCAGTGGCAGCAGCATTCGGGCTTTTGGGCTTTGGGTTCTGGTGGGTTTTTTCGGAAATTCACAGTTGAAACTGCAGTCCCAGAGAGACAGACAGAGAGAGAGAGAGAGAGCCAGAGAGGGACAGAGTGCGAGTTATGCGATCCTTGGACTCTTAACGATTCGCTTTTGTTGTTGTTGTTGTTGTTGTTGCTGTTGCAGAAGGAGGAACAGTCTCTACTCCTCTCTTTCTTTCTTTGTGGTTCTGGTTTTGTCTCTTGTTTTTTTTTTTTTTTTGCTTTTTTTTGGCAGTTCTCCCTTTTGGCCATCAGAGCGACGACGAGGTCAGAAATTCAGTTAATTTAGCGAGAAATGTACAAAAGTTGTCAGCGATCGGTGGATCGCATTCAAGGGGCCAGAGGTCGCTAACCAGGACAGCAGCAGCAGCAGCACCACCAGCAGCAGCAGCAGCAGAGTGTGGCAGGAGGAGCAGGAGACGCTTCTCTTTCAATAGAAAGCAAATATGCGAAACAGTTGCATCAAAAGGCACAATTAGGCTTAAGGAGTGGTGTCCAGAGTCCAGAGGATTGCGAGGATTCGAAAGAGAATATTTGGGGATTCGGTTTAGCCATCAAAGTGCGCAAGCCGCCCCGTGGCTCGTAAATCTTCAACAGAATAAGCCAAGAAAATCCATTCCACATCTGAAAGAATTTTTATTGCTTATTATTGCATTGCGGATTTTCGGTTTTGCGGATTTCGTATTTCGCAGAACGCAGAAAGGAGGCGAAAAATTGCAGGCAAAAAGTATCGAATTTCATTTCCTGTGTCCCCGCCGTTCCACTTGTCATTATGATTTTACGAACAATAGCCACCAGGTCATCCTCCATCTGCTGCATCCACCATGGTCCAAGCTCCAAGCTCCATCCTCCAGCCTCCACGCTGCTGCGGATGATCCTCTGCTGCCCTGCTGAAATCAGATCCTTTCGAAGGAGAGGAATCGGAGTTGGAGTTGGAGTCCCGCACAATCAACGCACACAAATCGTAACGATTTCTCATTTTAATCAATTAAAAAGTCAACGATCCTCGAGATTTCGAAGCAGATTTCGAATGTTAACTGTAAAATGCTGACACTTGCCGAAAATATGTCTGAGTCGGAGTCGGAGTCGGAGTCAGAGCCTCAGCTGAGAGTCGCTTTCGGAGTCGCATCTGAGAGTCATCGGATCGGAGACCCTTGCAGTTTTGTTTGATTAATGAGGTGAAATGTTGTGAAATATTGTCGAATGGGCTTTGGGGCTGGAGCCAAGAGGCGGGAGGGGGGGGCGGGAGGCTGTGCTGCCTTTGCTGCTTTTGGGCTGTGAAATCAAATGGAAATCAATACCTACATGAAACTTAACGCCTCGCCAGCTCGTTCTTTATAAATGAGCGAGGGGAGACGCCCCCAATCCACAATTGGTGGGGGTCTACCACCATAAAAGGCCCGACTCTGACTCTGACTCTGACTCTGGCTCTGGCTCTGACTTCGACTTCGACTCCACAGACTTTTGGAGTTGTCAAAAATGCCTAAAGAATTGCAACACACGAATCCCCGAAAAAAGTACAGACACCGCGAGACAGAACAAACAGAAATTTCAGCAAGTGTGAACATGTAAGTGTCAGTGTGGAGTCGACTCCAAGAGGCACACAGTACAGATCGTGCAGGTGTTCCCAGTGTACAGTGTACGGTGTACAGTGCGGCATGCCACTGTCTTTGGTCTTTGGTCTTTGGCTTTGGCTGGAAAAAAGCGTGAAAAACGCAATTCAAGTGAAACTAAATCAATAAGCACGCGGCGTATACTTAATCAAGACATAAAATCATCGCCAGAGATCGATGGATCGATGGATCGTTGGTTCGTTGGATCGTCGCTCGCTGAATGCCCCCAGAGCTAATCTCCCAATGTGGCACGCTCAATCGCAAATCGAATGATCACCATGATTAGACTCCGACTCGGACTCTGAGATGGAGATGCCAATGGAGATGGAGATGGAGATCGCAGCCATGGGAAATTATTTAAGCCGCCGCTTTTAATCAGCTTTAGGCCGTTCAGACGTTCGATCGATCTTTGGATCTTTCGACTGGCGAAAGCCGATCCGATCCGATCCGTGCAACGCCCAGTGGCCAAAGGTGGGTCCGAGCCAATGGGAGTTTAAAAGCGACAATCGCTGAGATTGTGGGGCTTTGGATGAGGGCCCTCCAGGCCCATTCCTCTACACTTGGCACCTTTACGCAATCATTAGCTCAAGGAATGGTATCGGAGTATCGATTTTTGTATGCGATATCGCTGCGTCCTTAATTCCAGATATACTATACATATACATAGGTATACACAGCCAAAATCAATATTCTGTTATCGATATTTATCGATATTTCTATTATATTAAGTAATAATAATAATCAATTTATTCCCTGAATATTTTCTCTTTTTTATCGATAACTTTTAATTTTTATCGACATATTTTTCGATTATAATCGAGCACATTTTTCGATAAAAACTCGATATTATTATCCAACAAATACATTTACATCGATAGATGATTTTATTGATTTTTTATCAATATTTCCTTTTCCTTAAAAAATTGAAAATATTTTTGTATATTTTCTGAATATTTCTGATACGATCGCTACGGTTAAATTCCTACTCAAAACTGTGTAATTCTCCCCCACAGCAGGCCCACAAACGAGAGGAGTCGGCCAACTGTCGACCCAGTTAGTAAATATGGGACAGACCGTAGACCAAAGACCGAAGACAGGAGGAGATCAGCATTCGCGTCTGGGCTTCGGCTTCGGCTTCAGCCTCAGCCTCAGCCCGGGGTTCACAGCGCAGCATTGTGACCGCATTAAATTCTAATAATTCGCTATTATGACATGATAGTCACGTATTAGGCAAAACAGCAACCAAAAAACATCGAAGCCTCCACGACGACAAACTGCATTCAGAATTATAAGAGGACCGGCGGGATCGGCGGGACAGACGGACCCACAGACCGACAACCGGTTGGTGGACCAACCTCAGACTCTGGGCCACTCTCAATGGATCGAATGCATCGCGTATGGATCGAATGGAGTAGAGATCGGGGTAGTGGATCGGATCGGATCGGAGTAGATCATTGCGGTGGGGAGGGGTCTGGGAAATTAATGCGCAAAATGCCAAAATATTTGAGGCACTGAGCTAAAAAATTTGCATTTTGCAGCGAGTATGGAAAATATTTAATACAGAAAATGTAACAGAAATAATAACAAAAATATATGGGGATATTACGACTAAGGGATACCCTCGGGCACGGGGCTCAGATATAATCGTATCAAGGGATACATCGGGAAGCAAGCTATCCAATTTGGATGATTTTCGATAAAGAGGGGAAAAAGCCTGCATTATAACTGTAACTATAGTTAGAACTATATAAAGGAGGAGAGGATACACATTTTTGTTTAATATTTCTAGCGATATGAACGGTAGATTTCAGCAAAAATCCGTGGACTAAAAGGAAGCTTTTACAGTCCCAAAATATTGGATGTTAAGTTTGCAAGACTTTCAGAAAATGTTGGCAATTTCTAGACAGTTCTTGATGACTTCTTCTTTAGGATTAAGGTTATATCTTTTTGATCCTACAGCTCTTGGGGTCTGGGAAAGTCTGGAATCACCAGGAAAGATCTACTGCCTGAAGCAATCCACTCTTCCGCTGATGCTGCTTCTATTCTGTCTATGAAATTCCTCTCTTTCTGAACCCTTTTAGATTCTTCAGCTCTGAGGTATACCCAAAAATACAGATGTTCCTTGGAAACACTTACTTTCCCTTTGTTTATCCAGAATCATCTGGCGGATGTCGATGAAGATCTGCTGCAAAAAGGATCCTCCTTCTGCATGTCTCAATCTCCACTGTATCCCTTCCAGTTTCTGCTTCAGTTTGCTTCCTTAAAAATAAACCTCCAGCAAATACCATATACCCTTCGTATATCTCCACTATTACGAAGTAACCAAAAATAAAATATTTACATAACAAAAGGCGAAAAGTTTGGCGCCCGGAGGCGAGTCTTAGTCCCAGCTCCAGGCACCAGTTTCAGTTTCAGTTCCAGTTCCACTTTTAGTTTCAATTTTTGGAATTACAATTGGAAGCCGTGTTCCATGAAGCGTTGACACATTTTCACAGCCCCTCCCTCACCCCCCACACACACATTCGATATTGGACATTGGACATTGTTCGAATAATTGCCTAGGCTCTGTGGCTGTGGCTGTGGCTGTCTGTGGCTTTGGATCGGAAACCCCCATCTGGAATTGGGATCTGGTCTGGTCTGGTCTGGTCGGGTCTCCATCTGGTCTGAAGCCTGATCGATTTGTGGCGGGCGACTCCTTAATTTGGCTTATGTTTCATATTTGCCCTGCAGCCAAATCGTTTAGTCTTTCGGCCGTTGATTTATTTTTGTCGACCGTATTTGGTCCGAACGGGGTCCACTCACGACGTAACGACAGAACGACTCAACGAGGGTGGTGTTGCGTTGTCTGGTTCCCGGGGACCCGGATTGCAGTCAAAAAACTTGAACTTCGACTTTCGAAAACCAGCGAACGAAACGAGTGAACGAATGAACGAGAAGGCTGACTAATGAGAGAATTATGCAAAGAGATAGAACGGGTGCGATGGTGGAACCAATTGGGGGACTGCGTGCCACAAACAGAGGCAGAGGCAGAGCCTGAGCCTGAGCCTTAGTCCCGTTCATTAGGCCTCTTTTGGCACCCTCGACTCGCAGGCTAATTGCCAGTATCTCTATTCAGAGAGAGACTCGAGACTCCCAACCAAGGTCTATCCAGATGCTAAATGGCAACCACACATCAACATGAGCACATGAACACACATCTTATCTTGCAACCAATTAAGACACACTGAAAAAACTCGAAAATTGTCAGCAAATCGAAACTGAAATCAAAGTCGGAGACACAGACTGAGACTGAGACTGAGACAGAGACGCAGACGCGACAGACAGCCCGAAATCGACAGGCTGCCGTTTTAATTTGATTTGATGTGAAGCGAAAAAAGTCGAGAAACAAATCTGCACTGCCCCGTGCCCCGTGCCCCGTAACCGTACCCCCTGCGATATCCGATACGATCCGTTCCGACTCCACTCCTCATTCATGCCACCACACATTTCAGCTCATGTTTGCTGTTCAGTTTTCGATTTCGTTTGCGATTAAGCCCCCAAAACATAAACCAGCATTCGCTGCGATATTCGGCTGTTGCCTGTAGACCCGCTGTAATGAGCAAACGACATGTTCACTTGCCTCAATTGCTAAATTGCTGCCGCACTGCCATACTGCCACACTGCCGCTCTGTTGCACTGCCTCTTGCTGTCGTCTCGCTGTCTTGCCATTTCGCCTGCACTTCGTAGTCGTTCTGGCGTGCACTCGATTGCCAATTGGAAGTGCAACTGGAACGTGGAACGCGGAACGTGGAAGGTGGAAGGTGGGGGCTCCTGCCACCTGCAGCGATATCCACTGCCCCACCATTGTCTCGCAGCTCCTGCTCCCAATTATCCAACGACAGTCAACAGGTGCGTAGTACTCGACCCCCATCGAAATATGTATGGCTTATGGGAAGGGGTCAAAGGATCACTATTTTTGTTTCCCATTGCATGACCTCTCTAGCGCACCCTCTCTCTCTCTCTACCGCTAGCTCTCCTTCAGTGAGAACTGTTCCACCTACCGAGTATCTTAATGTCGCGGAACGTGTGACTCGTTTCAACCTTTTTTCGGCTTGAATTTCTGTATAAAATCTTTACTTTTTCCATAAAATCGATGAGATTTTACTTACAAATGGGTGGACAACTACGAAATGATTTCTCCTAAAATTTAGGAGAATATAAAATTAAATGTTTATAAAAAATAACTCTTTCAACTGGAAAAATCCACACTCAGCACTCACTATACAAAATATACTCCTATATAACCTATTCCATACAAAATCTATAGGTTTTTGTATCAAAAGAATGAATATATTTAACTTGGAAAAATTAGAAAAAAAGCCCTTGGATTAAGGAAATGCTTTTCCATATAAAAATGGTATGTTAATTATTACAAATTATTTGAAAATTAAATTTAAAATATTAAAAAGTATCTAGGTACATACGAACATTGGCCCACAAATAGACCTTTAATGGAGACACGAGCTATGAAATGAAATGAATGAAAAATTCACAAAACAACTATCGATCTACACAGAGCAGTGGAATTGAGCGGACCCCCTTGTGGGCCCCAGGGCCTACGCTACTGTCTGTGGGAAAGATGGCTATCGGGCGCGACGTCAACAAGTTGGACATAACTCAAGTTGAATCGAATCTGGTAAATGTGGCGTGAAGGTCGAGACCGCTGTGGGAGTGGGAGTGGGAGTGGGGGGCAACGACTAATTGAATCCATTGGAAGAAGAGGAGCGGAAGAGAGGAGATTGGAGAGTGGAGCCCACGAGGATGAAGATGAAGACCTCAGCCCACGCAGCCCAGTCACAAATAAAAAAAAAAAAAGGCTCGCATTTCGTTGCTTCGTTCCGTTTCGGCTTTGTTTCGCATTTCCCTTTGAGATGAGGCCTCTCTGGTTGGGTTTTCACGTTCAAAGGTTATGACGTTGTCGTGTCAACATTTTATTATTTATTGTGTGGCTCTGCTCTGCTGTTGTGGAGGAGTCGCTGCCTCTAGCCAGGCGCAAAAGGCGCAAAAGGGTTTGCCCCAAAACAAAAGCCAACTAATGCGCGCCCACTCCCCGACTGTCGCTCTGTCTATCTGTCCGTCTGTCTGTTGGTTTTGTGTCGCGGCTCTGTTGTCTGTCGGTGGCTTTTGAGCTAGAGTCTTGAGTTCCTGTCCTGTCCCGTCTGTCCTGTCAGTTATTAATGGAGCGCCATTGTCTGTATCATGCTTTCCACATGCCCCCATGCCTCCTGCTCTCTGCCTCTAACGGCGCTTTGATTTCTCGCTATAGAAATTAGCATTCAATACAATTTTTAGTTGCCAATCAACGCCCAACGCCCAAGAGAGAAAGCGATCTATAAAGCGAGAAAAAAAAGCCTCCCCTTCCTCCATCGGAGGCTAATCAGAGAACGCCTATACCCTTTTCAGAGGGACTGTTACAGCTTTGGCGTTTCGATTGATCTTTGTGCGCTTTTATCACTCGATAACAATCGATTAAATACCGATAACATTAAGACTGGACTCATCTTGGATGCAAATCAAAGAATTTTAACAAATCAAAGACTTATCAAAAACTCAATAATTCTCAATAAAATCAAACACAATGTCTTTGAAATACGTAATTAAGTTAAAAGAGAAAAATCATGCATGCCTCGAATTATCGATTTTTATCGATATTGCAAAAATTAATTCGTTTACCAGAAAGAGCTATATAAGCTACGTTTTCTATTTGAATTCCATAGATTCCATATTCATTTCACTCCAAATATTAAACATATCTTTAAGTAAATTTAAATATATAATAAAAAATATTAAATACATATCCGGTAAAATGCTTCCTCGTTTATTTTCTACTTAAATACCAACATTTAGTAGACTGTCATTATTTTTAATGAATAATAAGCTCAGATGTTCCACATAATTACTCTAAATATTCTGTAATGTAACTAACATTGAAGTCAGAATATATTTCAATGGCATATGGCATATCTCAAGTATTCCTTCTTCTTGTTTTTCCTCCGAATAGTTGAAAATTATGCACAATTATGCGCCACAGAAATGTTCCTCCAGAGAAGCCCCCTCGGCTCCAGTCCCAACTTCCGCTGAGGGACTGCGAGCAGCTCTGCAGCGATTGCCTTGAAGGCTTCAGAAGAGTTGTCTATGTCGTCGGCGTCGTCGTTGTCTCTATCCCAAGATGTAGGTGGCGCTGCCGACATCGACATCACTTACGGTACACAGATCCCGACATTAGATAGTCGCTCCAGTGGTCCCCGTCCTCCAGTGGTTCTCCTCCAGCAGATCTCCAGAGTTCTTGAGGTAATCGCAATCGTGCGCGTTTGTTGATTGTTAGAGGGACTCCGACTCCGTCTCCGACTGGTAGGATAGGTTCTGGCCTGCTCTGAGGCCTGGTCTATGGCTTGTTGTCGACATTGTCGTTGATTTCAATGTTTCATCTGCGGCAACAACAATGAGAGCGTGCCTTTTAATTGCCGTGCCGCCAACAGACATTAGAGGAACGAGTACGAACCTTTTTCCCCGTGATGATGTCTCTTCTGCGTGCCTCTCAGTGCTGCTGCTGCTGCTGCTGCTGCTGCAACATCTATCTGTTTATCTGTCTAGCTGTCTGTCTGTGGATGATCCGTGTGGGTGGAGAATATGACGCAGCTCTCGAGGGGGGAGTGCAACGGAGTGGATCTGCTGTAGTTGCTGCATAAATGAAAAGACGCGGCGACAAGCCCAAATGATGAGGAGGATTGTTCTTTTGGAGGCAGTTCTTGTTTGACATGGCAATTGTTTTTCCCTCACATATCCCTACCCACTACTCCCCTCCCGAAAACTCATGACATTTCCGGACTCAAAAGAGAGCTCTTTCGATCCTCAAAGATGGCATGGATATTCACCTACAATCGATCAAGTGAAACGCAACCGCTTGTCGTACGGTATTGGAGCATCTATCGATATGAGAACCTCTCCTCTATCGTGTCTTCATCGGCAGCCACCGTTGCAGTTGCAGTTGCAGCTGCGGCTGTTGCGGTGGCAACAACAACAACAACATTAGAATTGCTAAAAGCCACTCAAAATCACCGGAGAGGCCGAGAGACACACCACAGGCAACAGAGGCAACACAAGGCACACACAGGCAGCAGCAGCAGAAACAAGCAAAAATGTTAAAATGATCACGTTTTCCTGCAAACAACTGCAATCTGGAAATCCTTTCGGGAAAAGCGCTTCGCGTAGAGAGAAAAGCGGGAGAAAAAAAAAAGAAGCTGCTGGAAAAAAATCTCAGCTGCCGTTGACATTCCAAGGCTCTCTCCTCCCACTGTTGCACCTCCCCCGAAGCAGCAGCAGCAGCAGCAGCGGAGGCTTCGCGCATGCTAATTTCTCGGTGGGCTACCCTCTGCCTCCTCCTGCTCCTTGTATCCAGGGTCTGAAGGAGAAGGAGGCGGCCCTCGATGGCTAACTGTAAAAGGCGCAACGGTGGCAGTAGCGATCGCAGCGACAGCGCGCTGCAGCGGTGGCAAGTGAGCGATGAAGCATGAAAGCCCAAACAGAAGCAAAAGCAGCAGCAGCAGCAGCAGCACATGTGTGATTTCGATACCCTGTAAAGAGGTGGGAAGAATTTAGGCATAGAAAAAACGAAAGAGAAACCCTTTCTACCCTTAAGAGTTATATCCTTTTCTGGCTTTCTAGAACAGTTGTTCGCAGCCTAAGACATAGTCCTTTCCATGGAGAGAAACGGAGGTCTAGATGCTGAAAATCAAGGGTACAACAGTATGTGATAAAATCTTAATTTAATAATCTTTTATTCATATCTCTGTGTTTTTTAATATCTAATTACAAATATCATACTTTTTCAAAGTATTACTTACGATAAAATGGCATCTGAAAATTTAAAATAATTGGAACAGATTAAATGACATTCTGGCATAGTTTAGATATTTTTCTTCTTAATAAATTAAAGGTTTTATATAGCATTCTATACAAATATCTGCATGTAGAAATTCATAAATATGTTATAGAATGGAAATGTATGAAGAAAGAGAGTTCCTCTAAGGGAAGAAACCATTTTTAATGTGTTTTTCCTTTCATTTTCCTTGAACAATATCGAAACTACTAGAATGTTTCGATTAGTTATCGTTTCCTTATGGGTTATTAGATATACAGAAGCAGATAATTGAGAAGCGATGAAAAAAATTATAGAATATAAACTATTTTGTATTTAAAGAATCCTTGAGAGGACCGCTTCTAGTTTTTTATCGGAATATAGAGCATTTATCGTGATTTCTTACAATCCAATTATTTTCCAAATAATATCTCCTAGTCCTCATTCATTCATTTATAAGCTACAGGGTATTCATAGCATTCATTCCTTTGGCGATTTCGCCATTCACATTTGTTGTTTTTTTTTATGGGTGATATTTTTACTGCCTCTCCCTCTCACTCTCTCTCTCTCTCTTTCTCCCTCTATTTCTTTGCGAGACAATTGTCATTCGATTTCGAATGATTTTTTTGTGTTTTTTTGTTTGTATTCCCATCTCTTCCCCGCTGTAAGCACCCCTCCCTCGTTTTTTACCACTATTTTCCCCACATTTTCAGTGTACTCAAGGGAAGCAAGGGGGCAGTGGGGTGGGGGGCTACAGGGTTCCCAAAATGCAAATGAATGCCGATAATTCAAACGATAAGTTTGTCTTTTGTCTTGTTTGCAGCTACCGTTTGTTGTTTTTCCTTTGCTTTTTCCCCTGCCCCATGCCCCTGCCACTGCCACTGCCAGCGCCTTGAGGCAACAACCATTAGGCCCAGGCCCATAGATCGGATGGATGGAAGGATGGACAGGAGAGACGAGGAGAGGAGTGTAGTGGAATGGATGGAGTGGAGTGGAGTGGAGGCAGAGCCAGGACCATGATCACGATTTTCAAGTTTCGAAATTTGATTGAGTTTTTTGAACTAACGAATTCTTTTTTCTTTATTTTTGCCGTTGTTGCTGTTTTTGTCTTGGAGAAACCTCTACCTCGGCAGTAGAGTGTTGTGGTGCCTATGTGTTTTTTACTATATCTGTGTGGGCGTGGAGGTCTCTTGTGTCTGCCAGACAGACCCCCATCCCCATATCCGTGATATCTTTGCATATTGGCTCCTAAAGAGCGTTAATTTGACACACAACTGAACCTCAGATATGCGATCAAAAGTCGAAGCGAAACGAAATTAATGTCTCAATGCGAGGGATGGAGGATAGACGGAACTAGTTCCCAAAAAGGGAGCATGAAAATGTACTCCAAATTAAACTAGTTCCGAAAAGGAGCATGAAAATGTACTCCAAACGGAATCAGTTCCAAAATGGGAGTATATTTTTCTTCTTTAAAACAATTCCCATTGATCTAAAGGAGTGTTTTCCTATAAAAACTTAATATTCAGTTCGAATTCTTCGTTTCGGTGTAGTTCCAAATTGAAAAAGGTTCTTGTGAACGAATAAATCTTTTTTTTTAAACGTTCTTTAGAACTTTTTATTCTTTAGAAAAGTTGAGAAAAGGGACAAAAAGAGTGAACAAATCTCGATCATTGCCATCATATATTGTAATATATCAATATAAGAAGTCCCGAATGCGCTATCTATATCTCCTTTTGTCTATCTCCCTCTCTCTATCTTTATTTATACTGTAAGTATTTCTGCTACCAGTGCTACCAATTATCGCAGGGAGTATCATAGAAGAAAAACACACGAAGTCACAGTTGCCTATCGGAATAAAACAAAATTGTTTCTATATTTTTTATATTAGAAACACTCCATATTTGGTTTCAAGCCGATTCTCCATTCGACTTTGAAAATCTTCTCCCAGTGAACCACTTAATAAACCCAGTTTTCCGTTCTAGTTCCTCTTCAAATGATGTCGAAGCCCTGTATGTAACTGCTGCACGTTCGAAACGAAACGAAACAAAAATGTTAACTTCACATGTTGATAAAAATATGACAAGTTGGCTGTCATTAGTCACACAATTAACATATACAAATATTGGCCGGTGGAGGAGCCGCATGCATGTCCCTCTGCTAAGGGAAGGAGGCTGCGGTTGCAGTCCAAGAGAAGTCATCTTCGTGGATGGTCACGTACAGGTACAGGTACAGGTACAGGCAGACCCCTGAACGAACGAACGAACGAGGCGCAGGAGACACGCTGACTTCAGCAAATTGTCAATTACTCATGCGATGAGCGAAAGGAGCAGTCAGGTAGGAAGCCCCACACAAAAGCAGGAAAGGCAGGAGATTGCGGCATGCAGCGGCAGGACCAGTCCCCAGTCCCCAAGCCCCAAGCCCTGAGCCCCCGTTCTCCATCTGCAGCTGAATCTGAAGCCAAAGTTGAGGCTAAGGCTGTGGCTGTGGCTGTGGCAGAGGCGGAGGCTGGGACCGAAACCAAAACCAAAACCAAAAACGAAGCTATAGCTGGGACCGCCTGTCGTCGACGACTGCCTTTTAAAGCATCATTAGCAGCGATAATTAGCGCCGTGCAAACGACAGCCCAGAGATTGCCTCCGAAGAGAGAGAGAGAGAGAGAGACTGAGCCAGAGACGAGACAAGACGAGACGATGGGTCGGTCTCTCGTTGGCTGACGGACTGGTCTTTCTGTCTCTGTGCCTCTTGCCTTGCCTTGCCTCCTTCTGTGGCAGGCAACAATTTTTGTGGCTAATAAATTCAAAAATGTTAAACGTTTATTTTCGGCAATTCTCGTTTTGTGGCAAATTCGAAACTCGTGAGAGATTTGCTTAGAGAGAGAGGCTCCCTCCGCGGGGCCAACATGCAACAGGTTGGAGCTGCTGCTGCTGCTGCACACTCTGCTTCTATTTTCCATTCAGCTTTTGAGTGCGTAACTGCTTGGTGAATGGTCAGCCATAGCCACAGCCATAGCCATGTGGCATGTTGCAGTTGCAGTCTCCGCTGTGCTGCTGCGCTGAGTGACATGTTAATTAGTCGCTTACATGACGGCAGCTTTTGCTGCCAAGGCTTATGGCTTGCGGATTTCCATTGCCTGTTGCCCAAATGCTAATTTCCACCATTGGGCAACCCGCGCGGAAAATGAAGCTAACACTGAGGCTAAGACTGAATCCGCGACTGAATGGTTGGGCAATTTATAATTGAGCAATTTGCCAAGAGTCTGATTTATTTGTGGATGCAGAAACGGGATTACACAGAGAAATCCAATCCAATCCCATCCCCCCTTCCTTATGGATATCCAAATGTGGTGGAATTTCACACATGAAACTGTTATGATACCCCGTAGTTTCTGCTTGAATGGGGGTATAAGGGGCTACAGATGGACAGGACAGTTTGATTCGATCGATGTTTATGGTTATTAATTGAATAACAGTGATTATCGATAAGTATCGATGAGTATCGATAAATGATGTTGGTGTATTCTGCTATCCCAATGACTGCTAGACGTTCAGAACTGATGGCATGGCTTTTATATGAACGGCTGTGGCATGTGCATGGTTTTTCGATAAATATCGATGAATCATCTTACACTATTCTACCATTACATCTCTCAAAATCTACCTCTTTCTTCACTAAGAGTCTTACTTTGAAATACTTTTGTTACATGCAAGTATTTTCCTTCCATTTTCGAAACAATTTCGAGTAGCGAAGGTATCCCAGAAGTCACGCTTCTGTTTTTACTAGAGAATGAATTCATTGGACACATGGTTCCGTTGGTTTTACTGCCAACACCTCCATGCCCCTCTCTCTCTCTCTCTCTCTCACTCTCTCTTGAGCTCTGTGTGACTCCCCCTCTTTATGTCTGTCTATCCCATGCATCTGTTGGCCCGCTCCTTCGATACGATAGTCCGAATCAATGATCTCTTCAAAGTTTTCGTTTCGGTTCGTCGCGACGGGGCTAACAAGCATGCCGCCGCGTGCAAATGATGCTATTAAGGTGGCATTTAAAATTTAAGTTGCAGTTAAATCGCGCCTCCCTCTCGCTTGTACACACTCTCTCTCTCTCTCCTTCCCTCTGACTGTCTGTCTTCCTCTCTTTTAACCACAAGACGAGGCCATTTCTTACGGGCCAACCACAACAAGAAGAACAACAATGGCCAAAAAGGCAGCGATCCGCATCGCCATCGACGGAGACGAAGGCGACACGACTTTTCCTAGCAGGCATTTTTGCATATGTATGAGAGAGCGTGTAATTTGCACTTGTATCTGTCTATCTTTCTCTCTCTCTCTCTCTCTCTTCATCTGTGTGTCTCTGTGTGTGTGTCTCCGAGAGTATCTGTGTGTTAGCATCTAAGATGCCGCCAGCCGATCCACGCTTGCTGCTCGTTTAGATCGTCACCATTGCTGCCTGGCGTCTGCCTGACCCGAAGTCAATGTTGCTTGCAACAACAGCCACAGCAGCAGCACAACTTGCAACTAGCAACTTGCGGCAGCAGCAACATTTTGACCATCATTTGCTCAGGCAACTAGAGAAATGTTTGTACCCTGTAATCGTAGAATTCTCCCACGAGCCGCAGATTATTTGACACTCATCGGCCTCGGCTCATAAGTACATAATAACTCATTTTGTTTATTCGTTTGAAATACCACCTCCACCAGGTATCCCATGGTCGAGACAGGGACGATGGTCTCTTTTCTGTGGCTTTGCCATTGCCAACTTTTCCTCCAGCTGCTTATCCTCCCCCTCCTGTATCTTTCCAGCAAGTAATTCCATTGGCAGGAGAGTCTCTTTCGAATGTGTTACGGTCACAAGTGCTTAACTCTTACTAATAGTCAATAGTGATTGCTGTTTCTGTTGCTTTTTCTGTTGCTGGAACTCCTTCACGCAGCAGTTTGGTCTTTGATACCCTTCCAGAGGGGATAATTCTCCGTCTCTCTTCCACGCAGCTTTTACCTTCGTGTTCTGCCAAACATTATTAGTTACCCCGAAAAAGTATGTTTTTATCAAGCGTTTCCGACCCCATAAAGTAGATATAGTATATATTCTAGATTAGCATCAATAGCCGAGTCGATACAGCCATGTCTGTGCGTCCGTCTGTCCGTCTGTCCATGCGTCTTGATTGACGCCTAGAATTTTATTTCTTATTATTATTTCTTTTTTAAATAAAACTTTACTGCCCAAAAATATAATACAAATATCGAACCACTATTATCTCTATCCTGAAACCTCTGGCTGGAAACCTATCTGATTTATTTTCCCATCTGTATTTCTATGGATCCAGGAGGTATATCTCTTTATTGTCAATCCCAAAATTGATTTAGTCGATAAATCAGCAGCAGCAGCATCAAAAGCAACAGCAAAAGCAATGCAAAATATTTTTAATCGAAATGAATATCGCTATCAGATCGGAAGACCTGATGGACCGCAAGAGGAGCAAATCGAAATGATCGCCGATCCAGCAGTTATGAGAGTGTTCCGGTGTCATGTGTATTTATTTGCTGCCATCTTCTGTGCCCTGTCGCCGATGACCTGGAGCATTGTAAAATACATGTTAGACGAATTTTCCGTCAAATATCCAATCTTCGTGGTCGGGGTAGACAAAGTGCCTCCTTATGTGTGGCTGTTGATTGTGTTTATGTGCCAGACGACATTGGTCTGCTATCACCAGATGCGATACTCGTTCCTCTGCAACTTGATACTGGTACTGTCAGTGGTGATATGCATGACTCTATTCGGATTGTACTTCGTCGAAGCTATCAGCTTTTGGGACTTACTGGTGTCTGTTTTGATTGCGGCCGTACTGCTGGTAGTTCTCCATTTATACGGGGCGTATTGCCCGCCGTCTATGCTGTGCCATTTCGCGTGCACTGGCTATGTGGTTCTGCTCTTCTTTATCGCACTCGTTATACTAGCCATCCTGATGGTGGCCCTCCACGAACACATTTATGGACTGATCTTTGTCACTGTTTTGTTCTTTTTGGTGGTCATAATGGTACCCTATAATTCACAGTACATTAACGGACGACTGAAATACTCGCCCCTTCCCGATACTCTGGGCTGCGCTTTGGGAGTCTACCTACACTTCATCATGATGGTCCTCTGTTTGTGTGCGTTTGGAGATTACTCTGTCTATGAATGAATGAATGAATGAATTTAATATGAATATTAAAATAAATGAGAAGTTTTTGCAATTTTAAAATTAACATAAAAAATATTTAAAAATAAAAAAGATATCAAATAATTAATATAAAATGTATTCATAAGTAAAACACAAGTTATTAAATTAAAAACAAAGTTTAAATAAAAAAACATTTTACAAAATATATAAAAATTACATAATTATTTATCCTAATATTTATTTTTCACTAGGAGGCATTCGTTGTTTATTTGCTATAACAGATTTGGCATAAACGAACGGACAAAATAGACACGAAAATTCCCGAAAGAATGTTTTCAAAATTATCAAATCACACTTTTTTTTAAATTTTTTTTTAATTTCCTTTCTTTGTTGTGCAGTGTGTGCCCTCTGGCGGAGGGAACCATACTGACTGAGTATCTATTAAAAATGTAGAGTCGCGGCCTTAGCTGCGACTCACAACGTTGCCCCTGATCGTGGCAATACCGATTCAGGGGCAGTTCTGTCTCGCAAAGGTAGATTACTTTCATATGGTGCCGCTTATTCATCATATGGTCAGCATTCTAACGCTTCACCCCACATGCATCATGTTCTTCTGTTGCCTCTTGTATTTTACTGTCGCAACGAAGCGTCATGCACCAGTTCCATGGCATTAACAATCGTAGACGAAGCAGATCAGCACTCAAATACAGCTGATATCCTGAATATCCTGAAAATGAGGTAACCTCTGAAGGAATCCAGTTCCTGTATTAGAGATCTCTGTACTGAATAATTCGGAACCGCTGGTTCGAAACCTTTCTGATTAATGTCCCCTTCTGTCTTTCTATGGATCGAGGAGGAGACATCTTTGTTGTCAATCTCAAAATTCATAATTTATCGAAATTTAGTCGATAAATCAGCAGCATCAGCAAAAGCAACAGTAATGCAAAATATTTTGAATCAAAATGAATATCGCTATCAGATCGGAAGACCAGATCGACCGCAAGAGGAGCAAGTCGAACTTATCGTCGATCCAGCAGTTATGAAAGTGTTCCGGCGTCATGTGTATTTATTTGCCGCCGTCTTCTGTGTCCTGTCGCTGATAACCTGGATCATTGTATTGGCAACTGACTGTACCACGGCCGATATAGGCCCCGCGCCTCCTTATGTGTGGCTATTATTTTCATTTATATGCATGACGATATTGGCCTTTCATCACCAGATGCGATACTCGTTTCCCATCAACTGGATTCTGGGGCTGTCCGTGGTGATATTCATGACTCTATTCGGATGCAACTTCGTCGACTCTATCTTCCTTTTGGAATTACTGGTGTCAGCTTTGATTGCGGCCGTACTGCTGGTAGTCCTGCATTTATACGGGGCGTATGCCCCGCAGTCTATGTTGTGCAATTTCGCGTGCACTGGCTATCTTTTTCTGATATGCTTCATCGCACTTGTTATAATATCTATCCGGATAATGGACCGCCAGGAACGAATTACTGGACTGATCTTTGTCAGTTTTTTGTTCGTTTTGGTGGTCATAATGGTTCCCTTTAATTCACAGTACATTAACGGACGTCTGAAGTACTCGCCAATTCCCGATACTGTAGGCTGCTCTTTGGGAGTCTACCTACACTTTATCATGATGGTCCTCTGTTTGTGTGCCTTTAGATATTACTATCTGCATAAATAATATTAAAATAAATTAAAAGTGTGTTTAATTTCATATGACTACAACAAATTATTTGTTGTATTAATATAAAATTAATTTTCACAATTAAAATAAAAAATATTTTAACATAAAAAAATGTCTAATATTGAAACAAGTTATTTAAAAAATAAAAATGCATAAGTTAATGAAAAGTTTTTAAAATTTTCAAATCACTGCAATATATTTTTCATTAACTAAATTAGTTTGTACAATTAATATGGCAAATATAAAAAAATTAAAAATCTACTGCAAAAATAATGAATATAGAAAAAATGTATTCATTAGTAAACTAAACGTTTTTAAATTTAAATCCAACCCCAAATAATTTTAAAAACCAAAAAATGTTTGAAAATATAACCTAGGTGAGGTTTAAGAATCTAAAAAAAAGGGCAAAGTGGCGGACCTAGCACAACGGATAAATCGCAAAAGTGCGTGCTACAAGTTTCGCAAAAAAAAAAATGTTTAAAAAAAAAATTATGTACAAATCGCAGATTAAGATTTTTTTTGAAACAAGCTTCTATTAGATGACTATAATAGATAGTATCCTTGGAAACAACAGATCTCGCAGTGTATCTCATTCTGCGGCTTTGAAGTTTTCCAACTTTTCTCAGAGCTGCTGCCTGTTGCCTTTGGCGATTCCATAGATAAACATTCTATTTGGCAATTAATTGGCATTTTGTTACTTTTCCACTCGGATTTGTATAAATTGTTTCTTGTGGCTCACGATATTGAAATGTTGCTGGCTGTTTCTCTCCGTTTCTCTGTTGTGGGTTGCTGCTGTTGCCGCCTGTTACTGTTGTGTTGCTGTTGCCGGCTGCTGCTGCCTTTTTCGTGATTGTCAACAATGATTATTTGGTCAACACTTTGCGGACTAGAAAGTCAAGTCAAATCGAATCGAATCGAATCGAAGCCAAAGAGCGCAACAATCTCTGGGACTCTCCCGGCTAATTAAATGGAAGGCGGGATGTTGTTGTCCGGGAAGCACCTGAGGGCGAAATTAGCTTCTTCTCTTTGTTTGAAGCCACTTCAGTTTCTGTTTCTGTTTTTGTTTGTGCCTCTGCTTCTTGCCTCTTCGAGAGGATCTCCTTCTTCTGGCTGTTCCTTCGTCTGCCTTCTACGAATTTATGGCATTGGGAAAGCAATTGACATTAACCCTAACAGCGACAGATGCGACCAGAACGGGCAACAGATGATTGTGCTAGGGATGGGTCTCAGTGGATGAGAATGAGGATGAGACTGGGCTTCAGAGAGGATGCACTTGGCACACAGATGAATTTATGTATGCAAAGCAGGCGGATAATAGGAGGGACAGGACAGGACAGGGCAGGGCAGGGCGGAGCAGGAATGGGGTGCATGAATGGGGATCGGAACAGGGGAAATTCAGAGCCAGAGCCCAGAGACTAAACCGAAACCGAAAGCCGAACACACAACTCCAAAGTCGCGCAGATCCGCGCACTGAGTGACAGGACAAAGGGGATATTTTTCACAAAAGAACAAAAAACGAAAGGGATCACAGAGCCTCTCTTCAGGAAGGGGCCGGGGGACGCGTCGGGGGACAGTAGTCGCCGCTGCCTCTGGCACAGTGTCCTCAAAGAAACAATATTATTATTAAGCCAGAGATCCGCAAAATATGAATACCATACCCTGATTGGACACTGTGCAACTGGGACAGAGACGGCGGCGGTTCTGGCAGCCACAAAAGAGCAGTGCAGTGCAACAGTGCAACACAGGCAACACAGGGGCCACAACAGTAGCCGGACAGAAGCCGAAGCCACTGAAGAAGCCTGCAATCTTCAGTGCGGAAAAGTAAAAGTAAAATAAGTGCGCCAGCGATTACCAGCCACATCCCCATTCGAAGGCGAAGGGGGAAAGGGAAATCAGAATTGGGGAGAGTGGTTTGGGGATCGATATGCAAAGAGAATCGGCGGATCGGGAGATCGGGGGATCGGGGACATAAATTATCTTTTGGGGGCCGCATGGCGGACAAATCTTCAGAAGCTTCGAATGTCCGACAATCGTCGAAGGAGCCGCCGCCTGCCTTCCCGACTGCCTTCCCGCCTGCCAGCCAGTCTGCCTGCCTGCCTGCCTGTCAATTGGCGAGCGACCGAAACAAAGCGAAACGGAGGCAAAGCAAAGCAAAGGCCTGTCCTGTCAGCGGATGAATCTCTTGGATGAATCTCGGATGAAGAGCAAAAGCAAAAGTGCGCCTGGGAAATGAGTCCCAGGGTTTGGGGATCGATGGGTCGTGGCTTAAAGGATGGCAGCCACAGACCCGTGAAATGCAAAAGACAACAGCCAGAGCCACAGCCACAGCCACAGCCCAAAAAAAAGAACCACCGAAAGAAACGCTTGATTAATTTATGGCCTACGTCTTGCCTCAGACTCCCATTGTGGCTGCGGCTGCGGCTGTGGTTGTGGCTGTGACTGCTACTGCCCCTTTGTTTTCCTGGCCTTGAATGCGACTCTGACTGCGACTCTGTGGCACTGGCATTTGAATCACGAAGTCAGGAAGAGACTGGCTCTGAGAGATCTCAGCGGCTCTGAGGCTTCCTTCAGGGGCGAGGTGTTGTCGTTGTCACCCCAGCCAGCCAGCCAGCCAGCCAGCCAGCCAGCCAGCCAGCTAGCTAGCCAGCCCTTTGGGCAGAGAAAATTCGCGGAAAAGTCATGAGCATTGTCCGATTTCCGCTTCTGGAAGCCACGACCTGAACGGACACCATTCACTGCTTCCATTTTTCCCATTTTCATTCAAAAACCCTGAGAAACGCTCCAGTGGAAAATGGAAAAAAATGGAAACTGTGGCAACATAAAAGTTCAATGTTAACAACAAATTATCCCAGACAGATGCCTGCCCCAGCACCATGCTCCATGCTCCATGCCCCCTGCCTCATGCCACCACTCCACCAATCCACCAATCAATAGGTAAATTGAGAAATTGAAGCCTAATCGGATAAGCAAAGCGTGTGACTCCAGCGGTTAGCCAGTTGTTGCAACAGCCCGCCAAAAACAGCCAGAAAATTGATTAAATATGAAACATGCAACATGCCCCAACACACAGTCTGCTGCCCTGCCCCCCTTCTGCTGCTCCACAGCTCCATTTTGAAAAATCGCAAAAAATAAATTGAATTCATAAAAAGATTTATGAAATCGCACTTTTTTTGGGGGGCTTTGGTTCGAATCGGTTCTCTTATCGGAATCAGAGGATCTCAGTTGGTGGCAGTTGCAAGGCAGGGGACATGGGACTGAGGGGGGTTTCATCTGAGAGCGTGCATCTAGCGGAGGAAGGAGGAAGGAGGAGGTGTGCCTCCAAGGTTAAGCATCAATTAAAATCTGGTCTCCCCTCAATGGATTGTCGCAGATCTAATGCTGAGCCCCAAACCCAATCCCCCGCCTGCACCAAGTGGAGGCAGCTCTGGAATGCCTCTGCTCGACGCTGATTTCATTTGCAGTTTGTCACCAAGTGTTGCTGCCACAAGTTCTGTGGCTGTTGCTGTTGCTGTTGGTGCCACTGCCACTGCCACTGCTGTAATGGTGTGGTGTTGCTGCTGCTGCTGCCGCCGCTCATTTGCATAAAACAAATTTGGTATTAAATGCTAAACGCAGCGATAAGATCACACAAGCAACAAATGCAACAACTCCTGGCATCCAGTTTAGAGTTTAGAAGAGTTGTTGCTGCCGCCTGTTGCTGCCTCTCCCCAGAGGCTGTTGCTGTTGTCGCCTCTGAGAATATTTTCGGGTGAAAAATCTGAGAGCGCCATAGGCTGAAAGAATACCCCCTGATTGTAATATTCTTTCATATATGTTTATAATTATAATCAAATCATTGATAAATCATCTTATTGAACCCTATCAAAAAGGAACCCAGTATCATTGATTTTAAGGTGTAGGAATCTATTTTACAAATGGTGACAAAACGTGAGGATTATTATTAAGAGAATATTATTATATACGAAAAAGAAACCCCCCAAAGTGTTTGGATTATTTCAGAAATACTTATATAAACTTTGCTCGGTAGATAGGTGAAAAATTGGCATTAATTTCCATCCGACATGTACGAAATCTGTATCTTTGAATTCATGGATACCCCTACTTTAAAATTGGTGAGATTGTCATTTGATTCTACTAGAAATTGGTCAAATATGTGGATTATATATCACGAATGCCGATTTCTATAAAATATTTAGAAAGCCACAAAAAATACCTCTATTTAACTAGTGTTTAGGTCTACTTCTGGGTTTCAGGGAGATATCCATCATTAGGGAGATTTTTTAGGCCTGAATCATAGATTTTTGTGGCTCCTTACGCTTCTATGGTAATTGCAATCCTTCTACGAAGTAAGGGAAGGATTCCAGATCATCTGATGATCCAGAATACGACCGCTCTCTACCATATTCTGGGAGATCTTTCTGCTGTGACTTCTGAACAATAATATATGTTAGAAAAGCTGTTCCCCCAGTTTCCCCCTTCAAGATCTGTATTCACTTAATATATGCATATTCCTCTGTCACATCCAGCACCAAAATCACAATATACTCTCTGGAAAAACTCCACTGGAAAAGATTTCCAGGGAAGACATGGAAACCAGAGAGTAACAGGAGAATGAAGAGTTGGTCAAGCATTTTGGACAGCCTACAAATGTTGCCGTTACGCCAAGAACCACTGCCTAACGGCACATTATGAGCAACAATTTTCATTCATCAGGAAAACAGAAAGAAGCAGAAGGGAATGGAAATGGTAGAAATTGAAAGAGCGAAAGAGAGAGAGAGAGGGAGAGAGAGAGCGGTAGAAAGAATCGCCTCATCAGCGACGATTGTCAGGAGGTTTCTGTTTTGTTTGCATAAACCCCTTAATGAAATCACAGGGAAAATCAGGGGAAAATCATACCAAAGGAGAAGCCACTGCAATGGGTAGTGGCTGTGGCTGTGGCTGCCACAGAGGCAGGCAACTTTTGTTGCAACTGTTGTTGCAGCAGCTTCTGCTGTGGCTGTGGCTTTGCCTCCACTTTGGTCGTGATTCTACAATTTCTTCATTTTATTTATTTAAGCATTTCAGACATTTTCCTGGTCTCCACTGCTTCTCTGCTCCTCTATCCTGCTGCTGTTTGTGCCACAGATTTAGATGCAGAGATTTGCATTAGAGAGGAGAGCGTGTGGCACGAATGATGAGGCGTGAGTAAAACATGATTCTGGGTTGCAAGAACAATGCTTCGCAGGATGGAATGCCCATATATATTTTAAATAATGGCCACCAAAAGGTTATCCTCATCTACTGGGGCCTGCCCCAAGTTCCGCTCTATCTTGTGGAGTGCCGCATCTCCAGGACTCGATCTGGCAGCCAGAATTTGTGCCAGAAATTAGCCAGAAATTGTGTCCGTGTGGCTCTGTGGGGAGCTGCTTCTCCTGCTGCTGCTGCTGCAGCTGGTGGTCATCTTCAGTGGGCTGCAACAGAACATGCCAGAACACTTGCCACTGCCACTGCCGCCGCTCTCCGCTCTCCCCCCACTCGCTGCTCCCCTGCGAGAGAGATAACGCACCAAAAATTGAACCCGACCCAAAGGCAAAAGCCGCGCGAAATGCGAAACGCCAATGGCCTCTGTGCCTCTGTGCCTCAGTGCCTCTCCAGGTGGAAGACCCCCATCGCAACACTGCACTTCGGTGTGGTCTCTCCCTGCTCCCGCCCTCCCTCTCGCTGTCTGGAATCCCCCCATTTGGGGGTTAATACACTTGGATCAGGCTGATGTTTAATGCTTAATGGCATTAAAATATTTTTAATAAAACATATTTGACTTTGATTCCAAGCGAAATGCTGTAAGACCGAACTTTTCGTGCGGGGGAAAATTGGCTTTTCTTGATGGGGAAAATTACACTCAACAACAAGGACAGGGAACGCTATCAAGAGGATCAAGAGAGGAATCATAAATTGAATTTTTAATCGATGTTTCTCTATGGAATCTACGATTATCGGAAAGGATATTAATCTGATATAGCAGAAATTACAAGAAAGGAAGCAATCCTTTTTATTGACAGACATTCCCAGGAAATCAATATCCTAAGGCAGAAATGCAGAATGAATCCGAAGCATTCCAGAGTCATCTTCCATTTTAGGCATATTTCCAAATATCTATTCTTAGGATTATCAAATAATTGCAGAATATAGAGAAGACATCTCTTTACTCTTGAGACATCTTGCACTCGTATAGATCCTCAATTGATACTCAAAGATAGAGAAAAAACTTGGAAGAACATAAAAATTGCATTTCCAAAAAAAGGATCTCCTAGCAAAATCTGAAATAAACAATACTATATTCCAATACATTATTTCTGAATACTTTTCATACTTCAAAAAAAATCCCCATATGGTCAGAAGCATCTCCTTTTTTTCGGTAGATCTGTTAATGTTCTCTTCCTTGCAGGCGAGTGTTAATGAAAAATTCTCTCAAGTGGAGAGAAATTGCATAAAGCAAGCGTGGAAAATGTGAAAAAGCGCTTGAAATATGAACAGAGGGAGAACAGAGAAAAAGGGGGGTTAGGAGTACGGAGAGCAGACTGGAATACAGAGGAAAGGAAAAGAGTCTGAGCATAAATATGACCGAAGAGCAGCAGGGAAGAAGAAGCGGAGCAGCACTCGCATAAAGAGGGAGGTCGAAGGGTAACGCACACAAAAAACTTGGAACCCAAGAGAGGCAGTGGGAGAGTGCGAGAGGGGAGAGGGGGAGAGGGGGGTTCCCATCTGGAACTCAGGCTTCGACTTGCAGCCTTTGCCATGCAACTTCGGCTGTGTGGCACAGTTAGACGCCCACTTAGTACGGTAATTTCGAAAACGTGCGCCTTTGATGAGATACAATCTTTGCGAGAGGAGCATAGCATGCCCCCCCCTTCGCACTCTGTGTGGCAGGAGGGGATGCGATGCCAATGATGATGCTGATGGAACGTTGACGATCGACCGAGATTAAGTGCAGCAGTCAGAGGAGGTACCAGGAGGTACTGCCGGCTGCTTGCCGGCTGCCTCGTCAAAAAAAAACGCATTTGGAGGCGGCCTGATGACGTCGTCAGAGTGAGCTTCTCAGCCTCCTCTAATGGCAAATGGAATATCTACATTAGAGCGCAGGAAGGAGCCCCCTCCCCCCCAACGCCGAATCCCGAGCCCGGCCACAACCATTAGAGAAAGAAAGCCAGCGGCAAGCAGCAACTTCTGGGGATAATTAATTAAAGCCACAATCCATCCCCACTCCATTGCAACATCTATCTGCTAACCTCTGCACGAGGTTCTCATGCTCCCCCCAGACACAAAATCCCAAAATCTCAGGCCACCTACTCGCGCTCTCATTGTCAGGGGTGTCCTTCAAGGGGGGGCTGGATATCTACAGTACAGTGCCCCTTATCTTCGGATCAGGATACTCCGCTTATCAGAATACTCTGCCATTGAGGCGGGTTCATTTCTACTTTCTACTTTTTCCAAAAATCATCAAAAATCTATTTGGGAACCTTCTCAGGAACTAAAAGATTTCAAAGCTAAATAAATTTAAATTAAATTAATTAAAAATAAAAATAAATAAATAAAAGCATAAATAACTCCTTTAAACATTGCCTAATAGAAAATGAAAAGTCTAGTAAAACTCTAGAGTTACACGTGTCTCAACTCCTCCAGATACTCCTTTTTTTCCGAGAGTTAGGAAACCCCTCTTTGAAGGCGCTTCTGGGACTGCACTTTCGCGCCATTTAGCTTGGATTCGAAAGCACTTGATCGAACGTAGGATCAGAGGATTGTTCCCACTCCCCAGAGAGCCCGTGGTCTCCCTATCGCAGATTCATCATCTCTCTCTGGGAGTTCGAGGCCACCTGCTTGTGGGTGGCAGTCACCTGCATTTGTGCCTATTTTTCGGGGCAATTAAAAGCCTAACAAATTACAAGAGGGAGAGAAAAGGAGGGAGAGATCTTGAGAGAGAGAGAGAGAGAGAGAGATCTCACAGAATTCATCTCTGTTCAGGGGTCTCTCCCTCTCCTGGCATTCGCTTCGACGCCGACCTTTGATTTATCGTTATTTTCATTTAAAAGGCAAACGACAAAAATCAACAACAAGGCGAAATGGCAAGAAGAAGGATCGCTGGAGGATCGGAGAGAGGATCGAAGGAGGAGCGATGGATCGCTGGATGGACGATGGGCGATCAACGATCCTCGATCGCTGCAACAAAAACAACAACAAAAACAGAAACAGCAGCAACAACAAATCGATGTCCCATCGCGCGTTTTAATGACAACGAGAGACCGCAGTCGCTGTTGCCGTCGCTGTCGCTGTCGCCATTGCCGTCGCAGTCAAAGGCATTTCCAAAGCAGAAGCCACCGAAGCAACACAACAAAAAAATTCTATAAATTAACAATAAAAAATAAAATAAAAAAAGATAAAGAAAAACTTTATGGTTACGAAAAACAAGAGTGCGAAAAGGAGCTGCAAAAGCCACGAATGTGGAACTCTCTTTCCATTCAAAAGAAACTCTGATCAGTATCGGATGAAGAGAGGGTTCCTCTAATCTACTTTGCTTTGAATACCTTCAATCTTTCAGTCATGAGGAATATATAATTTTGGCGGATTTCATGGCTTAAAGAAACGCCAAAGATCAGCTGTAGATCCATTCCAAGGCCAACATCACAGTGGATGATCTCTCAGATGATCTTTTCAAAGTTCTAGGATCTTCAAAATATGAAAAATCATTTGCAATACAATATCCCAGCAGAAATATTTGCTTATCCCCAAAGCATATCCATAGTTTACCAATTTACAGATCAACTGCAGATCTCTATTCCAAAAGTGGGATCACATCATTCCCTTCATTCTCTTTCGATCTCTATTTGTGTTCGATCCATTGGCTGATGGACTCCTCTGCGGGTCAAGGGCATTGCGACACAAACAAGAAGAGCAGAGCAGAGCAGAGCGGAGCAGGCTCCACATCCAAAAAGGATGACTCTGGCGGTGCCCCAAGTTGTAAGTGAGCCACTGGGCAACGACTTCAAAACGAGCGACGACAACATCGATCCGAGGACAGCAGGAGGAGCTGTGGAGCAGAGCAGACCCAGAATTCGAATTCAATTAAAAAGCGTTTATTCCGCAATTGCAGCAGCAGTGCCAGAAGCAGCAGCAGCGGCAGCGGGAATCAGGGGAAGCGGGGGAAGACCCACGGGGCGTATGAGTGTTGCATAGTTCTCGAAAATTCAATTTGCGCATGCGGCATGCCACAATCCAAGTGGAAGGGAGATGGCGAGAGGCCTGTTTTAAGGCATGAACTAGTTTTTCATCAACCACATCCACATGCCCCATGTAGTATCTACTGCTCTGCCCCTGCCCCCTGCCCCATGTCCACTCTTCCTCCTCCTTTATCTTCTACTATCCCCATCCCATTCCCTTTCCACTCTCTTCCATCCGCTCGTTACAACGCGTCTCTGTCTCTGCGTGCCTCTGCTTTTGGCCTGTGGCCGGACCATGGCTCCACGCTCCACGTTGCACGTTGCACGGTCCGCGCCTGCGACTGCGGCTGCATCCTCTGCCACATCCACATCCACGTTCGCCTCTTAAATAAGTTATTATCATTGCTCGCTTTAATTGCTGTAATTGAAAGTGAAAATGTTTGCCTTTTGATTTGTGCCACAGAAAAATGTGTCTAGGTGTCAGTTGGCCCATTCGCTGCCCCAGCGATCCAGCGACGACCGCACACAGAGAGTGGTATGGGGAGGGGGGGGACAAGAGAGAAGAAGTTGGGGTCTGTGGCAGGAGGAAGAAGGAAACTGCCATGTGGCAAAAGTCAGACGATCGTTGACTTTTTCCTTAGTGAAAACTTCTTTCATCGATTGATCTTCGATCGCTTAGAGAATTGTGGAGAAATGCAAATGGTCCGATCAATAATCACAAGAAAGGATTGTTTCAAGTTTAAAGATCACATTTGGGGTCTTTTTTATAAAGAAAACTTAGCCTAAAGATCATTTGGATATGCTTTTTTCTTAGGAATTTGAAGATCACTTAAAGATCATTTGCCAAATCGAATAATCGAATAATGTTAGTAATCCTAAGATTATAACGAAAATTCATTCATGATTCTATCTCCAAGAATCTTTGATCTGAGATCAGTTCCCCAGAGAATATTTCCTCAATGATTTCCATTAAATATAGAAGCTATGAGGCGAACAATGAGAAACACATATCCTACATTATTTTCCTCAATGTTTGAACCAAGGAATACATAGTTTTCATCAAGTTTTCCTTCTGTTTTTTTGGAGTTACGATCTAAAATTTAAAGGCTTTAATTTTTGATGCACAGAAAATGTGCAAGATTTCCATTGAATTCATGATCCAATGATGGAAATACATAAAAAAAGTGACTGCAGGATGGCTGTTGCAGCATCCGTTCTTAGGGTTAGAAAAATGTTCAGAGAGCGTTTGTGCTGCGTGTGTGGCAATGTTGCTGGTTGTCATTGATGCTGCAACAATGTGGCGGCGGCGCTGCAATTTAAATAAGTGCCCCCTGAGAAAACAGCGAACATAATTGCCTTTCTAGCACTGGTCGGTCGGTTGCGGTCGCGGTCGCCGTTGCTGTTGCTGTTGCCGTTGCCGTTGCTATTGCCCCTCATTTCCTTTCCAACACGAAGGTCAGCGGCGGCAACAATTGTCGATGTTGCAAGTAGTTGCAAGTATCAGGGGCAACGGAGCCTTTGGGGCAGCCGCTTACAAGCGCTGCAAATTCCTCTCACTGTCGCCATAATTGTTCTCTCTCTCTCTCTTCGGCTCCCTCCCTCCTGCTGCCACCCCTTTCTGGGGGCAGGGACATGTTGCAAAGTCAATTGATTGCTGCCGCCGCTGGCCTGCCGGCTTGCCGGCTTTCTGGCCCGCTGGCTCGCTGGCTGTTTAATGAGCCACAGATCGGGGCATCTGCGGCATGCGAGGTGTCTAAATTAGCTGGGAACGCGTTTTCGGCTGTCGCCAGCAATCAAAAGCGGAATATCGCGTCGCGTAGCGTCTCCCTCCTTGTAATTAGAGGCAGAGCAAATACCAAGAGTATCTGCCACAAAAAAACAAAACACACACAGAGACAGAGACAGAGAGAGAGAGACAGAGAACGCTGGTGCACTTGCAGCATCAGCGGCATGGCAGCACGGTAGCACAACTGCAGCTCAAACATTTGTCAGCAACTCTCTGACTCTCAGCTCGCGTTGCAGCAGAGTCCGGAGTCGATTTCTGTGGCAAATAATAACCAGAGAGGAACGTTACATGGGTTTGCCTCGACCAGGAGATACCCATTAGGCAAGTATAGGCCAGAATTCAGCCATTATGGGGAGCTAGTTCGAGGAAGTCGAGGAATATCCAAGGAATATCTTTAAAAATGTCTCTTATTCTTTATTCTGATTGTACAATTACTTACGCTTGGCTTATTAATGCCAGAAGGCATTAGGGGGTTTCTCTAGATCTCTAGATCCGCTGGAAAATTGTTTTCCTCATTTTGAATGTAAGTATGATCCAATCCCAATGATTTCTATATCCAAAAGTTAGTAATGCATTTTATGATCCTGCACAGTCTAAAGTTTTTAAGTTGTCCATTGGGATAGGCTTTTCTTCAAAGGTTTTTTATTACAAAAATATAGAAGCTAAAAATCTTTATTTAATAAATATATAACAAGCCAAGCGAATGGTATTGAAGTGCAGATCACAAATATATATTACTTTTAGATAGAAACCCTCACGCTCGAAATATATTTGAATTCAATTTTTATTTTATTTTTTATTTATTTATTTTGTATAATTTTTATTATAAAAATGATAAGACTTGCGATCCCTACTGCAAAGTAGGATCTTCACAATTTCTTTAGTATTTTCTACAGGGAACTGGGATTCTTCATGTTTATTTTGTCTAGCTATTAGAAATCTTAAAAAGTCCATCTGTCCATTCGTGAATGAATATACCCTTCGTTGTTCGCTGCTCTAAGTACTGGGTATTCAAATCGGTAGCAATTGCAATTGTTTTGTTGAATGTTGAATGTTCTTCTGCTGAACAAAAGGGATGCGGACTCTGGTGGCCATGGCCATGGTGCAACATGTTGATCACTGATATCTGCTGCACGATTTGCAGGCACAGTCCCAGTCGGAGTCCCAGCATCGGGCCAACAGGTAGACCCCCATCCAGATCCAAAGATCTCCAGCTTTCAGCTTTCAGCTTCCAGCTTCCAGCTCCCAGCTCCATGGGCTGGTCTCCCCCTCCAAGAGCAGTTTTTCTGTTGGTTTTTGTTGATCTGGCAACTTCATTATTTGACAGCGCACGACTTTGATATGGAACCGAACCGAGAATCGAGAATCGAGAGCCCGAGAGCCCAGTGCCACGGGGAGGGGCACTGTCGCTATAGCGACAACTTTTTTTTTGGTCAACAGAAATCAGAGAAACAGCAAAACAGCAGAAAACAGCAGAAAACAGCAAACGGAATATTGTTGTAATCAATTT
Source organism: Drosophila helvetica (assembly GCA_963969585.1). Lineage (NCBI taxonomy): Eukaryota > Metazoa > Arthropoda > Insecta > Diptera > Drosophilidae > Drosophila > Drosophila helvetica. Next base: position 3,220,057 of record OZ018402.1, on the reverse strand, counting down.
TACAAGTTTTTATTGATGGCCGACCAGCCACAACGCCGCATGTGGCACACTGTTTTTGGGCTTAGACTCTGTTTTCTGCTTCTCCCCTTTGGAGGCTCTCTGGAGTGCAGTGGCTGGCGATGGCGATCGCACTGGCTCCAATCGATTGAGTGGATATGTGGCTACGTGGCCGTTTCCATTGCGAAATAGGGAGTGGGAAACGGTGTCCTTGAGGCGACCCACAAACAGCACAAAAAATAACCAAAAACCTGTAAGGAATGGAAAGGAGAGATCTCGATAGATCTGGGAAGGAATATCTGCTTGGGCTGCGCCAAAACTCTCTTAAATTCCATACTCCAATAGGTGCAACTTCCTGCGCAATACGTGCAACATGCAGCAGCCCATCAAATCAGTGCAATTCCTATTGAAAGAGACAAACCATCCGTCGAGAATTCTCACGTTGTCGCCCAAGTACAGATCGTCGCTTCCGCTCTCGTTGCATCGCAACTCATCGAAGATCGTAATGCAATGTTGCAACAACTGCAGCAGCAGCAGCAACAGCAACAGCAGCAGCAGCATCTTCGTTCAATAATAATTATTATTAACACCAAAAGCAGCAGCGACAAAAACCGTCCGTCCGTCCGTCCGTCCGTCCGTCCGCTGCAATCAATCAAAAAGGCGCGCTCCAGATCTCCGAGTGCGCGTAGATCTTTCTTTGAAGATCTGTGTGTGGTGTCTGTCTCCCCTGTAGATGCTCTGGGCTCTGGGCTCTGGTGGGGATTTGCCAGCTTGCCAGTGGCGGCCACTGCCTTTGCCACAGTGCCACTGCCACTGCCGATTATGAGATGATTGCTTAAGATGACAACGAGCAGGCTGAGAGACAATCCTGCTCCTCCACTCAAAGGCAGAGGCAGAGGCAGCGGCAGACAGAGGATTCAGCAGAGCAGCGGAATGCCCCAATGCCAATGCCAATGCCACAGTCGAGTGGCAGCAATAAAAATGACGTTCCAGATTATTGCACACACACACAGACACACTCACGCGTCTCCTGTGTGCCACAGAGGAGTTGCAGACGACACATGAACGTGCCACCTCCATCTTCATTTCCCCCTCTCGATGCCCATGGATGCTTACGCGCTCTTCAAGTTCCACACATAGTTGCTGTCATTATTAAAGACATTTTCAACTACATTCTAGAGGGTACTTAATTTGCCTCGAAACAAGAGGCCACCACCACCACCACCACCATCACCACCACATGTGGCATGCCACCTCACACGAGCTGATTGGATTGGCACGGCTTTGTGTCATCGTCGCGAGAATGGGCGGACGGACGCTGATTACGCTGATCTGATCCTTTTGGGTGCACTCAGTAGAGAGGAGACAATGCATAAGTAGGAGTAAATGCATCCATCAGATAGATCCTCCGTGTGGCAGCATATACCAGAGGAGCCGGGGGGGGGGGCATGAAAAAATTGATGAGTTAATTAACGCGCATCGCCAGCATTCCGTTCGACTAATAACCAAGTTGTAGACAACAACAGCAAGTGGATGGATGGATGGATGGATGGATGGATGCAGTCGATCCAGAGATGCGAAATGCTGCATGGAGTCGCTGTCGCTGTTGCTGTTCCTGTTGCAGTTGCAGTTGCAACCATATTTATGAGCATGGCTCTTTCGTTCAGTTGTCGATCTGGCACTTCAATGTCAGTTGTTCATCATCATCATCATCATCTTTGCGAGGACGGATCATCATCATCATCCACCGCGAAAGATAGACAACAGACAACAGCGAGCGAGGTGTATCATGGACTGCTGCAATGCGTTCTTTAATTGAGTTTTGCGTTGCAACTGCCTCGGAGACTCGGACTCGGAGACTCGGAGACTCTTTATGGCCATGCCATGGCCACATCATGGGGCAGGCAGCAGCAGCAACAGCAACAGCAGCCCAGTAGCCACAGCCAGTGGCATCCACACGGCAACCGGCAGCAAACGTGGCATATTATCACACAACCATTAAATATGATGAAGACTGCCAAAGCGATGCAATGCAATGCAATGCAATGCGATGTGCGATCCGATGCGATGCGATGCATGAGGAGTGTTCCGGTGATAGAGATGGACGCGTCACGTGATCGTGAATGCCATTCCCGAGGCGTGACTGTACCTGTTTCTGTACCTTTGATCTATTTTATTCGATTCGAATTTCTACCTCTGGTGGCAGTTACCAGTTTTAACTATCCTCACTATAATCATTCATTGATCGTAGGGATTTTTGATAGTTTAATAGGTAATAGCTTAATATATAATACTCTCAAGTTTCAGACAGATATGTCTCTATTTTTAGATGCTCTTAACATTTTAAATATATGCAGCATATACTCCAAGATCTGGATCCTTGTATGCTTAGATGCCATTTTCTAAGAATATTTTATATTTTTGATCTCTTCCATCTCTAGATTTCCCCCTTTTCTCCAGTCTTCAGCGGCTGCTGTCGTCGGGTTTACGCATTTATGACGCATTTTCTCATCGCAGATTCACTGGCGATCTATCGACATGGCTATGGCTATGACTATGGCTCTGCCACTGCCACTGCCAGTGACTGAATCTCTCTCGGAATTGGAATCGGAATCTGGCCCGCGGCGGCCCCCACTGGAGGAGCAGAGCAGATCAGAGCAGAGCAGAGCAGAGCGGAGTCTCAACGCTGCTCCCTGGGGCCATTACGCATACTTTGAGCTTTGGAGTTGATTTTCCCATTTCTCATTTGGAGGAGGTTGCACTCTAGATGTTTTCTTGCCACAGATGCAGCCGCTCGCTCGCTGCTGATCATTATCAATGATCTGGCCATCGTCATCGTCATCGCCATCGCCATCGCCATCTCCATCTCCGCTCTGTGGCATGCAACATTCTGCTGCATTCCCATTGCAACGTTGTGACTGACACAATGCCAGTGGTCCAGTGGTCCACACAGTGGTCCAAAATGCAACCTCTGCCACCTCTGTCCTCCTCCATCGGATGCTCCTCCTCCTCGCTGCGGGATCATTGACTATTGACCGCGCTGATTGATTACTTTGTTGCTGTGGCACGTTGCAATTTATTGGCCCTCGCTCGCCGCTGCTGCTGCTGCTGCTGCGGCTGCTCCAGCAGCTTCTCTTTGGCTTTGGCTCTGGCTTTCGATGATTAAAAATGCTTTTGTGTAAATTATTAGCTGCAAATTCACTCTCAAAGTCATTTGTTGTTGCCGTGTTGTCGCTCATAATTCTCGCCTTGAGGCTTGCCACAGAGACGGAGGCACAGCCGCGGGCCCCAGAGATCCCCCAGCCTCCGATGCATCCTCTCATCCGATCCTCATCATCATCAATTGCGTTTCGGTGTGAAAATGATGTATGTGGCTCTGCGGTTGGTTCCGTTCCTCGGGATAGAGGCTAGATACCACTCTGTGGCAGGCCCCGGTTCTGGTATCGCGTCCAGCCTTTGACTCTAGGCTGCGCCTGCCGCGCCTCGAAAATTGTCGGCGGCGGCGGTTGCTTTAAAGCGCATAAACAAAAGCCCAGCCACCTCCTACTCCCAATCCTACTCTTCCTTCGTTACCCTTTCGCCTGGATCGGATGCTGAATTTCCTTAATATTTCCATTTGCTTGTTTGATAGAATTTATGCGCGCATTTGGAATCTTCGAGAGCATTCATTCCGGCGGCAGGCAGCATTCCAATCTACTGATGTTGCCACTGTTTCTGGCCTCCATGACAATGACAGCGAATACGACAGACCAATATTTATTGACATTTTTCTCGAGAGTAAGGAAGAAGCAAAAACACACAGCTACCCTTCTGAGAGCAGGGGCATTTAGACTATGGAATACCCACTAATCGGATGAAATAACAAACTCTCCATGTGAGGGAAAAAGAGTCTAATCAAAAAATGATAATTTAATCAGGCAAGCTCCAATTTTCACTTACCTTTCCGTATTGCGTTTTCAGTCAGAACGTTCCGTTTTCGTTTATAGGTTCTCCCATTTTCACAGTTTTTGTTTCTTTTTGAAAATGTTCTGTTAAACGCACAATTTAGTGCTGTTAAGCGCACAATTTGGGGAGTTGCGCGACAACAAAATGGGACTGCGTCAGCTGTTAGCACGAAAACGAAAAGTGTTGTTGCATTGAGGTTAAATATTAATATTTGAGGTTGGGTTAAAACAAAATTATTTATAAGGAAGCCACAAGTTGAATTGACCTGGTAATGGTGTCAACTATATGTCACTGCAGCTATAAGTCATCTATTTTTTCACCTTTGCAATTAAGGTTCGATTTCTTGTATAAGCAGCTTATGGCTAAAATAGCTTTGAAATCAAGAAACCAAACACTCGTTCAAGTCACTTTTAACGGGCTATCATTGTTAACCCATCACATTTCTTATTAAAATATAAATCGATATACAATAAGGAAAAATATCAGTATTATTAAAAGGCATTGTAAATATTTAAGCGTTCTTAACCATCCGATTCAGAGATGCTCCATAGATCTGCTTATCGATGAAAGACTTCTCTGAATGATTAAGGAGTTGCACTGGATATACTGGACACTGGATATACCCCCGTTTCTCGGTGAACCAACATCTGTGGCAAGAAGAGACACCACTGAAACATGTTGCGGCTTCTGGTGCTCCCTGCCTCCTCCCGTTACCGTGCTTTAACTGTCAGTTATCATTCACTCAACATTCAACAAAGAAACATTCGAATCTCTTGCTCGAAATTCGATTCCCATCCTTCGATTCCAGTGCCCCGATGCAAATTGTGGCTACCGCTGCCACTGCTGACTGCCCCTGCTGCTGCCTGCCCCTGCAGCTGCCTGCCCCCTGCTTGCTGCCTGCTGCTCTGCGGGTGAGTTATGGTGGCGGTTGTCGCTTAGACAGGATGTGTCTCTCTTTCAAGGCCTACCCACTACCCACCCACCCCCCCAATCCCCCAATTAAGAGTGGACATCGACACCTCCTTGCCACGACATCATTGCCTTTCTCTTTCCCACACACACAAACACACCTGCAACAACAGGGGCAGCAAATTTGAAATGAAATATTTTCGATTCTGCTGTCAACATGAGTTTTGTTGACAACACATTAGCAACTGTGGCTGTTGCTGTGGCACTGTGGCACTGTGGCTCTCCTCTCCTCTCTGTTTCTGTTGCTGTTGCTGTGGTGTTGCAGCCAGCAACATGTTGCCGCCGTTTGTGGCGACATCGCGCATTGGGGACGGGACGTTGGACGTTGCGCATGCGCCGCACGATTTGCAATTTGCAGCTAATTGAACGCGTGCGCAGGCGCAGTTTGTTGTCGACTCTCACGCTTCTCATCCTCTGCCCTCCCCTCCTTCCTACCTCTGCCCACCACCGCTCTCTCTGTTCTCCCTCTCTCTCTCTCTCTCTCTCATTCCCTCATAGAGCAAGCGCCGTTTTTTCTGGTACCCTGTGTGGAGAGGCTATGATGATTTTGAAGAGATGTTTGCAAACGCAAAGACAGCAAAAATCTCCAGAGCTATAGCTTCTATTTGTAGCCATTTCCATTCATCCCTTCATTTCTGTCAATTATCCTACGAATTCCCATAAAATATATCTTGAGGTTCCACATCTTATTCATATTTTATAGGGTATCAGGCATGTCGATACCCAAGTATAAGCTCTCTTTCGTTTCTCGTTCAGTTAGAAAAGTGCCAGGCGACAAATGGAGAACGACATGGAATAGCCTCATGCGTGGTGTAACCTGAAACTGGAACGGACTCCCCAAGTCCCCAAGTCCGCCTGAATCTGTATCTGAATCCGAGGCTGAGCCTGGGACTGGCTTTGGCTTTGGCTATGGATCGGGCTTATTCCGCTTTGAATTGAATGAATTTCGACAGCGACTCAGCCAGCACCTAAGCAGGCCACAACTCTAGAGTGCGGACTCTAGACTCCAGAGCAAGTTGCTGCTGCCCCAATGCTGGCTCCTGTTAATGGTGGTGACAACTGCGAACTGCAGCAGCAACCACTACCGTCAGAACAGTGGGTGGTGGTGGTGGTGGTGGTGGTGGTGGTGGTGGTAGCGTAATCTAAAGAGGAGGACTTGATGACAGATATTTTTTCCAAATTGTTCCTAAAAAAGGTCCATGAATTTCTGCCAAAATTGAATCATAAAGATCGCTGATCGCTGATCAAGCTGTGCTGGTAACGATCCCATGTTTTTAGTTTATTCTTGGCTTAACTTCTTTTAGGAATAATTTCGAATTTAATTCCAATAATTTCGAAGACCGCTCAACCCTGCATTTATTAGCTTTTCAGAATTGCAAAGTTAAATACAACCAGTCTTAAAATACTGAAGTTATGTACAAAAAAGCAATACCTCTAAAAAAAATATGAGAATTTCAAAAAAATAAAAATAAACATTTTTAATTAACATTTGTAAAGCCCCAAATCTATAAGAAAAAGAAAAGAGACCCACAAGGTAAGATATCATTCTCTGTATATTATTCTCTTGCTGATAGTTGTGAAAATGGTGTCCCTCCAGAAAGCGGGCCTCCAGGACCAAGGGCACCTGCAGCGACCTACCCAAGTATTGTACGGAGTTCCAGTGTCTGGACAGTTTCAGTGGTCTCTATAGGACTCGGTCGCATCTTAAGAATATTTACGTTTTCACCCTGGCGAACCAAGAACTTGGACTGTTTGTGATTGTGGAAAACTTTCGATAGACTTTAAAACTTACTGTGTATTTTTTTTTGATAATGCGAACTCTTGCCAGGATCGTTTTCTGATCTTCTTCGGCTGCAGCTGTTGGAGCCGGGTCAGCTAGACTGGTGTGGAGGCATGCTATACACATACATATGTAATCCAATTAAAACCGATAAATAATTCTCCATTATCCCCTTTTTTCCATCAAATCTCTCAAACTTCTCCATCACGTCACTTCACACTCTCCCTATTTACCATAGAATCTCCTTGTTTTCCACCATTCTCTGTGGACTATGTGCCAGGTCTCCCTCTACCAGGCAATATATCTATGCACTCGTATATCTATCGTCCGAGTATATGCCACATATCGTACGGAATACGAGTATGTGACTCTTAGTTTATTTATTTTTATTTTTTTGTCAAATGCCGCCTGCGGTGTTTCCATGTTGCTTCTGTTTCTGTTTTGGGTCTTGGACTCCAATTCCGATTCCGATTCCTTCTCCTTCTCCTCCTCCACCTCCACCTCCACCTCCTTCCCCGTCCTGTTGGGGATGCCAGTGCGGTGCACTTGCCCAGCGTACGAGTCCACGAGCTTTGTCTTGTGTGCTGTTGGCCCCTTTTTCGCGGTGTTTTTCCGCGGTGTTTTTTCTTGGTCCAGTCCCCAATCTGCAATATGTTTATGCATTTCTTGCGGTCGCTTTGGCGGCCCAACAATGGCTTCTAGCCTTTTGCCTCTCCTCTGGAATGTGGCTCCATTAAATTGTGGAGCCTAATACACGATTTGTTGCTGCAACACAGTTGTTGTTGTTGTTGTTGGCTGTACCACAGCTGTTGTCTTTTGTTGTTTTTGTTGTTTTTGTTGTTGCTGCTGTTGCTGCCGTTTTGTTTGTTGTCGCTGTTGATTAGCAATTTAATTGATTTGTAGGCAACAATTTGTCTGCCACTTCAGAGGCCTTTCAGAGTGGCCTCCAAGCGCAGCCGGTTTCCTCACATGCCTCATAAAATATTCATATCTCCAGACGTTGTTGGGGGTGTTCGAGGTGTTCTTATACGATACGTTTGTATCGTATTCCACACACCACACCACAATCTCATGCAAATCTCTCTGGAAAAAACATGGCGGCAAAACAGAGAGAAAGAGAGAGATAGATACAGCGTACAGCGTTGGAGCATGCAACAGGTGTGCAGGCGGCCCTTTTGGTCAGTCACAAGATATGTGAAATAAAAAGGTAAGTCTACAGCAATATAACTTTTAGAAATTAGTTTTTCATATGAATTCTATGATTTAGTGATTCTTTTCGCAATTGAGTATATTGCCGCATACCCGCCCACACGGAAGAAAGGTAGTCTTTACTCTCTCTCTCTCTCTGACCTACCTGCCATATAATATACCTTTCCGTCATTTCTCTTGTTTTTGCTCCTCTGCTGCTCATCCGGCTGTCTGCCTGGGATGTGGCCCCATGATGTGGCAGCCGTCTGCTGGTTATTAGCCACACATTCAACAGATACACCCATTTAATTAGAGGCTTCTGCTTCACACACTCTTCTCGATGATGGCGGGGTGGCGGGGTGCATGCCACAGGGCAGCCATTTTGTGCTGCTTTACTGCGGCTTCTGTTGCCGCTCTTCTTCCTGGGGATATCTCTTGTTTCTTTTTTCCTGTTTGTGGGTGGAGCAATACTTTCTTCTTTCTTTCTAGTGAAATCTCAATTCCGATTTGACTAAACTTTTATCGCTGAATGTGAATGTGCCCCATCCCCATGCCACTGTTCCCATTCCCGTTCCAGTTCCCGTTGCACTACCGCTGCTGACTGCATCTCTGCGGCTTATTAGCCGCCGTCGCCGCCGCCGCCGCCGCAGCGCTTTGCTTTGCTCCGCTCCGGCTGCAGGTGGCCGGCCGCCATTTGGGCCATGATTTATGCAGTGGCAAGGCATTAGAAAGGTCGTTCGCTCGCAGTTGTCGTCGCTTGTCGTCCGTCGTGATCCAATGGCCGTGACCAAAGAGTAGGAGGCGATCCGCGATCCGCGTTCCAGCGACAGCTGCTGCCGCTGCTGGTGAGGATTACCAGAACTGTCTTCGCAGCGTTTCGGACGTCAGCGATGCCTTAATTAGGTTTTCGCCTGAAAAGTGTCGAAAAAAATCTCAGGCCACGCCCACATACTCGCTGACCCACTCTTCTGTGTTAGTCATGCCCCAATTTGAGGCATTTCTTTGCGAGGATTATAAATGACATCACATTTGTCTTGGCCACGTTAATGTGCGTTTCCCTTTGGCCCAAAAAAGAAAGAATGGAACATCTTCATTAGCGAGGCGAGTGGGAGCGAGAGAGGGAGAAGTTCCAGGAAGAAAGTACAGTTGCGCGTCCGACGACCTACACAAAAGTCAGACAGCCCGAGGCGGCTTTCTTTTCTTTTTCTTTTACTCGCGTAAAAAAGTACAAAATCTTAGCCTAAGTCTAATCTAAGGTCGAGTCTGGTGTGGTTATCGATGCGGCAGCACGTCGTTGTTTTAGCTCCTGCTGATGCCGGAGTGTCACTTCCAGGAACTGCAAGTACTCCTCGTCGATGGGTGTCGCCGCAGCCGCAGCGGCGGCCTCCTCCTCGGCTTCGGAAGAGCAGCTCTCCTCCAGGCACTGCTCGCGCTCCTCCTGCTGCGGATATTGTCCTTGGCAAAGACGCTGCACCTGCATGTGGTGCCACTGGAAGAGCCTCCTGTGCGTGTTGCTCCACATCTCGGCTGCTGTCGTTCCCTGATCGCTGCCTCCTCCCATGATCGATGCCGCCGCTTGTCTGGCCGCAGCCTCCTTCCGCTTCTGCCTGCGTCCGCGCCGACTGCGCTGGCTGCTCCTAGAGCGGCTTCTGTTCCTCACCATCTCCAGCGGCACCTCCTGCATGAACACTGTGGCTTTAATCCTAACAAAACATTTAATTTTTCTTTCAGCAAATGAACGTCAGGTCAGAAAAAAAACAAAGCAAAACAATACAAGCAGCGCTGCCACAGACCAGCGAATCAGCTGACGGTTGAAGCGCTGCCAGAGTGGCAAAATAGCGACCAGCCACAGACAGATGGCGCAGAGTAAGTTATGGACAAATTCAACAGGGGCGCCACTGTTTCGGGTCATATGGCAGCCAGGCGGTGTGACCGCTTACTGTATTTTTAATACTTTTTTGGTATTTTTATGCCAAAATTTAGGTGAAGATATATTTACAGTAAATCGCTGTATAATAGTATACATGTTTAAACAATTTCATCAATCTCTTAAAGTTAATTCCAAAAGTATTTAAAAAAAAGGCTTTTTTTTTTAATTTTACCAAAAAACTCTTGAAAACCTCTTGAAAACTTAAAGTAGCTTTAAGCAGCATAAAACTCTTGGGTTTTTTACTTTTACATTATGAAGTGCAAATATAAAGTTTGAGGCCAGCATTGAGCAAGTCAACGATCACTTTGAGCACTTAACGGAAAACGTGAGCGAGAACTTCGTGAAGCTGTGCTCCTCCTTGGCCTACGACCTGGGCATAGGCCTCCTGCAGCTGGAGCCAGGTAGTCTCTAGCAGTTCCCCTGTCAGCAGCAGATGCTTATCCCTCCCGCCTAGCCCTCAAGCATCTAATGCCCACCAATGTGCTGGTCCAGTCATAGCCAATCTACACGTTGCTGCCGAGGGATCAGTCATTTCCAGCAAAAAATTTAGTTTTAATCAATTCCGAAATTTAAATATTGGTTGTCGTAGTAGTAGACGTATTTTTTAATTGGAAATACTTGTAAAAATAAAGATTAAACCTTTAGTACTTTTAGTATTATAATATTTTTAGTATTTAGTATTTTTTATGTTTTTTTTAATGTATTTTTTTATGTATAATCTTCTCCCAATTCTAAGAGTCCTAAGTTTTCGACAGCGTCGGAAGATTCCAGGGAGGTGTCTATATATATTTGCATAAAACGAAGTGATTTTAAGAAACTCAAGATTAGTCATGTTAGTCAAGAGGGAAAAGCTTTCTTCGTCCTTAAAGCCACACTCTAGACTTGTGATTGAATCAACCTTCACGAGATGGCGAGCTTCATCAAGGTCTGTCGAATACCTTAATACCAAATTCTTTAATATTGGTGTAGCCTTTAGTGAAAGTGCTCGGAAGAGACCTACTAGAGAACCACTTTTGTGGTCAGAGGAGATTGTCAACTCTTCGAGGTGGAAGGACTCGACCAATGCCTCAATCCCCTGGGTATCTTTGACTGGGAGATTCAAGGACTTCAATCTCGGAATCTGAGAAACAAGGTCAAATTGATCCTGATCGACTGACGGACCATTGATAATCAAATTCTGGATTTTTGATTCGCCAGAAGATGTGAATTTAGTGAGCAGATTTACCAGAGGGGTTTCGCCTTTCCTTGTTGTCATGACCAGATGCTCGATGCTTGATCGCTGCGCCAAGACATCAAGGCCTTCTGTGCTGCAGAACGCGCACTCGAGTCGCGTCAAGGAACTTATAGCGGACACTTGGGTCACCTCTTGGGGGGTGAGACTTCCGCCCCTTACAGCTAGATGTTCCAGTGTGGGGCACTCCTTGGTGGCCAGAATCCCAAACAAGTTCTTGAGGGATCCCGTTGAATGGGATTCAACAATCAACACTGCTAGCTTGGGAAGTTGAGCCAGCTGTTCTATTTCTACGTCCTTGACACGGAATAAATTGCATGCCAGGGCCCGGAGGGACCGCATTCTACTCAGTTCCCCTAGCTCTGCATCGTTCATTTCGTATCGCTTGTCTACTCTCAGTTCCTGCAGAGTCTCGCCTTGCCACTGGGCCAGCTGGCCGAAGAAATTTTGCATGTTACTCCTTCTGAAGAGTCCTAAAATACTCACGTGTTCCAAATTTTGCAGGCTAGCTATGAAATTGAGGTCAGTATCATTAGGAAAGTGAGTCTCAGAAGATTTATATTGAGAAAAATCCAATTTCCTTTTGCCTTTACCGAATGCGATGTATCTGGGGGATAGCACAATAGTCAACACTTTTTCGATCGAACTAAGAGTTATTTACAAACCTGTTAGGGGAATCTGTTTTTGATACCTTGAAATCATTTAAATGGATTAAGTGCTGGTAGCTTCGTCCATCGGAGAGTTTGCCTTCGAAGCGCTTCAACGAAGTAATCTTGGCCAACTCCGTAGTCTCACTAAAGTCGAGCGAGCTGTCGGTTATGGAGAGGCTCTGTAGACCGTGATTTTTGCTCATCGCTATTTCGACAAAGAACTCTCTCAACGAGCCATGTTCATGGTATCCCTCTATTATTATATGATTTACTGATGCAAGGCGGGCCAAAAGTTGTGTCGCTAAATTATTAAATTTGAAGAAACCAATTTTTAGGTTCAATTCCTTTTTTTCCCGATTGAACGATATGCTCCTGTCGTTGATCCGTATATAAATTTTATCTTGACAGGACTGTACAATTTCGAAGATCTCAGACAGTGTCGTGTCGACAGGCCAGCAACTCGTCTGCTCGTGATCAGTTTCTATACGAATTTTCGCTAGCTTTTTGCAGGAATTTATAGCTGTAAGGACCCCAGGCGATATCTTGCCGAACATTTCATTCGCATTCAGATTGAGCTCACTGAGTTCCGTTAGTTGAGACAATAGCCGAATGTCTAGAGGATCAGCGAATTGACATTTTACCAAAATCTGCAAAGATCTTATGCGGGCCAGTTCCTTGGCCTCCACGGGATCGATTTTTCTATAAAAAAAACCAATGGATTGGAATGTGTGCGACTGCCTCGAAGCCAGAGCAGCCAAGAGGCCCTGAAGGGATCCTGTGGATGGCACAGATGAAATAATCCATTCTTGGCGAACGGGTGTTAAGTGTACCTGTTTGGGGCGATCCGTGAATTTGAAGCGAAGACAAACCTGGCAGGGTCGAAAGTGGACTGTAGTCGGAGGCATTTGCATTCCTTTTTCTCATATAAAGGAAAAGTTCTCCACTTGCTCTGTATGATATATACGAATTGACCAGCTCAATCCTCGTCTCCGTCTTCGACTCCTTAAGAATGCTCAGAACTTGCTCGGATATTTCCGCAAAGTGGTGTCTGGACAGTATCTCCAGGTGGTTGAGTTTGGTCAGCTGGGACAACTGCCCAATGCTCTGGGGATCGCCAAATCCACACTTCACTTTGGTTAATGTTTCGATCTGGGCTATTGCCTGCGTTTCATTTTGGTCCATTGCTACATCGTCTATGGACAATCTGGTAAGGACTTTCCGCTGATTGCAGGCCAATCCATCCAGCAGAGGGTGAAGAGTGCCCTTCTCGTGCACGCCTGCGATTTTCAGGTGGTCCAGTCTGGGAATCTTAGCCAAAGGCCTGTATTCGCTAGCATCGCAATCAGGTCTCATCTTGAAGGTGAGTTTTTCCAACTGCTCGCAATGGGCGGCAATCGCAGCCAGCCTCTTTCCTCCCGTTTCATTATTCAAGTATGACAGAACGCGCAAATTTTTGTTCTGGCGGCAGATTTCGATCAAATCATCGATATCCATCCGAATATTTAACCGGAGTGTCTCGAGGCTGTTAACTCTTCCCAGACCCTCTAGGGAGTAGCCTGAAAATAAACAAATGTTTCATTTTACATATGTGCATATACCCCTAGACGAAGAGGATAATGCTCACCTGGTACATCAATTTCCAACTGTTTCAGATTCAGCTTGTTTTGGAGCTGGCCTATCACGGTGTAAAATGATTCCATGTGCTCAGGGTGGAATGATTCGGGAGCGTAGCGTAATACGACTTTGGTCGGACCTGCTTTATCCTTGATGTCGTGGCTGACGGAGCTCCAGTAGGTTTCTTTGTCCTTCGCCGCGGTGTTCTTCAGCCGAGTATACACCTCTTCAAAGTCTATATCAATGCTGCTGATCCTGAAGATCATGTACTTCTCAAGGCTGCCATACAGATCCGTATCCCATTCACAGAGCAGACCGGCAATCCGCTCGCAGCATCCGGCCAAGCTAATGAGATCAGCATATTTGATTTCGTCGAGTGCATCTGGTCTCCTGCTCTCGCAATTCCTTATCATGTGCTTAAATATTTCAAAGAAACTGTAGCTTGCCAATTCAGATATGCTCACTTGGCTCATTTTTATTTATTTAATGACAGCGTTTGATTTAGCACAATTGCGAGTCCAGTGTGCTATTTCCCAAATCAAATTGTTTTTAATCAGCTATTTTTATTTGTTGCTCTCTTGAATGCACTTGAAAAACGTTTTCTTCGATCGAGTACAAAATCAATAGTGATTCATAGAAGTAAGATTAATTTTCTTTGTTATTATTCTTAATACGTTAATACGTACGTAATAAATAACGTAACCGTCGACTGTTAGTCACATCTGTGTGACAGTCGCTTATCTGCTGCAAACTGTTCGATGGGCTGATACAACTTTTTATACTGCCTTTTTCGGCTGTAAAGTTACTATTTATCTGTTTAAATCATGGTATATGGCTACGCTAAGGTTGGTTATCAGATAGTTGCAATATTGCCATTCAATCGAAACTTGATCATTTTTTGCGATATTTTTTTCGGAAATTTTGACTTAGAAAACTCAGGAAAAGTCGAAAAAAAATATTTCTTGGGCTGTTTTTTTGGTTTCAGATAGGTACATTAATTGGGCGTCTTTTAAGGTATCGTTTGTAAGAATCAATGGATAAACGGCTAAGTTGCAGCCGTTTCACCAAACCTTGGCATGCCGATTTTAGGCGATAAATTCCGTTAGTCGACATATAACCGTTATTTTTGTTGCAAACAATATCAAAAATCATTTTTTGTAACAGTTTTTAATGGTAAAATGGCATTTGGAATGAAACCGCTGCAATGTATCCGTATATCAATCGATTTGTATAAACAATACCTTAAACGACGTCTAATTAATGAACCTGGAACTAAAAATACTGGCCAAGAAATATGTTTTTTTTCCTGTGTTCAAAGTCAAAATTCGTATCATCTATTTAAACTATTTACAACGTTAATTCATTAATACTAACGTAGCCCCGATAATAAACTTTGAACAATTAAAAAAAAAAGTGCGATACTGCCTGCCAGGCGTTATCGATAAAGAAAACTTTACTGCACTTTTTTGGTGTCGTTGTTGCATGCACCCTAAATTAATGGTACACTCCATACCATGGTGAAATGAGTATATACATAGGTGGCGTATTCCCCACATGTGCTCTCTTTCGCGGAGTTGGCATATGGCATTCTGATCCAATGCATTAAGCAGGCCGCCGTCGAATGGAGGGGCATGGCCCACCTGATTGCGAACACGGGCAACCTGGACATCGACCTACTGGAGCAGATGGACAACAGCCCGTGCCACATGTTGCCTACTTGCTCCGGCGTAAAAAATCTTGATCGGCCAATGCGCTATCCGGAGCACATTGTGTTAGCGATGGCCAGTTCCCAAAGATCAAGGACAAGCAGGGCCCTTGGCCTGTGCCAGATTTAAAGCAGTCTTTACATACACATCCTTTTAATCACTCAATTTAATCAAATTGTTACATTATAGATTCATATGAAAATAATTGTAAACACAATTTAAAAGCTGCCTTGGTATTTGAAAAAACCGAACTCATTGTTTCCAGTTTAAGGCAAACAGTATTGGATTTTTTGAGATCCCATTTAATTTTACATGTAAATATCGTATTTTATTCGTGTAGATAAATTGTAGAATTCGTTCTCGCTGTTAACAAGGTTGTTCGCTCTTAACATTGTTCCTTGCTGTTAGCAAGGGGTCAGCATATTAGCAACAGCAACAGCCGACAACTCGGGAATCCAAGCATTCGATGATGCAACTAAATTAAACTACGATCCAATATAATATAACATAAATAAAATATAATAGTAAATATACGAAATTATACGAAAATCATATGCTAATAAAACTAGTACTAATACCTTAGGAGATGTTACAGAATAAGGGTGTACTGATCTATGATCCTTGATTTTTAAATTTTAATTCAGATTCTTTTACAACTTTTAGAAAGATTATGTAAAGATTAAAACATAAATTAGTATATGCGCATTTCCATGTAAAATTCCATCATCCATTCCAATATAATTCCACGATATTAATTTCTAAAAATATTAAAACTAATTTAATCAGATGACATATAACTTTATTATCTTTTATTTGAAAACCTTATATAAAACCTCCTATAAGAAATATTACTCTTGATTCCAAATTTTCCTCAACGTTTTCATAACATATCGAACTATCTAAAAAAAAAATGTTCAACGAAAACATAAAAATTATTGTTTTATTTTCATTGAAATGAACTCCAATCAATATGAATGTTCAGGACAACCCCTTTTCAGCGACCATCCCTACGCCTCAATGACTTCAATTTACTATTTCTGCTTTCCGAGCACTTCTGCACTCCTCTCTGGCCAAAAGGGCAAACTCCAAATCCAAAGCCAAAGCCAATCCCTGGCAGAACCAGAACCATAGCTAGAGCCAAAGGCAGAGGCAGAGGTCCATCGTGCATCAAAATGTTTTGTTTTTCTTGCAAATTCAAATCCCGTGCTTATAAATTTCGGTCGATCGGCCTCAAAGGAGGAGAAGGAGTATAGCCTTTACCTCTGCCGCAGGACCTACAGAACCGAACGAGAACTGGAAACTGGACTAAGGATTAGGGCGGATCAATTTGGTTTGTGGTGCGAATGCAAATTGGCCAGCGGTACGGTTTAAATGAGGCTCAACAAAAGGCGGAAGCAGTGCATGAGTGCATCCTGCTGTGCCGGAACAACAAATGTACAAATGAACGAGGATATCCATGGACATCCAGAGAGGATCGATATCTATCATTTACCTGCATGGAAATTAGGTTTACACCTTTTTTGGCCAATATGTTCATAAAACAATTTAGAGATTTACAAGGGGATCAACTTGAATGTGGTTCAGCAGCAGCAGCAGGACACACGCTCCTGTATCTCCTGTATCTTTGTATCTCCATCTGCATATTGTATCTGTATCTTCCGCTCTGCCCTGCTCTCCGCCTCTCCGACGAGTGGGTGTGTTTGTATTGCGGTTTAAGTGAGACGCAAAAAAAAGGCGCGTGGTTATGGATATATCATCATCCTCAATCCTCAATCCTCCCTCCCTCCCTCCATCCGTCCATCCATCAGAGTGGTAGAGCACTTCATATGTGTTTTCTTTGGGTACGAGGGGGAGGTTGGGTCGTTCAGGGCCATTTTCATTCTCGATAAAGTAATATGCGCTCTGATAATATGAAAAATATCCTACGGCCAGGATTTGCACGCACTTATTCCCTTTTAATGGACTTGGACACACAGCACACAGCCTGGGATTTATTTTGCATATTTTTTGCGTGTCGTGGTCCCAAAAAAACAGGTTTTCAGTCGTGTGATTCTTGATTTGGCAACTACTTTATTTTGGAGGAGCTTCTGCCCTAAATTTCTTGCTGTAGCACCCCATCATGATCTTTCTTTATCAAGATTATTATTAAAATGATTTCTTTGATTGTTTTTTCCAACTAAGAAACTAAAAATATCAATTGGAAAATTATAGTTTTATAAGATGCGGAGTACTTATAGCGCACTTGATATTATACCAGGAATATACTCGAAACTATACAACAGAATACTAGAAATAATGCCAGATAAACACTGGAAAATACTAGAGGTTATGCCTAGAAATTCTAGATAAATACTACAGAATACTAGAACGAATCAATACCAGAAAAATAATAGAAAACGTCAATAGAATTCTAGAAATAATACCAGGATATAGATTCGAAAACACCGAAAAACACTAACAACCAGAAATATTACCAGAAAAATACTAGAAAAATTCTAAAAAATACTGGACATAATAAAACTAATAAAAGTTATATGAATACTAGGATAATACTAGACGTATACTATAGAAAACAGCAGAGCTAGACATATTAAATCTAAAAGTATTATTCCCATACAGTCACCAGACTGATACTAGATTGATACTAACAATATCCCCAAAAAATACGAACTCCGAATATACTTAAGCATCTGATAATAATACCATAATTCTCAATCTCCTATTCAATCATGTAGATATTCTGTCTACAAAAGATATTCTGTCTGAAACGAAAATAGAACCAGAAAGTAACGTTTTTGTCGGGGCACACGTGCGTTCTATGGAACTAGTTCTAGCTCTGGAAAAAAGTGACTAGTTTTCATGGATCCATCTTAAATAGATGCCGAAAAGGAAGCTTCCTTCAGGGCAGCTCTACCTTTATTTCTAATTTGTTCCTTCCTTTTTGGCCATCCCTGAATCCCCATCCTAGAATCCCAGAAGAGCCGCCGCCTCGCACCACAGGGAGCAGGAGGATTGGTCCTCACTTGAGCGACATTAGGGACAATTTGCATTTTGCAGGACATGCAAATGGATTGTGAAAACTGGTAGACAATCAGTAGAAGTACAGGTACATAGCCACCGCCACCGCCACCGCCCGCTCTCTGTTCGGGATCGGATCTCTGCGTGGGATTATAATTCTTAAGCACGGGATCAGAGCAAAGCAAAGCAAAGCCCTTCTGCGGCTGAAAAAGGGTGCACTGCCGCACAGGACAATAGGCCGTGGACCGTGGACCGTGGGATGGGTCGCGAAGCGGTGGCAAGAGGCAGGGATGCAGGAGGCATGAGGCAGGAGGCAGGACAAGTTAGTAACTCTCATTACTTTAAATGGATTTCAATTAAGTTGCAAATTGATCTCGAAAACAATTGAGTCCCGTCGAGGCGTTTGAGTGGGTGTCCTTTGCCTTAACCGAAAAAGGGATGGGAATGCGAAGGAGAGGAGGCTGAGGTTCGGGATACGACGACGAGTCCTAAGCCCAACAAAAGGGCTGCATGCTGCCTGCTGCCTGCCGTTGATCCTGCTGCTCCTTGTCGCTTTTTGGTGGCTGCTTTTGGGCTGCTGCTGCGGGTGCTGCTCTTTTCCATTCATCTGCTGCTCGGGATTCCATCTGTAAGCGATACGCGGTGATACGCGAGTGGCAGCTGCTCCCCCGCTCCCCCGCTCGCTTGCTCCATTTCCCAATGACTGGCAGTTTTTCCAGTGGCAGCGTCGGCCAAGTGGCATGGGTCCTGCCGCTGACAGGATAACGAGATTTTTCAAGTGGCCCTCCACTTCACACCCTTTCTGATGCGATACGCGATGCAGAGGTGGCAGGGGAGGCAGGGGAGGCAGGGGAGGCAGGCAGACCGCAAATCAATCTAATTCCAGATCCAAGTCCTAGATTCTGCTGCCACTTCCATGTCCTTTTCGATGTGCAGCTCCTCATTCCTTCGCCAAAGTCTTAGCAGATTTCTCTCGCAATTAGTTGGCAGGAAATGCAGGAAAATGCGGCGTAAAAAACGATTTTCCAAGAGCTTGAACACAGACTGAAGGATCGCAAAGGATCACAGAGGATCACAGGTTGCAAAAATATTAAAGGATCGTAGGATCGTAGGATCATAGAATCCCTAAGAGTCGAAGCAATCAAATGCGCATCAGCAATCATCGCAAAAAGAGAGCGAACGAGAGAGAGAGGGAGAGAGAGAGGGAGAGAGATAGAGATAGAGAGAGAGGGAGGGAGGCTCTCTGGCGAGGCGTGTGAAGAGGGACACAACAAAAAGTGAGCAGAAAAAGGGACACGGTGGAGGAGTGGGGGGCGGGCCTGACCCCTCTCTCTCTCTCTCTCTCTCTCTCTCTCGGTTTCTTCTGTGTTTCCATACAACATGGCTTATCCCCGGCTGAGCCTTGTTGCAACGATTTGTTGCAATGGTCAATTGAATGGCGGCCATGGCAGTGGCCATGGAAGGGGAGAAACGATCAACGAAATCAGGATCCGATCCAGAATCCAGTAGGCCCGAACACCGGCAGGACCTTTGTTTAGGCTGTGTTTTTTAGGGGCTCGGAAAATACACAGAGAACACGGGGATAACAGGAGGGAAAACACACACAGAACACTAGAGAGAAAAGAGAAGAGGAAAACAAATAGAGCCACACACGAGGCATCAGGCAGCAGGAGAGAGTCCTGGCAGTACGGGAGCTCCTGTGTCCTCCCATATCCTATATATTCCTGGGGCATTGCTTTCCTTGCCTTCCCTTCCAACAATCCTTTCGTTAGTCGTCCGTTTCTCTCGTGTTTGTTTGCCAATTTGTGTTTGGCTTTGTCTGAGAGGTGACGGAAAATGTCGAAACAAGAGGAAACAGAAGGAGGAGGAATGGGGCAGCAGCCGCATCCCAGGAGCAGCAGCAGTAGCAGCAGGACGCCCCAGTCCTGGGCATTGGCTTGATTCTGATTTGTGAGATTTGTCAAGAAAGAGTTACAGCAAACAACAGGCCAGAAAAGGACAAAAAAAACAGGAGAAAAACAGAGACGTAACGAAATAAAAGAGACAGAGAGCAGACAGAGAAAGAAATAAAAAGAGACTGAGAGAAGAAAGCAGAGAAAAACAGAGAAAGAGAGAGAGAGAGTGTGAGGGTCGTCCCGTCTCTCCTTCTAATTAATTGAGTCGAAGTAATTTTCGGGTAAAGAGGCCAAAAGTTATGCCTTTTCCTTTTGTTGTTTCCCTTCCATTTCCATTCGACAAATATTTGTATGGCCGTTCGGTGGAAAGTCTTGCTCCTGCTCCCTGCTAGCCACACACAAAACATCCTTCGGGGCACATAATTTAAATTTTTAATTACGCATCAAATCAACACGCAAAAATTATGACAGCCCAACCCCAACGTCCACCCCCCACAGCATCCCCGTAAACAGAACCAGAAACCCCCGCGAAAAACCGCACAAACAAGGCCCAGAATGTGATAAAAAATGTTTCCCATTAGGTACCCCCCTTGGAGCCCTTGTACCCCCTGTACACCTTGTTTCACGTCCATGGAAGGATGCTTACAATACAACTTTGGGATGGAGATACATACTATATATTCGAAATGATATATGTGTACATTGTACATATAATTGGGATGAAATTATTGATTTCCAATTGATTTATATCATGTTTAATGTATTCTTTTTGGCTCGATTGGTCCTTACTAATTGTATAAATTCTTTGCTCAGCTCCACATGATTTTTTCTTTACTTAACTTTACCTTTTTACTTAACTTTTAGCTTCAAATAAAACTCATAATTTAATCATAATTTTTGAGTTTTATTTTTTTCTCAAGCATTATTACTATAATCCCTATACGTGTTACCTAATATCTTATGATACAAAATACACACTAGGTAATAATAAATAAAATATAATAGTACTATAATACAACATAATTATATACAATGTTAAATAAATATTAGATACAAAATGGATTTTTATGCATTATTCTTAATTTTAGAATGTTCAATAGTGGTTAATCTCTGAAACACATTGAATCTCTTGGATCCAGAGTCTTGACACACTCTTTGAGATAATTTGATGCGACTAAATATAGTATAATTCGATTTATCTCAAACCATTCAAGTGTATAGATTTGCCCTGTCTGCCCTTGAAAGGGCTTTAATTTGATTACAGCTTAGCCCTGGTATACTTTCCTTAGTGAGAATCTTATTCTTGAAATCATTAATGTCAGACCCAAGGTATCACGGATTTTTACGCATTCGAAACATCTATGGAGAGCCGAGAAATTATATGTAACTACTTCAAGAGTTCCATATGGAAATATTGCTTGAAATTAGCTCCAAAATGGAACATAAATCCCAACTTAAGAACTCGAGTTCCCGGTTTAATTTGTAGGCTTTAATAAAAAGCTTCGCATAGTCGGAGTCACTTTTTCCTGTATATTAAGCTTAAGATCGATTCAATACCATCTTTAAAATGTAGAACTCACGCAGAAGTATTAATTGATTTCAACAAAACATTCATTTATGAAGTCTGGATCCTTTGAAGGATAAATTAACATCATAATCAGACCGTTCCCTTGTAGAGAATTGGGGTTTGTGGATCATTTGACCTGTCGAATGATTTCTCACTTTGGTGTGTGTTTGTTTTTTGATCTCTCATGTTTTATGGATCGGGGATCCCCTCTTTCCACCGTCAAATGCATTTTCCCGGAGGGAATCTTCAGTTCTGGAGTCTTTGAATCCTGTCTTAATAGCCGTTTCTCAAATATAGAGAGAAAGAGAGAAATGCTGACCAAAGTGTGGCGTTGTTTACGCAAATATAAGCCCAGGGGATCAAACAGGGAAACAAGGAATCATCAGGCATCCAGATTTCGGTAGGGATTCGAATGCAGAGATGTGGAAAAGTGCAGCTGCTGCTGCTGCTCTTCTCTCTTTAGAGATCTCTCTCTCCCTTTCTATTGCTCTACTTCTCTATAGCTCTCCCTCTCTCTCACACTTTAGAGGCCTCTCTCACTCCCCTTTTTTTGATCGTTTTGGTCGACCATTTTGGTATTTGCCATCACACCCCGCTTCCTTTTCTCCTTCATTCATCCATCGGTTTTATTGCACCTTTTGTTCTCTCTTCCCTCTCTCTCTCCCTCCCTCTCTCTCTCACTCTCTATTACTCTCTATCCGTCTCTTTCTCTGCCTCGTAATCGAAGCAATTTGCACGCTTTACGCATATCGCAAGATTAAACTTATCCCCGTCGAATCCCTGAATCCCTGAATCCCTGATCCCCTGACATGATCCCTTGATGCTTGCTCCGTTCTCCCTGTGTTCCTGCCACAAAATGAGGCAACATTGTGCCGAGGCATAAAACGATATTTGGATTAAACATTTAATTGAGGACTCAGCAGCAGCAGCCAGAAACCGGTGTGACCATACGATCTCCTGCCTATCGCCGTGTTCCAGGGGTGGCTGCTGGCGAGGATTACCAGCGAATGGCTGAATGTTGAATGCCACATGCCTTGCCCCGCGGCTTCATTAACATATCAATGTCAGTGGCAGGCTCTCCGGCTCCTGCTCCTGCTCCTGCTCCTGCTCATGGAATCCTTGAATCCCAATCTGATTTCTGATTTCTGGGTTCCGGATTCCGGATTCTGGGAGCTGATTTCTGATTTCGATTTCTGGCTTCTTGTGGAAATTCGCTTAAATTTTTAACAAGACAAATACCCAAAGCACATGCCACACCCGCCCTAAACCCCCTCCACCACACTTCTAGGAAGCAATAGCAATCAGAAAGAGAAGGCAACCTAAGCAAGAAAGAGAGAGAGAGAGAGAAAAGGAAAAGGAAACTTTTCTAATTTTGCACAACTGTGGAAAATATGGCCGCAGGGCGTGGAATGAAATGCGAAGGCGAATGAAAACCGTGCGGCACGGAGGGAAAATCGAAACAAAATCGACAGAAAAAAAAAACCACGAAAAAGTTGAAGCACTCCTCCGCTTCTTGTCCCCTTTGCCCACTCCCCCACTGTCCCACTCCTCTTGTGGTTCAAATGGAAAAGTAGAAAAACCTTTTATTCCACAATGTTTGCTTAGTCCTTTTGCCAATTGAACTTTTTCCCGAATCGAAGAGCCAATCGAAGAGAGAATCGAAGTAAGAAAAGGCCACAGAAAGTAGAGAGAGAAGGTAGGGGCAGAAGCGGAGAGTGGAACACAATACTTAAACGCGAAAGTTAATTTAATTTTTTATTTAAAATTCAATCTACAAACTAAAACAAAAAGTGCACACAAAAAACCCCACACCAACCCAACCCCCCCGAAAAAAGTGTGCGAAAAATCACTGCAAAAAGAGAGAGAGAGAGAGAAGGAACGAGAGTGGCAAAAGTTGTCCATAAAAAGCACATTGAAAAAATGTCTAGAATAAGAAAAAATTCAATGTAAGAGCCTGTAGGATGTGGGATGTAGGATGTCGGGAAGGAAGGAAGAACAGAAACAAGTGGAGCACGATTTTGGAGCTTAAGCGAGGAGTCGCGCATCCTTCGCTTCCCATTACCTGCAGGAATAGGAATTGCTACCAAAATAGGTATCATTTTTCTATTTTCTCTCCAATTTCCTACTACCTCATTGTGCTCTTGCTTAGACACTTCCGAAAGGGTTCCAAAATCCCAATTCCCAAGTATATATTTATATATATTAAACATCTTATATGAAGATCTACGTACGATATGATCTCTATCACAAAAAGACGTCCTTGAATAGAGTTCTGTTGTTAGGAAATCCCAATCATAACTGAAAATCGTTTAGCAAATATTTTAATGTGATGCTGAAGCCGCTTTGATAACCCATGGAAAATTAGTTTAAGATTAAATTTGTTGTAGAGCATCGATAAAACTTGTTAAAGATTATTAAAAATAATTATTAAATTTTTTCATTCAAATTCAAAATAGTTGAAAATCCCTTAAGTCCTTGTGCTACTGACTATAATGCTTGATTGTGACTTAGGATCATCCTTAGTTTTCAATTGTTAAAATAAATGAAACATACGACAATAAATTACAACTTATTTTATTTTCCAAATATTTATTTAATTTTTTATTTCTTATTGTATTATTTCCAGCCAAAACTCTAATACATCATATGATTATGCATATTTCTGTCTAATATATCAAAGAATGTAGACACTGTTATATTATTCTAGGAAAAAGAAAGGTTTTAGAACGGTTGTAACTTAAGAATTAGTGGTAGAATTCTTCAGCTTGTTAATCTTTTCTTAATCTTTCTCATGGTATATCTTCCCCCTATACAGACTGTACATAATCCCATAAAATGTGATCAAAATGTGAAATGTGAACTTCTAATCATGTATATTCCATATTCATTTGCTCTACAATATGATTTTCCATAATCCTAATCAAAATCGTCTAGCTTTATCCCATATCAATGGTGGATTTTAGCTTCCAGGCTTTCCTTTCCATTCCTATTTTCTTCCCCCTCATTTTCCCATGTCGCTCGCTTTTTCCGCATTTCCCGTCGGGAGTTCCATGTGTGTGCTGCCGTCACATGTAAGAAGTTCAGTGCAAAGGCAAATAGTGGACCCACAAAGAGGAAGGAGGATCGGAAGAATTTCCAATGTCCTGGCTCTGCTTTCGAGTCCTGCTGCTGTGTCCTGATTCTGTTCTGGTTGCTGCTTAATTATTCAATAATTTCTAAAAGCATTTGGCAACATTGGACGTCATTCAGGCCATCATCCTTTCATCCTTTTACGTGGGGGTCATGTGGGGCTCTATCGCTGTGGCCCCTGTAATCACTAGGATACACACACACACACACACACACACACACAGAGACCCCTTCGCACTCACTCTTTCTTCACTCTTTCCTCCTATGATGCTCTCCTCTTCACTCTTTCCTCCTCCAATCTGTGACATTTGTTGTTGGGGGGAGGGAGTGGCAGGACGACGACTGTACGCTTCATTCGCTTTACACAATCCGTGTATGGGTGGGTGCCAGAGTTGCCACCACACCACCAGAGTTGTTGCATTTATCATTAGCCGAAAGCTTAGCTTTTGTTTTGCCTGCATTTTCGAAAAGCCGGAGACGGACGATAGACGATGGACGACCGACGACAACCCGACGACCCCTGGGGGCCCCATTGGGGATTTTGCACTTTTGTGCCCTTTGTTTGATGTGGAAACTTTAGATTAAAATATTTTCATATGCACAAACACACACACACACTCACACACACATACGCTAGAGAGTCACCAGAGAAAGAGAGGGAGAGAGAGTCGCCAAAAAATATGATTAGGGATTGAGAGTCGTCTCCTACAGCTCCTACATTTCTTCATCTTTCCTTTTGCTCCAACCATCCTTCCTTCCTTCGCTGGCTATGTGTATTCCGTTCTCCGTTCCACACTCCCTCCCTCCCTCCCTGCCTGCCTCTTTCCCTTTACATAAACGAGCACTCACGAAGAGCTCCGTTTCAGAGCATCGGCTTTCCGCCGCTCGAGGATTGAGCGCATAATGATGTTTATGTGTTGGCAAAAACATAAAAGCATTAATTTAGTCATTATCTTCTTAAGATATGGCGCAATATCAGAGGAAGAGCAGCAGAGCAGAGCCAAAGTAGCAGCAGCAGCAGCAGCCGCGACAGCGACAGCGACAGAGCAGAGGCAAAAGCGGAGGCGTTGACTCTCTCTCCCACTGCCGCCTTGCTTTGGCTCCACTCCTCCTCATTCTCCGTCATTCTCCTGATTTTCCACATTATCAAAGGCAACATTTTTATGCATCAAGCAGGCACCCCCCTCCCCCTACCCTCACTCGACAGGATGAGCAAACGGGATGGACACTATATAGCCATCACACTCTCTCGCACTCTCTCACTCTGACACTCGGATGACTCGTGGGGTTGGAGGGAGGCCGCGGGGTCTGTCAGTGATGACTTTATCTGTATAAATAACTGTCAGAAGCAAAAAAGAAAAAAAAAAAGGAAGAAAGAAACAAGAGAAAAGAAAGGAAAGGGAGCAGCGACGCCGCCCCATGGAAGTGTACCAGAAGAGTGCGAGAGGGGGAGGGGGGATGCATGCGACAGCTGAGAATTATCTCCTCGCCAAGCGCCATCTTTTGCCCCCACCCCCACCCATCGTCTGTCAAGGCAACGGGAAACGGGTAAACGAGGAAAGAGAGCAGCAGGCAGCAGCACAAACAACCACCCACCACACAAAGAGAGAGAGCGAGAGAGAGAGGTAAGCGCTCTCTCTCATTTCAATATGGTTTTTCGAAGGCGTGGCCTGGGCTTCGCTCTCATTGGCTGTGGCCCACGAAAATGTCTGGCTGCCTGAGAGACGACCGACAGCACGAGTGCGTGTGCGTCAGTGTGTGTGTGTGTGTGCGTGTGCTGCTGCGGCATGTCGTTGCGCGCAACGTCACAGACGACGACTCATAACGGTTTCGCACTCCGAGCGGACAAGAAGGGTTCACAGAGCAGCATCCGTATTCCGTATTCCGTAGTCCGCATTCGCAGCAAACAGCAACAGAATCCGCATTTGCGCGTCGCGTGTGTTGTTCGATTCCCAGTGAAAAAGATATTGTATCTTGTATACCCCCCATATAAGTGTTTTGTGCAACCCGTACCGGAAAATCCTTCAAAATTCTGTCCTCACTGTGGACCCCAGCGTCGGCTTCGCAACTGGCGGGCGGCGCAACCAACGGCGGAGGCAGTGGCAGCGGAAGTAGTACGGGCAGCGGCAGCACCACCGATCATCATCTTCATACCGTGGCCTCCTCGAAGGCCAAGTTCAAGATCACCGTCGTGTCCACGCCCAGTCCCTCGCCGCCGCCCACTCCCCCCTCACTCGGCGGGATGGTGGAGACGAGCTCCCCGCCGGCGGGCTATACGCTCAAGCGTTGCCCCAGCGATCTGTCGGACGTGCAGCAGCCCCCGCGACAGATTTCCCGCTCGCCTGGGCATGTCAGCAGCAATGCCGCCTATCACCTGACCACCGCCATGCTACTCAACTCCCAGCAGTGCGGCTACCTCGGCCAGCGGCTCCAGTCGGTGCTCCAGCAGCAGCAGCAGCAACAGCAGCAGCACCATCAATCGCAGTCCCAGTCGCAGACGCCGTCCTCGGACGATGGCAGCCAGTCGGGTGTGACCATTCTCGAAGAGGAGCGGACGCGGGGACTGCCAGTGGGTGCCACGGCAGCGGCATCTGCGGCTGCCGCCTCCCTCTTCACCATCGACAGCATCTTGGGCTCCCGCAGCGCCAACGCCCAGCAGCAGCAGGGCAGCTCCTCCTCCCACTCCCACTCCAGCAGCGGCGGGGGCGGTGGCTGCCACAACAACAACAACAACAACCACAACAGCAGTGGCAGCAACGGGCTGGGCTTGGGCCTCAAGCGGAGCACCGAATCCCCCGCCTCGCCCAATTCCAACTCCAGTTCGAGCGCCGCCGCCAGCCCCATACGACCGCAGCGGGTTCCTGCCATGTTGCAGCATCCTGGCCTGCATCTGGGGCACCTGGCGGCGGCGGCAGCAAGCGGTTTTGCGGCCTCGCCATCGGATTTTCTAGGTAAGCTTCCCCTTTGCACCCCCAACCCCTCCGCTATCAGGCGTATTGGCATTGATGCGGCTTCCGCTTGAGCCGGGAAAACACCTTAAGGGAAAAGCTGTGCCACTCTGCCACTCAAAGAACTCTCCGCTTGGGTGGGGAGGAGCGAATCCTGGGATCCTGAATGGCATTATTCATAATTAGGCAATGATCCGGAAAAGATGATTCCGCATTCCGTGTTTCGAGAGGATTTGCATTGGGAGATTGCTGCCGCATGGAGGATTGCCTTTCCGTTGATGGGTGGGCAGGGGGGGTGTGGCGTGTCGTGGGAGCTGCGACTTATGTCGATTCGAGCTGGAAGAGCGGCAGAGATCCTTCGTTTTTATGCAGGAGTCTCGCTCTTTGCGTTTTAAATCATTCAAAGGACTCTTGCCCCGCAGGACATGAATATTAAAAACGGGGGAAACCTTTTTTTTGTGTGTGTGTTTGGGAACCGGAAACGGAAGCCACATACCGCAGACACACACACAACATGGCCGTCGTTTCGTTATGCGCATTTTTAAGGATTGAAGGATGCTCCAGAAGTCCTCGCCTGTTATTGTTTTTCCCTGGAAAATAATGAATTTTCCTTCTGTCTGTGTTTCCTTCGCAGTGGCATACCCCAATTTCTATCCGAATTACATGCATGCCGCAGCCGTTGCCCACGTTGCCGCCGCCCAGATGCAGGCGCATGTCAGTGGGCATGGCGCTGCGGCCGCTGCTGCCGCCGCTGGTCTCGCCGGCCATGGCCATCACCCGCACCACCATTCGCATCACTCGCACCCGCACCACCTGGGCCACCACCACCCCGGGCAGCACCACCTGAGCCACTTGGGCCACGGACCACCGCCGAAGCGCAAGCGGCGCCATCGCACCATCTTCACGGAGGAGCAGCTGGAGCAACTGGAGGCCACGTTCGACAAGACCCACTATCCAGATGTGGTGCTGCGCGAGCAGCTAGCCCTCAAAGTGGATCTCAAAGAGGAGCGTGTAGAGGTGAGTCCTTGAAGAACATTTGTGCATCTCAAGTGGGGGATAAATGGCAGGGAACAGAGCCTCTCCAAGGCGTGAAATCTCAGGAAAAGAGGGGGGTACATATAGAGAAGTCTTAGGAAAAAAGTGGGGTATATATTTCTTCTGTTTTTGGAATCGAAAGAAAGTATAGCGCTGGATCTATGATTATTTTATCTGCATTTTATCTGCAAAATACGGGATTTTTGGGATGAATGAAATGGGTTTTATGGAATCCAAAGCCTGGGCATTTCTTAGCCGATTTCCAACAAAATCAGGAAGTTCAAGTTCCATATTATAAGAATTATATATATAGAGTGATTAAAATCTCGAAAAACAAGTGATTTCTAAAGAAAGTCCCAAAACACAGTAAATTTCAAAGGAAGGTCTCCAGATTTAGTGATTTCAGAGGAAAGAAGTGCGAAATATGGTTTCCAAATTTAGAAATCACTTTCCTTAGGGAGCTTGTGAGAAATTTCCTAATATCCTGTGAAAGAATACATCTTTCAAAGATATTTTAGTAATTTCTCATCGGAATTAATGTGATACCAGATCACATCTTCTATATTTACTTACAAGAAACGGTTTTTTTATGTTTGAACTCTGTCTAAATTAAGGAAGATCTCGTTAAATTTTGATATGGATTTAAAATGTAATATATCTTATGACTTATGAGTATTATTTGTGTGTTTCTTAGGGATTCTTGGTATTCCACCCGTATTAATCTCTACAAAAATTAAGATTAAAGATGCTTTCCGCATCTTCTTCGAATCAGTCTTCTATAGTTTCTTTCACATTTCTCTCCAGTTGAATTCTGCTTCTCTTTCTTCAAACTTTTCTCTAATTTCTTTTTTTCTCTTCATTTATTTTGGTGCCAATTTTCTCAGTTATTATGCAGTTTTTCCCCAATTAATATTATGCTTTCCTGCCTATTATGCTTCCTGCATTTTTTCTAAGATGTACTACCTTTTATCTCTATTGAAAATTTCCATAAAACTATTGCTCAAACGTTTTTTCCAGTGCCTCTTCTCTTTTCCCTTCCGATCACTGCTTCTCCTGTGCAAATCTCAATGTGTCTCGTGTCCTCTCCTCCGCTCTCACCAACAATATATTCTCTACCATTCATTCCCATTCTCATTCTCTTTGCATCTCTCGCTGGGTCTCTAATTTCACGCTCATTTTAATTCCCCGCGTGAAACCAATTGAATGCTGCCCCTGCCACCATCTCTTTCTCTCTCTCTCTCTCTCCGTTTCTCGGTGGATATCTCTATATCTCTGGTATATACGAGTATCTCCCTTCCATATTTCAGCACTTCCCTTGTGAAATATTTCGTGTTTATTTAGTTGTCCAGGAGGCGGCAGCGGCGGGGCAACATTTGCGGGGCTTCCTTCCACACACACAGAGCAAAAACCAAAACAATGCCAAGGAATCACTTAATTTGGGTAATGGGACACACACACACACACACAGAGAGAGAGAGGAGGTGAGGGGAGGTCCTTGCAACAGGATAAACGCTGGATTGTTGGACGCAGCGCCCAGCGCCCTCTTCTGGGGTCGGGTCGTCTTTTCTGAGGTTATGCCGTATCATTGCCAATGTAAATACCGCGGATTCTGTCGCTCTCTCTCTCTCTCTCTCTTTGGCTCTGAGGAAAAGCCTACCCCCGGGGGCATGCTTAGGCGGAACATCTCTTCGATGAGGCAAATCTCTGCTGCATGTTGCCGCGGCAATTTGTGTGATTCAAAGTCCATTAGTGTCGAGGGTCGAGACGGGACGGGGTGGGGTGGTGTGGGGTGGGGTGGGGAGGAAACCCGACAAAACAGCAAACAAACAAACAAACGACGAAAAGTTGACAATTTAATTTGTAAGTAATTTTATGGGACCAGATAAGCGATAGAGAGACCACCCCCCACCCACCCACGCGTGTCATACGGTTTTCCCGCAGTTAATTTTCGTGTGGAAAAGTGTCTTTGATAAGGATTTATGCCGCTTCTCGCCCCCCCACACACTGTTTGTTACCCTGGAAATATGTTTGGTTGCGGGTCAAAATGTGTTTAATCTACGGAAAGGGTAGCCCTTCCTCCTTCCTTCCGGCCTCTCTCCCTCACCTGCAGAGGAACAGGAAGGCGTACAAGTGCGACATTTGTTGACATTTGCGTGTGCTAAGAGGGGTGCGGGGTGCTGGGTGCCTGTTTAGACTTGGGCTTAAGACAACTTGGGCAACATTCACTACTCGGCAATCCCCCAGCCCGAAAGGATAATGGATAATGAGCAGGAAAGTATATCCTGGGGACAAATTGACACTACGCCCAACATTAGGCGACAAATTTGACCCGCGGCAGCGGACACAGATTCCTAAGCGGATTAGGACGCAGGTTGTTGCCCAGAGAATGATGGGAGATATCTAGGGGTTGGGGGGATGAGATTTCTCTCAACTAATTGAAATCGCCAGAAGCACAAAACTTGCTGCCTCATGGGGCAGGAGACTAATTAACATACAACACACAACAGAAGAGAGACTTCAAATCTGTCTCTGGCAGAAGAGAAGCGAAGCGAAGAAGCCAACGAAATCCATAACCAAATCTTGTGCTCAGTCATCGCCATCGCCATCCCCGTCCCCATCGTCATTGACTTAAGCAGCATAATCAACTTCAGAGATACAGCTCCACGGTGCCACGGTGCCACGGTGCCACAGTGCTACAGTGCTACCTTCTCCTGCCCCATCTGGTGGCCAGCTACTGTTTAGCATATTTGCATGCCAAGTGTTGCCACTCGAAAAAGAGTCTCTGTCCCCCCCTGCCTCTGCCCCTGCCTCTAACTCTTCCTCACTCTACGCCCATGCCTTTGGGGGACCGTCTCTCTCTCTAAGACCCCAAGCGAACCACCATAAGTGGCAATAATTATTGAAAATCTTGGCCAAGACAAACAGCAGCAATAACAAAGAGAAAACAGAAAGAAAAAAACTATGCCTACCTTATAAGGGAAGGGGGTATATGACATGGATGATCAATTATGGCCTGGGATTTAACAAATGAATAGAGAAATGTTTCACAGAAATCTTGGCATGTGATAGTTCAATCTTTTAACTTGGGAACTCTTCATACCAAGCTTACTAAACAAATCTCATCTATAAGCCAAGTTACGATAGACTAGTTCTAGCACATTTTAGTTTCTATGGCATCTCTCATCATAGGATCACTGTGTGGAAAATTTCATCAACATATGTATCTCCACCCAAAACCAAGTTCCCAAAGACTTCTGCCTTCCCTCTAAAGAGCCTTGACAACACAACGGGTTCCCATCGAACCCTTTAACGAGAGACCATCATCATCATTATGATCTCGGTAGCAGCATTTAAATGATCTGCTTATTTTGACTTCATCATTTACAATTATTATTTTTATTTAGACACTCGAGATCGGAAGAGAGACGACCCTACACGGTCGGGTAAAACAGTAGCTCCCTACCACACACACACACGTATACACTGTCTCTCACTCACTCTCATTAACATACTCGCACTCTTTTATGCACTCACACACACACTTTTGCACATTCACGAGAGCAAACAAACGGGATTCCAATGCGACCAGCAAACAAAAGCAATTTCCAGACAAGCTGCTGTCTCGTTTTGTCTTAAGCAGCGGTCGCGCTGCTGTCTCACTCTCATTTAAATTGTGCTCTCTCAGAGAGCCTCTCTGCATAGATACAAGATATGTCAATGCAAGGTGAGGTATGGCCAATGATCGTACACTTGCTGCTTACCTATTTTCCCATTTCATATATGTTCAAAATATAATGTGCATGAAATTAGTCCTCTCTCTTGGTCTTGCTGAACCTTCTACTTAACATACCTTGTGCTCATTTCTCCCACTCTCTCACTCCTTCTCCATGTTTTTTGCTTATCGTCGTCGTCGTCGTCGTCTGTGGTGCGTGCAAGTCAAATACGCCTAATCCCGCAGCTCAAGTGATTGAGGTGATTCCGTTTTTCTGATCGGCTACTGCTTATTCTCCTCCTTCACCCCCTCTACCACTTCTACTTCTTCGTCTTCTGAATCAACAGCAACTGAGAGCGGGAGGGAGGGAGAGCGAGACAGATGCTGCTGCCGGCTTCAAGCGCTGGGCAAATATTTGTCTTTGTTCGTCGCCAAGAAATTAGTAATCATCTCCAGACTTGGCATAATTTGTGCTGCTGCTGCTCTCTCGGGTCGGGTCGGGTCGGTCTCGCTCTCTGTCCACTCTCTGTCCTCTCTATAAATATTGATGTTTCCCTCTCCCTCTCACTGGGCTCTTAGATGGGAAAGGGTCACATCACACAAGTGCTGCGAAGAAGAAGATGCAGCGCAGGAGAAGAATGTGCCCACTCATCGCGTCTTCTCCTACTCCTTTCCTTTTCTTCATTCTTTTTTCATTGTGAACTCTGATCTTTTTTTTTTGTGTGGCCAGGACTGTAAAAGGTCGTGTCACCACTTCGCTGTCTTCTCTCTTTGACCCTTTTTAAGGATGAGATGATCTGTTTGCCGCTTTTGATGTTGCACAATTGAGTGAGTGAGTGGCTTCCAGGGGGGTTCCTGGTTGCAGGGCCACCTGCGTGGCAATTAACTAAAATATTATTATTGTCTCTCTCTCTTTAGACATAATAATAAACACGCCCCCGCAATGAAACGGCAATGAGCTGGAATCAGCAGATTTTCGTTAATTTTTCCGAGAGTGAACTCTCCTCTCTGTGAAGAGTAGTCCGCCCCAGGGCACAGCGGGGGATACATCCATCAGGCAGGAAACATGTGTTAAGGGGTCAGAAACCACCACCCACTCATCCACTCATCCACCCAAACGCTGCCCACTTTTCTGCCCGCAAATCTCACACCGCCTCCCGCTCTGATTGTGCCTCTGTTGTTGTTATAATTTTTCATAATTTTCCATTATTCAAACACTTGAGGATGTGGGATGTGCGGATGACGGTGAGGATGAGGATGAGGAGGGTTCAACGCAACTCTCGGGGGGATACTTTTGGCCCACAAAGTGCGTTTCTTGCCCCTGGCAGGGGGTGGTTTGTGGTGGGCCCCTGTTTGCTTTACAGTTTTGACTGTCGAAGCGTATAACCTTCGACAAATATTATCATTGAAAAAGAAAATTGCCCTCGAAGCTGCATAAATTTACGCCAAAAGAAAAACTTCACTTAGAGTGATGAAGGGAGGAGGATAATCAGGGGCTGAGGTCACAGGCACAGGTGCACCAAGGTGGCCTCCAACCCACTAAGCTCTTAAAAGGTCGAGCATTTGGAGCGTGTCAGCGATTAGAACCAACAAAATCTTACGAATTATTTACATCTCTTATTCTTTTTTTTTTTTTTTTTTTGTTTTTTAGGTTGAAAATTCATTAATTTTGATGGTTTTTCTTCTGACATTTGTACCTGCGAGGTTTTTAAAAGTATTTTGTGAGAGTTTAATTGCAAGAGACGGAAAAACAGGCACTCACCCGTAAGCAGAGGATGGACATCCATTTCTTAATATTACATAATTTCGAAATGCCTCAATTTGTAATCCGTTTTTAGTCATTTCTACGGATTAAGCACAGATCCGTGAAGCGAATCGCGTGATCGAGTATGTACTAGCAGCCATCCGAAACGCACTTGCTGCTAAAATAACACTTTTGTTGTCAACTTCAAACACTTTAATATTCCAATGCAATCTAAACATAGTTATTTATTAAATATTACACAATTTATTGACAAAAATCAAGAGCTTACGCGCACTTTTAATGCCAATCCCAACGCAGCGCCGTTTTTTCCCCCCACTCTTTTTTTTTGGACTAACGCGTTCTTCTAATCCGTTTTGCGTGGGAGGTATTTTTTGATGCTTGCGCTAACGCGATCGCTTTATTTTGTATCTGCTGGAGACAGGTGTATTAAAGCTGAGAGAATTTACGTTTGGCATGAAATGCTCTCTTTTTTTTCTGCTAGTAAGGGCAAACGTATGTAAGAGCAGCGGCGGCAATGCATGGTTGCGCTGTGCTTTAATTAGTGCACATGCACTTAACCCTTCACTGGCACGCACTCGCAACTCCTCCTGCTCTCCTCTCCCTCTTCACACCCCTTCCCCTTCCCCATTACTCCGACAAAGGCAAAGGGAAAGTGCGTAACGAGCAATTTTCATGGCTGCGCGATTTTAATCCAACAACAGTCACTGGGGGTGGGGTGGGGTGGGATGAGATGAAGTGGCGGCATGGCGAGCAGAGGAGGCACCACTCTTTGGTTGGTGACGAAGTTTCCGACCGACTTGTGTTGCCAATTTTCACTAATTAGAGCCGTCGGACTGGCAAAAGGCAGCCGCCATTTTGTGTTGCCACCAGCAGCGGGGGGCCTTTCACTTTGTTTCCCCCCGCACAAACACTCTTCGGCAGAGAGTGCCTCTGTCCCACACACTCGCCCTGTCTCCCTCTCCCTCTGTCACTCTCTTGCTTTTGCGCTCTTTCCCTCTCCCTTTTGGCAGCAGTCAGTTTTAGTATTTTTTGCCATTTGCGATATTTTTGGCTTTAGCGCTGGGGACATTTTTGTGGCTGGAAAAACATACTGGAACCATTAGAAAGAGAGAGAGAGAGAGAGAGCATGTAGCAGGTGCAGCTGCAGCTGCAGCGATTATCGAAGCGCAAAGTTATCATAGCATCATGCAGCTCAGTAGCTACATGCCATGTGGCAGTGCACCACATACCACGTTGTTGCAACATTTCATGCCGGACTGCATCATTTTTGGGTTGTAATCCAACAGTCAGCAACTGCACTGCTGACCTCACTCTTGCTGTCTCCCTTGCACGCTGGAATAACACAGAAGCTGGATGATGGTCATGGTCTCATCGTCTATCTCCTCTCCTCTCACTGGTTCTCAGTTAACCCCCCACCCGCCCGATGGGCCCAAGCGTCTGGCCGAGGGACGAGCGTAAAGCGCTTTTGTAGTTAATTAAAAATCAACTGCCGTCGGTCTGTTTGTTCAATGGATTTCATGCACGTTTCCAATGTCTGTGCCACACACACACACACACACACACACACCCTGCTCCCACACCCATCACCCGCTCAGAGCTTTCCGGCCGTATCAGCGATTTATGCGCTTTTGGATGAAAAATCTGTGGAAATATTTGCCGTGGCCCTGGCCCTGGACCTGGCACAGGCGCTGATGCTTTGGCGTGGCGTGTAACGGTGGCCCACGCCTCCAAGGCGTGCCCCATGCATGCCAAGTCCTGGCGCCATTTTGTTGCCCATCAATCGGCCGCACCTCACCTCACCGCGCCGCCCCTGTCTCCGTCTTTTTTCCGCCTTTGTTTATTTAATTTTCACCGAAAAATTTTCACTGCGATTTTTGGCACAGCAGCAGCAGTAGCAGAAGGCGGCAAAAAACGTGCCCGCGGCCCCGCTGGCAAAATTGTTGTGCGTTAGTCAGATTTTAAACGGATGGAGGGGCACACACACACACACACACGCACACTCTCACCACTCTCCGGTCGAGTGGGCTGCCGTATGTTGGCCGTACAAATTACGGGATTAGCAGTGAGACGCGAGCGCGCGTTTTTTCCCGCACACGCAAAAAAGCCCGCAACCCCGGCAAATCACGCCTTGGGGTATATAGTTCCGGCGGATTAGGGTTCAATGCGGTTGGTTGGCTAACAATTTAATTAAAATATGCAACTTTAATAATGCGAAAATCCCAAAAATGCAATCAACCAGATTGGGGGCGGCAAAAAACGCCAGTTCGGTTTTTCCAACTGGTTTTTTTTTTCTTCGTATTTTTAGATTTTGTGGATTAAAATGGTTGCATAGCTAATTAGTCGGGCATTGTATATGTACATACATACACATATGTACATATGTATGTGAGTGTGTGTTGACATAATTAAGCTGACTAAATCACAAATTCATTGGCTACTGTCATGCCCCCCACCACCCGGCGCCTACAGGCGGAAAAACGCGCGCGTTTTCAGTGTGTGTTTTGTTGTTTTAATAACTTAAGCTCATAAAATTATGAAAACTATGAAAATAAATATCTAAAACATATACAAAAACATGCAGAAAGACACATAGAGTGGGCATGGTCTGTCAAAAATCTAATTAAACTAAGTGGAAAATGGAAAAATGTGATACATATTTCATACAGATAAAACGTCATCTCCGTGACATCTGCAACGAGGCGGAAACGGACATCAAACAATGAGCGTTTGATCAGGGCTGCCAACTGGCTTCAAAGGTTGCCACGGGAATGAAGCATCGCCATTTTGTGGCACATACCATTCCATTCCATTCCCTTCCATCCACCCATTCATCCTAAGCAAATAAGCCAGAGAAAGAGAGAGGTCCTGGGCCTGGTCCTGGTCCTTGGAGCAGCTGCAGAAATGTACACAAATTTTATGCAAACTTAAATGAAAATGAGCTCAAGGGAATGGGGTATGGGGAAAGAGGGAGGAGGAATCTGTAGATAAGTTTAGCGCCACAAAACGCACTTCAGTGTCATTGGCCCTCCGCTTTCCACATCCATTTCCGGCTTTCCTGCTTTTCCGCTTCCTTTTCTTGTTATTTCAACAAATTCAGTCGATTTGCTGCATAAACATTTCCATTTCCTTTCCCCCCCCAACAAAAACTTTTTCCCTGGAATGATAACATTGCGGGAAAATCAACTTTTCTCGGAGCGCCAGCGCCGGCTAATTGTTCTAATTAAACTTTTACCCTGGCTAGCATTTCCACGTCGGAAAATTGAGTTTTCCCACCCAAAAATATCCTCAGTATTTATTCAACAAATAATCAACAAACAAACAGACAAATAAACAAATAGGGGTTGCAAAATGTTGTACCATTGCATTCGGATTGGGCCAAACGGACACAAACGGAGAGAGAGAGAGGAAGAGGAAGAGTGCGAGAAAGAGATGGGTAGAGAGAAGACTCCGCCTACGGTTGGACAGGATGTGGGAGTGGGTGTGGGTGTGTGTGGGGGGGGCTAATGACAAGACTCGGATGAGGATGATGATATAGCGCTGTCCACAAGGGTGATTACACAACACAGATACCATCCACCCATCCTCACTCTCTCTCTCTCCCTCTCTCTCTTGGGTGGAAGTTAACCCCTAAGCCACTTCACAGCCGCCTTTTGTTTTAATTAACTAAGTAGCAGAAAGGCGGAAAATGGGCGTAAGATGTTACGGAAAATGAGGGAAAGATGGGGCGGAAAATGTGAGTAAGAGGTGACGAGAATGAGTGCAAGGAGATGTAGATGAGTGGGTGGCTAAGGGTGTAGGGTGTGAATGTGGCTAAAGTCTAATTAAAAATCCCAAACAAATTAGCAAACAACAGGAAAAACAGGAATGAATAACAAAGCAAAGGAAATGCCCTAATGAGAGGAGAAACACTCCCTACATACATACCCCAAACGTGGGGGAAGCTGTAACTACTCTTCGAATGTTTTTCCTCACAGAAATAAATCATTTCCTTCGATGTTTATTTTCATAAGAAGTTTTGCAAAAGAATCGCAGTATCTTGATGCTCCCTTTGCTACAATAAATATGGAGCAGTTTTACTGCCTTTTGAGGGAAAAGAATTGATGTAAAGATGCCTGAAGAATGGAAAACAAGCAACCCTCTCCAAGCGCAGAGCATGCCCCATTTGCTACCCTAAGACTTTGAGAAGTTTTCTCCCTGCCCATTGCTTGACTTTTCCTCGCCAGAATGACCTCCACGCTCCCTCCATTTTCCTCCTCCTTTTCCTTCACACAATTAATTACAATTACAATAAGTCATCTAATTAAGCGCCAAAGAGGCACTGGGTGGGGGTGGGTCTGGCCCTGGCAACTGTCCAAAGATAAACCCCTCTTCCGAGTGGAAGCCATGGAAAAGATGGAGAGCAAAAAATTACTTAAAATATTTATGGAAAAAGAATCAAACGAGAACAAGGGAAGGGAAGTGAGGGGAAGAGAGAGAAGAAGGAGCAGAAATTACGAGCAAAACGGATGAAAGTGTTTTTGAAGCCCCGCCGCTGTGCAAAGTAACCAAGGCAGCGAATCCACTGGAACCACCCAATCCACCCACTGATTTTCCACCAACTAAATCCACGTTTTTCTCGCTCTCTTTTCTTCCAGGTTTGGTTCAAGAACCGTCGGGCCAAATGGCGCAAACAGAAACGGGAGGAGCAGGAGCGCCTCCGCAAGCTGCAGGAGGAGCAGTGTGGCAGCACCACCAACAACAGTACCACAGGCAGTGGTGGCACAAACCACAGTAGTAGCACCACTGGTTCATCGCCTGGCGGCGGCTGCCCCAAAGGACAACAGCATCCCGGGGCAGAGCTGTATGCCGCCCAGATGGTGCACATCAAGAGCGATCCCAATGGCTACAGCGATGCGGACGAGTCCTCCGATCTGGAGGTGGCCTAAATCGGGCAATACACACCCACTGTATATATAGATATATAGCTCTAAGATCTAGTTATGCTTTTTGTTTTGTATATAGAAAACTGTGAAGTATTTTTTGTTACTAAGTTCTTAAGTGGAGTATTAGCAAAGTATCATAATAATAATATAAATATAGTAAAATCTGTACAGTCACTAAAATATATATACATTATATATGGATATATAGATGTCTGAGTGCATGTGTGTTCGGTGTGTATTGAATGAATGGATTTTGTCGTAATTGTTTCCTGTGTCCTGTAATTGCATCTAAAGAAAACTCTCGATAAAAAAAGAATCACCAATGATAAACGATTAACGATTACGATATAAATATGTAATTCTTACAATGATTAATTCTAATGTTAAACCTAACTTATTGAAAACACACACAAACACATCCTGAAAAGAAAAACCTAAAATAAAAAATCCCAAAACTTGCCAAAAAGTCAAAGAAAAACGTTTGTGAAAGTTTATTTTTTCTTGGGTTTGGGCAAAACTTTCATCGATAAGTGGGAAGACCCAGAGAGAGGCTTTCACACCTGGCAAGGTTTCAGGGCATCCAGGTAATAGGAGACCCAGAGAGCAGCATGGTCATCCTTCGATGGACACTTGAATGGCTTCGCCTCCAATCAATTTTGCAGACAAGCAAGAACACACAAAGGAAATGGAAATGATAGAAGGATGGTGGAAGCAGGAAAACTGTATTTGTATCTTTGCATCCTCTCTTGGGGAAAATGAGAGATGGTAGCTGTATCTGTGCATCTGCATGTCGTCTCTTGGCATTTTCATTGTGGCATTTGGCACCAAAACAAGAGATACGCCATCTTCTACACTGAGGGAAAAGTTGAGGAGGTTTTGGGGATATCCTTCTTGTAAAAAGAAGTTTAAAGGTGGACCCGTCTTGTTTTAATATAGTTTTATTTAGTTTCTTTTTTATTATTGAGTCTAATAATATTATGAAAATGGTTTACACTATGAGATTAAGAACTCTGTAGTCAAAACCGTTGCCTAGCCGCCTGCCGCATAAGTACTTCTATGCATTATTTATTTTACTATTTAAATGTTTATTATTTATTTTAGTCGTTGTTCGGTTAATCTTTCCCCTATCCTGGCACTCCTCTTGGTCGTTCGCCAAAGTGCACTGGAGAGAAAGGCTTCCTGGACCTGTGAAGGTGATCCTTCAGGTCGTTATTTCGGGATCAAGTATATTTCACAAAATATCATCGACTGCTTTCTTATTCATGATTGTTTTCAGACACGTTCTCTGCTTGCTATTCCTATATAACCTATATCATAATCTATCGTATCCTAATATACTATTATGGTATTCCAATTTTAATTCTTACTTTCCAATATTAAGTGATAATTACCCTCCGATTTCATGCCAGCATTGGGAATCGTCGATAGTACTATGGCCCTTATAGGAGATAGGTGTATAGGAAATAAAAGTGGAGAGAATTCTTAACGAAACTCTCCCATTCACAGATCGAATTGTTTAACGTTTCGCAGGACATTTATCTCTCGCTGAATAAAATGAGTCTTTTCAATGAGAAGTCGATGATAAGTCGATGGTGGTCTATCCAACTCGTTGGAATCATCCTTCAGCTTTGCTCTGATTTTAGTCACTTAGACTTGAAATAAGTACTTACGTTTTTCAATGGTATAGAACGCGTCTGGCAGTCGACCCGGGCCCCATTCAAGGGATCCAAGGTCTCTACTCGTGATTAGAATGTCAACCAACAAGAAAGGGGCTATACGGAAATCGAATATCATCTAGGATAATATCATACCACGAGTGGATTTCGAAATTCAGATTAATGGGATTTTTATGACATTTGAATTATCAGCATATCCGCACCATTATTTCCATCGAAATACCATTCGACTATGCTTTTCCGTCAGTGCACTTGTTCGTTTTGGTTGACTTGTTACCCCCCCCCTGCAATCGTGAATTTCACTGACAAATTGTCCTGTTGCCAAATGCTTTGGACTCTGTGTCGTTGTGTGTCCTTTTCTACTGGTTTTTTTCATTGAATTTTTTTTTTTGCCTGTGTGTTTTCTCTTTTTGGCAAAGTTTTCATCTTGTTATTTTCCTTTTGGCCTTTGGAGTGAAGAGAAAGCGACTCCACCAATCAATGGCCAAAAATTCTGATTCAAATTTATTCAATTTTTCGACTTGAGTCGAGACTCTGGCTCTCCTTTCTCCCTATCTTAAATATCTTCTCCTCTTTGCCACCATTTTCTCTGTTGGCCATTTGCCTTTTGTGCCCTGTCATTGCCCTGTTTCTCTGTTCTCCCTGTGTATTTGCATAGGCCTATGCCTATACCCCCACCATTATATCCTATCCTATACTTATGCCCTTCCTTCTGATATGATCTCGAATTACTACCCGCAATCTGCAATCCCCGAATCATGGAATCATCGAATCCCGGGTATTCAGGCCTAGTTACTGGTCTTCTCCTCTGTTTGCGCGCCGTTAATAGTTCGTGTAAAAATCTACAAATATTTGCACTCTATTAATTTTTCTGATTTCTTTTCTTTCCTTTTTTTTTGTGTTCCCATTCTCGTATTTCTGTTGTTTTTCTAGTGCACGCTTCGTATAATTTTTTTTTTTTTCGTCGTTCAACACGAAATTTAATATACACTTCCCCATCCATTGGCCTCTTCCCTCATGATTTTCCTCATATTTACACGCAGGACAAACAGAGCAAAAGTTGTTCTCCCTTTTTTAAAATACAAAAAATTATACATTTAAGCGTTAAGTACAGTATGGCACAAAGTTGTAAGCTCCTGACAAATACTCCAAGAACGTAGAAAATTGTAGAAATTTTGTAGAAGGTCATCAAATCGAGATTTGGTTGATTTATCGATTATGGGGTTGAACTGAAATAATAATATGCAATAAAAACTTGATTTCGATAAATAATCGATATGTATGAATAAGATTCATCAGAAAATTAAACAGTTTATTATTTGTCTGAGACTTTTTCATGTAAGTTTACCAACTGGAGTCCTTATAGAAGCGATTCGGATATGTAGAATTACACTGTGCAACAAAATGGAACTTTTGGAATGTACTTTGCACGGGACAAAAATAAGGTTGTAGGCCTGGATGAGTGGATCACATCCTCATAATTAGAATAGGCAATATACCCCCAAAATCTTTTCTTTTTTTTTACTTTTATAATTTTTAATCGACATCTGCAACGAGTATATCCACAATAATTGGCAAATAAAATTAAATTGTGCGATCCTTTTCTGGGATTT
This sequence comes from Drosophila helvetica, assembly GCA_963969585.1. Classification (NCBI taxonomy): domain Eukaryota; kingdom Metazoa; phylum Arthropoda; class Insecta; order Diptera; family Drosophilidae; genus Drosophila; species Drosophila helvetica. The sequence continues at coordinate 3,177,767 of OZ018402.1, read as the reverse complement.
TCGTTTCGTATCGAAAAAGTTGATATACCTGGAGATATAGCGGACCAAAGATTAAGTATTATACTATTTTTAATGTTTTTCAACTTGTCATTCTTTGGTAGCATCAATTCCCAACCAAATAACTTCAAACTCTTTATTTTCGACCCTTAATCGATTAATGCAAATTAATGAATCAGAGTTTTCAATATATTAATGTGCACTTATTCCACTGCCTTTTCTTGTAACTTTACCACTCTATCATTTAGCTTTTATAATTTCGAAACGCACTGTATACATATATACACATTTTTCGTATATTTTTTTCCGAACACTTTTTGAGGCGTGTGCGTGTGTGTATGTGTGGCACATGCAATATTTACCCATTAAATTTGCCTTTAATTAAATGTACTACCCCTCCACTTTCCCCTGCTCCCTTTTCTCTCTCCCTCTGTTATACCTTTTTTTTCTGACTTTTTGTCGGATCCGAAAAGGGATATGGCGGGAGAGGAGAGCGATATGGCAGGGTAGGGGCCGACATTTCGTTTGTTGAAATAAAAATATTGTTAATTGCAATTTATTCACATGAACACCTTCTCTGGGATCGAAACGGAAATGGCAGCAGCAGCAGCAGGCGGCGGGGCGGCAGGGGGAGGAATGGGAAACGGAAGGAGTAATTTTCAGTCACATTCGATTTTAATATTTCATTATTTAATATTGTCCCCGGCCGGAGGTAGGGGATCGAATGCATATGCATAATGAATAACTCATTTGAAATCCAATGAAGAGACTCATGAATGCTGCTGCAGTGGCCAGCCCCTCCCTCCCTCCTTCCACCCATGACTAATGTGAAATGCTTTTGCGGAATGCATTGGGTATAAATATGGTATTATTATGAGCATTTGTACCATATTCTATGTATTTTAGGTTCTTATACATAAAGATTTCTGAGGGAAATGTTTCAGGATTAGTTCGGTTGAAATATTGCGAATTTTTTGCCATAAAACTCTTTCGGATTCGAATACGTGGCAAACGGTGGTGCAGGACGCAGAATGATCCAAAATAAATCAAATTTATATGATCCTAATCTTGGCTACGAGGTTGACCAAAGTTGAGGAGCTTCCGAAAGAAAAGTAGAGCAAGTAGAGCAGTCGATTCTTTTATTTATCTATAGGTATATGTATAAGGGTAAAAAATATTTAAAACTAAGAATTAAGATGGTTTGGGACTAAAGCTACTAAGGCCTTAAGTTCACTAGAGTTTCATTTCTTAAATATTAGTTATGAATATTTACAGCTTAGATTATATATTGTGCAAGATTTTGGAATTTTCTAGGAATTTTAGGATTGATGATGGAGGGATGGTAGGAATATATTGCATTGGGGTCTGTATGAATGTAAATTCTCTTAGAAGTATCTTTAGTTTCATAATCCCAGTCCTTAGCAATGGGGCTACGGTTTCCAGGGTACTCCAAGGGACAGCCAATCACTCAAATCAAAGACTGGCATCCATCCGGCTGACTGGGTAGACGCTGACCCATGCTATTGGCCCCGAGGGCAGGACCTGGTCTGGTCGGTAGATTAGCAGGCGGTGCAGGTGAGTTTAATCCATAAAATGTGCGATTATTGCGTTTATGCGGCCCGGGGCGCATTCGATATAAAATATAAACAAACGTTAGAGAAATTACAGCACAAAAGCCGAGCAAGAAGCAGGAAGGACGCCGTTCGTGTGTCCTTATGCCAAACGCACGCACGCACACACACACACACACACACACACATGTTCCGTGCTCTGCCCTTCTCTGCTCTCTGCTCTCTCCTGTCTTCCCTTATTTGACTATCGATTAAAGTTTGTGGTCCTTGCGCACACAGTACCCCGGGGTCGAGTGCTCGAAATACTACCAAAGAAAAGATTTTCGATTAATTTTAAATGTGACAGGACAAGCAGAAAAAGCAGAAGGAGCAGGAGCAGGTTTGTTGGTAATGGGAATGGGCGACAACCCCTTTGGAATGCAGGAATCCCAAATAAAATATCCTCTGCGCTTCGGTGCGTCCTCCTCATAACGTGAGGATTATCCAATGGCAACCAGTCGGATGGCGGATGCCGGATGCCGGGATGTCAACCCCCGTCCGGGGATAATGAACTTTTTTTTTCGGGCCAGTGTCTGGGGCGTGGTGTCTTTGCGGCCAGTCCACCCGCTGGGGCATCCACCTCAGCTGTCAATTAGCTCATTGTCATTGCAAAATGGCTGACAGGAGTACTGCGGCAGGCGCACAGGGGAATATGGATGTAAATGTGCCCACGCAGAGGCAGCAGCATTAGGTGGCCCTTGGCCTCCGCAAATCCACAAGGAGCTTGACAAGGTGTTAAGCCAACTGAGCCGCGGCCCACCTGTGCATACCCAGCTCATGCTCCTGCTCCTGCAGCTTTCCATAGTGCGCTCTTCGCCTGTAAGCTCTGCCTCGGGCAGGATGCAGCTTCGAAGAGTCCGCCGGAAGATTCTTAGGCATTCAAGGGACCATAGCTTGATTAAATCCCTTTCGGATTTACCATTAACTGGAATGGTTTTTGGTTGATAAAAAGACATCAAAGACCCCATAGAGTATGCTGTTGATGGACATCTAAAGATAGAAATAAAGAAATTCTAATGCGAAAAAAAAAATTTAGAACGAATTTCAAATTTCGGTGATTTGTAATAAGCTGACGTCGTCCGCTATGGGGAGGACCATCCACACATTTTCTCTCTATCGGCGTTCAGAGAGACAAGCGGCAATCGGATGGTCCTCAAAAGAGAGAGATGTGGCCATCTTGAGCCATCCGACCACCAATACTAACAGAAATGTATCGTCGTGGGTCCCTAGTATCTATCCCCATCCTCCTTGTCAGTGTAGGAGTGATGCTCGTGTAGGGCCAACAGCTGATCCACTTCCATTTGTGTCCGTTTCTGTGAAAAGTAATGACTTCGTTTTGAGGATTTCTACTGATTTCCTTTTAGTATTTCTGATGGAAGATCTGATCACTGTATTATATGTCTCCCTAAGGAGCAGTCCTTTGAAGAAGAGTGTCATCGGTTGGTCCGCGAGTTCGGAGTATCGCGCGGTGTGTCCTCAAAGTGACCCATATGCAAAGTACCTGGAGAAACCCCACTTTAAAGCACCCCCCTTGCAGCTTGCCTCGCCCTGCCAGCCCTATTGCCACCCCCTTGCAGCTACCATCCCCCTGTAAGCTTTGCTTCGCTAAGCCCTGGCCAGCAGAACAGAAGAGGCTCCAGAGAGGAGGGTCAGGGAGGGTCTCCGCACAGCTAAGACTGCTTAGGTCCTGCAGTAGGGTGGAGGAGGGAGCCGGAACCCCACTAATAATAGTAAATGGAAGTTCCAGGCAACAGAGGATTGGCTGGGCAGCCAGAGAGGTATTGTACAGCAATTGCTAAAAAGGAAAGCAAATGTTATTGCCGAACAAACAGCAGTGAAGTGAAACCCGAAATCCATTCAAATCGCACAATTAGTTTGCCACTAATCCGAGCCACAAATAAGGTGAAGGAGTCGGGGTGGGGGTGGATGAATGTTCCTTTGTTACGCACCACACACTCATGCACCCATGTGCCACATGTAGGGGAATCCATAGAAGCTTCCATAGAGCCTGCAGCCTGCCCCCGAAAAGGTAGTCAAGGACTCGTCTCGTCTCGTCTCGAAATATTTCATGTTCTGTTCTTTTATATATCAGGGTGCAACCAGGGACGTGGGGACGGGGGGAACAAAGGCGATAAGCAGGTGATGTATACTCGAAAAAGTTCCCTAAATATTGGTACAAATATTGTGTTTTTTTTTTGCTACGAAAGTCCCATCCAAATGGTTTTTGTCGAATCATCTTTGTGAGAGTATTGGGTCTCGATCTTAGATATCGGCTTAATCGACTAGAACATTGACTAGAAAACAAGAATATAACTAGATCTATGACTGGCTTCCACTCCACACTCGCCTCCGCCATCCTCTGTCAATCCGCAATCATGGATAGCAACATCAATTAAAATTAAGTTTAAGTTAAGGTTTAAGATTAGTTTAACTATGCATTTGATTCGCCTAAATTGGATTCACAGGATATCGCTGGCCCCCGCCTCATGCTGGTGATGCTGGTGCTGCTGGTGATGCTGGTGCTGCTGGTGCTGCTGCTGCTGATGATGATGCAGCTGCTCGACCAGGTCGGCTATGCCCTCCACTCCAATGCTCAGCGAGGGCAGCGTCTTGTCCAGCACCAGCAGGGATGGGGGCGATGATCCCTTGGAATGGTCCCCATCGTTCACTTGGTGGGAGAGCAACGAGCAGCCAAACGAGGCCATGCCCAGGCCACTACTCGACCCAATCCCATCCAGGCAGAGCGAATGAAGGCCATTGGAGTCGCCATTGGAGCTGAGGAGTGGCGGAGCGTGACTCACATAAGGAGCGGTCGGCGGGAGCGGAAGCGGCGACTGTTCCATGCTGAGGATGCAGTCCGCCTTGAAGCTGTCGATGGTGAACTGGTCCACGCTGAGGAACTTCATCTCGTCGTAGGCGGAGGACCCATCAGCCATGTCCAGGTCCAGGGAGCAGCCAGCAAACTCCAGTCCCTCATGATGGTCCTGATCCTGCTGCTGCTGCTGCTGTTGGTGCTCATGATGATGATGATGATGATGATGATGATGCTGCTGAGGCGGGTGCTGCTGCTGCTGCTGCTCGGAGTCCATTTGAGTATGCGGATGTGTCTGCTGCTGCGGCGGATAGGTGGACCACTCCATGGACAGGCCACTGCCACCCCGTTCCAGGCCCAGGTGATCGATATTCAGGTTGAGGAAGATGTTGGGCGAGAGCCGTGACGGCGACAGGGACCCCGTGCCATAGGGCGCCTTCAGTTCGTTGTCCAACGAATTGGAGGACTGCGGCGGGGTGTCCGGCAGCAGGGTACCGCCAGCAACTACAAACGGAATTGAGGAGATTAATAGCTGAGATGATCCCAGATGATGGAACCTACCCAATGCACTGTCCAATTGACCCAGAACCGCTGCACTATCATCGTAGGCCACATCCAGATCCAGAGCACCTTCTTTGTAGTCGCCCATGCTGCCACCAATCTTCTCCTGTTTGCGCCACTTGGCCCTGCGGTTCTGGAACCACACCTGGACCCGCGCCTCCGTCAAATCAATGCGCACCGCCAGCTCCTCCCGAAAGAAGACATCCGGATAGTGGGTGCGCTGGAAGGCCCGCTCCAGCTCCTGCAATTGCAGCGTATTGAAGGTGGTTCTATGGGAAAACGAGAGTTAGAAGAGAGGACTCTGTAGATCCGATCCCCTGGAGTATGGAGAGTACCGTGGCCTACCTGTATCTCCTCTGCTTGCGCTTCATTGTGCCTTTGTCCATGCGAATCCTGAGTGGGTTCGGGATGTGGAGTCTACTGGTGTCTGCCGTGGTTCGCTCCTTCCTTCCTGCCTTCCTGCAATTGTGCCTTTCCGATGGGTCGGATCGGGTCGGTCTTCAAGCGAGTCTTGACATAGTCACAATGTGTGTTTTTCTATTTTTTTTTAACGATTTTCGTCGACACTTTGAGGGCTTCCTGCTACCTTTTGCCACCTCTCCTCACGCTTTTCCGCCCCAACAAATTCCGCAGCGGAAAACTGTACAACAAACATATATATCGCTATGAAGATATTCCAACCCAACTGAAAAAAGCTCAAGAATAATCCACGAGGAACGGATGCTGTTGCTGCTGCAACTGCCTGCAGCTCCTCCACTGCTTACAGTTCGAGATTGGGCGGCTGTCAAACTGTGCTTGTGTTTGTGCGTGTCAAACTGTGGGGCGAGCGACGTTCTTTCCCCGACGACGCGCATTCAACTGAGTAGGATTGCCGGAGTCCGATGCGTGCTGCCCCGTCGCTGGAGAAGCCCTAAAAGTGGGGGCCCATTCGCTAGTGCACCCTACGCCCCACGCGGTCTGTGGCACTGTCTGACCTGACCCATGGCACCCGGCGTAGTCCCCAGCAGAAGTCGCTCTAGCCGGACCTGCACCTGCATTGACCATTGACTGAAGGAGAGAGAGATAGACGACAGTGCAGAGGGAGAGACAGTGAGAGAGTGAGCTCATAGCTGATGATGACGACACAAGCGGAACAACCATGGGCTTTGGTCAGGATCTCCATTCAGAAAGATTAATCCCGAAACTAAGGAAGAGTAAATGAAACCCCATATCGCACTCCGGATAGGAGTAAAATCGTTTGAATAAGTAAATATTCATACTTCCTTTAAAAAGGCTTATGGACTACGCGTTTTACTATGATCTTTAGGGCCAAGAGACGAGAGAACTTCAAGCTGAGAAAGCTGAATCGTTGTACAATGTCGGGGATTATTCAGTGGTAGAAAAAGCTCGACAATTTGGATGAGAAATTCCCAGGGAAGTTCAACCGAAAACTGGCCGCACCCCGCACTCATATTTCGTTGCCACCCCTGCGCTCTCACGGCGACAAGTGGTGGGTGGTGGAAGGTGCGGATGGAAGTACCGCCGACCACCGACCTTTTGCCTGGGCATATGTACACATGTCTGGGTCAGTGGGCTTTCTTTGGCCCCACTCCACACTCCCACACCACTTGAGGCCTTAAAGCCATTTTCCCCATTGAAAGGCAGTGGAGTATAAATAGCCAAAGGATTCAACCCCATCAGCAACAGCCACCCGTGACCACTCTCCAGTCCAGTGCGACTCCAGTCCATTGTTATAGTGTCAACAGTTGTGTGGTCATTGTTTCGCCGTCCAGGTGACGGCCCATAATGGATGCCTCTGCCACAAAAGGTAATCCGAGAGCCGGGCCAGTCTCCATTGTCCAGTGGGAAGATTCGGGCATATAAAAGAGCCGGGATTCCTTGCTGAGAGCCGCACAAGGAGTTCAGCTCTGTACAGGCACGGATCCAGGAGGATGCTCTGGGTGAGTCCAGGGCGACATCTCTCAGCAGACGCAGCATGGCTTAAGGGCATTTCCATTTCCCAGTTTCCTGTTTCGATGGCGGCGCTGGCGCTGCTCTGCCTGGCCAGTAGAGAAGGAGTCCAATGCAGTCGTGGAGGCTACTCCAGCGACGGAGGAGGAGGAGGAGGAGGCTACGAGGAGATGGAGGAGCAGGAGCAGGAGCAAGAGCTGCCGGACCGCAGTACTTCCAAGATGCTCAGCGCTCTTTTCGGATTCGGCCAGAGCACTCCACATCCCACAGAGTCTTCGGTGGCCATGCCCTCCCACCAGCAGCTGCAGCTGCCGGCGATGTACTACAACGATTTCTACGATGATCTGCTGGCCACCAAGCGCAACGATGTCCACTCTGCCGGATGCGATTGCAAAGTTACGGTTTGTTGAGATCCCCAATCCTCCAGCGGATAGTCACAGCCTCTGTCCGTCCCCTTCTCTAGAACGAACTCCTCGATCTGGGCACCCTGCACTTTCCGCGCTATCTGATGAACGCCGTGTGCGAGTCCCGTCCCGCCCAGGACGCCAAGTGCACGCATGGCTCCAACTGCCGGCCTCTGGAGTACAAGGTGAAGGTGCTGGCCCAGGGCTCGGTGCCCGATCGTGCTGCCTCCTGGCTGAACAAGGAGATGCCTGCCGCCCAGCTGTGGCAGTTCAAGACGGTCACCGTCACCGCCGGTTGCTTCTGCGCCAAGTAAACGATCGGATGTAGATGTGAGAATAGTCGTATATGAATTAAAGCGCCAAAAAGACGCCAAACTGTCTTTATTGAGGTTGGAGATTCGAAGGGGAAACAGATTTCTATAGCTATGATGCATTATCTAATATAATCTAGTGTTTGTCTCGTTAATATATGATATAGGGGCAACAGAAATTGTATAAAATTTCTCAAAATAAAGGAAGAGTGTGGTATTAGAAGGGAATGCATTAAAGATTAGCTTCGTTTAAACTCTTTTAAATACTTTGCAGAGCCATGGCTCTCTGTTCTTTGAGCTTATTCTTAATTTTTGTTTATCTTGATCAAATCCATCCCTATTCCGAGTACAACTCGATAAGAACAAAAGGTTTTTTTTTTGTATAAAATGTGTAAAATATTCGATGGGGAAATCGATTCCCCGTTGAGTCAAGGCACTTTTAAAATCTACTAGATATAGATAAATGGACGGCAAACGGTTACAGTTCTACCTGTAGTTCTAACGTATGGAGGTTGGAACAATTGGAATGCGTTGGGTTGAAAGAGATTCCTTGCATGGCTAGGAGCGTGAAATGAGCCAAGAGCCCACACCCAGCAGCGTCATCAGCAGGCTAAGACCCTCGGCCTGGCGTTGTCCAGCAGGAGCGCCACTCTGCAAGAAAAATTTATCAATTGGTGGTACACGACTAAACTCCTTCCGAGAGTCCACTCACAATCACAAAATAGTTGCATCGATCGCCCGGGCAGCACTCGTTACAGGCCCAATCCTCGTACCAGATGTGGGTGCAGTAGAGCTGCATATAGCGCTTCCGCTTAGACTGACACTGCTCCTTGGTCATGCAGCGCTTGGACACGTAGTACTGCTTGAGGGCGCCCTCGGAGAAGTAGGGCTGGCTGCCCCAACGAATCTCCGTGCCACAGACATTCTCAAAGGGCTCGCAGGTCTTGATCGTGTTGAGGCACTTTTCCGTGTTGCCCGTCTGATTGGAGCACACATAGCACTCCAGGCCAGCCACAAAGCTCACTAGATATCGAGGGTATAATAAAGCATTATTATTGAGGTGTGGCCGTAAATCTGAATTGAGACGAGACCCACCTTGCGTGCACAGATAAACAGCAGCTAGCGCTAGCACGGCAATCTCCCATGATTTCATTGTCGGCCGTTGTCCAATCTCAGTCTCAGTGGAGTGGAATGGATAAACAGCAGCAGCAGCAGATAACAAATGCGGTAAATAAAGATGAATAATTGAAAAACAAAACCACTCCCAATTAACTCGATATGGGCGATATTTTTTATTTTTTATACGATAGTATCGGTGTTTCACAACCCTGCAACAGTGCTGGCAATCAGAAAATCAACGTTAGCTGAAAAATGGCTAAATATTCACTTAAAATTAATGCAATTTATGCATTATATTAAAAATTGAGTAATTGCATATATATCAAGTGAGAATTATGCATATAAACCGCATCGATCTGAATGATAATTGCTTTCAAAAGTGTAAGGCAACCCCATTCTGACTGGAAATGAGCCAAACTGCCATCACCGATTCAACGTTAACCGCGCAACCATTTTCTGCGCAAAATTTCTCAACATTCTGTTTGCTGCTGCTGTTGCTTCTGTCTGCCACCCACCGCCTGGACAGACGACCCAGACACACCAGAAAACATGGCCAGAAATGATCAGAATGCAGTTCAGCTGCCCAGGCCAGCGCTGCCCATGGGATTCCGACAATTTGCCACACAGGTGGCCGGACACACATTCGAGCCAACCAATGCCGCCGCCGTGGGCCTCCTGCAGGACTCCTCCGTCGCAGGATGCGTGCTGAAGCCGCTGGGAAAGCCCGAGTGTGAAGTGCGGGAACTGAACTTTTATGAGTCATTGGCATCGGCGGCTGCGACGCCTGCAACGGGAGCCATGGCCGAAGCGAAAGCAGCGCCAGGTGATAATGACCTTGCCGCCCTCAGTCGTCACGTCCCGCGGTTTTACGGCCATCTCAAACTGGTTGTGAATCAGCGCGAGCACACGTTTGTCAGGCTGGAAGACCTCACGCTCGGAATGCAGCAGCCGTGTGTCATGGACATAAAGATGGGTCGCCGCACCTGGGACCCCATGGCATCGCCGCACAAGCGCGTGGTGGAGGAGCAAAAGTATGTGATATGCAAGCAGAAGCTTGGCCTCTGCCTGCCCGGTTTCCTGGTCTACCTTCCCGCAGAGGAGCCCGGCAAGACTGTGCTGATGCGACAGGGCAAGGACTACGGCAAGAGCCTGAATGTGGCTGGCTTCAGGCAGACCATGGGCATCTTCTTCAATGTCACCACCAGCGACTCGAAGACACGAGTCGCCGGCTCTGAGATCCTGCTTAGGGAGGTGCTGCGCCAGCTGCAGGAGATCCTCGCCTGGTTCAAGCGCCAGCGGCTGCTTCACTTCTACGCCAGCTCCCTGCTCATCTGCTACGACTATGCTCGACTCAGCTCCCAGTCCCCGCCACCACCACCACCATCGTCCTCGCCCTCGTCTCTGCTCAATGGCCATCACCATATTGATCATCAGCGATCCGAAGATCCCTCCGAGTGGATACGCGTGCGCATGATTGACTTTGCTCATGTGTATCCGGCGGAGGACGGCCAACCCGATGAGAACTACATGTTCGGACTGCAGAGCCTCATCGAGGTGGTCCAATCCATACTCTACCGATAGCCAAGACCAAGGAGCAGCCACTCCAACTACTCCACTCCACATTTGTATTATTGCGTAAGCCAAAAGATTAGTCCACAGTAGGACCCTAAAGTAGGGAATGGGTAGAATAAAACCCGGTTTTATACAATTTGTGTATATATTGTGTTTGTTGTGTGTGGTGTGTCTTCCAATCTTAGTTCTTGTGCTTGGTTTCGATACCGATATCCCGGGAGACCCCTTACAGCATATAGTCCATTTCGTATCGCTCGTACTGATTCTTCGGATCGTTGGTAATCCTCGGATAGCCCGCAATGAGAGCATCCTGACCTCCGATGTACAGCGAATTGTAGATCTTCCAGTAGACATCGCGCACCTTGCGGGCGGGATGGAAGAGACCCTGGAGCGTGTACTGCAGTATTTTGATGGAGCCCAGGGAGACCCTCAGTCCGTCCACAGAGTCCATGAAGGCCTGCACCAGATGCGGCGACGTCTCGAAGATGTTGGGCCACACATAGTTCAGCAGATGCGTGAGAGCGTCCTCGCAGCCAAAGCCATAGACGCCAAGGGACATGTGCTTGATGGCCGAACAGGCCGTCTGCCGATGCACCAGATCGCGGTCCATCAGGGCATCCTCCAGCAGGGGACAGACGGCGTATATATAGTCCTTGCCCATCTCCCCGATGTACTCGAAGAGAAAGGCCAGTGACTTGAGCACACCGTTCTGGACATTCAGCTCGGGCACCCGGTACTCGTTCATCAACGCGGGCAGGACAGTGAAGGGGCGACAGGTCTCGGCCACAATGGCAATGGCCACGGTGGTGCAGACACGATTCTGGCGCTCCTGCACCTTCAGATTGTTCAGCAGCGTGGCCAGGACATCGTGGGGGCCGATGGCCTTGGCAATGTATCCGAAAGTGTTGACTGTGGCTCGCCGAATGGCCTTCTTGTGGGCCTTGAGCAGCTCGAGGAGCTCGAAACAGATGCGCATCCATTCGCGGGCAGACACGTACTCGGGTCCGCGATCTGCAATGCGTCCCACGAGATCGATGCAGTTCTCCTGCACCTTCTCGTGTCGGTTCTTCAGGATGGGGGTGAGGCGGGGCAGGAGATCCTTGATGGGCGGCGTCATCTTGGTCATGCCAATGACATTTACGATGGCCTTGAGCGCCCCTAGAATGCTGCCCAGCACCTCGGGATACTCCTCGCCCAGATACTCGTACAGAACGACACCGAGATGTCCCATCAGCTTCTCCTCCTGGCAGGTCTTCATCACGACGGCGATCCTCGAGATGAGATCCGCTGCCTGCTGTCGCACCTTGGCAGACTTGTTGTTCAGACGCCACAGGATGGTGCCGCAAATCTGCGGCAGATATGGCTTCACGCGCTTTCCCAGCTGATTGACGATGGTGCCGAAGCCATTCAGCATGACCACATCCTCGGTGGTCTGCTCCTGGAAGGCGTACAGGATGCCGTCGATCAGCTGCTCCTCGAGGCGCGAGTCAATGTCGGCTGCCCCCAGGTTGCCCATGATCTTCTCCACCGTTTCCATCACCATTTTGCGGTACTGTTCGTTCTCGTCCTTCAGGTCGTCCACCACTCGATTGATGATCTCGGAGGCACCCACCTTATTGGCTATCTCCACGGTGGTGTCCACCAGCTGGCGGTAGTTGCGTCTGTCCAGGGCCATGCGGTGGTTCCAGAAGAACTTAAAGAAGTGCGGCAGGATCTCCTCCTTGATGTACTGCGGCTCTACGCCGTCGGTGGCGCAGCACTGCTTCACCACTTTGAGGACGATCTTCTTCATCTCCTCGTCGGGGGATTGGAACTCTCGAATGAGGATCAACATCACCTCGCGGGTGTAGTAGTTGGCGTACTCGGCGTCCATCAGGGGAATCAGATAGCCAATGGCCTTCAGGAAGGCGGCCAATCCCTTGCCGCGATGTGTGCGGATGCCCTTCCACAGGGGCTTCAGCACCGAATCGAACGACTCGATGCCGTAGGGCGTGGCAGCCTCTGCGAGGGCCGCAATTGCCAGAGCCGTGATGGTGCGAACCTTCTGCTGCTCGTCCACCAGTCCGTGCTCGATGATCTCCACCAGGGCCTTCAGATGCGGCAAAATGGCGCAGCCCATGAGGATGGCAATCTGCTGGACAATCTTAATGCCCGTGTGACGCGCCTGCCAGGACTTCTTGGACTTACAAACGGCCTTCAAGAAGGGCAGAAGCGAGGGTATTCCCAGAGCCGAGGCCACCACCGCGAAGGCACGTGCTGTCGTGTTCCGCACGTACTCGTCGATGTTGTCAATGTCCGGACGCATCGTGGAGATCATGGTGGCCAGGCCGGCGGCCTTGGCCAGATTGGAGATGATCTCGCGGCCCTCAATACGGGCATAGTGATCCTCATCGATCAGCAGGGGTTCAATCACGACCAGAATCTTGTGGACATAGGGACGCACCAGGTCGTCCAGTTTGTAAAGAACGCGATCAATAACTTTCACGAGCAAGTGGCGCTCCTGATCCTCCAGCGTGGGGGACATGAGCAGCGGCAAGATCTGATTGAAGAGCGGCCCCGCTCCGAACTCGCGGGCCTTGTCCGTGATCTGGCGCAGAGCGGACTTGCGCATGGGTGGCGATCCGTTCTTGATGGTCAGCAGCAGCTTCATGATCTTGCGCTCCTTCAGCTCCTCGGGCGACAGCGAGTCCTCGTTGACGTCCACCAGCAGCTTGTCGAAATACTGCGCATCCTCTGGCTTCATGAAGGGCAGATTCTGCCCCTTGGGCTGATTATCCATGAATTTGGCATTCTTGTCCTCCACCTGGATGAAGAAGCCCGCCGGGGTCCCGGCGATGGGCGTGGGTGTGGCCATCAGCTTACGGCCGGGCGTTCGCACCGGCACATAGCCCGCTGGTGGCGGTAGAATCTTGTAGCCGGGCGGGAACATCTGGTCGAGCTCGTCGTCGGTGTACGGCCTGTTCCTCTCGTCGATCTCCTTCTCCCAGCGATAGGCCTGCAGCTGCTCGGGCGTCATGGCGGCCAATGCACCCGGTGTGGGCGTGGCCATGGCCATGGCCTTGACTCCCACGGGAGTGCTGCCGCCTGGTGTCAGCATTGGTGTGGCATGGCCCGGAGTGGCATGCGGCGTCATGCTGGGCGTCATATTCGGTGTCATGGCGCTGGCATTTGTCGGCGTTATAGCGGGCGTGGCATTCGACGGGGTCTCGTCCCATCTGGAGCGACGCTTGGAGGCCCCTGGAGTCGACTCGATGGAGATGCTCTCACCGCCGGCTCCGCTGCCCGTGCGATCTGGCTTGGGGGTCTCGGCCCAGCCACTGTGTCCCGGCGTCTCGCGCTCTGTCTTTGGCGTCTCGTCCCAGCGGTTGCGTCGCGCCGACTTCTCGTGGCCAGGGGTCTCATGTCCTGGTGTCATAGCATGGGCCGGAGTGGCATCCCAGATCCGTGTGCCCAGTCCCGGTGTGGCTCCGGGCGTCTCGCTGCCCTTGTGTCCAGGTGTCTCATCCCAGCGATGATCTCCGGGGGTTTTCTGCAAGAAACAGAGATTAGAACGTGCTCTAAAGGGATCCTTGATCCCTGGATGTATACTCACATCTTCCCAGGTGGGAGTGGCTGCACTGCTCGGTGTGGCCGCCACCTTGGCTGGTATGAAGCTTTCGCTGACCGTCTGATCCCAGCGGCCACGCTTGCGGGAGCTGCTATCTTTGGAGGAGCTTTCGCCATTCGACGATGACGCTGACGCGGATGAAGATTTTACCAGAGTTCCGTCCTTGGACTTCTCCATGATGCGGCGCCGCAGCTCGGACTCCTCACCCTTGAGCATCTGCTCCCGCATGATGTCTGTGTAGGTGCGGGAGCCCACATCTGGGGTCTTGCCGCCATCGGCAAAGGGATCGGAACGCTCTGGCGAGATGATGATGCGACGCCTCTTCTGTCTGTACTCGTCCTCGCGATCAGCAATGGTAGGTTGCCGTCGGTCCGCAAATGGATCCACATCCTCCTTGCCCTGGGTGACATCCTTCAGCACCGAGATGGGGGCGGTGTATGTGGTGCGCTTCTGTGGCACTGGGAACCCATCATCCTCATCCTCGTCGCCCTCGTCATTGGCCGCGATCGATGTGTTGTAGCCCTCATAGCGGCCCTTGCCCTTGACGGCCTCCTCATCGTACAAATCGGTGTCGAAGAAACCGCCGCTGTCCAACAATCCCACGCCCTCCGCTGCAGCTGTAGTCTTGGCCAGCTCCGTCTTCTTCTCCTGGATAACAGAGATTTGCGCCTCGATGTCTGAAATGGGTCACGAAAAAATGTTGATGAAATAATTGATTTTCGTGCGGGGAGAGCAGGCCAACCAAACCGGGTGCACTTGTCTCGTTTTGGGTCATTTTAGGAGCTCCGCATACAGGATTTTAGTGTTCCGATCTGCTACGACCTGAAGGATAGCTAATTAGTTGGTTTTTTTGGCTCACCTTCATGTGTTCGCGGAATATTTTCCATTTTTATCAACGAATTGTGAAAACTAGGATTGTTGATATTAACTTGATTTATCGATATGGGCGATATTTTTAATTTTTGATACGATAGTATCGATGCGATATTTTCCCTCCTTTCTGTACATGGCAACTACACGGTAACTACACATTTGCTACATATCAGCAACATATTAACGAAGTAAGGACATTTGTATACCCTATTTCGGAATTAATGTTAAAATTCTGTTTTCCAAGCTGTTTTGAATCCTAAATAATGATGACTTTTTCTCTTATAGACATGTTTTTGAATTATTCATGCATTTAATTAGATTCCCGTTTATATATCTCGATCCCGATACTTAGTTTTGGTTTTTATAAACCTTAAAATTTCGTTGAGATAGCTTACAAATTTTGAGATTATTTTTGCATAACTACTAAATATACAAAATAAGGTCATAAAATCGGGTATTGCATTCGTTGGACAAACATGTGATCAATTCCCTTACATCCTTATATAGAAGGACCTACCATGAGAACCCATCCTGGAGAAACATCGTTGTCATCTATATTCGTACGATGTTTTTGAAAAACAGGCATACGGTTGTATGAATGAATGTCCTGTGCGCATCCCGAGTGTCATTAAAAAACCACAGTAGTCATATGCTCAAGGTACTTTTCGAACAACTGCAGCACGTAAGTGAGAGTCGAATGTCACGTCATTTGAACACTTGGTGCCTGTCAACCGGTGGAGTATTTAGCTTGCAGTATTTTTAGCTGTTTACCCACACTGAACCGCAGCACGTGTTGTTTTGTTGTTATTCGTAATTTACGCTGCGGAAAATGTTTACTAAAAAACCGAAAATGGGCGTGGAAATGGATACGGCACAGGAGGCCACACCACAGACGATACAGGCGCGCCTGATATCCGACACAGGAGAGGAGGCAGGGCCGCCAATAGACCTGCCAGCGGGCATAACAACGCAACAGTTGGGTCTCATCTGCAATGCGCTGCTGAAGAACGAGGAGGCGACACCGTATCTGTTCTTTGTGGGCGAGGATGAGATCAAGAAGAGCCTCGAGGAGACCCTCGACCTGGTCACCGTGGACACAGAGAACGTGATCGACATTGTATACCAGCCACAGGCCGTGTTCAAGGTTCGTCCAGTCACCAGATGCACCAGCTCCATGCCCGGCCATGCCGAGGCGGTGGTCTCCCTTAACTTCAGTCCCGATGGAGCCCATCTGGCCAGCGGCAGCGGTGACACCACAGTCCGCCTATGGGATCTGACCACAGAGACCCCCCACTTCACCTGCTCGGGCCACAAGCAGTGGGTGCTGTGCGTGGCCTGGGCGCCGGATGGCAAGCGACTGGCCAGTGCCTGCAAGGCGGGCAAAATCATCATCTGGGACCCGGAGACGGGTCAGCAGGCGGGACGCACGCTCGCAGGCCACAAGAAGCACATCAACTGCCTCAGCTGGGAGCCATTCCATCAGAATCCCGAATGCCGGAAGCTCGCATCCGCCAGCAGCGACGGTGACTGCCGCATCTGGGATGTGAAACTGGGCTCCTGTCTGCTGAACATTGCCGGACACACGAATGCCGTTACTGCCGTACGCTGGGGCGGAGCTGGCCTCATCTACACGTCGTCCAAGGATCGCACCATCAAGATGTGGCGTGCTGCCGACGGCATCTTGTGCCGCACATTCACCGGCCATGCCCATTGGGTGAACAACATTGCCTTGAGCACGGACTACGTGCTGCGCACGGGACCCTTCCATCCGGTCAAAGATCGCACCAAGTCCTACCTCAGCATGAGCCGTAAGGCAATCCTTTCTGACTTGCTTCTGCTTCAGTTTTAATGGAATTCCTTTTCAGCTGAAGAGCTCCAGGCTTCGGCTCTGCAACGCTACCAGGCAGTGTGTCCCGATGAAGTGGAGTCCCTGGTGTCGTGCTCGGATGACAACACTCTCTATCTGTGGCGCAACAACACGAACAAGTGCGTGGAGCGCATGACTGGCCACCAGAATGTGGTCAACGATGTCAAGTTCTCGCCGGATGTGAAGCTGATTGCCTCGGCGTCCTTCGACAAGTCGGTGCGTCTGTGGCGTGCCTCCGACGGCCAGTACATGGCCACATTCCGCGGTCATGTGCAGGCCGTCTACACGATTGCCTGGTCAGCGGATTCCCGGTTGATTTGCTCCGGCAGCAAAGATTCCACACTGAAGGGTAGGGCATCCCCTTGGAGTGGCTTTGGATTTGGGTTTAATCTTTTATTTTATTTTAGTTTGGAGCGTGCAATCGAAAAAACTGGCGCAGGAGCTGCCTGGACATGCTGACGAGGTATTCGGCGTGGACTGGGCGCCGGACGGCTCTCGCGTGGCCTCTGGCGGCAAGGACAAGGTGATCAAGCTGTAAGTCTGAGAATCGAAACAATTTCAGGATTATAAACATTAACAATTCTTTTTAATTGCATCTTGCAGATGGGCCTATTAGACGCATCGTCTGTTGTACACTTTAAGAAACTATTTTTGTGAGGAAAATAAAGCTAAGGTCCTGAGTAAAAGCCATGTGAACGGTCTCTAAATGCTCTGCTGCTGCAGCGTCTTCAGGGTCTGCTTGTAGCGATCCTCGAAGGCATCCGCATTGCTAAAGTACGTCGCTGGCACTGCCGACTCGGATTGTAGGGCTCTTTCCGCAGCCACAAATCCCGCTGCCACGCACTCTTCCAGGATGCGTCCCTGCAGCAGGGCAGTGATGAAGCCGGCACAAAAGCTGTCCCCAGCTCCCGATACATTCACAATGTTGCACACTATGGGTGCGGCATAGAAGCGTGTGATGTGTGGCGGCACCTCAGAAGTTGTGGCATCGAGCAGACAGCTCGCATCGTTGGCAGCGTCCGACCTAAAGCTGAGCAGCACGCCATGATCCCCCAGGGTGGCAATGATGCAGTTAAAACGCGATTCAATCTTTCGCAGGAGATCCTTGGTCTGCTGGAGCAGCTGGACACGCTCCACGTTGGTATCGGGCTGCCAGTCGATCGTTTTGCCAGTGATCGTCTCCACAATGGTCTTCAGCTCCTGCAGATTGGGCTTGATCAGGCGGATGTGCTGCGTGAGGTCGGACGGGAGGTAGAACGGCTTCCCAGCGATGAACATGTCGGTGGGCTCAAAGAACACAGGCAGCTGGTAGCGTTGCGCCAGCTGCAGTGTGCACTTCATGGCCTGCTCCGAAATGTTGCTGTCCATGATGACCAGCGGGGCGTCGCGGAAGAGATGGCGGTGCGTCTGAAGGGTCTCTGGTGTGATGGAGCACTGGTGGATCTCCATGTTGCCGAGAATCAGTTTGCAGTCGCCAAACTTGTCGAAGATCAGGGAGCACAGCGAGGTGGCCTGGCTCTCGTCCTGGATCATGCTCCGCTGCAATGCCTTGGGCATCAGGTGGAGCAGTGTCTGGCCCATCTGGTCCTTGCCCACGGCAGATATCAGATTCACATCGCCGTATAGCTTGTATATGCCTTCGGCTATGTTGCGTCCCACGCCTCCAGCCGCCTGCTTGGCCACCGCCGAGTAAGTGGCTCCGTCCAGTTTCATGTCCCGCTTCTGATCGTCCACCGTGAAGGAGAGGTCCAGGATGGAGGCGCCCACAACGAGGGGTTTCTTTAGCTGTTCACTCTGCCTCCTGGCTGGACCCCCGGCCAAGGCTGCAGCAATCTGCGCCGCTACCTTGGCATTGTTCTTGATCAGAGCGATGTTCGCCTGGAGACTGCTGCCCTGGGTGATCTTTGCTATCGCCGCCAGCAGGAAGGGCGTCACCTCCTTGCCCGACACGCCCTGGGCCAAGGCCTGAACGCCAGCAGCCTTGATGGCAGCCTCCATCTGGGCCTTGTCCGCCGCGAATTCTTCGGGAATGGGCACCCCGATGAGCACCCCCGACTCGAGTTTGAGCTCCCGCCAGGAGCGGAGCAGATCGGCGGCCTCCTGCGGTGTGGACAGATCGTAGGCAGCCTTGCAGCCACTGTCACGGGTGTAAAAGTCCGGAAAGACACCGCCGGGACTGTCGAAGCTGGCCACGCACACGCCCTGGGTCTCCAGGTACTCGAGGGTGCGCGGAATGTCCAGTATAGACTTGACGCCGCTGCAGACCACGGCAACGGGAGTACGTCCCAGTTCGGTCAAATCCGCAGAGACATCCATGGAGACGTGACCCTCACGATGGACACCGCCAATTCCGCCGGTGGCAAACACCTTGATGCCCACCCGATGGGCGACAATCATTGTGGCGGCCACCGTTGTGCCGCCACTTTGTCCTCTTGCCACGACGTAGGGCAGGTCGCGGCGAGAGCACTTGATCACCTCATTCCGCGGCTTTTGGGCCAGTGACGTGAGTTCTTCCCCGGTCAGGCCCACCTTGATGCAGCCATCAATGATGCCGATGGTGGCGGGAATGGCCCCGTGCTGGCGCACCTGCTCCTCCACCTGTAGAGCCGTCTGCACGTTCTCTGGCATAGGCATTCCATGTGTTATGATCGTCGACTCCAAAGCCACGACTGGCTGGTCATGCCGCAGGGCATACTGTATCTCTGGATGCAGCTCGATGTGCTGGTAATGCTTGGTACGAATGAATTTGGCGGCAGCGGGCAGGAGATATCTTCGGAACAACATGGCAAAACAAATATAAATAAAATTCACCTGCCAACGAAAACAATAAACCGGTGTACCGTTCTGGTACCGGCTTTCTGGTATTTTCTGCTCAAAAATACTTTTCTATGGGATATTTTTGTGATTTGTACCTCCGGGCACACTAATTTAATTTTGCGCGACATTTGCTTTGCAAAAAAAAACAAATTGCTGGATTTTTCAATTGTTTATCTAATTAAACTTCAATCCCATTCCAAATCTGTTAAAATGAATTTTCATCAGAACGCCTACGATCTAAAGTTCTTTAACTTTACCGCAGAACAGATATCCTCAGAGCGTAAGTGCCACTTTTTGAAGCAAGTTGTGTTTGGCGTCTCAGGCGTCCTTTCCGCTCCCTTCCCACCAAAACAGGCGAGCACCTGGTGCACAACATCATTAGCAAGGCCATTGAAAACGCCATTCAAAAGATTGAAACGCCGGCCACATCGGCACTGCTGACCTCGAAAAAGGATGCAGTGGTCAGTCGCGTTGAGGCCGCCACCAAAAAGAACATGCAAGCACTCCGAGCGCTGGACAAGAAATACTTTCATATTCCGCCGCATGTGCTCCAGGTAGAGGACTTCCACTTGGAGCACCAATACACCCCACTTGATGAGGAGAAGAAGAACAACGAGCTGGAGTCTCTGAAGTTGCGCTTTCGCGAGGTGAGTGTATGAGCATTTGTCCCTAATATTCGAATGTCTTAAGCAATCTGAAACGATTTCAGAACCTGATCACGCTGGCCAAGCTAGAGGCAGAGGGAAACCACTATGCTTCTGTGGCTAATATCGTCGAGGAGGAAATGGATATGCACAAGCAGGTATACAAAGATTGTAAATCCATAAATCCCAAGCTGGTCAATATCGCCACTCTCGTTGCCACCATCTCCAACTGACTGAACAGGCTCTGAAATTTGATATATTTCCCTACTATTACACACCCGAAATTGTATACATTGTAAATACTAATAGAAGAATAGAAGAAGTGCCAGAGAATTGTCATCATGAGCCTTTCATTTGTACAGACTTCAATTTCCGCAACATTGCATGCGGCCTGCGAAAGACGGACCTACGACAGTACCTACGTCAGTGAGAGCGAGAGTGTGTTCTTGCTGCAAGTGACAGAAGTTCGCCATCTATTTTCGACACAGCACACACTCCCATCCCATCCCATCCTATCCACAGTTCAACAGCCGCTTTGGCAGCCTCACGCCGAGCATTTCCCGCATAAACTGAAACATCGGCCACAGGCCACAGGCACAGTGTGTGTGGAGGGAATGGTGGAGCTATTTATACATTTTGGGGGTACATTTTTCTTGTTTTCCTCTTGCGAAAAACAAATATGCAAAAAAAGAAAAGACCGAGACTTCTGCGAATCTTGCGCAGATATTAATAAAAGCAGCGCTGCCGCTGCTGCTGCTACTGCCTCTGTCTCTGCCGCTGGCTGCTGCGTTCGTTTCGGTTGGCTCTTCTGGCTGCCTGGCTGCTGCATTCGTGATTTTGCCCGTGGAGTTGCACATCGTCTCTGTATCTTTGGTCCTATCTGAGGTATGTTCTCGGCCATTTTATGTAATATATATCTATAATTTACAGCCTTTCCTTTACCTCTCGCATTCAGCAGGAATACTATATACATATATCGCCATGAATGTGGAGAAACTGAAGCGCCTGCAGGCCCAGGTGCGCATCGGTGGCAAGGGCACGCCACGTCGCAAGAAGAAGGTCATGCACCAGACGGCGGCCACCGATGACAAGAAGCTTCAGAGCTCGCTGAAGAAGCTCTCGGTGAGCACCATACCCGGCATCGAGGAGGTCAACATCATCAAGGACGACCTGACCGTGATTCATTTCAATAATCCCAAGGCCCAGGCCTCCCTCTCGGCCAACACTTTCGCCGTGACAGGCCATGGCGAGACCAAGAAGGTTGTGGAGATGCTGCCAGACATTCTCCCGCAGCTGGGCCAGGAGACGGTCGTCCAATTGCGCATGTATGCCAATGCCATGTCGAATAATGCCAAGCCAGAGGCACCTGGAACTGCAGCTGCTGGAGGAAAACCCAGCACCGCTGAAGAGGATGATGATGATGTGCCCATGCTCGTGGAAGACTTTGACGAGGTGGCCAAGGTAGAAGCCACCAAGCAGGAGGCGGAGCAGGTGAAGAAACCAGCACAAGAGAACAAGCCAAAGGACAAACAGGAGGCCAAGCAGCAGCCCAAGAAGGAGGATCGTAAAAAGCAGGATCAGAAACCACAGAAACAAGCGGATGCTCCCAAGCCCAAGGAAAAACAACAAGACAACAAGAAGACACCGGCCAAGGCCCAGCCACAGGATAAAGATGTAAAGAAGAACGAGCCACCGGCTAACAAAGAGAAACCCAACAAGAACAAAGCGGAGGCTAAGCCCCAGGCAGCGGCTGCACCTTCGAAGGATAAGCCTCAGCCCGTAGAGGCGCCACCTCCAAAGCAGGAGCTCCCGAAGCCAATAGTGGAGCAGAAAATTGATCAACCAAAGCCAACTGACCAAAAGATTGAGCAGCCCAAGCA
Organism: Drosophila helvetica; assembly: GCA_963969585.1. NCBI lineage: Eukaryota > Metazoa > Arthropoda > Insecta > Diptera > Drosophilidae > Drosophila > Drosophila helvetica. The sequence continues at coordinate 3,155,743 of OZ018402.1, read as the reverse complement.
GACGGAGCAGAAGGTGGAGCAGCCCAAGCAGACGGAGCAGAAGGTTGAAGCTAAACCGGCCACCGCACCACCACCAAAGCCGGCTCCAACAGAGGCTCCTGCCAAGGCACAGACACCACCAGCTGTCCAAACTTTGGCCCAGATTGTGGCCGCTGAGCCGCCAAAGCAGCCGTCCCCTCCAGTCGAAGCAGTCGCCGCTCCAAAGGTCGAGGAAAAGAAGGAGCCGCAAAAGAGCGAGCCTGAACCAGCTCCATTACAGCAGGCAGTGCCAGTGCCAGTCAAAGTGGAACCGACCATAGCTCCGCCTGTTACGACTGCCGACATCGAGAAGAAGCCAGAGGCAAAGCAAGCCAGTCCTCAGAAGAGCGCTCCGGAGAAACCCAAGACCCCAGAAACTGTGCCAAAGAGTGCCCCCGAGAAGCAGAAGCAGGCCAGTCCACCGAAGAGTGCACCAGAGAAGCCCAAACAGGCCACACCGCCACAGCAGCAAAAGACGCCGCCGCCAGCGAAACAAGTGACGCCTCCCGCAGAAGCAAAGACCGCCTCGGATGGGGTCAAAGCAGCCAAGGCAGCCGAGCCACCGGCAGCTGCACCACCAGCAGTCGTCATTGCACAACCCATAGCGGCTCCAGAGAAGAAACCAGAGCCACCAAAGGATGCCCCCAAGGCAGCCCCAACCAAGCAAAAGACACCGCCACCAGCCAAGCAAGTGACACCACCCGCTGAGCAGAAGGTAGCTGTTTTAAACAAACCAGAAACTGTGGTGGCTGCCCCGCCATTAGCTGCTGTCGCAGTGGCTCCTCCGTCGCCTGAGGCGCCATCACCGATGGTTCCAGCCACTCCACCATCGACCCCTTCGTCAGCTCCACCATCGGCAGCAGCAGTTACACCCCCTTCGCCGGCAACAGTCACGCCACCATCTCCTGCTGCAGTTACTCCGCCACAGAAGCAACAGCCAGCAGCAGCAGCAGCCAATGGCAAGAAGCAGGAACCGGCCCAAAAGCCAAAACAGCAAGCAGCCAAGCCTGGCCAGCCACAAGCCCAAGGTCAGAAACAGGCAGCTGGAAACAAGCCCCAACAACAGCAGCAGCAGCAACAGCAAAAGCAGGCAGCTACCAAGCCCACGGTGGCCCCCAAACCAGCACAGACCCCCGGAAAGCCAGCGGCCCCGAAGACTGCCAGTCCGCCCAGCCAACAGCAGCAGCAGCAACAGGGCAAAGGTAACAAGGCGTCGCCTCCCAAGCAAACAGCACCTGCTGGAGCCCAGCCACAGAAACCAACGAATGCGACCTCCGCGAAGGCCACGCCCTCTCCAAAGGCAGCCGCATCACCAAAAGCTGCCACCCCGAAGGCCGCAACCCCGCCAGTCCCGGCTGCAGCTGCTCCCGCACCAGGAGGCTCCAATTAGTGCATCATTTTCGCTTTCTTTCAATCGGCTCCCTTGCATTTTGAATTTACCGCGCATTTTTCAGAAACGATTAGAACAGTTATCAGTTATCGAAATATCCCTGGTACTAACAATTTCATTTATTTTTGTGCAATTACATTTTCAATAAAAACAATTACAATCATCACAAAAAACAATCAAGTGCAGCCTCTACCACCCCACGTCACACCTAGTTCGGCTTGGCGTGACTGGTCGAGGGCTTCTCCTCCTCCACCGCCTCCTTCTGGGGATTGAGCTTCCACATGGCATAGTTCAAAGCCGTGGCGAAGCCCAGCCAGGCCACATAGGGGACAAAGATCAATCCGGCGACCTTGTTGACACGGTAAAAGAGTACACCACAAGCGCTGGCGGTCGCCGTCAGAGCGATGATATCAATAAGCCCCTGAAGCATGAAATGGATATAGCGATAAAAGAGCTTAAAATGGTAATTATGATGACACTTACGCCCTTGATGTTGTGCTGGCCAAAGAAGATCGGTGTCCAGGCCCAATTCAAGGCCAACTGAGTGCCATAGGCAATCAGGGGCAGGCGTGCCTCCTCACCGCCAAATCCACCTCCATCGCGCCACACCAGGTAGGATCCATAGCCCATGCCAGCGTACAACGATGTCCACATGGGGGCAAACACCCAATTCGGGGGTTTAAAGGAGGGAAACTTCAGGTTTGCATACCAATTGGTGAGATTCTTCCTGGTCAGCTGACCGTTGACAATGCCCCCCAGATTGGGCAGGATGACGGCTCCAGCTATTCTCAGAATATTTCCTGCGCTCGTTTCTTGATTATCGGCCATATCCAAAGAGTTGACAAAATACGAATGATACGCAGTAGAGGTACGAAAAGCGCTTGGAGTTGTTTGCCGGTGATTTCATTTAAACATACATACATATCTGCATATACATATACGAGCGATGTACACTCCGCGACACCTGAATAGGACACTTTGGAAATATACATAAAAAGCGTAATGATCCGAAAAGAGAATCCTCTTTATAAGAAAGTGGTAAGTCGATTTAAAAAGATGAATAATCAAAAATAAAAAGCATTGAATTCAAAAAACCAGTCAAAATATGGGAAAGACCGAACCTAAACTGCTATAGCTATGTTGCACTTTTGAAGAACAGAAATTTCAGTTACTTCAATTAATTTTTTCATCCTTAAACTTTTATAATGAATATTGCTATTAATTTTTCTAAAACGTATGATACAATGAATAATAATTTGAAAAAGTGGTACATTTTACGGCTTTTATATAAGTGGCGCGGAGTGTAGGTGCGTATGTACGCGGTAAAGCTATTTGAAACTAGCTGTGTGGGTAAGTATACATTGCACTAGTGTGCTTTTGCACAGAGTATAGTCTGAGTCAGCGGATATTAGATGGCAGGTAGGGCCCACCATTTTTCTCGCTCTTTTTTAGATAACGGAAGGAAATTGCAGGAGCTTTTGGTGCCCACTTGGGCAGCTTTTCTGCACTGCCCTACCTTTGCTTTTATCTAGCCTTGAATACGTCAAAGTGGGAGAGCAGATACGGCTCTCACTCGCTTGCCAGTATATCTGGAATGCAAGTGCAACAACCTGTCGGGCCAATTGAGGAACTGTCTTACCTTTTATTTAATATAACTTTGGCTGGAATAGTCATACGCCTCTAAGGGGGATTGAACTAGCAAACAAATGCCAACGTGATGAAATGCAACTTATCAAGCCTATATTTGTTTTGCTGGTACTTTTTCGCGCGCTCTTTTTGGCCAGGAACACCCTGTGCTCTCCAGGGCTGGCCAATAACCGTTAGGTTGGAACAATCAAATACAGCCATGGCAACCGTTGCCAGCGGCGCTACTTTTGGTTTTGTTATGGTTTTGTCGGCCGCATTTGAGAGGAAAATTCCAAGATGACGCTGTACTTTGACTCTAAAATTGAGTTCTTGGACTCGGATGCAGTGAGTACCATCAGCAGTTGGCATCCAAATGAGCCACTCTTCGCGGTGGCCTCCTTCAGCCCGGACCGAGGCGGTTCCGTCACCATATTTGCAGACACTGTAAGTTTCTTCATGCATTCATAATTCATTCTCATATATGAGACTCGTTTCAGGGTGAACCGCAAAGAGATGTGACATATCCAGTGCATGCCACCTCGCAGGCCACCGCCTTGTGCTGGCACCCGGAGAAGGCGCTTCTGGCCAGTGGATGGGAGCACGGAGACATACACGTTTGGTTTGCCGGTCATCGGGAGTTTGCCAGCGTCAATGCGCCCCACAAGGCGGCCATTGTGTTGCTGCAATTCAGCGAACAGGGCGGCCGCATGGTCACGGCGGATGCAATGGGTCTGGTCACCGGCTGGCGCTGCGATGGACAGTACCAGTTTCTGACCATGTTCTCGCACGATTTGCGCGAGGTGTTGCTGTTGGTCTGCTTCCGACGCACCGTCGAGAGCGAGGTGCGTGAGGAGATGGCAAATCTGGCCAAGGCGGCGGTGGCTGGCGATGAGAACGCCTTGGACACGCTCACCAACTGGCGGCCACGAACCGCTGCCCGTGGCCTCACCCATTCGGGAGTTCGGGACAATCATTGCTTCTATGCCTGCACCCAGGGAGGCGTCGTCTACTACATCAACCAGGGCGGGGCCTGCATCGAGGTGATGAAGTGCGGCTCTCTGCCGCCCATAGTCCAGATGCTCTGGCATCCCAAAAAGTAAGAAAATACAAAGAAACTTCGTCTGTAAGCTCATCTGTTGGCTGTTCCAGGGATGCAGTCATCTGCCTGATGGAGGACTTGACAGTGGTTCTCTTTTTGGTGGAGTCCACGGGCATTCTCACGGAACTGGATCGCGTAAAGATGAGCGGACGTGGTGGTGGCAGGCAGGGTGGCATAGCCTGGTCGGGCAACAGCCTGGCCATCATCACAGGTGAATTCACCAATCATTTTTAATGGAAATTCCCTCAAATAATATCCTTTTTATTTTGCAGGTGATCTTTTTGTTCGGATCTGGGACATTGAGCGGAGCGACAACTATCTCCTCCGAATGGATCTGCCCAGCTCTAGCCATTCGAACTCCTCACTCTCCAGCCTGGCCAATGTCACTACGACCACCTCGTCGAACAATTTCTTCAGCCAGGACAGCACCGAAAGCAGCGGCATCCTGCCACGAAAGCCCATTAAGTACGGCCAGCTGAACAGCGGGGAGATCTTCACCTGCCTGGCGTACAGTGCCAGCTATCAGACTCTGTGCGCCGGCACCTCTGTGGGCAACCTGTACACCTGGAAGCGCAGTGGCAGTCGCCTGGTGACCGCACCCGAGGATGTCTGGCAGCTGACGAACATTTCCTCGGTGCGGGGCGCCGTCAGGAGCTGCGAGTGGGGATTCAATGAGCTCTCGAAGCCCTGCATGCTGGTCAACTGTCTGTCGAATGTGTACATGCTGAAGGAGCAGCCGCTGCTGGCGTTCCACACCCGAGAACTGTGGGCGGTGCAGCGGTCGGCCAAGTCGGTGCAGCTGACGCACTGCAGCGGACGGCAGACGAGTGTGCAGTCCGAGTTTGCAGTGACGGCTCTGGCCCTGAACGAGCTCAGCCTCGTGATGAGCAACGGACGGAGTATCTCCTCGTACAGCCTCCAGAAGGTGGACAAGAGCATGGATGAGTTCGACGAGGTGCTGGAGGCAGCGGAGGCTGTGAACGGAGGAGATCCTCCCGCATCCACGGCCTCCCCTCCGTCGCTGAGTGTCAAGCTGCTGCAGACCTTTCCTGCCGAGTGCCTGCTGCTGTGCCTCCAGAACCAGAACATCTTCTGCCTGTCGAGCAGCGACATTATGGTCTACTCCGTGGGCGGAGTGGTGCTGCACCGCATCCAGGCCAGCGACATTGAGGGAAAGATCATTGGCATGGACCTCAGTGGCTGCTACCTCTCCGTCTTCACGATGAACGGGTATGTAAAGGCCTACGACGTGTCGCGGCACGATCCCAAGCTGCTGTTCCCCAGCAAGTCGGGCCACGACATCTTCGACGACTTTGGCGAGTTCATTCTAGTCAAGTGCAACAGCCAGGGAAGCCACCTGGCCATGGTCATAGCCAACAGCAGCTTCATGCCTCGCTCCGCGCTCTTTTGCTGGGACTTTGAGCGCAACAATCTCTTCGAGTACGACCTGAAGGAGGAGACCGGTCTGCCGGTGAGGCTCTTCTGGGACACCGACGAGGCGCGACTCCTGGCCATGGAGGTGAAATCGATGATGCAAAAGCCCCAGCCAACAGCCAAGAACTCAAACGCCCACCAGCCGCCCATGCACTTTGTCCAGTCGAAGATCATGCTGATGTTCTACTCGGATCAGAGCCAGGGATCAGGTCTGAATATGCTCGAGTCGCAGCCGATAGCCGCTGGCTGCCAGCTGCTGAACCTCTGCGTGCCCAGTGTGGTCCGGTTGAAGATCAATATGGTGGAGGAGCAGCCGCTGCAGGACTTTGCGGATCTCCGGCAGTGCGATGCGGCCACCAGGAAGCTGGTCCTGAACTTCAGCCTGCACGTGGCGGAGGGAAACATGGATCTGGCCTACCGCAGCATCCGCTCCATCCAGTCAAAGGTCATTTGGACGAATCTGGCCAAGATGTGCGTCCACACGAACCGCCTGGACGTGGCCAAGGTGTGCATGGGTCATCTGGAGCAGGCACGTTCTGTCCGCGCCCTGCGCCAGGCCATGGAGGACGATGATCTCGAGACAGAGGCCAAAGTGGCCGTCCTGGCCATCGAACTGGGAATGATCGAGGAGGCCAAGGATCTGTACAGACGCTGCAAGCGTTTCGATTTGCTCAACAAACTCCTGCAGGCCACAGGGCGCCTGGACGAGGCGCTCGAAATGTCCGAAACGGAGGACAGGATTCATCTGAAGCACACCTACTACCAGAAGGCGCAAGCATTGCGCGAAAAGGGCGACATCAAGGGCGCTCTGGAGTACTTTGAAAAGACCCAGAACCCGGCGCAGAACATCACCCAACTGCTGATCGAGAATCCCGGGGCCATGAAGCGCTACATCCAGACCACCAGCGATCCCAAGCTGCTGCGCTGGTGGGGCCAGTACATCGAGAGCTCCGGAGACATGGACGCGGCCTTGGCTGTGTATCACAAGGCAGAGGACTGGTTCTCTCAGGTGCCATCGAACATATTCCGATTCCCAATGAACATCCCAATAAATCTTTGATTTCTTTGTAGGTGAAGATACTCTGCTATTTGGGAAAGATCTCCAAGGCGGATGCGATTGCCAGGCAGTCGGGAGATCGGGCCGCCTGCTATCATCTGGCGCGGCACTACGAGAACGTGGGCAAGTTCCAGGAGGCCATCATGTTCTTCACGCGCGCCCAGACCTTCAGCAATGCCATTCGCATCTGCAAGGAGAACGACTTCCAGGAGGAGCTCTGGACGGTGGCCAGTTCCTCGCGGCAGCGGGACAAGGCCATTGCGGCCGCTTACTTCGAGGAGTGCGGCAACTTTAAGCACGCCGTGGAGCTCTACCATCGGGCGGGCATGCTGCACAAGGCCCTGGAGATGGCATTCGAGTCGCAGCAGCCGGAGATCCTCGAGATCATCGCCACGGAGCTCAGTCCGGACTCGGATGCGGAGCTGATCAATCGCTGTGCGGACTTCTTCTGCAGCATCGAGCAACACCAGAAGGCTGTACATCTGCTGGCCAAAACGAACCACCTGGAGAGGGCTGTCGGCATCTGCACGGAGAAGGGTGTGCCCGTAACGGAGGAGCTGGCCGAGATGCTGACCCCCGACAAGGGGGACTTTGAGGAGGCCACGCGCATCTCCATCCTGGTGCAGCTGGGAGAGCTGCTGCAGCAGCAGGGCGACTATCACAGTGCCACCAAGAAGTTCACCCAAGCGGGGGACAAGATGCGGGCCATGAAGAGCCTTCTGAAGTCGGGCAACACCGACAAGATCGTGTTCTTTGCGAACATGTCCCGCCAGCGAGAAGTGTATATTATGGCGGCCAACTACCTGCAGGCCCTGGACTGGCAGGGCGATGCCTCAATCCTCAAGCACATTGTCAGCTTCTACACCAAGGGCCAGGCCTTCGATTCGCTGGCCAACTTCTATGCGATCTGCGCCTCGATGGAGATCGAGGAGTATCAGGACTATGGCAAGGCCCTGACTGCCATGCAGGAGGCCTCCAAGTGCCTGGAGAAACTGAGCCACGCCCAGCACGCCTACAACAATCTTCAGCGCACGGTGGCCGACGTCAAGCAGATCCTAGAGATCCAGCAAGCACTCCGGGATGGCGACAACCAAGCCGTCATTGGCTCCTGCCGCAACATGTTGAGTAGGTTATCATTTAAGAGTATCTTTCTAGACTTTGTATTCATCTTTGTCCGCTTTCAGTCAAGCCTGAGCTGCCGCCCATCCGCCACTCCCACATTCTGGCCATGCTGGTGCGTGCCCTCGTCTATGCCAAACAATATCCGGAGGCGGGACGCGCTCTCAAAGAGCTGGCTGTAAAGGACAACTCGTGGAGCGCCTCGGGTCTGCTGGACCGCGCCCTCGTCCAGAAGGTGGCCAAGGAATGCGACCTGGACTTTAATTTGATTTGGAACTCTGGTCGTCAGGTGACCACAGCCACCACAGCCACCAGCATGACTACCACAACGCTCACAACCAGTGACGACGATGATGACGCCGACGATGAGGAGATAAGGGAGGAACTGCATTAGGAATCACCAACCCCCGCAACTGAATCCGGCCTGAGGGTCGTACGAATGAATGAATGCAACAATGAGCAATCCATACTATTTCGCAGTATTGCTCACAGCAGCAGCTCTCCCCTCATGCCCCCATCATTGCCCCCAACAAGCCATCGACCCATTAGAGGGTTTTATGAATGAAATATACGAGGGCAGAGTACGGTCGGTCTACGTAGTAAAAGCTCTCCTCCACACAACACAACGTAGGCTTCAACGCGTCACTATAAAACAAATATAAACACAATACGCATTCCCAGCGAGGCGACTATGGAATACCTGCTAAAAAGAAAATAAAAAACTACACTCTCAGAGTGAAATGAAAGAAAAGTTCATTGGATTGCTGAGAATAATGAAAGTATTCTTCAATCATTTGGAAATATGTGTGAAATCGCTGAATACTCAATAGCCATAATCATAATAATACCAAAGATCAGATTATTATCTTTAAAAGTGTGACTAACCCTTAAGATTTCCGCACACATTACCTTTCTCAATTTAGGAGTATCTTCATCAAAATTGATTGGAAATTGGAACTGATTATGAAGTCTGAGTCATCGAAAGTTATTATATGGCACTTGAGAGCTATCTGAGTTGAGGTTAAACTTTACTGAAACTTGGTTAAGAGGGCATTGTACGATAAGATTAACATACATATGGGAATGAATCTATCAGACTCAATTTCAATTCAAATTTCGACCAATTGTTTGATTGTCTTTAGATGATATGGAACATGAGCTTATGGGCTTATAAAATTCTTCAATAACCAGTTTTTCATACAGAAAAACATACGGCTATTCGTGTCGTTATATGTACATCAGATATACCCTTCCCGACAACTCGTAGTACAGGGTACGAATATAAACAGCGATTTGATTGTTTGTACCGCTGGCGCCAGAGAGCAAAAGAGATAGGGAGTGCGGAGGGGCGGACGGGCGCCTAGAGTGAGAGGAGCAATTGGATTTGGCGTGAATCACTTACTCCAAAAGAGTCCTCTGCTATGAAATCAGAAGCGATTCCCGGAATCCCGCACGGTATTCAAATAATCTGAATAATAGGGCAATTGTCCACTGGCCCCCAGGCGGCGGTGGTGGCGGTGGTGGCGGCGGCAGTGTTCTTTGCTCCACAAAATGAGGGGGTCAGTCGCCTAATCCCCGATCCCTCATGAATGTCGCCCGCCCCCCAGTAGCCGTTGCCAAAAAGAGCAAACCGCTTCGCACATCGAAGCCAAATTATGAGAGAAGAGAGATAGAGATGTTGTGTGAGTATTTGGGCAATAGGCCGCGGCACGACTCATGCCAGTTTTCCCAGAAAAATGACGCGACAAACACAGAGGAGAGAGAGAGAGAGAGAGCGAAAGAGAAAGAGAGAGCACCAGAGCGATCGCCAAACGATGAATGAATTTTCGTATGCCGGCCACAGACGACCTTACCCCCTCCCGGCCTCTCCGATCGCATTACCCTGGGGAACTCCATCGACGTGGCTTCGCTCACTCGCCTGCCTGCCGCATGACTCATCCTCCCCCGGCTATGGCCCACCGATCTTTTCACGACGTCATGCTTAAGGTTGTTATTTGCTGACAGAGAGAGAGAGAGAGAGAGAGCTGCGGATCGCAAAAGCTCCGCGGACCCCATGGCAAACCAGTAACCGATACTCGCGCACTCGACGATCTCTGCCGATTGCTCACGGGGCACCACTCGGATCTCTTGGCCCAAGCATGAGCGAGCGAGAGAGAGCGAGGAAAGCTCTGTGGTTCTGTGGTGGCTGGTGGATCGACTTCGTCATGGCTTTATCACCGGCCACTCGGGCCGATCATTAACTCGTCATACCCCAAACGGTGCGGTCGGTGCCTCTGTGGAACGCTCTCTGCTCGCTCTATGTGGATCAAAGATCATCGATCAATCGATCGCGTATCCAGCTCGATAGACGTCGCGTAACGGCAATAACGGTTATTAAAATTTTCCAAACGGAAAAATCCGCTAAAGATTTCCACTGCAAATAACGGCATTCAGCGGCACGTGGAAGGTGATTCCGCTCCGTTCGAACGGGCAGCAGCAGGTGAAATACCGGTGAATCACCCGACCGACCCGACCGATCACGGACTACAATCCTAAATCCGTTTCGCTGCGTCCAACCGGTTGCCGGGGCGACAATAAATTCATACGTGGGTGCAAATAAGTGCAGTTCCAGGAATCCCCTCCCAGCCCCCTGCCCCCCTTTCCCCGTAATGCCCCGCGTAAGCTGAGGAGACAGTGTCCCCTTTGGATAGTGTTTGCCGTTTGCCATCCCGCATTAATGGCCCTTGTGCAGAGCCAGAGCCAGAGCCACAGCCAAAGCCTCATCCAGACCATACACGGTGCGAGGCCAGTGATTGGGCTCAGCCTTTATGCCATGCACCAGGATGTCCCGCCAAAGACAGTCGGAGCTACAACCGAATCGAAACTGGAAGAGTCGTCGGAGAAGGAGGCGACAGTGCAGGTGGGAGGAGGCTACCAGCAGAGACGACGCCGCCGGCGGCGATATAGCAGCAGTTCGACAAGCGACTCCAACACCTCCACGGACTCGGACTCCACAACGGACTCCGAGTCGGATACATCCTCCAGCAGCAGTAGAAGCAGCCACCGACTGCAACCCGCCCTCGATCTGCCCGTGCCCATGCCCGCGGCTGTGCCCATGCCCGTGCTCGAACCTCACACATCCCCGCCTCCAGCGCTGCCTCTCCCAGTCCGCAGTGAGAGCAGAAAAGCATCCATCGAATCGAGTGACTCGGTCACACCCGTCGAAGTGCCCGTGGATCCGCATGCCTGGTCCACCGAGGACATTGCCAGCTGGGTGAAATGGCTGACGCGCAAGTTCCAGATCGATCCGGAGCCGGACATCGGACGCTTTCCCAAGGACGGCCAGGAGCTGTGCCAACTGAGCCGTGCCGACTTCTGGGTCTGTGCTGGATCCCGGCGTGGCGGTACGCTGCTGGCCAAGCACTTTGCCCTCAGCCTGTACCATGCCACGGGCCGCGAGACGAGTCCCATGCTCAACGAGGACGAGCCAAGTGAGTAACTAATCTAATCTCGGACTACATAAATCTGAGACTGAGCGAGAGCTTCGAGCTGCTTGGTAATTGGGTTCACGTCCTATTCCCAGTGGTGCGATTGTGAAAGCCGGTCCATGCATATGTGTGTGTGTGTGTGTGCAGGGGGGGAGAATGAGAATCCTTTGTGGTCAAGGCATCAATTGAATCCTTTTGACCTCTCCTGCTAAATGGCAACTGATTAAGATGCCGACTCGCTGATAGACGCGTTACTTATGTGCTGCATTGATTGTTTTTCTCCACCACACCCCACCCCACCCCTCCCGATGATGGTCTCTTAGGAGTCTGATAAAGCGGAAAAGTTACCCAAGAAAGGTGGAAGAAGGCCCAACCCCTCCCCTCCCCTCCCCGAGATTCCAGCGTAACGAACAACCTTTTAATTACCTGCCGCCACTGGCTTTTCCTCTCCAACTTTTCTTTTGCAACTCCGCTCCATAAACGTAAATCGCTGGGAAAATCCTCGCGACAGCAGCAAAGTATGCAACACTTTTCCAGTTATTAACTCTTGAAGGAAGAGGAGGAGGGCGAGGAGGTGGCTGGGTGGGGGGAACCCAGGAGGAGGCTTAGCAGGCGGTCGCGTCAAGTGATGAACTTAATAATAAACGATGTAAATATGATAATTTCTCCCAGGATGTGGCATCTAATAATAAAATCAAAATAATCCCACGGCAGCGACACAAAAGTCACCAAGTCATGTCACTCATGAATGTGGCAATGTGGCACTGAGGCAGTGCCAGGAGGATGAATGGGGGGGAGGAGAAAGGAATCACTGACAACAGCACTGCGGGTGGTCAGCTCCAGTCGGAGGATGGCGACTGCCTTGGGCACAGCACAGGAAAATATTCATTCGTCCGCATCCTTCCTGTGGCAGAGTAAAGGCCTAGCCTCCTCCTGATTTGGGTCTGGCATATGCTGCTGATCCACAAGAGCCAGAAGCCAGAAGCGAGACAGAGACAAAAACAGAGAAGGCGGCGTCAATTTAATTGATTTGTTTTTTATGCCAAACGGGATTACGCGTCGCCGTGGCGCAGATTACAGCTGCAATGTCTGAGTCCTTGCCACAATGCTTCCATACCAATATAACTTCTGGTTATGTATACACTTTTTGCTCAAAGGATAATACGATTTGGCAGGAAAGAAAGAAAGAAAGCATATAGGATATATTTTGCATCCTTCTGTATCACTCATTTCTAAAGCTATTTATTGGGAACCACAAACCCCACTTTATACGAATGAAAGAAAATAGGCGTTCAAACACACATTGTTTGCCAAAAATTGAGATTTTTTTGACTCATCTTTGGGGAATCTATTTATAGAAAAGTACAAATTGTTGCTTATAAGAACCTGCCACATACTCTGAATATCATGAAAAAAAAAAACGCCTGCAATTTGGTGCACGCGTGGCGGAGATGTCCCCTTACACATAAATTTTTTCTACAAATTTATAGTATAGATATCATAGATCATAGAATGTCTTTATAGCGAATTCAAATTCCATCAAAATCGAATGACTAGAAGATATAGCCACCCTAGAAACATTCCCACTGCAAGGGTATCTATCAATCGCTGCTTCGTCCACCAAAGGCTACCCTCCCCCTTCTTCATTCCACTGTGTGTGTGTGTGTGTGGTGTGTGTGCCCTTTGGGGTGGTGCTGGGTGGTGGGGTTGAGTGGCTGCACGTGGCCTCGGTGACTTTGTGACTTTTCTCTCTCTCTCTGCCACCGAAATGCCGAAGCAGCGTTTACCACCAGCTGCGCAGGTGAAAGGCAGTCGAAGCAGGAGCAGGAGCAGGACGACGCTGCCTCTACGAAGATGCCACGGCACGGCAGCATCAGTCAAGTGATAAGAAGCCAGCGAGCCAGCGTTTCAGTTGCCAAAAGGCTTTTGCCCGAAACGGTTCGCCCTGTGACGTTCCCGAGAACTGAACTCTGATAAGAAAATAAAAATCCTTTCCCACATTTGGGTGTTTGATAAATATATTGTTGTGTGGAATTGCCAGACAAAGTTTGTGGGAAATTCTCAAGCCCGAAAGTTAATGTGAAAATTTGTGCTGCCTTCGATCCGGAAATACCCCCGAAATCGAATCATGAGCGTCAGCGTGGATGTGGGCGTCATGTGGCGCCTCTCGGAGGATTTCAACCGTCGCTTTGGCTTGCGCATGCAACCAGCCCCGACGGCGGCCTCCCATCATCCGCATCATGCGGCGGCGGCGGCAGTGCACCACTACCATCATCACCACCAGCACCACCTCGATCACACACACGGCTCGATCATGTTTAACGGTGAGCATTTGTTGCCAACAAAATTCGTTGGAATCTCCGCTGAGCAGACAGAAGCAGAGCCACAGCGAGATGAATGAAAGATTCCTCCTCAATGGCGGAGGCGGCAACGGCAACGGCGGCGGCGGCAACCACTTGATCGCTGGCATTTCCGGTGAGCGGTGCTGCGGTGCGCCTAGAAATATGAGTGGATATGTGGCTATATGGCTGTTGATGACGATGTTGCTGTCTCTGTGAGGGAATTCTTGCTCTTGGACTGCTTTGCTTTGCTTTGCCTTGCTTTGCCTGGTTGGCCGTGAGTCATCCTGTCATCTGGTGGCGGCTTATGGCACTTTCGTGACTTTGAAGCCGGGCACTTTGAGGGGATTTCCCCGTATAGACCAGAGCCGTGGGTATGGGAATATCCACCAAATGGCGGGTCCAGGATTTATGCACCCTAGTGGAATGGGTTTCTGTGAATCCGCAGACTGGCTTATGGCATTTCATTACGTTGCTTGGCACTCTTGCCACGTCCACAGCGACATGGAGGCAGCCACAAAGAGACATTGACCAGAAAACCTCGTTTGGCTGGGTGGGATTTCCGTCGCGAATCTCTCTCTCGCTCTCTCAGCCTGGTCTGGGGGGGGGGGGGGGGGGCATCTGTTGTGTATCTGTTGGCTGATTCGCGTGTGTTGGCTGTCTCTCTTTTTCCAGATCCGTATCAACTGCTGAACGCTGCCTCGCACCGATTGGTCGCCCAGGGCTCAGGCGGGCAGATACAGTTGTGGCAGTTTCTGCTGGAGCTGCTCGCTGATTCGTCGAACGTCGCCTGCATCAGCTGGGAGGGCCAATCGGGCGAGTTCCGGCTCATTGACCCGGACGAGGTGGCCAAGCGATGGGGCGAGCGCAAGGCCAAGCCGAACATGAACTACGACAAGCTGAGCCGTGCCCTCAGGTGAGTCCCTCTCGACCTCTGAGTGTATATCCATCCAGACAATCCCTCTTATGTGTGTTGCAGGTACTACTATGACAAGAACATCATGACCAAGGTCCATGGCAAGCGGTACGCCTACAAGTTCGACTTCCATGGCTTGATGGCCGCCTGCCAGGCCCAGGCGCAGGGCGGTGATCCGGCCGCCAATATGCTAGGTTCCTACAATCACCATCCCGGCGGTGGAATGCCGCTGACCCGTCACCCGCCGCTGCACCACCACCACGGCCAGCATCCACATCATCCTCATCATCATCCGCACTCGCATCCACACACCACACACGGACATGTCCATCCCGGACAGACGCACTTCCTGCACCACCACACATCGCCCGCTTCGACCAGCTCCAGTCTGGGATTCCCGTCGCCCTCGACGGCCTCGTCACAGCCCTCGCCCGGCAATGGACCATCCTCATCGACATCAGCGGCGGCGGCGTTTCCAGCACCATTCCACGGCGGGACAGCAGCTGAGCAGGCAGCCAGAACAGGAACAGGAACGGGGACGGGCACAGGGACGGGGAGTACGAGCGCGACCTATGACCAGGGCACCCCATCCACGAATGCATTTAATTGAAGATGGAGCCGGGAACAACCCCAATTTGTTTGGTGGGGTGTAAACGGTCGACCGACTGGGTAGGGTGCGGGGGGTTGAGATGCGCAGGGACCACCCATTGCGCAGATGGCTGCCCCGTTCCACCCCCACTCCGTTGAGAGCAGAGCAGAGCATCCCAAGTCCGGGAGCGGACCGGACCGGACCATAAAAGGCCGTGCAAAGTTACGGCACGAGTAATTTCCGCATAATTCCAGATACTTTCGGTTAATTGAGGAATTGTGATAGCCCGGAGCATCGCAGAGCAATATACATATGAGAGAGGAGAGGAGAGGAGAGCAGGAGCCAATTTGTTACTTCGTCTGTTATCCATCGCTTCTAGCTGTAATCATATCCATATAATGCATCCCAGCATCCCAGTAGAGGTCTCATCATTATATAATTCTAAGTTCACACAAGCACAGAGATATAGTAAATACAAATACAGATATAGATACAGATACGATTACGTAGGTGGGACATCCTAGACGGCGCACACAATGGCCAGAATGAGGAAGGTCACGCTGAAGGCCACGAAAGTGACCCGATCCACGGCCGTGGCCAGCAGGGTCCATTCGAACTGGATGGCCCGGGACGGGGGCACCTCCGAGGGATTGATGTCCAGCGGTTCGGACGGTTCGGACGGCATGTAATCGGCATTGTCATAGACATGCTCGTCCATCTCCTTGCTCTTGTCCGTCTGCTGCTCGGCCTCGGAGCTGAAGTGCGAGAGAAGCAGCCAGGAGCCGAATTTACCGTGGAGCAGCTTCTTGAGGCACTCCGGCACGCGTCGCTTGTGCTTGGCCGTGGACAGGTAGAGCACACCCACCTCCACAATGGTGGAGATGCTCAGCAGGAGCAGAGTCGTGCTATAAAACAAAACTGCGAAGGAGGGGGAGAGGGATTACTGCATTACTTGGACTTGGACATCAATGGATCGACAGACTCACCCACAAGCGGCGTCTTGTTGGCCAGCACGGGCAGCAGCTGGGCAAAGTACATGAGGAAGGAGGCAACCACAATCATGAGCAGGCCGTTGATCATGATCTTCTCGCCGCCCATGTGGGGAGGCAGCCAGAAGGCGGATAGCGCCAGGATCACAAAGCAGGAGGCAGGCGTGTATATGATGGCCGTGTACATGTTGGAACGTCGCTGCATCGTCAGGGTGTACTCCAGGTAGCTGTAGTAGTCCTGGCGCACGAATTTCGTGTCGCCCGAGACAATCTGCCACTCGCTGGACTGCACCAGGGTGTCGTAGTCCAGGCCCTTCTCCATTAAATTGTAATCCGCATTGATGCGGCTGACGCCCCAAGTGCCGATCTGCAGATTGCACGTCTGCTTGTCGTGCGGCCAGTTGATCATGTTCAGGTTGCAGTAGGCCGTGTACACCACGGGGGGCACCCACAGGAATTCGCCTTCGTGCGTGAGTATGGCCTGAGTGTCCACCAGGAAGCTGTCCTCTTCGCTGGCCGCATTGAAAAGCGTCATCTGCGGCTTCCAGATCTCGCTGGCACGCAAATGGATTGCCGTAATGTTGTCGTAATCCTGCGGCTGCCACGTGCGCCGCTCGTCCATCCAGCGCTGCAAAGGGAATCAGGGATAAAGTCTGCGTTCGATGGGAAGTTCGAAGGCAACCTACGATATTCAGCCAGCCGTGGGTCACCATCTTGCCGTTCATTTCGTCGATTTCGATGAAGTTGATGGTCAGGCTCATGTTGACGGCCGTGCGCTCGCCCTTGTCCTGCGGCTGCGCATGCTTGTCGTAGTTGACGAAGAGGCCAACATGGAGTCGGTCCAGGGCGCTAACATTGCCGTTATCATAGCTGCTTCCGTTATTTGAGGCCGCGTCAGCTGCTGAAGGAAAATTTGGAGTTGGATTAGAGACTCGGGAACTGGAGAAACTGTCACTTGCAAGTGGCGCCTGGCACGGAAACGGCAAACAGCAATAATATCCCCAGTAGTCGCCCACGACCGGAAATCAGAGTTTTTATCTGGGGAGACGTCGTCATTGTTGTTCCCAGTTAGATTTTGAAGTAATGCATTCGCCTCGGAGTCTGAAATGGTACTGAGCACTGAGCATCAGCTCAACGTTTTGCACATGGCCGTCGCTGTCGCTCTGATAAGTCAGAATGCGCCCAATTACAGAGCAGGCGAGGCTAAGCAGAGCAGCGCGGGAGTGCGGATAAGCGATAAAGGCGGCTCGGCTCGGAAATATGTGGGCATCGTACATATCTGCCTGATTAAATTTGTATTTTCGTGTGAGCTGATTCACTTTGATTCACGATACGATTCCTTTTCTGCATAACTTACATTCGAATATTGGCGTAGCGTAACCAACGTTGTCATTTCTTTTTGCTTACTCCACTAAACATCATTTTCAGAAAGTGAGAGCTGATACTCATCGCAAATATATATATAAATATATATATAACATACAAACAATACCTATTTAAAATAAACCGCCGCAGTCGTTTTATTTTTTATTTATCGCACAAAAGTACCGATATTTCTTGCAACTAACCCTGTGCATCGATAGGTATAGATATGCCATCATCGACACTAGAAAATTGCACCGGCTAGAAAATTGCAATAATGAAAACAAATTGAATAGTGTAAATTGCCTCCAAATTCAGAAAAGTATTTTTTTCCAGATACAAAATCACAACACCTACAAATACATATCAACACAAATATATATCGATATATTGATGTGCATAACTATCATCCCTAATATTGACGTGTACCTGGCCTGCGTGTCAGTTTCGAGGAGCGATTTTCTAATAAATAGAGGAAGCCATGGCGGACGAAGTAATTGACACTGTGAAAGAGACTATCAAAGGCATATTTGAGAATGTGAACGTGAAAAACGAAACGGCGTCCAATGAGAAAAAACCACCGTCCAGCCCGGAAGGTATCGCCGTGGCATACGGCAGCTTGGTGATTATGGCCATGTTGCCCATTATTTTCGGCTCAATACGTTCCGTCAAACTGCACAAGCTGAAAAAGGTGGGTCATCTGTTGCCCTGACTTTACTTTGTTCTCCACTCACTGGTTTGGTTTGATTTCCATCGATTCGCCGCAGTCTACAGGGGAGAAAGCCGACACGATGACAAAGAAAGACGCCATGTACTTTCCACTGATTGCCTCTGCCGCCCTCTTCGGCCTGTATCTGTTCTTCAAGATATTCCAGAAGGTGCACATCAACTTCTTGCTAACTGGCTACTTTTTCGTGCTGGGCGTGATTGCATTGGCGCACCTTCTCAGTCCTGTGATGAACTCGTTGATGCCCGCCGCCGTGCCAAAGGTTCCCTTCCACATACTCTTCACCAGGGGCGAGGGTAAGCACAAGGAGGATCTCATTAACTATAAGTTTTCCACACACGATATTGTGTGCCTGGTGATCTCGTCGGGCATTGGCGTGTGGTATCTCCTGAAGAAGCACTGGATAGCCAACAACCTGTTCGGCCTGGCATTTGCCATCAACGGAGTGGAGATGCTCCATTTGAACAACTTTGTGACTGGCGTGATCCTGCTGAGCGGTCTCTTCTTCTATGACATCTTCTGGGTGTTTGGCACCAATGTCATGGTGACCGTGGCCAAAAGCTTCGAGGCCCCCATCAAGCTAGTCTTCCCCCAGGATCTCATCGACAATGGCCTGAATGCCTCCAATTTTGCGATGCTGGGTCTTGGCGACATTGTCATTCCGGGCATCTTCATTGCCCTGCTCCTGCGATTCGACGACAGCAAGAAGAGGAAGACGCGCATTTATTTCTACTCCACTTTGGCGGCCTATTTCCTGGGTCTCCTGGCCACGATCTTTGTGATGCACGTCTTCAAGGCCGCCCAGCCGGCGTTGCTCTATCTGGTCCCCGCCTGCATGGGCACACCCCTTCTGGTGGCTCTTGTCCGAGGCGAGCTGAAAGTACTCTTTGCGTAAGTTAAATAAAGTATAAACCTATTTACTGATCTCACTAATGTCGGTAATATCGGCTCAACAGCTATGAAGATCATCCCGAGGAGAAGCCCGAAAAGAAGGAGAAGAAAGACAAGGAGGAGGGCAGCAATAGCGCCGTCAGCAAAAAGAAGGAATCTAAAAAGGCAAAGTAAAGCTAGAGCCACCAAGAGCATCACGACAACCATCATACCGTTCCATCAAAACATGTCTTCTTCAATTGGCTAGCCATGTTATATTTTGTTATAGCTTCCACTTCACTATCCGATCCGTACTTCCTGCGACATTTCTATAAAAGACGATTTTGCTATATTGATTTAGTAATGTTCCTTGGCAAGGCACAACCACCTTATTAAGTTCAATTAGGCTTATGAATAGAGAGAATTAACTTACTTTTTGCAACTTTTTTACCAGAATCAAATGTTAATCTAGAATCTATTTATTTATGTACCTTTTGTAAAGGAACACGAAGAAATAAGAATGAACACTTGAAATATATTCAAATTTTTGAGACCCAATGGATACGTTTTTGAGTTTTTGTATGTACTTGCTGAAACTAATGTAACCCTGATCAGATTAGTGGCTTCTTTAAATTTGGCGCCCAGCATTCACTTACCAGCACTGTAATTCCCATCCTCTACAAGACTGACAAACAATGTAATTCCAGTTATGGTATTTTCTATACTTTGCGGTATATTTTGACGTCGAAATTGAGTTGAAGCACTAACCATACAATATATTGTATGGTTAGTGGTTGAAGGTATATTTACCGTATATCAGTACAAAAGGTGTATTTCATCATCATATTTGGTATATAATGATATATTTGATCATTTTTTTCGGTATATTACAGAATATTTCAATATCAGGCAAATATATTATAGTATCAAATGGTTCAGACAATTGGCGCGCAACTTGCCAATGCTCAGATAATCCATTGCTAGTTTGTAAAGGAAAAGTTCCAAAGCTCTCCGAGATAAATTGAAACAAAACCAATATAAAAAATAGATTTGAGAATACAAAGATTTCAAATCTATTAGGCATGTGAGGGGCAAAAACGATGGCAAATTTTCTAACCGCAAAAAGAAATGCTTTTCCAAAATATTAAAGAAAATATCAGTGAGGACGATGAATATAGTGATTTCTGTAAAAGATTTATATTATCAAAACTATCTTATTTTTGATGTATTATTATTCCATCCTAGCGGGACAAGCATTCTATACTTATAAATTACGGCGCTAGTCACAACGAGTGTATTAGTTATTTACTAATGATACAAAAAAACACTGATACAAAAAACATTGAGCTTATATACTAACATTTTATAATATAATATATTTTTATTTCATTTAGTTTCTAGAAAACTCACTCTCTCACTTATGTAGTGCGTAGATGTTTCTCTAGTGCGATTCTAAATTGCATTCCGCTACCAATTGCCTTGATGGCGTGGGGAATCTGATTCCAAAATCGAACAGCATATACAAAGGATTGTTTCATTGTGCATGTGTACTTATATTTAAAGCGTATAATATTTGTATTTCTTCTTGATGCACTAAACTTTCTGAAGTAATATTAAGACCCTAAGGTTTATCCAAGATTTAAGTGGCATATAGAAGATCATTACATCAGAAATACGGTCAGTTCTTTGTCTATTATAAATATATCTCGCTACATTTTTAAAAGCAACTTGTAGCTTGCGTTGGCTGGCGAAGTTGCGGTCACTAAATACTTCGATACCATAAAAAAGTACTGGTGTAATTGTTTGTTTGATTTTTAGTCGTAAAAAGTCTTTAGTTTAGTTAGATATACATTTCTAAGGTTTTTCCATAAGTTTAGCCGACTAATTTGTTAATATGATCATCCCAGGTCAATGTTTGATTAAAGAATATACCCAAGTTGCTTGCCCGCTCTACATATTCTATGGGAATATTTTCAATACATAATTATACTTGGTACTCGAAGAGTAAAGAGGTATATTAGATTTGTGCAAAAAATTAATGTGTGTAATTTTTATCTATTTTTACCCGTTTACTTTTCATTTCGCAGAGGAAATGGTTGACGTTTTTAAAACTAAAAAATCTTTTGTATTTTTAGCGTAAGAGCGCCAATTTATGTGAATTCAAAAGTAATTGTAAAATGTATGTGAATGTGAAACCCGGAACCTGCCTGATTCATATCTTTCTCCTTTTACACTCTTTGTAAATGGGAAGTCGAGTCCGATCTACGCGGTCGCGATCATTTTCCGGTCGAAACGCAGTTAGTTCAACAAATGTCGTTCAAAAAAATTAAAAAAAAAAAATCAAACAAGTGATTAGAAGAATTTTGCGACGACGACAAAAATTTTAATTAATAAAGGCTGTCGAGAAGAGGGAATTGTAATGAAATTTAGAGGATAAATGGTAAATAGAAAATAGTTGCTTGCATTTCTTTTCCGCAAAAACGGATTTATCTAATATTGCGATGCTTTATCGGTGAACTGTCGTCCTCTAGCGCTACAGCACCCACAACTAATACATTTCTGCTTGCTTTCATACAAAATTTGAATTCCTAACTGATATTATTTGTACACAGTGTTACCGCAGGGTATGCACACCTGGTCACACTCGGCCGCTAGTATTAGTACTAGGCTTTAAAAAAAAAATTGTTTGTCTTCAGTATATTTTTTAAATCAGACGGTATATTTCTGAGGGCTGTCGATATCGATAAGTGCAATGCAGCTCTAGCAAGCCAAGAAAATTGCGCTAGAATTTGCACGTAGAAAAATAGTGTTTGCCGGAAAAAAGGCACAAATTTTGACAACTTAAGCATCGTCGATTGAAGAACAAAGAGGCGAACAGGTAAGCATAAAAAGAAAAGAGTTAAGGGCTTCGTGGGCAGAAATTGTAAGCCCTTTTCGTTCGTTTTTTCTGACAGACGCGTTAGCAGCGTGTACAGCATAGTGATAAAGAAGAGGAGAACAAGACGGTTCATTTTCCAACAACAATTGCAAGATGTCTGGCATAGCTATAACACGATTGGGTGAGGAACGCAAGGCCTGGCGTAAGGACCATCCATACGGGTTTGTTGCTCGCCCCGCCAAAAATCCCGATGGCACCCTCAACCTGATGATTTGGGAGTGCGCCATTCCCGGAAAGAAGTCCACCCCCTGGGAGGGTGGTCTGTACAAACTTCGCATGATTTTCAAGGACGACTATCCGACCTCTCCGCCGAAATGCAAATTCGAGCCGCCGCTCTTCCACCCAAATGTGTATCCGTCGGGCACTGTCTGCCTGTCACTGCTGGACGAGGAGAAGGATTGGCGCCCGGCCATTACCATCAAGCAAATTCTTTTGGGCATCCAAGATCTGCTGAATGAGCCGAACATCAAGGACCCGGCCCAGGCCGAGGCCTACACTATTTACTGCCAGAATCGCCTGGAGTACGAGAAACGTGTGCGTGCACAGGCCCGTGCTATGGCCGCAACCGAGTAAACTGCTCTTTAACCCACACATAGACATAACAAACCGATCACCAACAAAAACAAACCAACACAAACACACACAAACACACAAACAAAAACAAAAACATCTAGAATGGCAGCATTTTCGAGAATGCTCTAATATCTTTTTACTTCTACTAAGTCTATCTAAATAAACAATTACCTATGTATGTATGTATGTGAATCAACATGTAATATCGGATTTGCACTGAACTTATAATTTGATTAAAATTGCTTCAGTGCGTACACACAAGTACATTGCCATATGTTGGTGTTTTTTTTTTTTTTGCATACGCTTGAATACATTTATAGGAAATATGACATACATATCTGATGAGTCATGCCGAAGCTCTACGTGGCAGCGATATATCAATGTTTGAGTGTATGTAGCTATAGCCTAGCCTTTCAGATCGAGTAATGCAATGGATAACGTGGCTTTTGGTGACTTTCTTCTGGCAGTGAAGTTTGATCGAAAGTTTGTTTTTACAGATGGGGCGAATCGAGTGCGTAGAGGGCTTTCCCCCTAGTCTCAAATAGGCGGTCGATTTTTGGGAAATTTAATGAGAATCGTCAAACAATCGATTCTCGGTTTTATGGTGAAATCGGTCAAGAGGGCTGTCCGGCCCAAGATATAGCCAAAGAAAAAATGTACTGCTGTTTTCGTAAAATATCGTGTGAGTACAAGTAATTTAAGAAGAGGAAGGGAATTAGTAGTAGATGTATGTATATAATATGGTAGAGGATATATAATTCCTTAAACAACCCTAAACGATTCCTGCTAGAAATAATTCGATCTACAAAACGGAAGTAACAACGGTAGGTATAAGTTTATAGTGATTTTGAATAGGATTCTGGTCGTATATCAACGTCTTGTGATCAGTTTTGACCACAAATATCTTGGACTCTATCATGCGGTTGAAGAGCCCTTTATTTTTGATTGTCCGCGCCATCAGAAGTTCCTTTTGTTTTTTTGTGTTTATTCAGTTTTCTATGTAACGAATTTATTTCCAGATCACTGCATTTTCGTCCAATTTTTGGTGTGCTTTGATCTTCTTATAACGAATTTTTGTTTTCCTTATAGCGAATATTTCTCAATTACGTAACTCGAATGCTCATACGAAATTTTTTGAAATTAGTTTGATTATGGTTTCCTACCAAAAAAAAAGGTAAAAATGTATGTGGGAAAGTCCAGAACTATAAATGTGTGCTTCCCGCACAAAATTTCAAAGTAAAATAAACTTAAAAACAATTTCATTTTACGAATTCTATATAACGAATATTCCCTATAACGAATTGACTTTTTGTCACCTTGCGATTTGTTATAGTGAAGTTCGACTATATTAACAAAACATGCATTTGATTCCGTTTGAAAGAATAAAAATTAAAAGAAAACTAATCGTACTTTTGTATAAATCACTAGGAATTTTGTACGTGATCCATAAACTACTTCGATGTAACGGGAACAGGTACAAACGATCACAGGTTTGTAAATAACTCTTAATTCGATCGAAAAAGTATAAGCTATTGTGCTATCCCCCAGATAAGTATTCGATACAGGCACTGGAAAATTTGACATTTTCGACGATCTAGAGCATTTTCAGACTGACTTTCCCACTATCACTAACCGAAATTTCATTTTTGGCCTGCAGAATTTGCGGCAACTGAGTATTCATGGATTGTTCAGATGGAGGAACATGCTTGATTTCTTCGGCCAGCTGGCTGTTCGTTCAGCTCCGCAGAGTCCTGTAGGAACTGATCACACTTGCCACTGAACTCTGGCAGCTTGCCAATCAGAGTGCCCACCTGCTCCTCCGTCTTCAGGAATTCGTTGAATATCGATCGCTAGGTCTCCGCCGTTGTGGCACACCATCGGGGAATATCATCCTCCCATTCTCCAGATCCAGAGATCCATATTATCTACAAACTCCACCATTTCCATAAGCAGGAATATGGCCCGGTACTTCGTTTGGACGTTGATATGCAATGACTGCACCATCAAGTACCCCAAGTGACACCAGCAGAAGGATTTTACGAGCGGATCCCAGGCTGTCCCAGCCAAAATTGGTGGAAATCGCCCGAAAAACCAAATCAGCCTAAAAGCTGGCATTAAAATATATAAAGTCTGCAGCAGGTAGAATACATGTAAGAGCCATGTAGTTTCTAAAATTCTGGCGGAATAAAAATACTACCGTGTAGATAACATGTAAAAAGACAGGCGTAGACATGCGATCAAAACGGTTATTTGAAAAGGTTGAAAAACCTTTTTCAAGCTGCCAGTTAAAAATAAAAAGTTGAAAGAACCGTTTTTTTTTTTTGAATAAATTAATTATTTTTATTGTCGCACACACTTAATAAATAATGTATTCATTTAAATTACATAGTTTGAATTGCTCGCTTCAACGGGGGAATGCGAAGCATTTACATACAATATTGGAATATTGGATCTATATAGGATTATTCATTCTTCCTCGCACTATCGTCGCTCTAGGTTCTCTCCTCTGTCTGATCTCCGTCTGGCGAAAACTTGTAGTTTCTTGCACTCAATTTTATATAGTTTCTCTCTAAGTGGTAAGCTTTGGCATGCATTATATGTCATGATTTGCCCACTTAATGGGCATGGGTATGCGTATGTATATATATGTATCTATGTCTATATATTCATTTATATATATGTATGTATATAGTATGTATATGTGTATATATTTATGTTTGCATTATGTATAACTATTTCTATCGATCGGGTTAATCGTGGGAGTCAGTCCTGACGTGGCATTGGAAGTGGAGGAGGGGTCGGGGCAGCGACAGGGAGATTCTCCAGGAATACTGTCGTCGATGCGGGTACGGTTTACAAGTTACGCTTTTTTAAGGTTTTACGGATTATGATTATGGACTGATTATACAGTTTAGGGTTTACAGTTACAGTTACAGTTACGGATTCGATTCGATTCGATTCGGCTATCAATTTGGATTGATGCATTTGCATTTCTTCTGCTCAGAAGCACTTGTAATACCATTCCAGCTGCTTGCGCTGCGCCTCCCACATCTGCTGCTGCCTCTGCTGGCTCTCTCAAATGGCCGCCTCCTGCAGGTTCTCCTTGTTCTTCTGCATGAGCATCAATTCGCTGGGCGACTGCAGCGGCTGGCCTCCCATTCCCATGCCCATCCCCACTCCCACTCCCACACCCACTGCGGCCAGGTGATTGGCATTGGGGCTGGGACTGTCGTTGACCTCGGGTCGTGGGGGCTTGCTCTTGCAGTAGAACTGCTTGTGGGCCAGAAAGGTCTTCACGTAGTTGAAGGATATGTCGCACACGGAGCAGTATTTCTTCATGGCCTCGGCTGCGGCGGCTGCCAAGGGAGAGGCGACGGGCGGTGGCAGGGGCAGGGGCAGGGCCAGCGATGTGGGCGACATGGCATCGATGCCCATGTCCATCGGCTCGGCCTTGATGTGCGGCAATGGCGTGCCAATGGGCGAATTGTTGTTCTCGTGAACGAGTCCCAGCGTCGACGGGTTGTCCAGTCCAGGCTCTGATTTGATGTGGAAGCTGCAACGGAGGAGAGAGGAATAAATGAGGAACCATCCAAGAGAATCACTTAATCCTGCAAGGACTTACCTCACTGCCTCGCCATTGGACGCTTCGTGCGGATTGGGAGTGGAGTTCGGAAGAAGCGTCTCCTGTTCACGCGACTCGGGGGAAATCGAGGGCGAATTGATGGCCACATGCGGATGCAGTAGTTTCATGTGTCGGAGCTGAAAGAGGAAATCCCTGGGATTAGTGGATCGCTTCATCAACGGGGAGTCTGTGAGGGTACCCACCACATTGCCCTTGTAGGTGGAGGCGTAGTTGCAGTAATCGCAGTTGAACAGCTGCGGCGGATGCTCCATCGGTGGCTCCTGCGGTACTGCCGCTGCTGCTGCTGCTGCCGCTGCCGCTGCTGCTATTGTGGGCGGCATCTCCTGGACCACAGCGGAGTGGGCAGAGCTATCCTCCTCGAAGATGCAGGTCATGTAGTGCTCCTCGTTGACGTCGCTCGTCTTCTTGTCAAAGTGCGTGCGGATGTGGGTGCGCATGCCGCGCAGCGTGTTCCCCTTGTACTGGCAGATGCTGCAGCGGAAGGCCTTCACCGTTCCGTGCATCTCCATGTGCTTGCGGGCCAGGGCCGCCGTCGGACTCACGACCCCACACACGGGGCACTTGTTGACGCTGTTCACGCCGGAGGAGGCTCCCCCCGCCGACGACTGAAGGCTGGCGGGCGCCGTCAGAGGCGTGGCGGCGGGTGGCGCCGGACAGGGGTGTCCGTGATCGTGCAGGGTCTTGCATTTGCCGCACTTCTCCTTGGCCACCAGCGTCGCCTCGGCGGGCGCAGTGACGGCCGCGGCCCCACCCTTGGGACAGTAGTAGTTCTGGTGGGCGCGCAGGTTGTCCAGCGAGGTGTACTTGATGCCGCAGGCGGCACAGATGAGCTGCTGATAGGCCACGGGCGTGGTCTCCACGGCAGAGGCACCACCACCATTTCCGGCCGTGGCATTCGATGGCGAGACGGCGGACTTGGCATCGGAGCCCTCGCCGGTCGCCTCCTGGTTGCGGGCCGAGCAGTAGTGCTGCTTGTGGGCCAGATAGTTCTCGTATTTGCAGAACACGATGTTGCACTCCTTGCACTTGGAGACGCCCTGCTTCACGTAGATCTGCGGCTGCTGCTGCTGCTGCTGTTGCTGCTGGCTGCCAGAATTGGCACCTGGATTGGAGGCAGCCTGAGCAGCCGCCACGGAAGAGGAGGCACTGCCACCTCCTGCCGCAACAGCAGCTGCAGCGGCAGCCGCCAGCTTGAGGGCCAGTTCCGGATTGGTCTTGGCCAGCAGCGACTCCGACAGGCCAAAGTCCGCTGGCAGCATCGAGCGGATGTCCAGCAGATGGGGATTCAAGCCAGGCGGCGACATGGAGGAGGCACTGCCCGCCCCCGAACTCCTAGGACTCGCCCGTCGCTTGGGCGAGGGACTCATCGAAGGGCTGCTGGGCAGGGAGGGTGCGCAGACGATCTGCTCGGGCGTCACACTGCCTCCAGCCCGTCCGCTGACAGTTTCCACGTTTTCCTTGCCCGCTCCGAGGAGCACTTCCTCCACATCCAGCAGAGCAGCGGCTGCAGCTGCGGCAGCGGCAGCGGATCGGATATGCCGCTGGCGATGGTGCATGATGGAGATGGGAGATCGTCGAAACGAAAGATCGAGGGGCGCAGATTCACTGAAAGACAAAGAGAAAGATCTCCGGTGAGCGGGAGGTTTCATCAGCCACAGGATCATCTACTCACCGACTGGCTCCTGCCTCCTTTCTCTTGGGTTCTGGTGGACTGCTGCTCTTTGGCTCCAGGACGCCGCCTCCTTCGGCCGCTCCTGTGCCAGCTGTGGGACGATCCGGTTCCAGGGCGGGTATGTGCAGGGAATTGACAAAGTGATTCATATTCCCGGCGAGTGCATTGCTGATCAGAGCTGTGGCCAGCGGCTTGATGGCTCCATTGTCCACGGTGAAGCAGGTGGACTCCAGATTGACGATCCCCGAAGTGGTGGTTGTGGGCCTAAGAGAGAGGAAACAAGTGAGAATTGCCACCAAAAAGAGACCTCTGAGCAGAGACAATATCGGGAGTCAGATGAGTAACGCCCGAGGGGGGATTTTGAGCCCCAAGTGGGCGTGGGGGATCGTCCATCGGGATAGTCCATATATTATATCATCTGTACTCGTCTCACTATTAATTGTCTCTGTCTTTGGTTGGAGTGTTGCTTACAGTGGTCCTGGAATGATGCTTGCCGCTCGG
Source organism: Drosophila helvetica (assembly GCA_963969585.1). Taxonomy (NCBI): domain Eukaryota; kingdom Metazoa; phylum Arthropoda; class Insecta; order Diptera; family Drosophilidae; genus Drosophila; species Drosophila helvetica. The sequence continues at coordinate 3,127,414 of OZ018402.1, read as the reverse complement.
ATCAGGCTGCAGGGCACTATGATGATCGGATGCGTGGGCAGGGCCAAAAAGGGCTGCGGGGTGGGGGCCTGCAACGAGGCGGCAGCTGCCGCTGCTGCTGCTGCAGCCGCCGCCGCTGCCGCCACCATGGCCGGGGTGGGTGTCTTGTTGCGCGTGGACTGTGGACTGAGCTTTCCGGGAGCAGCGGCTGCTGCCGCTGAAGCACTGCCTGCCGACACCGATCCTCCTGATTCTCGAGCGGCGGCTGCAGCTGCCTCGGCTGCCCCCTTGGGGGTCACGCGGCCGTCGGAGCGACGGGAACTGCAGTAGTGCTGCTTGTGGGCGCGGTAGGTCTTGATGTTGTTGAATCGGATATCACAGTCGCTGCAGTAGCGGTCGGTTTGCTGCTGGAGAGGGGGAGAGGGTGATAGGGTGAGAGGGGGATTAGCGGATGACGACTCTGGGGGCTTCAGCACACAACTCACTTGACTAGAGCCCTCCTCGAGGACACTGCTGTTGCCCACTCCTACTCCCACTCCTGCGGATCCCGGCACTCCATTCGCCGTGAGGCTGGGCAGACTGCCGAGGGATCCCAGGCTCGCCAGACTGGGGGCCGGCGAGGTCTGGTGCATGCGCATGTGCCTGTTGAGGGACACCTTCTTGTCGGCACTGTACGAGCACTGGGTGCACGCGTACTGCTTCCCGATGCGTGCCACCTTTGCCGGCGGCTCCGAGCCACTGCTGCCACTCCCGCCGCCGCCGCCGCCTCCGCCAGAGGCTCCTCCCGCGGCGGACTTCTCGCCACCGCCGGACTTGTCCGCACTCGAGCCATCCGCATCGTCCGTGTCCTTGTTGCGATGCGAGCAATAGTACGCCTGATGGGCCTCCAGTGTCGAGGGTGAGCTGAAGGCTATGCCGCATGGCAGGCACATGAATCGCGCCGGCTTCAGCAGCGGCTCCACGAGATCGGGCTGGAGGGGAGGCTGTGGCTGTGGCTGTGGCTGCGACTGCGACTGCGGCTCGGGCTTGATGGGCGGCGGCGGTGCCAGCAGACGCTTGTCCGACAGATGCAGCTCCTTGGCGTCCGGCTTGAGGGCGGGATCCGAGGCGAGCAGTGCGTTGAGCCGGAGCTTTGGTAGCCTCGGCGTGGGCGTAGCGGTGGGTGTGGGTGTGGGCGTGGGCGTGGGCGAAGGACTGGGCGATGGCGATTCCGAGGGAGGAGTCGCTGGCTGCTCCAGCTTTGGCACCAGATTGGCAGGAGGCGTAGGACTCCGTGGCGGCGTGCTAGGACTGATTGGTGCCTCTCCTGCCTCCTCCTGCTCCTGCTCATCCTGCTCCCGATGGTGGTGGTCCATTTCGGTTTCCCCTAGATCCTGAGTATCTTCTGGCTCTACGGAGACAGCATCCTCTGCATCTGCATCTGCATCGGCATCGGCATCGCTGTTGTTGTTGTTATCCTGAAGATCCATTGGATTCATTGGATCTTCCTCCTGCTGCTGCTGCTGCAGCTGCTGCTTCTCTTCGCCCAGCTCCTGGGCGGTTAAATCTTTGGAATCTGCAAGGAAAAGAGAGAAAGAGATCATTAGAGTGGGTTCCGAGAATGGGGAGATCTGCGGAGGAGCTGCTTTGGCAATTATTATCGAACAAATTGTCAGTGTCTCGAGAGCGGAGCTGTGAAAACAATGCGACAAGAGGACCCACAGCAGCAGAGGAGAACCACAGCCAGAGCCACAGTCAGAGCCAGAGCCAGAGCCAGAGCCCCTGCCTGACCCCATCTCTCGGGGAAACGACAAGCGTCTGCGGAGTGGAGGGCAGTGGATCTGTGGTCTTGGTCTACGCTTTATCCTCGCTGGCCATCTCTTCTTATACGTGGAAAACGCTGTGGCGGAAAAGCGGCTGCTGCCAGGCTGCCAGGCTGCCACATGGTGGCCTTTGCCGCTGATGATTAGGGCCTCAGGATCCGCCGAACATCCACTGACATCTGATTTGTTTCTGCCGCAGCAGCGGCAGCGGCAGCAGAAATATTATAACGACCCATTGGTCGATGCTGGCCAAGATTGTGGCATCTCTCGGTGGAACTGTGCAACTGCAACATGGACAGAGACAGGGACAGGGACAAGAACATGGATGTGGATGTGGATGTGGATGTGGCACACACATGAAATGGCTGGCTGCTGGCCGGCTGACTGGCTGGCTATTGATGAAGGCTCTGGATAAGGACGAGTTTGCATCGCTTCGCCAGAAATTCGACATCTTTTCGACTGGTTCTGGCTCTCGCTCTGGCTCTGGTTCTGGTCTGCTCCTCGTGCGGGCTCTCCCTCTCCCGAATCCCCGCCAGAATCTGCTCGGCCAGCAGAAGAAGCTGCGCGTTGACCTGTCAATTGCTGGCTATTGAAATGTCAGCCCATCTCTCAGCCAAAAACAGAGAGAGAGAGAGAGAGAGAGCCAGCCACAAGTTCGTCGCCAGAGTCTTTTGTATGGCCCTGGCTCTGACGCTGACGCTGAGGCTGAGGCTGCCGCTGACGCACTTTCAACTGCAACTGCCGCAAACTGTTGCCGAAATGTTGCATTGACGGCCCGCCCTAATTGCCGCCGTCGATTCTTCACGAATTCACACAATTCTGCACGTGAGCAATCGGTTAGAAGAATCACCTGGAGGAAGGAGCAGGAGCAGGAGCAGGAGCGGGAGCGGGAGCGGGAGAAGAGACCTTCGCTCGCCCCAACTGCAGCAAGGCATTCCGAGGCATTCTGCTTATTTGTAAGATATTTATTGCCTTCGATTGGTAGGCGATAAGCCGCACACGTAAAGTGTTTTGTCCGCAGCACCAGCGAAGCCTCCGATGCCTCCAAAAAGCCCCACTGAAGAGAGATGGCCGAGCGCCGATAGAGCGCAAAACGGGAGAAGACGACGCTAACAATGGTTCGGTTCGGTTCGGTTTGGTTTGGTTTGGTTTGAGCCCTGGCTTTACCTTTAACTCTTTGCTCTGTTCCCTGCTCTCCCTGGATCCCGCTTCCAGTTGAAGCTCTGCCCCTAGCGACAGCTGCCGCCTCTGCTTCTCTGCTGCTCTGCTGCTCTGCTGCTGCCGCTGAGGATTAGGCCCGAGCTCTGCTGGGGCTGCAGTTGCCGCAGTGCAGTGCAGTGCAGCAGATTTGCTCCAGCGATTGTCTCTCGAGAGTGCCATCACCCAGGCCCCCTCCGAGTACTCCTCTTTCCCACCTCATCATCATTGCAATGCATTGGGCATTGAAATCTCCCCGGCAAAAACAACACAAGAAACTTTTGAGGATTGAAAGGGAAAATCGAAGGAATATAATTTTTCCTTTATTTCTAAACACACGATTTTGCCGTAGAACCCTTTCCGTTAGTGTTTTTTACCCTAGAGACTTTCACATACTATCTATACATTTCTGACAGACTCGAATTGGACTATAAAGTGGTATTTTAAGGGTAGTATGACCATCAAAACTTGTGTCGAATTCGTTTAACAGCTTCTGAAAAAGATTTGAAGAAAACGCAGTCTAGGGGAAGTCAGAGGAAGAGAGTCAGAGGACGAGAGGAATCCTGTAATAAATCATAATTTATGGATATTATTATGCAATTATCATTTAATATTGTTACAGCTGGCCCTTAACAATATTAAATGATAATTTGATAATAGTATTTTGTAATCGAATACTTTTGAAATACAAATCATTTGCAAACGAATAATAATGTCGAATATCGAGCAGATCGGACATTTCCTGCTTTCTCAACATTTTATTTGCTTCTTCTGTAATCCATTCGAATCCCACATCTGGGAAGGAGCTCTCCTTTGATTTGTATATTTGTATATTTGTATATATATAGTATCGCCCCCTACCGCCCCCCCTTGCGAGAGTGCGTGGCGGAATGCCAAGGCTACGACGAGAATTCGATTTCGAATCTTGGAACATTTTCAGAGAAACTGTGAAACGGAGGTCCCAGATCGGCAGGGCGATCGTTTGTTTAGCCATTTCGTAACGTTACGCCGCCCCACACCTCCTGCCACTCTGCCACTTGGCTGCCTGCCTCTTGCCCCTCACAGCACACGCAGAGAGAGAGAGAGAGAGAGAGAGAGAGAGAGAGAGAGAGAGAGACAGGGAGAGCGAGAGAGTCTTACAGTGTGGCCAACGCCAACAATTGTTTATCAATTTGTTAAATCAGCTTCGCCGCCGCTTCTCCACACAGCTCTGCGACTCCACAGTGCTCCTCTCCCCCCTCCTCCCTCCCCCCTCCTCCCTCTCTCTGCTGTGGCCCCCTCCCTTTGTGGTTGCAACTGCGATCGATCCTCGCCGATAAGCGACACAAACACACACAGAGCCGAGTGGTAAGAGAGGGGCGGTGTAGGGGAGTGCAGGGGGGATCTCTCTGGCACTTTATCAGCCGGCAGATGATTGTTGCCGGTTTCTCACTTTTGGTCCACTCTGCCACTCGGCGGCTGTGGCTGTGGCTGCGGCTGTGGCTGCGGCTGCGGTGGGCGTTGTTGCCAGCCATAAACAATCGAACAATTTGGTGTGCCCCGATCTTGGCCAGAAACTTGGCTTCAAAAGGCAAGAGGCAAGGGGCAAAAGAGAGGGGCACATGAGGCAGCGAGCATGGGTGCAGGGTGCAGGGTGCATGGTGCAGGGTGCAGGGTGCAGGGGGCAGAGAGCATGGTGCAAGGACCCGACCCTTTTGTTTCATTTGTCGCTGGGCTCTCAACCACCGGACCGCCGTCGCTGCTAATCGTTTGGGGTCAGAAAACTCACAGACAGCAAACCAGAGACAGAATCCGAATCCGAACCCAGAGGCGAAGCTCATTTCGGACTCGATGGGAGATCTCTTCAGAGATCTTCTTCTTGGGGAAACCTGGAGGTTCGTTCGGGTGTCTAGGATGGCCGGTCTAAGACCAAGACGACGTCGCCAGGGAGTCTGGCCAAGCGAAAGCAGTTAGCTTTTAAGGCAGAAGGTACTGGATGGGGTTGGGGATCTGGATGTGGATGCCACTGCCAGTGCCACTGAGGGGGCGTGTGTGCCTTTTTTTTTTGATGAGAGAAATTAGAGCAGTTTCAGATTTAATTGTGAAAAACATCACTCAATGAGTGACTGAAATGGGAGACAAAAAGTGAAGGATAATCGATTCCTGTTTGTGGAGTCTTTAAGTTTTACATTAAACTTTTCCCTAACGATTTTCTGGATTTTAGATCTGTTATATAAGAAACTTTCTGCATTCTATGTGAGAAAGAACCGAAAGATATGTGCATTTTCTTATAGAACACATGACTAGTGAATGCATATGAATCCAAAGAAGAATGATTAAGTCGCCAGGGAGACAAGGGAAGGAGAGAGAGTTAGCTGAGTACGTTTTCTCTTTGGTAATATTTCAAAGCCAAAGTCTGCCAATTACCGAAGTAATTCCATAAAAGATTCACCTCCTCAATAGATGCTTTCGGATATATTCGAATGTATTCCAACCCCGCATGATTCGGTGGGATTCGGGATTCGGGATTCACCTCGTTCGGTCTGAGTCCGAGTCCGAGTCAGCGGTTCGAGATCGCTCACCCAAAACGGACTGAACGAATCAGCTCTCGTCGTGCTCGGGTGCGTTCTAATGATTCGGGATGATTCGAATCTGACTGAAGGCAGGATTCATATTGATCGAGTATAGTAGCTGTGATTTTATGAATACATTGCCTTCCTGCAGGGCTCTAATATGGAAATGCTCATTCAATAACAATCCTACGATTCGAAACACTTTAAGCACAGAATTCTACTCAGTTTCGATTCCTTCTGTGGGGCCTCCTCCTGCCAGTTCCTGCAGTCCTTCTTCACTGGACACCCCCCTCTCCACTGAACTCCCCATTCGATGGCTTTGGCTCATTAGTCAGCCAAAAAAGATTTCTTCCAGGCTTCTTTCAGTATAATTAAACAAATTTTTGCCAAGCCAATCGAAGATCGGGATTCTTTTTGTTCGTGGGGTGGGGGAGAGAAGCAACAAAAATTGAAAAACGTGAGCAAGCAGCCCCAAAAGAGAGATAGTGAGAGAGAGAGAGGCAGACTGCAGCTGGGAGTCTCTTCTGATAAGAGAAATCTTCATTTTCGCGCGAAAATTTTGCCACCTTTCGTGGGTTTCCGGGCGGAGACGAGACTGGGAGGAAGACCCGGCTGGCAGGGGCAATCAACGCCATCTCTCAGAGTCTCACAGCCTCAGCCTCAGCCTTAGCCTTAGCCATGGATATGGGGCTATGTGGCTATGGTCTCTCTGTCTGTCTGTCTGGGGTTCCTTTTCGCGGCGCTTATCAATTGTTATTAATCAAGGAAAAGGCCCCTCTCGAGTGCAAGGAGAGGTGCAATCCACCAAATGCAAAGAGCGCCAAGTTCGCAAATTTCATTTCACTTCACACTTTGCTGGCCAAAAAGAACAGAGAGGGATCTGGGGGGTGGGGGGGGGAGGATCAGGATAGGCAGCAGGATGACCAGGAGGCTCTGACTCGGACTCTGAGAAGATCTGTTCTCGGGTCTCTGTCCCTCCGTTCGACGAGGCCCGTGTAAATAATCAACATTTTCATATCTTGGGGGGGGCTCGGCCTGGCTCGGCTCCTCTTCCAAAAGATATTCGTGATTTACTTGCCAGAGGGGGGGGGGGGGGGCTCTGCTCTTCTTCCATTCAGTTGGATGATCTTCTCTTCATCTGCTGTTTCCTCTAGTGATAGATCTTCCATCTGTATCCTCCCTTAGATATTGTTCTACATTGGTTCGAAATATCTTCTTATTTTCTCCATTCTTTCGATATTGCGGATATTATTTTGTATACTTTGATAATTTGTCACGTATACTCGTTCCGATGTACTTCCGCTCCAGATTGGTCGCTTCCTTCTTCCCAATCCCTTAGAGACTATCCTGCATCTACTCTCTGCCTCTGTATATCCTTAGATACTCTTTTAAAACCCTTCTCTTGCTCTCTCTGAGAACCCTTCTGCCATTCCCTTTACTTCCAGGATAAGGCATGTTTCAGGTTTCTTCTAGCTCCTCTCCCACCCCCCACCCCCCGCCTGAATCGGAATCCCATCGAAAGCCTCAACAGAAGTTCGATTTTATGGCCAAAAACTAATTTAGTTCACTTGGGGTTGGGTTCAAGCAAAGTCGCTGAGATGTCAATGGTGCAGCAGATAGATAGAGGCGGCCGCAGAGAACAGAGCCCTGCCACTTATACGAGCACTATATGTACGAGTATATAGACCGACCGACCCACAGCGGTACTGTGTACTGTATCTTCGATCTATAGGAAAAACCACAACACAGGCCACAAAACATCCACAGAAGAGACAGAAGCGACAGAGGCAGAGGGCAGCAATTCCTCGAAATCGCCGTCCAAGTCAAAGTCTCTTTTTGATGTCTTAATTAAAAAACGTGCAAATGATACAAGGGACAAGGGGGCAACAGGCAACAGGCAACAGGAGGAGGCAGGAGGCAGGAGAGGGGGTCTTGAAGGGGCAGAGGGTGGTGCTGGCTGATCGTCTGGCTGCCCCCAACTCCTCTGCAACAGAGTTCAATGTTGAGCAATTGATGCAACTGTTGAGATGTGTTGCAGTTGTTGCAGTTGTTGCTGCTGCCTCTGCTGCTGCTGCTGCTGTTGCATGGCATGCTGATAAGACAACAGAGTGGGTTGGGGAAGGGAGGGAGGGTGGTTGGCAGTAGGGAAATTGTCGCAGTACTTGAAAATTTCGTGTGAGCACGCTCAGCGTCGATTGTTGCGGTCGTTTTGGGGGCCTCTGTGATCGCTTGATCAGCAGCAGCAGCAGCAGCAGAAAAGAAAGATAATAGACGACCCATGGCATACCCTTTTTAAGCTTGGGATTTTATATATTTTGGGATTTAATTATTTCAATTTTAATATATAAAATACACCCCAACAAGGCGACATTTTTTGTTGCACTTTCTTAGAAAATTTGCCACAAAAAAATTATTCAAAAATTATTCCAGCAATGTAATTTGGATAATTTCTTCTCTCTAGGGTGATTATCTTGTTCTTAGGTTCCAGAATTCCTTTAGAGGGTTTTTCTTTCCTTTGATTGAATGTTCACATGGAATTCTAATATGAATAAACAGTTTTACAGCTGCTATATTTGGCTATCTAAAATAATGCGATTTTAATCAAATTTAACTTGGAATTATAGTAAAAGATGTTGGCTGATATTAATGATTTTTTGCAACCAATTATAAAATTTGAATAAATATTTTTCATTCCAGTGTACCAATATTTCACTTAAAGGATATGAATTCCCCCAGAAAGAATCTGTAATTAAAATAAGTTTCACCCAATTTCATTAAACCTTTTCTTTATTTTAAAGAATAAAATTTAAAAAAAAAAAAAAATTAGAAATGTTTTTCGCATTTTATTTAAAAATAAGAAGCAATTTAACAATATTCATTTCGGCTATTTTTTTAAAATAAAAATACTTTTTTTTCAAATAAAAATACATGCAAATGTGGCTATATTTATCGTCTGTCATCCTATATATCCTATTCCTTCTTTACATGGCCAAGCTTCTTCTCAAAATCCACATATCCTCGCCGCAGAGAGCATCCCCAAAGGCCAAATCCACCAACACTTTTGCATGCCTGGAGCCTGCAGCCTGCAGCCTGAAGCCTGAAGGCTGGAGTTTTTTTTTTTTTTGGGCTGCCAGAAGATCAATTGCGATCTGGAGTCGCGGCTATAGCTTTGGGGCTCCTGCGCCTGCGCCTGCTCCTTCGGCTGCTCCTGCTGCTGCTGCACCACAATGTTGCTCCCACAATCTGGCAGTGTGGCAGTGCTGTTGCTGGGGCTGCCGTGCCGCAGCGGCAACTGTTGCACAAATTTAAATTGACCCAAGTGCAAGTTTGAATGTTGCTAATCTGTAATCAATGCAGCAGTACAGCAGTGCAACACACTAGCAGGGGGCAACGAGTATGTGGCACGGAGGGAGGGAGACAACTGCTGGCTGGCTGGCTGGCTGGCTGGCTGGCTGGTGGCTGGTGGCTGGTGTTGCAGGCAACATGGCTTTTTCCTCTTCTTCCAAGCTCATAATTTGCGTTTATTAAACAAGTCGCCTGGCATTTGCATAAATGTCGCTTTTGGTCGATTAAAATCATCAGATGATGATTGCAGGAGGATGCAACATGGTACCAGCAGCAGCAACAGCAACAGCAGCAACAGGCAATCCTGCTTGCCACATCTGCAACATGGCACTGTGGCAACATTTTCGCAATTGCTGTATACAAATCACGCTTCCCGCAGATCAATCAAAAACACTGACAACTGCCCCCAAAAGGGTTGCCACAATTCAATTGAGTTCCCCCGCTCCCCCCTCTCCACTCCCCTCTTGACAGCCCATCTTTGATTCCATTTCCTTCTACTTTTCCTCCCTCCCTCCCGTTTTTGCCTATTTTTTCTCATAGACACGACAGCAACATGTTGCCATCTCCTCTTCCTCCGTTTTACTGTTACACTCAATTCGTGAGGGCGGCCTGCCCCTGCCACGCCTCTGCATCACCCCAGCCCCTGCCCCAGCCCCTGCCCCTGCCATGCCCCCCATGCAACTCAGTCCAAAAAAATCGTGTCTAGCATTGTGTTAACTTCATTGCTCTCTTTACTGTTTTCCTACACTGGAATACCCTTTCTAAAGGAAAGGGCAGGGGTGTTCCAGTATTAGCAGGAGATATGTCTTCCCATTTCCTTCAAAGAAACAAGAGATAAACAGCATATAGAGTGAATGTGATTCTAAACATCAAGGAATTACCATCCATAGCTTTTCTTTACCTTTGCACAATTTCAATGATTAATAAATGTCACTAAAGATCTAAGAAAATGAAAATAGTACCATACCATACCTATACCATTCCTATGAAAGGTCATAAAATATTATTTGGAACCCCCAGATCGCCCGTTTTCTTTCATTTTTAAATAAGATTTTACTGGGGTATATTTGAAAATCCAATTACGAGAAAACGATCTACAGCCCAAGTTGTGGGTATATTTTATTTTATTATTGAATTATTGATATTATTATCTATTAATTATATTTTCTATTTTATTATGTTATTTATTATTATTTTGTTTTCATTTATTTTTAAATTTAAGGCTAAAAATACAAGAGAAAGTGTGGAGCACTAGCTCGAGGGCTATGTTTTTACTTTAAAAAAAATCTAATAAAATTTAAAAAAAATGTACATTTTATTTAATTAATTTAATTTTAATAAATTAATTTCCATATAAAGCACAGACATTTATAAAGTCAAACATTATAGTCCTACAGCTGTCAAACAGAAGTGCATACATGTGTATGCATTCTCCATCGATCTGTAAAAGGGTATCCCCAACTTTCGACCTTCTTTTTTCTTCCTGTCTGTCTTTTATTTTGTTGCTCCCTTTTCCCTGTGCTCTGTGTGCAATTTTTGTGCTGTTTCTGTTGCTGTTTCTGTTGCTGGCTGATGTGCTGATGACTTTTGATGTGTTCATCAGCCAATCACGACACGAAACAGCAACAACAGCAACAACAGGAATCACCATCAGAGCGGGGAGTGGGGACTGGGGACTGGGGAGTGGGGACTGGGTAGTGGGGCTAGCCTCTATCGAAAGGCGGGGGAAAGGTTTAACATTTCTTCGTTTCAACAGTAAATTAAAGAGGCGCGAAAATTGCCTGCAAGCTGTGTGAATGGGAAACGGGGAATCGGGGAATGTGAATAAAATTCCCGCACGGACAGAAAACAGACAAAGGACCCCACAGTCAGAGAGCCAGAGGTAGGAGAGAGAGAGAGAGGGAGCGAGGAGTGGGGGGGGGGGGGAGCTTGAAAGCAGGCCTAAACAGGCGTCCGAGTTGCTAACAAGATGCGCGCAGTCAGCGACAAGCAGCAACAAGCAGTTAACAGAGAGAACAAAGCCAAAAGAGCCGACACGCAGAAGGAGTCCCACAATCCAAGAGTCAAGTTGCAAGAGGCAGCCCAAATGGAACCCCAAGGAACCCCAAGGAACCCACCTCATCGGCCGACTAACAAAAGCGGCAAGCCAGACACATCATTACCTACCAATTAGGCCCCAAAAAGTGTGTGCGTCTGTGTGTGTGTGTGTGTGTGTGTGTGTGGCAGAAGGAGAAGGCAGGCAGGCAGCAGGCAGCAAGACAAACACGAAGCCCCCAGAAGCCGGAGGATGAGTGGATGGAGGCTGCTGCTCTGCGGCTGCTGTGCTCTTTTGGTGGCACAATAAACGTTTACAACGTTGCGAATGAGTTGGGTTGTTGGCGAGGCATGCGGCATGCGGCAGCAAGAGGCAGCCAAGTGACTGACAGGCAGCAAATAAGCCATAAATGCAGGGAGGCCAACAAGGAGCATTGCATGGATAGGGCAGGGAGGGAGAGGGTGAGGGTGAAGGAAAGACGCTACCTGGGGACCTGGCATGGCTACCTGCCTTTCTGTGGGGTGAGGGAGAAGGGGGTTGGGGGCTTTCTGGTGGCTGCTGCTGGGATGATGAAGTGCAAAGTGCCTGCTAACAGCTTGTAATGAGGCTGCCCCAAAAAGGATGCATAAAACAAGGAACCAGAGCGGAGGGTGCGAGTGGGAGTGGAAGTGGAGGGAGCGGGAGAGAGCACACACCACTGACTCGACACGAATCCTTGTGGACTCTCAGCATTCAATTTCAATTCGTTTTTTGCCATTCCGATTACTGATTGAAAATTCGCACTGGATTTTGTGCAAATAAAAGCCAACAAACAACCCAACAAGCAATCATTGAAGGGAAACAAGCAACATGATTGGATGATTGGATGATGGTTCCATTCCATTCCGTTCCATTCCGTCCATCCATCCATCCAGAGGGGGCAGGAGGAGAGCCATAGCCATTGACGAGGGTCATTCGTGCGTGATTTAAGCCCCCAAGCGGCGGCTAAGCCAAATGCAAACACCAATGAGAGTGGGAGAAAGTGCGAAGCGAAACGAAAGGAGAGAGAAATGTGAGAAAGAGTGGGAGGGTGAGAGCAAGTTCCAGTCAAAGTTAGATGACAAGCGGAAGAGCAGAAAAGGATTCTGTGGCATTCCCTATGGGTTGGATTAGACAGAAGTCTCTCTCCTCTCCCCTCTCTCCTCTCGTCTGTGGTACCAACTAATTGTCTAAATATTGACAGAAATGTCTTTTTCTTTTCATAGAAAAGGATCCACCACAAGTGGCAAGCGAAGGATGTCCGTATGCCAAGGAAATGAGGTTGCTAAAGGAGGAGTGACTCCTTTTCAGATGATCCCTTAAGGGGGCAAATCGAGGCTGAAATATAGGATTTTCCAACAGCTACGAAAATTCCCTTCTTCAATCACATATTTTTAGAGAATTTCCAAAAGAGTTAGCCTTAGAAATAGGAAACTCTGAATATTCCGGAAATTATGATGTCAGTTGGAGAGCTCAAAGACAAGTCCTATATCCCTCAAAAAATGTCCTATAAGCCCTTTACAGCCCTGTAGAACATATAGCCTTAACACCCATTTAGGGTGTAGATTTTCCTACAATTTATCAGCTGTATAACTGGTGCTTCTTGGTCTTTGAAGTTCGAAACAGTTTAACAGGGTTTCTTCTTTATTCTGTGGAGGATTCTACCAATAAGAGTTCTACTATATATACAATGTATTTATATCCCCTTTATAGCATTGCATCATCAAAGATTTCCCTAAAGTTTAAAAGTAGCAAAAGGACAGCCTCCGAGGCCTGCACAGATAGATAGATAGATATTCCATGCAGCTGTGGCAGTGCCAGCCAAGTGGCAAATAAAATGTATACTATTTTAACAATAAATTACGGCTCGAATCCCCCTACGGATATCCCCCGAAATATTGACAGAGAAAGGGGGGATGGCAGGAGCAGGAGCAGGAGCACGAGTGGCAGTAGCACAGCCTCGTAATCCTTTTTGTGGCGCGGCATTTATGAAATGTATTCTCTCTCTCTCCTTATCGCTGGCCACAGATCACAGCTGGTGGCTCCTGGTGCTCCTCCTCCTTCTGCTCCTTCTGCTCCTTCTGCTCCTTCCTCCTTTGCTTTGGTCCTAAGTCCTGACCCTGGCCCTGGACTCTGCCCCACTTGCCCCCTCCCTCCGCCAGATGACGATGGGCGATGTGCGATGTGCGCTGATGATGATGATGAGTTCGACTTGTGGGGGGGCCGGCTGGGCCTTTGGTCATAAAATGTTCAGGCATCAGGCCACAGGATTCACAAGTTCTTCGTTGTTTTTTTGGGTACTGGGGGGAGGGGGGGCCGCCTTCGTCCTTGTCCTTGCGGTTGCGCACACAAAGGGTGGAGGAGTGGGTGGGTTGGGCCCAGAGGGTTGTCCTCTCACTCGTTTTGTGTCCTGTCGTGTCGTGTCGTGGTTTGTGTGGCCATAACACCAAAACGCAATCCTTTGGATAAATTTTCTTATCTTTCCTCGACCAGACGACGATATTATTTTTAATACAACACAACCAAAAATTTGTGTGTGTCTGTGTGTGTGTGTGTGGCTCGTAAATGTATGTGTGTGTGTGTGATTTATGTTGTAATTTTTTTTATGTATATGGCAACCATTATACGACTCTTTATCATCATTCTTTGTGGCACACGCACCGGGGCACAGAAGGAGGCAGCGGCAGAGGAAAGGGTGCACTTTCGTCTACCAAATTTCTAAAATGTGACTCAAGGATTGCCAGTTCTATCCCTTTTTTGGGATAGGGTTCATGGCTTCAGATTTTCCTTATTTTCGGGTAATTTTTGTAGCTTCTGAAAGCAGTTGCAAGAGGTTTTCCGCGGTGCCTCTCATTGGGAGATCTTTTTGGGCGGTGCTGACCGGAAAAAGTCGGAGATCTCTTGGAGAGAGATCTTTTAAGAGAAAGAATGAGCTCTGGATAGAAGAGTCTCGCTTTTCTTCGAGGAAGAAGCCTGAGCTTTGATTGCTGGAGTACTATACCATCTGTGATCCTTCGTAGGCAATACTTGGAATTAGAAAATAATTTTCATGGGTCTTCCATCATATCTATCAGTTTAAGAGTGAAATCTTAAGAGTTAAGAATTTCCACAGTTTGGGGTTTGAAGAATATTAAGTTTATCTTATCATAAATAGGATACACATACAGTAATTTCTCTTCGTTCTTCATTTGCACAGGTATTTTCCCCTGACTCCAGTTGCACCGCAATCATTGCGTATGCGTAATATTTTCTACCCAAAGCAGAGCTCTACGGAGGGGCGTGGGGCCATGGGGGTAAAAGATATGGTAAGAGGCATGTTGATTGAACGTCGATGATAGCGCCGTGTAATGGTTTTTCCTCCCACCGCCCGCTCGTTGCTGCATTTGCCTTCTGCCTTCAAGCCGCAGCAAATGCAATGAGCCCCCCAAAAGAAAACACCACGACACAAAAAGAAGAGAAAACTTTGAGGGTATCCCCTACCCCCCGCTACCCTGAATGTCCCCCCTTTCGTAAAGCTCTTGCAGCCTGAACCTTGTCAAATGATTAATTACATGCCGAAAAGCTATCTAACAATTTGACTCGATGTCTCGGAGTCTCCGATGTCTCGGAGTGCGGTGCTGTGTGGGGGGGAACGATGTGTGTGTGTGGTTTCTTTCTCTCTCTCTCTCTCTCTCTGTGTGTGGATTGTGTGGAGGATTGTCATTAAGCCAACGGCAGGCAGAAGCAGGAGGCACGGGGGCAGCAGCAGCAGCAGCAACAGCAGGCAGTAGGGAGACATAATAAAAAATTATGCCATAGATAAAATGCCATTAGAGAAGCAGAGAAAGACATAGAGAGAGACAGAGAGAGAGGGAGAGAGAGAGAGACACACATGCCATGGTAGAAGTGGGGATTGGGGATTGGGGGCAGGGGGTAACCACTTAGCGCCATTAGAAGCCAGCCAACAATTCGAGAGGGGGCGGGGCCGGGGCAAACAACAAGAGGAACAGGCAGCAGGCAGCAGAGCAACCAACCAAAAAGCCAGGGGGGGGGGTAGGGTTTGTGGCTAGCTGCAAGTATGCAATTCTGCCAGATAAGCCAAAGCATTCATGAATTTCACAGATAAAAACCCCCAACACACACACACAGAGAGAGAGGGAGAGATAGACTAGAGGCAGGGACAGGCGCACAGGGATGGCAAGGACAGGGACAGGGACAGGGACAGGCGCTTACAGTACATTGCACAGGAGCAGCATCAGTGGCAAGAAGAGCAAGATAGCAACAACAGCAACAGCAACAAGAGGAGGAGCAACAACAGCCAGAAGAGGAGCAGCAGCCACAGCAAATGAAGAGTGCCAGAAGTGAGCAACGTCATCATCATCAGCGGAGCAGGAGCAGAGCAGTAGCAGTGGCAGAGTCAGAGGAAGAGGCAACAGCAACAGCAGCAGAGACTGTGTGTGGCAAGTGTTGCAGGAACAGCAGCAGCAGCAGCAGCATCATCATCAGTGGCAAGAAGAGTGCCATCAATAGCCAGGCACCAAACAAAAGCAAAAGCAAAAGCAAAACATCATCAGACAGAGGCTAAGCAGCAGACCCAAACACACCCAAAGACAGAAGAGGGAATGCCCTGCCAAGAGTGGGAGGGAAATATCTTCAGGAATTCGATGAAGGATGCACCCCATGCGAGCATGATCAATCATAGAAGCCAATGGCATATAGGATATAGTATATACCCGATGGGAAAACGAAGCCAAAGATGTGTGAAAGCAAAGGCATAACCTTCAAGAATAACATAGAATTCTATTAGACATTTTTATAATTTAAAGAGGGATCCATCAGTGCCATAAAGTGCACTAAGAATAAACCTCTAAAAGAAAGATATAGGGCTCCATAACCAAAGGAATACAACAAATGGCAGACTTTAAAGCAGTTTGAATGGAATTCTATCAAAGGTTTCATTATAAAAACTTAAGTGGTAGCGGCTTTGTACAAATATTGCCTCGCAAATCCTTTAGGGATTTTATTAATATAAAATTTGAGATTTTTTTGACTAATTCCTAATTTTTGAGGAACCTATTTATAACAATTCTTTTTTTATAAAAACCTTGCCACATACTCTGGCTATCATTTACAAAAAAACGCATGCAATTTGGTGCACGCATTGCGGAGATTGCCCCTTACAAACAAATGTATAATGTAGATAAATGGGAAAATGCAGCGCACAAAAAAGGGACAAATTGTACCAAAATACATACAAAATAATAGGATAAGATAGGCTAATGATTAGGATGATAGGATTAATGATTAACTCAAGGTCGAAATCAATCGGAAAGTCTTTGTAGAGCCACACGTGCTTCAACATTAAGATACTCCATGAACTCTGTCAGTAGCAGGCATTAAAAGAAGGATCTAAAAGCATCTCTAAATAGCCCTCGAAATCGTACCTATCAAAGATATAGGAAACAAAGGGAATCCCCTACAAATGTTGTAAGAAAATATGATCCATTCGGAAACCAAAGATCAACTACCACAAAAGTTAATCCCCAACTGGGGACGAAGGAAATTAAATGCAAGTGTACGACAGAAATCGCGTATCTATTGGACACAAAGTGTGGCACATTCAGAGGAACACAGAGTACAGGAGGAGGGGGAGTGCCAGTGCGGTGGGTGGCTGGAGTCGAGCCCCAAAGGAATGTGCCACACTTTCTCACTGGCTCTCTCTCTCTCTCTCTCTCTCAGTCTCTCACTCTCTATCTATCGCTGGGTGCCTGGGTCCCGGGTTCGCTTGGCCACAGCCGTCGCCGTCGCCATGGAGTGTCAACAGCCAGATAAAGATTAGCCCAACAGACAAACGCCCACTTTTTTAGGCAAAACTGTTACGCCCACTGGCCACTCGACTCCCTCTGGCCTCCCTGTCTCCCTGCGACTGCCCCTATCTGGTGTGAGAGTGTGGGAGAGTGTGTGTGTGTGCTGCTGCTGCTGACGCAGCACAAAAACGGGCCACGTGGAAGGGCTGCGATAGAGAGAAGCGAGGAGGATGGACGGCGCTTCAATAGCCGCCAGTTTTCGGTGGGGGATTATTAATGATGAATGCTCGAGATGGCAGCGAAATGGTGTGGAATGTTGCAGGTTAGATCAAAAAAGCAAAACAGGAACGGTCCAACAAGGAAGAGAGAGGGTTAGAGTTGGATATGATATCATATTAGATGACAAATGATACCCCAAATGAATCAAAGTATTATCTTTACATAGCTCTTGCCAAAAAGATATCAAATTACAGTTCCCCCAATGATGCCTAGAAATATCCGGAAATTCTGTTGCCCAGATCATTTTACCCACAAATATTCAGCTTTCTATAGCATTTTCTTCCCCCGGTGTTTACATGAGTTCTATGATGTTTCGGGGACTGAATTTCTAGAGAATTTAGTAATATTAAAAAAAACCCTATGGAATCTAGAATATCCAGAAAGCAATACCCACAAAATAAAGAAGTTTTTAAAGTAGTCTTCTAAATAATTCTGGAATAATCTGGAAGCTGTAATGATTACTTAATTTTACAACAAAATTATTGGATTTATCACAGATCTATCAGAATTTCAGCCAAAGATGGCTTCGCAATCTCTAGAGAACTGAGAACTATATTTATAATCAAATATATATTTTTTATAATCCGATGAACTAAATAAAAACCAAAATAATCATTGAAATTGAGTACCCAACAAATGATCTATTTATCAGAGAATTGCAATTAAAGATACAAAAAAATGCTTGGAAATTTACGCTCCAAAGAATTTGCAACAAAAAATTAGTAATCTATCAGAGAATATTACCCCCCGTCTCAAAGGAAAACCCGGATAAAACCTTGAAGTAGAATATAGAATTATAGTTGGCTTATGGCGGAATCATTGAAAGATTAGTAAACTGAAGGGGATTCCCTGAGAATTCCATCCTACAGCAAATATTTATAAGCCTTCTTATCAGAAATAGAGTCACCCGCAATCCGCTCCTGTCGGAAATAGAGCAAACAGAAGGCACAACGGGCCCAGAAGGCAGAGAAGGCAGCGAAAGGCAGAGAACGGGTGGAGGCCAGAGGGGTGGGTGTGTGTGTGGGGTGGTGGCATGGGTTCATGG
Source organism: Drosophila helvetica (assembly GCA_963969585.1). Lineage (NCBI taxonomy): Eukaryota > Metazoa > Arthropoda > Insecta > Diptera > Drosophilidae > Drosophila > Drosophila helvetica. Next base: position 3,109,376 of record OZ018402.1, on the reverse strand, counting down.
GAGACATCGTCGTCGTCGTCGTCTCAATGACGTTGACATTGCCTGCCTGATGATTATGAAGTGATATGAAATTGATGCCAATGATGCCACCGTGCCACCAGAAGAGTGAAGTCAAAATACATGTCCCCGGGGTATACGACGACGAGGAGAAGGGTGACAGGAAAAGGAAAAGGGAGAGGCAGAGAGAGAGAGAGAGAGAGAAAGAGGGAACTTGACCCGTTGTCATTTCCTGCAGTCCATCGAAGTGACTGAAACGAGGGTTGAGTGTGTGTGTGTGTGTGGGGTGTAGTGTGTGGTAAGGGGTGTATGTGGCAACCTCCCCTCCCCCCCAAACCCTTTGCTGCGCTTCCGTTTCTATTTTTGGTAAAGGGTTCGTTCGGAGGCTTAGGGTTTTTCTGAGGTTTTCGATGAGGTCCTGCTGAGGTGTCAAAAATCACCAAAAACCGCAGAGAAGGGCAGAGCAGGGCAGTGGAGGGGTAGGCTTAGAGGCAGGGGTAGGGGTAGGTACGCAGTGCCACTGCACTGATAAAAGAAAAAGTTGTATTAAATTAGAGAGCTTTCTCTGCTCTTCATCTTTTTTTGGGATTAAATTTTTATTGGCAAAATATCAGGCAGCCCGCAGAAGTCCAGGGAAAAGCGGAAAAAGCGATGCAGGAGGAGTACAGGGGGAGGAGTCTACACATTGGGGAAATTTATTATTGGGGCATTAACGGGTTATGTCTGTCGGAGAGAGAGAGAGAGGGGGGTGGACGGGAGACAGTGTCTGTTTCCCTGCATTCGAACAGATAAGAATTTATTTTTTGGCTTTGGCCCATTTCGTTTAAGTTTAAACTTATCGCGGATTGAACAGCGGACAGCGGGGTCAGAGGACATCGAAGTGGGGGGATTGAGCAGAAGGAGGGAATAAAGGATAAAGGACAACGGACAGGAGGTAGACCAGGGGAAGGATTTGGCTCCCTCAGGGCCTTATATATTGTATGTTGGAGTACGTACCTCTGCTGTCAACGGTCATCTCTTCTGTGGTATCGGAACAATCACCTGAAACAGCCAAAGAATATATGGAATATTAGCTACAGATTCAAATATTAAAGATGCAAAAATGTTAGAGATAAAAATGTGCCAGATCTTTAGGGATAGAGAACAGGTAAGGGTAGAACAGGTCGATAAAACAGGATAACAGATGGAGATACAGATTTTAGAGAGTCAAATATAAGGGCTGCAGATCTTAGAGATAGAAGTGATGGATAAATGGATACATAGATAGAAATAAAAAAAAAGGAATAAATGTTTGATATCTAAGTAAGAAATTAATATTAATGCGGCAATTTTTTGTCAAGTTATTAATCTTAATGAATTTTTTTCAAGTTAAACCTTATATTAGGAAATCAAAAATGAAAACGAGCTGCTCCTCTTTTTAAAGGTAATGCAGATATAATAATTATTGAAGTAAACGATTCAATAATTTCAAAATTTATAATGTTTTTTATTAATACAAAATGGAAGGAAAGGAAGGTGAAGAAAAAGGAAAGGAAGATGAATTTCAGGGCAATATTTAAATGGAATATATTTCCGTTTTTAGAGTATTTACTCATGGATAAAGGCTACAGATGAGGACGAAAATTATGATACTAGAAAGGTTTATTATGCTCTTCGAGGGTTAAATAACTTTAGATACTTAAAACAGATAATCTCCTCTTAAACATAACAGTTAAAAAATTATTTTGGATGGTATCTGTACCTAAAGAATACATATGTCTAAATATGTAGTGAAAATAGCTTCAGATACCCTTAAAAGATTGATAGCAATCCCCTTAGAATCGCCTATCTATATATCTAACAAAGATACATTTCCCCTCAAATAGTTTCCTCTTAGACAAAGTATCTTTCAGATATTTATGCTTAGAGTCCATGATAATGCTGAAAGATACGTATAAAAGATTGTATCCTTTGATTTTGGAAGGAATCTGCATAAATGTTTTTAGAGATACTGTTTTCATGCGACCTCTCGTAGATACATTCCCCTCCTCCACACCCGTTCGATAACAGTTGAAAGATAATCCGCTCTGTGGGCAGGGCGGATTGCGATTACCCCGTTCCCCGTTCTATAAGCGATCATAATTGCTGTTCGAGTGAAACACTGTTTGCTTTTGCTCTCTCCTGTCCGCCGCCCCACCCATTCTCTGTTCCGGCTAGTATCTTTGTATCTTTGTATCTGCGCTGTGCCTGTGTATGTTTTGTGTTTGGGGGGGAGGGGGAGGGGGTGGGGTCTACGGCTACGCACAGTAGTCTCGTTGCCCGGTTTGCCGGTGTTCAGGCCATTACACAGCACTACACACCGCAGTACACTAGCCTACACACCACACTACACACCACACTCTCCCCGCTCCCCTCCGTGCCCCCGCCCCCCCTCTCTCTGTGTCGACTCGTCTTCGTCTTTCGTTTTGTGTGCTGTTTTTTCTCTCATTTTTGATTATATTTCGCTGATTATTCACTTCAAGGAATTATAATAACAATAATAACAACAATCCGCAGAATTCCTTTCCTTCGTTTTCATTTCTCCGTCTCCCTCTTCATCCTCTTCCTCTCTACTTCTCATTCGCTTGCCACAGATTGCAGATAGCAAGGCACACACACACACACTCACACACAGATACAGATACACACATGGCTATACCGAGAGCTCTCTGGCCATGGAATGAATGTGAAGCCACACAGCGCAGATAGTCGACTGATAAGCAACTGAAAGCTGGCTGGAATGGACTTGGACGCGGACCCACAGCCACAAAGCCGGACACTTGCCCGAGCCGAGCTGAGCCGAGCCGAGCCTCGCAATGAGAGCCCCACAGATACAACGTGGGCCAGGCCAGGCCACAACCAAAGCCAAAGCCAAGGCAAGGCAACCTGAGGCCCCAGCCCCCAACCCCCAACCCTTTCCCTTCAACGTGTGCGTCGAGGAGTCGTCTGAGTCGTCGTCCAAGTGTTCGACAGCAATTGGCGGGATTTCCATTCTCGTACACCCACACATCAACTTACAGGCTTACAGGTTGATTGGGGTCTGAGTTTTTCTGCTTCCTATAGAGCACTTCTTGGGAAGAAATCATCTTTTCATCTGTTCCCCTTTTAGTGGGTCAATGCTATGGAGTCAAGAGCAAGCCACTGCTAATCAGAGGTTAAAGGCGACTAAGCTTGGGTTCAATTGTAGAATTAAAGTTCGGATTTTCTGATCTTTCGATTGGCTAACATTATTCTTCTTTGCATGGGCTTGATCTGTATCATCTCTTGGTTGTGTCTCCCTTTCATTTGCATCTTTCATTCGTCAATTTTTCAGATTTATCCTCTTCTATGATCATAGCTTCTTGGGTGTTTCTTTGGTGGCCCAAGGAACATCCAACCGAAGTCTCTTTGCGCCTGAAACAACCGATGTGCACTGCTGCATAACGCATAATCTATGGATTTCAATGGATTTTCCTTTTTAAAAATGATCTACTTTGCTCCTTTGACAGTTATATATATCCTTTCCTTACCATATGTCAAAGCGTGACTTGTGGATACTTTCTGTTCCATGTGCTATTTGTAACTTGTAGATACATTCATTATGTTCTCTACGAATTGGCCTTAAATTTGGAATGCTATGTTCTCCGAAATTAAATTTATTTGTAGTTCATGGGTCAGTCGCAACTTTATCAGCTTTGCATTGTACTTGGAATATGCTTCTATCCACTTCTAAGGACAATAATGGACAGATCTGCCTCTACATCTAACCTACACCCATTTCTAGCTTCTAAATGACAGCTTTAGCTATGCATCTCATGGATAACTATGTATCTCATGGATAACTATGCATCTCATGGATATATTATACTACAAATGTATCCACCTCTGTCTGAAAGCTCTAGAATCATTTCCCACACAATCCCAAAACGCTATTTAAAGTAATTTAATGGCATCCATGTCATAGTCTCTGTTTTGTTCTTCTGGCACGATGTTCAGGTCACATCCGTGTACACATAAACTTGGTTTAATTTCCGCTTAACTCTGTTAACTATATAAGATCCCATCCGAATATTCCGCGTAAGCGCAGCTTTTCTACCATCTGCAATCCTCGTTCAAAATGTATGAATATTTATTTAACCGGCAGTTTAACAGCCACTCCCCTCACCTCTGCTATTGCTGCTGAGCATTGTTGTTGCTGTTGCTGTTGTTGTTGTTGTTGTTATTCCAGGGTAGCGGCTAATCCGAGGTTTAGTTGTTGGCTTCACTTTTGATCACACACATGTTTGCTCTTTTAGCATTTCATTCACTTGCTATTCGCTTTGATTTGATATGATATTCATTCACACTCACTTCGAGTCGGCTCGCACTCACAACAAAACACTCGTATTATTCAGATTTGTGTATTTTTTTTAGTATGACGAACGTGATTATATCTCTATCTTTCGCTTGTCGAGCGTTGAGTGTCCGCTTGCTGCTCGCTCCGCGTTCTATGGCAAACTGAAACTCGGGGCACGGCACCAGGCAGTGGCAGCGGCAGTGGCTGTGGCAGTGGCAGTGGCAGGCGCTGCTGGGGCGGCCGGCGGTGAGTAATGAAATTTTCGTGTGCGCCTGTATCTCTGTGTGTGTGTGTGTGTTCGAGTGTATCTGTGTGAGAGATACAAGAGATACCGAGAGTTGGCCGAATCGAATGACGACGACGAAAACGACGAACGACCGGCGACGGTGGCGGCGGCGCTGACGAGGTCTGACGGCACGGCACAGCTGATGTTTGTTGATGCCGGGATGTGGCTGTGGCTGTGGCCCGGCTCTGGCTCTGGCTCTGGGACTGTCTGCTGTCTGTGGATATAGTATCTTGTGGATGTGGACGACGTTGAGGAGGTTTATCTTTCATTTGCCAGTGTCTGCCAGAACGTCTATCTGCTGCCCTATCTCTGCCTTCAGTCGCACTCGCACACTCACTCTCACTCTCTCTGTCTCTGTCTCTCTTTGGATTTGGATTCGTATCTGCATCCGAAACACTCGCACTCGCAGTCGCTGTAGCTTTGCCGGCTCCTCGGTTCGCTGCCAACTGAAATAAGATATCTTTCACACACACACACAGCCGCTGCTGCTGCTGCTGCTCCCAGCTCTGCCTCTGCTGGCTGCTCTGCCGCCTTCTGCTGTGGTCGACTTCCTTCGTCGTCGGTTCGAAATTATTCGAAACAAAAACTGATAAAGCACTGATAAGGAGAGCGCGGTGCGGCGCGCAGTTAGATAACATCGCCAGCAGAGGCGAGCAGCGAGCAGCGAGCGAGCGAATGAGTTGGGAAGGCGAGCCATTGCCATTCAGCCAACCAGCAGCAGCAGCAGCAGCAGCAGCGGCAACAAACGGATACACACACACACTGGCGCACACTGCCACACACTGGCACACAGTTGCAGATACAGATACAAAGATACATTCGCTTGCGAGGGGTGTGTTGTGTTGTTGTGAGAGATGCTTTCGGGCGATATCGCGTCTACGGCTAATGGAATTCTGATTATTGCTTAGTGATAAGCGTTTTGTGTTTAATTGTATCTGTGTATCTGTATCTGAGAAATGCACATGAAGCGAAACAGAGAACGAGGGCTAAGAAGAAGGGGAGAAGCAGAGAAACAGCAGAAGGGTAGAAGGCGGGGAAGGGGGGAAAAGGCAGTACAGTACAGTGGAAGTGGAGTGCGGGGCTACAGTGGAATGGATCTGTTATCATTCGATGGACTTCCACCTGCTGCATCCCCATCTCCATCACATCCCCCCCCCCCCCCCCCCCCCCCATCCCATCTGTATCTGTATCTCCACATCTCCATCATCTCATTCTCTTTCGTTTTTTTTTCCTCTCTTTTTTTTTTGGCTCTCGGGGGCTTTTGTTCAGCTTTTCCTCCATTCCTCCTGGCCTAATCGCAGAGCGTTGATCTATCTTTATGTCTGCCCTCGCAGCCACTCTTTACCCTCTTTCGCTCCTCCTCCCCCTCCTGCTTTTCCTCTCTTTCTGCTCCTCCTCTGATGCTTATCGGCGTTTGGTTTATTTCCATTTCCCTGGCAACTTTTTGCAGATGCAAAAACGTTTTCTTCTTTCTCAAGCGATAAGCATCTATGCCGCTCTCTCTCTCTCTCTATCTCTCTCTCTCTATCTGTCTCTCTCTAATCAGCTGTTGTGTCTGCATGTTGCGCATGCGTTGTGGCAAGCCTTGAATCCACCCAAAACCCCCTACCCTACCCCTTACGCCTGCCATCTGTGGCTGCACCCTCCTCTCTGCTGCCGCTGCTGCCTCTGCCTCTGCCTCTGGCCTCTGCCTCTCTATGACGATTATCTCGTTTGCCATTGTTGACTTTTAATTAGATTCATTAAACGTGCCGCTTGCCGCTTGCCACTGCCACGCATCCAACCACCCCGCCCCTCCCCTCCCCGACCATGTGACACCCCTTCATTGCCATCGGGGAATATGTTGCGACATTGGTGTACCCTAAGGAATAGGAACACCTTAGGAAGAGGTATATTGATTGCATGAACTCTGGGTGAAGAAATTAAATTTATATAAATTTATATCCACTTAACTTAGGTTCAAGTTTTCAATAATTTAAAGAAACATCTGTCAGAGATCGGAGTGATCCGTACGGTGCAAATCTTTGAAATATGATCGCATATTTCTAGATAAATATTGAGAATACACTAACCATCTCTATAGATCCATTTACCTTGTGGGAGTTTCTTCAACACAATAATACATTAATTATTTTTTTTCTTTTCATTTTGATGGTCACATTAATTCACACTATATAGAGTACAGGGTATATTTCATTTATTCATAGAAAACAGAATTTTCATCCGAGAGTGGAAATATTAAAATTAAAGTTTTTTCACTTAAACTTTAAAAATAATATGAAAAATTTGATTTGAATATATTTCTTATTTAAATATAATATAATAGATTTATTTTAAAGTTTCTTATACGTAGATTAATACGGTAAAAAAAACATTTTTAATACATTTATATGTGAATCAAAGTAAATTCTATTTGATTTTAGTATTTTTTTAAATATAAAACTTCAAATCTGAGTGTGCTCGGTTTTACTGTGACGTTTCTCCATCATTGTATGTTTTCATTATATTATATTTTCATTTCATATTACTTACCCATAGCACAAATGGTGATACGTCTAGACTCTAGAGGGTATCTGTACATATTGCCCTCCCAATTTACTCTTCTCCCCCTCAAAGGGTATTACCATATTCGTTAAATGTTTTATTTTCAAATGACTTTCGCCTTTCCTTTCCCTTCTCGGGTGTGTGTTTTTCCCTGTGTGCGTGTGATAGAATATCGTATATTTTCCACATTTTGTGGGTGTTGGTTATTCCCCCCCCCTCCCACCACGCTTTTGTTTTTGTTTCTGTTCCGCGCTTATGCAGCGCGATAAACACTTCATGCGTGAATATCTGCAAAAAAGGTTCTTTTTTTTTGTTTGTTGTTGCTGATAAATGTGCCCCTCGCTGCGGCAACAACAATTGTTCTTGCTGCTGCTGCTGCTGCTGGTTGTTGTTGTTGTTGCTGGAGGTTATTATGGGTTGTTCCTGGTTTGTTGGTGGCCGGTTGCCGGTTGCTGGGGTGTTTAACTGCCGCCCAAACACTTGGGTTTGGCCCCCAGGGTTCATAATACAGAAAGGTAAGGCCATGGGCTATAGGCTGTGTGCCACAAAGATACATCGAGGGCAAAGGAAAGGTGTGTGGCAAGCAAACGAGAATTCTGTCCTACCTTCCATTCAATACACCCTGCGCCTTGGCCAATCTAACTCTCTTGTCATCTCTTCTTTCATTGGCCTAATCTCTGCTCCATCTCTCGTTCTCTCTCTTTCTGTCTTAACAATTGTTTTGCAATTATGTTGCCACAAGTATCTTACACATGTCTCTGATGCGTGCGTCTGCGTCTGCTTCTGTGGCTGTGTGTGTGCTTGTGTCTGTGTGTATCTATGTGTGTCATTGTTGTTACGTGCTCATTTATTGACATAAATATGAACAAATGCGACAGATCAACGTCTGCTGATTACAGAAACACAGAAAACACACAGAAAACCCAACAGCAGCAGCAACCAAAAGCGTTTTCAAGAAAATATGCCAAAAAAGTCAAGAGAAAAAGCAGCAACAAACAGAAAAAAAGCATCAAAGAAAACGCTCAAGCTCAAGATGATCGAAACGAAACGAAACGAAGCGAAGCTGTAGATACCCTTGAAG